>CM060437.1:92284136-93602469 GCA_030545235.1 Helianthus tuberosus
GATCTTTATTTATTATAGTGTTTTTTATTTTAATAAAAAATGTCTAAGAAGACGGAAATGCCCCTCATTTAACGAAAAAAAAAAATGGATGGAGTTAACGAGTCGGATGAAAATGGAAAGATTTTAAACCTTTTGGATCTAGATGCGGAAAAACAAACCTTTGGACAAAATCACAAAAGTGGCCAAACGTCAAGGACGAAAATGGCATTTTACTCTAAATTATCCCATAACCTCCATATGGTTTCATTGTTCAAAACTTGATTTCCAATTTCCTTCTGCAGGATAGATACAAAGTGTATAATCTTTGTTCAGAAAGACTGTATGATGCTTCACTCTTTGCAGGAAAGGTACGCTACTTCTAATGAATGTTAATCACATGATAACCAAAAATGATCTTTTAGTCAACATATTGATGCAAAAATCACAAGTTTGAACTAGAGCTAATATAAGGGATGCATTTTTACGGTCTAGACAAAGATAAATTATATAACTAAAACAAAAAACTGATATTGCAGGTTTTTCATCTGACTGCAGGTTGCTTGTTTCCCATTTAACGATCATAATTGTCCACCGATTAACCTAATACCGTCATTCTGTCAAAGTGCTTATTCATGGTTAAAGAGTGATATTCTTAAGGTGGTGGTGGTTCATTGTAAAGCTGGTAAAGCAAGGACTGGTTTAATGATTTGTAGCCTTCTTTTATTTTCAAAAGTAAGTTTTTATCATCACCGCATATCTTTAACTGATGCTGTTGTCATTTGTGATGCTTTAATAATATTGTTTTGCAGTTTTTTCCCGACAGCACATGAGTGCATCGATTACTATAACCAAAGAAGATGTGTAGATGGGAAGGGATTGATACTTCCAAGCCAAATTGTCGGTTATTTACTACAACAGAACTCATATATTGCTTGTTTAAATTTCATGAGAAAGTTAACTAATTTAAATTATTTCATTTTCTAGCGGTATGTGAAATACTTTGAACGCATCTTGGCGGATTTCAACGGTGAAAGTCCACCTGGTCGGAGGTAAACGTCATGATCCTTCTATTGTTGACTGTTGAGTTCTTTCTTTAATAGTAGAGGTGGCAGGATGGGCAGGTTGGGTAACATGTCAAAACTGGTTCAGGTTGAAACGGGTCATTGTTTAATATGGTTGATAGGGACCGGGTTTAGATGGGTTGACCCACAAACTTTTTTGTCCAGCTGTAAACAGAACTTGTGCTAAATAGAAAAAACCATTTCGGAGGTGGTAGGTGAGTAGGTCAAGGTGCACAAGTCGAGTTAAGGCCTCAACCCGAACCGGATTCAAACCGGGTTGGGACTTGGGAGACCAGAGAACCGAATCCTTGGAAACCAATTTGGTTTGGGTTGCGGCCAGGTTGGGTTCTCCGACAGTGACGATGAGGACAAACCCGTGTCTGCAAAACAGAGCTCAGGTAACACAATCTCTGGACCAGTGACCGCACCACCACCACCACTGCAACAACAGTCTGGGAAGATAGATGCGGATGTAATAACTTTAAGGAAAAACATCCAACAACTTTCCTTAAACAGCAAGCAACAGTCCACATCAGATAACAAACAGTTTGAGAAACCGAAATCAATCCCTAATTTGGATTCTGGTGATATTAAGGCCATTGCTGCTGATGCTTCTGTTTTCTCCTTCGGAGACGATGAAGAAGATGAAGACTTCTAATTTCTCGTGTTTGTTTTTTAAACTCATTTCAATTTTGTTTTTAGTGCTAACTAAATGTTGATTCTATTTGAAGATGAAACACTACGAATGTTAACTTTTGCTTTTGACATCTAATAATTTTGTCTTTTAGACTTTGTTTAAAAAAGAAAGAATTACAATAAATGTTACAAGAATAATATCCAAAACTGAAACCCTTAAGAAAGCCGGTGCAGAGACCGATAAACTCGACCCTGAAGACTTCAAATTCCGGATTGTTTTCTTGCTTGAGAAACTATGATCTTGTGTAACATTGATATTTCTTGATCTCGGTCACTTAACTGCTTCTTTAGAGTTTCAATCTGGTTTATATAACCATCACAATTATTACATACAACGATCTCTTTTGGTTCTGGTGTCTCCTCTGTCTTTAACTTCTTGAACTGAGTTGGAGTCTCGTCTTCAAGTGGCCTCTTATTTGATGCCACCTGGATATTATTATTATCGTCACCATCTTGGACCATCTTCCGAACATACAAATTACCAGCTATGCCTGAATCCAGTTTAAAAGAAACTAACTTCTGCGGTCGCCCAGATGAATCCTGTTTACAAAAGCAGCTAAACATCAAAAACGAGAAATTAAATAACTAAATTGTTAAAGCTAGAATAAGTTAGCGGCATGCATACTTTAAGCCGGTCACCAACAAGGCCCTCGAAAGCTTCATCAGCCGCATGTTTATCTTTAAAAACCGCAAAAGCAGCATATTTGTCTCCTCCGGCTTTCTTATTTGCCTGCAAGCAAGTTGTTCACACCATCAGCTGATAATAATGATGAATTAAAGCAAAATGGGGAGTAAATGATTAATTAACCTTCAACTCAACGGTGAATTCACCAGGAATAATTTCAAGTAATTTTTCTCCAGATACGCAGATTGGTATGCGGTGACAAAGTAACTTCATTGCGTCAGTATCATGTACCTGTAATAATAATAACAATAATTCCAGATTTTAGTCAACGGGGTAGATTTTGCCCCAACACCGCAAACATTTAAAAAAACTCACATTGTTTTGATGAGAAGGAAGAGTGTTGTTATCAACTCCCCCGTCTATTTTGGCAAGTACAAGTTTCATCGCGGCCCGTGCATCCTCCAAACAATTATGTGGAGCACCTTCCTTCCGAAGTTCATACCCTAAAACCGTCTGCCAAAAAACAAGAAAAATAAAATAAATATGTTATAGAAAAATTTAGATAGATGGATCTAAAAATAGCTTATAGAGTTATAATGCTAGTAACCGTGTATTTAAAAGTTTCGTATGTTCATCAAAGATCAAAAACCAATATACAATTTAGTGATTTGAGACTTGCCTTACACAAGTCATTTAACGATGGTCGTTTAAAATTGGAACCGCTCCAGTACTTGAAGACAAGAGATGTGTCAATTACTCTTGTGTGGTCTACCTTGAGTGCTGCAGTAAAAAAAGGAGCTAATAAATATAGGATAAAAGTTGCATAGGTAACAAAATGGTAAATTTTCACGCGTTGGGTTGACCAAAACATCATATAATTTCAACATTAATCTATTTTTTAATAGAACAATTAAAGAGATTTTATGCATTAGTATATCAGTATATGTAACTTCAAACATCAACTTAGTTACCATGTAGATCATTATTCAGACTGTGACCAACCAATATGGTTCCTCTTGATAGCAATTTCTTCATAGATTCCTATTAAACATAATTTGTCAATTTAAAAATAAAAAAATAAACAGTTTCAAAGCTCAACCTCGAGATTCTCACCTGTATATCTTGTAACGAGCAAGTAACGTGTTCCAGGTCTTTAGCACTAACCCCGGTTATATTCGTTCTATAGTCAACGACCACTTTATCAGGTTTAACAAGTTCATCAAGTTTGACCTAGAAAAAGTCATTAACAAACTAATCACAATAACTTCTAATTTTACAAAACTATTTGACGACATGAAATGAAAATACCTTTAGATCACGATCCACTACGCAAACCCTAACCAAGGCATCAGTGCCATCTTCACACAGTACCATCTCACAAACAACGGCAACCATGGCGTTACATCTCGTTTCGTTTTACTTTTTTCTATTCTTTGTAAGGACCCAACCCTACACCACGGGTCAAAACGTTCAAAATGTGAATAATTTTCCATGTAACGAAAGGGAGCACAAAGTTAAGATAAAATATCTCTACTAACCTCTTCATGTGATGGAAATGAATAATTTAGTGCATAGTGTGGATGAGCAACCGTCTTGTGAACGAGATCCTGTAATTGGCACGTGTAACAAGGATTAAGATTTGAGCTATGTACAAAGCGAATTTAAACACCAAAAAGTATGAACGAATATGGAATCAAAATGAACAAATAACAAAAATAATAAAAGAATATTAATAATATGCATAAAAAGATACTAATTTAATAATATTATACAGATATCACAAAAAAACCTAATATATTTTCCTTTTAAAACAAAGTCCAAAAAAGTAACACAAAGTTAGATATTAACGATACAAAATTATACCATTAAGGCATCAAGTTAATCATTTAGTTAATTGCATAGCTATCAATATTTAATTTATTTCATTTCCTTAAATTCAACCTAATATGCATATTTAAATTTGCTTTAATTCTAAAATAAATCAATCTTTTATTTATATTAATTTTCAAGCAAATAACACCTAATGTATATTAGTTCTCAAGAAAGAACATTTAACATATTCTAGTTCCCAAGAATCATGATCTGATATAATTTCGCCTGGTTGGTTATTGGCATGTGGCTGGCTAAGTACATATGGCTAGTCTTTTTAATGGATCAGTTGTGCAGGCTAGTTCAGACTTCAGACAGTCTCAATCCGCTTTTGCGTGTGGACAAAACCAAGGTGCTAGTTTCACCTGCGCCTAACCAGAAAGGTAACCTTCTATCTGTTCTGGGCACCTAGGCCATGGATGGATCGTATTTGTGATTTGACAACATAGGTGATTATTACATTACATGCTACTAGCGTTTATTCAACAATATATATCTCAAGAGTACGAACAGGTCCACCAAGTTTTAGAAGTCAGTAGAATGCAGCAACCAGAACAATCCAAAAACATCATTTATATACATATGATCCATACCAGAATCTATGGAAAGTAAAAGCAACATTACAGTTGCAACATCCAATTCATGGGATATTAACCAGAGGCGGATTCGCATAGACAGGTCAGGGTTCACATGAATCCACTGAATTTTGAATCTTTAATTAAAAAAAAATATGAGTGAACCCATAATATTAAATTGGATGATGGTGGAAGGGGTAAGTGGCTTTTGTTATATACTAGAGGTCACCCGTTCGAGTCACACCTTTGTCAATTTTGGGATTTTTTAACAAAAAACTTAATTAAGGTTGATCAATCAGGATTGTTGTTCCCGCTGCACAGATCCATCCAGACGCCGACGCACGCATCCTTCTTCTCCATTTCAGTTTTTCGACCTTCGTCTAGTTTTCAAGCAGACGCCTCATGCCTCCATCTTGAGTCAAGCAGACGCCTTCATCTTGATTTCAAGCAGCAAAGAATTAAAGGAGTCGATTTTTGAGGTTAGCATAATTTTAATTTTTGTTTTCAACTCAGTGTATGATGAATTGTGATTTATGTTTTTGTGAATATGTGACATTTGAAGTTTAGTTCTATAGTTAATCTTAGAACTTAGTGATTTTTAGTTTGTTCAAATTACCCCAAAAACCATGGCAGAAGGCAACAACGTTGGAGGCTAATTGTTCATCAATTTCAGTATATTCATCTTTATATTTATGTCTTTACATTGATATTTAGGATTTAATACCTGATACATGTTAGTAGAATTCTTGTATTCATATATCATGTATGCAGCTTTTAGATACTTCGCCTATATGAGAATAAATTTGAGTCCAACACACACCTCATTGTGAGCAAGCTTTACAATGGGTTCCATAAATCATAAGCGTAGCTATAATACCTTGTTGAATTAGGCATCCGCCCACAAACCAAGAAAAAAATTGCCAAAATCGGTTCGGGTTTAGGAAACATTGTCAAAATATTTAATCCTCTCTAACGAATGTAATCGATGTTATGAATACTTTTGAGGGTTTTGAAGATTGATGCTGATCGAAGTTGTGAGTATATATTCTTATTATGATATCATATTTTATTATGTTTCCATTCGATCCAACCCAACCAACCCGCCCCGGCCCAAAAACTCTAACCTTAATCTAACTACCAAAAAAAGGAAAAAAAATCCTGGATCCGCCACTAATATTAACCAAAAAAAAAACACAAACAAGCCTGTTCAGGAGACGCTTTATCCGTCTTCTTCTCGATATGCTCCATGCTCTCATGCTTTTCAACCACCTTAACAAAAAACTGAAACAAAACATCCCCATCATCATCAAAAACATACCCGAAACAGAAAACAAAGTTCCACTTACCTTCAAATCATCAACATTACTAATCAATGCATCAGGAGCCCTTCTTGCAGGATCACTCAAACTTTTCCCCAACTTCTTATCATAAACACTCAAAAACTCCTTCCATCCCTTTCTTTTGTGCCAATTTCACAATGTCAACCAGAACCTAACAGTTTAAAGTCAAAGTCAACAAACCCACATGAACACCAAATTTAAGGCAAATTTAAGGATTAAGATTGACATCAGTGGATTAATGATAAAGAGTTAAGCTTCAAATACTATGTATTCGGATTATTTCGCAAAAAATTACAAATTTATCAGCAATTATGCAATAAATACAGAAAAATAAATGGTTATGAACGAAGAATTGAATATGAAGAGAAATTGACGAGTTAAAGACATAAATTTACCTCTTTTGGAGCTTTTTCTATCTTCTCCATTGAAAATGCTGTCATTTGGGTTCTTGTTAGTTGTAATTTTGAGAGCAAATTTTTTAGGGTTTGTTGGGTTTATAGTGACGTTAAGGACTGTTTATTTTGGAGACGGCGTTTTGCAAAAGGCTTGATTTTTTAGGGGTAATCATGGCCCAATGTTTGGTTTATGAACTGGGCTGAAGTTGTCTATCGGGCGTTTATTGGGTGTTGGTTTAATTTGGGCCACGCAAATGGAATACACGAGCTTTTCAGGGGTCTGTTTGGGGCTTCATGATGGGCCGTGGGGTCTACTTATTACCTATAACTACGAAGAGAAGCTGGGGGAATGTTATCTAGCACTTCTCCATTGGTTCAGGCCGTTCAGCCAAATTACGATTTTACCTCGTTTATATTTACAGTTTTTCCATTAGTTTTGTTTTTTCTTCTCCTAACCAAATTACGATTTTGCCCTCAGCTCAAATTTATAGTTTTGCCATTGTTTTATTTTTTTTGCTGTCAAATTACAATTTTGCCCTCAGTATAAAATGCGTTTTAGTGTTTTTTTTACAAAACTATGGTAGTGTTCGTTTTAATTTGTTGGCTCGATGTAATTTTTATTCGTGCTAAGCGGTAGTTTTTTTGTTGTTTAGTTTTTTTAGCAAAAGTATGGTAATGTTTTGTTTTAATTGGTCGACTCAGTGTACTTTTTTTAGAACATGTTATGAGTAGTATGTAAAAGTAACCAAAACACAAATGTACATGTTATGAGAGAGAATATTCGGTTTAGTGCCCCGCAACGCGGGCAGGCTGCTGCCTGGTAGTCCCCCATTGGTCCAGGTATATTACGATTTTACACCAGTTCAAAGTTACGAATTTGCCCCTGTTCAAAGTTACGATTTTGCCCATGGTTAAAAATTATAGTATTGTCATCGCTTTAGCTTTTGGCAAATTACGATTTTACTCTAGCCCAAAATTACAATTTTGTCCCCAATTAAAAATTACAGTATTGCCATCGTTTTAATTTTTTTAAAGGTGTGGGGGGGGGGGGGGGAATAGTGCCAGACTGCTGCAAGGCACTCCCCCCATTGGCCTGGTCATGTTACGATTTTACCCGGTTCAAAATTACAAATTTTTCCAATTTCAAAATTACAATTTTGCCCATGATACAAAATTATAGTATTGTCATCGCTTTAGCTTTTGGCAAATTACGATTTTACCCAGTCAAAAAATTACAAATTTGCCCTCAGTTCAAAATTACAAAATTACCACTTAGTTTTTTTAACAAAACTATAGAAGTGTTTTGTTTTAATTGGTTGACTCGATCTAATATTTTATTCGTGTCAATGAGTTGCATAACACTCGTTCATTAGTACTAACAAATTACAGTTTTGCCTCGAGCTCAAAATTACGGTTTTGCCATGGTTTTAATTTTTTTTCTAGCAAAACTATGATAGTGTTTTTTTTAATTGGTTGAGAAATATTCAGCCCATCGCCCCGCAACGCAAGCGGGGCATCAACTAGTTATCTATATAACATATGGCTAATGGAGAAGGCTCAAGTATTGGATTAGGCTGGCGAGTGACATTGGACGGGATTGAAGAAGTGGGCCCAAGTATGGGATTGGGCCAGCACCATGCTTCTTCAATTCTGGAACAAGTCTTCTCTCTCTAGGAGTATTGCAAAGTATGTGTTTATTCGGGTTTGCAAAGTATGTGTTTATTCGGCCACAAACCGTTGGGATACGCAACGAAATCAAGGTTAGTAAGATGTTTAGCTTGTGATTATGAGTAAATATTGATATAATTAAATGTTTATAGTATGCCTATGATGATATGTTGACCTCTCGTATGCACACGAAGATAACTAGAAGTAACATTAGTAATGGATGTTAAGGATAACTCAAACCGAACAAAATGAAAGATCGTATATGATGTATGAGTAGAATGGAATAAATCGATTTAGTTCGATTAGTAAATGTATGAATGTATTATGCTTAATTTGAAAGGTAGAAACAAACCGTAAATTTAGGTTTGTGCGAGCAAAAAAAACCTGGATATAACCTCGAGTACGGTTTTGCATTAGTATGCATATTGAATGAATTCAATGAATGAATCGCTAGTAAGGATGTTTGCTAGGAACTAGCATCATACAATGTAAATGACGCTAATAAGAGCTCTAGATCAGATTCTGAGTTTTATGTGATTATGAAAGTAACTTACATAATTTAAGAACGTAAGGACAATGCGTACAATCATGTTTAGGTATGAAACGAACTTCTGACCAAGATCCCGAATGTATTCATGTTGTAATGAGCATCGTGAATGAATAGATGAAAAGTAAGAGTAGTATTGGTTTACTAAGAATGAGAAAGGTTTCGGGGACGAAACCTTCTTTAAGGGGGGGTAGACTTGTAACGCCCTAACATCCGAATGTTAATATTTGCCGTGTGTTCCTATGAGACACATCATGAAATAAATAACTAGGCTATTTAAACTAGTTAAGAGTATGGTCAAAAGTATTAAATGACGAAGGTTGTGTCAATTATGTTTTAGTGGTATACACGAGGGACTAAAGTGAGGTAAATGAAAGTTGAATTATCAACTTAAAAGAAAATATTAACACACACTACACACACTTCATGTGTGTGTGTTCTGGATCGTTCCAGAGCTCCCCAAGGGAGCTAAACCCTAACCCAACAATAATCATCAAATTAAAGGGTGAATCGAAGCTCAAATTCACAACCGAACGTGAATTAGTGATCACCTTCCCGAGGGGATCATAAGGTATGTTTTAAATCTAGGATTGGTGATCATGTGTAAAGTGGGTTATGTTCTAATCCATGAATTTAAGTGAAATTGAGCATGAGTAGGTGCTAGAATCATCATATAGAACATAGGTTATGTATGGCTTGTGTTAATTTGATGTTTAGGGGTGAAACCCATTAGTTATGAATCACCACCTATGTCCAATTCTTGTTGAAAGACTTATGTATTTTGTGGGTATGATGAGTTGTTGTTAAATGAATGGAATGAGATGTGGTGTTGATATGTTTGATGTTTATGTGTGAATGATACATGTTGATTAGGATTAGGATTGGATGAGTTATGTATGAATTTAGAAGATTTATGCATGAATTAGTTGTACATTATGCTTAGATAGTAGTACGCACGCCAAGTGTTTGATGAAATGTCTAAGTGAAGTTAAGATGTGAGATTGTATGAAATGGCTTGATATATATGAATGAGATGAGGTAATGATGTAATTAGTAGTATACTAACTTGAAGAATGTGCTTTAGATGGAACTTATACAAGAATTCGGGTTGAATGTGTGTCTTGGTCAAGACTATGCATTAAGGACTTGTACGTTGTGTTTAATATCACTAGGTGATCATGTGATTGTAAGCACATTTTCATCGTGAGTAAGAAATGTATATAGTGTCTTTGATATAGCATAAATGATGTTACGGATATAGGTGAATAAGTCGGAAGTACATATGATAAACCGTTGACTTCTGAATGTCAACTACACATAGGAAGCATAAATTGACTTGTTTTTGTAAAGATAGGATATTAGAAAGTCGTATGGTACATGTTACATCAATACGCGTTACATGGAATGACATGTTGAATTATATGAGTTTGAAAGTATATGAAAGTGGGTATATATCTTATGCTTGTTATAATTGACTAATGAAAGTCAAATGTGAAATATGCAATTGATATGATCTTTAACATGTATAATTATGTATGCTAACGAGAATGTGAATTGGTGGCATGAAAGTAGAGGAATCATATCAAGATGGACTCAAGCATGAAAGGCTAACGGGTCAAGAGGAGGCAAGGAAGGGGATATGGACACGGATGCACAAGGTAAGTGATTTCCGAATCACTTCTTAGTTTGTTAAGTAAGGTTATGTTCTAGTTAATTAGGCATGATAATTGAAGTCAAATAAGGAAGGGTTGTATGAAATTGATGATTTACGTTAAGTAGGCCAAATGGGTCAAAATGTGGTTTTATTACTATACCGGAAGGGTTGTATAATTAATTGATTACAGTACTGTAACCGGGTATGGGTAGAATTGTACATAAGTACGCTAACCAAGAATCGGAGACGCGGATTAATAGTCTAAAGACTCGGTTGTGAGTCATGGTTAATGGACAAACAATTTCGCATTTGAAATTGTATTAACAAAGTTTGCTTTCGTATAAATGAATGACATGAATAGGTTTAACGCATACCGGGTATCGGGTGCATGAATCCCAAGTACGAACCCCGGATAATGTAAAAGTATTATAGTTATAACGTTTATGTAAGTTTTGGGTTAAAACAAATGAGTAGTTTGACGAAAACATGAACGGGTCGAATAAGTGAAAGCGGGTATATAAAGCCGAGAGCTTTAAGTGAATATTTTCCTTAAACCGGATGTTGGATTTCAAGTTCATATGATAGAATGTGAATTTACGAGCATGTAGGAAGAAACGGGAGGTTAAACGGGTAAACGGTTCAAAAGTTATGCGCGTTTTAGTGCGTACGGACGACGAAACGGAACTGCAGAAAAATGCAAAATCTAGAGGGCGTCGCCGACGGCCTTAGGGGCGTCGCCGACGGGCTCTAGAAAGTCAGTTTTTGGCTGACGGGTTATTTGGCTGTCTACGGAAGTTTTGGGCTACGGGCAATTGCAAGGGTCGTCGCCGACGGCCTCCCCATGTTCAAAAACCTGAAATTTGTTATCTAAGTTGATTTGGGTATAGTAGGCTTCGGTTTGTTATCCGTGGACCACGGCGGGCCTCCGAAACATGATTTTGATCGTTCCTTTGACGTTTATGGCCTATAAATCTAAGTCTAAGTACCATGTAATTAATGTATGGATATATAAGAGGTATGTAAGATCTTGAGCGTGTACGTAAGAGTGTATGTACATATGTAGACGTGTATTTAAGTATATATGAAGGCACGTATGAGTGTATGCAAGTAAGTAGAGACGTAGTAATGTATGTACGTATGTAGATGTGTATTTATGTATATGTGAAGATACGTATGTGTATATGTACGTATATAGAGACGTAGTAATGTATGTGCGTATGTAGATGTGTATTTTGATATATATGAAGGTACGTATGAGTGTATGCATGTATGTAGAGATATAGGAAGGTATGTACGTATGTAGATGTGTATGTATGCACGTGAGAATGTATGTATGCATGATTTAGATACGTCGAGTAATACATTATTAATAATGTGCCTTGAGAATGAAAAGTAATGCAGGTACATTATTGAAGCCTCACCAGGATATGGATACGCAGATGAAATGCTTAAAGTTAGAAAGATAACGAAATGGGAAGTGTACGAGATTGAATCTTGTTTATGTATTGTGTACTAATGTTATGAATGCCCTTATGAGGTGTTGGGGCTCTTCACCGTGGGTAATCACCGCCAGGCAGCTATGGGGCTAAGCTAGCTTGCGGAGTTGCAATACTCTGGCGGATGGGAGGTCCGTGCAACTACCCCCTACTAATGTTATGAATCACAGGTAGGCCACCATTTAGCTAACATGACCGCATTCGTCTCCTTTAGCGACCCGATCCCAGTCCCACTCGACTCTTTTAGCTTTATGATGCTACACCAGACTACCAAACTGTTCCGATTATGTTTATACGATGCCCCCTCAAAGGATATCCCTTCTAAGCCTTTCAAGCTCATAAATGACTTGCTTTGGTACTTTAAATTGTGAAAAGTAATATGTGGGTAATGAATATAAAACTGATTCGATAAGCGTAATACACCCCCAATACGACAACGTGTTAGCTTTCGAATTCGAGAGCCATTTTTTAAAGGTATTAATAATCACTTTCCAGTTTTTAACCAAGTTCATATTTTCCATGACTTACAACCCTAAATATTTAAAAGGAAATGAGCCTCTCCTAAGACTTGAGGATGTTGGCCATTTGTTGCAATTGCCCTTATCCACACCTATCTTGTACAAGCTACTTTTTACTAAGAGTAAACTTTCGTTTTGCTCCCTGTGGTTTGGTCATTTTAACGGTTTTGCTCCAATAGTTTAAAAATAACCATTTTCCTCCTTGATTTTTCTAACTTATCTTCATTTTGCTTTCAGCCTCTAACTCCATCAGGGAGGAAACTGGCGACAAAATTGAAAGATTAGGGAGTACACTGGCGACAAACTCGAAAGATCAGGGAGGAAAATGACTATTTTTAAACTATTGGAGCAAAACCGTTAAAATGACCAAACCACGGGGAGCAAAACGGAAGTTTACTCTTTTACTAAATTCACGTATAGTTGAGATGCAAGATAAAAACATCGCATAATTCTACTCAAATTGATGGTGTTCTGGCCCACCCATTCCCCAATGAACACTGCATCATCCGCAAATAGGAAGTGTGATAATAATTAACCATGGGGAGTACACTTGACCCCTTTAAAGAGCCCCAACGAGCATGTGCGTTTAACCACCTTGGATAATACCTCTATACCATAATAAACAAGAATGGAGACACAGGGATCACCCTGTATAAGGCCTTAATGAGAGATGAACTCTTAAGCCGGAGCTCAATTAACAAGCACGAATGCCTTAACTATCGTGAACGTTGCCGTGATCCCATTACACCACATTTCTGGGAAATTCATTTGGCACATGATTGACTTCAAGAACCCCCCCCCCCCCCCCAATTTAGACTATCAGATGTCTTTTTAATGTCTGCTTTATATGATGATGTTTATTTATTATTCTATCGTATTTTTATTATGTGATGAACCTTACCCGACTGAACCATCAAAGCGACTCGAAATTTTTATGTCTGGTCTATGATATTGAAACATTTAAAAACAATGAACCCACCGAAAAAAAATTCTTGAATTCGCCACTGGGGACATAAATTCACACTTTACATCACATAGTTTCCTTAGCATAGTTTGTATAACAACCCTCTTAGATGTTATCTCTTGTCAGTGTATAATTGTATTTATTCTTTCTTTTTCAACCTAAGCACATCCATAACCCCTTATTACACTCAATAATGATTATCAATGTTTACTTCAATGACTTATAAACATCACAGTGCTTATTCAACAATTTTGGGTCAGAACTCACAATATTACACACAAAACCTAAGGATTCGTAAATGAACGTTTAACACCTAACAATGATGAAAAACTGGGTTTTTACGTAGCTTGATTTTGCCTTATTCATTAATCTTCTAATTTTCGCTTCGAGTATGTGTTGATTATATCTTTAAACATGGATTAAAAAATAAAACCCTAATCATGTTTATTCAAGCAATAATATAAACATGAATATCAAATTATATATACTTACTTGTGGGAATGACTATCTTTGAAGAAGATGATGAAGCTATGATTCCCATTATAGTATTTTGTGTTGATGGATCACATTAGAGAGAATCTTACTATGTTGTTCTTAAGGAGTTTTTCATCTCTTATGAAGTATACTAAAGATCTATGAATGATGACAATGAATACGATTATGAAAACTCTATGCATTTTCTATTAAAGGTACC
This sequence comes from Helianthus tuberosus, assembly GCA_030545235.1. NCBI lineage: Eukaryota > Viridiplantae > Streptophyta > Magnoliopsida > Asterales > Asteraceae > Helianthus > Helianthus tuberosus. The sequence continues at coordinate 92,298,218 of CM060437.1, forward strand.
TAAAGGGGAAACCATAATTGCCCCCTTAAACTAATCAATATTTACAATTACTACCATCAAGTAACTGTCCGTGACTACTTATGTTATACTGGTAACGTTTCTCAAATGATCCATTAAACCACATCAACTGATTATTTCTAATAGTATGTTAATAAACCTGTCAATACCATAACCTTTGATCAAACAACAACTTTTAGCTTCAAAAAGTACTCCAAATCTCACTCTTTTGCGTGTGATAAACAAGGAGAATGAGCTTCCAACCCTTTAAGTTCTTAGTAGTTCTTTACTACACTTTCCTAAAAATATATTTATGAAGGTTTCCACCCCTCATCTTACATTGTTTAATATATTAATAAATATTGTATATCCATAAAAGAACGTACCATTGCAAACCATTTATCTAGATGCTGAAATATCATATCAACTTGTTCCTTCATAACAGTCCGAACCAAATATGATGGACCATGACCACTAGACCATTCCTGCATTCATGTCTCTAAGATAAGACTCTACCCCAACCGAATATGATGATGGACCACGACCACTAGACCAACATACTTGCATTCATGTCTCTAACCTTTTAAGTTATAACCCATTAAAAACAAATTAAAGTTAAGTTATATGTTTTTGATCAACATAACTTAGATATGTCTACCATTTTTTTAACAAATTACATACATGTAACTGCATATTCCATAATATAAATAAATAAAATAAGATAGACCGGATTTAAAAACAAATTAAAGTTAAGTTATATGTTTTTGATCAACATAACTTAGATATGTCTACCATTTTTTTAACAAATTACATACATGTAACTGCATATTCCATAATAAAAATATAAATAAATAAAATAAGATAGACCGGTTGGTTCGGTTTAGAAAGTCAGTTCCAAATTCAAAAACATCAATTGAAGCGTTAAAGTAACAAACCGTCAAAACAAACTAAACGAAACAATATATACTGTAAAGACATTTCACATATTGGCTTCTGTTTAAGGGTTCTGTAGGTTATTATACTATGTTTAGTAGTTTAACTAAGAAGTTAGAAAAATTCCTACCACGTAACTGCACATTTAAAAATGCGTAGCTGTTTAACTAATAATACAATATTTTTTAATCATTTTTTTAAACGTGAGTAAATGATTTGATTAGTTTTATTGTGAGTTGCGTCACACCGTAAACCCTTTGCATCCGTTAATTGGCCTATCCTCTTTGGCGCCCCTCTTTATCAAGCCCTCACAGTACTTGGCGCCCTTGACGGTGGACGCCAAGCCACTACCGTCGAGTGTTTTTTTTTAACCGGCCGGTATTATTTTATATTTTACCGCCAATGATCTCTAGATCAAGTGATGGAAGGTTTGCATTTCTCTTGGGAGATGCAGGTTTGACTTCCACTTGATATAGAGTGAAACACTGGTGGGCAATGATAGGAGATCCAAGGAAACCTGGGTTCGATCCTTGAGTTAAACGGGTTTTACTGGTAATTTCAGTGTCGTGTCCACAGGCGGGTGGGTTACCGGGTTTTCTCCGAAATTGGTGATGGCCTCTGGTTAGTCTCGGAGTACTCTGTTTGGTCCAGTAAGTGCCCCAAAAGTGCTCGAATTTATTCTGTTGGCCGTTAAAAAAATATATTTTACCGAGTGCCCGATTAAAGTCATAAAAAGTGAATTGCAATAAATATGTTTTGCAGCAGGCTTTGGTGACTCCATATGGAGCGAATTCGATTGGATAAGGATGGCGGCAAGATCTCTAACTAACCTTGAAGAGCGAGGAACAACTATATACTCCATTATTCTAGTAGCATGTTGGAGTTTATGGAGAGCGAGGAACAACTATATACTCCATTATTCTAGTAGCAAAACTTGCAGATCAAGATTGAAAACATCATGGCAGAAGTGAAGTCAGTGTCATTTTGCTGGATAAAGTATAGATCAAAAAGGCTGGACTTAGATTGGATAAAATGGAAAAAATTTATGTTGTAATATGCTTGTCTCTGCTGTCTTTGTTGTTGCTCCCAGGTCCTTCCCCTGCTAGCTTCTTGCTAGTAGGTGTGAGTGGGCCTGTGTTTTAATGAAATTTGCTGTTCGAAAAAAAAAAAAACTAACCTTGAAGATAACTAGGTATCTTGGAAATCAAATGAATCTTTTCTTTTTTATTTTATTTCCATGAATCATCGAACTTCTGCTCCTCCATAATTGGACCCTGTTAAATTTGACTCACCGCTGTTTTTTTTTAAACCACCTTCTGCCACCCGTTTCAGCCCACCTTTTTTCACTCTCAGCCACATCTAACATAAAATAATTTTGATATATTTTGAAAAGATGTATATGGTTGAAGAAAAGTTTGAAACTAGAAAAACTGAAATGTCACTCCTGAACTACAACCATAGCCAGGTTCATTTTCCATAAATATAATTATGTTTGCTAAAATAGAATCTTTCGTTATGTGTCTCTTTCTTAAAATAGAAGTGTTACAGTCAAGTATGCTTACAAAAGTTGACTAAATCTATTCAAATTCTGTCATTCTCATTCAAACATTAAAACGTTTCATAAGTTTATTCTAGATAAGTTAAAAGAGTTTGAAATTAGTCATAAAAGAGTCAATACCTAGAAGTCGATTAAAAATGATAAGTATATGTAATTTTAATTTTTTAAACTACCATATTTTTTTGTTTAGATTTTGATGTAAACAAATCGATACAAAAATGTGTGTGAATTAGGATTTATGTATAGCATATCATTAGGACTGAGTTGGAATAAATTTAGGGATAATCAATAAATTAACAATGTTATCCAAGATAATTAACAAAACAATCTTTATTTTTTGAATTTACGGAAATAGTCACTTGACTTTGTTTTGATTACCAGTTAATTCAGCCAATCACAGCAGGACATGTGTCCCCCCACTGTGTTGCGGTGCAATATATGTAATATGTTGCGTCAAGGTGATCTCTTGCTCCAAGATGATTTATTGCGCCAATATCTCCTATGGCAACAATGCTTCGCCAAAGTTATGTCTTGTGTTAAAGTTTGCAACTATGCTTCGCTAAAGTTATATCTTGTGTTAAAGTTTTACAAGTGAATTAACCTTCTATCGTAAATCACAAACAATACAATGAACACCGAATACTTTGCATAAAAACTTTATATGTTTTTTTTTAAATGGCAATGCTTACACCTTTAAAGTACACCAAATAACACCTATATTACACCATGCTTGGGATTGAACCCAAGACCTGCTTTCTAAGAAGCATAAGGCTCTACCAAGTGAGCTAGCCCCCATTGACATAAAAACTCTATATGCGACTCTTTTTTATTTAATCGTAAACAAGAAAAGAAATTCCATGCAAATGATAAACGTAAATTGGGTTATATTAGGCTGCACGGTGTGGGGAGCAGCCTTGGACCGTCCCCACCGGAGTCAAAGCTCTTCCCACTCCCCCCCCCCCCCCCCCCCCGAGCGGCGTCCAAATGGTCGGGTATTAGCCATTCAAGCTGGTCCACTAGAGGACAAAAACCCCGCACACACACATATATACATACAACATATACATATATTTTAGGCCCATCGCCCATTTCCTTACCTCCATGCTCTTTGTCCCATCCTCACACTCGATTTACGTGAGACTTACGTGATGGATCATCCTCCAAGGAAGGACCATCACCATACCGCATAGCCTTAGTACCCTTACTTGCTATCTAAGCTACTAATTCAACCTATCCTACTTAAATACTTCCCCCTATTCTATTTCAATTTCAAATACTTCTGCCGACCTAAAATTCAACCACAATAAAACAATCAAATAAACAAAAAAATAAATAAACTTGAATTATCTCTAAATCCAAGTGTTCATCTTTAATATCTCAAAAGTGATATGCCAAATTAAACTTTCTTACGCGAAATTACACATGTCACACTCTGATTTATCGGTAATCTTTAAACTCAATAGCTATTTTGTTGGTTATTTTTGCCCAACATAGTAAATTAATAATTTGGTGGTTTATCTCATATGTTAAAAAATCTACCATTCCTACTTTACCCCAACTTTATCATTCGTAAAACAAAAGTTACCATGTTGTAGTCTATATAAACCCAACAATACCTCTTCATTCTTCACAACCTCATCTTTTCCTTAAACTATCACAATGTCGTTAGCTGCAACTACATACACCCTCTTCCTCACATGTCTCCTCCTCACCATAACATACGTAACAAGTAACGCCCGAACAGATGAGGAGGTGAGGAATACGTACGAGTTGTGGCTAGCACGTCACGGGAAAACATACAATGCCTTGGGGGAGAAGGAGAGTAGGTTTCGGATATTCGCCGATAATTTAAAGTTTATTGATGAGCATAACTTGTCCGGGAACAGGAGTTATAAAGTTGGGTTGAACCAGTTTGCTGATCTCACCAACGAAGAGTACCGGTCGATGTATTTGGGAACCAAGGTGGATCCTTACAGGAGGATTGCTAAGATGCAAAGAGGCGAGATTAGCCATCGATACGCGGTTCAGGAGAACGAGATGTTTCCGGCCAAGGTAGATTGGAGAGAACGAGGTGTTGTTACTCATGTTAAGAATCAAGGAGGCTGTGGTATGATTTCATTTATTTATTTTTTTATTATTTTTTAACGACAATTTTTAACGCCTAAATACCATTGTTTGAGAGGCAAACCCGTAGGCAGATCTAAGAACTTTTTTACTGGGTTCCTTTTGGTAGATTCTCGCTATTTTTTTCCAAATCATACGAGCTTCTCACTAATTTTCCCGTTTTTTCTATACCGAATGGATTCCTGCGAACCCACAAAAGTGGCATAGATCCGTCCCTACATAAGTATATAATTTGATTATGTTGTATTATGTATTGACTTTGCTAGCGTCTAGGGACGGACCTACCCATAGTCATAGGTGGGCTGGCCACCTCTTAAAAAAAGATTATATTTAAAAAAAAAACCGGCCGCACCCATTGAAAATATGGTTGAACATTTAATCCGCACCCCAGTAAATAATTCATGTGTCTGCCACTGCAGCATCTTTTTCTTGCTAGTTTTTAAAGTTTGTTAAAGAGTAAACTGCCATTTTGGTCTCTGGGGTTTGGCCAGTTTTGTCACTTTAGTCCAAATTTCAAACTTTTTACATCCAGGGCCCTGTGGTTTGGTTTTTGTTGCCATTTTGGTCCAAATTTCAAATTTGACCAGATTTCTCATTAATGACCCTGCTATTTTGTTTTTACCCTCAGGGGCATTTTGGTCATTTTAGAATTATTATCTCTTTATTATAACTCAATTATAATAAATCTCTCTCTCTCTCCCCCTCAACATACAGACATCTCTCTCTCTCTCTCTCAACATACAACTCTGCTCTCTCTCTCTCTCTCTCTCTCTCTCTCTCTCTCTAAAATACCACCCCCACCACCTCATCATCCCCACCACCACCACCATCCCACTGCCGCCAACACCACCCACAAACTTAAAAAACAAACCCACAAACAAAATCAAATCTTGATCAAAACCCAATAACCGTATCCAAATTACAAACAAGCCCACTAAATCAAATCGAAATCAGATCAACTATCAATACCGATTTCAAAACAAAAGAAAAAAAAATGAAAAGTTCACCTGCACTAAGCACCTACACTACCGTTCCGCCGCCACCTGACCACCGCCGCTGCTCTCTCTCTTCGTCAATCTCTCACTGCCACTAAATCAAATCGGCTCCCCTTTCTCCCACCGCTCTCTCTCTCCTCGTACCTGACCACCGCCACTAAATCAAATCGGCTCCCCCTTCTCCCACCGCTCTCTCTCTCCTCGTACTCTCTCTCTCTTCGTCAATCTCTTTCTCTCTACTCGTCTCTCTCTTCTTCGATCTCCCAACCGACACTACCCACCACAGTTGGGTGGTGGTTGTTGGGGTTTTGAGAGGATCGTGGTGTTGGTGGTTGTCCAGAGGTGGCGGCGTGGTGGTGGTCGGAGACGGTAGGAAAGTGGAGGTGGTGATGAATTTAGGGGTTAGGGTTTTGGAAAGTGGAGGGGGGGAGAGTTTATGAGAGAGAGAGAGACCTTGTGCAGTGTTTATGTTTATAGTGTTTATGTTTATAGTAAATCTAAAATGACCAAAATGCCCCTGATGATAAAGACAAAATAGCAGGGTCATTAAAGGGAAATCTGGTTAAATTTGAAATTTGGACCAAAATGGCAACAAAAACCAAACCACAGGGCCCTGGATGTAAAAAGTTTGAAATTTGGACTAAAGTGACAAAACTGGCCAAACCTCAGGGACCAAAATGGCAGTTTACTCTTTGTTAAAAGAAAACTAGTTTACTCAATTATTTTTTAGTGTTATTTATTTAAGTATTGGAATTTATTGAAACATTGCAGGAAGTTGTTGGGCTTTCTCAACGGTGGCGTCTGTTGAAGGAATAAATAAAATAGTCACCGGCGATCTGATCAGTTTATCTGAACAAGAGCTAGTTGACTGTGACAATAAATACAACAGCGGTTGCAATGGCGGGTCGATGGATTACGCCTTCCAGTTCATCGTCTCCAATGGCGGAATCGACTCAGAATCGGACTATCCTTACAATGGTGTAGGAGCCGTTTGTGTTGGAAATTGGTATTGAAGGTGAAATTGATTTGCAGAACAAGGCAAAAATTGTTAGCATAGATGGTTATGAAGATGTGCCACCGATGAACGAGAAAGCATTGATGAAGGCAGTAGCTCATCTCATCAGCCTGTGAGTGGGTGTTTGGGGTTCCTTCTTAAAAGTCCTTTTGAAGCAAATTTTGACTTATTAACTTATTATAAGTTAAAAGCAATCCCAAACACCATGTAGAGAAGAACTTTTCAGTGAAAAAGGAATCCCAAACACTTTTTAAAAGAACTTTCAAGCCTTTTTTGTCTTCAAAAAGGAGAAACCAATAACTAACAATTTGTTACTTATTCTCCTCAGAAGGACTTATTATAAGTCAAAAGTGAAAAAGGAACCACAAACGCCCCCTGAGTGTTGGAATAGAAGCTTCTGGAAGGGCTTTTCAGTTATATACTTCTGTAAGTTTAAGTGGACCTCTCAACCTGTTTACGATCAATTTAAACCATTTGACTAGTTTTAATAAATGTGTTAAGTGGGTGGCGTACAAATTACACAATTTTAACGGTTTAATATATTTACAACTTAGATTACAACTTGTCAACCCGTATGACTCTTTTATATAAACATATTAAATGAGTCATTCATGTTACGCGTGTGGGTCAAGTTGATTTTGGCTTGTAAAAAAAATAAGTTGTGGGGGTTTCAAAGATTTAACTTTTTTAACCTAACATGGTTCACACCCCTTTCACGTTACACCCAACTTTAAGTGTCTTTGGTTCAAAGATTTAACTTGTTAACTGACACGGTTCACAAACATATAATTTGTAAAATTTCAGGGTGTACTTACCGGTTCATGTGGGACTAACCTGGACCATGGGGTAGTTGTGGTGGGATACGGTTCAGAAAACGGGAAGGACTATTGGATTGTTAGGAACTCTTGGGGACCAGAATGGGGTGAAGACGGGTATATTAGAATGGAGCGTAACAAGGTCGATACACCTGCGGGCATGTGTGGGATAACGCTGATGGCTTCTTACCCGATCAAGTATGGAAACAAGAACCCAAGTATCTCAAACAACATTGATAGTCACCAGATTAGTAGTATCTAATTTATATATTTATAATTATTATTAATATCTTAATTGTTGAATCATATTTGTGCTCTTCGATATGAACGTTTTAATATATTGTGATGCTTTTCTTATGTCTTCTAGAACGCAATTGTACTCTTCTTATATATAAATAGAAAAATGGTTTTAATTGTTTGCGTATCATGATTTGTTTTGTACCCAATTTAGAATATATCACATAATCAGTTTTTGTTCATAACGACTTATTTTTCATTTAAAATATCCTTGTTTACGAACTTCAAATGTTTCACCGAACCCATGACAATTAACGATACTCAAATACCTATTTTTCTTAAAAGTTTATAAATTGTAATGACAAGTTCAATAGTTTATAAAAAAATGGTTCATTGATTAATAAAATAGCATGTTAAAAACCTTTTACAAAGGTTTATAAAAATTTATTATCGCTCTATTAGTCGTGTTGGCCAACAAACTTATTAAATTGGTCATTGACTTCTAGCTTCTTCAAATAATCCAATCAAATAAGAACCAGGAATGTGTCATGTATCATTCTTGTCGTAGTAGTTCAAATAATCCAATCAAATAAGAACTCTACAGCTAAACATGCTTGAGTGGGAGCAATTCTAGGATGTGTGACATCTAAGAAGTATTCACTCAAGCAATCATAATAAACTTGTGAGTTCCTCATAGGTAGTTCTTACGATATTGATTCGTATGGGCAACAAACTTCACCAATCTATACTATATAATAAAAGAAACCAATAGAGGGATACTTGTCATTATTCTAGATCATCCTTAATTATAGATAATTATTAATATAAACATTAAAGATTATTTAAAAAATATATTTAAAACGTTTGTTATTTGAAAAAAGGTTTAAAGATATCTTCTTTTTTTCTTGGTTTAAACGCAAGAAAATAGATAAAGTTTTATAGGGTAGGGTTCTAGCGTGAACAACCTCCCAAGAGTGAACTGCGTGAACAAATATGGACCATTGATTTCCTTTTTAATTGTTAAGGGTAGGATTGTAATTATATAAAAAATTAGATTTAAATCATTATTTTAATAATTGAATTAAGTTACATCTTTCCTAATTTAAATTCATTATCCACATTATATTTATTTATTAATAAGATAATTATTAAAACAAACAACAAATCACCAGATTTCAATTTTAATTTTTATTTCAGATTTCATCACCAGAATTCAAATTTTGATTTTTAAGATCCACGTAACTTTCATATTTCAACGGTATACACATGTGTACTTGATATAAATAGAACAGTACACATGTGTACTTCAACATTCAATACAAAAAAAATTCTGAGATATCACAAAAACAGACGATATACACATGTGTACATCACATTTAAACAAATAATTATTTTAATAATTGAATTAAGTTACATCTTTCCTAATCCTTAATTTGATTTGTGAGAGATTTATGCAATCAATTTAAGAGGATAATTGATTACTTAATTTGTGAGAGATTTATGCAATCAATTTAAGATTAAAATTACACATATACCCTTTTTGTATTTAATTAAATGAAAAAAATTAACCAAATAATTACCATCATGCCACTCACTTTAATCTCAAGATCATAAAAATCAAGGGCCCAGATCAGTTCACGCTGTTCACTCTTGGGATTTTGTTCACGTTTGAACCTAATCCAAGTTTTATAAAGGTAAAAATATATATTTTGATAAGTGTCAAGTTATTCTACAAAGGCTTTTAATTGTAAGAAGTGTAAGAAGGATTTATAGAGTGGCAAGTGTCCAATAACCTAAAACTAAACCCACTACATCACCACCAAAAACCTAAACACCCACCCCCACTCCACCACCACCACCACCCAAAAACCTAACCCCCCCCCCCCCCCCCGCAAAAAAAAAAACTATACCTCACAAAAAAAAACCCCAAAAAACCTAACCCCCCCCCCACCCCAACCCCCCAAAAACCTAAAAAAAAAATATAAAAAAACTAAACCCCCACCCTCACCCCCACCACCACCCAAAAACCTAAACCCCCACCCCCTCGGCAAAAAAAAATTTTTTTTTTTTTTTTTTTTTTTGGAGGTGGGTGATGTGGGGGGTGGGGGTTTTTGGTGGTGGTGGATGTTTAAGTTTTTTTTTTTTTAGTGATTTTTTTGTGTAGTGGGTTTTTTTAGGTTATTGGACACTTGTCACTCTATAAATCCTTCTTACACTTCTTACAATTAGGATCCTTTGTATTTGATCCTAATCCATTTTGATAAAATGTTCGTTTTTTAGAAACATAGGTTTTATTTAAAAAATACGTATTTAGATTAATGTGTAAATGATGGAGTGAATCTATCTATATACAGTAGAAACTCGATAAATTAATACTCGATTATTTAATAAACTCTCTAAGATAATATTTTTTGCCGGTCCCGACTCGGGGATAGGGTGCTAAATTAATAATTCGTTAAAATTATAAGATAATACATTTTTGATAATTTCTTTAGACCCCATATAAAATATAAATTAATAATTCCTTATATATAGCATATTACATGAATGATTTATGAAGGTTTCTTGAAAAATGACTCAATTCTCTTTTGTTTTTTGTTGAAATCAAGTTCCCCTTGAATCTCGTCTCTAATTTTCCTTAGCATGGTAAGAACTTCTGGTGTTGTTTTCTCATAGCTCAACAAGAAATTGTTCAATGTGATTGCCGCTTTAATAGCTTCGTTTCGCGAAGGGGGCTCCATTGTAGAACTTTCATCATCTTCTTCATCGATATCATCTTTATTAATTCCAATAACGCTTTCAATAATTTCTTCATCAGTCAACAACTGTGCAACTACATTTTCTTCTGGGTGAGTCAGAACATCTTCGACATCCATTGCATTGCGATAACCCAACTCTTTGATCAAATTCTGGAGTTCTTGAGTGCTTTCACCACCTTCATCTGAGTTCTCAAAAGTCATGTTATCTGTTGATCGAAGTTTACAATGACGAAAGCAGTTCGCAATTGTATTTGCACGAACATCCATAGTCCATGCTGAAATTGCAAGATTCATTGCATCTAATACATTTATTTTTGCTGGATTTGGAACCCCTAATTCATAACCCTCCAAAAGACTTCTATAAAATCGACGACGATAATGCATCTTAAAAGCTCGTATGATCCCCGCGTCACAAGGTTGAATTTTTGAAGTTGTGTTTGGTGGCAAAAAAAATAATTCAACGTTTCGTAATCCTTCAATAATTTTTGGATGAGCAGGTCAATTATCCACAATAAAGAGAATTTTTCTTCCAACCATTTTTTTTATCAAGTTGGCGAACATATTCTTCAAATAACACACCAGTCATCCAAGTGGGAGATTGAAGGTTTCTTTCAAATTGGGCCGTTCATTTGATATACATGCATTGTATACAATAATTAAGTGGAAGCTTGAAAGGTGTTTGTAAACTAAGTATTCTACTATAAATTAATAAAATATTAATTAATATATAAATTAATAATTATTAATTTATCAATTAATTAATAACTCTTTTAATTAATAAATTTTGGTGGTCCCAAGTGTATTATTTTATAGAGTTTCTACTGTACTTACTATATAATAAAAGAAATCAATGGAAGGACATTTGTCATTATTTTAGACTATTCTTAATTGTAGATAATTATTATTTAATTTAAATTATTAAATATTAATTAAATTAATATAAATCTTATCAACTCTAAATTATTGGTATAAACTTGACTCCGTTAGTTTCCACCGTTAACTCCATATAAAATTACTTATTTACCCCTCTCTTTAAAAAATTAAAAAAAAAACAAATATTATACACACTCATATTATTATATTAAAAGTGTGCCGGCCACCATCACCATAGCCACCCACCTCTAGCTCCACCTACACTCACCTTCGCCATCTAAACCTAACCCCTACACCCTTAACTCATCACAAAACACCACCACAGTCACCACCACCACTACCACCACAACAACAGCCACCAACAGTCACCAACGAGAGAGAAATGAGGAGGCAGCAGAGGGAAGGGTTGGGTGTTGCCCCCTCTGCAGCCCATGATCTCTGATTTCCCCTCGAAATTCAACAGCCCTTACATCTGGGATCGAACTCGGATCTTCTGATCTATCTAAACTAAAAAGCATTGTTTCACTTAACAGTAGATAAACATGCACATTATTTATTGTTAATGTTATTATTGTTAACTATGAGAAATTATATTAAACAACTTATTAATCAAACCAAAAATTTAAAATAATATTAACCTAATTTAAAAAAAAAATCCATTTTGATTTAGAAAGATTTTTTTAACAATAGATAAACTCGTGTAATACACAGGGTTTTTAAAGATATAACATTTTTAATTATTTGTTATATAAAATGGGCTACATAATACTGCCACAAAAATCAGCCAAAGAACATTCTAGAATCCCAACAAATATCATGATATTTATGTAAGAAATATCTAGGTATTAAGGCTAGATCTTTGTAAAGGAATGATCTAGATTTGGAACTATCTAGATCATGTCCAAGTAGTATAAATAGGAGTGTTAGGCATCATTTGAGATCACCCCACATAATCCCTCATAACTCATTCGTAACCCAACTTCTTGTAAACCCTTTGTACTTGTAACTTTGTTCAAGTAATACATAACCATCTTTGTTGTAGTATTGCACTACAAAAACAATCTTGTGTTTACACAAACAAAGACTTTCGTTGCGATACATAACCAAACCTAACTACAAGGCTTAACTTAGTAGCATTCTAAGTGCCACACGAGAGTTCAAGACTAACTCCGTGACAAGTGGTATCAGAGCCAACCCAACCAACCCGCCCCTTATTATGAATACTTAGTTATATTCTTAGTTATGAATACTTTTGAGGGTTTTGAAGATTGATGTTGATCGAAGTTGTGAGTATATATTCTTATTATGATATCATATTTTATTATGTTTCCATTCGATCCAACCCAACCAACCCGCCCCGGCCCAAAAACTCTAACCTTAATCTAACTACCAAAAAAAGGAAAAAATTATGGATCCGCCACTAATATTAACCAAAAAACAACACAAACAAACCTGTTCAGGAGACGCTTTATCCGTCTTCTTCTCGATATGCTCCATGCTCTCATGCTTTTCAACCACCTTAACAAAAAACTGAAACAAAACATCCCCATCATCATCAAAAACATACCCGAAACAGAAAACAAAGTTCCACTTACCTTCAAATCATCAACATTACTAAAAGTTTTCAAAAAAGCAATCAATGCATCAGGAGCCCTTCTTGCAGGATCACTCAAACTTTTCCCCAACTTCTTATCATAAACACTCAAAAACTCCTTCCATCCTCCATTACTACCTTCCATCCCTTTCTTTTGTGCCAATTTCACAATGTCAACCAGAACCTAACAGTTTAAAGTCAAAGTGTAGGTCCCTCGGAGGTTGAGGTTTAACCTATTCCTTGTTATGTCTAACACACTAGCAAGTGCGGAATCCAAGCTAGCATGCAAACCGAGATAGAACAAGCACAATGATAAACACACAAGATTCAACGATTAACACCTCTTGTATTAATACGTATGAAAGGTCTGTTACAAGCTCAATGTTTACAAATCTGTTCTGTAAACTCTCTCAAGTGTGTGTGTGTGTTTTCTGCTCTGAGTGTTCTCACAATGTCTAGCCTTTTAAGTGAACACACAACATGGGTATATATACCCGACACAGCTTATCTGGTCGAAGGATCAGACAGAATGACCGAAAGATCATCTGTTGACCAAGAACCCATCGAAGGATCACATTTACCACGAAGGATGATATCCTTCGTGGTCTATCCTTCGAAGGTTATCTTTCGAGCTCATCGAAGGATCTAAGCTATCCTTCGATGACACATCCTTCGACCCAAACATCTATCAACCATAGTCTAACTGTTTGGCCAAGTCAAACCGGAGGATGGTTGACTTGGTCAAACTTACATCAAAGACATCGTTTTGTATCAAGACGAAATACAGACAAAGTACAGACACAAGTGCACCAACAAACTCCCCCTTGGCTGTAGCTTTGTCTGGCTGTAGCTTTGTCTCGATCTTTGTGACTTCAAGTCTTTGACGTCTTTTCAAGTCTTCAATGTCGGAGGATCTTTAAAGTCTTCACGTCTTGAAAGCAGAAAGTGTATCAACAAACTCCCCGTTTCATGTAGGAAGTGTGTTGACAAACTCCCCCTTAACATAAGCTCCCCCTTGAGTTATGCTCGTGAATATCTTGTTCTTTATGAAGTGAGATCCTTGTGGTGTTGATGATGGTCAGTGGCAACTCGATCATCTTCATCATTTGAGTGCCTTCACGTTGTGTCTTCATTCCAAAGCTTGTCAACGACCATGTTCTCCTTGCCTTTAGAATCTGCACATGCAAGAAATCTAAACGCGTAATGAGAACAACTGCTTGGAATATAGCATACATAAACAAACGACACACGTGTGACCATTGTTTAAACAAACACCGTCTGACAGTTTGAAAGTTTAAAATACTTTATCAATTTCAATTTGAAACTTTCAACACTTTGCAAATTTCGACCGTTTATGAAGATTCAGTCATTTCGGTTTTCGTTCAGGTTTCAGGTAACGAAGACTCGAGCTCCAACATCGTACGATCGAAAATAAGATAGAAATAAAATCTTTTTGGTTTTTATAAAGTTTATATTAAAACAGATTTTAGGTGTGTTTTAATATTAGAAATGTAAGGACTGAAAGCAGTAAATAAATATATACAAAGATGCAGAAACTGAAAGCATTAAATAAATATTTACAGGCATTCTTTTTGCGAGTTTCGAGGGTAAGAGAATCATATCAGTGTACGGTCATGTCAAAACACTCTCTTTGGTTCAATTAGTTAACATTAAGATAAGCATCCTATAACAATTATCGGTATTGTTGTCCACATAAGCTCAACTTATCAGATGTAATCATGGCGAGGGGATACGTTAAGGTATGATTTATACTTACCGACCGGTGTTCATCCACATCACGACACATTCCCGTATCAAGGTATGCACGAGGGTTCATCTTACCGGTGAGTATACCGATTATCATCTGTTTGACCGTATATGATGTGAGATTCTCACTTATTTAGATTTGAAAACAAGTCCTATGTGATAGAATCACTTATTGATGAGGAACTTGATTTTCGATGCATGAGGGCACAGGAGCAAGTCCGTGAACAGGTCAGTACTTTCGTACAGCAGAGAGACGAACTTGACTCCCGGAAAGAATTTGTGATATTTTATCACTTATTTGTTTGGACATGTGATTGTTGATCACTTATTGAGGTCGTATGCAGTATGTACACGTATGTATAGTATCATGGAAGATCTAGACTTGCGTCCCCGTTATTTTTCGGTAAAAGATATAACCATGATACCCAGATGATAAGCAGCATAAAGACCGAATATTTCAGAACCTCGGCAATCTCTCAAACGAAATTTCGGTACTAAGACCATATGCCAATGAATGGTTCCCACCTGGTCTTCAGTCGAATTTAAGTTTATATCACCCTGCACACTTTAAAATGATTGTGAGCCTACCGATACATCTTATATAGAGCTGCTTATCGTTTTGCATTTAAGGTTTAAAGAGGTTTGGACAGACCACTGATGTACTATCATTTTCTCTTTTGCTCGCCAGGAAACTCATTTTTGTTTTTCTATTGTTTTTGTGTTTTTGAAATTTTTCGATGTTTTTGGATTTTCAAATTTGGATTTACTCCCCCTAAAATCAATAAACTAAGACAAATTTAAAACACAAAGGTATTTACAAAAATGATTTTCCGATGTTGGTTTTACTCTTGCTTGACCTTAATGCCGTTTACCAATAATAAATAGTCAAATCTTGATTTGTCAAATGCTTTGGTAAAAAGGTCGGCACGTTGGTCATCGGTGTGGACGTAAGCAACATCGATTAGCCTTTTCTCAAAGCAATCACGTATGAAGTGATACTTAATTTCGATGTGCTTAGTCTTTGAGTGCTGCACAGGATTTTTAGTGATCTGTAATGCAGCAGAATTATCAACGTAAATAGGAGTAGTTAGGAATTCAAAACCGTAGTCTCGCATTTGTTGTTGGATCCATAGGACTTGGGAGCAACAACTTGAGGCAGCAATGTATTCAGCTTCGCATGTTGATGTAGCGACGCACGTCTGCTTCTTGCACTGCCATGTGACTAGGCGATTTCCCAAAAACTGACATCCAGCCGTTGTGGATTTGCCGTCGATTTTGCATCCGCCAAAATCAGAATCACTGAATGCGATCAAGTCAAAGTTATTATCCCTAGGGTACCATAGACCGGTGTCAGGGTAACCCTTCAAATAACGAAAAATCCTTTTTACAGCTGCAAGATGTGAGGCCTTCGGGTTGACTTGATATCTGTACCAGTAGAAGATCTCCATCTTGTTCTTTGATGAAAAGAGTACAGTCGATAAGACCTCTGCGAAATCCATTCTCCAGCAGATAATTAGATAAGGTTGCGTACCAAGCTCGCGGTGCTTGATGTAGACCATAGAGAGCTTTGTTGAGCAACCAAACCCGATCGGGATGGATAGGATCTTCAAAACCTGGAGGTTGTTCGACGTACACCTCTTCTTCCACCACACCATGTAAGAATGCACTTTTCACGTCCATCTGGTATACCTTGAAACCTTTGAATGAGGCATAAGCCAGAAAAATCCGAATTGCTTCTAGACGTGCAACAGGTGCATACACTTCGTTGTAGTCGATCCCTTCAATCTGACGAAAACCTTGAACGACTAGCCTTGCTTTGTTTCGAATAACGACTCCACGGTCATCCTTTTTGCATTTAAACACCCAACGGGTACCAATCTTCTTGTAACCAGCAGGTTTCTCTACGAGTTTCCAGACACCAAGCTTCTGGAATTGTTGCAGTTCTTCCTGCATCGCTTCAACCCAAGAGCTATCTTTCAAAGCATCTTTCCAAGTTCTTGGCTCTTCCTGTGAGACATAACACGCGAAAGACCAATCATTTTGTTGACCAGATTCTCGGATAGTTGCATACAAGCCTGCATTGTTGTTATTTCGCAACATGTTTCTTGTTTGAACGCCACTTTGTACATTTCCGATGATGTTTTGTTGAGGATGGGTATTGTGAATCCTTGTTTCTGGATTATCTTGAACTGGAATATTTTTACCCAGATTGTTGAGATTGAGATCAACAATCAATTCAAGGCCCGGAATTGACGAAGAGGATGATGCAGTAGCTTCAGCTGTTCTAGGGACATCCACTGGAGGTGTACCTTCTGAAGTACCATGTACTGCTGTTGCTGGAGCTTCTTGATCTGCATCTAGAAATTCATCATCCTCTGAAGATTCGTTCAATTCGGTAGCATCATGAAAATCCTCATTGTCGAGAGCATTATTGTTCACCGAAGATGGTTCTTGATTGACAATAATTGGACGAACCAGCGGTGAATCTGTTGCATTATCACTCTCGAAAAACATCCTTGCCGCAGCATTTTCTTCAACGGCTTCTACATTGATCGAATTGAAAAAGTCATCGTACTCAAACATCCAAGGCTGACCAGGACATTTGACTGGTAAAGTGTGCCTTTGTACTCTGACTTCAGACCATTCCTCGACCCTTTTAGTCTCTAGATTCCAGACTCTTAAGTTCGGGGTGGAATACCCAAGAAAGTATCCATCAATTGCTCTTGCCCCAAACTTTCCATTAGGATCGATTATTGTGCATGGAGCTCCAAACGGTTCAAGATATGACAAATCTGGTTTCCGTTTGTTAATAAGCTCAAAGCAGGTCTTGTTGTGCCTTTTGACTGTAAGGACTCGGTTCAACGTATAACATGCAGAGGACACAGCTTCAGTCCAGAATGGAATGGGCAACTGCGACTCTACCAACATTGTCCTAGCAGTCTCGATCAATGTGCGGTTTTTACGTTCAGCGACGCCATTTTGTTGAGGAGTATAAGCTGCACTAAATTCGTGAAGAATACCTTTTGAAGTGCAAAACTCCGCCATGGCATGATTTTTGAATTCAGTACCATTGTCGCTACGTATCCGCCTAACCTTCAAATTATAGAGATTCTCAATCTGAATGATCAAGTTTTTGATAATACCGAAGGTTTCACTCTTATGTGCCATGAACGCCACCCAAGAAAATCTTGAATAATCATCAGTTATCACGAGGCAATATTGATCATTCCTAATGCTTTTGTGCTTGACAGGACCGAACAAATCCATGTGCAAACGTTCAAGAGGAACAGCCACCGTGTTGACTTTCTTTGTAGGGTGTCGCTTCTTCGTTTGTTTTCCTTTCTGGCACGAGACACAGACGTCTTGAAGATGGAAGTTTTTAAGAGGAACACCATTCATCAATTCATTTGATACCAAATGATTCATTTTGCGTAAGTGAATGTGACCCATTCGTCTGTGCCAAGAGATTGTGTCTTTTTCTGTGGCTTTGGAAACGAAACAAGTTGCTTGTGCAGACGTTGTGATAGCTTGGCTCATATCAAGGACATACAAATCATTTATCCTTGGAGCCGACAAGAGAATCCATTCTTTTGGAATTTTGAATCCGGGTTTCAGCACATAACATCCATTTGCATCAAAGTGTACTGAGAACTGCTTATCACAAATTTGAGAAACACTAAGAAGATTGTGATCAAGTTGTTGTACGAAGTTGATCTTATCAAAACTAACAACCCCGTTGGAAATCATTCCTTCACCCGTAATATATCCGCCTTTATCTCCAGCAAAAGCAACATAACCTCCTCTAATAGATTTGACGTCGTAGAGAAGCTTCATGTCGCCTGTCATGTGCCTGGATGCCCCACTATCAACAATCCAATGACTACTGACAGTTCCTCCTGGAACACCCTGCACATGAACTTACATAATTAGTTGGAGATGGGGACCCAAGCCATTGTGGTCTTGGGTCTTCCATTTTCATCAACAACAATAACTTCAATTCTTTGATGATTCGAAAATTGTGATGATCCCCCTGAATTTGTGGTTATCTTAGGTTTCCATGTCTGTTGAAATTTACCAGTTTGATTGTTTGGAAATTTAACTTCGTGATTGTTTGAAGTTTTTAAAAATTTTGAACTTTCTGGTTTAACTAGAACCGTTTGTTTTTGAACCACTTCATTTTTAAGTGCTTTTTCAACCACCTTGACTTGTTGGCGTTTCTGTTTCTTTTCCCTTTCTCTTACAAGTCGGGGATCTTGTTTTACAGACACAGATCGCTTTTGGTGATTGCGTTCACGGGGATCATCAACTTTGGCTTTTAATTTATGAAGATACGGGCAATTTCTGACAATGTGCCCAATTGTACCACATTCAAAACATGATCTTCGTTCAACAAACCCCGAAGAATCATGTGATCGTCTTACCGATGATGAACTTTGTGATCCCGAGGTACTAGGTTTTGAACTACTTGGTTCATTCCTTTTCATCACAGTTGCTTTCTTGACAAAATCTAAATTAGATTGATTTTCAAACTTTGCAATTTTGTCCGTTCCCTTAGATTTCACAAAGTTCACATTCTTTTTCTTCTTCTGATTCGGCTTCCTTTGACCTTGAGTCGGTGTTTTACCTCTTGGTTTGGTATGATTTTGCTGTTTTTGCACTGTTGGTAATTTCTGATTGCCAAATTGTTTTCTAACTTCAGCCTTTGGAATAGGAGGGCACTGTGTTACTGTAACACGTGATCCTGTCTTTCCCAAAAACTTACTTGTTGAATTTTCAAAGACTTTACTGATTAATGATTGATTAACATTCTTAATAGGAAAATCTTTGTCAGAATAAATTTTATCATCACCAACAAGAGTGTACAGCAAATCCACACTCTCCGACTCTTTTTCAGACAAGGACTCGATTGCAACAGTCTTAGCGGGTTTTGCAGGAGGATCACACAGAATATGATTCTCAAGAGGTATGTCCTCTTCGTTTATCACCGCATCAGACTTTGCTGAATCAGTATCATCAGACTCATCATCAGAAGAATCAGCATCCTCAATCACAACTGGAGGATCCTGATTCTGTTCAGCAGTTACAAATGTATCTGCTGACACATCTGAATCTGACGATACTTCTTTCTTGTATCCGAGTCCTGCCGCAAATTCCTCAACGTCCAAAGGAACAGATGGTTCAAAATGAGTTCTATACTCCTCATCAGGCAGTGCATCAAAGTTGTTTCTCACGGGTGGTGGACATTTCTTATAACCTATGCATGTGACATCCTTTTTCTCTTTCTAAACATCAATGATGTGATCCAACACATAGCTAGAGCTCAAATAACTGTCTAACTTGAGTCGGATCGCCTCACTTTCTGTTTTAACACAAGCCATTTCCTTTTGCATTACCTCAAGACGAGTTATATAAAGGTTAATGTCAGTTTGTTTTCTGGAAACCATTTTTGTCAACTCTGTTTTATCTTTCTTTAATGTTTCAATCATTGACTTAAATTCCTTTTCATGGTTTTCATAAAACATGTTGGCTTCTGTGCACTTGGAAAGATCAATGGTCAACTTTTGATTGTGGATGAATGTCACATCATATTTCTCTTGCAAAGCCTCGTGTTTGCTTTGCAATTCACTCCACTTATCATTCAAAGAAACATGTTTGTCTTGCAAGTCAAACAAACTAGCTTGTAAAGCATCATGTTTGCCTTGCAACTCAGACATGTTTGCAACCAAATCAGCACATTTAACATGCAATCTATCACAATTATCACAGATATCAGCAGTGGGTTCATCGACACATACCTGACTTGATGAACTGTCGACATTAGCCATAAAGGCTGAATGGAGAGAAGACGAAGAATAAGCAGCTTGATCCACCAAAATAGATCTTCTTTGAATTCCTGCTGCAGCTTCTTCCAAAATCTCATCAATGTCTGCATCGACTGACGCACTCGATGTCTCATCCACCTGATCATTGCCTGAAGTGGAGGATTCTTCATCTGAACTTCCACTGTAACCAGAACTGTCTTCATCTTCAGAAGATTCACTACCATTGGTGGAAGATTCTCCACCACTGGCGTGTTTAAGATCCTTGACAACTTCAGCAAAACAAGCTGTTCCATCTGGAGCGTCATTTCCCAACTGGATTGACCAATCACAGCCTTCATCTACTTGAACCACAAGTGCCTGGTTGGCATTAGATGGTCCTGCTTGGCTTTGGTTGTTGACAGGTACCAGCGTACGAACATTGTTCCTGTTCTGGTTCTGCTGGTTGCCTTGACCTCTGAAAGGATTTTGGTTTCCATGTTGAGATGGCCTTGTACATTCACGCTTGAAATGACCACGTTCACCACAATTGAAACACTTCACAGCCTGCTTATCAAACCCATACTTGGTGTCTTTCTTGCTCTCCAAGCTGGTTCTGCCAGTTCTCTCCATGAAATCCTTTGCTCGCCTAACAGCACTGGCAAAGGCCCACTTGATGTCCATCATCTCCATCTCCTCTTTATCAATCTGCTGATAGTCTTCTTGTGTCAGATTAATATTACCAATCTGACCTTCCACTAATCCACAGTATGCGCTCACCAAAGTGTTTAGCAGCTCCATGTGTTCCTTTGCTACTTCCACACTGACTTTAGAAAAGCTTGAGGTGTCGAGCCGTACTGTATTTGGCTTTGATTGTTGACCAGCAGATGATGTGCTTCCATAACACGCTTGCTGTTGAGGAGGAAGTGGATTCCCATACATGTCTGTTGGTACGGTAGATTGAGGAGGAAGAGGATTCCCATACATGTCTGTTGTTCCGGGAGATCGAACAGGTAATGGATTTCCGAACATATCAGTTGGTCTGAGAGGTCGTTGGCTTTGCTGTTGCTGTTGAGGAACTGGTTCCAGCAGATTTCCATACATGTCTGTCTTTGGAGGGACCGGAACTTGGATAGCATTGCCATACATGTCAGTGCTAGTCACAAATGCTGTTTGAATTGGAGCATGCGAAGAAGGTTTCGTAGAGGTGCTAGACGTTCCATAATACATTTCTGGATTTTGTGGCACTGGAACTCTTTTTGCCTTGAGAGTTTCTTCCTGATTTTTGTTTTCCAGGATTTGAACAAAGTCGTTGAAGCTTGTTGTAGCTAAAGTACCATTGTACTTCATGATTTCTAAGAAAGTATTCCATTGAGGTGGCAACGCATCTGCAAACCTTTTTACAATCTCTGCAGAAGTTGTAACAACCCCAAAATTTGCTAATTCAGTCAGCAAATGATTAAATCGACTTATCAAATCACCCAACGACTCATTCTCCATACAAGTAAAACTATCAAACTCTTTCTTCAGCAATTCTTTTCTCAATTGACGTGTCGCTTCATTTCCTACGCCCCTTGTCTTCAAAGCATCCCACAACCTTTTCATTGTCTTGTAACTGACAAATTGATGATAAATGTCTTTACTTAACGCCTGAGTAAGGATGGCATATGCTTTCTTTTCCAAATCGTAGACCTTCTTCTGATCTTCCGTTAGATCTGCAAATGTAGCAGCAGATGATGCGACAACCTCTATTGTTTGATCGAAATCTGTGATGAACCGCAACCATAATTCTGTATTTTGACCAAGAACGTATGTATGAAATCTATCAATCCATCCTGGATATTCGTATAAGTGCATCAACTTTGGAGGCCGATTCAAACTTCCAGTTTCGCTCTCGCTTAAGAGAATGCTTTGAACACTTGGAATTTGATTTGATACAAATGCCCATTGACCGGTAGAAATTGCATTAGGTTGAGAAGATACCGGTGCGGAAGATGACGGAGTACCAAAATACATATCTGTATTTACCAGAGTATTCCACCTTGGATTCATTTTTGATCAAGAAAAATAAGAACCTGAAAATCACAAACTTGTTAAGCATAAACAGACTAAGGATCGAAAGATCAAAGCTTGTTCGAAGGATCAACAGTGTTCGAAAGATCACTGTTGAGTTTCGAACAATTGTTTTCGAAAGACTCCCCTATCGAAGGATCCTGGTCTTTCGAGAAAGAACTGTAGATCGAAAGATGTATGCTTCAAAATGATTCCTTGGTTCGAAGGCTGATGATCTATCGAACCTCCACTAATCGAAAGATGGTCTTTCGAAATGATTCCTTGGTTCGAATGATGATGATCTATCGAACCTCCACTGATCGAAAGATGAACTTTCGACTTCGAAGGATATCCTTCGATCGGTTCTGACACAGTTGACAAAGGATGACAGGTTGGTGAAAAAGTTGATGGGTTGGTGAAATCTTTCGGCAGAGGTATGGTCAGACCATGATTTTCTGCCAAAATCAGATTTGAAACATAAAATATAATAAACTTATCCAGAAAACCGGTCACCGGAGAAGCCGGAATTTTGGCCGGAAATTTCCAAACACCTCAACAACAGGTTTTTAAGTTACCCAACCCATCATGCAACACACCCGGTTAGTTTAGAACACGTTTTAACGTAAAGATAAGCAAGATAATCAGTAAAAACGGATCCAAAACCAAGAGAGTTTTGTCCAAAACACTCCAAAGTCTTGTAAAAACTCGATTTTTAACAAGGAAAAGAGCCACGGCTCTGATACCACTTGTAGGTCCCTCGGAGGTTGAGGTTTAACCTATTCCTTGTTATGTCTAACACACTAGCAAGTGCGGAATCCAAGCTAGCATGCAAACCGAGATAGAACAAGCACAATGATAAACACACAAGATTCAACGATTAACACCTCTTGTATTAATACGTATGAAAGGTCTGTTACAAGCTCAATGTTTACAAATCTGTTCTGTAAACTCTCTCAAGTGTGTGTGTGTGTTTTCTGCTCTGAGTGTTCTCACAATGTCTAGCCTTTTAAGTGAACACACAACATGGGTATATATACCCGACACAACTTATCTGGTCGAAGGATCAGACAGAATGACCGAAAGATCATCTGTCGACCAAGAACCCATCGAAGGATCACATTTACCACGAAGGATGATATCCTTCGTGGTCTATCCTTCGAAGGTTATCTTTCGAGCTCATCGAAGGATCTAAGCTATCCTTCGATGACACATCCTTCGACCCAAACATCTATCAACCATAGTCTAACTGTTTGGCCAAGTCAAACCGGAGGATGGTTGACTTGGTCAAACTTACATCAAAGACATCGTTTTGTATCAAGACGAAATACAGACAAAGTACAGACACAAGTGCACCAACACAAAGTCAACAAACCCACATGAATACCAAATTTAAGGCAAATTTAAGGATTAAGATTGACATCAGTGGATTCATGACAAAGAATTAAGCTTCCAATACTATGTATTCGAATTATTTCGCAAAAAAAAAATATAAATTTATCAGCAATTATGCAATAAATACAGAAAAATAAATGGTTATGAACAAAGAACTGAATATGAAGAGAAATTGACGAGTTAAAGACATAAATTTACCTCTTTTGGAGCTTTTTCTATCTTCTCCATTGAAAATGCTGTCATTTGGGTTCTTGTTAGTTGTAATTTTGAGAGCAAATTTTTTAGGGTTTGTAGGGTTTATAGTGACGTTAAGGACTGTTTATTTTGGTGACGGCGTTTTGCAAAAGGCTTGATTTTTCAGGGGTAATCATGGCCCAATGTTTGGTTTATGAACTGGGCTGAAGTTGTCTATCAGGCGTTTATTGGGTGTTGGTTTAATTTGGGCCACGCAAATGGAATACACAAGCTTTTCAGGGGTGTGTTTGGGGCTTCATGATGGGCCGTGGGGTCTACTTATTACTTATAACTACGAAGAGAAGCTGGGGGAATGTTATCTAGCACTTCTTCATTGGTTCAGGCCGTTCAGCCAAATTACGATTTTACCTCGTTTATATTTACCGTTTTACCATTAGTTTTGTTTTTTCTTCTCCTAACCAAATTACGATTTTGCCATCAGCTCAAATTTATAGTTTTGCCATTGTTTTATTTTTTTTGTTGTCAAATTACAATTTTGCCCTCAGTATAAAATGCGTTTTAGTGTTTTTTTTACAAAACTATGGTAGTGTTTGTTTTAATTTGTTGGCTCGATGTAATTTTTATTCATGCTAAGCGGTAGTTTTTTCGTTGTTTAGTTTTTTTTAGCAAAAGTATGGTAATGTTTTGTTTTAATTGGTTGACTCAATGTATTTTTTTTAGAACGTGTTATGAGTAGTATGTAAAAGTAACCAAAACACAAATGTACATGTTATGAGAGAGAATATTCGGTTTAGTGCCCCGCAACGCGGGCAGGCTGCTGCCTGGCAGTCCCCCATTGGTCCAGGTATATTACGATTTTACCCCAGTTCAAAGTTACGAATTTGCCCCTGTTCAAAGTTACGATTTTGCCCATGGTTAAAAATTGTAGTATTGTCATCGCTTTAACTTTTGGCAAATTACGATTTTACTCTAGCTCAAAATTACAATTTTGTCCCCAATTAAAAATTACAGTATTGCCATCGTTTTAGTTTTTTTAAAGGTGTGTGGGGGGAATAGTGCCAGACTGCTGCATGGCACTCCCCCATTGGCCTGGTCATGTTACGATTTTACCCGGTTCAAAATTACAAATTTTCCCATGTTCAAAATTACAATTTTGCCCATGATACAAAATTATAGTATTGTCATCGCTTTAGCTTTTGGCAAATTACGATTTTACCCAGTCAAAAAATTACAAATTTGCCCTCAGTTCAAAATTACAAAATTACCACTTAGTTTTTTAAACAAAACTATAGAGGTGTTTTGTTTTAATTGGTTGACTCGATCTAATATTTTATTCGTGTCAATGAGTTGCCTAACACTCGTTCATTAGTACTAACAAATTACAGTTTTGCCTCGAGCTCAAAATTACGGTTTTGCCATGGTTTTAATTTTTTTTTTCTAGCAAAACTATGATAGTGTTTTTTTTAATTGGTTGAGAAATATTCAGCCCATCGCCCCGCAACGCAAGCGGGGCATCAACTAGTTATCTATATAACATGTGGCTAATGGAGAAGGCTCAAGTATTGGATTAGGCTGGCGAGTGACATTGGACGGGATTGAAGCAGTGGGCCCACGTATGGGATTGGGCCAGCACCATGCTTCTTCAATTCTGGAACAGGTCTTCTCTCTCTAGGAGTATTGCAAAGTATGTTTTATTCGGGTTTGTTTTGATTTAGCGGGCTGGGAGTATGGGTTTTAGAGCTTGGGCTTGGAATGCTCTTTATAGGCCTCATAGTCGTGGGATTCTTACACACTCCTATGGGCTTTATGGTTGCACCATTTTGTAGAGGTGTACAAAAAACCCATGCTCGGAATTGGACCCGAAAAAAAAACCTCGTAAGGTGCTCATTCCTAAGGTCATATCTTGATAGATTACGCCTTAATTGTTTAATTGTTGCTCTATTACCAAAGGGCTTGTAGGCTAGCGTAGTAAGGTGTATTGGTAAGGTGCTCATTCCTATGTGGTTGAAGGTTCAAGTCCCATGGTGGTGTGGTGGATATAGGTATAGATTTAGAAGTAGAATTAGATGGTGAGTGACTTGGTCATATAAAGAAAAAAATTTGTTATTTGAGATAAAGGTATACTATTGATCTGTATTGTTGTGTAGGTTTATCATGCATCTTCTATGTTAGTGGTTATTTGGTTGTGCAATCGACTTATGAGTTTGGAAATTTCCTACTCTGGCATGTAGCATTCTACTTGTCTACTTGTAAGGAAATTGAATCTATTTTTCTTGTAAAGATACCCACTTTATTTGTGGAAGACAATTGTAAGGAAACTGAATCTATTTTTCTTGTAAAGATAGTCTCTTTATTTATGGAAGACAATATAATACATTTACTTAACATAACACAATTAGTGAAAATACATACATAAACATAAAAGGATTCAAACTGGTATAGCCTAGTTGGTCAGGGGGTTTTCCATTAAATGGTTTCCTTCTTGGGAGGTCTCAGATTCGATTCCTACTAAGTGCAAATTATGTAGATATGGGAGAGAATCTTTGGGAGAGATTCGAACTTGGGGTGAGGGGTTCAAACAGCATATACTGGCCTTTTGGAGTAAACTGGAAATCCAGTTAATCTGTCGTTCAAAAAAAATCCAAATTAGTGTCTTTATTAGTTGCCTAAGCCCGGGTTTTTTATGCAGCTCCATGGCTTGGTCACCCATCAATGTGAGATACGTTTAACTTATTTCATCATTTTTATATATAAAATAAAACTTTAACTAAACTTTATCTTTACAAATATGTAGTGGTTTAACTGAAAATATATAAAATAAAAAATAAAAAAATGTACGATTGGTTGATTTTGCTAGTGAACCATCTACTACATCTACTTCATGCCCGTGATTCCCCTTACGCCCTCAATTGGCGAGCCATTACGGTGAGCGCTTGAGCAGGGTGTTACGCGTCATACTTGCCATTTGGCGTTATCCCACTACATGTAGTCTAAAAGGAAAGTACAACAAATAATCTTGATTTGCTCCTGACAAATGGTTTATGGATGCCATGGGGTATACTCTAACATCTAGAGTGTTAACAATGACATGGCATGTTAACTAGCATTGCAAACCACTCCCTCCTTGTGTTAAAGTGCATTAAATGAGTTATGTGTTAACATGTTAACCCAATGTTAAGAGATTAAATTAATTATTATTTTCTTTTTTAGACAAAACCCAATGTTAAAGTGCATTAAATGAGCTATGTGTTAAAATGTTAAAACCATTTCCTTAGAGTTAAACAAAGTGAAATGAGAAAAAAAAAAGTTGATGTGTCACTTAGATGGAGTTAAGTTAGGTTAAAGTATACCCAAAGGCCTAAATGCACTCCATAGTCCATACTGAACACATCTCCCCCATGTGAAAGAAAAAAATATATTAATTGTTTAATTATGAATTATCTTAATGTTTTGTGAAGGAATACTTTTAGCAACACCCATAATTTATATAGTTTATAATTTCAAAAAAAAAAAAACCTAAAAAAAACCTAACCCCACCCCCCTCCCTAACCCAAGCTAAAATGCTAAAAACTAAACAAAAAAAAAAAAAAAACCTAACCCCCCCCCCCCCCCCCCAAAAAAAAAAAAAAACTAAACCCCCCTCCCCCACCCCCCAAAAACCTAAAACCCCCCTCCCAAACCCAAGCTAAAATGCTAAAAACTAAACCCTAAAAAAAAAAAAACCTAACCCCCCCCCCCCCCCTCAAAAAAAAAAAAAAAAAAAAAAAAAAAAAAAAAAAACCCTAAACCCCCCTCTCCTCCAACCCAAGCTAAAATGCTAAAAATTAAACCCCAAAAAACCTTAACCCCCCCCCCCCCCCCCAACCCAAGCTAAAATGCTAAAAACTAAAAAAAAAAAAAAAAAAAACCTAAACCCCCCTCCCCCCCTCCCAAAAAAAAAAAACCTAAACACCCCCCACCCAAGCTAAAATGCTAAAAACTAAACCCCCCAAAAAACCTTAAAAAATATAAAAAAAACACACAAAATTTTTTTTTTTAATATTTTTTATAAAAAAATCGCTACTTTTAGTAGCAAATTTTTTTTTTTTAACAAAATGTAGCGATTTTTTATAAAAAATATTAAAAAAAAAATTGTGTTTTTAGGTATTTTTGGTTGAGTTCACATTTGTATAGTAACTTTGATAGTTGGTGGTAATTACAAAAATACCACCTTGTCTTTTTGACTTTTCCTTCAATTTGTATGTTTAGTATCTTAAGTTTATTAGTTTACTCAAAGTGACAGGTTGACATGTAAAATCGGAAATTCATATATAACAAAACAAAACTGATATCCAAAAACCGGTTTTCCTGACGCTGTCAATCTCCGTCAGTCACCGTTTAACGAATTCCGTCTAACCGCTTTTCTCCTCCGCCGGAGCTCCCAACTTGATCTTCAAATCCAGCAGGATTTATTCGATCTATGTGAGTGATCAGATCTCCGATCTACACAATGTTGTTAGATGTATCCTTATTGTTGTGTCATTTTGCTTGTTATGCCAACAGAAATCACAAATCAATCAACTAATTTGTTTGTAACTTACATCGTAGATGCTGTTGTTATATCAATTTGCTTGCGAAATCTGATTCTATAACCTAAAATAATAATCCATGTTTTTATTTAAATGTATGCTCAAAGCTAGTAATCAAAAAATCGGTTAGTATCGGGTCGGGTCGGGTCATGTAAAACAAAAGAACATCGAACTAAATTATATAATCATCAAAAATATGTCAAACCTTGTTACAAACATAATTAAAACGACACCCTGCGGATTTTCATTTTTTGAAATCTATCCAAAACATGGCTCCATAACATATTACATAATATATCAACTATTCAAGTCCTAGAAATAATAATGTAAATAACCCTAAAAATCATCTAAACAACATATACACCATAAAAAGAAAAAGCCAAACATTCTTCACTAACAAATATAACCCACCAGATCTACCGTCATGGTTAGTATGCGGCTAATATCAACCAAAATATAACCCACCATATAACATAATGAAAAAACAAAATGAAGCACATGTCTACTGTCATGGTTAGTATGCGGCTAATATCAACCAAAAAATCAACCAAAATTCATAAAAAATAACAAAGAAATTTACCCGTGTTCGATCGGCGGTGGTATGGTGGCTGATTACGGTGGTATAAAGAGAGCGGGAGAGAATCTGTAAAGGTTTTGGGCTTGTTTATTTTATTTTAGTTTGAAATATTGTTGATTTGTTGGATTTGTTTATTGGGCTAAGACTTAGTAGTGGGCTAGTTAAAGATATTGGGTATTTGGGTTTAGTTATTTAGGTATTAAAAGTTATATAATTTAGGTAGTATTTAAAATAAAAATAAGAGTTTACTAAAAAAAATTAAAATATAAATTGATAACAATTTTTACCAAGGGGTGCAGACGAAAAATTTCAAGAGGTGCGGACGGAAATTCCAAGGGGTGCGGACGAAAAATTCCAAGGGGTGCGGACGGGATTTTCGACGGAACTTAGCACTAAATTTTTTTTTTCCCGGGGGTGCGCCCGCCCACCCTGGCTTTGTCTTAGGTCCGCCCATGGTCGTGGTAAATTACAGTGGTAGCATTGTTTGGTTTAAGGTGGGTCTCGTGCTAGAAGTTCTAAGCTAGCAGTCAAATACCAATTAACCAGGTGAATACATTTAACTACTTTTAAAAATGTTTGTATATAGCATGAGTTGTGTTAAATATATTTTTGCATATGGTATTCTATGGATAGCATTCAGATTATAAGTGCACCTATAGTTTGGTCAAATTGTAGACGTGTTTCAAACCGTAAAACCGGGCACGAAGTTCGGTAGGAGAAATACGTAAAACCGGGCACGAAGTTCGGTAGTAAAACGGGCTGGTAGCTCGCTGAATGTGTAGATTACTAATATGTTTTAAATAGCTTTAATACCACTTGTGCTAAAAATGGTTTAGTGTCAGTTAAATGTTATTCGCCAGCTTTTCGCTGACGTATTATTTTCAAAACGTTTTCAGGTAATCAGGAATAGTTATGAATAGCAAGACTAGTGCTAAAAGGAGGACGATTCCCTAGGCACAGAAGAACCTTGTGGCTAAAATATTTTATGAAACTGTCATTAGACAGAAAGTTTGATTACCATATGTAATAAACGTTTTGTATGGAAAATGGATGTTTAATTCCGCGTTAATAAAAATATGTTTTGTTCAACTAAAAAGTTGTTTAAATAAATAAAAATAAATACAAATATTTTGCGTTGCGCATTTATCAAAACAGGTACCAACCGATTGGTCGCACGCCCGGGTGTCGTAAATCCAGGGTGTGACATCAACAAACCCACATGAACACCAAATTTAAGGCAAATTTAAGGATTAAGATTGACATCAGTGGATTAATGATAAAGAATTAAGCTTCCAATACTATGTATTCGGATTATTTCGCAAAAAAAATACAAATTTATCAGCAATTATGCAATAAATACAGAAAAATAAATGGTTATGAACGAAGAACTGAATATGAAGAGAAATTGACGAGTTAAAGACATAAATTTACCTCTTTTGGAGCTTTTTCTATCTTCTCCATTAAAAATGCTGTCATTTGGGTTCTTGTTAGTTGTAATTTTGAGAGCAAATTTTTTAGGGTTTGTAGGGTTTATAGTGACGTTAAGGACTGTTTATTTTGGTGACGGCGTTTTGCAAAAGGCTTGATTTTTCAGGGGTAATCATGGCCCAATGTTTGGTTTATGAATTGGGCTGAAGTTGTCTATCGGGCGTTTATTGGGTGTTGGTTTAATTTGGGCCACGCAAATGGAATACACGAGCTTTTCAGGGGGCTGTTTGGGGCTTCATGATGGGCCGTGGGGTCTACTTATCACCTATAACTACAAAGAGAAGCTGGGGGAATGTTATCTAGCACTTCTCCATTGGTTCAGGCCGTTCAGCCAAATTACGATTTTACCTCGTTTATATTTACCGTTTTACCATTAGTTTTGTTTTTTCTTCTCCTAACCAAATTACGATTTTGCCCTCAGCTCAAATTTGTAATTTTGCCATTGTTTTATTTTTTTGCTGTCAAATTACAATTTTGCCCTCAGTATAAAATGCGTTTTAGTGTTTTTTTTACAAAACTATGGTAGTGTTTGTTTTAATTTGTTGGCTCGATGTAATTTTTATTCGTGCTAAGCGGTAGTTTTTTCGTTGTTTAGTTTTTTTTAGCAAAAGTATGGTAATGTTTTGTTTTAATTGGTTGACTCAATGTACTTTTTTTTAGAACGTGTTATGAGTAGTATGTAAAAGTAACCAAAACACAAATGTACATGTTATGAGAGAGAATATTCGGTTTAGTGCCCCGCAACGCGGGCAGGTTGCTGCCTGGCAGTCCCCCATTGGTCTAGGTATATTACGATTTTACGCCAGTTCAAAGTTACGAATTTGCCCCTGTTCAAAGTTACGATTTTGCCCATGGTTAAAAATTATAGTATTGTCATCGCTTTAGCTTTTGGCAAATTACGATTTTACTCTAGCCCAAAATTACAATTTTGTCCCCAATTAAAAATTACAGTATTGCCATCGTTTTAGTTTTTTAAAGGTGTGTGGGGGGAATAGTGCTAGACTACTGCATGGCACTCCCCAATTGGCCTGGTCATGTTACGACTTTACCCGGTTCAAAATTACAAATTTTCCCATGTTCAAAATTACAATTTTGCCCATGATACAAAATTATAGTATTGTCATCGCTTTAGCTTTTGGAAAATTACGATTTTACCCAGTCAAAAAATTACAAATTTGCCCTCAGTTCAAAATTACAAAATTACCACTTAGTTTTTTAACAAAACTAAAGAGGTGTTTTGTTTTAATTGGTTGACTCGGTCTAATATTTTATTCGTGTCAATGAGTTGCCTAACACTCGTTCATTAGTACTAACAAATTACAGTTTTGCCTCGAGCTCAAAATTACGGTTTTGCCATGGTTTTAATTTTTTTCTAGCAAAACTATGATAGTGTTTTTTTAATTGGTTGAGAAATATTCAGCCCATCGCCCCGCAACGCAAGCGGGGCATCAACTAGTTATCTATATAACATATGGCTAATGGAGAAGGCTCAAGTATGGGATTAGGCTGGCGAGTGACATTGGACGGGATTGAAGCAGTGGGCCCAAGTATGGGATTGGGCCAGCACCATGCTTCTTCAATTCTGGAATAGGTCTTCTCTCTCTAGGAGTATTGCAAAGTATGTGTTTATTCGGGTTTGTTTTGATTTAGCGGGCTGGGAGTATGGGTTTTAGAGCTTGGGCTTGGAATGCTCTTTTTAGGCCTCATAGTCGTGGGATTCTTACACACTCCTATGGGCTTTATGGTTGCACCATTTTGTAGAGGTGTACAAAAAACCCATGCTCGGAATTGGACCCGAAAAAAAACCTCGTAAGGTGCTCATTCCTAAGGTCATATCTTGATAGATTACGCCTTAATTGTTTAATTGTTGCTCTATTACCGAAGGGCTTGTAGGCTAGCGGTAGTAAGGTGTATTGGTAAGGTGCTCATTCCTATGTGGTTGAAGGTTCAAGTCCCATGGTGGTGTGGTGGATATAGGTATAGATTTAGAAGTAGAATTAGATGGTGAGTGACTTGGTCATATAAAGAAAAAAAATTGTTATTTGAGATAAAGGTATACCATTGATCTGTATTGTTGTGTAGGTTTATCATGCGTCTTCTATGTTAGTGGTTATTTGGTTGTGCAATCGACTTATGAGTTTGGAAATTTCCTACTCTGGCATGTAACATTCTACTTGTCTACTTGTAAGGAAATTGAATATATTTTTCTTGTAAAGATACCCACTTTATTTGTGGAAGACAATTGTAAGGAAACTGAATCTATTTTTCTTGTAAAGATAGTCTCTTTATTTATGGAAGACAATATAATACATTTACTTAACATAGCACAACTAGTGAAAATACATACATAAACATAAAAGGATTCAAACTGGTATAGCCCAGTTGGTCAGGGGGTTTTCCATTAAATGGTTTCCTTCTTGGGAGGTTTCAGATTCGATTCCTACTAAGTGCAAATTATGTAGATATGGGAGAGAATCTTTGGAAGGGATTCGAACTTGGGGTGAGGGGTTCAAACATCATATACTGGCCTTTTGGAGTAAACTGGAAATCCAGTTAATCTGTCGTTAAAAAAAATTCAAATTGGTGTCTTTATTAGTTGCCTAAGCCCGGGTTTTTTATGCAGCTCCATGGCTTGTTCACCCATCAATGTGAGATACGTTTAACTTATTTCATCATTTTTATATATAAAATAAAACTTTAACTAAACTTTATCTTTACAAGGATGTAGTGGTTTAACTGAAAATATATATAAAAAAAATGTAAGATTGGTTGATTATGCTAGTGAACCATCTACTACATCTGCTTCATGCCTGTGATTCCCCTTACGCCCTCAATTGGCGAGCCATTACGGTAAGCGCTTGAGCAGGGTGTTACGCGTCATACTTGCCATTTGGCGTTATCCCACTACATGTAGTCTAAAAGGAAAGTACAACAAATAATCTTGATTTGCTCCATACAAATGGTTTATGGATGCCATGGGGTATACTCTAACATCTAGAGTGTTAACAATGACATGGCATGTTAACTAGCATTGCAAACCACTCCCTCCTTGTGTTAAAGTGCATTAAATGAGTTATGTGTTAACATCTTAACCCAATGTTAAGAGATTAAATTAATTATTATTTTCTTTTTTAGACAAAACCCAATGTTAAAGTGCATTAAATGAGCTATGTGTTAACATGTTAAACCATTTCCTTAAAGTTAAACAAAGTGAAATGAGAAAAAAAAAAAGTTGATGTGTCACTTAGGTGGAGTTAAGTTAGGTTAAAGTATACTCAAAGGCCTAAATGCACTCCATAGTCCATACTGAACACATCTTCCCCATGTGAAAGAAAAAAATATATTAATTGTTTAATTATGAATTATCTTAATGTTTTGTGAAGGAATACTTTTAGCAACACCCATAATTTATATAGTTTATAATTTCATATATATAAAGGTTTTTAAAGAGAAAGTTATCATGAAATAACGTACTACTTACTAAGTTATAAACAGCATTTGTTATGACTAGAGACATGTGATTTTCTCATTGATACCAATTTTTTTTAATTAATATTTGTTTTATTTGTAGAATATATTTGTAGGGGAAAGTTCTTGTACAAATAATCTTAACATACTAAACATACAAATTGAAGGAAAAGTCAAAAAGACAATGTGGCATTTTTGGAATTATCTATAACTATCAAAGTTACTCTACAAATGTATCTAAAAAACCTAATAAAAACCTAACCCCCCCTCCCCCCTACCCAAGCTAAAATGCTAAAAACTAAACCCTAAAAAAACCTAAAAAATTTAAAAAAAATAAAAAAAAACACACAAAATATTTTTTTAAATATTTTTTTATAAAAAAATCGCCACTTTTAGTAGCAAAAAAAAATTGTAACAAAATTAGCGATTTTTTATAAAAAATATTAAAAAAAAATTGTGTTTTTAGGTATTTTTGGTTGAGTTCACATTTGTATAGTAACTTTGATAGTTGGTGGTAATTACAAAAATGTCACCTTGTCTTTTTTACTTTTCCTTCAATTTATATGTTTAGTATGTTAAGTTTATTTGTATTTGATCTTGCATATATTTGTATACACAGTTTACTCAAAGTGACAGGTTGACTTCAATTTATATGTTTAGTATGTTAAGTTTATTTGTATTTAATCTTACATATATTTGTATACACAGTTTACTCAAAGTGACAGGTTGACCTGTAAAATCGGAAATTCATATATTTTTTTTTGAACGGCGATTGACTCCAACAGTCGAGAGGATCACACCCACATTGCATGGGTCCCTAGTCCCCCTCGGGCGAGGCATCCGAGGTTGACCATAGGCGCTCCACGAGAAAATTTCCAGCCGACAGCCACTTGACTGCCGTTGCAGCCTCCGCACTCGAGAGCCGGAGTAACCGCACTGTAACAGAAAACTCGTGTGCGGCTCAAGACTCAAACCCGGGCTATTACGCACTCAAAGCTCTTATCCATCATTGCCATGACTCCTCAACCAAAGTTGGGGTCATTTACCCCCAAATGCAGCAGGTGGGGATCGAACCCGGGTCTCCAAGGAAACCCAAAGTCTTCTCCATCACTCCACTACAAGTGAGGGATAAGGAAATTCATATATAACAAAACAAAACTGATATCCAAAAACCGGTTTTCCTGACGCTGTCAATCTCCGTCAGTCACCGTTTAACGAATTCCGTCTAACCGCTTTTCTCCTCCGCCGGAGCTCCCAACTTGATCTTCAAATCCAGCAGGATTTATTCGATCTATGTGAGTGATCAGATCTCCGATCTACACAATGTTGTTAGATGTATCCTTATCGTTGTGTCATTTTGCTTGTTATGCCAACAGAAATCACAAATCAATCAACTAATTTGTTTGTAACTTACATCGTAGATGCTGTTGTTATATCAATTTGCTTGCGAAATCTGATTCTATAACCTAAAATAATAATCCATGTTTTTATTTAAATGTATGCTCAAAGCTAGTAATCAAGTGTTATAGCAGTAATGATGATTGATATAGATATGTTAAGAGCTTCTTATAGGAGGAGGCATGACATCTGCTATATATTTTGTCTTGTTTTTTTCTTTCTTTCTTTCTTTCGGATTGGATATGTTATGGGTAAACTCATGTATTACTTCTTTTCGATACAGCATAGATAACTCATATGCATTTATTTATTTATTGTTAGTCTCTGAATATGTGACATTCTGCTGCTGTTGATATACTCATATTAGCGGTCAAGTTTTGACTTCTAATGTGTAACTTTTGATAACTACATTAAACCCATGGTCATTTGTGGACTTTTGTCATGTGCAGAATGGCTTCCGTAGAATCTCAACCTCTGACTGAAGTCGGTGACGTTAAAACTTCTACATCCACGGTCTCTGACCAAACCAACAGTCATGCAGTTGATTCATCTTCCGTAGAATCTACACCTATTGTATGTATCCTCTTCAGATGAAGTACCAAATTTCCCCAAACCTACAATGCCAGAACAGAACAATTCACAGGCTGGATATACCGGAAAATGGGCCATTGCTAGTGGATTCGGTTTGCATTTGGCTCAAAAGACCCCTGTAGGAAATGAGAATGCTAGCGGCGTCTCTCCTAGCTCTCCGTCAACTGTTCTTCACTCGGTTGGAAAAGGTTTAGTTGACACGTCTATGGGTGCAGTCAAAGCAGTGCATGTTAGGGCTCGCCATATGGTCTCCCAAAATAAACGTAGATATCAAGGAGGGTTTGACTTATATCACTGATAATATTATTGCTATGGTGGGATTTCCCGCTGGTGATCTAAGTTCCGGGATTTTTGGATATTTTGAGGTACGCAATCGATAAACTCAACAATCAACGACAAATTTAGACAATTTAGTCTAGGCACCCTATTGTCTTTCTAGTGAATGTCTTAAAGCTACAATGCAGGGATTCTACCGGAATCATATGGAAGAGGTGATCAAGTTTTTTCAAACTCATCATAAGGTAACCTTTTCATTAGGTTGTTAATATCACGAATATTTTCATTGGTTAATAGTCATTCAAAGAAATTTTGGTTAACAAAGTAAAACTCGCTGTTTTACACTGATTAAACTTGCTAAGAAATTGTTAATTATCGAGTAAAATGTCATTTTCGTCCCTGAGGTTTGGCTACTTTTGCGACTTTCGCCCAAAAGTTTGTTTTTTCGCATCTGGATCCAAAAGGTTTAAAATCTTGCCATTTTCCATTTTTTAACGTTAAGTCAAGGCTATTTTCGTCTTTTTACCTATTTAGGTGAGGATGGGGTGGGGAGAAAGTCAACATAGGTGGATCTTTATTTATTATAGTGTTTTTTATTTTAATAAAAAATGTCTAAGAAGACGGAAATGCCCCTCATTTAACGAAAAAAAATGGATGGAGTTAACGAGTCGGATGAAAATGGAAAGATTTTAAACCTTTTGGATCTAGATGCGGAAAAACAAACCTTTGGACAAAATCACAAAAGTGGCCAAACGTCAAGGACGAAAATGGCATTTTACTCTAAATTATCCCATAACCTCCATACGGTTTCATTGTTCAAAACTTGATTTCCAATTTCCTTCTTCAGGATAGATACAAAGTGTATAATCTTTGTTCAGAAAGACTGTATGATGCTTCACTCTTTGCAGGAAAGGTACGCTACTTCTAATGAATGTTAATCACATGATAACCAAAAATGATCTTTTAGTCAACATATTGATGCAAAAATCACAAGTTTGAACTAGAGCTAATATAAGGGATGCATTTTTACGGTCTAGACAAAGATAAATTATATAACTAAAACAAAAAACTGATCTTGCAGGTTTTTCATCTGACTGCAGGTTGCTTGTTTCCCATTTAACGATCATAATTGTCCACTGATTAACCTAATACCGTCATTCTGTCAAAGTGCTTATTCATGGTTAAAGAGTGATATTCTTAACGTGGTGGTTGTTCATTGTAAAGCTGGTAAAGCAAGGACTGGTTTAATGATTTGTAGCCTTCTTTTATTTTTAAAAGTAAGTTTTTATCATCACCGCATATCTTTAACTGATGCTGTTGTCATTTGTGATGCTTTAATAATATTGTTTTGCAGTTTTTCCCGACAGCACATGACATGAGTGCATCGATTACTATAACCAAAGAAGATGTGTAGATGGGAAGGGATTGATACTTCCAAGCCAAATTGTCGGTTATTTACTACAACAGAACTCATATATTGCTTGTTTAAATTTCATGAGAAAGTTAACTAATTTAAATTATTTCATTTTCTAGCGGTATGTGAAATACTTTGAACGCATCTTGGCGGATTTCAACGGTGAAAGTCCACCTGGTCGGAGGTAAACGTCATGATCCTTCTATTGTTGACTGTTGAGTTCTTTCTTTAATAGTAGAGGTGGCAGGATGGGCAGGTTGGGTAACATGTCAAAACTGGTTCAGGTTGAAACGGGTCATTGTTTAATATGGTTGATAGGGACCGGGTTTAGATGGGTTGACCCACAAACGTTTTTGTCCAGCTGTAAACAGAACCTGTGCTAAATAGAAAAAACCATTTCGGAGGTGGTAGGTGAGTAGGTCAAGGTGCACAAGTCGAGTTAAGGCCTCAACCCGAAGCGGATTCAAACCGGGTTGGGACTTGGGAGACCAGAGAACCGAATCCTTGGAAACCAATTTGGTTTGGGTTGCGACCAGGTTGGGTTCTCCGACAGTGACGATGAGGACAAACCCGTGTCTGCAAAACAGAGCTCCAGTAACACAATCTCTGGACCAGTGACCGCACCACCACCACCACCACCACTGCAACAACAGTCTGGGAAGATAGATGCGGATGTAATAACTTTAAGGAAAAACATCCAACAACTTTCCTTAAACAGCAAGCAACAGTCCACATCAGATAACAAACAGTTTGAGAAACCGAAATCAATCCCTAATTTGGATTCTGGTGATATTAAGGCCATTGCTGCTGATGCTTCTGTTTTCTCCTTCGGAGACGATGAAGAAGATGAAGACTTCTAATTTCTCGTGTTTGTTTTTTAAACTCATTTCAATTTTGTTTTTAGTGCTAACTAAATGTTGATTCTATTTGATGATGAAACACTATGAATGTTGTTAACTTTTGCTTTTGACATCTAATAATTTTGTCTTTTAGACTTTGTTTAAAAAAGAAAGAATTACAATAAATGTTACAAGAATAATATCCAAAACTGAAACCCTTAAGAAAGCCGGTGCAGAGACTGATAAACTCGACCCTGAAGACTTCAAATTCCGGATTGTTTTCTTGCTTGAGAAACTATGATCTTGTGTAACATTGATATTTCTTGATCTCGGTCACTTAACTGCTTCTTTAGAGTTTCAATCTGGTTTATATAACCATCACAATTATTACATACAACGATCTCCTTTGGTTCTGGTGTCTCCTCGTCTGTCTTTAACTTCTTGGGCTGAGTTGGAGTCTCGTCTTCAAGTGGCCTCTTATTTGATGCCAACTGGATATTATTATTATCGTCACCATCTTGGACCATCTTCCGAACATACAAATTACCAGCTATGCCTGAATCAAGTTTAAAAGAAACTAACTTCTGCGGTCGCCCAGATGAATCCTGTTTACAAAAGCAGCTAAACATCAAAAACGCGAAATTAAATAACTAAATTGTTGAAGGTAGAATAAGTGTAGCGGCATGCATACTTTAAGCCGGTCACCAACAAGGCCCTCGAAAGCTTCATCAGCCGCATGTTTATCTTTAAAAACCGCAAAAGCAGCATATTTGTCTCCTCCGGCTTTCTTATTTGCCTGCAAGCAAGTTGTTCACACCATCAGCTGATAATAATGATGAATTAAAGCAAAATGGGGAGTAAATGATTAATTAACCTTCAACTCAACGGTGAATTCACCAGGAATAATTTCAAGTAATTTTTCTCCAGATACGCAGATTGGTATGCGGTGACAAAGTAACTTCATTGCGTCAGTATCATGTACCTGTAATAACAATAATAATAATTCCAGATTTTAGTCAATGGGATAGAGTTTGCCCGAACACCACAAACATAAAAAAAAATAAAAAAAAATAAAAAATAAAAAAAAAACCCTCACATTGTTTTGATAAGAAGGAAGAGTGTTGTTATCAACTCCCCCGTCTATTTTGGCAAGTACAAGTTTCATCGCGGCCCGTGCATCCTCCAAACAATTATGTGGAGCACCTTCCTTCCGAAGTTCATACCCTAAAACCGTCTGCCAAAAAACAAGAAAAATAAAAAAAATCTGTTATAGAAAAATTTAGATAGATGGATCTAAAAATAGCTTATAGAGTTATAATGCAAGTAACCGTGTATTTAAAAGTTTCATATGTTCATCAAAGATAAAAAAAAACCAATATACAATTTAGTGATTTGAGACTTGCCTTACACAAGTCATTTAACGATGGTCGTTTAAAATTGGAACCGCTCCAGTACTTGAAGACAAGAGATGTGTCAATTACTCTTGTGTGGTCTACCTTGAGTGCTGCAGTAAAAAAAAGGAGCTAATAAATATAGGATAAAAGTTGCATAGGTAACAAAATGGTAAATTTTCACGCGTTGGGTTGACCAAAACATCATATAATTTCAACATTAATCTATTTTTTAATAGAACAATTAAAGAGATTTTATGCATTAGTATATGTAACTTCAAACATCAACTTAGTTACCATGTAGATCATTATTCAGACTGTGACCAACCAATATGGTTCCTCTTGATAGCAATTTCTTCATAGATTCCTATTAAACATAATTTGTCAATTTATAAATAAAAAAATAAACAGTTTCAAAGCTCAACCTCGAGATTCTCACCTGTATATCTTGTAACGAGCAAGTAACGTGTTCCAGGTCTTTAGCACTAACCCCGGTTATATTCGTTCTATAGTCAACGACCACTTTATCAGGTTTAACAAGTTCATCAAGTTTGACCTACAAAAAGTCATTAACAAACTAATCACAATAACTTCTAATTTTACAAAACTATTTGACGACATGAAATGAAAATACCTTTAGATCACGATCCACTACGCAAACCCTAACCAAGGCATCAGTGCCATCTTCACACAGTACCATCTCACAATCAACGGCAACCATGGCGTTACATCTCGTTTCTTTTAACTTTTTTCTATTCTTTGTAAGGACCCAACCCTACACCACGGGTCAAAACGTTCAAAATGTGAATAATTTTCCATGTAACGAAAGGGAGCACAAAGTTAAGATAAAATATCTCTACTAACCTCTTCATGTGATGGAAATGAATAATTTAGTGCATAGTGTGGATGAGCAACCGTCTTGTGAACGAGTTCCTGTAATTGGCACGTGTAACAAGGATTAAGATTTGAGCTATGTACAAAGCGAATTTAAACACAAACAAGTATGAACGAATATGGAATCAAAATGAACAAATAACAAAAATAATAAAAGAATATTAATAATATGCATAAAAAGATACTGATTGAAGTTGTGAATATATACTCTTATTATGATATCAATATATCATATTTTATTATGTTCCCATTTGATCCAACCCAACCCGACCCGGCCCAAAAACTCTAACCTTAATCTAACTACCAAAAAAAGGAAAAAAATCCTGGAACCGCCACTGATATCAATAAAAAAACAAGACAAACAAACCTGTTCAGGAGACACTTTATCCGTCTTCTTCTCGATATGCTCCATGCTCTCATGCGTTTCAACCACCTTATCAAAAAACTGAAACAAAACATCCCCATCATCATCATCATCATCATCATCAAAACCCACAAACAGAAAACAAAGTTCCACTTACCTTCAAGTCATCAACATTACTAAAAGTTTTCAAAAAAGCAATCAATAAATCAGGAGCCCTTCTTGCAGGATCACCCAAACTCTTCCCCAACTTCTTATCATAAACACTCAAGAACTCCTTCCATCCTCCATTACTACCTTCCATCCCTTTTTTTTGTGCCAATTTCACAATGCCAACCAGAACCTAACAGTTTAAAGTCAAAGTCAACAAACCCAGATGAACACCAAATTAATGGCAAATTTAAGGATTAAGATTGACATCAGTGGATTCATGACAAAGAATTAAGCTTCCAATACTATGTATTCGAATTATTTCGCAAAAAAAAAAATATATATATATATATATATATTTATCAGCAATTATGCAATAAATACAGAAAAATAAATGGTTATGAACAAAGAACTGAATATGAAGAGAAATTGACGAGTTAAAGACATAAATTTACCTCTTTTGGAGCTTTTTCTATCTTCTCCATTGAAAATGCTGTCATTTTGTAATTCTGAGAGCAAATTTTTTAGGGTTTGTAGGTTAACGATGGTGACGGCGTTTTGCAAAGGGCTTAGTTTTCGGAGGTAATATGAACTGGGCCGAAGTTGTCTAGTTATCGTGATGCGATTTAGTACACAACAAACTCATGCTTTATATACTTGTACAATATGCTGCATACTGCTTGTTGTAGATGTGCACAAATCGATTTGCAACCCTTAATAGGTTCAGGTTCATTCAGTTTGTTGACCGGTTTTTACTGGTGTTTTGTCGGTTCGATTCAGGTTCAAACCGGTTTTGATTTATTTTAACTGTTTTTTACTGGTTAGGTCTAAAATACTCAAATCAGTTGACCAGGTTAATTTTTTAGGTAACTATACCAGTACCGGTTGATAAAGCTTATCTAACTTAAAAAGTAAAGAAGATAATAAAACTATTAAGACCGTGGGGAATGGTGGGGCGGGGGGTTTGGGGCATGGGTTGACACGTGGCTTGGGTGGGCTTCGCTGGGCTGACCCACATTGAAGACGGTATGGTGGGGCGGGGGTTTGGGGCGTGGCTATTTTAAAAGTTAAACATGGCCCGCTATGCCCTAGCCAACAAGCCAATAAGAGCCGACCACATAGGATCGCTAGCATGCCCCATGCCCGGCCTTAAACTCCCGCCCAAGGGGCCACGGCCAAACCCAAGCCTACCCGGGGTGGTGACTTGGGCGTTTCTCTCCAACCCACGCCCTATACCCCATAAAACATTCGATTTTTAATATATAGGACAATTTGGGTCACGCAAATAGAATACACAAGCTTTTCAGGGGTCTGTTTGGGGCTTCATCATAGGTCGTGGGGTCTACTTATTACCTATAACTACAAACATTTGGGATAGTGCCAGGCAGCTAATAACTTTTTTTATTAAAACTAGGATTGCGACCCGCCGCAATGCGGCGAGGATTCTTTAGTTATAACTAACTCA
The DNA here is from genome assembly GCA_030545235.1 of Helianthus tuberosus. Lineage (NCBI taxonomy): Eukaryota > Viridiplantae > Streptophyta > Magnoliopsida > Asterales > Asteraceae > Helianthus > Helianthus tuberosus. The sequence goes on from CM060437.1 coordinate 92,341,202, forward strand.
ATCTAGGACTCGCACGTTATGTTAAACCTGTCAAACGGGGAAAAAATAGACGATGTAAAAACGTTCACCCACACACGCACGTTGCGTCGTGTTAACTCGCAAAATTTAGAACGAAACGTAAAAACGTTAAACCAAAGACGCACATTGCGATGTGTTAAGTCACAAAATTTAGAACCAAGCATTGAAAAATTTTCGGAAAATGAAAACTATAAAGGATCAAATTTGAAAGTAAAAAAAAGTTATGATAATAGATTATAAAAGATAAAAAGTTTTGGGTTAAAAGTAAAAAAAAAATAGTTTTGGGTTAAAAATAATTTATGAAATACTTTTGGGTGAAACACATAGGCCGATGAGAATAGATTACAAAAGATAAAAAAGTCTCATCTTAACTTATTAAAATTAATCATGCCATTGTATTTTTTTTTTCTTTTTTACATTTAGCCAGTGCTGACATCAACAATGGCGTATCAACAATGGCGTATGTAGATGCTTCAATGTTTGGTTCATTCTTCGCAGAGAAGGAGAAACCACACCCTGTCAGAACCGAATTTAACAAGCACTTTGGGAGACAGAAGCCCGTTCATCATATTTTAGGGGGCGGAAAATGTAATGTTCATCTCATCTTTTATAATATTTGGTGCTACTGCATTTTGGGTGCTTTTTGAATGGCTTGACTACGATTTTATTCCTTTGGTATGCTTGAGTCTTGTTTGATCTACTTCTTTAGAGACTAGATAGGGCGCCCGATCCCTCGAACTTTTCGCTCAGTAGTTACATGTTTGTACGTTTTCGACCACCCGGTTTTATAATTTTTTTTAGGTATATACGTTTTTGACCTCATAAATTGCAGTAAAAGCTATTTTTTAGAATTAAACTAGTAAACGTTAGAACTTCAAAATGCACACTCACCTGTTTTTTCACATCCTTCTAAACTGTTTGGCGGCCAGATGTATATGGTAGGAGGTGTTAGTGTACCTGAAACTCCCTGCTCCTTGTCTTAATTCACATGGCTTCTAGAATTGTTGGATCTAAGGACTGGAAAAAGATTATTAAGGCGGTGTGTTTTAACCACCATTGGGGAGATTTGGAAGGCGTCGAACAAGAAAGAGTTCAACAATCATCACATCCCGTTATCCCACACGGTCGACACTGTCAAAGGAAATTTGTTTATGTGGATTAGATGTAGCTCGAAATAAGGCCATTTAAATTGGAAGAGGCGGAGAGATTTTAATGTTTGAGATGTTGTGATGTAACTCCGGGTTTTACAGCTTCTTTCTGACCCGTTTCTATATTTTTACACAGAGGTTTGCTGTTAAAAAAAAAAAAAAAAAAAAAAAAAAAAAAAAAACTAAACTGTTTTTCACTGCACAACAAATACATATCTTTATTTAATATTTATACTTAAATCTCTCTGTTTATATAATATGTTTTGTATAATTCGTTAATGTTACCAGAAAGAATATACTTTTTTCATAGTTTTATTTATTATTACAAAACTTTTGATATAGTTATATGTTACCAGAAAGAATATACTTTTTTCATAGTTTTAACGTATGCTGTTTATTTTCTTTTATGGGTAGTATGTTTTGCATTAGTGAAAACATCCACCTCGCTAGCGTGATGTCTGCCTTGCGTTAGTGATGTGTGAGCCTTCGCTTTGGCTATGGGACCCTGTCGCCTTGGAGTTTCTCACACACTATAAAACACAGGCTACGATATCCGAGTGGCACAAAGGAGTATGGCGTCTGGTTACGAAAACCAGAAGTTTTACAGCTTAAACGTTTCGGCAACATTTTGATTGAGCAAGATCTATTAGAGATGCAAGAAGCATTTCATGGAGTTGTTTCATTCTTCCAATGTTGTTGTCCCTTTCAAGCCCATACGGGCCTGTCTGTTGGGCTTCTTTTCTTGAAATGGGCTGTATGATTTTTGACTTTTTTCGGGCTTCTGCTGCAGCTTTCAATACCTCATCTGCATTCAAACGGGCCAATGTCCACAGACTGATCTTTACAGTTGTGGTGTTCTTTTTCTTGATAGGCTCGTCTGCTGTCTTCTTCCCTAATGAGCTAACTGAACCGGTGTCGGTCGGAACTACATCATACTGCAAAAAGATACATGGTTGAAGAGGTATGGTCCCAAATCCTTGCCCACATGGCAAGGACCACACCACTTTTCCATCTTATGTGGCGCTGACATCAACAAGATCATCCAGAAGCTTCTAGAAGCTTCTGGAAAACATCAAGGTGGCACCAAAGATGCTCCATCCAACAAAAAGGACGACACGTGTCACCAGTCATCAAGCGCCAGGTAGGCCTGTGACGAATCAAGGAGCACTCCGACAGTACCAGTACGACGTCTCCAGAATAGGCAAATGTAAGCGCGCCACGTGTACCACTACACTGACCACAGCAGAGGAGACCAAAAGGATATTCCCCTTGGTCGGACAGCTGGCGCGCAACCACAGCTGGCACTGCTGCTCCTCCCTCCTTCACCTTCCGGCTATAAATAGGACCATTCATCATCCAGGTTGAACAATCTTGCTCTCTATACTCACACACTCAACACACACTGTTTATTCTCCCTCAGAACAGTACTTATTCTCACGCCGGAGCCTGGTTAAGAGGGAAACCCCCATATTCCCCTCTTAACGAGACTAACGGTGTTGCTGTTTTGCAGGATCCAGGTCATTTCTACGAGTAAGAAAGGAGATTGAACCCACAGAAGAAAGAACCCCACATATTAACCCTGGTGTTAACCTGTGTTTCATCATTGGCGCCATCCGCTTTTAGCAAAAACCACTCTCATCTCTTTTCTTTTTGAAAAACACTCGTCAAAATGCCTGAACAAAACCCTTCTCACCCGGTGGATGGAGATGTTTCTTCTTTTGAACTCGTTTCGGACAATGCACACGTCCAAAGAGGTCAAAGGAACGAAATTATCCAAGAAGGGCCGATAAACAATGATTTTCCTAGTATCTTTGGTAGTGCATCAAGGGTTGTTAGCCAAACCACAACTGGTGCCACTTTCCAACCTCCACCAAGAGTCATCACCCAAACCACAAACGAAGCCTCTTTCCAACCTCCACTGGGGGTAGTCCAACAAACACCCCCACCAGTGCAGACACCAAGCCATGGAGCTGGCCCCTCAGCTCCATCGGAACAAGCACAGCTGAATTTTTCTACACTCTTAGGGCTACCAGAAGGAAAAACTCTGGCTTCCTGGTATGCCGAACAAATGGCGTCTATAAACCTTGTTTATACACAACTCAGCGCGCAACAAGCTTTGCTCCAAGCACAAGCCAACCAGTCTGCATTTGTTACTCCACCGCAAAGGCCTCTAAGCATACACACAACTCAGCAGACCAATGCATGGAACTTGCGTCCAGAAAAGGGACCTGTGCCAAACATCAGAAAACCAAGCGCGCAAGACACGTGCGATACTTACGGCGAAACAGAAAGCAACTACGTGCAGTATTCTCACCCACCAAGGAAGCCAATACAAAGTCGTTTAGGCCCGCGCAACATAAACGACGAGCTCGATAACTATGAAGAGGAAGAAGACGAGACATACAAAGAAAGCACAGTGTTCAGCAGGTTACCACCGGAGCATGAAGCTTGCAAACCTCACAAACGCGCAGGGTATAACCCAAAAGCAGAGCACGATTACACCTTGAGCTATCGTCCAGACGACATGGCTGAAAATTCAAAATTCATCAAAGAGATTGCCACAGCCGCTATCGACAAAACGAAGTTACCACACAACGTGGGCAAGTACAACGGCTTGACAGACCCGGATGATCACCTCCAAGTTTTTAATGGTGCTGGAGCAACAGGCGGATGGAACTTACCGACATGGTGCCATCTCTTCGCTCAAACCTTCATCGACGCAGCGCGCGTTTGGTTTGACAGCCTACCAGCAGGAAAAATCAAGTCATGGGTCGATTTCCGAGAGAAGTTCCTTGCACACTTCTCTCAGCAACATAGACATACCAGAGATCCAGCTGATTGTTTAAACATATGGCGCAGAGACCATGAGTGTGTGGAAGACTTCATCACCATGTACAACAAAGAATGTCTGGAAATAGGAGATATAGGCGAAAAGATGATGCGCGCACACTTCATGAGGGCAGTCAAGTGCGATGATCTAATCAAACGTGTAAAGAGAAGAGACGGAGGACCCAAAGATTGGGAAACCTTTATTGAAGCAGCCAAAACCATCGCGCAGTCTGACTGACAGTTGACCGGTGACGACCACCGTCAACGAGGGTATAACCACAATGACCGGCACAACAAAAAGGGCAGAGGCCAACCATGGAAAGCGTCCGGTCACAGAGAGAGAAGCCCAGCAAGAGAGGATGCGCGCCACACAATCAATCAGATAGCCCACCGGAAAGAGGTAAAAAGAGAAAACAGGGAGAAACAGTGGACACCACTAACAAAGACCCCTTCCAAGGTCTTGGCCACTGAAAATCACCAGTTCAAACCACCCCTACAAATGCAAAACAAGAGGGGCCAGGATCCCAATCTTTTCTGCGAGTTTCACAAAGACACGGGTCACTTAACTGACGACTGCTTCAGTTTAAAGCAAGAAATAGAAAGGGCCTTAAGAGATGGAAAACTCACTCACTTGGTTAAGGGTGGAAAGCGCGACTATCGCCAGATACAAAGAAGAGAAGAAGGACCAGATAACAAAAAACTCCGAAAATTAGAAACCCACATGATTCAAGGAGGTCAGCGAACGTCGAAGAAAAATTACAACAAGCGCACACAAGACGACTCGTGGCGCGAAAGGCAGGTTGTTTTTCCTATTGTAAGAGGAGGCCCAAGAGAAATAAGACCCATAGTCATCTCGGGCGTGATTGGACACTACCAAACCGATTACATTTTCATTGATCCAGGGAGCACCGCAGACATCATATATGAACAATGTTTCAATCAATTCGATCAAGAGGATAAGGCGCGCTTAGAACCAGTCGATTACCCACTCACTGGTTTCTGCAACGAAGCCGTTTTTCCCCTCGGACAAATATCGTTCCCGGTGTTACTCTCGGATGGAAGGAATTCAAGAACAGAAGATGTTACCTTCATGGTGTTACCCGCACATTCAAGACATGACATCCTGCTGAGAAGAGAGTCCCAAGGAGACTTCAGTATGATCTGCTCCGGCCCACATTCAGCTGTGGGATTCGCAACAGAAACAGGAGTAGCCATAATATACGCAAGCAAAGAAGTCTTAGCAACAGATGAACTCAGACCTGCAAAGGCAAGTAAACCAGCACCACACGCGGAAGCAGAAAAATGGGTGTTAAACAGCGCATACCCAGAATAGACAGTTACCTTAGGACCTGCAATGTCCGACCTAACGCGCGCGGCGCTGAAAAAACTGTTGTTCGAAAACATGGATGTGTTCGCCTGGACACCAGCAGACATGGTGGGTGTTCCACGGCACATAGCTGAACATCGATTAAACGTCTCAGAAGAAGCAAAACTGGTGGTGCATGCCAAACTCCACTTGGGAGACATAAAACACGATGCTATGAAAGAACAGGTGATGGAGCTGTTAAATGCGGGAATCATCAGAGAAGTCAGATACCAAACATGGGTGGCGAGCCCAGTAATGGTACAGAAGCAAAATGGTAGTTGGAGAATGTGTGTAGATTATAAGGATCTAAACAAGGCATGCCCGCGCGACTGTACGCCCTACCTGACATTGATGAAAAGATTGACTCGCTGGCAACATTCCGATGGAAAAGTTTCCTTGACTGTTACAAAGGGTACCACCAGGTACAGATGGCTGTGCAAGATGAAGACAAAACCGCATTCCGAACGCTGACAGGGCTATACTGCTACACCAAGATGCCTTTCGGATTAAAGAATGCGGGCGCGACCTATCAGAGGCTGATGAATGAAACATTCCATGATGCTATCAGCAAATATATCGAAGTGTATATGGATGACCTAGTCATTATGAGCAAAGAAGAGAATACAATGCTGCTGAACATCCAGAAAACGTTTGACACCTTGCGCGGAGTAAGTATCAAGCTGAACCTAGCGAAATGCTCGTTCGGCATGGAAGAGGGAAAATTCCTGGGTTTCATCGTCACGAAAGATGGCTTCAAAGTGAATCCTGATAAGATACAAGCAATCGAACGCATGCCTTCACCCTCGACGATCAAGGAGATGCAAAAATTGGCAGGGCGGTTGGCAGCACTTAACCGTTTCCTAGCCAATCACGCAGCCAAATCTTTCCCGTTTATCAAAACACTCCGCAATTGCATGAAGAAAAGCCAATTTCAGTGGACTCCGGAAACCGAGAGCGCATTCCGTGAGATGAAAGATTGCCTCATCAGTTTGCCAACATTGACTGCACCAGTCAAGGGAGAACCTTTGGTGCTTTACTTATCAGCCTCCGACAGAGCAGTAGGAGCAGTGTTACTTGTTGATCGACAAGGTATCCAAACACCAGTTTACTATGTGTCATGAACCTTGACCGACCCAGAAACCCGGTATGCCATCATGGAGAAACTAGTACTCGCATTGATCCATGCATCAAGACGGCTGCGCAGGTACTTTGCCAACCACGTCATTCACGTGTTAACAAACTACAATATTGGCAACATCCTCACAAGGCCAGAGATTTCAGGAAGACTAGCAAAGTGGGCTATAGAACTCGGTGGCCATAACGTGGTTTTCAGGCCGAGACCAGCAATCAAGGGCCAAGTGCTAGCGGACTTCATGACAGAAGTGCCCGACGACAAGGACCGGGAATGTAAAGCAATGGAAAAAGCTGAAAAATAGCAAGTAGAAGAACCATGGTTGTTATACACCGACGGCGCGTCTAACGAAGACGGCGCAGGCGCAGGACTTCGGCTGGTGAGCCCTGACAAACATGAGTTCACTTACGCCATACGTTTGGATTTCAAGAGCACGAACAATGAAGCCGAATATGAAGCTTTCCTCGCTGGTTTAAGTCTGGCAATCAAAATGGGAGTTAGACACATCGAAGCACATGTGGACTCCATGTTAGTGGCTGGACAAATCAACGGGCAATACGAAGCCAAAGGAGAAGTAATGGCGCTCTACTTGAGTCAAGCAAAGACGTTGCTACAAACCTTCTACTCCTACAAGGTACACCACATTAATAGAAGCGAGAATAAACCAGCAGACGCGCTGAGTAAACTTGCATCTACAAGTTTTCAACACCTCGCAAAGGATGTGCGCATAAAAGTTTTGAGCAACCCATCGGTTCCGTTGAGGGAAGTGAATGTGATTCAGTTAGGAACGACGTCTTGGATGACCCCCATAATCATGTTCCTACAATCTGGGATCCTACCAGAAAACAAGGCCGAAGCACGAAAGATTCAATACAAGGCCGAGCATTACCAGATGGTCGATGGAATCCTGTACCGAAAATCATACCTCGGACCTTTGTTAAGATGTGTTGATCCGGAAGACGCGAACTATTTTCTAAGAGAAGTGCATGAAGGAATCTGTGGCATCCACGCCGGGCCGAGAATGGTCGTAGCAAAAGTGATGAACGCCGGGTACTACTGGCCCGGAATGCATCTAGACGCGGTGAAAGTTTTGAGAGAATGCAGCGGGTGTCAGAGACACGCCCCAACGACGATGCGTCCCAAGAACGAGCTAGTCCCCGTGACAACGGCGTGGCCGTTTCAACAATGGGGAATAGATATGGTTGGACCCTTTCCTGAGGCCCCAGGTGCTGTCAAATTTATAATAGTCGCCGTCGACTATTTCACAAAATGGGTAGAGGCAAAGGCAATCGCGTTAACCACATCCACTGTCGTCAAAAGATTCATATGGGAACAAATCGTATGCCGTTTCAGACTACCACTCAGGATCATCACCGACAACGGAACGAACTTTGCTGCAGATGATCTCCAACGGTGGTTTAAAGAGTTACACATTGAGCACACCTTCTCCTCGGTTGCGCACCCGCAGGGGAATGGTCAAGTGGAAGCCGTCAACAAAAGCATCGTAGATGGCATCAAAGCACGACTGGGAGAGAAAAGAAGAGGCTGGGTCGATGAATTGCCCAGCATCTTATGGGCCCATAGGACGATGCCCAAGACAAGTAACGGGGAAACACCGTTCAGTTTAGTCTATGGGTCCGAAGCTGCGATACCAGCAGAGATCGGGCTGCCGTCGCCAAGAATGCTTTCCATGAATCTGATCAACAACGAAGAAGAACGAAGATTAGACCTTGATCTCCTAGAAGAAAGGAGAGAGATGACGACAATAAATGAAGCAAAGTACAAGACAAAACTGGAGAAGTATTACAACTCCAAAGTCCGCATCTGCACCTTCAACCCAGGAGACTACTTCCTGAGGGACAATTACGCGTCCAACGCCGAAAAGCCGGGAAAACTAGCCCCCAAGTGGGAGGGGCCTTATGTAGTAGACGCGGTACTCGGAAAAGGGGCATACAAGTTACGCACCTTAGACGGCAAAGAAGTTCCAAGAACCTGGAACGCCCAACAGTTAAGAAAATGCTACATGTAAAAGGCCGAGGGTTTTATGTACTTGTAACGGCCGCGCGCCAACACAGTTAACATTAATACAAGAAGTGTTTGGCTACTCCTTTTCATGCAAATTTCTTGTCACAACTGCATATATTACTTTGGGCATACACGAAAACATCAATGGCTCGACCTTAGGAAACGTTGTAGACCTCCAAGGCCTGTCACAAACAAGTGCACAACCGGGTCAAAAACACAACTAAAGCCTAGAAAATGCCAAACAAATACTTCGTGCCCACATAAACACGAAAACATCGAACACATGATAAACAAACATTGTAAACACCCCCAAGGCTGAGCACAGCTGGGTCCACACAATAACCTGTAACTCGATCACTTCGTATCCACGAACCAACCTGCGCACATGAACGACAGAATAAAACGTTGTAACTAACACAGCACAATCTGTCAGCGCCATCATTCATTCGTGATACCTGAATCAAAGTAATTACACATGCACATATTATGACGATAACAAAATTTCGCATAACACAAAGCCGAATATTAACATAATAAACATCAAGCATAGTCAAATGCTCACAGGCATGACAAGTAAGCAAAGATTTAAATTGTTCACAAATTGTCAAATGATTACAGGACCGTTTAAGGCCATACGCGGCACGCAAACCGGAATCCTTCACGTAGAATGACCGGTTCTAGTACCTCCAGCCTTGTTACCTTCATCACCAAGAGCCTTCTTCAACAAGGCAACACCATCAGACTTCCGAGCCAATTTTTGGGCGGCTTTGACAATCCCAAACTCAAGGGACTCAAATCCTTGACGTTTTTCAGCGTACCGGGCAACACAATCAGTCTTGTACAACTCAAAATTCTTTAATGGTTCCTTCGACTCAGCTGCAGCTCTTCCTTCCGCATAACCTTCCTTTCGACCGAGATCGCGCGCAGCTTCCCCAAGCTCATACATGTACCTAGCCAATTCCTCGGAACCGGCAATGCGATGGGCGATCTGCAAGGCAATACACACATAAAAAAACAAACAAAGACAAACAACACAAGAAACAAAGGAAGTTACCAAAGGCACAGCGCGTGAAAGAAGCCACTTGCAATCTGCAGAGACCTCTTCAAGAAGAAGTTCAGAGGCCTTGCACTCAGCACCTTTCTCCTCAAGAAGACGTTCAGCATCTTCACACTCAGAAACCTTCTGTTTCGAAAGGTTTTCCAGTTTAGCAATGCGATCAACATACTCTTTTTCTTTCTTTTCAAACGCAACACGTGCCTGTTGAGCTTCCTCAGCAAAATCTGTCTTTTCACCAGACAAACGCACAATAGCGTCACGTTGAGATTTCAGCTCGGCATTAGTACGTTCACAGGCAGACTCCCAGTCCTTCTGCTTTTGAACGTTGACCTGTTTCTCTTGCTCAAACTTCCGTTCAGCATCCGCAACCCTCCATAGCAAACCCTTCTGCTCCGCGTTAAATTTTTCTTTTTCCTCAGCAAATGCCCTCTTCTCATCCTCAAATTTAGCCGTCTCCTCTCCCATCAATCTCCATTCACGCACAATCTCTTGAGAAGTGGCGAGATGGTTAACAACAGCACAAACATGATCATCCAACAACTCAAACCGATTGCGTTTCTGTAACGCCCCAAAATCCGAATGATTATATTCGTAAAATGCTTTTATAAGATATATCACGAAATAAATAACTAGACTATTTAACCTAGTTAAGTGTATGGTAAAAGCTATTAAAAGATGAAGGTTGTGCCAATTATGTTTAGTGGCAAACACGAGGGGGCTAAATGAAATAAGATGAAAGTTGATTTATTAAATAACAAAACTCACACACAAACACACACACATCGTGTGTGTTCGAGAAGGATCAGGAGCTCCCATTTGAGCCAAACCCTAGCTCAACCTTATATGATCAAATTGAAGGATAAATCGAAGCTCAAATTCATAAATGAACATGGATTAATGATCACCTTCACAAGGGGATCATAAGGTATGTCTAAAAATTAAGATTGGTGATCTTGTATGAAGTGGGTTATGTTTTAATCCGTGAATCGGGATGAAATTTAGTATGAGTATGTGTTAGTATCATGATATAGAACATAGACTATGAATGGTTTAGGTTAATTTTATGTTTAGAGGTGAAACCCATTTGTTTTGGTGAAGATGATGACTTGAATGATCATCCATGTGCAATTCTTGTTGATTGTTGATGTATTATGATGGATATGATGAATTCTTGTGAGTTGAATGGAAAGAAATGTGATGTTAATATGTTTGGTGCTAATATGTGAATGATGCATGATGATTAGTAGTAGGATTTGATGAATTACATATGAACTAGGAAGAATGTGCTTTAATTAGTTGTACAATGTGCATTAAATGGTGTACACACACCAAGTGTATGATGAAATGTATATAGTGTCGTCCGTATAGTTTGTTATGATGTTACGAGTATATGATGATAAGTCGAAAGTTAAATTAATGAACTGTTGACTTTCAGAAAGTCAACTACGCATATGAAGTACGATTTAACTAGTTACCATAAGGGTAGGATTATAGGAAGTGGTATGGTACCTGTTATGTCGATACGTATTAAACGGACTGACATGATAAATTACATGCGTTTAAAGGGATATGAATTTGGTTATATGTTTGTGTTAGCTAGAATCGACTAACGAAAGTCAAATGTGAAACATGTGATTAATATGATCGTTAACATGTACTATGTTGTATGCTAACGAGAATGTAAATTGGTGACACGAAAGAATAGGAATCATGTCGTGATGGACTCGAAGCATGGATGGCTAACGGGTCAAGAGGAGGCAAGGAGTAGATACGAACACGGATGCACAAGGTAAGTGATTTCCGTAATCACTTCTTAGTTTGTTTAAGTAATATAGTGTTTAATTAATTAAACAGGATTATTGAAGTCAAATATATGCTGAAGTCTTACGTCGTGAATGATAGGATTAAAGTTGACTAAAACGCCCTTGATGGGTATATTGAGCAAACAATCTTAAAAGTAGTCTAGGAAACAAGTTATGCGACTAGAGTAATGTTTTAAACAAGTATGATAGTGAGAAGTAGGGTTTTTGTAAGTCATAGACCTTTTTATGCGCATATACCCTGAACGGGTCAAAATGAGCTTTTGAGCGATACTGGGTGGAATAAGGTGTAAGGTATCCGGAAATGAATCTTTTATGGTAAGTGACCTTGAAATTATTAGGTTCATATGAAGTTAAGGTCAAACAAACAAGTTATGATGATAAATGCATGAAAGGGGCAAAAGTGGGAAAAAGGGTAACGAGCCGAAGGCTTAATAGTCATAAATTTCGGTAGATCAAATATTGAATTTTCACTCCATGTGATGGAGAATTAAATTACGAACACGTAGGAAAAAGAATCGGGTAAAACGGATCAAAAACGAGGGAGTTATGCTTGTTTCCGTAAAACCGGATCGTGCTGGGAATATGCAGCAACCAGCTGCAAAGTTTCTGCCAAAACAGGGGCTAGGCGTGACGCCAAGGCCCTTGGCGTCACGCGAGGCCCCCTGGGTTGGCGAAATTTGTTCGTTTGCTCCGTTTTGGCTTGGGAACTCGTTTAAACGCGTTTTAAGTCGCGTATGACTAATTTAACCTATGTTTTATGACCATTAGGGTGAGTGCACATGTAGATAGGTACATATGTATGTTTGTATATCTCTATACATGTACGTAGAAATGTATGAAAGCATGTATGCACCTACGTGGGTATGTTGATAAGTATGTGAGTAAGAATACGCGGATATATGATTATATGAAGGTTTGTACGTGAGTAGGCGTGTGTTAGTTTGGTATGTTGCAAGTAGGAATGTATGTATGTATAGATGTATAATGTCATGAGCGTGCATAATGGCGTAGGTTTGTGCATATGTAGATACGTATATGATGATGTAGATGTATTTATAGGTAGGTATGCATGTAGGTTGGCATGCATGTGTGCGAGTATGTATGCAAATAGGTACGTATGCATGTGTGTACATAAATATGTATGGAGATATTATGAATGAAGTTTAGGTATGTACGTAAGTCATTCAATATGATTAAGTTTTTATGTTGTTATTTGTGTACCTGGAGGTTTAAGGGTAATGCAGGTACAGTATCGAAGATTCACCGGAAGTGAGGTACTCAGAAGGAACGTTTAATGTAAAGGAATAATGGAACGTAAATATTCCAAGGCTAAGTATCGTTTATATTGATAATATATTAATGTTGTGTATGTGTTTGATGAGTGCAGGTTGTTCGAGCCGGATTATCATAGGTAAAAGGAGCGATCAAAGATCGAGTCACAAGATAGATTGTACGGGAGTGTCGAGTACGTAACTGAGTGAAGTTAGGTTATGTTTCCTTATTGTAAACGAGTGTAATAAATGTATTTATTATAAAAGAATTAACCTTAAGAAAGAATTTTAAGTGCGTCGAGGTGTTGTAACGAAATAAATTTTTATGGTACGAATTTCCGCTGCGACTTTTGTCTTTTACAAATTAGGGTGTAACAAGTTGGTATCAGAGTCCTGGTTTGAGGGAATCAAGTACGAGAAGGTAGGTACTTGAACTCAAACTTGTGTGCTCTTGAGATAAGAAACCCGTACAATCTAAGACTCGATCAAGATCCAAAGGTAGAAGCTAATGTAAGTATGTACTTATGTATACGTATTTAAAAACTGACGGTTTTGTATGTGCAAGGTAAGCATAAGTGTTTCAAGAGGATGATCCGTGAATGCAGTTTAGGATGAATAATTAGAACCGTCAAGAGGCAAAGAGGCAAATGAGCCCCAGGTACGTAAATTTAATATGTGGATGTAAGTAATGGTAAAACTCATTAAGGGAAGGAAGATTTTAAATGAAAGACATGGATTGTATGTAATGAAGTATTGAAAGTGATACACGCGCCGAAACCTAAGTCTACGGACATAAGGTGACAATTACATGAAGGCACGAAACTACTATGTGGATTGTGTACCTGGCCAGTACACGAGAAACGTATGACGTTCGTGAAATCATGATAATTGTTACAGGTATGTCCGGTAGAGTTGGGTAGCAGGCGGGCGTGTGGGTGAAATGAGAAGTAAGACTCTCGGGAAAATGAGAGTACCATGTAAGAATGAAAAACATGCCTGATAAGAATGAAGAATGTTGAATCCGTAATTAAGTACGGATCAACAAGATATGAATAATATGTTTGAACCCGGGAGACGGATTCAGGGAATGAAATGGTATGAATGCAATGTTTGAATCCGTGAGACGGATTCAAGTACGAAAGGCATGAATGCAATGTTTGAATCCGTGAGACGGATTCAAGGATGAAAAGCATGGAAGATAGGTTTGAATCCGTCAGATGGATTCAAGGATGAGAGGCATGAATAATATGTTTGAATCCGCGAGAAGGATTCAAAACACAGAAGTAATGAAAGGCATGAATGTAATGTTTGAATCCGTAAGGCGGATTCAATGAATGAAAAAGCATGAATGATGCGTCTAAATCCGTGAGACGGATTTAAAAATATAAAAAGATGAAATTAATCCGCATAAGAAGGTGTCGACAGTTTGACCATGATTGAGTCGAACGGGTCATAGAAATAAGTATAAAGTAAAAGGTGATAGTATCATAGATGAAGTTTGTATAAGATATGTGTTAGGTGTATTAGTTATCGACTCGTAGGAGTCAGAATGGATGACGGGCTATGACCCGGACTATAATCTAAGTATGGAAGGGAAGGGTAAGGTTGGTAAGAAATACTGAAATGATGCAATGAAAATTTTGCAAGAAAGCATGCGAGGAAAGAGGTACGAACGCGTACTTCAATAAATATACGATAAGTAAGAAATGTCAGTTGACCTTGAAAAGTCAAACTGCAAAGTTTGACGAAATAAGTGACCAGAATACAAGAATTGCAGGTAAGGTGATGGAATGTGTGATATGTTATAGAATGTATATAGGAAATTGTAAAGGAATTATAGGTAAGTAATCACCTAGTATAATGAATGTTCGTATGCATGGTTTGTAGATGTTAATGGTAGAACTATTAAGGTGATGAAGCCAAGTGGATTGGTGAAGGAATGTACTAGAATGAAAGCTTATTACATGGATGACTGAAATGTTTGGTCTGGTACGGTATGTAACCGTGAAGGAGCCGGTCGATCTGGTATACGGATCGCTGATATATGAAGTAAAGTAGAGGTTAATGAAATGTTTAACTCATGCTAATAAATCTCAAAAGTTGTGAGTGAAAGTTTCGAGTATTGATTAAACTCTAGTATGATTAACTTGCACGACACGCTTAATTGTGTAGATTAAGTAATATATGAGATGAGAGTAATAGTAATGTAACATGAATAAGATGATTTAAAAGTAACGCAAAGGTATGCGTGGTACAAGTAGCTATAGAAAGCGTAGAATTATGTTAATTTTTGGAGTTAAGCGCGTATATGCGACTATGAAATAGTAGTTTTGTTGCGATAATGAAACAAGAACTAAATATTATAAAATGTATATGTATATATGGAATATGACCTTAAGAGACAAGATGAAGGTATTGGACCTGTTATAAACGGGTCAATGAAATGAGAATGTTATGTGAAAGTATGGTATGAAAAGTATAGACTTATTAGGAAGAAGTAAATTGTATAAATAAATTATGAACCAAAAATGGAAAGTTAACTACTACTATGATAAAGTACCAGTTAATGTTAAATATATAGGTGCAGGTGTAAATTACGAAATAAGATCGTATAGTGATGAAAATAACATGAGTAGTTTCAAGTAAACCACATATGGTGCACATGATATACGAGTAGTAGAATGATGAATGAAGCACTAGCTATGTAGTGCGTTAGAAATTAGCGCTACCAGGGAAAGTGACATTAATAAGAACTCTGGGACGGGTTCTTGAAGGTAGAAGCTTGCCATTAAGATGGGCTTGTGGTCGTACCGATAAACAGGAAGAAAAGACAATTAGTGTTAAATGGAAGCGAGGAAGGTTTCGGGGACGAAACCTTGTTTAAGGGTGGTAGACTTGTAACGCCCCAAAATCCGAATGATTATATTCGTAAAATGCTTTTATAAGATATATCACGAAATAAATAACTAGACTATTTAACCTAGTTAAGTGTATGGTAAAAGCTATTAAAAGATGAAGGTTGTGCCAATTATGTTTAGTGGCAAACACGAGGGGGCTAAATGAAATAAGATGAAAGTTGATTTATTAAATAACAAAACTCACACACAAACACACACACATCGTGTGTGTTCGAGAAGGATCAGGAGCTCCCATTTGAGCCAAACCCTAGCTCAACCTTATATGATCAAATTGAAGGATAAATCGAAGCTCAAATTCATAAATGAACATGGATTAATGATCACCTTCACAAGGGGATCATAAGGTATGTCTAAAAATTAAGATTGGTGATCTTGTATGAAGTGGGTTATGTTTTAATCCGTGAATCGGGATGAAATTTAGTATGAGTATGTGTTAGTATCATGATATAGAACATAGACTATGAATGGTTTAGGTTAATTTTATGTTTAGAGGTGAAACCCATTTGTTTTGGTGAAGATGATGACTTGAATGATCATCCATGTGCAATTCTTGTTGATTGTTGATGTATTATGATGGATATGATGAATTCTTGTGAGTTGAATGGAAAGAAATGTGATGTTAATATGTTTGGTGCTAATATGTGAATGATGCATGATGATTAGTAGTAGGATTTGATGAATTACATATGAACTAGGAAGAATGTGCTTTAATTAGTTGTACAATGTGCATTAAATGGTGTACACACACCAAGTGTATGATGAAATGTATATAGTGTCGTCCGTATAGTTTGTTATGATGTTACGAGTATATGATGATAAGTCGAAAGTTAAATTAATGAACTGTTGACTTTCAGAAAGTCAACTACGCATATGAAGTACGATTTAACTAGTTATCATAAGGGTAGGATTATAGGAAGTGGTATAGTACCTGTTATGTCGATACGTATTAAACGGACTGACATGATAAATTACATGCGTTTAAAGGGATATGAATTTGGTTATATGTTTGTGTAAGCTAGAATCGACTAACGAAAGTCAAATGTGAAACATGTGATTAAGATGATCGTTAACATGTACTATGTCGTATGCTAACGAGAATGTAAATTGGTGACACGAAAGAATAGGAATCATGTCGTGACGGACTCGAAGCATGGATGGCTAACGGGTCAAGAGGAGGCAAGGAGTAGATACGAACACGGATGCACAAGGTAAGTGATTTCCGTAATCACTTCTTAGTTTGTTTAAGTAATATAGTGTTTAATTAATTAAACAGGATGATTGAAGTCAAATATGTGCTGAAGTCTTACGTCGTGAATGATAGGATTAAAGTTGACTAAAACGCCCTTGATGGGTATATTGAGCAAACAATCTTAAAAGTAGTCTAGGAAACAAGTTATGCGACTAGAGTAATGTTTTAAACAAGTATGATAGTGAGAAGTAGGGTTTTTGTAAGTCATAGACCTTTTTATGCGCATATACCCTGAACGGGTCAAAATGAGCTTTTGAGCGATACTGGGTGGAATAAGGTGTAAGGTATCCGGAAATGAATCTTTTATGGTAAGTGACCTTGAAATTATTAGGTTCATATGAAGTTAAGGTCAAACAAACAAGTTATGATGATAAATGCATGAAAGGGGCAAAAGTGGGAAAAAGGGTAACGAGGCGAAGGCTTAATAGTCATAAATTTCGGTAGATCAAATATTGAATTTTCACTCCATGTGATGGAGAATTAAATTACGAACACGTAGGAAAAAGAATCGGGTAAAACGGATAAAAAACGAGGGAGTTATGCTCGTTTCCGTAAAACCGGATCGTGCTGGGAATATGCAGCAACCAGCTGCAAAGTTTCTGCCAAAACAGGGGCTAGGCCTGACGCCAAGGCCCTTGGCGTCACGCGAGGCCCCCTGGGTTGGCGAAATTTGTTCGTTTGCTCCGTTTTGGCTTGGGAACTCGTTTAAACGCGTTTTAAGTCGCGTATGACTAATTTAACCTATGTTTTATGACCATTAGGGTGAGTGCACATGTAGATAGGTACATATGTATGTTTGTATATCTCTATACATGTACGTAGAAATGTATGAAAGCATGTATGCACCTACGTGGGTATGTTGATAAGTATGTGAGTAAGAATACGCGGATATATGAAGGTTTGTACGTGAGTAGGCGTGTGTTAGTTTGGTATGTTGCAAGTAGGAATGTATGTATGTATAGATGTATAATGTCATGAGCATGCATAATGGCGTAGGTTTGTGCATATGTAGATACGTATATGATGATGTAGATGTATTTATAGGTAGGTATGCATGTAGGTTGGCATGTATGTGTGCGAGTATGTATGCAAATAGGTACATATGCATGTGTGTACATAAATATGTATGGAGATATTATGAATGAAGTTTAGGTATGTACGTAAGTCATTCAATATGATTAAGTTTTTATGTTGTTATTTGTCTACCTGGAGGTTTAAGGGTAATGCAGGTACAGTATCGAAGATTCACCGGAAGTGAGGTACTCAGAAGGAACGTTTAATGTAAAGGAATAATGGAACGTAAATATTCCAAGGCTAAGTATCGTTTATATTGATAATATATTAATGTTGTGTATGTGTTTGATGAGTGCAGGTTGTTCGAGCCGGATTATCATAGGTAAAAGGAGCGATCAAAGATCGAGTCACAAGATAGATTGTACGGGAGTGTCGAGTACGTAACTGAGTGAAGTTAGGTTATGTTTCCTTATTGTAAACGAGTGTAATAAATGTATTTATTATAAAAGAATTAACCTTAAGAAAGAATTTTAAGTGCGTCGAGGTGTTGTAACGAAAGAAATTTTTATGGTACGAATTTCCGCTGCGACTTTTGTCTTTTACAAATTAGGGTGTAATAGTTTCTTTTGAAACATTCTCTCAGCAGGGGGGAGAGAGAGCGAGAAAAAATCATGACAGTTACCCAGATCATTCATCCTGGAACCCTGGGTTAGATTCCAGCGAGGTGCATGAGGAAGATCATCACAAGCAGGGTTCTGTGTATCAAAAGAATCAGCACGAACATTCTCAAACTGAGGGCTGCGGACAACACCCGAAGTAGCACCATCGCCGTCACCCGGAGGGCACTTGGTGTAAATGGTTTGACGTGGAGCGGTTTGACTAGACTCCACTGCAGTGTCAACACCCTTACCTCTACCATCACCACCTCCACCATCGCCACCACCAGCATCACCACCACCCTCACCCACATGCTCCATGATCACATCATCTTCTTTCCTCTTCCCAGCATCATCACGAGGAGGTGACAAGTCAATGTTCCTGGATGGCTGAGAGGTAGGAGGGGTAATCTTTGAAACATCAACCACACGCGGTGGTCTACCTGACTTGACACCTGAGACAAGATAAACACAAACATCAAAAACAAGCAAAAACTCAGATGACAAAGCCCACAATCACAAATGCTTCACCTGTTGGAGCAGAGGTAGCATATATTTCCTCCAACAGATTACCACGACCACCACTAAATACACCCATATCAATCTCAGATTCAGAGGGTGCAGGAGGAGTTTCTTTATGGAGTTTAGCCTTTTTCGACGCAAGAAGAGCAGCAGCCTGCTCATCAAGTTTCCGCTTGTGGTCCTCAACAGCTTTTTTCTTCATCAGTTCTGTCAAAGTAGCGCGGTCGTCCGGATCAGATCCACGATGTTTCTCTCCGGACCCTAAACCGGACAACGTATCAGAAACTACAACGTAATCTAGGACAGGAAGAGTAGAAGGTTGCTTACGAGGAGTCTCAGTGGCATGTTCCTCAGCCTTCTTCCCTTTCCTTTCTAGTTTGTCAGATTTCGTTTTTCTCCTTGCTTCTAACTGCTCAGTAGTCTCAACCGGAATTTCGACATCATCATCAATAGGCTCGTTCACCGGCTCATGCACAACCCCCTGCGCCGGTCTTGCACGCGGGGAACGAGAAGTTAGGCCTCCAAAAGATCTGCCAGACCCATCACTCGAGAGAACAATAACTTCCTCTCGAATAAGATCAAAAGCATCATCATCATCCTCACTATCTTCACCTAAGACAGCGTTGGCATAGGTGGTAAAACTATCGTTGGTCGGATGCAAGAAACGACCGCGAATCTGATCCAACCAGGGTTGTTTCTCAGCCCTTTGAATCACCTCAACCATAGCACCACCGGCCTTCGAATCCAGAACATTCAACAAGGTGTAACCCACTGCAAAAACACGAAGATGAAGAGTAATGACAAAAAAAATATATATAATATATACAAAAGAGAGACAAAAGGTTATGGAACAACACATACACTTGCCATTATAACCATAAACTGGAACCCCCAAAGGATGCTTCAGAACCCACAACATACTCATCCCAGCACCCACCAACGCCATCTCCTCAAGCTGAAGAATAGGAGTGGCTTTATGAGTCAACTTTTTGTACCAGGCTTGCTCAGAAAAATCTGCAACCACATCAACCTTGGGGATCCCCTCACTCCCTGCCCGGTAATGCAGATCTACCGGGATAACCCCTCGACGAATATAGAAAAATTTTTGTTTCCAGTCGTGAAGACTCTTCAAAGGAACAGAACAAACCGGAGCAACACCGGTCCGAGAGTTAAAAGAATAAAAACCACTTGTATACGAAACGATATAGAAGACGTTGAACATCGCAAACGTCGGCTCCAAACGGTTAGCCATGCAAACAAACTCGAAATGAGTAATACAGGTAAGCCTGATAGCATTGATCTGAGAAATGTGAAGCCCATAGTTCCTCAACACATCGTCAGTAAATCTAGTCATCGGGAGCCTGAAGTTGCCTTCCCGGAAGAAAGCAGCATATAAAGTAATATAACCGGGAAGTGCGTCCATGGCAGTGGAACCCAGGGTGGGGAACTGAGCACCCCACTCGGGAAGGAAACCCATCTCCCTCACCAAGTTATGAAACTCCTCCTCCTTCCACCCTATTATCGCCTGATCCGGGCCTGGCGAAGTTTTACCTTTGTTCCTCTTCTTCCTCGATGAAGGATTCGCTCCAGACATAATGAACAGAAGATGAGAATGATAGTAAGAACAAACTCAAGAGAAAGGGGGAAGAAAGATAAGGAAGAGAAGGAACTATGAAAAAATTCTGGAGTTCAAATTTTGAAAAGTAAAGAAGAAGGAGAAACCGCCTTATATTTATACCCATCGCATTTAATGCGATGGGTAGTGGGCCGTCAGAATCCAGAAACGCAATCAATGGGGGAGAGACACGTCAGAAGAGATAGAAGACGCCACCTCTTTCTTCGGGAGCAGGTAAACAGACGCCTGACACCACGACAGGAAGTAACTGACATGACTGAAAAGGCGCCTGTTCACCTCCGATAAGACAGGGGACACCAGACAGTCACATCAGTCGCTCCCTCCCAAGACAACAAAACCTCTTCCAGAAGAAAACAACAAATGCCTGCACCGTGCGCCATGCGTCCATTTGGCTCAACCTTCACAAGGTGCCAAAACCCATGCGCCATGCGTCCATTTGGCTCAACCTTCACAAGGTGCCAAAACCCATGCACCATGCGTCCATTTGGCTCAATTTTCACAAGGTGCCAAAACCCATGCGCCATGCGTCCATTTGGCTCAACCTTCACAAGGTGCCAAAACCCATGCGCCATGCGTCCATTTGGCTCAACTTTCACAAGGTGCCAAACCCATGCGCCATGCGTCCATTTGGCTCAACGTTCACAAGGTGCCAAAACCCATGCGCCATGCGTCCATTTGGCTCAACTTTCACAAGGTGCCAAACCCATGCGCCATGCGTCCATTTGGCTCAACTTTCACAAGGCGCCAAAACCCATGCGCCATGCGCCCACTTGACTAAATTTTTAAAGTCTCCCATTACTAACACACGCCATACAAACCACTACCTTCATAACTCCAGTATCCCTCCTAGACGATCAACTCAACTAGAAGGCACACTGGACTGGCGGGACTTGAAGAGGTATGGTCCCAAATCCTTGCCCACATGGCAAGGACCACACCACTTTTCCATCTTATGTGGCGCTGACATCAACAAGATCATCTAGAAGCTTCTAGAAGCTTCTGGAAAACATCAAGGTGGCACCAAAGATGCTTCATCCGACAAAAAGGACGACACGTGTCACCAGTCATCAAGCGCCAGGTAGGCCTGTGACGAATCAAGGAGCACTCCGACAGTACCAGTACGACGTCTCCAGAATAGGCAAATGTAAGCGCGCCACGTGTACCACTACACTGACCACAGCAGAGGAGACCAAAAGGATATTCCCCTTGGTCAGACAGCTGGCGCGCAACCACAGCTGGCACTGCTGCTCCTCCCTCCTTCACCCTCCGGCTATAAATAGGACCATTCATCATCCAGGTTGAACAATCTTGCTCTCTATACTCACACACTCAACACACACTGTTTATTCTCCCTCAGAACAGTACTTATTCTCACGCCGGAGCCTGGTTAAGAGGGAAACCCCCATATTCCCCTCTTAACGAGACTAACGGTGTTGCTGCTTTGCAGGATCCAGGTCATTTCTACGAGTAAGAAAGGAGATTGAACCCACAGAAGAAAGAACCCCACAGATTAACCCTGGTGTTAACCTGTGTTTCATCAATGGTATTAAATTATTAATCACTGCAACATCAACGATGAATGTTTTATCTTTGACAGGTCAAATAAAAATATTAAATTATTACAAAAAATTGGAAATACCTGATCTTTAACGAATAGGCGTGGGGGCGTACACCAAGCTCCTTGACGGAAATTATTGAACTAGCTGACACTGCTTAAACCGATGAGAGAGCTTGCGGGTGACATTTGAGGACTTTGTTGACCACCAACTTCTTGCAGATCTTGCTCTCTTAATGCTATGATATAATCATATGTGTTGATTCCCTGTCACATGGCAAAGTTGTAATTTAACTAAAGTAAACTTTCGTAATAATCTTAATGGAGAATGTGAAACTCACCTTCTTTATTAGAAGAATGTGAAAGAAGAACAGCTGAACGAGTGGTAGCGTTGCGATCATAGCCAAAATAGTGCACACCGCCTGTCACACGAAAATTTCAACAAATGTTATTGTTGTCGATGATGAAGGGTACTTTAGACGTTTCACAGTCTAGACAGTTTTGGTGGATTGAGTTCATAATTTCTCATGTTTTGAAAATAAGGTAGGCATTTCAGTTTGACTTTTAAGGGTCAAACAAGGTCATTTTGAACATGGAATTTAATGTGAATCTATTAGTTTTCAAGAAAATACTAATGACTAAATAAAAAAAACAAACACAGTAACCAGAAAAACAACTAAGGTATACGGGTATATATACTAGCGTTAATTTGACCTCATATAGTAATGTTGTTGACTTTTAAGAATTAAGCAAGCACCCACCACGACTATAACATAAGGCACCAATGAGAAACTGCTTCCGAGCTTGGTAGCAATGTCTAAGTTGAATCTCTTGTGGTCAAGAAAACAACATATCAACACCACAATTCCAGTTGACCATTGAAGTATGAGCTACATTTTTCAATCACAGAACGAATAACACATGTCAATGTTGGACTATAAGAAAAATTCGACTGAAAAGTCAACACGTTCAAATAATCAAGACTTGTTCTTACTAGAAGAAGAGCAGAGATCATAAGAGTAAAGAATTTTCTGTAGTTCTTCTTGCCTACACAGTTATTCAACCACTGCAAAATAGTTATAATTGTAACGAATCAAACGTCTTCTCAAAGAAATACGGAGAGTGTTCACGATATCATGATTCTTAATTCTTACATACCCTGCAATGATGATCAAACCGGTCGACACATTTGTCACAAACTCTACAATGCTTACTGTACTTGAAAACCTGCAGAAAACCATTTGTTTTACGTGTTATTCGATGCTCTATTAGTAATTTCTGACATTTTTATAAAAAAAAACAGACATTATTGCCAAGTTAATTACAAGTTTAACATTATTCTGTTTGCGGTAAGCGTTACAAATTTAGCAACATTACCTCAACTTCACACAAACTACAATTAAACATGCCATCTTCACTCGTTTGAAGTTCAGAAGATTCATCGTTTGAACTCGAGCAATGGCACATCAAAGCACAAGGAATCAACGCCGAAAAGGAAGGCCGTTTCGACAATTTCAGACGCATAATCTTCTGTTCTTGAATCTTGATCGTTACGGTTCTTGATCGAATGTTTCTCTCCAACACTTGCAGCATTTGCATCTTGTACGGATGATGTTGATACACCACCAAGTTTAGATTGTTTAATTTGACCATTTGTTTTGTTATTTCGGGTCTTAACATACTTTTTGACTTGAAAACACCCGAATCTGCTGGATCAGCACTAACACACTATATGTACAATCCAAATGCAGATACAATCTGATAACATGTTTCACAAAAACAAAAAGAACCCAATAAGAATGACATAAAGACATAAAGTTTGTTGAATTTCACAATCAAGATCAGATTATAAACATGTATACAATCCAAATGCATATACAATCTAGCAAAATTATTCATAAAAACAAAAAGAACCCAATGAAAATGACATAAAGTTAGTTGAATTTTACAATCAAGATCAGATTATAAGCACAAAATCAGACACAGATCTCTGATAATTGGCACCAAAAGTGAAAAAACATAATAAAGGATGATAATTGAGCACTTACAAGAGGAATGTAGATCCCCAATACAACATATTGGTACATCTTCAACAAAAGGAGCAAAGAACACATAGAAACCAAAACCCAATGCCAAAAAGTCAAAGTAGGTCCACAGTCTTTGAACTCGGGGTCATAACATTACTATGCATGACCCTTTGAACTCGACTAAGTAGCTCCACAATCTCTAGCGCCAGCAAACCAAAAGTATCAAAAACAAATGAGATAAACACGTGCTGGTTGTCAAGGCATGCTTTTTCTTGTTTGGTCACTTTACCCGAAGCAACCTTTAAAGCAGCCTGACCCACCATGAAATCACAACCCCCCTAAGCACACAAGTGGG
Organism: Helianthus tuberosus; assembly: GCA_030545235.1. Taxonomy (NCBI): domain Eukaryota; kingdom Viridiplantae; phylum Streptophyta; class Magnoliopsida; order Asterales; family Asteraceae; genus Helianthus; species Helianthus tuberosus. The sequence continues at coordinate 92,365,803 of CM060437.1, forward strand.
GAAACCCCTGTTAGATCCACACATGCATGTTTTCCTTCTACCCATCCGAAGACCAGAATGACGGTTGGTCGAAGGGTAGAACTCCCTTCCAATGGGCCAGTTTAGAAATTAACGGGTGCCTCTTTCTTATCAGAATACCAGCGTGCCTGAATATGTCAAAAAGGACATCCCTAACCAAATCATGTCGGTATTTGAACCCTGGGAGCTCTATACAATGAACTGCATGCTTCCTAAAAGAATCCAAACACGTCTTTGTCACACCCCCAAATTCCACCATACGGAGTATCACCGCTTGGAGGCGTGACTTGACCAGGATCGAGCCACCAATCATATTGAACAACGTATTTAAGTAAATAAAACCAACCACAATACAATTGGTGACCAAAAGGAAGTTAACCAAGTTCAATTTAAACAGCGGAAGCATAAGACGTTAAACCATAACATAAGTTCGTAGTTCATGAGTTTAAAGACCCAAAACATAAGTTTCATAAGTTCATAAAGTTTATTTATTGAGTACGGGACATAACGGTTCGCATCCCACAACGACCACCTCCATGTGCAAGCCCCATAGCATCTAGCGACCTGCAAAGCATGTAACAACGAGTCAACAATAAAGTTGAATGAGTTCACGGTTGATTGTCCATTTTAGAGTTGTTTCCCAAAAACGTAGTTTAATCTTAATCAGCTATCCAGCCTGGGGGTTACCCCATAGTTCGAAAACGTTTATCAGTTAACCATCCCATGTCCACCTTCCCTGGCTATCCAGCCCGGCACTCCGGCCGTGGGGGCTACCCCATTATTTAAACTACCAGACTCGTTTATTATATCGACTACTAACGAAAATTACTTGTGCCCTAGCGTCGGTGTCTATCATCACCGACGTGCCATAGTCCATTAGTACACGCCCGTCCGACTGGCACGGTGTGAGGTTTGTTAAACCTAATAGCGCTATTAACTAATGACCCGCTCGCCACAGCCTCAGCGATTAAGTCGATATAAAAGGGAGGGACTTCGCTGATAGAGTTCTAGTCCAGTAAGTCTAATTCCGTCCCAACTGGACGAGGAATTCTCATTCCTGAACACGTCCCAAGGACGAGGAATCCCTATTCCTGAACCCATTCCCATTCCCACCGGGAATTACCATGCTTTGTAGAAAAGTGTGAACTCACCTTGGTTTGCTCGGTTAGATTAGTTACTCTAATAATCAGGAAATCAAGCACGTCTACTAGCTTTGAAGCTAGGGAAGAAACAAGCTTGAAAAATGAGTGGTTAAAGGCAAACGAGAGAGGTCCTTGACGATCCGTGAGCTCCACACTCCGTGATTCACCTTTGTGCACCTTATAGTGGGATTTGAATACTTGAACAAGAATAAAAAATGTTGGTGTGTATGGTGGAGTGTTCGGCCGAAGCTTTGTTTGAGGGGAAAAGGAATTGTTGTGGTGAGTGGAGGTTAGTGGAAGTGGTGGTCATTTATAATCCAAATTTCTTTTATCCTTTGGGTTATATGCTCAAGAAGTACCATACATAATCATCCACAATCTCCATAGAGATTGCATGGGGAATGTACAAAATTCAAATAACATATCTTGTGGGGACATGCTTGAACCGAATTCAGCCATGAGGGGGGGGGGGGGGGGGTTAAGTGTAAGATTTGGTGGGTATTTGGTGATTAGAAGGATGTTATATGTAAGTATTAATGGAGAGTGCAAGTCCAATCATAATTTTCACATTTCCTAGGCAGTGACATGGGGATTAGTAAGATTTGTAAAAGTCTTGTGGTATGGGTCCCATGGGGACGGTTACCACATAGGGGGGGGGGGGTAGATGTAACTTTGTGGGTAAATAAATTAATTAGTGGGAGTTTAATGTTATGTCTAGTGTTTAGCGTGTACCGAGTATTATGTAAGGTGCTGTAGTGCTCGGGGACCATAACTAGCCCAGAAAAAGTGAACAATGTTACTGATAATATTTTAGTGTTCCGGGTAATGTCCGGTTGTTCGGTTTGGTATTTTTCCGTTAAAGTGCTTAATTATTCCGTAAAGTGTCTTTTATATATCTTTTCGTACCACTTTTAATTCCCCACACTTGGGAAAAGCATACAGGATTATTTAGACAAATTTTCTACACAAGACTGATATGTTTACAAGCACAAGTAAATATGACACATGAATCAGAGAGCAGTTAAGTAATTCAACACAGTCACCAAGCACTTTAATTAACAATTAATTAATCGTACGGATACATGGAATCATGAGGGTTGTCACATTCTCCCCCTGTTAAGAAAATTTCGTCCCGAAATTTAGCACGTGGTTACTGAGGAAGCTAGTTAAGTTGCGTGGTTTCCTGGTTTTCCTGGGGTGTCACATCATCCCCCCATTGATTTGGAATTTCGTCCCGAAATTCTGTAGTAGCTTCAGCCTCAGTAGTGGTTGCACTTTTCTTAAACAGCTGGGGATACTTGAGCTTCATTTGGTCTTCTCGTTCCCAGGTATACTCTGGGCCACGACGGGAATCCCAACGAACTTGGACGAGAGGTACCCTGGTGCGCTTGAGAATTTTAACATCTCGATCCATAATCTCTACTGGTTCCTCGACGAATCGCAGCTGTTCGTCGATAGTGAGCTCCTTGAGAGGAACTATGAGGGCCTCATCTGACAGACACTTCTTCAGATTTGACACGTGGAATACGCTGTGAACTCCACTGAGTTCTTCAGGTAGATTTAACTTGTAAGCGATTTTGCCAATTCTCTCAATCATTTCGAACGGTCCGACATAACGCGGGGTGAGTTTGCCTCGTTTGCCAAAACGAACTACACCCTTCCACGGTGAGACTTTAAGTAGCACTCGATCCCCAACCTGGAACTCGAGTGGTTTCCTTCGCTTATCAGCATAGCTTTTCTGACGGTCACGAGTTGCCGCCATTCGCTGTCTTATCTGGGCAAATCTCTCGGTTGTATCTACTACAAGTTCTGGGCCTGTGATTTGGCTGTCACCAACTTCTGCCCAACAAAGAGGTGATCGGCATTTACATCCGTACAATGCCTCAAACGGAGCGGCCTGGATGCTGGTGTGGTAACTGTTGTTATACGAAAACTCCACTAACGGGAGGTGCTTCTCCCAGCCATTACCGAAGTCGATTACACATGCCCTAAGCATGTCTTCAAGGGTCTGGATGGTGCGTTCAGATTGCCCATCCGTCTGTGGGTGATAAGCGGTGCTCAGATCTAAACGTGAGCCAAAAGACTTGTGCATAGCTTGCCACAGTTCAGAAGTAAAACGTGAGTCACGATCAGAAATGATGGAGGTTGGCACTCCATGCCTTGATACTACTTCCTTTAGGTAGATGTCCGCTAGAGTAGAAAACTTGTCGGTTTCCTTGATAGCCAAGAAGTGTGCAGACTTAGTTAATCGATCCACGATCACCCAAATGGTATCATTTCCGCGTTGAGATCTAGGCAGGCCAGTAATGAAATCCATGGAAATTTTCTCCCATTTCCATTTCGGGATCTCTGGTTGTTGAAGTAGGCCTGATGGTTTCTGGTATTCGACCTTGACCCTAGCACAAGTCAAGCATTTACTAACGTAGGTTGCTATGTTGGCTTTCATACCAGGCCACCAGTATGTAGTCTTTAGGTCGTGGTACATCTTATCCGAACCAGGATGTACTGAATAACGAGACTTATGTGCTTCATCCATCACAAGCTCGTGTAGGCCTCCATAAAGTGGAACCCAGATGCGGCCGTTAACATAGTAGGCGCCGTTTTCCTTTCGTTCTAGCCACTGCCTCGATCCTCGTAAGGACTCAGCCCTGATGTTCTCTGCTTTCAATGCTTCAACCTGAGCATCGCGAATCTGAGCGGGAAGGTTAGATTGGATGTTAAGCTGTAACGCACGTACACACTTAGGTATAGTATCCTTTCGGCTGAGGGCGTCGGCCACAACATTGGCCTTGCCCGGGTGGTATTTGATAGCGCATTCATAATCGTTCAAGAGCTCGACCCATCGGCGTTGTCGCATGTTTAACTCCTTTTGCTTGAAGATATGCTCGAGACTCCTGTGATCGGTGTAAATGGTGCACTTGGTACCGTACAGGTAATGTCTCCATATCTTAAGCGCGAAAACAACTGCTCCCAATTCCAAGTCGTGCGTAGTTTAGTTCCTTTCGTGAACTTTAAGTTGGCGTGATGCGTAGGCAATGACCTTGTCACGTTGCATCAACACGCAACCAAGTCCTTGGATGGAAGCGTCGAAGTAAACCACAAAATCATCTGTGCCTTCGGGCAATGAGAGGATAGGCGCGCTATAAAGTCTATCTTTCAAGTGTTAAAATGCGGACTCCTGTGCATCACCCCAACGGTAGGTGACACCCTTCCGAGTCAGTGAAGTGAGAGGTTGTGCAATCTTGTAGAAATCCTTGATGAATCTTCTATAGTATCTTGCCAAGCCCAAGAATTGGCGGATTTCTATTGGTGTACGGGGTGCAGGCCAGTTCTTGATCGAGTCAAACTTGGATGGATCTACATGAATCCCATCCTTGTTTACCACATGGCCTAGAAAGTGGACTTCGCGAAGCCAAAAGTCACATTTCGAAAACTTGGCATACAACTGCTCTTTTCAAAGAAGTTCCAAAATAAGCCTCAGGTGTTGCTCGTGTTCCTCCTGATTCTTAGAATAGATCAGGATGCCGTCGATGAAGACTATGACAAATTTATCCAGCTAAGGTTTGCACACTCGGTTCATGAGATCCATGAAGACCGCATGTGCATTCGTTAATCCGAAAGGCATAACCAGAAATTCGTAATGGCCGTAACGGGTTCTGAACGCTGTTTTGGAGACGTCCTCCTCTCAGACTCTCAGCTGATGGTATCCCGATCTCAAATCAATCTTAGAGTAATAACTCGACCCTTGCAACTGGTCGAACAAATCATCAATGCGTGGAAGAGGATAACGATTCTTCACGGTCACCTTGTTGAGTTCGCGGTAGTCAATACACATTCTGAAGGTACCGTCTTTCTTCTTCACAAATAACACTGGAGCTCCCCAAGGCGAAGAGCTAGGACGTATGAAACCCTTTTCCAGTAGTTCTTGTAGTTGCGTAGACAGTTCTTCGAGTTCTGATGGAGCTAGACGATATGGTGCTCGAGCTACTGGTGCTGCTCCAGGAGCTAGCTTGATATGAAACTCAACTTGGCGATGAGGCAGAAGACCAGGTAATTCCTCAGGAAATACCTCAGGAAAGTCGCGTACAATAGGAATGTCTTCAATTCTCTTCTCTTCCGTTGATGTGTCAGTAACAAGGGCTAGAATGGCAGTGTGGCCCTTTCGCAAACACTATATGCCTACGACAGCACCACTCTTATCGCCATGAATCATGAGAGGTTCTTCACCAGAACGAGGAATGCGGATGATTTTCTCCTTGCAAATAATCTCCGCTTGATGATGAGATAGCCAATCCATCCCAATAACGACGTCAAAACTACCAAGTGTGATAGGAATAAGATTGATAGAGAAAGTCTGACCAGCTAAGACGAGGTTACAACCTTTAACTATGTGTGTGGCTTCAAGGCTTTTACCGTTTGCTAGTTCCACCATGTGTTTAGCGGTCAAAAGTGTTGGAGTGCGCTTAAGCATCTGACTAACTTTTAAGGACACGTAGCTAGTATCGGCACCCGAATCAAATAAAACAGTAACAAAGAAATCATCCAGAAGAAACTTACCCATCACAACGTTGGGATCGTTCCTTGCATCACCCTGACCAATCACGAACACACGACCCCTTGCCCCATTACCATTGTTGTTTCCCCCATTATCGTTTCCATTCCCCTGATTGTTGTTGTTCTGGTTCTGATTTAGCTGGGGGCAGTCTTTCTTGAAATAGCCCTCAGCACCACATTGAAAACACCCTCTGTTGTTACCTTGTTGTTGCTGTTGCTGGCGTTGATTTGGTGGGGCTTGCTGATGCTGCCGGTTCTGATTCGCCGGACCCTGACTCCTGCAATCCCTTGCAATGTGACCAGGCTTGTTGCATCGATGACAATTGCGTTTACTACATGGCCCGCTGTGGTGCAAGTTACAACGATTACATTTGGGGTGATTCCCCTTGTATCCACCCTGCCCTTGATTTCCAGAAGACTGCTGACCGGGGCTCCTATAGTCCTCAGTCCTTCGTTGCTGAGACTGAGACTGAACAGAGGTAGAGCCTTTGCCCGAATTTCCATCCCATTTTCGCTTGTTATCATTGGGGGCATCAGTAATAGCAGAGCTAATACGCTTGGGCAGCCTGTTCTGCTCAACTGCCTGATCGGTGAGACGGTGAGCCAACTTGATGATTTGTTGAATGGTGCCAAGATTAGCGGTTACGTGACTCTGAATCTCTGGTACAAGACCCTTGAGGTACAGCTCAATACGTTTGATGGGAGGGTCCACCATAGTGGGACACAAGATGGCCAGCTCGTTTGACCTCTTCGTGTATGCCTCGATCTCAGACCCCATCATCTTCAAATTGAAAAATTCCACTTCCAGCTTGTGGATGTCGTCGCGACTGCAGTACTTCTCTTTGATCAGTTCCTTGAAGTCATTCCATGGGGTGGCATTAGCAACCGCCAACCCAAGCAGTTGAACCTGTGCTTTCCACCAGGTTAACGCAGCACCTTCGAGCGTTCCAGTAGCATATTTCACCCTACGATCTTCAGGGCATTCACACATCTCAAAAACAGACTCAAGCTTCTCGAACCAGTGAAGAAGACCTACAACTCCTTCTGTGCCGCTGAAAGTACTAGGTCGGCAATCCATGAATGTTTTGAACGTGCACACAGGAGGCTGAGCATGCTGACCTGTTGCGCGAGAATAAAAGACAAGGTTAAGCACGAGGGTTGGTTTGCGAAGGTAGGATCTAAACATCCTAAAATGGGTTGATATGGCAGGTTATACCTCCTGCAGGGACAGCTGCGAGTGCCTCAGCAACTCGTTCATTGATCAAAGCCGTCAACTGGGCTTGCGTTAGGTTGATACGTCCTCCGCGTCCGTTCATGATCTTCACAACGAAGCAGCGTAAGTGAGAAAAGTGTCGCGAGAGTGCGTAAGTGTGGGACGACAACAGAGAGTAAGCACACAAGGTTCGAATAGCAATTATCACGTTGGGGGGGGGGGTAGTTGCACGGACCTCCCATCCGCCAGAGTATTGCAACTCCGCAAGCTAGCTTAGCCCCATAGCTGCCTGGCGGTGATTACCCACGGTGAAGAGCCCCAACACCCCATAAGGGCATTGCCGGGAATCGAACCGGTGACCTCAAGTAGAGGCCTGGGTGAGGCTGGCCAACTGGGCTACCCCAGAAGGTTAGCAATTATCACGTTAACTAATGCATTGTGTGAACTATCTAACTGACAATATAACATAAATCATACCACCTATTGTGTTGAGTCTTGCACATGGAGTGAAGCGTCGTTGTGGATCGTTGAGCACTGTACAGGTTATAGTCTGGTTTTATCAAAAAGCTTTTCCCTTTTTAAAACCAAGTTCACTATAACCAATGGCTCTGATACCAATCTGTCACACCCCCAAATTCCACCATGCGGAGTATCACCGCTTGGAGGCGTGACATGACCAGGATCGAGCCACCAATCATATTGAACAACGTATTTAAGTAAAGAAAACCAACCACAATACAATTGGTGACCAAAAGGAAGTTAACCAAGTTCAATTTAAACAGCGGAAGCATAAGACGTTAAACCATAACATAAGTTCGTAGTTCATGAGTTTAAAGACCTAAAACATAAGTTTCATAAGTTCATAAAGTTTATTTATTAAGTACGGGATATAACGGTTCGCATCCCACAACGACCACCTCCATGTGCAAGCCCCATAGCATCTAGCGACCTGCAAAGCATGTAACAACGAGTCAACAACAAAGTTGAGTGAGTTCACGGTTGGTTGTCCATTTTAGAACTGTTTCCCAAAAACGTAGTTTAATCTTAATCAGCTATCCAGCCGTGGGGGTTACCCCATGGTTCGAAAACGTTTATCAGTTAACCATCCCATGTCCACCTTCCCTGGCTATCCAGCCCGGCACTCCGGCCGTGGGGGCTACCCCATTATTTAAACTACTAGACTCGTTTATCATATCGACTACTAACGAAAATTACTTGTGCCCTAGCGTCGGTGTCTATCATCACCGACGTGCCATAGTCCGTTAGTACACGCCCGTCCGACTGGCACGGTGTGAGGTTTGTTAAACCTAATAACGCTATTAACTAATGACCCGCTCGCCATAGCCTCAGCGATTAAGTCGATATAAAAGGGAGGGACTTCGCTGATAGAGTTCTAGTCCAGTAAGTCTAATTCCGTCCCAACAGGACGAGGAATTCTCATTCCTGAACACGTCCCAAGGACGAGGAATCCCTATTCCTGAACCCATTCCCATTCCCACCGGGAATTACCATGCTTTGTAGAAAAGTGTGAACTCACCTCGGTTTGCTCGGTTAGATTAGTTACTCTAATAATCAGGAAATCAAGCACGTCTACTAGCTTTGAAGCTAGGGAAGAAACAAGCTTGAAAAATGAGTGGTTAAAGGCAAACGAGAGAGGTCCTTGACGATCCGTGAGCTCCACACTCCGTGATTCACCTTTGTGCACCTTATAGTGGGATTTGAATACTTGAACAAGCACTTTAATTAACAATTAATTAATCATACGGATACATGGAATCATCAGGGTTGTCACAGTCTTAGGCAAACAGGGCATACCTCATCAAATGGGAATAAAGGAATCTTGAGGCGATACTTAAGGATAATACGATACTCCACCGGCGACATATGCAGGCCTAACCCATCTATTGGTATAGCAAGAAGAAAATCTTGTGCAAGTGGTGCTCGTAGACACTCAAAATCGGATTTTTGCCTAACGGTCAAGTAAAACTGTACTTCGATATTGTGGACAATTTTACTAAAAAGAGCACTCGCCAATGCATGTTGGGCTTTAGGGGGCGGTGTCCTTATTAGTGAAACCACTGAAGTCAAAGCTTGGAATCGAATCACGAAGACAAGCCAAAGCACAAACATAATCAGAATCCATACCACATACGCCACTGTCTCTTAAAATGTGGTCCTTTAGCAACCATGATTGGGCCCTCGAGGCCACAAAAGCATAGGATGAAGCTGTCACACCCTGACTTTTACGGAAGCGTGATTATGGTGTGACTTTCTTAATATCATTTCATTAAATCATAACAACAGCTATATGATAAAACCATAGGTTTGTCATCCATTAAATAAGTTTAAAACATAACAACATTGTTTTAAAACGTAGACTTCAAATTCAAGTTTTACAAACCGTACAAATTGTTTATGAGTTCATTAAGGACTCATCAAAAGATATTGAATAACACCAAGGTTTGGAAGACGTGTCTCGTCCAGGAATAAGACACACTGACCAAACTCAAAGACCAAGGATGACATCTTTATTTCTAACGCAGCATAAAAACTTCCAACGTCTGCCAGATCCACTTACTAATTCCCTGAAATACATGTAGTTTGAAAACATCAACAAAAGTTGAACGAGTTCATGTGTTTAGTATGTGTGCACAAATCATCCTTGAAAACCATTGTATGTATGTATGTACTTGTAAACTGGTATGTAGCAACAAGGAAAAATAGATCAATTAATGTGTAGCTAATACATTAATATAAGTGACATGGAATAGGAAGCACTCAATCCTGTATGCGTATTTCGTACCGGCCCCTCCGGCGGAACGACATAGTCACCACATGCGGCCAACTCGCAGGCCCATGGGTGGGGCTCGCAACACCCAATAGATCTATCATTCATGCCCGTCGGTCCTTAATTATACAAGGATTAATGGTCTTAAGTTAATCGCCTACCCATTCACGTGATCTAGCAGTTCATTCCTTAGCTAACCATACCATTTGTAAACGTTTGTAAACAAATGTAACATGTATTTCACCCCCGAAGTTATAAAACGGAAAACAGTTAAAAGAAATGGGTGACATGAACTCACAGTTTTGCGTTCCTTGTATCCGATGTAACTCAAAGCTTCCTCTAGAACGCACGACTACCTACATGCGTACTACGGTCCGTTAGACGAGCGGGTCGTGCCTTGACTTGGTATTAATTAGTGCCTTTGAGTTACGTTTTAAAGCGTCTCCGTTATTATTCCAAGCATTTAATTATTTGTTAAAATAATTATGGTAAACCTGCTAGGCTTTACGTAGGGGATAACTGCATTTGGTCTACTACCGGGGTTCAGCAGGGGGATCCGCTAGGACCTTTACTGTTTGCTCTGGCTTTACACCCCCTCATTACCCGGGTCCAAGAGCAGTGTCACCTGCTTTTTCATGCTTGGTACCTTGATGATGGTACGATTATTGGTCCTGTTCGTGAAGTAGCTAAGGCTTTAGAAGTTATCTCAAGGGAAGGCCCTTCTTTGGGGCTCCAACTAAATGTTTGGAAGACTGAATTGTTCTGGCCATCATGCAATGGGGAGAAGTTTGCTGCGGGGTTGTTCCCAGATGATATTGGGAGGCCTAAGCTGGGAGTCAAGTTATTGGGGGGGGGGGGGGGCGTCAGCTGTGATCGGGACTTCATTAGTGACCTGGCTGTTAAGAGGGCCTCCCGGGCTGTCGATCTCATGAGGGTACTCCCGCAACTTAAGAATCCACAATGTGAACTCCTTTTACTGCGTTCGTGCATGGGAGTTGCCAAGCTTATCTTTGGTCTCCGCACATGCCAACCATCTTATGTTGGAGCGGCTGTTACTTTGTTTGATGAAGGACTTCGGCAAGCCATTGATGATATTGTGGTTGGCGGGGGGGGGGGGGTTCTTTGGGGGACTTGCAATGGCGATTGGCTTCCTTGCCAATCAAGGAGGGTGGGCTTGGATTACTATCGGCGGGGGATCTCTCGTATTTTGCCTTCGTGGCCTCCAGAGTGCAATCTTTGGAACTTCAAGATCATATTCTACGAGCTTGTTGTATGGGTGATTTGGATTCGGAATTTAGGGCTGCGTTGGATGGTTTACAAGCCGTTCTTCCTGATGTTGACCTTGGCGGTTTTGCTAATAAAGACACCGCCCCCCGTGAACCTCAAACTATTTTGGCGAGTGCTTTTTATGGTAAAACCGTGAAGGAAATCAATGGTGTTTTCGGGTTATCCCCTCGGAAAAAAGCTGTTTTTGATTGTTTACAAGCCCCCCACGCTCAAGATGTCGGCAGTAGAATATCGGTCTGTCCTCAAATATCGTTTGATGATACCGTTGTACCCTGAGGATGAACCGTGCCCTGTTTGTCGGAAGGTGTGTCTTGATAGCTTCGGGGAACATGCCCTTCACTGCAAAGAGCTTCCTGGCTTCAAGTACAGACACGATCTGGTTAGAGATGTGTTGTTTGACGTTCTCAAGCGAGCTGGTATCGCTGCTAAAAAAAAGGCTCCGGTTAATTTCCTAACGGACCCGAAGGAGGGGAGGTCTTCCCTTCGACCAGCTGATGTGATGGTTTTTGGATGGTCCGGGGGTAAGCATGCTTGCATTGATCTCACGGGGGTGTCGCCTCTTGCTGGTTTCAAGGGCAGTGGTTTTGTTTCAGGGCAAGCGGCGCGGAAGGCTGAGGCGGGGAAAATATCCAAGCACGAGCAGGCCTGCATAGATAATCAACATGCCTTCCTTCCTTTCGCGTTTGATACCTTTGGTTGTCTGGCCCCTGTGGCGTCCGGTTTCTTGAAGCGGGTTCAAAAGGCAGCACTTGCGCATGCGACAGTGTCTGTAGGCCATAGTTATGTGTTTAACCGAGTAGGATTTGCAATTCAAAAAGGGGTGGCGGCGCAACTTGTTGCCCGTCTACCAACCCATGATTTGTAATTTGCTCTAACCTTCTTATATATATAATAGTTTTAAAAATTAATATTTTAACTTAAATTATGTTTATTAAATTTCGGAATAATTGTTAAACAATATTTTTGCAATAATACTTCTCAAGTATTTATATCCATATTTCCTTCCCAAGGATGGGGGTATCTCATACATGTATATTCGTATTCTTGTATTTGTATAATTTTGCCACGCATTGGTGTCATATTCCGGTGTGGATTATCTTTAACAAGTATCCAATATATATATTCCTAAAAATATAATTTTCAAGAGGTATTTCTTAGAAAAATTATTCCAAATTTTTCTTTTGGCAAAAATACTTGTAGTTCAAAACAATATATTTTCAAGTCTTACTTCGAAAATATTTATAAACTTATTTTTCACAAAAATAATGTATTTCAAGTTTATCCAGGAATATATATATAGAGGAAGGTTAACATACAAAAACCCTTATCCTACATTAACATACGCGACGCCCATAACCATCCGATCAGGGATGTAATCACGCATAGAACGATAATTACGCACGGGAGTCACAAAATCACGCATAAACCCTATTTTATCACGCATTGGAGCCTTGTTATACAAAATCACGCACGTTATATGTTAATCACGCACGTTCTATTCTTCTGTCGTACGTTAACGTACGTTAAGGATATTTGTACATTATACTTATTCTATATATATATATATTCCCAAAAATAATGTATTTCAAGTTTATCTAGGAATATATATATATATCCCAAAAATAATGTATTTCAAGTTTATCCAAGAATATATATATATTTTTCCCAAAAATATTATATTTCTTAATAATTTCAAGAAAACATATATATTTTTAATCGCCAAAAATTGTATATTTCCATCTTGTCAAAATATGACATAACTTTGTGATAATCGTGAAAATCCCATTTTCATTCTTTCGGTGTCCAAAATATCATTTAACAAGAATATACTTGTAAACATATTTTCCGGAATATATGGTAAGTTACATTTCTTGTTCGGTTTCTCGATATTTTGTTATGTTATATTATTTTAATCCTAAAATAATATAACTATTACACAAAGTATACAAGTATCCACACACATGTGTCTTCTATATATATGTAGCCACTTTTATTTATGAAAACCAACCTCGAATATTGTATTTTTTTGTAACAAAATTTATGGCAAGATTTATGTAGAAAACTCACGGTTAAGAATACACTTATAAATACTTGTTTGAAAATATTTTTCTAAGTGTTTATATTTTTAGAAAATTTTGCCTTAGTTTCCCCTAAAAATGGAGGTTTCCATGCTTTCAAGCATATCAATTTCTTTTGTAAAAATCATCCCAAACACTCAACAATTCAATCAACACTTACCAAGTGCCAAAATCATGCAATATACGTAGCAACATGAACTTGAACTTTTATAAAAAAACTTGTAGTAACTTGGTAGTGTTTTTAGTAGGTTTAGTTACCCCTTAAAATGCATTTACTTCTTTAAAAACTTTATTTTTAAAGAAGTTGGGTGTTTACAACTTCCAAGCACATTTTCTAAAAATGCTTCTTTGTGTAACCTTCTTGTTACACAAGTGTTTCTACACTTGTTTATCCATTAAAAATAGTGTTTGTTTATGTAAGAACCAACATCTACTAAAACTCATATTTCTAGCTTGGTTCTTTTGGAAAACCATTCGTAAATTTTTGATCTATATGATTATTAACCCACTTTGATTATTATTTTTCAAGAAAACAATATATTCTTTCAAGTTCATGTCTTTCATGAGGATGCTTTATAAATCTCTAACATTTTCATCCTCTCATCTTGCTAGATTATGTTTTTAATCATGATCTAGCAAGATCATATAATGATTTACATCATTTACACAAACAATCATTCATCAAATATCACAACAACACTAAACAACATGATTCCTTTAAGTTTTCTTATAATTTCAAGCTTATGTTCATGTTTCATTATTATGTTCTTTAGTGTTCTTCAAGATTTTCAACATGTATCATTCTTTAACCACTTGAAATAGATGTAAAATAGTAAGATCATGGTGCTTACCACTAGCACAAGGCTGGGGATGATCAAGAGGATAAATGAAGTGGATAAAAGCAAGCGGTGAAGGTCTTTCAACTTCCGAAAGCTCCGAGCTTCCTAACTTAGCTCCTTACACCTCTAGATCACCTTGGAATATATGAAAGATGGTTGAAAATGGAGGTGATGTGGTGGTGTTGTGTGGCCGTGAGGAAGAAGAGAGGAGGGAGAGAGTTGTGTGTGTTTTTAGTATGTGAAAGAATGAGGGAATGCTATTGTGGGTTATACTTATAATCATGTTTAAGAATTATCCAATGGTTAGTGTGTTTCATAAGTACATGACATATCTATTAAGATCTCAAAGCATATCAAATAAAATCTAGGTGAATCAATTAAGATTATGGTGTGGGGTCACCACCATAACCGTAGATAAAGGGGGGGGGTATAGTTAAGCCTTAACCTTGGTTAAGTTAAGTTAAATAGGTTAAAAGTGTTAAAAATTCAAGGTTAAGTATGTTAGGTGTTTAGAACATGTAATATGATGTTCAGGGGTCATAACTAGCTCAGAAATAATAAAACAATGCTTCTGGTATAATTTTAGTGTTTCGGGTAGTGTCCGGTTGTTCGGTTAGATACCGGTTCGTTAAAGTGTCAAACTATACCGTTTAGTGTTCTTTATGTATCATTTTATGACGCTTTTAATTCCCGACACTTAGGAATGTATTCTGGGCTAGTTAATCATTTTTATGCATGATATAAATGTGTTAAATAGCTGAGTTTTGCTGAATTATGCTGAATTCAGCACTTTAATTGAGTTTTTAGGCACTTTCCGGCACTTAAACTATCTCTAGGAAGGCAGTTTTACGACCCTTACTTTCCTACACACTATACTAGTTTTATACTTGGTTTCTGGCTCATTCTGAGTCTTAATACAATGTCTGTATATCTACTGAACTTCGTCAGCATTTTCCCGGTTCGTCTGTTAACTGTGCTAACTGTGCTTTGTGCATCATTTATGTCAATATGTTTGCATGCAGTCAATGATGTGTCATTTGCAATATGTGATGCACATGTAAGTATAATGTAGTAATCAGAAAGCTATTCCAGTCATAATTTGTAAATCAACACAGTCATTAAGCACTAATCTTCATTTAATAATTGTACGGATGCATGCAAATTTGGCAGTTGTCACATTCTCCCCCTGTTAACAAAATTTCGTCCTCGAAATTTATACTACCTTAACTCCTTAGGGTTACATTATGCGTGTATGCATATGGATAATACTGAGGTTGATAACCACAAAACCGAATCAAGTCTTATTCATATCAGGTGAGTCCAGGGATATATTTCAGCAAGAACCCAGTGGTTAAAAGGTATGTGTCCTATCATTTGATGTCAAAGGACACGGGACGTATAGATGTATAGTCTAGCGTAACTCAGTTGACAGGGGTTCCACAAAAGAGGAGTTTTGACCAAAGAATTCTTCAAACAATCGGTCGCAATATGCCGACAAGTTTTCACAAACCATAGCATCCGCTATATGAACTCAAAATCAACAACTCGAATGCGATAGTAACATGAAAATGATCTGTCAACTTTCGACAAAAACATGGATAAAATAGTGTGTTGACATTCTTGAATTGCGAAAATACACCGAATGGAACACAAGCGAATCTGGTGTATTATTGTCTTAGTTCGTAGTTGCATTCGGAACGTTTAAATGACAAGTCAAACAAAAGCATGTGTAGTTTTGTGTGAGGCGGTTGTCCATGATTAGCACAGGCTATAAAGTTGTAATGACACCACAAGGTGTCGTAATTGACATATTTCAACAATAGCGGTGACCGAACAAGTTCACCGTGCTTGAAATCAAAGAAAATTGTACTGAAACAACTCTAAAAATTTGATTTAAACAGCGTCATGGGGTTTTCAATCGAATATTGGAACATCAAAGAACTACTGTTTCTGGTTGAATATGGAAAGCAATAAACACTGCAAAGTGTTCAATTTATAACGAAAGAATCGTTAGGAGATACACCGTGATATGAAATGAATCTAGGTACCATTGTCTTAACACACAATTGTGTTGAGACCGCTTCAATCGTGATAAACAAAACAGATTTAGAACAAATAAATAGACAATTAAATCCGTGTATGAGGTGCGTAACCAAATTAGCGCAAGCTTCAATTTTGTGAAAGTATCACCGCAAGGTGTCGAAATCAACAAACGATTTAGTGGAGTCGTAGACCAATCAAGTCTTCTACGACTCGAAAGAAAAGAACCTATGCAAAAATGTTTGAATATGATGCTCTCAACACATCATATGGCGTCTTAAATTGAATATGTGAAATGGATAAGTTCAAGCAATTGAACTTGGTTTCAGCGTAACCCGACAATAAACGTATGTACCAACAAGGGAAATCTCAGCATGGTTACAAAAATAAACCATGAATGTAACTTGAAAGAAAAGAAGTTTCAGGAAAGTGTGTTGACTTGATAGCAAAAGAGCCAACAATTACAATAACGTAGGTTATTCGAATCATAATCCAATAGTTAGTTTTAGCAAAATAACATTGAGCCTTGACGAATCGCTTATTCGAAACGGAACCGTATGCATAACCAATGGTTCATGCATAACATATGAATTTCCAAGAAATGAAATGATGAGTATTTGCTAAAGTGAAGAAATAACTAAGTATCGAAGCAAATGCGTGTTCGCTCTCAGCGAAGAAAATTAACGCGATGCAACTACCATTAAGGGGAGTAGAGATGCAAACATCTACTTGCTAGAAGCAAAGGTGAAGATTTCAACAAAAGAAACTTTGACTACTTTCTGTTTGGTTAACAGAAATAGCATATATGTCAGGATAATGGGGTTTGCTTGAGTTAATAGGTGTGATTCCTAAGTGACAACCTTTACGAGTTTTAGCCTGGGTTCCCAAAGGGCTAAGCACATGTTTCCTGGATTCTTAAAGTCTCGCATTCTGTGTAAAACAGTTTTGTGCGTTGCGCAGGAATCAAAATTTTTGTGTAGGTTTAGAACACGTTATTATCCCATAATTCCCAGGTATACTTTCTCCCTGAATTCACATATAATGACACTCAATCATCGATCAGTCTTAAAATAGAAGTTAGGTCCTCATGGTTAGTTGAATAAATAATTCGTTAATCCTCGGCAAGAGTTGCCAACTCTTGTTGGTTAGCTCGTTTGGCTCCTGGTAGTTATCTTCCTTCTCTATCAACTACTGAAGCTACACTGACAATCCTTGCATCTCCGAAGGTGTAAGTTTCTAAGGTGCATTGACTGCAGGCGAGGCGCCTGGAATCAAATCGATGCGAAATTCGACTTGTCGCTGAGGAGATAGTTCTGGCAAGTCTTCGGGGAAGTCTTCAGGATATTCCCTTATCACATGGATATCTTCGAGTTTTGGTTCTTCGGTTCCCTTGTCCATGACATGAGCCCAGAAAACAACACATCCAATACGCAATAACTTTCGTGCCTTCAAGCAATTTGGAAGCTGTAGGGGCGTATTCTGCTTACTTCCATGAACCATGATTGTTTCTTCATTTGCCATCGGGGTGCGGCTAATAATCTCCGCTTGATTGCTCGACAACCAGTCCTTCCCAATTACTACGTCGAAGCTTCCCTTAAGTTAGTTCTATCGAGTACTGGATATCTATCTTACTTACTACTAAAACAAGTATATTCTGAAGCTAAAATTTGACAATAATGTCAAATAGCACAGACGCACAACATTGACTACTATGAGACGTACCGATGGACATGTTTGGATCCTGGCGTGCTTCCTAGCTCCGGTGTTAGACATTTTTCCCACGATCTTGTTTAATCTCCTGTGGGCAATCTTTCCTAAAGTGCCCCAAGTCACCACAGTTATAACACCCTTGACCTCTCTTTCCACGTTTCGTCTCATGCCAACACGTGTCCTTGCAGTGTCCCACTTTGCCACAGTTGTCACACTTTCCATTTTTACATCGCCTGGTATGATGGCGTCGACACTTGTCGCATTTCGGTAGTTTACCCATGTACTCTTTTTCCCTTTTTGGCCTTGTTGTTGTTATTTGTCTGAGTACCCTGCTTGAAATTCCCGAACTTCCTCTTGTTATCACCAGATGACTCCACATGAGTCTCATTTTTCTCTTCAGAGGTTGAAAATTTTCCTAGTCTAATCGCTTCTTCAGTGAGCGTCACACTTAGTTCGATAGCCTCGGCGATTGTTGGAGGTTTAGATGTTGTCACCAGGCTTAGAATCTGAGGTGCCAATCCCTCGATGAAACGTTCGATCTTCTTAAACTCTGGATCTACCATGTAGGGGACAACACGCGACAGTACCTGGAATTTCTGCACGTACTCAGCTATCTTTGGACCTTCCATCTTCAAGTTCCAGAACTCAGTCTCCAATTTCTGGATTTCTGCTCTCGAGCAGTACTTCTTACGCATTAGTTCTTTCAGTTCGTCCCATGTCAAAGCATACGCAGCAGTCTCGCCCAACGTCTGAACCTGGAGGTTCCACCATGACAGAGCCCCATCTTGAAGTAGTCCGGAAACGTACGCGACCTGGTGCTCTGGGGCACATTTGCTCAACCGTAAAACATAATCCATCTTCTCAACCCAGCGCACGAAGGCTAAGGCACCCCCAGTGCCGTTGAAATCCAGTGGCTTGCAGCCCAAAAATTGCTTGTAGGTGCAGCCGTTGGGTGGGTTATTTCCTGAGGTTTCCCCACTACGTTCGGAGCGAAGGGCCTCGTGCTGTGCGATGGCCTGTGAGATGCGCTCTTGTAATTCCGCCTCTGTCATCGACAAAAGGTTGTTGGTATCAGTGTTCCTTTGAAGCGACATCTTCTAAGAAGAAGAATGTTTAGGTCAGGTCTCATTAAGGTCACAAGCACATAAGCATCTACTTAACAAATGATACCTAGGAGATGTGTATATATATACATATATAAGCAATCGTTATAACAATCAACATCCCAACTATAGCGCAACTTGTAGATTGGAACATGTTTAATGAGAACATAACAAGCAAGCACGTAGTACCATAATTATAGCGCATACATGCAGATCAACAACGTGCTTAGTGAGGACATGGCGACTGAGCTTTCATTGTTTACCGACCACAATCACATTGTTTACAAAATGCATTACATCAAAAGGGACACAGGGTCACCCTACCCTCGTCCAATAAGTCTATCAGTGTACCAAAATCACGTGATCAAAAGTGGTCTTCAAAAGTTTTCACAATCTTGGCTTATTTGTAGTGTCTTTTCCACAAAAGTAATGCAATCCGCATAAAACCAAAAGCCAATTATACTGGTGTCTGAGGTGGAGGAGTGAAGAAAAGCAAACTGCTAACATGTGCGACTTTCTCCTCGAGCTTGGATATACAGCAAAGTAAGTATCTGATCTGCTGCTTGGTAGTAAAGAAACGAGCATCAAAACCTAAGAAGGTGAAATAGCAGCAGGTGAGAGTGCAAAAAGGAGACAGTGATGAATGTGGAGGATCAAAGTATACTGGCGTAGACAGGGTGGAGGACGTGGTGTCAGCTCAAGCTCCAAAACTCTACGAATCAAGACCTCAAACTGTAGCTGATGTGACAGGAGCAACTCATTCTATGTATAGCCTCCATAATGTGAGGGGTTGCAGGGGTCTGAAATCAGCATAGTGTATGGTAGGGACCATCAGAATGGCTCGTCCAGTATCGGAAGGAGCAAACGGTGCAGCCTGTGAGGTCGTAGGAAATGCTGCTGTAGCAAAAAGGATCATCACGCGGGTGCTGACCTGGAGTACCTTCCTGGGGTGCGGGTATGTCCTGAAAGAAAGCGATAGGGATGTCGGCGCAATGGACGTCGGTCTCCATAGGGGAAAGGAGCAACATCGGCGGGTGCAGGTGCGGAAACAAACGTCTCAATCAAAAAGGAGATCATCAGGTGCAGGTACTGGGTCAGGTATAAGGGGTGCAATGTCTGGTAGACCAAAAGAAATAAGGTCATGATCAAGCAAGGGTGCAGGATCGGCAGGTGCAATATCAAGCTGACATAAGAGGAACAAGAGCTAGCTCAGGAGCAGGCTCTGGGTTGTGTGAAGGTGTGGGATCTCGAGCAGGTGATGGCGCAGCAGTCATAGTGGTGTCGTCGTCTGAGTCAATAGTAGAAAGTTGCAATCCGGCCGTCTGTAAGGTTGCAGATGTCACAGACTCAAAGGAGCCTGAATTCGACTGTATACTAGAATCAGAGGATAGCTTGATAACAGGGATCTCAAGAAGTGAAATTAGTGACAACGTTCTCGTCTAACCTCCCATCATCACGGGCGTCATCAGGAGGACCATCAGTAACAAAATCAACGTCATCATCAACTACTCGTCGAGTAGCCAACCTTCGGAAGGAATGTCCACCGGAGGCGCATCATCGAGGATCGGAGCCATGGTGTGCTCACCATCGGGATGGTGGTCATGGACTGAAACAAGGATAACAAAAAGATCCTAGTCGGGGAAGCCATCAACATGGGTAAGTTATTACCAAAGTCTAGTGGCACAGATGGTTGGAAATCGTCCTCGTCCTCGGTCAGCATATCAGGATCACTCTCAGTGTCTGACGTAAACATCTCCGGCGCAGGTGCAATCTCATTATTTTTGGCGGCGACCGTAGGGTCGTCAATGTCTGATACCTCACTTTCTGAGGAAGGTGTCATGTGTGCCGGTACATAATAATCATAGCATGTATATTCATAGTAATCACTAACACTTAATGTATTGCAAGCAAAGACAATTCATCTTGTAATCATGTATTCACATTATTCTTTATGAAACTTTCTATCCTTCCTAGTCTCCCAGACTAAACACCCAGTCTCTCAGACTAAACTACCTAGCCTCCCAGACTAAACACCCAGTCTCTCAGAGTGAATCACCCAGTCTCTCAGACTGAACTCCGCAGTTTCTCAAACTAAACTCCCCAGTCTCTCAGACTGTCCCAACTAGTCTCTCAGACTGCCCCAGCTAGTCTCCCAGACTAACTCCCCAGTCTCTCAGACTGAATTACCCAGTTTTCTCAAACTGTCCCAACTAGTCTCTCAGACTACCCAGTCTCTCAGACTGCCCCAGCTAGTCTCTCAGACTAACTCCCCAGTCTCTCAGACTGAATTACCCAGTCTCTCAGACTGAACCATAAATGGATTCCTTGAAATGTATTTTGTGTCTTTTATTTGTAAAAATGTTTGTTTCCTGGATCTGGCCGTTGTATGCAATGAAAAATATGTTATGAAAACATTTTCGTGAGAGCCCTATTGATCGTAGTCTAGACTCGAGAAAGAATCCTAGTTCGCTACGATCGAAGCTCTGATACTAAGCTGTCACACCCTTACTTTTGCGGAATCATGATTATGGTGTGACTTTCTTAATATCATTGCATTCAATCATAACAATAGCTATATGATAAAACCATAGGTTTGTCATCCATTAAATAAGTTTAAAACATAACAACATTGTTTTAAAACGTAGACTTCAAATTCAAGTTTTACAAACTGTACAAATTGTTTATGAGTTCATTAAGGACTCATCAAAAGATATTGAATAACACCAAGGTTTGGAAGACGTGTCTCGTCCAGGAATAAGACACACTGACCAAACTCAAAGACCATGGATGACATCTTTATTTCTAACACAACATAAAAACTTCCAACGCCCACCAGATCCACTTACTAATTCCCTAAAATACATGTAGTTTGAAAACATCAACAAAAGTTGAGCGAGTTCATGTGTTTAGTATGTGTGCACGAATCATCCTTGAAAACCTTTGTATGTATGTATGTACTTGTAAACTGGTATGTAGCAACAAGGAAAAATAGATCAATTAATGTGTAGCTAATACATTAATATAAGTGACATGGCATAGGAAGCACTCAATCCTGTATGCGTATTTCGTACCGGCCCCTCCGGCGGAACGACATAGTCACAACATGCGGCCAACTCGCAGGCCCATGGGTGGGGCTCGCAACACCCAATAGATCTATCACTTATGCCCCTCGGTCCTTATACAAGGATTAATGGTCTTAAGTTAATCGCCTACCCATTCACGTGATCTAGCAGTTCATTCCTTAGCTAACCATACCATTTGTAAACGTTTGTAAACAAATGTAACATGTATTTCACCCCCGAAGTTATAAAACTGAGAACAGTTAAAAGAAAAGGGGGACATGAACTCACAGTTTTGCGTTCCTTGTATTCGATGTAACTCAAAGCTTCCTCTAGAACGCACAACTACCTACATGCGTACTACGGTCCGTTAGACGAGCGGGTCGTGCCTTGACTTGGTATTAATTAGTGCCTTTGAGTTGCGTTTTAAAGCGTCTCCGTTATTATTCCAAGCATTTAATTATTTGTTAAAATAATTAATATTTTAACTTAAATTATGTTTATTAAATTTCGGAATAATTGTTAAACAATATTTTTGCAATAATACTTCTCAAGTATTTATATCCGTATTTCCTTCCCAATGATGGGGGTATCTCATACATGTATATTCGTATTCTTGTATTTGTATAATTTTGCCACGCATTGGTGTCATATTCCGGTGTGGATTATCTTTAACAAGTATCCAATATATGTGACAACCGGTAATTTACGCCCTTAATTACGTAATTAACTGGCGATTAACGCGATAATAAATAGTGCTGACGACGCTAATTAACTTAAACAGGCCCTTGGAGTGCCCAGAAACGTTTGTTCAGCTATACAGTGCGCGTGTCGTGATTTATGGGAAATCTGCTAAATATGGCGCGACAACGGACTGATACCGTATGAAATACTGACAACGCCAACAAACACGGATTTTCTAAGAATATTTTATGCTTACGGAGTATGGGTCGCGATATCGGGTCTCGTAAGAATTACGGGCCACTTACACATGAGACGGGCTTGTAGGCCCTGGGCCCAAGCCCAAAACCCACAAGCCTAAGCCTACATATGGTGTTCGGAAGCAGAAGAAATCAGTAAAGTTTAGCCCTATGGTGTCCGATTTACGGGTCAAAGAGTTCATCAAAAACACTCCGCAAGTGATAAATAGTAACCAGCAGGGGATGGTTCATTCTGGCAGCCCTGCAGGTGATGTTTCGGATAACATCACTGAGGGGCATCAAAAGGATATGGGTACTGATAATTCCGGGGCAACTCCTGATGTTTCTATCGCTGTTCAAAAGGAACAATCCCCAGAGGTTACGGCTGGTAATTCTGGTTCAGTGTCGGCTAAAAATATGCAACAGGTTGATGTAGAACTGGTTTCGGTCCATTCTGAGGATTCAGATGAAGATATGGTTGGGGAAACATCAGCTTCTAGGGCTGTATCTCTGCAGGGGCAGTTTGGGAATAATAATAGTATGTCTAATACTACTGATCCGAGGGATTTGCAGAAGAGTTTGGGGGCTGCAAAGCTGCATTCTAGGAATAGTAAAAATGGGGTGGGTAATGTCTGGCAAAAACAGCCAACTACAAGCCTTTCTTTTGTAGACCAGATGAGACTAAACAATGCAGCGGGGACTATCTGCCTGAAATACATCCCTCCCGTCATCACGCCTGAGGGTAAGTGTCGAGTTATCCTTTCTAAAGATGACTTGTCTCATGCAGCAAAAGTATATTCGTTGCATTTATATGGTTACTTTATTGGTACCTCCATGGATTTTAACGTCGTGATTCGATGCCTTAAACATCTATGGAAAACGTATGATATTGCGGAGATCACCAAAAGTAGTACCGGTTTCTTTTATTTCAAATTCTATAGTGAAAAGGGATTGAACGAGGTTCTTGAAAATGGACCGTGGATGGTTAACAATGTCCCCCTGTTTGTCAATAAGTGGGAACCGGCCTTATGCTTAGAGAAAATTGAGCCGAAAACCATTCATATATGGGTAACTATCCATAATGTCCCGTTGGAATTTTGGACGGACATTGGCTTGAGTAAAATTTTTAGTGGTATAGGACGCCTTTTGCTTCTAGATAAAGTCACTCAAAATCGGGTTCTAGAGCAAACAGGGAAACTGGGGTATGCAAGGGTGTTAGTTGAAGCTAAAGCCTCTTCTAATTTGCCTATTGAGGTTGAAGTGGAATTTCCTCCAAGTGATAATAGGGCTGCCCGTGTGGGAGTGTTGCAAATTACGTACCAATGGAAACCGTCAGTTTGTTCTTTTTGTCAAGTTTTTGGACATTCGCTCGTAGCCTGTAAACTACGGACGAGAACAGAGGAGGAAACCCAAAAAATGGCTACAAGCAATATCCCTCCCCCCATTACCGTTGGTGATGCTGAGAATTTAAGTAAATGTGACGAGCAGTATACTCAAGTCACGAGAAAGAAGAAT
Organism: Helianthus tuberosus; assembly: GCA_030545235.1. Taxonomy (NCBI): domain Eukaryota; kingdom Viridiplantae; phylum Streptophyta; class Magnoliopsida; order Asterales; family Asteraceae; genus Helianthus; species Helianthus tuberosus. Next base: position 92,390,069 of record CM060437.1, read on the forward strand.
GGCATGACTGCTACAAACAAGGGTAAAAGTGTGGTCAATAGTGGAGTGCAGATTAAAGAAAGGGTTAAAAATGTTGGTAAAGGGGCTGATCACAGTAAGGTCCAGCCAAATAAGGGTACGATTGATAGTACTAAAAAGAGTGGTACAAGTTTTAATTTTCAACGGGCGGTCCAAGGTGCTAAGCAAGTCCCAAAACCAGTCCCAAAGGCTGCCCAAAATGGGCTGGGAAAGCAGGCTTCCAACCCCGTGACTAAACCAAAAAATGGTGCTTCAAACCAGTTCCATGCGTCTACCTCAAACAGTTTTGCTGCTCTATCGGATATGGATGCTGATGTTTCGATGCTTGATGGGCAGCCGATTGCGGCAAAGATGCTGCCTAAGTTCTCAGTTTTTGATGGTGCTGCTAGTGTTAAAAGCAATATGCTAATTGGTACTCCAGTGGATTTATACTCGCAAGATAACTGTGTTGAAGGTTTATGTAATGAGAAGTGTACCACCAACCAACAAAATATGCTCAATCCAGGTCGGGTATTACCAAAGTGGAGTCAGTTCAACCCGCTTGAGTCGCTGAACCGTATCGTTGATATTGATTATGGAATAACGGATGGCCAGAAGAAACGTATCCTAGATGACCTTCTAGGTGTTAATCAAGCTATAAAAGCCATTGACCAACAAAACTGGGTCCAAGGAGAATGGGATTTTTTTGTGGATAAATGCACGAAGCTGGGTTTAGACCCGAACTAATGTGTTGAGGATGTGGAGGAGGATGAGAGTGGCACGGCTCAATTCATCACTCAAATGGCTAAAGCGGGTAAATATTTTGACCCAGTTGTGTGCAAGGCCCAAAAAAACAAAAAGTAACTCATGTGTGGTCAGTCTCTCTTGTTTTATTTTTTGTTTTGGCGGTTTCTTTTGCGTTCGAGTCAGTTGTTATTAGTGTTTGGTTGTTTCTTTCTGTTAGTTTTCGGGGCTGGGCATCTTTTTTGGTTTTCTCAGATTGTGGGTAATACCATTGGTGGGCCGTTTTGTTATTTTTGGTTGGGCTGCATCACAGTATGGGTCCCCTTGAGTTGTTTTTCTGTTTTGGCAATGCTGCTTTGGATCAGTCATGGGGTGAGGCCCAATATGGAGTTTATATGGTTTTTATTTGGGCTTAGGGGTGTTCCATTGGGCCCAGGGGTGTGCGGTTGCGGTTTTTGCGAGAAGCCCAACAGGTGGGGTGAAAAGTTTGGTGCGGATTATGTTGTGCATTTGGGCCATCATCTTATTCAGCGGGTTTTGGTTTATGGATGGAAGGCCCAAAGTTTTTGGGTTATTGTCTTATCTATAGATTTTATGTTCGGTCTTATTTGTTTAGCGTGTTGTCTTGTTTTGGATGAAAAAGATATGATCCCTACTAGGATGTTCATGTTAGTAGGTGTTATATGTTTGTCTTTTCTGTTTGTGGTTCCTAAAGCATGTTTTGGCATTCCGTAGCTAGGCTTGCGGGGGTATGCCCCTTTGTGCTTGTATCATCTTTTTCTTATTTATAAAAGTTTGCCGGGTGAAAACTCATTTATCCAAAAAAAAAAAAGCCTACATATGATATAAGATCTTAACAAATCTTAGTAAATCTTATCAAATCTCTAAAATCTCAACAAGAGATTTTATTGTCTCAAAAGTTGAAAGCACACAAATCTCAACATCTCTTTAAATAGGGGTGTTGCACCCAAGTTACTTCCATTCACAAATAAACACAGGCTTAAAGTCTGTCTTTCTCTCTCACTTAATCTATACATTTACATAACACAGACAAACACACAAAATCCATATCCACCCCACTCGACCTCCATTTCCTTTCCCTTATGTTACACGAGCCGACACCCCCCCCCCCCCACCGATGATTCCCTACGACGGAAGGCGGAGCCGCCGCCTCTCACGGCGGTGGCGGTGGTGATGTTGTTCAGCCGTACAGACCCCACCCCCTCCCCTGTTCTTCTTCGACATACAAACGGACAACCACCACTACGAACCGGTGGTGGTGCGGCGGCTACAAGCGGAGAGACGGGAGAGAGAGGCTGAGAAGAGAAGGAACTGCGGGTCGAAGTCTCGGACCGGCGGTCGGTTCGTTTAACCGGTGGTCGGTTCGTTTAACCGACAGACATCGTCTTTATCCAGCGAAGTACACCGGTTTCGGGGTCGATTGACTCGGTCATGATTCGGGAATACTCGGTCAAACTGAGTCAACTCGACTCGGTCAACTCAGTCGACATTTCGACATGAAGACTTGGTAAAAATTAACGACGTGTTTTTTTTCGTTATTTCTATAATTTTAGTTACGTGATAAACGAGCTCTCAAACCGAATAATAAAAATCGTTAATTATAAAGTTTGTGGCTTTGTGTATTACTTTGTTTTTATAACTTGAGTTTATATTGTTGAATCTTGTTGGTTTTTGAAAATAAAACGACAACTTGTGTTGTCGGGGCCGTCCAAAAACAGAGGAAACTCTGCCCGTTTTTCGAGAAAAATCCGTAAAGCACGACACGTATTATAGTTTAAAAAACGACACTTAATGGAATTCGAGTTTATAATATTTCAAACCTTGATATTTCCAAACGCTTTTACAAATAAATATAATGTTATATTTATTTCGAACGTCGTTAACTCGTATCCTTTTATAAAATAAATATAGTTTATATATTTATTTCGAACATCAAACAAAACGACAATTTGGATATTATTTCGACAATGCTTTTATGAAATAACACGTGAAATAATATTTTCAATTCTTTTATTACTTTCGACAATCCTTTCAAATATCAAACAATACGAAATCTTTTCGTAAAAATAAATATAGTTTATATTTATTTCAAAAATCGAACAATACGAGATTGTTTCATAAAACAAATATGGTTATATATTTGTTTCAAATAGCATACAACACAACCTCTTTCTATAAAAATAAATATAGACTTTATATTTATTTCAAATATCGTATCATACGAATATTCCTATATACATGTACGACTTCTTGGAACGACTAACATTATTTTGTCGATATATTGAATTTATCAAACAAAGTACTTTCTAGACTTAGTAAATTATTAAACAAGACTTAACGCGTATAACTTAGTCATTTTCGTTAAGTTAACAATTTACCGTCAAATCGTTCGGTCAACGATTCGGTAGAGCTCGGTGACACGTAGTTTAGTTACTACGATTGTTTAGAAACTTATAAGATATTCCGTGTTAGGAATTTTGTAGAATGCACGCTAGCGAGTCTCGTCTTGGAAACGACACCACGAAGTCGTAATTAGCTAGCTTTGCACAGGAATATTCAGGTGAGTTCATAACCCCACCTTTTACGGTTTTACATTTTTCTAAATGTTTTCGGGGTGGAAAGACATGCACTTTTTGCAAAGCATACAAGAATTACATATTCATAAACCATTTTACAAGCAAGTTTTAACAGACACAAGTGGTTTACGAAAAGCTTATGTTTTATACCGGTTTTTCAAACAAGCGTATATTTCGAAATATGCATACACACAAATTCTAGTTTTCAAAACTACGAGAAAATACAAATACAAGAGTATACAAACACATGAGAATTGATACTTGACATAAAGAATACAAGAACTGAAAATTGATACTTGATATGATGAATATAAAAACAAGAAGCGCCCTTGGTGATAACTAGTACCAAGTAGGATGCGTTTGAGGAATGATACGAGAAATCGTGTCACGAATAGGGTACCATAAGCACCATTAATCGTGTACATACTTAGACCGCAGAACAAAAGGTTAGATCTAACGGGTGTCAGGGCAGCCCCACTCTTGGTGACAACTAGTACCGAGTAGTGTTTTTGTGTCTCAGTCGTGAATCGACTACTAGAAAAATGCCTATGGTTTGGTGACTTCCTATGTCGTGTCACATGTTAATGGCCTTGCAACCCATTAACAACAAGATACATACAGAAATACTTGATTTATACAAGATACATACAGACATACTTGATTTATACATGATACATACAGAAATACTTGATTGACAAATACAAGAGTTCACATACATAATGCGTTACAAATACAAAGTTTCTGTATAACATGACAAGAAAATGATTTTAAATTCGTTTTCTCAACAATACTTCAAAAACCGGTTATTCAAAAAGATTTATTTCAAATCTTTTACAAACAAACTATGAACTCGCTCAACTTTATGTTGACTTTTTCGCATGTTTCTTTCTCAGGTTGCATTTCTAAGACAAAGCACGGTTGGAATAGGAGAACCATGTGGAGTCGAGTACTTAGTGGCGTTCATTTTCTAAAAAGACTTTGCTTATTTGCTTCCGCTATGCAATGAAGATACCAGTCCAGTCATGCCAATGCTTTGATATTTCGGGGTGTGACAATATATATATTCCTAAAATATATATTTCAAGAGGTATTTCTTAGAAAAATTATTCCAAAATTTTCTTTTGGCAAAAATACTTGTAGTTCAAAACAATATATTTTCAAGTCTTACTTAGAAAATATTTATAAACTTATTTTTCACAAAAATAATGTATTTCAAGTTTATCCAAGAATATATATATATATATATTTTTCCCAAAAATAATGTATTTCAAGTTTATCCAAGAATATATATATTTTTTTCCCAAAAATATTATATTTCTTAATAATTTCAAGAAAACATATATATTTTTAATCGCCAAAAATTGAATATTTCCTTCTTGTCAAAATATAACATAACTTTGTGATAATCGTGAAAATCCCATTTTCAATCTTTCGGTGTCCAAAATATCATTTACCAAGAATATACTTATAAACATATTTTCCGGAATATTTGGTAAGTTACATTTCTTGTTCGGTTTCTCAATATTTTGTTATGTTATATTATTTTAATCCTAAAATAATATAACTATTACACAAAGTATACAAGTATCCACACACATGTGTCTTCTATATATATGTAGCCACTTTTATTTATAAAAACCAACCTCCAATATTGTATTTTTTTTGTAACAAAATTTATGGCAAGATTTATGTAGAAAACTCACGGTTAAGAATACACTTATAAATACTTGTTTGAAAATATTTTTCTAAGTGTTTATATTTTTAGAAAATTTTGCCATAGTTTCCCCTAAAAATGGAGGTTTCCATGCTTTCAAGCATATCATTTTCTTTTGTAAAAATCATCCTAAACACTCAACAATTCAATCAACACTTACCAAGTGCCAAAATCATGCAATATACATAGCAACATGAACTTGAACTTTTATAAAAAAAAACTTGTAGTAACTTGGTAGTGTTTTTAGTAGGTTTAGTTACCCCTTAAAATGCATTTACTTCTTTAAAAACTTCATTTTTAAAGAAGTTGGGTGTTTACAACTTCCAAGCACATTTTCTAAAGAGTTAACTGCCATTTTCGTCCCTGTGGTTTGGTCACTTTGGCCATTTCAGTCCATTTTTCAAAAATGCGCCATTTTCGTCCCCCACGTTCTGGAAAGGTGCCATTTCAGTCCAAAAATCATAACCCAGTTAAGTCAGTTAGTAAATAAGGACTGATTGTGTAAATTTGTAACATAAAGGACTATTTAAGTAAATATTAAACACCACCACTAGCCCTGCCACCACCACCACTCCGCTGCCACCACCACCGCCACCACAGCCCTGCTACCACCACCACTCCGCTGCCACCACCACCACCACCACCGCCACCACAGCCCTGCCACCACAGCCCTGCCACCACCACCACAGCCCTGCCACCACCGCCACCACAGCCCTGCCACCACCACCACAGCCCTCTCACCCTCTCATTCCTCTCCGTTAAACCTGCAACACCTCCGTTCACCCTCTCTTTTTTTCCGATCAAGTTTCCGACAGCCGCATACCTCTCCATTCTCTCCGACATCGCTCCACTCCGGCCGATTAGACGGCAGCTCGCACCTCCGCAAACCGGAACTCCGTTTCAGCTTCATTTACTCAGCACGCACACTAATCCGACTCCGGAATCCAGGTTAGATTACACGTGGTTTAAGTTCGGCTGTTAAACAATCTTCTCGAAACTTGTCAGCTTAAACCACTTATCGTTAACAATACACCTTGTTTACATCTGTTCTCACAATGAATGTTTAATTTCCGCTGAATGGACCTTGATTGACTGTGTACGTGATAAATGATAAGCATGATGAACCCTGTTAGTATGTTTTAGATGATAATGATAATATATGATGCTGGGTCTTCGTAAACGTACAACTGGCCATGCCCAGGGTACAACCTGGTTAAGAATATTTGAATGTTTAAATATGGAAATGATGATTTTGATATTCTCTGGGTTGTGTTTTGTATTATGATGATTGATGATAGACGACGATAAGTAGTTGAGGGTGATAATATGGTTGTCTGATAATCAAACCAGGAAAGGAATGCATGAATGAATAACTGGGTTTTCTTTTGTTGAAATGGATTAGAGATGATTTTTGTTAAATGATGCTAAGTGATGTCGATGTTCACTAATTGTTTCAAGTGATGATGATGATAACAGATGATGACGGTGATGACGTTGATGGTGGTGGACCGGTGGTGGCAGTGGATGTGGTGGCGGTGGTGGCGGTGGTGGCTGTGGCTGTGGTGGCGGTGGTGGTGTCAGTGGTTGTGGTGGCGGTGGTGGCAGTGGCTGTGGTGGCGGTGGTGGCTGTGGTGGCGGTGGTGGTGGTGGTGGTGGTGGTGGTGGCAGCGGAGTGGTGGTGGTGGCAGGGCTAGTGGTGGTGGTGTTAACTGCCATTTCAGTCCATTTTTCAAATTTACACAATCAATCCTTTATGTTACAAATTTACACAATCAGTCCTTATTTACTAACTGACTTAACTGGGTTATGATTTTTGGACTGAAATGGCACCTTTCCAGAACGTGGGGGACGAAAATGACGCATTTTTGAAAAATGGACTGAAATGGCCAAAGTGACCAAACCACAGGGACGAAAATGGCAGTTAACTCTTTTCTAAAAATGGTTCTTTGTGTAACCTTCTTGTTACACAAGTGTTTCTACACTTGTTTATCCATTAAGAATAGTGCTTGTTTATGTAAGAACCAACATCTACTAAAACTCATATTTCAAGCTTGGTTCTTTTGGAAAACCATTCGTAAATTTTTGATCTATATGATTATTAACCCACTTTGATTATTATTTTTCAAGAAAACAATATATTCTTTCAAGTTCATGTCTTTCATGAGGATGCTTTATAAATCTCTAACATTTTCATCCTCTCATCTTGCTAGATTATGTTTTTAATCATGATCTAGCAAGATCATATAATGATTTACATCATTTACACAAACAATCATTCATCAAATATCACAACAACACTAAACAACATGATTCCTTTAAGTTTTCTTATAATTTCAAGCTTATGTTCATGTTTCATGATTATGTTCTTTAGTGTTCTTCAAGATTTTCAACATGTATCATTCTTTAACCACTTGAAATTGATGTAAAATAGCAAGATCATGGTGCTTACCACTAGCACAAGGCTAGGGATGATCAAGAGGATAAATGAAGTGGATAAAAGCAAGCGGTGAAGGTCCTTCAACTTCCGAAAGCTCCGAGCTTCCTAACTTAGCTCCTTACAGCTCTAGATCACCTTGGAATATATGAAAGATGGTTGAAAATGGAGGTGATGTGGTGGTGTTGTATGGCCGTGAGGAAGAAGAGAGGAGGGAGAGAGTTGTGTGTGTTTTTAGTATGTGAAAGAATAAGGGAATGATCTTGTGGGTTATACTTATAATCATGATTAAGAATTATCCAATGGTTAGTGTGTTTCATAAGTACATGACATATCTATTAAGATCTCAAAGCATATCAAATAAAATCTAGGTGAATCAATTAAGATTATGGTGTGGGGTCACCACCATAACCGTAGATAAAGGGGGGGGGGGTATAGTTAAGCCTTAACCATGGTTAAGTTAAGTTAAATAGGTTAAAAGTGTTAAAAATTCAAGGTTAAGTATGTTAGGTGTTTAGAACATGTAATATGATGTTCGGAGGTCATAACTAGCTCAGAAATAATAAAACAATGCTTCTGGTATAATTTTAGTGTTTCGGGTAGTGTCCGGTTGTTCGGTTAGATACCGGTTCGTTAAAGTGTCAAACTATACCGTTTAGTGTTCTTTATGTATCCTTTTATGACGCTTTTAATTCCCGACACTTAGGAAAGTATTCTGGGCTAGTTAATCATTTTTCTGCATGATATAAGTGTGTTAAATAGCTGAGTTTTGCTGAATTATGCTGAATTCAGCACTTTAATTGAGTTTTTAGGCACTTTCCGGCACTTAAACTATCTCTTGGAAGGCAGCTTTACGACCCTTACTTTCCTACACACTATACTAGTGTCATACTTGGTTTCTGGCTCATTCTGAGTCTTAATACAATGTCTGTATATCTACTGAACTTCGTCAGCATTTTCCCGGTTCGTCTGTTAACTGTACTAACTGTGTTTTGTGCATCATTTATGTCAATATGTTTGCATGCAGTCAATGATGTGTCATTTGCAATATGTGATGCACATGTAAGTATAATGTAGTAATCAGAAAGCAATTCCAGTCATAGTTTGTAAATCAGCACAGTCATTAAGCACTAATCTTCATTTAATAATTGTACGGATGCATGCAAATTTGGCAGTTGTCACAGAAGCCTCTACAACCGAATACAACCCCAAACCCCCAAACCTAATAGGTAAGGAAGCAAGTCGCCACTGGAAGTCTGCAAAGAAAGGACCTCCACAAACCACCAATTCCTCAATCTCCTCACGCAAACCTTTGTCAAAGAACAACGCTGCATCTTCCATGTATACAGCTTGGCATGCCCTTAAGCCAAAGAAAAGTTTGGCAATGCCCATACAGGATCGAAGCAAGAGTAGTTCACTTTGCGGGCCACCTAATTTGGGTAAAAGACGCATCAAATCTACCGCCTTAGCAACTCTTTTCTTTGCCAACCCACTAATAAAGCTTGCGTCTCTACTTACGGCCCCCCCCCCCCCCCAAGAAGCTTCACCCCACTAATGGAATGGAATGGAATAAATTTTAGGGATGGAAAGCCTTATGTAATTGATGATTCCATTACCTTGATCAACAAACACATTTTTTTCATTCCCTCGTAATTGTCCATTTTATTTCGTCTCTCATTGCTGCATAACAAACACTACCTTACAAAATTTATTTTAATTATGTCATGCCAACTTTCATTTTTTAATGACATATCTTGACAACTGTATCTATTAACAGATAACATTATATTTTTGGATAAATTACACTTTTCGTCCTTTATGTTTATACCTAGTTGCAATGGATGTCCTTTACCTTTAGTATTTACAGCCACAGTCCTTTATTTTGAAAACATGTTACAGCTTTCGTCCTTTAGTGCTAACCAGGTTAAAAATTTAAGTTAAATCTGATCACATGAGGGTATTATGGTCATTTCACGTTTTTTATGTTATTAATAAAGAAAACAAAAACATTAACATATATATATATATACACACTACAGCAGTACAGCTTCAGTCCACTCAACCATATACACTTTCTCTGATAAAACCACCACCCAACCACCGCCAAAGTCCACCACCGCCATCGCCCCGCCTTCGCCACCGCCTGTAACATTACCACCACCATCATCGAAGCTACACGACCACCACTCACTCTCTCTCTAAATCATAACACCACCGTCGGATCGGAGCCCTAGATGTTGCTGTTGATTGTTGATGATCGGAGGTGTTTTTCCTCTGTTTTTCTCCCTCGTTAGATACCCTAGATCATTGAAGTGGACTAAAGTCTCCGGATCTTGTTATCGCCGCCGTCACAACCGGCACCACCGTCATCGTTGTGAGTCTCCGACGATTCATAGTGGATCTGGAAGTAGTCGATTCATAGTGGAAGCATCAGTTTTGGTTTGAAACCTATGAAGTATAAACCCTAGATGGAGCTGATTTGGGGGATTTGGTTTGCAAGATTTGGGGGTTTTGGATTAGGTTAGTGGGTATTGTGGTGAAGAAGATGAAGGGAGAGAGAGCGTGGGAGAGAGAAAGAAAATGGTGGCAGTGGTGAATCGGTGGCGGATCGGTGGTGCTGGCACACATCGGTGAGTGGGGTTTTGATCGGTGGTGCTGGCATACGTCGGTGGTGGTGTTGTGGCTCGATTTGATGGCGGCGGCTGAGATAAGGTGGTGGTGGTGGTGGTGATAGAGGTTGGATGAAGAGGGAGAGGGGGGTTGAAGACAGGAAGAAGATGACCACATAAATCCTGTATACATGTATATGTATAAATTTTTTTAACTGGGTTTAGGGTTACTTAGAGAAGTGTGTAGATTCGGTTGTGGTGGTTGGCTAGATTAGGATGTTGCTGGTGCCTGGTGGTGATGGCAGGTAGATTGTGGAAGATGAATTAGGGATTTTTATCTCTTTCTCTCTAACAGGGGTGTGCATCGATCTATATACAGAGGGTTTTTCTGGGTTTTAAATAGCTCCGATGGTGGTGGCGGTGGCGGTGGCGGTGGCGGTGGCGGTGGTGGACTTAGGTGGTGGTTGAGTAGATACAAGAGAGATTCAGATGTACAGATATAGGGGCTGTTTGGCTAAGCTGTATTATGTAATATACAAGAAATGATTAAATGTATATATGTTATGTTTTAGTTTTATTAATAACATAAAAAACGTGAAATGACCATAATACCCTCATGTGATCAGATTTAACTTAAATTTTTAACCTGGTTAGCACTAAAGGACGAAAGCTGTAACATGTTTTCAAAATAAAGGACTGTGGCTGTAAATACTAAAGGTAAAGGACATCCATTGCAACTAGGTATAAACATAAAGGACGAAAAGTGTAATTTATCCTATATTTTTTTTTCAATTTGTGTAATACATGATATTCTAACCCATTATATATAACTTTTTCTAAACTAACGAATTATGAAACTTTATTATTATTTAGTGAGTTGTTTTTTTCGCAAGCACCTCATACCTTAGGTTAAATTAGAGTAATTATATATTATAAATTAGCAAGTTTTTTTGTGCATAACAAGTTGTATATTGTGTTTCGGACATTATAAAAAAAAAACCCTTGATTTTTTACTTTTAACCTAAAGGTTTTTACCTTTTGCAATTTTAACCTTACATAATTTGTTTTTTTAACTCTAACCCAAAACTTTTCATTATTTGCAATTTAACTTCACAACTTTTGTCACTTATACTTTTCATCTTTCGCAAATTTTCGTTTTACGTATAGTTCTAAATTTTTCAAGTTAATACGACGTAACGTGCATGTGTGGTTCAACGTATTTACCTCTATTTTTCCATGTTTGACAGGTTCGTCGCAACACGCATATCCTAGAGTGTTGGTGGTCGATGATGGTTGTGTGACATTAGTACTATTTGACACCGTTTTACGCCCCGCCGCAACGCGAGGTGTGCTTTGGGGGTTTTCAAAGAAAAAATAGTTATGCATATGGTTGTTGTAACGTTGGCTTTGAGGGTTTTCCAAAAAAAAAATGTTTTTTTACTTTTCACCCAAAAGTATTTCATAAATTACTTTTAACTCAAAACTATTTGTCTTTTTTACTTTTAACCCAAAACTTTTTATCTTTTGCAATCTTTCCTCATAACTTTTTTTACTTGGTCCTTTATAGTTTTCATTTTCCGCGAATCTTTCGCTTTATGCTTGGTTCTAAATTTTGTGACTTAACACATCGCAACGTGCGTCTTTGCTTAACGTTTTTACGTTTCGTTCTAAATTATGCGAGTTAACATGACGCAACATGCGTGTGTGGATGAACTTTTTTACATCGTCTATTTTTTCCCCGTTTGACAGGTTTAACATAACGTGCGGGTCCTAGATCGACTTAGTTATAACTAAAGAATATCCGCCGCATTACGGCGGGTCGCAATCCTAATTAATAACAAAATTATAACTAAAATTCATATATGTTTTATTTAAACGACTTAATTAAAAAAAGTATCATTAATAATAAAACTTCAGAAAGTAATGAAACATTGAGTGGTTTTATAGATAAAAATTAGCAGTGACTTTAGTGGAATGATAAAAATACTTGATTACTATTACATTAAACTAGGTGTACACCCGTGTGAATACACGGGTATGTTCTAATAACAATCGGAATCAAATACTAAAAAACATATTATAATATATTATTTAAATTCTTTGTGTTTAATTACATATCTTTATAAAACAATGTTAAACATATGATCCGTCATAAATTTTGCTTAGTTCGGTCTCGTTTCTCGCCCTATAGTCCTTAAAGAGCTTGACATGATCTTCATTCCCACGGCTTTCTTTCTTATGTTAGGACTCTAATCACAAATTATGTGATATTTCTTAATCCTTTAATTAGTAGAGATGTGTAACTTGTTCAACTCAAATTGATATAAAAGCGTCAAAGTTCAAATTTCAAAATTGATTAAAAGAAGGTCAAAAAAGCTTCAAACTTGAGCAAGAACATCTGTTGCAATATATAATAGGCATAGTGAAAAAGCCTCCTACAAAGGTCACTTTGTGTGATAGTCCATCTATGTTGTTTGGCATAACTGTGTGACACACGGATTGAACAATTTAAGTTGTATAAGACATAAAAATATAATATAAATTAAGAAAAAATAAATTGCATTACATTTAAGAATTAATATACGTTAACAATAACAACTTAATAAATATTATCATTTATAAATGCCATATTACATAAGTTAGTGACAAAGTGAAAATACAATTTAAAGGTAGTCGTGTCCTTTTAAAGATGCATATCCTTGAGTTGCCAAAACCTTTTCTTGAGTAAATTGAGTCCCTTCTACAAAAAGAACCAATAAAAAATTATAAGGATAGTCTTTTTAATAAAAAATACATGTTTATTTACTATTTGTATTTATTTTCGTTGGATCCAATTTTTACAAGATCCGGTTCGGGTTTCAGAGATCTATTTTTTGGCGATTGTTACATACATGCCATTACTAATGAAGCATCTAATTTCTCTTGTGCAAGTAGTAACTTCCAGGTGGACTTATTCTAGAAAAGTTGGACTTTTGTCCTTTAACTTCTTTATCTTGGGTAGCATGCGGAGCTGGCTTTGCCTCCTTAGCTACTAAATTGCCACTAACATGTGTCTGTACCACCTCAACTTCACCTGGATCCTCAACCTTGCAAAATAGTAACATTAGTTCCATTGTGTTCTTAATAATTATTACATTTTGATAGAGGCCACAATTTCAATCAGATTAAAGGTAAATAAGAAAATTTGAGTTATACTTAGCCTCTAACTGGTCAAAATGTATAAAACGTAAAGAATTGGTTAATATGGAAACATATTAAATGAAGAATACGTATTCAAATGCCTAAAACATCCCAAATTGTTTTCTTTTCAAAATTATATCAGTATCTAAATTTGTAAAATTCAATAAAAGGGAAGAAAAAATATCGTTTATAAGCAGGATCAACCCAACTTGACATAAGTGTGTTACCCAACCCACCCATTTTGTAAGCTCTTCATTTTAGTTGATTGGAAAGCAATATAAGAAAACGGCTATGCGGCTTTAATTATTGGTACAAAAAGCACAATTGTTCATTATTTGATAATTAGTATTGTTACACTTTTGTAACAGCAGATACTTACTGTTATTGCAATGGGTTGTCCAACTGCAACGTTTTTTGAACCCTCAGGTATCTTTGCTAAGTACCTGCAGTTAGCGTTCCGTTAAGGCTTTAAGCATTCAAGTAGTAATAGATATCCCAACTTAAACACTGACATTGTGATAAAGAGTTGGACGTAAACGATCACTATATGGTAGGGGTGGCAAAAGCGATGGGTCAAGCGATGGACGTAAACGGTCACTATATGGTAGGGGTGGCAAAAGCGATTGTGATAAAGAGTTGGACGTAAACGGTCACTATATCTTTTCACTATACAAATTATTTCAACCTCAAAATAATAAATCATATTATATATATTGCAGTTTACACACACATGCATATATACCTATAACAAACACACATATAAATGTACCTGACTCAATGGTTGACCCTGCTTCCATCAATGATATGCAAGTGACCTATTCATGACCTGGTGGTAGTATGAGGTGAACCATATAACACAAAATTAACAGTAGAAATAAAGAATTAATAAACTAATATACTTTAAGAATGTTAAACCAAAATCATATTAAGTAGGAAGATTTACTTGCAATGTTAGACTCGGTTAAGTATGCCTGGTAGCGATCAAATTTCTGTTTAAAATCAGAAAATTGCCGCTTATATATTAAGCCAAACGCACTAATTTAAAAAAATAAAATGAAATTTTTACCTTGTCTCTAAAATCCGATTCAGAATCTAATATGGAGCTCGTATCCAGCATCTCGATGACCAGGCCAAATTCAAAGTCACCCGAACCCGAATTAGCGAATACCAGAAAAACCCAAACCCGACCAACCCGAATTTTAATTGGTGACTTGGATGAAGCTAGTTCATAGTGTTCAAGTTTTACAACTACTGTAATGATTTGCACTCCTATGCACTACTTATGCTCCAATGAAATTTGCCTAAAACTCTTTCGATCTTTGTACTCATAACCTTTGACCCGTTGTTTTATGTTAACCACTCGATGATTACGTTAATCTCTTTAGAACATTCTATGCCCCACTCTTTGTTGTAAATGATTCTTTTAGTTTTTTATACACTTAATTACTTGCACTATAGTTTCATCATTCCATGTCAGATCAAAAGTATGAATCTGATAACTCAAAAAAAAAACCCTTGAATAAACATTTATTTCCCAAATTACCCTTGAATGGAAGGAGCAGGTATAATACCCCATCTCTGCCTAACTTCCTCTAAATCTTCATGAAAATGTTTCTCATAATAAACATACATCAGGTCAAGTGGGAGGTTCTTAGATTAAATAATTAAATTAAACACTATATTAAAACATTGCTGGCATATATGATGAAATGATCAATTCCAACCAATCTAGCTACATCTAGTGGAGGCTCTTAAATTAAATAAAACACTATATTAAATAAATATCTAGCATATATGATGAATTTTAAGATATAATAGATTTCGATTTTTTTTCATGGAAGTTGGAAGTGTTTGTGATCCAATAGATAAAATTGAATAATATTTTCTTCTTTAAGTTACTCCTCAACAAAGATCTCAATCTTATACTTATTCAGCAATCACTACCGCTCAACACTCAAGTAGTTATATTTGTTCAGCCAACATAAATTCAAATGGATAAACAGATTATATCATCAACATAATTAAGGGGCAAACATAACATTCAAAGAGAAAAAAAACCCTTTGTTTTGGTCTCACACTTGACATCCAACTGTTGAAACCTAAGAGTAAGATATCCAGCAAGCCGACTTCCGATTATCCACGGCACGCAATGACAGCCCGGCTCAAGAACATCATCAAACTTCCCAAAATTTTCCTTTATAGCAACAGTAGATTGATCTACTTGAACCAAACATAGCAAGTTCCCCATGATTTCACACTAAAACAAACACAACCAAACTCATCAACATGCCTTCCTTCACATAGTCATTTCATCAAACAACTTGGCTACACCAATCTCGCAACAAAATCACACAATCCCAACCAAACCCACAATCCCAAATTAAAATTATAGAACCCCCAATATCACCCTCACTCTCTTTTTTTTTTCTTCTCTTCAGTCCAGATTTTAAACAAACAGAGGTTTTCAAGAAAATATCTAGAATAAAGATCAAATCCTCAAATAAAGGTTGAAACAAAACCCTTGGGACTACTTAAACAACCCTCAAATAAAGGTTGAAACAAACATAGTGAAAGAAATAAATACAGCCTTAAAAGGAGATTGAGACGCCGATTGAAACAAAATACCCTTAAACTGGTTGAAACAAAAACCCTAAAAGGTTTTTCATTCCTTTAAACCCTTAATCAAGTAAAAATAATAAGAGTACATAACCAAATCAAATAAAAAATAATAATTTTAAAGGTTAATTGAAACAAAAACTAACAGATTTTTAAGGGGAAGATTGGCAAGGACATCAATGGTGCCTGTAAACTGGTTGTTCTGTAAAAACCTACACAAGAATAAAGCATCAAAAAGATGATTGAATGTGATGTTGACTGCCACGTCACATTACAGATTCATATACTTACATATCAGTTGCACTGGACAGCAAGCTAAAGCTTTCAGGAAGGTCACCCATGTCAAGCAATGGGCCACTAATTTGGTTGCGGGCAACATTTCTGTTTAAATATAAACAAACAAACAAAATACGATAAACATCTATCTATCTCTACGCAACTGTTTCAGGAGGGAGGAAATATTGTAATGGTCTCACAAGAATTTTAGAGAAGTCATTTGTGATATGGAATATGGAAGGGTGCCACTAAATCCACATCTGGCAAGATTTCTGCATTCCTAAGACGACAAGTGAGAAATGCAAGCCATTCATTAGGGAAGAGAAAGTTAAGATCATACAATCTTGTGACGTTTAGAGGAAGGCTATAAGGTATCTGATTTCCAAAATTGTTGTTGCTTACATCACTGCATCACCAGAGAGGCATCATGTGAGCAAAGAAAGGAAGGAAGGAAGGATGCCATTGCTTGTTCTTACAAGTTAGTTACTGATGTTAAACTTGAAAGTTGATAATCTACCAGATTCAATCAGAAGATTTTAAATATATATCAGATTGACTAACAAAGGAAGTCAAACACATAAAGATTAGCAAGAAACCAACTTTCTTTGCAACAATTCAAATGACAATAATGACCAATATTGCAAACCCACATGAAAATTTAGCAAAATAAACAAAAATACATACAAAAATCACAAAACAGATCAGAAACACAACTACCCAATTGGGATCTGAAAACATCAAACGCAAACAACATATAATTTAATCAAGATTCTAGAAATTTAGATTTGAAAAATGATGTACATGAATCTCAAATGAATCATAAAGATGTTTTGACAGATTGAATCTGGTAGATTATTACCTTTTGTGTTGGAATTCGTGCCTCCTTTTGCGGCTCCTCTGATACATGGCATTCAGAGCAGAGACTGCACATGATAATAATACATATTGAAGGCAAAGTGAAGTATGCCTTAGGAAGGAAAGTGACAATTGATGTAGCCCTAACCCTAACTGCTAATGCAAGTGCAAGTGTTGATAGATTACATAATAAGTAGTTTGTTTGTGTGACAGATCGGAGAAGATGATTCATGTAATTATTAGATTTGTTTGTGTGTAAGAACAGGAGAATACTAACCATCGGATAGATCTGTGTCGGCGTTGATGGACTTTGGAGGCAGCAGAAGAAGAAGGAGAAGGAAGAAGAGTAGTCATCACAACACCGTCACCAGATTTCTTGTGCACTAAAGATCTGGATGAGAGAGATAGGATTAATCGGACCCAGATTTTCAATTTTAGAGAGAGAGAGAGAGTTGAGAGAGAAATGGATTGAGTTGAGATAGGATTAATCGGAGTACCTGATATGCATTATTAAATGCTAAATACATATCCCAATATCTTTTAAATTTCAAATTTTAAAATACCCGCTTAAATAAGATTCCCCCTCTCTCTTTTATAAGATTAATATTAACATAAATACATTAATTAAATATTAAATTAAATCGAAAATATGACATCAGCGGATCCAATGTGGCATATCTAATAAGATGACACATATGCAAAGTGAGGTCAGCCTCTAAGCTCCTTTAATAGATAGTATAGATGTTACCTACATATACATTTACAAGCTCATGAAATAGTGTCAGACAGCTTGCCTGACACTTCCATATTGGACAAACTTATCTTTTATTTAATTTTATTCCCAGTTTAAATTACGCTTTCGTCATTCGTATAAAATTACGTTTTTGCCCCCTGCTAAAAATATAATTATAATTTCGTCCCTAGCTCAAAATTACGCTTTTGCTCCCGTTTCAAAAACTCATTTTCAATTTTGTTCCCAGTTTAAAATTACGGTTTCGCCTTTCGTTTAAAATTACGTTTTTGCCCCCGGTTCAAAATAAAATGTTGTTTTTTCATCTAGCTCAAAATTACGCTTCTGCCCTCAGCTCAAAATTACGTTCGCCTGGCACTTCCCTATTAGACCAACCCATTTTTATTTTAATTTTATTCCCAGTTTAAAATTACGCTTTCGTTCTTCGTTTAAAATTATGGTTTTGTCCCCAACTCAAAATAAAATTATAATTTTGCCCCTAGCTCAAAATTACGCTTTTGCCATCGGTTCAAAAACTCATTTTTAATTTTGTTCTCAGTTTAAAATTACGGTTTCGCCCTCCGATTAAAATTACGTTTTTGCCACCAGTTCAAAATAAAATGTTGTTTTTTCCTCTAGCTCAAAATTACGATTCTGCCCTCAGCTCAAAATTAAGTTTTTTTTTTCCCACATTTCAAAATAAAATTATGTTTTCCCCCTAGCTCAAAATGATGATTTTGCTCTCAGTTTAAAATTATGATTTCGCCTTCAGTTCAAAATATAATTACAATTTTACTCTTTGTACAGACAATAATGTTATAAGAGAGAAATATTCGGCCTATTGCACCGCAATGCGGGCGGGGCAAAAACTAGTTTTATATATAAACATAGTGTAATGTATACAAAATTTTATTTAACTAATAGTTTATTGGTTTTCAATATCATAATTGAGAGATTCGCTATAAGCTAAATGTGTTCATAACGTAGTTAAAATGAATAAGATACTAATGCACAAAGTGGTTAGATTGACATGCGATTGAAGCAACGAAATAAGTAGAACTTGTTATATGTGAATGAAAACCATAAAATGATTTTCAAGAATGAACTCCTACGGTTGGTAAGCTGTGTTTTTCTCCAACTTCCACATATAGTAAACAGTGTGCAAAATCAGTTCTCTTTGATAGTTAATATGTCTTTCTTAATTATAAAATCTTAACATTAAATAAGGCTACAAGCAAACTCAAAATTTAAACAAGTCAGTTTCACTACACTTGAAAAAAAAAACAAGTCAGTTCGGTTTTTTTATTTTTTATTTATTTTTTTGAAAGGTGACTCGTGACCCTTTTGTCTGGTATGCTCCATTATATAAGGTTTAGAAATTTTAAAAAGTGTGATTTGGATTAAAATACTTTGTTGACTCTCTTTTTGACCTCTCTAATTCGTGTTACACAACATATTTAAAAAAGTGTGATTTGGATTAAAATACTTTGTTGACCCTTAGATCGTTTTTGACCTCTCTAATTCGCGTTACACATTATATATGGTTTAGATGTTTAAAAAAGTGTGCTTTTGATTAAAATACTTTGTTGACGCTTAGATCATTTTCTTCACCTCACTAATTCGCGTTACACAACCAGCTGGGGTAGCCGAGTTGGTTAATTCGCGTTACACAACCAGCTGGGTAGCCCAGTTGGCCACCGACACCCACCTCTTACCAAGAGGTACCGGGTTCGAACCTTGGGGCGAACAAAGTACCCTCAAAGGGTCGGCTCGGCAAGGGTATTTACTGCTAGGCTCAGGCTTGTCGAGTGACGGCCTGGGAGGGGTTATCCCCTCCGCGGTCAGGGGTACCGTGCATTACCCTTTTTTTTAATTCGCGTTACACATTATATATGGTTTAGATAATTAAAAAGTGTGCTTTGGATTAAAATACTTTGTTGACGCTTATATCATTTTCTTAACCTCTCTAATTTGTGTTAGAATTTATATATGGTTTGGATATTTTAAAAAATGTGCTTTGGATTAAAATACTTTGTTGAAGCTTAGATCATTTTCGCAACCTCTCAAATTTGTGTTACACGTGCTATTTTTGTCCTCTCAATTATTTTTTTCTTTACAAAAGTACATTGAAAATCTTTTGATCATTATACCTTGTCTGTTGCAGATTCAGCACCATCCTCCACCTATATTTACCTCACCTCATTCATACTCGTAACCATAATCGAACATAGAGCAATAAATGTGCTATGGCTCGTCCGTACAGATTCCTATCCACTGTCGTCCACTCATCATCAACCACGGTAGAATCCGATTCCGCCCTTATCCTTGCTGCTTTACTATGTGCTCTAGTCTGTGTTGTTGGTTTGATAGCCGTGGCTTACTGCACTTGGCTTCAACGAAGATCCATGACCAACCGGACACCAGTCCAACCACCTGAAAATAAAGGAATCGAGAAGAAGTTTGTCGAGGCACTCCCAAAATTTGCATATTATTTGACTAAGGATTACAACTGGAGCAGCGAGTGTGTGATCTGTTTGGCGGAATACGCTGATAGAGATGAGATCAGAGTGCTGCCACAATGTGGACACATATTTCACATTGGATGTATTGATAAGTGGCTTGGCTCTCACTCGTCGTGTCCCTCATGTAGACAAATTATACATAAATAAAATGGCACCCATTATTAAGTTTTGTGTATATTAGAGCATGCATAATGGATTGTTCAACGAACATTCGCCATATCACCCTCGAGTGCTTTAGTTTACATTATTGCTTCAAGTCGAACCAAGGTTGCTAACCCTGGTTGGGCTTTAGGTTCTTATGTATAATTGCGACAATGACCCAGAATTTGGTTACTAGGCCTGACTTCAGGGTTTAGTCACTTCTTTGACATTGTAGTGGATTGTGGTTACTTGATGGTACTGATCGTTCTTATTAACCGCACTTATATAAAGAAACGTCAAGAAAGTACGACATGTAGTTTCATCGAGTCTTCTGGTTGAAGGCAAAGTAGTTTATGGTATTGATTAGAGTATAAGACAATGATCACTATTTAACATATATTACCTAGACCATGAATCAGTCTGATTGACCAGTGACCTACACTGACTACGTTTAACTTAACGTACCATGTTATGTCACAATGAGACGCAAGTATGAGACCACCCGTAGTGGGGCGTGATTTTTTTTAAAAAATTGAAAAAAAAACGCCCCAAAACGCCACTACACCGGGCGTTATCCGGCGTTATATTTGAATATGTTGCAAGCCGGCGTTTTTAAAAAAACGCTAAAGTGGTCAAATGCAGCTAAAGTGGTCAAATGCAAATTGGATGTGGCCAATGGAAGTGGTCCAAGTGTAAGGTGCCATTTCTTTTTTTTTTTTTCTTTTCTCTATAAAAAAATAATTGTTTATTGATTGGAAGGGGCGTTATTGGAATAATGCCCCACTACGTTATTTTTGCAATAATGCCCCATGCTGACTGGGATGACACGTGTCGAATAATTCCCCATGATGGAGGCATTATTTTGTTCGACCACTACACATGGTCTAATAGTGGTCTTTATAAGTCATAAAGTTCCATAATGAGTCTTAATAGGATGATTTCTACCGTTTGGCGACAGTGGCTAATTTTGGGAGTATTGAGATTTCAGAGGCAGTCACGTCACTAATTTAGTGAATCCTTTTCTTTTCAGTGATAAATTTTGGGAGTATTGTGATTTCGGATAGATATGGCTACAAACGAATCGAATGTTTTGTTCGTGTTCGTCTGTTAAGGAAATACCTGTGTTCACGAACAGTATATAAACACATACCTAACGAGATTTTTTGTTCGTGTTCTTTCGTTAAAGAAATGAACATGTTCGTATTCGTTAGTTAATTTTAGGTACCAAACATGTGTTGGAAATTTTCTGAAATTTGCATTTTTCACAAATATAGGAAAATGATTTTTCCTATTTTGGACTAGAAATAAATATAATAAAATGAGCGGGTTTTATATATTTATTTGTGGGTTTGTGTTCTATGTCGGAAGAGCTTCGCAACGAACTAAACCGCGTCCAAAACGGAGCTAAGATGAATGAGATATCGATGCTCAAAGTTTGGTGTTTGAAACTTGAATTCTGAAATAAATGGGAAAGTAGCATCTTGTCCCACATAGGAGGAGAGATGAAACTTAAAGGGGTATTTAAGTGGGAACTCTCCATCCTTATTGTTTCATGGAAGCACTCACTAAGTGTACTCGCGAAGGGTGCACCTTAACTCGCACTGACACGCGCGCGTGGCGTGGGCGATGAGGCGCAATGTGGCGCTTTGATGGCGCACTTTGCACTTCGCATCGCCGCGAGCCGCCTTTGTATTTTTGACCACATGCGTGTGGTGCAACACAGGGGCTGTAAGGATCAAGTGGTTGGTAACGTGGAATGCAGGCGCGTGACCCTGGTGGGTCCTCGCGCAGGGGCGCATGACGTGGCAGTCATGCGTACGTGCTGGAGTACACGTGGTATGGTGGGGCGCACTTGCGCAAGGAGCATGGGCACTGAGGTGACGTACGCGGTGCACCAAAGTGAGCCAAAACGGCGCGACTGTGTGGCGTGCTCGTAGAGGCTTACAGGTGACATGGCGCACGCGCACAGGTGCGCATGGGATTGAGCCAGTATGGCGCATGCATGCAGACAAGGGCGCGCGCAGAAGCTTCCAGCAGTTATGATAGTGCAGTTACACTGAGCAGTTACACTTCAGCATTCGAAACTGACGAAGTCAATGCTTTTGACTGTGAATTAAATGACTAATTAAAGTGCATTGAAGACGTCCAATGCAACTTAATTCGCCTGTTTAATTCGTTTTTCAGTTTCGATTCTAGACCAGCAGTATATAAGGGCTGCTACCCTTGCTGCATAAAAACACACCGAAAAATACATACAGCAACTACAATTCTCTTTTCTGAATTTCCTCATCATCTTCAAGCTACAAGGTACACCTTCGGGTTGGAGTCAAGACCGGCAGTGCAACTGCTTGCGGCTGTTGTATCCTGGAAACAAACGTGTTCTCCTGGGAGACACGAAATTTGTTTTAAGGGACCCGTGTCTAACACGAAATTTGTTTTTCAATTTTTCAGTTGTATTTGTACCATTCTTTCTGTTGTAATTCTGTATTTGTTTCATTAATTCAAGTTAATAAAGTTTTTATTTAATTTTGCATGAACGGATTCCTACAATATGAACGAACATAAATAGACATTCATGAACACACATAAACACAAACGAACGTTCATGAACACAAAAGAAAACAAACAAGCGTTTACGAATAGAAACGAACATTCATGAACACAAACAAGCGTTCATGAACAGAAAAGAACACATGAAATTTTGAATAAAATACGCATCTTTCATCATAAATATTGATCGTCCAAAATATATAAATGAACTTGGGAATATAGGAGTAGAGTTTATTTGTCTCAGTTACCTCAAATAAAAATAAAAAAACCCTAATTAATTATTGAACACAAACGGACGAACATATGCGAACACGTTACCGAACGTTTACAATAAACGAACATGACATCTTTTCATGTTCGTTTATTTAACTAAACGAACAAACTTTTTTGTTCGTGTTCGTTCATATATTAAACGAACGAACACATACGAACTTCTCATCAAACGATTCACGAACTTTTTGCTGAAAGTTTAGTTCGTATGCAACCCTACAAATGCCGGCAGTTTTGTGAATCTTTTTTTCCAGTGATAAATTAAAAATTGCAACATGATTTTAAATTACATATAACATTTAGCTGTTAATTAAACACTTGTTTCTAACTAGTAAGTTCCTTCCACACAATTCTGTTGGGAAAATTTACAAACTAGTTTATTTACAATGGTTTAGCTACATAAAATTTGACTTTTGTAACCGAAAAATAAAGTCCTGATATCGAAATGTATTTTATATATCAAGTTAAAAATTTAAAAACCAATACCGATATCGGCACTAATAATACCAAATTACCGACACGTATGTGTTAAAAAAGAATTAAAATCATGATATTACCAAAAATAATATTGACATGCATTAAATCGGTCAGCTTTTATGACCTAATTTTTATTTTTTTTGGAAAAATACCTAATTTTTATTTGATGTTTAAATCATTTTCATGATTATTAATATTGCTAAAATTAAACCGTCGTCTTTCCTTTACCAATAGCGACTGCATTCCCTTTTGTGAAACACGTTAAGTACAGACGTCCCTCTATATACACATGCCCATGAAAGTTACAAGGCTAAGTGAGTGGAACGTTTAGGTTCAAACTTTATAGATACACGTAATGGGGCTATGAATTCTTTTGACAAAGGCAATCACAAGTGTGATAATGTTGGGACAGGTGTGGGTTATATATGGGATGTAGGAATCAAAGGGTGTTTTAATGGAAACTTTTTCCCTACTACAAAAGGGTAGAGTCCATAAAGTATTTTGGGTTTTCACTTAATCATAATTTTTCGGTTCGTATTTCTGTCGTCGGGTATTTTTACCTGGTAGAGTGCATAACGTATTTTGGGATTATAGTCTATAAAGGGTCATTTTATTCCTCCACCTCTAAAATCTTATTCTCAAACTCTTTTCACTCTATCTTTCTCTATATCTATCTATTTATATATAGAGAGATAGGGAGGAGGGGCATGTCACTGTTAACACCATTTTTCTAAGAGTAAATTGCAATTTTACCTCCTGGGATTTAGGCCAATTGACACTCTGACCCACTCTAACGAAATAATTGCAATTTTACCCCCCAACGTTGGTTTTACGTCGCACATTTACCCCCCGGCGTCAAATTCCCTGGTTATCTTTAAACGGTCAAAGGGGGTCAAAGGGCAGAAATGTAATTTTACCTTATATATTACTATTACCCCTGTGCTATTACTTCCAACTTCAATCTTACCCCCTAAGCTTCAATCGATCACACTCCCCCACTCCTTCTTCATCAACGGCGACCACACCCCTAAGCTTGTCCACCGAAGAATGAGCGAATCAGAGGACACAATGCTTCCACCTCCACCAGCAGAGTCATTAACGGCGACCACACCATCGGCGATGCCCCTGTCCACCGTCGATCCACCTGTCCACCGGCGATCCTCCCTGTTCTCACACTTGTCAGGTAAAATCGAACAAGTATTGTGATTGTGGTTAATGAACAAGTAATGGCAGGTTACAGAACAAGTAATGTCAGGTAAAAAAAACAGGGGTTATTAAACATGGATCTTTCTGTGTTTGCAGTGGAGATGAGGATTCGTGTTTCACTAGGATCGATTGTGGTTTCCTTGGTTGTCAAAATGCGAAGCCGCCCTTTCCTGCACTTCCAGTTTCCCCCT
Source organism: Helianthus tuberosus (assembly GCA_030545235.1). Classification (NCBI taxonomy): domain Eukaryota; kingdom Viridiplantae; phylum Streptophyta; class Magnoliopsida; order Asterales; family Asteraceae; genus Helianthus; species Helianthus tuberosus. The sequence goes on from CM060437.1 coordinate 92,415,178, forward strand.
CAGCAGGAAATGGTTGTGTAGTTGAACTCTAATATATTAGGATCTTTTGGTTTAATAGGTATGCTAATTGTATATATTAATGTTTTGATACTGATCTAATTGTATATATTAATGTTTTAATACTGATCTAGTTATAATGTGCATTTGCATAAATGTTATAATGTGCCTAGTTATAATGTGCAGCAGGTATGTGTTTGATCAAATATACCTAGTTATAATGTGTTAATACTGTTATAATGTGCCTAGTTATTTTTTACAGAAACAGATTGATCAAATATGCCTAGTATGTTTACCGTGTATGTGTTAAGTGTATAACAACAACAGATTGATCAAATTGCACTCAGTTAAGTGCAGCAGGTATGTGTTTGAGTGTATGTGCTTTGCACCAGGTATGTTTACAGTTAATGTTTGAACATCCACTTAGCAGTTTATGGTATATGCTTGAAGGATGAAATATGACCAATTCATATGAAGATGATTATTTCAAGCTGTTTACAGGTATGTGCTTGAGTGTATGTGCTTTGCCATACATTAATATATGCTTGAGTGTATGTGCTTTGCCAAACATTAATATATGCCTTTTTGGACAGAGGGGTATAATTGTAAACTTATTTTGACCATACATGGAAACATAGAACAGGTATGCTTGATTGTGAGTTAGCAGGTATGCTTGATCAGCCAAACATGTTCTGAATGCTTCTGATCTTGTAATGTTTCTGATTTTGATTTTTGTGAAGTGTTTAATCAGCCAAACATGTTCTGAATACTGCAGCCAGGTATAACAAATGATAGTTGGTAGTTATAGGTTGGTAATACATGAACAGATTTGAATACAAGTTTGAATACAAGTGTTGATAATGCTTATAGGTTTCATGTGCATTTGAGTATACTTATAGGTTTCTGATTTTTGAGTATAGAAACATAGAACAAGTTTGATTTTGAGTATACTTATAGTTTTCTGATTTTGGCGGGACGGGTTTTGGAAGTTGCAGGGGGTAATATTGTTTCTTAACACAAAGTATAGGGGGTAATAACAAAGGATAATTTAGTAATTTACCAGTGGGAGGTAATTGTGCGACATAACAGGAATGTTGGGGGTAATATTAAAGTGTAAGATAGTCATTTCAAATTAATTTTAACAGATCTGTTAACAAAATTGGCGTCGGGGGGTAAATGTGCGACATAACACCAACGTTGGGGGGTAAAATTGCAATTATTTCATTAGAGAGGGTCAGAGTGCCAATTGGCCTAAACCCCAGGGGGTAAATTGGAGTTTACTCTTTTTATAAAGATCTCAATTTCAGTTAATAACTTAACAAAAATGTTTTGGAAAGAAGTATTTTCTGCATATGCACGTCTAACTTATGCAAATTGAAATTTAAAACTTATGCAAATTGAAATTTAAGAATTTAGAACATGGGTAACTTTGTAGAATAGTAACCAAGTTTTAAAAGTGTTCCAATTAGGTCACTCAAGTTTTAAAAGAATTCTAATCAGGTCACTCAACGTTCATTCTTGATTAAAATTAAGGGTTTTTTCATCAATTTCATAGGTAACCGTGGTGATGTGGATTTTTGTTTCTTTTTCTCTTTTCTCTTTTATTTGATGCTAACGTCGAGTGATGACGTGAAATAATTTGTTATTAACTTATTGAACTGAACTTCATTTATGAAATTTGAAGTACTTAACGTCGAGCATTGAAAATCCGTGTTTCTATCTTCTGCCAGTTAAACTTGAAGATTAAGGATCGAGCGATGTTCTTACATTAGTTTGTAGGTTGGTTTGCATTAGTTTGTTTCGCAAGTAGATTGAGGGTGTGGGTCTACAGTGTTTGGTGTTGGATTCATTGGTTTTCACAGAGTGGCCATTTAAGTTATTGTCAGCAAGTCTTTCATTTGAACGGTTGAAGTTCGATGTGCTCTGCTGGGAAGATCAAGTCTTTGCCAAAGAGAAAAGCAGACATGATATCATCAGCCAAGGGGGAGTCTTTAAGTGTAGTTCCTGGTGACTGAAGATGTTAGTGTCAAACATAATTGATAGCAACAGTAAAGGGGAGGGGGTGTGTAAGTGCAGTTCCTGTTGGGTAACTGTGCTTTATCAATTTTGGTCAAAAGTTCAATTCATGAAGAAGTCAAAGGTCAAAGAATATGTTAAAGTATCAAGAGTGTCCGAAGTATGTATGATATCTCACAACCATGGGTTCCGAGTTAATATGTCCGAAGTATATGTAATAACTCGGAACTATGTTGTTCCAAGTTAGTGAAATTTATTTTAGTCCGTATTATAGGTGGAATAGTCCGGGACTTATGTTTCTTCCGGATTACTTGTTTTCCCCTATAATTATGGGTCGGTATGATGTATAAGGGGAGATCTTGAACAATCTGTTTGTTCTATTCTAGAGAGAGAGAGCTTAGAGAGATGTATAATCTTTCGGTGTTTGTAATGTATGATGATTGTATCTAATGAACGAGTGTCTTCAACACTTTCTCTTCTATATTTGTATGTTTTACGTCTTGATCAAGTGCAATGTTTATGTATGTCATCGATCTAGGGGGTCTCGAGACCTAACAAAAGCTTCGGTTGATGTTTGTTTTGTTTGTGTTAAAATTGAGATGATCATTGTAATGGTGAAAATGTTTGGTTGATGTCTCTTTTGTTTAGTCATAATCTTTGGTTGTTTTTTAATTGTATTCATCTACTTATACTTGAACATGTTAAGGCACAAGTGTTTCCATTCATGAAGAAACTTTAAAAGATAGTAAGCCAAGAAATCTAGATGCCACCTATTCTAGTGCATTTATGAACTATGTACAATGTCATAATTTCACATAAAAGAAATAACGGTATCTAATTATTTTATTCAGGCACTTTGTTATCTCGATGTTGAATATGAGCTGGTGATTCCTACAGTCAATGAACTTTACAAAACATGGACCAAAGTGTTTGGCTTCAAGCCACTTGAGGAATCGTTGAGGCAGGCAATGACGGGTATGAGTTTCACCAAAGGGTTTGTTCAATTCTTTTTGCTGATGTCAATGGTGGTTCTTTCATTGTTTACATTTGATTTATGCTTACTATTTGGTTCTTTAGATTAACAAAGGAATGGGTGAAGAAAGCTACTGCAGGATCTCATAAAGAGGAGGCCGGTAGACTCAAGTCGTGATTTTATAATGATTACAAAATGTTAATGTTAATATTAATCATTAAGAATTCTAGTAAGTTTCAAGTTTAAACCTGTTCTACTTCCCTTTCTAAATTAGTTGTTTGATTGATTTAGATCGTAAACCATAACACAACCTGCGTGAACCACCCATCTACAAGGTTTGTCAATTTCATACTATTATTGCTATTTTGTAGTATTTACTTTTCTAATCTATTGTTAATATCTATATATATATATAAATGAGATGTGATTTGGGCTAGGTGGCATTGGATTTGGGACATTTTTGCTGATGTGGCAACTTATATTTTTGAGTTTAGGAGGGAATTCTCAAATGCCTTCATCATTCACGATTTTAACAAAAAAGTGGCGGGATCCGGCTATGATTCGGGTCACCCAATATTAAAAAACGGATCCTATATATCATCTTTACCAGATCACCATATCTCATAACCTCACTTTTCACAAACCCTACATACCATTTCCTAAATCTGCTTCTTCGTTTTTCAGAGATTCATCGTCCTTAGGTATGTTATTATGCCATTCCTTCTTTGTTTTCGTATTGTTAATCTAATACATCTTTGATTTTTTTCGATTTCATCAATTATCTTACATATTCAGATGAGATTCATAAGGACGACAATGTTTTGATGCTTTCTTCATCTTCATATAAATGCTATTTGTTTCATGTTTCCAGATTTGAAGAGATTGATTTGTTTGCTGTTTAATAATGATTTACGATGTGTTTTGTCTTATCTAGGGTTTGCTTGTGGTCTTTCGTATCCGTCAAAACCCTAATCGACCGGAGAAATCGTCAAAAGTTCTTCACAATATGGTTAGTTTCTTCTCTCAATTTTGTTATTCAATCATCTTTCATCCACATTCAATTTTACAAACCCTAAAGCTCATCTACGGTTTCATCTGTAATTAGATCTTATACTGTTTATTTATGTTATTAGATCTTATAGGAACTTTTTTTTGTTCAAAACCCATTCGGCAGATCTTAATCATTTTCGTTGTTATTTGTTTGTAGATCGTTCCACATAATTTGCAGGTATGTAATTTATATTAGATTGTTATTTATTGTAAATGTTTAATGTGAATTTTTGATGATTTTTATGTTTTTTTTTGTTGATCGAACCTGTTATATGTAAGTTTAATCAACAATCTATAAAAAATTTGTTCTTCATCTCCTTCTCCGCAGATGCTTATTGTTTGATTTTTCTTTTTTTTTCGTTGTTTGTTGGTTGTTTGTTGATGATGATTTTGCATTATCCGATTCCAATCATATGAAATGATATTTTGTTGATGTTTTGATTTTGTTCTCATGTTACTCATATTTTTATTTACAGTCTTTTAGTTTGTTGTTGATGATGATATGTTTTGATTGTGTCCGATGTTTTTTGATTGTGTTGATGAAGATTTACAGTGGTCTGATATTTTTTTCAACCGGTATAATGAGTTACTTTTTGTCTTCGGAATATTGATTTTGTTTCTAAAAAATAAATATTTTTTATTTTTTTTTTAAACCGTTACTTTTTATTTTTGGATTTGGAAGTTTCTCAATTGATTAAATTATCTTTTAAAGCTTATTGATTGTTGATTTAGGAATATTGATTGTTTTTCTAAAAATACTTTACAGTTTTATTTTTTTAAAAACCTTCATATATATTTTTCAGATATGCATCCCTTGCACAACAGTCCTTCATTTTTAAAGCTTATTGATGAAGATGACCCGATATTTTTGGTACGTTTATGTGTATTCTAATTACTAATCATATTTTAAGTAAACTGATATTTATCTTTTTTTTATTTTGTTTTAAACTTATAGCAAATAAATGGTGATTTATATTTAGTATGATAATTTATGGCATTGGATGTTAGTGATATAATTTTCAGAATTCAAATTTTAAATTTTGAGGTTTCTATTTTAAATTTTAAATTTAAAATTTTGAGCAATTTTAAATTTCGTTAGTGATTTATTTTTAGTATGATAATTTTGCGGAATTAAGGTTTCTGTTTCTATAAATAAATGGTGTTACGTTTTTTGAAACCTCAAATTTAAAATTTTAAGGTTTCTATTTATATTTCCGGAATTTAAATTTTAAATTTAAAATTTTGAGAAATTTTAAATTTCGTTAGTGATTTATTTTTAGTATGATTATTTTCCGGAATTAGGGTTTCTATTTCTATTTCCGGAATTCAAATTTTAAATTTAAAATTTTGAGCAATTTTAAATTTCGTTAATGATTTTTTTTGAAACCTCAAATTTAAATTTTAGTGATTTATTTTTAGTATGATAATTTTTCCGGAATTAAGGTTTCTATTTAAATTTTAAATTTAAAAGTTTTACATTAATGTGTTTCATTTTAAATTTCGAATCTGTAAATTGAATTTAAATTTGAAAGGTTAGACTTTCCTAATAAGTTTTCTTGATTTACGGGATTGGATATTAGTGATTTGATTTTCAGATTTTAAATTTTAAATTTTGAAGTCAATCATTATTTTAAATTTAAATTTTGAAGTAAACCATTATTGTGTTTGATTTTAAATTTTGTATGCTTTGAAATCTTGATGTTTTTTTATGAGATGCTTTGACTATATTATTTGTAATTTTAGGGATGCTTCGAGTCTTTGACTATTGTTTTTGTACTCGAGTTGCATATCTCACAAACTTTTTGTGTTTTGTAATTTTAGGTGAAGAGCTTCTTTCAGACTCCTTCCCCTACAAGGAACTATTGAATGGGTTCCTATGAGAAGTTGAAGAAAAGGTATATCTTGCACTGCTTTGTGAGTTATAATTTTTTGTATTTTAGTTATAATTTTTGTATTTAATTAGTTTTTAATTCTTTAAAGATATCTTTAATTTCTTTTTAAATCTGTTTTTGTTTCTATAAATAGATTAGTGTTGTTAAAGATGATTTTTGTATTCGAAATTATGATTCGGTTTCTGTAAATAGACTTTGTTTCTATAAATAGATTACAGTTATATTTTTTTTAAACAATGGTTACTTCCTTTGCAGTTATGGATAATGAAAACAACGCTCCTTCGTTATTAAAGTCGATTGAGGACTATGATCCTATATTTTTTGAATTGTTCGTCGACCAAAAACAGGTTAGTTCAGTTTTGTTGGTGTTGTTTGTTTTTTTTATATGTATAGTCTTTGTTTTTTATTTTTGTCTTTAGGTGTTAATTTGAAATTTTATGTGATTATCTTTTGAAGTTCTTATGGTTTGTTTTGTGAGTTATAATTTTTTGTATTTAGTTATGATTTTTGTACTTAGTTAATTGTTAATTCTTTAAAGATGTCTTTAATTTCTTTTTAAAGTTGTTTTTGTTTCTATAAATATATTAGTGTTGTTAAAGATGATTTTTGTATTCAAAATTATGATTCGGTTTATGTAAATTGACTTTGTTTCTATAAATAGATTACCGTTATATATTTTTTTTTTAAACAGTGGTTACTTCCATTGCAGTTATGGATCATGAAAACAACGCTCCTTCGTTGTTAAAGTTGATTGGGGACTATGATCCTATATTTTTTGTATGTTTCTTAAGTTTTCAGTTTTGTGCACACAATAAGTTATTGCAACTTATATGTTTTTTTTTGTTTCGATTGATAGGAAATACCATATGATTTTGCAACCTTATTGTGGGGAGAACAACTTCCATATGTCAATGTCTTAAAATCATTGATGATGATTTATCGTGAGTCATTGAGTTATAATTTTTGTATTTAGTTAGTTGTTAATTCTTTAAAGATGCCTTTGATTTCAATTTTAAAGTTGTTTTTGTTTCTATAAACAGATTACTGTTGTTAAGATTATTTTTGTATTCGGAATTATGATTCGGTTTCTGTAAATAGACTTTGTTTCTATAAATATATTACCATTATATATTTTTTAAAACAATGGTTACTTCCTTTGCAGTTACGGATCCTAAAAACAACTCTCATTCGTTGTTAAAGTTGATTGAGGAATATGATCCTATATTTTTGGTATGTTTCCTTAGTCGATTGAGGAATATGATCCTAATATTCAAGGTTTATGTGTTTTTATTTTGATTCATTAAATAAGATGTGTTTGAGTAATATTCAAGATTTATGTATATATATAGATTTTGTTGATTGGCATAAGGTGTTAGATAAGATGTGTTTGAAGTTGTGAAGATGAATAAGTGAGACATGTGTAGCAGATATTAGTGAGTGCACAACACATTAGTTAGGGTTTTGAATTATTGCTACAGGTTAGTGATGTTAGAGATTGTGTTTTGATAAATGTGTAGATTGAATTATGTTTGTGTTTGATTGTGACACCTTTGATTGTGCATGAAATCGCTGGTTATATGAGATTTTGTTGATTATAGACAAATAAGTTTGAACAATTAGATTCACATTTAAGTATAAAAAATGAGAGGTTGTTATAATCTGAATTATATTTTGAACGAAAAACTGAAAGGAAAAGGAAAAAGGAATAATTTAACACAGAGAAAAGAGGATAGAGAGAGAGTTGCCACATTTTTAAAACAAAAAATATAAGGTAACCATGCTTCTAAAATCTACTATACTTTTTAATAATATTTTGTGGAAAATGGACTATATTGGGTAGGTAGTCAAACATGGTTTTTAGGGTCAAAACGGCTGTGTTGGGTTGACTCGGGACACTTTTATGAAAAACTTGATGTTTCTGACCTTAATAAACCATTTTTGTAGATGACCAATGTATATCTCTATTTGAGGAATTCTCCAAAGATCTAGAGCCGATTGTTTCATAGAGCTGTGAAGTTGCGTTAAACATACTGGATTTTGAACGATCCGACAAACCATTCGAGGTACTTGGAAGATTAAGTCTCTTATCTGGGTGGTTGTTACAGGTTTAGGATGTTAAATGATTTTGGATGTACTCTGCGATGTCGATGATGCAGAGATGTTGGTGAAGCTCAGGTTAACAACTTCATGTGTATATTTTAATGAATAAAGTTTTTGTTGTTTATATTTTCTAATTTAAACTTTTAATTAACTTCTAAATTTAATTAAATGAGTTTGTTTTGCAGGTTCGAACAACTTCATGTGTATATTTTATTATAAAAAATAAAAGTTTTTTTTTTGTTTCATGAGTCGTTCAGAGAGGCAAGTTTCTGCCTCCGGTTCTTGCCCGAAGTTTCTGACCTTACTCGCAACCCATTGACTACAACTTTCAATTCAAAACAATTATAAAAAAATTACGTTTGAAAACATGTATTTTTATTTTATTTAATGACATAACTCGATTAATATAAAGTAAATTTTTCTACCCGCGAAGTTCGCGGGTGATAACCTAGTTTTTATCAATATATATGATTTATACCAGGTTTAGTGTTATTGGATGGAGCGATTTAGTTAAAGCCAAGATATTCAAGTGTTTGTGCCTAGGGAGAAACATCGCCTTGAAGATCAAGTGTACAAGAACAAACTTATTGTTGTTAATTGTACTCATTTCTAATGTTCTACTATGTTGGTTAACAAATTGTTATTATAAATATCTATTTGTTAGATAACATTTTTTTATCAAATTTTTATATTCTGTTGCTTTTTATTCGTGAATTTTTAATTCTGCAATACTAATTAGGCTACATATATCCTTTTAAAGAACTAAAGAATTCACGAGTCTAAACTTAACTCTTAAATACTCACAAGAAAATTATAAATAAATTTGAAAGTTACATAAAAAGTGACATTTAAAGTCTATAGATTTTATTAACTATGTTTTTCAATTTGACAACATATTATTTATTCTACCCCATGAATCCAAACAAAGTCAAGAACAGTCTCTATCAAGGGTTGGATGGTATCTCAAATATTTTGTTTTCTCACATGGTAAACTATATGTCGCATTATCAGGAGTTAAAAGCATAGCTGGTGTCAAGTTACTCATATTAGATAAAGACGAAAATGTGTGGTATACAAGGAAGTTTTTACATAAATTTAAATGATTTGTTATTTGTTTCTTCCAATGTATTTGTTTTTTAAACGATCTTAAATGTCAAAAAATAATATTATTTTCATTTGTGAAACCACGTTTTCACGCGGACAATAACCTAGTAAGATAAATAAAAGGAATTAGATTTGGACTTCACACATGTTCATTTCGGGTCGTGGGGATTCATAAAGTTTGAAACTTGATATGTTTTTAGTGTAGGATCTATAGCCGCGTTTAACACAACAAGAACTAGGTTTCCAAAGGAGAATAGTTTTCGGCATATGTGAGTATTGTTGGTACTCGCAGTCTAGTAATGTAGTAATCAGATGACAATATTACTCATAACTTAAGTATGTGTAATGTCGGTACTTTTTGCCATTGTATACGCATATAGCCGTCTTCGTAGAACAATATGCACAAATTAGTACTCGCTCATAGTATTCATAATATACTATACGCCAAATAGTAACCCACTTACATGAGAGTACCTGGAATACTCACAAAGGGTGTCGTGTTGGTGATCACTAGATGTATTTGGCTAGAGTAAACATTCTTTTATGAACCTCGTCCTGGTTTAACTTGAGTATATTGGGGTTAATGAGGTCCTTCTATAATAGCAATATATACCTATATCAACATGTGAGTTTCTAGACCTTTCTTTACGTTACTATTTTAGGACGATGTGCATATTCAGTGAAGTTTTCAAATTTTAATGTTATGTTTTAAACTTAACATAGTATGAAAAGTATGCTAATTAGTGATAGTACACATGTGCAATGAATTCAAAATTGTGTTTTATTGACCTAAAATCTGTTTTATAAATAAAATATTTTATATGGGCTACAAGCTAAATTCACCTTAGCTCCAAATTTAATCTCATTTTGACATGGCTTGAATAAGTATTATCATTATCATTTCTTCGTGGTTTTAATGCTTTATTTCAAATTTATTCGACTTATGACCATCTTTTCTAGTACGCTCAATTATGGTTTTGATATTTTATAAAGTGTGACTTGGATTGAAATACTTTGTTGACTCTTCGATCATTTTCTTGACCTCTCTGACTTGGAGTGTGATTTGTTGACTCGTGTTACACGTTCTTTTTTTCTCCTCTCAATTATTATTATTTTTTCTTTACAAAAGTGACCATCCTACACCTATATATACCTTACATTGCCCCTTTCTTCTATCAGCTCATTCATAACCATAACCTTCTCTTCTAACTTCTATAACACATCCTAGTAAGAGCAGTGTATGTGCTATGACACGTCCATACAGATTCCTATCCTCAGTCGTCGATTCATCATCAACGACGATGGCGGAATCTCCTGAGAAAGACGCTGTGGCATCAGATTTTGCCCTTATCCTTGCTGCATTACTATGTGCTCTGGTATGTGTTGTAGGTTTAATAGCCGTAGCCTACTGCACTTGGCTTCAACGAAGATCGATGGCCAATCGGACACCTGACCAACCGTCTGCAGCTAATAAAGGCATTGAGAAGAAGTTCATAGAGGCGCTCCCGAAGTTCTCATTTGACTCAGCTAAAGAAGAGAAAGAGCAAAAGGTTTCCGCGGGTGGATGTGTGATTTGTTTAGTGGAGTATGCAGATGGAGATGAGATACGAGTGCTCCCACAGTGTGGACATGGATTTCACATCGGATGTATTGATAAGTGGCTTGGCTCTCACTCGTCTTGTCCGTCGTGTAGACAGATTGTGGTGATCAGTAAATGCAAAAAGTACAGCGAGTTCCCGGCAGTTAAAGCCTGAAAATTTTCGTTGGTGACGGAACATGAAGGTGGACAACATAAATAATAATGTAGACCGAAGATTATTAATTGGATACTCAGAGAGGTTTTGTATGTTATTTTTAATATGTATAAAGTCTCTTGCTTATTTCAAAGGGAATCGTTGAATTATCAATAGTTTGCTTATTTCTATGGTTGAAATTTTGGATCAACAAGTTGGACTTGGCTTCCATTTTTTAAGCAGGCCAGTAAACTTGTCATATATGATGTATTTAGCTCTTGTGTTACCCCATAAATTTCTTGTGTATCGTCCCATATCAGATTGTAGATCTTTTATAATTCACAGTGAATCAAAATCTGTTTGCTACTAGATTCAGTCTCATCCAATGATCCTCGAGGCTCTCTTTGCTGTATGTTATTTCACGGAACTTGTTTTCGATGAATATGTCGTCTTCCAAATGATTAATGGAAAAATATAGGCGGATCGTGAAAAAGGTAGACTACTTGATTTCTACATTGTTTTGCATCTTACTGTATTGTATAGGCTTTGTTTTAGAATGTTGATCCTAATATCTACGAGAGTTCTTTATATGTTGTTAAATATTTCAATGTTATGTGATTATTAGTATTTGGAAGCTTATTTTGATGTTTTCTGTAACACCAACTACCATACTCTTATAATCCGCTTGTAAGTTTCCGAAGCTCTTAATTCATGTTGCCTTTTCGCAAAATTACTATATGATGCTAGAAGATTTAATCGAACATTCACGCATTTGTTTTTGCCATTTATTTCTTTTCTTGCTGTTGTTTGGATCAAGTGGCAACCTTCCAAAAGATAATCATATTCAGACTACTTTTTTTGTTGTTCGGATCTAAATACAACGTTCCAAACATAATATACTCGATGAAGTTGTAGAGCTGTAAGTTTTTCTTTCAATCTAGTTGTTAGATTAAGATTGTTAACGAACAACATCGGAGGCAAAGTCCTCTTGTGAATTAGATTCTCTCTTGGTTAAATTTTAGTGGGCGTGTTTGGTTGATATATCGGCTCAACAAGTTCAACTTGGCTTAATTCATATCACAAATTGATTACCAACAGATTTTTTGATGTATGTTGTTCTGTCTTGTTAATCTGTTCATGTGTAACTACATCATACGGGGCAAGCTATCATATTCTTTTAGATATTGTGTTCAATTTTAACCCTCTTTTTTTAAATTTTTTTCCTTTCACTTAAGTATTGATGACTTTAATCTAACGATTTACACTTTGCGTTGGGTTTGTACATTAGGTTTAGGAAGTTCAGGATGGCGAGCGCCTGAACAAATTCTTTATGGACGCCAAACGCTGGCCATGGATGAGTTTAGTTTATTAGGTTGTGTCCTTTTCTTCTGCATGACTGGTGGCAAACATCCGTTTGGTGCCCTTTCTCAACGTGATGCTAGAGTGATAAAAACGAATTTACTCTCTTCTTCGTTAAACATATTTCTGAAGCAGTGGAACTCTTTTCTCAATTGTTAAACCCTAGTTTTGAACTCAGGTATGATGTTACTGTGGTAAAATTTGAGATGTTTATTTGCCTCTAAATGCTTTATTGCAATTTACATGTAAAGATCTAAAACAAACACCAGTCACCAAATAGGTAGTCGATGTGTATGGATACAGATGAGAGTAACTAACGATACAACTCTAACTAGTGCTAGACAGTTATACTCATAGTTAGTTATTACTTATTAGTTACAGCTGGATTAGTTAGTTAGTTACATCCACCTTGTATCATGCAAATCTAAGAAACCGATTTCTATCAAGCTTGATGGCGACAATTACTTGGTGTGGAAATATCAGATCTAGAGAAAACGATGGACTCTTACAGTTCTTGAAAAAAGAAACATCTCCTAGTGCCTTAAATTCATCATATCATATTGCTTGGGAGAAAGCAGATGGCCATGTGTCGTCGTGTCTCAGTGCAACCTTATCACCTTCCACTATGCATAATGCAATAGGTAAGCGTTAGCTTCTACATTATGGACTGCAATTAAAGCATCATTCTTCCAACAGTTATTTGCAAAGTAAATGCAATTGAGGACACAATTTCAATTGTCGAAACAAAACACTCATCAGTTAATGCTTATGGTAATATTGCAAAACAATTGGCCGATTCTTTACAAGGTGTTGTTGGTTGTCCTAAATCAGATTCACATCTGGTTATACAAATTTTACAAGGCTTTAATCCAGTGTATAATGTTTGTTTTAAACTTGGAGAATAGTAGAATGTTTGGAATCCACATTGCTAGTGTATGAAGCCAAATTAGCTCAACAAAATGTATAAGTAGTACCTATCAATGGTCTCCATAAATTTGACACAGCCACATCAAAATAATATGATCGGTTGTCAAATTTGTGAAAAGAGCGGACATCAAGCTATCAACTGCTTTCAACGATTCATTTCTTCACCAAACAATAGCGGATGTGGTGGTGCACGAAGGTGCAACAACAACAATAAGAAGTTGGATTTCACAGTTTGGAACTTCTTATATATGTCACTAATCAGTCTGTCCCGCATTTTGGATTATCATCCACCTTATCTTATATATGTCAAACCATCGAGGCATGGATTTAGATGTGTCCATGGTGCATGATTCAGTGCCCTACACAGGTTCGAAGCAAGTGCTTGTTGGCCATGGTATGCCGCTTCTATTCCCTAATTGGCCATTCCTTTCTTCAACTTTCTAAACATACACTTCTACTTAAAAACGTACTTGTTGTTCCGGGTGTAGCTAAAAACCTTTTATGCATAACTCAGCTTATAATTGATAATCATATTGCGATTATTTTCTCACATCTGGCTTTTCCATTTAGAATCTAACAGGGCAGATCCTCCACCACACTCTGCTTAGTCTTTATCAGCTCTCCTCACTTTCAGCTACTGCTTCTGCTTCCTGAGATATACGGGATTCTCGTTTAGGCCATGCTTGTGACTCTATTCCGTCATGGCTTTCCTTTTTACATATGTCAACAAATCACTGAGTAAAGTTTGTAACTCTTGTAACATTTTTAAATCTAGTAGTTAGCCTTTTCATTCTACGGTTCCACACTTTATTGTACTTTTATATGTTATACATTTTGACATTTGGATCCCGAACACGATCCCTTTAACTCAATTTTTTTATTTATTAAATTTTCGTATATTAATAATGTAAAATAAAATTTAATAACATACTACACAAGTTTATATAAAACAAATACATTTTAATCATAAAATCTTATGACAATTTGTTTTTGATGTATAATTATGGTATAAATACCCAACCAATTTAATTTATTACTATAAATTTTTTTTTAAAAAATAAAGTATAATATAAATGGGTCGAACAGTTCAACTCGCCAACCCACCAAGTTGACATAACCCAATCCGTTTAGCTAAGTGGTTTGCGGGTTCAACCTGAAACTGACTCTTACCCTTTTAGGGTAAACCCAAAACCGCAAACTTCATGTTATGTCCGTGTCGTATTAGAAATTCACACTTTGAATTGATGGAAAGAACTAAGAGTATGTGAGCGATGAGATAAATGTCACACCCTGACTTTTGCGGAAGCGTGGTTATTTGGTGTGACTTCTTAATACCATAGCAATCAATCATAACAATGCTATATGATAAAAATACGAGATGTTCATCCATTAATTGAAGTTTAGAAATACCACAACATGCTTGTCTTAAAACATCGATTCCGAATATTACAAACTGTGACTTGTTTAAAACGAGTTCGTAAGACTCAACAAAAGACTTTCAATAAAACGAGGTTTGGAGACATGTAACCCGTCCAGGAAGAGGTTACACCTCCCAAACCCTACAACCCTGGATGGCATCTTTATTTAGTACGCCGCTTGACTAACATGCATCACTTGCTAGATCCGATTAATTCCCTGAAATACATGTAATTTGAAAAATCAACAAAAGTTGAGCGAGTTCATGTATATGTCTGTGTCTATAAACCGTTAAAGTATGTCTGTATATATGAAAGTCCCTGGTATGTAGCAATAAGGAAAAAGAGATCACCAATGGGTTGCAAAACCACTGGTATGTGTGAAATGGTGCAGGAAGTACTCAAACCTAGCAAATTTGTTACCAGGCCTCCGGCTGTAAGACACAGTCACCACTATGGGCCACCCTGGCCTCATGGGTGTGGGCTCGCTACACCCAAATAGATCTATCACTCATGTCCCTCGGTCCTACGACGAGGATTAATGGCCTTAAGTGTTGTACTCACCACTCACATGATCTAAGTAGTAAACCCTCCTTAAGCTAACCATACCAAGTATAAAATTTCTGTAATAATTGTAACATGTATTTCACCCCCGAAGTATAAAACTGAAAACAGTTAAGAGAAAAGGGGGACATGAACTCACTGTAGTGCGTCTCGTGCTCGTAACTCAAACTCTGTCAGCTACACGACAACCTACAACGTACTAATGTCTATTAGACGAACGGGCTGTGCCTTGGCTTGGAGTTTAATGTTTTGAGGGGCGTTCTTATGTTATTCCAAGTTATAATTATTTGTTAAAATAATAACTTTTTTAACTTTAAATTATATTTAGTTTTGGAATAATTGTTCATTCAATATTTTTGTATTAATACTTCTAAAGTATTTAACTCTGTATTTCCTTCCCAATGATGGGGGTATTTTTATACATGTACTTTGTAGTTCCAAAATAATATATTTTTAAGTCCCACTTAGAAAATAAATATAATTTTATTTGTCAAAAATAATGCATTCCAAAATATATATATTTTTCCCAAAAATAGTATATTTTCCACTTCTTGTATTCAAAACAATATTTACCAAAAATATATTTGTAAAAGTATTTTCCGGAATATTTCATAAGTTACGTTTTCGCGTTCGGTTTCACAATGTCAAGTGTGTAACTTAAATATTTATTCCTTTTAACTTTTAGTATTATTTTGGAGTTGTAATTGTCATGGTAATTTGTAAGTTATATTATTTTACCCTAAAATAATATAACTATTCCACAAAATAAACAAATATTCACACAAGTGTCTTAATGTAAAATATATATTCTAAATATATATTTAACCAGTTTCATGTATAAAACCAACCTCCGATACTTTGTATTTTTGTTACAAAAATTATGGCGAGGTTTATGTTTGAAAACCATAGTTTAAAATACACTAGTAAACACTTGTCTAGAAAATATTTAATAAGTGTTGGAATTTTTAGAAAATTTCGCCATAGTTTTTCTTTGTAAATGGAGGTGTCCATGCTAATAAGCATATCATTTTCTTTTCCGAAAATCATTCAAACCATCAACAATCATACTCTTAACAATATTACACTTAACGAGTGCAAAATTATATATTTTACATAATGACATGAACTTGGTTTTTCACAAAAACGCGTAGTAACTTGGTGAAGTGTTTAGTGGGTTTAGTTACCCTCCAAAGTGTGTTTACTTTTGTTAAAATCTCATTCTCAGGATTTCTAAATGTTTACAACTTGTGAACTCATTTTACAAAAATATTTATTTACAACATTTTCTTGTTTTACTAGCCTTCCTACACTTATTTTATTTCCAAAAATAATGTAAGTGCAAGAAAAGTTATGACTTTTCAAAACCGTCTCTTGAACTTGGTTTGTTTAGAAAAATTATTCACAACTCTTGGATTTACAAGTTCACTTGGTTTGTCACTTTAAAAGAAAATCATTTCACTTTCAAGTTCATGTTTGTTCTTGTTTCATGTAAACCCATAATCACCTTCTAACTTGTTAAACCATGTGTTTAATCATACTTTAACAAGTTCCATATGATGATCAACATCATATTATTAGTAATCAACATGCAATCATCATCCATCTACTAAACAACATCATCCTAACAATATTTCATCATATTTCATCTCCATGCAAACTTTATGTTCAAGCTTTTAGTTTATGTTCTTTAGTGTTCTTGTTCTTCATAACAATATATATCTTTTTAACAAACAAAATAAGAAATAAAGACTAGTAGCAAGAGGCTTACAACAAGCTCAAAGGCTAGGGAAGATCACTAGAAAATATGATGAAAAGTGGTGAATGAATGCAAGTAAGAGAGCTCCTTGATGATCCACAAGCTTCAAGCTCCAAGAATCACCTTCTAACACTTGAATGGACTTGGAATTTGATGAATATGGTGGTGACAAGGTGGTGATGGTGGCGGCACAAGGGTGAGCCGAGAGGGAGAGAGAGAGTAAGTGAGAGAGTGGGGTGAGCTTGTGAAGTGAAAAGAAATGATATGGAATGATCTTGCAAGGATATTGACCATACTTATAATCTTACATCTCCATATTTTGTTCACCAAAACAAGTAAAGATCCATTATAAAATAGAAATAAAATCTAGTGGTAGGGTCCCCTTCATGGGCCGTAAATCATCAAGGGGGGGGGGGGTTAATTGTAAAATTTGGTGATAAGTGGGTACATGATTGGAAGTTAAATGTAATATCTAGTGTTATATGTGTATGGCACTTTATATAATGTGTTGGGGTATTCGGAAGCCATAACTAGTTCAAAAATAATAAAACAATGTTTCTGACAAAAATTTGGTGTCCCGGGTAATGTTCGGTTAGATACCGGTTCGTTAAAGTGCTAAGTTGTTCCGTATAGTGTCCTTTATGTATCTTTTTGTAACACTTTTAATTCCCAACACTTAGGAAAGCATTCAGGACCATTTAGTCAATTTTCTACACAATACTAGTGTGCTAAAAAACTGAATTTTGGTAAAAAAAAATGCAGAATTCTGCACTTAAAGTGAGTTTTAGGCACTTTCCGGCACTCAAACTATCCCCTAGTGACGCAGTTTTATGGTCCTCACTTCCCTATATACCATACTAGTGTAATACCTTGTCCTGGCTCATACTGGGCCTCAAAACACTGTATGTATATGTACTGGCACTGTTAGTATATTTCTGAGTTATCCGCTAACTGTGCTTTGTGCATCAAGTATGTCACTAAAGTTTGTCTGTGATAATGATGTGACATTATGTAATATGTGATGCACATGTATGTATGATGCAGTAATCAGAAAGCAATTAAGTAATTCAGCACAATCATTAAGCACTTAATTGTAATTAATTAATTGTACGGATACCTGGTACGGATACCTGGTTAAGAAATTCAGCACAGTAATGAGGGTTGTCACATTTCCCCCCCGTTAAGAAAATTTCGTCCCGAAATTTTAAGTTCTGCTTCTAGTTGCAGGGGTCTTGGGGAATAAATGTGGGTACTTTTCCTTCATATGATCTTCACGTTCCCACGTGAATTCTTGGCCATGTCGTGCATTCCATCGAACCTTGACGAGTTTGACACTACTCCTGCATGTTTTGTTAATCTTCCAATCAGTAACCCCAACGGGTTCTTCAGTAAAGTGGAGTGTGTCGTCAATATGAATTTCGTCGGCAGGAATGACCACTGTCTCTTGAGTTGGACTCTTTTTCAGGTTTGATACATGAAATGTATCGTGAACGCCATTTAGTTCAGCAGGTAGATCCAACTTGTAGGCTATAAGACCAATCCTTTCCAGGATTTTAAATGGTCCAATGTACCGCGGATTCAACTTCCCACGCTTCCCAAAGCGTGCCACACCCTTCCAGGGTGAAACCTCCAGCAAAACCATATCTCCCACCTCAAATTCCAGAGGTTTCCTTCTTTGATCCGCATAACTCTTTTGAGGATCACGAGCCGCTTTAATGCGCTCTCGGATCTGTATAATCTTGTCAGTCGTTTCCTGGACCAATTCCGGGCCAACAAGCTGTCTATCACCCGCATCTGCCCAGCATAGCGGTGATCGACACTTGCGCCCATAGAGAGCTTCGAACGGTGCGGCCTGAATGCTTACATGATAACTGTTGTTGTATGAAAATTCAACCAATGGTAGGTGAGTGTCCCAACTTCCACCTAAATCCATTACACAAGCTCGCAACATGTCTTCCAACGTCTGAATTGTTCGTTCGCTCTGTCCGTCTGTCTGCGGGTGAAAGGCAGTACTCAGATTCAACTGAGAACCAAAAGCTTCTTGAAAGGATTGCCAAATCCTTGACACGAATCTTCCATCTCTATCAGAGATGATTGAGAGAGGCACTCCATGTCGTGCAACAATCTCTCTCAGGTATAGTTCAGCAAGCTTACTCGTGTTGTCTTTCTCTTTGATTGCCAAAAAGTGTGCAGATTTCGTTAAACGGTCTACAATCACCCAAATTGTATCATGGCCCTTGGGCGTCCTTGGTAATTTCATTATAAAGTCCATTGAAATATGTTCTCACTTCCACTGGGGTATTTCAGGTTGTTGCAGGAGACCTGAAGGTTTCTGGTACTCGGCATTTACCTTGGCGCAAGTTAAACATTTGCCAGCATATATCGCAACGTCGCCTTTCATCCTTGGCCACCAATAGAAATCCTTTAGATCTTGGTACATTTTATCCGATCCGGGATGGATCGAGTACCGTGACTTTTGAGCCTCATCAAAAATAACGTCTCTTAGACCACCAAAGAAAGGAACCCAAATTCTTCCCAAGAAACACAATGTTCCATCCTCCTTTAGTACCAATTGCTTCTCCATCCCCCGGAGATATTCATTTTCAAGATTCTCCCTTTTAAGAGCTTCCCTTTGCACAGCACGAATGCGCAATGTGAGGTCTGTCTGAACAATCATTTCCAAAGCCCTAACCCTTATGGGCTTAATCCTTTCTTTCCGACTTAAGGCATCGGCGACTACATTCGCCTTCCTTGGGTGATACTTGATCTCACAATCATAGTCATTCAATAGTTCTACCCATTGTCTCTGTCTCATGTTAAGCTCTTTTTGATCGAAGATATGCTGCATGCTCTTGTGATCAGTAAAGATTGTGCATCGCATGCCGTACAAGTAATGTCGCCAGATCTTTAACGCAAACACCACTGCGCCTAACTCCAAGTCATGCGTGGTGTAGTTTTTCTCGTGAACCTTCAGCTGTCGAAGCATAGGCTATAACTTTTTGTCGCTGCATCAGCACGCAACCTAAACCTTGACGCGAGGCGTCGCAATATACCACGAAGTCGTCAGTGCCTTCGGGTAGAGATAAAATTGGTGTGTCGCAAAGTTTGTCCTTCAACAACTGAAATGCTTCTTCTTGCTTGTCTCCCAATCAAACTTCTTGTCTTTTTGTGTGAGGAAAGTCAGGGGTTGAGCGATTTTCAAAAAATCCTCAATAAATCTGCGATAATAAACTGCCAAACCTAGAAACTATCGAATCTCGGTTGGCGTCGTTGGAGTCTCCCAATTCTTGGTTGCTTCAATCTTTGTAGGATCCACATGGATTCCATTTCCATTGACTACATGACCAAGAAACTGGACTTCGTGTAACCAGAACTCGCACTTCGAGAACTTAGCGTACAACTTCTCTTTCTTAAGTAGCTCTAAGATGGCTCTTAGATGTTGCTCAGGTTCTTCCTTCGTCTTCTAGTAGATCAAAATGTCATCAATAAACACGATCACAAATTTATCGAGATATGGTTTACAAACTCTGTTCATCAGATCCATGAATACAGATGGCGCGTTTGTCAGACTAAATGGCATAACCAGGAACTCGTAATGACCATAATGAGTTCTGAAGGCAGTCTTTGGAATACTCTCCTCTTGTATACGCAACTGGTGATAACCTGATCGATGGTCGATCTTTGAGTAAAAACTTGAACCTTGTAATTGATCGAACAGGTCGTCGATCCTTGGCAAAGGATACCTATTCTTGATTGTCAACTTGTTCAGCTCCTGGTAGACGATACACATGCGGAAACTACCATCTTTCTTCTTAACGAACAAAACTGGAGCTCCACAAGGCGAGAAGCTTGGTCTGATAAATCCCTTGTCTAACAACTCCTGAAGTTGTGTCGACAACTCCTGCATTTCCGAAGGTGCAAGTCGATAGGGTGCCTTAGCTACAGGCGCGACGCCTGGAACTAAGTCAATATGGAACTCGAATTGTGTTTGTGGTGGCAATCCTGGCAAGTCTTCTGGAAAGGCTTCAGGATACTCCTTCACGACTGGAATGTCTTCAAGTTTTGGCTCAGCGGCTTCCTTATCCACGATGTGTGCCAAGAAGGCGACACATCCCTTCTTCAAACATTTTCTAGCTTTCAGACAGCTAATGATCCTCAGGGGTGTATCGCGTTTCTCTCCATGTACCACAATTGTTTCTCCATTCGTCATTGGGATGCGAATGGTCTTCTCGTGATATACAATTTCGGCCCGGTTGCTGGACAACCAATCCATCCCCACTACCACGTCGAAGCTTCCCAACTCGACTGGCAGTAGATCCAATGTAAACTCGTGTTCTCCCAGCTCTATAACGCATCCTCTGATAACTTCATTCGTTTCAACTAGCTTTCCATTAGCTAGTTCAATTGAGTACGGAATGTCTAATTTACTAGCAGTTAACCCAAGCATTTTCTTAAATTATAGCGATACAAAACTATAGTCGGAACCAGTATCAAATAGGACAGATGCAAAGCGTTGATTAATAGGGAACGTACCAGTAACTACATTGGGATCCTGGCGTGCTTCCCTTGCACCTATGTTGAAAACTCTGCCTTGTGCTTGATTGAGTTTCGGGCACTCCCTCTTAAAGTGCCCCATGTCTCCACAATTGAAACACCCTGGTCCTCGACCATTCCCGTTCCCGTTTCCACCTGGTGCGTTGTTTGTTCCACGGTTCCGATTCCCAGCTTGATTCCCAAAATTTCCTCGATTTCCATTCCCGCCATTTCCTCCCTGTGGGCGGTTTCCATTCCCATTTCCATAACCTCGCTGACCACCACGACCAACACCGGTACCAACCCATCATGTTTCTTTTGAGTGGCCAGTCTTTCCACAAGACTCACACACCCTTGATCTGCACTGGCCAGAGTGATGATACTGGCATATATCACACTTGGGCAGAGCGCCCATATATCCTCTTCCCTTGACTCCAGCACCAGTTTTAACTTCCTCTAGTGGGTTCACATTCTTTTTCTTACTTGCGCTGCTGGTACTCTTTTTAAAATTGGAGAACTTCCTTTTGTTCTCTCCTGAGGATTCAACATGAGTTTCTTTCTTCTTCGGATCAGAAATTGAGAACTTATCCAATCTGATGGCTTCCTCAGTAAGTGCCACGTTGGGATCAATGGCTTCGGTAATTGTTGGAGGCTTGGACCTTGTTACCATACTCATGATCTGGGGTGCCAATCCCCAGATGAAACGCTCAATGCATATAAATTCAGGATCAACCATATACGGCACAACGCATGACAAGTCGTGGAATCTTTGCACATATTCAGCAATTTTTGGGCCGTCCATTTTGAGATTCCAAAATTCAGTTTCCAGCTTCTGTATTTCGGCCCGTGAACAGTATTTCTTCCGCATGAGTTCTTTTAGTTCAGCCCATATCAATGCATACGCCGCCACCTCCCCCAGGGTCTGGACTTGCAGATTCCACCAGGATAAAGCACCGTCAATAAAGAGTCCTAAGACGTAAGTAACTTGGTTTTCAGGAGCACACTTGCTCATCCTTATTACCGAATCCGTCTTTTCCGTCCATCTGACGAAAGCAACAGCATCCCCAGTGCCGACGTAATTTAAGGGCTTACAATCCAGAAATTGTTTGTAGGTACAGCCTGTACAGGCAATATCATTAACAAAAAGCATTAGCGGATGTGTAAGAAGTATCCAAATGTAACGTAATGTGTCTCAAGCGACTTGGACATTACCATTGGGTGGGTTGTTGTTGCTTGAGGAACCTCCGCTAGGCTCGGCCTGTGAGGCCTCATACTGTGCTATTGCTGCGGTAATTCGCTCCTGTAATTCAGCCTCAATAGTGGGCAGACGTGTGTCTCGTCGTGGAGGCATCTTCTAAAAGAAGATCATTTTGGTCAGGTCATAATAAGTATAGTAATTAAGTAATATGCATATGTAATAACATTCATCAACACAATAACACATAACATCCCATGTCATAACGCAAAACCAATAATCCAACAACGCATGTAATGAGAACGCTGCGATTGAGCTATCATATAACAAGAGCACAAATACAGTTTACAAGTTTTACAAATGTATCGTACATCAAAAGAGACTAAGGGTCACATCACCCTTGTCTGTATCGTCTAACAATCTACAACAACCAAAAGTCAAATGTCAAAAGTCATAAGTCATCATGTGGTCTTCAAAATGCTACGCAATCAGGCTCAATCGCTGTACTCTCATCAAAAGCATGACATCTGCATCAAACCAAAAATAATGGTTACTTGACGATGACTTCAGTAAAGATACCCGATGGACGGGTAGGATTGTGGGCGAATGCGTAAACCGAGAGACGGGAACGCGAAAAGAAAAAAAAGGTCAAAAGACTCGGAATATGAGTCATGACTAAAAGATGGTGAGAATTTGCAAACATATATTTTGATAACTATGTTCAACTATTTTACTGTTGAACGGGTCGAATAAAGAACGAAGTTTGACGTTCATAAGTGATAAAACCTCACAAGAATGAGTCAAACGAGACAAATACAGTATAAGAAATTGGTAGTACAAATAGGCGCAAATCGAATAATAGAAGCGCGAAATATTAATGAACCTATGTGATGGGTCGTAAAGGAATGTAGATAGGAAAAACGCAAACTAGCAAAACAAGAATGTTAAAAACATTAAGATAAGGAACCCGGGTAACGGGTTGTAAAGAAGTACAGGTAAGAACCGGATAATGGTAAGCGTAGGACAAACTGACGTGTAAATGAAGTTAGAAGTCATAAAGTCGAAAAGATAATTCGAAAGAAAACAAATGAAGCCTTAGAATACGGTCAAGGTCAAGTGAAATCCAAAAAACAAAAGTAAATGATTCTAAACATAAAAAGGGTACCTTGACACCATAAATATATATACAGTTAAGTAAAGACACAAATAAAAGATGATCTACGGGATCATCTTAACCTACGGGATTATAAATAGTGTTAAAGTTTATGGGACCAAAATACCTTTGGGTCACAAATAGAAAGAAACGAATTGTAGGGGTCTCACCTTAAAATGGTAAAAAGGTGAAAATCTAAATAAATAGCCTATGAGGCTAAGTGAAAGAACCTACGGGTCATATGGGTTAAACGTGGGAATTGGTTATAATTCCCCGCATTAAATAATAACGGAAAGTAATAGATCCTCGGAAGTAACATTCTTAGAAATGAGAGAAAGATGTAAGACAAAAAGGAAACATAAACTAAAAAAAATTTAGTTTTTAGTCAAGAGCAACGTTTTAACAAACATAAGTAGTATGAGGAAATTAGAAAATCTAAAACACACATAAGACTGGAGATGGCAAAATAGTATACCCGGATGACGAGGTATGAAGTGACGGCGACTAATTAGTCTAGTCGGTAAAACTATTCGAAGTCAAGATAGTGTCATGACAAATACCAAGCGCTTGTTAATATAGGACAAGCGTGGGATAAAACATGTTAACAAGCCTAACGCGAATGAGCGGTCAAGTGACAACTCGGTCAATAAAGATAAAGGATATAAGCTAAAAATAACGGCCCGCGATGCCTTATACATGAAAGACGTATGCGTCAATATAAATTAAAACGTTAGATCGAAAGGAACGAATGAATATCTTGAAAACGAAACTATGTTCGTTTAGTCTAAATTAAAAGAAAAACGCAAATAAGGTTTCAAGGAC
The DNA here is from genome assembly GCA_030545235.1 of Helianthus tuberosus. Classification (NCBI taxonomy): domain Eukaryota; kingdom Viridiplantae; phylum Streptophyta; class Magnoliopsida; order Asterales; family Asteraceae; genus Helianthus; species Helianthus tuberosus. The sequence goes on from CM060437.1 coordinate 92,439,767, forward strand.
GAAACCTCTTTAAGGGGGGTAAACTTGTAACACCCCGAAAACGGGTTTGGTAATCAAACCACGTTAATACTAAAAGACGGGTAAAGTACCATTAGTGGTGGAAATTTACCCGGTAAATATTAGGATTTAAGTAAATAAACCTAATATTAATTAAAAAGAGAATAAATGCTTTGAGAAAAGTAAGTTTATAAGAAGCCCGAGTTAACGGGACTTAAAATAAAACGGGTTATAACTCTCGGAACCCACTAAGTAATTAAGAATATCAACCTAGTTAATTATGTGCTTTGAAAACAATAAAGAAAACTTGGTTTATAATCCTTTTGATAACTCTAAAAACTTGAGGGACTAAAAGGGTTAAATGAGAAAATAGTTTTAATTTAATAAAAATCAAAACACCAAAACACACACTCATGTGTGTGTTCTGGTCGTGATTTACACAGGAACCACAAAGGATTCTTGATCAAAACCCCAAATCACAAGAAATTCAGCCAAATCAAGGGAAATCAAGCTAGGAAATTGGGGCTTTTAATAAATTAGTGATCACCAAGCCTAGGGGATCACAAGGTATGTCAAAATTCGTTGTTTGATTGTATTCAAAATTCTGGATGAACAATTATAATCCGAAATTAGTATTGCATGAATGTTGTATGGATGATATTGAAGTGAAATAGTGTTTAGGAGTAAACCCTAGACAAGTATATATTGAAATCATGCCTAGCTCAAGTAAATTCAAATTTTGTTGATGCTAAATTCATGTATGAGATGTTTTTAGGGTTTTGATTGCTAAAAATTAGTGTTATGATTTCAAGAACATGCTTAAATTGCAAGCTAAATTCAAACTGCTCCTGATCAGAATTTACAGTCGACTTGTATTGGCTGTAACCTAAACAAAACGTGACAAAAACATGTGTTTCTTGAGTCTAAAATGTAATTCCAGGAAATATCTTTAAAACCCCACTGGAATCGCATTTTTTCGACGAAAATTGAGCGTTTTATGAATTTTTCCGTATCAAAGGTTCAAGCTGCGTTTTCTGGCAGAATTTGCAGCCCATTACGAATGTCATAACTCAATTTAGGAATTTAGTTATGATCTCAAATTCTTACTGTGGATAGTTTTAAGCGATTAAAAGAATCTCCAATTGGAATTTCGTCAATCGGATAAACGAGGAATTTTTAATGAATTTTTCCGTAAGCTGCAGTCAGAAGTGACGAATCTGATTGCAGCTTAGTAAATGATTTTTTACGAATTTTTGGTAAATAGTTAGATCTTGAAATTTTAACACAAGGCCTAACCCTCCGAGTGGTACGCCACATAAACATTCATAATTTTTGAAGACTTGTAAACAGGTTAAACAAGTAACCAAAAACAGCCCATTTTTCAGTGATATGAAATGCCTGAATGAAATCGCGGTCTACTAGGTTGTGTGTAAAAGTTGATTTCATTAAGAGTTTGGATGAAATATGCCTAAGTGAGTTCAATGAACCAAATGTGCATTTGAATATGTTGATAAGTCATTTGACTTTTAAAAAGTCAAACCGACAAATGATTAGATCGAATGATAATTTTGATATGTTCGAATGATAAATTCGACATAAAACCCGTAGGATGGAATAGTCGTAAACGATTATGACTAATCTAACCGTCTTACGAATTGTGATGATGATAGTTTGACTCTAGACAAGCTAGATGAAGACTTGGGAAAGAAGCGGGTCAAACAGATCGAGTACGCGGAAAAAGGACATAACCGGATGCAAGGTAAGTGAAACTTACACCTTTTAGTAAAATAAATGTTCATCCTATAAGTTTCAAATACAATAAGGATAATATTCAAGATATGGTTGTCACACCCCCAAAATCCACCTGCGGAGTACCACCGCTTGGAGGCGTGACTGACCAGGATCCAGCCACCAATCATATTGAACAAGCATATAAGTAGTTATAAAAATCCAACCAATACAATTGGTGTTCGAACAAAACATAGTTAAGTTGCAAGCGGAAGCATAAGTCTTAAAAACAAGGCATAAGTTTAATTGTTTCAAAGTTTAACATGGCACATAGTCGTCCATGTCCCACAACGATCCTCCTCCATGCAAGCTCCAACTAAGAACCTAAGGACCTGCAAAGCATGTAGTAACGAGTCAACAACAAGTTGAGTGAGTTCACGGTTGGGTGTTCGTTTTAAGTTGTTTCGAAAACAGTTTCCTTTAGCTGGCATCCTGCCGTGGGGGTTACCCCATAGTTAAAAACGTAATTTGATTATTCCCGGTTACTCTGGCAATCCAGCCGTGGGGGCTACCCCGTGTAGTTATCTGGCATTTCGGCCGTGGGGGCTACCCCATGTATACACTAGACCCGTTACCATATCGACTGCTGACTGTAGTCATGTTTATGTGCCCTGAAACTGTCAATGTCTATCATCATTGACGTGCTCCAGATCCATTAGTTCACGCCCGTCCTCTGCGGCACGGTGTGAGGTTTGTCAGACCTAAATAGCGCTATCTAACTAATGACCCGCTCGCCATTGGCCCGGCGATTAAGTCGATATAAAAATGAGGGACTTCGTGATAGAGTTTTGGTCTAGTACGAGTTATCTGTCCGTGAGGACGAGGAATTACATTCCTGAATCATTGCTGTCCTACCCAAGGAGGACGAGGAACCCATGTTCCTTAACCCCAATTCCCGACCCCTGGGAATCCCATGCTTTGTAGAGGGTGTGAACTCACCTTGGTTTGCTCGGTAGGTACACAGAAAAGTCAAACAAGCAATATTGTGGTCACTCGCGTCCTATCATAGTTGTATCATACAAGTCAGGTTCAAACCACGTATTGCACGTATGTTCTACACGTATGCTAGCACATTGCATGCAAGTTTCATTTGTGGCTTTCACATATAAGCATGGCAGTTTGCAAGAAATGCATACGAGTTGAACGAACAGTAACATGCCCATAATTAAACAAAGTCCAAGGTCCGGCCCAAACACTAAGCCCATAATAAAGCAAGTCCATACAGCGTACACAAGTGTGTGGTCTCGAGTCGAGACTGTACGGTCTCTACTCGAGACTGTGCGGCCTTGAGTTGTAGCCCACAAGGTTTCGAGTCGCAACTAGAGTGATCTCGAGTCGCAACTGGACTCGCAAACATGGTCTCGGTTCATGCTGTTTTGGTCTCGAGTCGCAACCGGACTCGTAACTGAGATTTCAAGTTGTGATGTTTTGGTCTCGAGTCGCAACCAGGCGTTTGCGACTCGCAACCTGTGTCGCAATCGGGGATCTCGAGTTGGCATATGGTGGTTTCGAGTCGCAACCGAAGGTTTCGGCTGGGAACATTTGCTGAATTCAATAATGTACTTGGCCAATCAGATTTCACTGTTGTGATTTTGTGTACTATCCAATGAGGTTCTACAAACATGTCTACTTGTCTAACCATTAACCAAAATGGATCAAACATGGCAATTTCAAATATCCATAACACATTCATATCATATTCTTCATGTTCTTCAAATATTCAAGTAGTTCATCATCATTCATATGAACCTAAATCTAACGAAAATCATGAACAACTTATCAACATCTATGATATCAACACAATAAATCACCCTAATAGTAAGCTTTCGGTTCTTAGCACAAGAGTATACAATCCGAGTTATATGAACATCAACAACCATGGTTCAAATCACATTTAGACACAAGACATCATGAGTTCATCATGCCACATAGCCGAAATTAAAGCATGTTTGCCGATTATCAATCATCACACACAACCGATTCACAAAACATCATAAATCATACCACTACACTAGTTAAATCATATCATTCATAACAACAAACATCATAAACATTAACCAACAAGTATCATGAACACTAACCGGTTGATGAGTTTCAAAGGTGATTATGAAGCTTCCAAACGAGTGTGTGTGTGTCGATCCGAGAGCCCCTAATGTCACCGGTTTGATCCGAGAGTGAGGGAGGAGGGTGTTGTGGCTTAGGGTTTTAGTGAAGAGGATGGAGTGTGTGTATGGGTGAGTGTGTTGTCCAAAGAAATGGCACCTATGGCTATCCACTTAGTTTATATATCCGATCTAAGTAGTGCACCCTAATGGGTTCTCGAATGGGCTAAAGGGGTGTGTGGCCCAACCGGCCCACATGTTGCATCGTTCACTCGAGACCACATGGTCTTGAGTCGGGTTCTCGGTTCTCGGCTCACATAAACCTATACGCATACTAAACATACACACATAACACATAATCACATAGAGGTTCATTTGTCATTAATCACATAAGTTTAACTGGTCACGCGTTTAAGCATACAACGAAAGGTTCTAAATTTCGAGTTGTCACAATGGTTCCCGACGCGAAATAATACGGGTCGGAACTAATATAAATGATAAAAACCATGTTTAATGGTAAAAGAGATAGAACGGTAAATTAGCCATGAAAAGCTAATTATAAAAACTGGGTTTTTGAACGGTTACTATAAGTAAGCCTAATGAATAAAAAGAGTAAAATGGGTCAAATGGTAATGTGGATACCATTTGACAAATATCGACTAATAAGCACTTGTCGAGTTTTATGCTTACAGGATAAAGCGGCTTATGAATTAGCGTTGCTATGAATTAGCAAATTTTCGACACAGGGTATTAAAACGGGTCAATGTATTGATCCGAGCCAGGTACGTATAATTATGTTGTAGTTAAAAGTGCTAATTTGGTCAATAATTGGTGAGAGTCTTTCATCGTAAAATAAGAGACTAGAATTGACCAAAAAGCCCTTAACTGGCGAACCGGGGAAACGACCGTTAGAGTTTGTTTAGAAACTTGTTTATTGATTTTGAAACCCTTAGATACATATAAAAAGTATAGGAAAAAACGTTTGCGGGTCAAAATAGACTAAGAAGTAAATTGTGGTTAAATGCTTAGATAGATACAAATGAATCGGTGAATGTAAACGCCTACGTAAACTCTAGGATGGGTGCAAAAACGTTAAGGTTTGACAAGCCCGGGATGGGAAAAATGATAGGAATTAACTATTTTCTTTTTAGAGCATGTAGTGAAATAATAATGCAATCACCTAAAGGATTTATGAGCCAACATTGGATAAATCAGACTTTTATGCAAACCAAGGTGATAAACGGGTCCGTAATTTAATTACGGACGCGTAGGAAAAAGAATCGTGTAAAACGGACATATAGATTAAAAGTTATGGCCATTTGAAGTTTAATTTTTGTTAAAAACTTGAGCTGGGCAGAAAATGCAGGTCTAGAAACGGACCTGCTGGAAATTAGTTTCCCCCGTGCCACACGACGGGATCCGGTAATTGGGGCGCGACATGCGACGATTGTCGCGACACGCGACAGGACAAGGGACTTGTCCCGCGTGTCGCGGGAGGCACGATTTGGAAAAAAATATTTTATTTTCATTTGTTGATAAAGGGACTTGATAAAACTAGTTATATTAGTATCAAAACTATCATTGGTGTTGGTTTTGATTATAGGTAAACTTTAGTAGGCTTACGGATGAAGATCAAGCTCGTTGAAGGACCGAACACAATCAAGATACTCGTATTATATTATGTTGTAAACTTTTAAGTTGCAAAAGATTTAAACTACTCGTATTTTCTACGGATCCTTAATCGTAATTACATGTTTATTTCCATTATATATACGAAAACCTTTAAAATAATAACAAGGGTGTTACAAGTTGGTAATCAGAGCTCACGGTTAAAGAGTAAAGTGTGTTCGGTTCGAGGCTTGATCGCAAATCCGGTAAGTACATGTATATTAATGGTTTAGCATGTTAAAGTGTTGTAAACAACACATAGGGTTATCGCGTAATACACGCTACCCCAATTAAAATGATTGATATAGTTAACGATATTACGTGCATTGACATGTAAAGTAAAAATCCTTGTATTACAATACGGGCGTTTATTAATGTAGAAATTACTAACTTTTGTAAATGTTTAGTTGAAGGACGCTCGAATCTGAAGATGACGAGAGTTGAACGAATTGTGGATATGACGGTGGAATAGTCCGAGGTATGACAAGCTGAGTATACTCACCAAGGAACTAAATCGCGTAACGATCGCGAACAAGGTGAATGGCAAGGAAAGCCCGTCGGGGCAAGCGTTATCAGGTGCATGTTTTTAATTTAATCGCACAAATAGCAATATGCAGCAAACATGTAGAGAATGATTGTTGCATATGTAAATTAGAAACTTGGAAAACCTGAATAGAATACCTACCCAGGATATTATTTCCAAGAAAACTAAATAGAGGCGTTACTTACATAGGGCGTGATGTGAAAACTATAAAAAGGTCATGCGTGTCATGTGTTAATCGCTTACTCTGGCCAAGTAAGTAGTGGCATATGATACCATGAACTTCTTATAGTGGACACATTTACATCCGATGTAGTAAGGACGGGGTTAATGGGACAAATTAAAAAGGTACCCAAATGAGTCAAATAAGTAAAATTTTGATAGTAAACGTAAACGCAAGTCGGACGACGGAAGCGTATTACTTTAGAATAACGAGCCCGAGAGAAGGGACAAATATTAAAGTAAATGAAAATATGAACCAACTAATGTGAATGCTAAGACATAGGGGATAAAGTTTGACTGTCATAAGTGATGAAATTCACACAGACAAGTCAAAGGGGGTAGACTAAAGAATAAAGGACTCGACTGAATAAAAACGATGAATTTCGCTAAGACGACCAAATAAATTAAGATGGTGTCTAAAACCATATAAGAATGGTTACTTGACGATGACTTCAGTAAAGATACCCGATGGACGGGTAGGATTGTGGGCGAATGCGTAAACCGAGAGACGGGAACGCGAAAAGAAAAAAAAAAGGTCAAAAGACTCGGAATATGAGTGATGACTAAAAGACGGTGACAATTTGCAAACAGAGATTTTGATAACTATGTTCAACTATTTTAGAGTTGAACGGGTCGAATAAAGAACGAAGTTTGACGTTCATAAGTGATAAAACCTCACACGAATAAGTCAAACGAGACAAATACAGTATAAGAAATTGCTAGTACAAATAGGCGCAAACCGAATAATAGAAGCACGAAATATTAATGAACCTATGTGATGGGTCGTAAAGGAATGTAGATAGGAAAAACGCAAACTAGCGAAACAAGAATGTTAAAAACATTAAGATAAGGAACCCGGGTAACGGGTTGTAAAGAAGTACAGGTAAGAACCGGATAATGGTAAGCGTAGGACAAACTGACGTGTAAATGACGTTAGAAGTCATAAAGTCGAAAAGATAATTCGAAAGAAAACAAATGAAGCCTTAGACTACGGTCAAGGTCAAATGAAATCCAAAAAGCAAAAGTAAATGATTCTAAACATAAAAAGGGTACCATAACACCATAAATATATATACAGTTAAGTAAAGACGCAAATAAAAGATGATCTACGGGATCATCTTAACCTACGTGATTATAAATAGTGTTAAAGTTTATGGGACCAAAAGACCTTTGGGTCACAAATAGAAAGAAACGAATTGTAGGGGTCTCCCCTTAAAATGGTAAAAAGGTGAAAATCTAAATAAATAGCCTATGAGGCTAAGTGAAAGAACCTACGGGTCATATGGGTTAAACGTGGGAATTGGTTATAATTCCCCGCATTAAATAATAACGGAAAGTAATAGATCATCGGAAGTAACATTCCTAGAAACGAGAGAAAGATGTAAGACAAAAAGGAAACATAAACTAAATAATAAATTTAGTTTTTAGTCAAGAGCAACTTTTTAACAAACATAAGTAGTATGAGGGGAATTAGAAAATCTAAAACACACATAAGACCGGAGATGGCAAAATAGTATACCTGGATGACGAGGTATGAAGTGACGGCGACTAATTAGTCTAGTCGGTAAAACTATTCGAAGTCAAGATAGTGTCATGACAAATACCAAGCGCTTGTTAATATAGGACAAGCGCGGGATAAAACATGTTAACAAGCCTAACGCGAATGAGCGGTCAAGTGACAACTTGGTCAATAAAGATAAAGGATATAAGCTAAAAATAACGGCCCGCGAGGCCTTATACATGAAAGACGTACTCGTCAATATAAATTAAAACGTTAGATCGAAAGGAACGAATGAATATCTTGAAAACAAAACTAAGTTCGTTTAGTCTAAATTAAAAGAAAAACGTAAATGAGGTTTCGGGGACGAAACCTCTTTAAGGGGGGTAGACTTGTAACACCCTGAAAACGGGTTTGGTAATCAAACCACGTTAATACTAAAAGACGGGTAAAGTACCGTTAGTGGTGAAAATTTACCCGGTAAATATTAGGATTTAAGTAAATAAACCTAATATTAATTAAAAGGAGAATAAATGCTTTGAGAAAAGTAAGTTTATAAGAAGCCCGAGTTAACGGGACTTAAAATAAAACGGGTTATAACTCTCGGAACCCACTAAGTAACTAGGAATATCAACCTAGTTAATTATGTGCTTTGAAAACAATAAAGAAAACTTGGTTTATAATCCTTTTGATAACTCTAAAAACTTGAGGGACTAAAAGGGTTAAATGAGAAAATAGTTTTAATTTAATAAAATTCAAAACACTAAAACACACACTCATGTGTGTGTTCTAGTCGTGATTTACACAGGAGCCACAAATGATTCTTGATCAAAACCTTAAATCACAATAAATTCAGCCAAATCAAAGGAAATCAAGCTAGGAAATTGGGGCTTTTAATAAATTAGTGATCACCAAGCCTAGGGGATCACAAGGTATGTCAAAATTCGTTGTTTGATTCTATTCAAAATTCTGGATGACCAATTATAATCCGAAATTAGTATTGCATGAATGTTGTATGGATGATATTGAAGTGAAATAGTGTTTAGGAGTAAACCCTAGACAAGTATATATTGAAATCATGCCTAGCTCAAGTAAATTCAAATTTTGTTGATTCTAAATTCGTGTATGAGATGTTTTTAGGGTTTTGATTGCTAAAAATTAGTGTTATGATGTCAAGAACAAGCTTAAATTGAAAGCTAAATTCAAACAGTTCATGATCAGAATTTACAGCCGACTTGTATTGGCTATAATCTGAACAGAACTTGACAAAAACATGTGTTTCTTGAGTCTAAAATGTAATTCCAGGAAATATCTTTAAAACCCCACTGGAATTGCATTTTTTCGACGAAAATTGAGGTTTTATGAATTTTTCCGTATCAAAGGTTCAAGCTGTGTTTTCTGGCAGAATTTGCAGCCCATTACGAATGTCATAACTCAATTTAAGAATTTAGTTATGATCTCAAATTTTTACTGTGGATAGTTTTAAGCGATTAAAAGAATCGCCAATTGGAATTTCGTCAATCGGATAAACGAGGAATTTTTAATGAATTTTTCCGTAAGCTGCAGTCAAAAGTGACGAATCTGATTGCAGCTTAGTAAATGATTTTTTACGAATTTTTGGTAAAGAATTAGATCTTGAAATTTTAACACAAAGCATAACCCTCCGAGTGGTACGCCACATAAACAAATCATAATTTTTGAAGACTTGTAAACAGGTTAAACAAGTCACCAAAAACAGCCCATTTTTCAGTGATATGAAATGCCTGAATGAAATCGCGGTCTACTTGGTTGTGTGTAAAATTTGATTTCATTAAGAGTTCGGATGAAATATGCCTAAGTGAGTTCAATGAACCAAATGTGCATTTGAATATGTTTATAATTTAATTGACATTTAAAAGGTCAAACCGACCAATGATTAGATCGAATGATAATTTTGATATAGTCGAATGATAAATTCGACATAAAACCCGTAGGATGGAATAGTCGTAAACGATTATGACTAATCTAACCGTCTTACGAATTGTGATGATGATAGTTTGACTCTAGATAAGCTAGATGAAGACTTGGGAAAGAAGCGGGTCAAACGGATCGAGTACGCGGAAAAAGGACATAACCGGATGCAAGGTAAGTGAAACTTACACCTTTTAGTAAAATAAATGTTCATCCTATAAGTTTCAAATACAATAAGGATAATATTCGAGATATGGTTCCCGACGCGAAATAATACAGGTCGGAACTAATATAAATGATAGAGTAAATTGCAATTTTACCCCCTGATGTTAGGGGCCATTGGCACTCTTACCCCCCTAAGGAAATAATTGCAATTTTACCCCCCACTGTTTGAGGTTATGTCGCACTTTTACCCCCGGCCTCAGTCAACGGTAGTTTGACCCTAATAGTTGAGGGTATTTTGGTAATCTTACCCTATATTTATTTTTATTATTATTTTTATTATATATATAGTTGTTGCCCAGTACCATCATTATCATCATCATAGTTCTTGCCCAGGCGGTGGTGGTTTTCTAATCGAGTGACCCAATGATGGTTGGTGGTGTGGAAGGAGGTGGTGGTTCGTTATTTAACAACAACCATTGTTGAGTTCCGGCAACCTACAATCTCAGGTAAGTCCCTACGAAGCTCCAGTTAGTACAACCAACTTGTATGCGACTGATTTGGTTAGATCTGACCTGTTGGGTAATTATGGTGGTGGCTACGAATGACGGTTCATAATTTTGTTGGTGATGGACGGTTACTCGATGCCTTGGAGGTGTTTGGAAACTGTTTTTTGGAAGATTTTAGGATATAATTGATATAGTTCTTCGTTCTTTAGATCTGACATCATTTTCAAAAACAAATTGATATAGTTCTTCGTTGTTTAGATCTGACATCAAATCTCCGGCAACCTCATCCCACTCCGACCATTTCGAAGGCGGTTCACTATGATTGCTTGACGGAAGACCAAAAAAGGTAAAGAATCATGGGTCTTGTCTCTTGATTCTTAATTTCAAGTGGGTGCTGATTATACCTTTAATTTTGTTGTTAAAAATACATTTCACCAAATCCTACACACTCTGTTTCAGGTAACTGGCAGTGGGTCAGGTTTGTAATGGATAGTTAGAAGTTAAATTTAGCAAGGTTATGTTTTGATCGAGTCACAGGACATCTGTAATCACCGAGAGATTAAGCAAAAGTGAAGTATCTGTGAGGATGAATTATGTAATGAGTAGTGAATGCTTAGGTTTCTAATTGATTACTGTTCTCTCAAGTTCAGAATCAGGATTTTTTAGCTGAATTCTGTCTATACTCTGTATCACATTGTCACTGGTAGTCTGGTACGTCTGTCGTCACCATCACATGTTTTGATAAGGGGACTGGTAGTCTGGTAGTCTGGTACGTCTGTTTTGAAACAGAGTGTGTAGGATCAAACACAAAGTGGGTGCTGATTATACCTTTGATTTTGTGGTGGTGAATGGCGGTGGCAGTGGTGGTTGAGGGTGGTGGCTGGAGGTGGCAGTGGTGGTTGTGGTGGTGAATGGCGGTGGCAGTGGTGGTAGGGGGTAATATTACAGAGTAAACAAAACACAGGGGGTAAAATAAAAGGGTAAAATGGTCATTTCACCACCAAGTCAACAGATCAGTCAACAAAATTGAGCTTAGGGGGTAAGGTTGCAACATAACAGCAAACAATGGGGGGTAAATTTGCAATTATTTCCTTAGGGGGGGTAAAAGTGCCAATCACCCCTAACCTCAGGGGGTAAAATTGCAATTTACTCTAAATGATAAAAGCCATGTTTAATGGTAAAAGAGATAGAACGGTAAATTAGCCATGAAAAGCTAATTATAAAAAAATGGGTTTTTGAACGGTTACTATAAGTAAGCCTAATGAATAAAAAGAGTAAAACGGGTCAAATGGTAATGTGGATACCATTTGACAAATATCGACTAATAAGCACTTGTCGAGTTTTTTGCTTACAGGATAAAGCGGCTTATGAATTAGCGTTGCTATGAATTAGCAAATTTTCGAGACAGGGTATTAAAACGGGTCAATGTATTGATCCGAGCCAGGTACGTATAATTATGTTGTAGTTAAAAGTGCTAATTTGGTCAATAATTGGTGAGAGTCTTTCGTCGTAAAATAAGAGACTAGAATTGACCAAAGAGCCCTTAACGGGCGAACCGGGTAAACGACCGTTAGAGTTTGTTTAGAAACTTGTTTATTGATTTTGAAACCCTTAGATACATATAAAAAGTATAGGCAAAAATGTTTGCGGGTCAAAATAGACTAAGAAGTAAATTGTGGTTAAATGCTTAGATAGATACAAATGAATCGGTGAATGTAAACGCCTATGTAAACTCTAGGATGGGAGCAAAAACGTTAAGGTTTGACAAGCCATGGATGGGTAAAATGATAGGAATTAACTATTTTCTTTTTAGAGCATGTAGTGTAATAATAATGCCAAACGGGTCGAATAATCACCTAAAGGATTTATGAGCCAACATTGGATAAATTAGATTTTTATGCAAACCAAGGTGATAAACGGTTCCATAATTTAATTACAGACGCGTAGGAAAAAGAATCGTGTAAAACGGACATATAGATTAAAAGTTATGGCCATTTGAAGTTTAATTTTTGTTAAAAACTTGAGCTGGGCAGAAAATGCAGGTCCAGAAACGGACCTGCTGGAAATTAGTTTCCCCCGCGCCACGCGACGGGATTCGGTAATTGGGCGCGACACGTGACGATTGTCGCGACACGCGACAGGACAAGGGACTCGTTCCGCGTGTCGCGGGAGGCACGATTTGGAAAAATTTATTTTATTTTAATTTGTTGATAAAAGGACTTGATAAAACTAGTTATATTAGTATCAAAACTATCATTGGTGTTGGTTTCAATTACAGGTAAACTTTAGTAAGCTTACGGATGAAGATCAAGTTCGTTGAAGGAACTACAGCGAGAGGAAGAGGAGCAGGGACCTGAACAAGAGGTAGGTCCCCGTAAAAAAGACCATCAACTAAAGGCATGTCGTTTCCAAGGTCCGGTAGGGCGAAAGGCTGAAAATCATCCTCGTCGGTGCTCGTGGTGTCTGATGTATAAACCTCCGGGTCCGTGGCTATCTCATCATCCGAGGTAATAGCCATAGGGTCTATCGTGTCAGACACTCCACTATCAGAAGCAGATGACATGGTGTCTGTAACACAACTACAACATATGCACATATATCAGATAAGCATGTAAGCAAATAGCAATGTAAGCAAGTAATCATTCTAGCCTTCTCAGACTATCCCACCCGGTCTCTCAGACTGAACTCCCTACTCTCTCAGACAAACTCCCTGGTCTCTAAGACCAAACCTCCCAGTCTCTAAGACTAACTCCATGGTCTCTAAGACCAAACCTCCTAGTCTCTAAGACTAACTCCCTGGTCTCTAAGACCAAATCCCTGGTCTCTAAGACCAACTCCCTGGTCTCTAAGACCAACTTCCCCAGTCTCTAAGACTCAATTTCCCCAGTCTCTAAGACTGAACCTCCCTCAGTCTCTAAGACTGAATTACATACAAAGCCTTTTTGAAATGTGTATTTGTGCCTTTTGTTTGTAAAAAGTTTGTTTCCCTGGATCTGGGCATTTTGGGTATGCAATGTAAAAATGTTTTTCATGAGAGCCCTGATGATCATAGTCTAGACTCGAGAAAGAATCCTAGTTCGCTATGATCAAGGCTATGATACCAAGCTGTCACACCCTGACTTTTGCGGAAGCGTGGTTATTTGGTGTGACTTCTTAATACCATAGCAATCAATCATAACAATGTTATATAATAAAAATACGAGATGTTCATCCATTAATTGAAGTTTAGAAATACCACAACATGCTTGTCTTAAAACATCGATACCGAATATTACAAACCGTGACATGTTTAAAATGAGTTCATAAGACTCAACAAAAGACTTTCAATAAAACGAGGTTTGGAGACATGTAACCCGTCCAGGAAGAGGTTACACCTCCCAAACCCTACAACCCGGGGTGACATCTTTATTTAGTACGCCGCTTGACTAACATGCATCACTTGCCAGATCCGATAAATTCCCTGAAATACATTTAGTTTGAAAAATCAACAAAAGTTGAGCGAGTTCATGTATATGTCTGTGTCTATAAACTGTTAAAGTATGTATGTATGTATGTATGTATGAAAGTCCCTGGTATGTAGCAATAAGGAAAAAGAGATCACAAATGGGTTGCAAAGCCACTGGTATGTGTGAAATGGTGCAGGAAGTACTCAAACCTAGCAAATTTGTTACCGGGCCTCCGGCTGTAAGACACAGTCACCACTACGGGCCACCCTGGCCTCATGGGTGTGGGCTCGCTACACCCAAATAGATCTATCACTCATGTCCCTCGGTCCTACGACGAGGATTAATGGCCTTAAGTGTTGTACCCACCACTCACATGGTCTAAGTAGTAAGCTAACCATACCAAGTATAAAATGTCTGTAATAATTGTAACATGTATTTCGCCCCCGAAGTATAAAACTGAAAACAGTTAAGAGAAAAGGGGGACATGAACTCACTGTAGTGCGTCTCGTGCTCGTAACTCAAACTCTGTCAGCTACACGGCAACCTACAACGTACTAATGTCTATTAGACGAACGGGTCGTGCCTTGGCTTAGAGTTTAATGTTTTGAGGGGCGTTCTTATGTTATTCCAAGTTATAATTATTTGTTAAAATAATAACTTTTTTAACTTTAAATTATATTTAGTTTTGGAATAATTGTTCATTCAATATTTTTGTATTAATACTTCTAAAGTATTTAACTCCGTATTTCCTTCCCAAGGATGGGGGTATTTTTATACATGTACTTTGTAGTTCCAAAATAATATATTTTTAAGTTCCACTTAGAAAATATATATAACTTTATTTGTCAAAAATAATGCATTCAAAATATATATATTTTTCCTAAAATTGTATATTTTCCACTTCTTGTATTCAAAACAATATTTACCAAAAATATATTTGTAAAAGTATTTTCCGGAATATTTCATAAGTTACGTTTTCGCGTTCGGTTTCACAATGTCAAGTGTGTAACTTAAATATTTATTCTTTGTAATTTTTGGTATTATTTTGGAGTTGTAATTGTCTTGGTAATTTGTAAGTTATATTATTTTACCCTAAAATAATATAACTATTCCACAAAATAAACAAATATTCACAAAAGTGTCTTAGTGTAGAATATATATTCTAAATATATATTTAACCATTTTCATGTATAAAACCAACCTCCGATACTTTGTATTTTTGTTACAAAAATTATCGCGAGGTTTATGTTTGAAAAACATAGTTTAAAATACACTAGTAAACACTTGTCTAGAAAATATTTACTAAGTGTTGGAATTTTTAGAAAATTTCGCCATAGTTTTCTTTGTAAATGGAGGTGTCCATGCTAATAAGCATATCATTTTCTTTTCCGAAAATCATTCAAACCATCAACAATCATACTCTTAACAATATTACACTTACCGAGTGCAAAATTATATATTTTACATAATGACATGAACTTGGTTTTTCACAAAAACGCGTAGTAACTTGGTGAAGTGTTTAGTGGGTTTAGTTACCCTCCAAAGTGTGTTTACTTTTGTTAAAATCTCATTCTCAGGATTTCTAGATGTTTACAACTTGTGAACTCATTTTACAAAAATATTTATTTACAACATTTTCTTGTTTTACTAGCCTTCCTACACTTATTTTATTTCCAAAAATAATGTAAGTGGAAGAAAAGTTATGACCTTTCAAAACCGTCTCTTGAACTTGGTTTGTTTAGAAAAATTATTCACAACTCTTGGATTTACAAGTTTACTAGTTCACTTGGTATGTCACTATACAAGAAAATCATTTCACTTTCAAGTTCATGTTTGTTCAAGAAGATGATTATTTCATGTAAACCCATAATCACCTTCTAACTTGTTAAACCATGTGTTTAATCATACTTTAACAAGTTCCATATGATGATCAACATCATATTATTAGTAATCAACTTGTAATCATCATCCATCTACTAAACAACATCATCCTAACAATATTTCATCTCCATGCAAACTTTATGTTCAAGCTTTTAGTTTATGTTCTTTTTTTAGTGCAATATGTGTCTATCGCCTCCGTCAATCAGAACCGTAGCAGAAAATGAAAAATACTAGACTTTATGATGTAATAGTTAGTAAAAAGGGCAAGGTGGCGTTATTGTAAATAAGGAAAACCTCCTTATAACCTTGTGCCTATAAATAGAGCATTAGACTTAAGAATTAGAACTTTTTGCCATTTAGAGCATTTGGAGAGCTAGAGATCTAGAGAGAGATTCTAGAGAGAGAAAGCTTGTCCACGTGATTCAGGTTCTTGTACACTATCAAATCTATCAAAGAATCACAGTTTATTTTACTGTTCGTGTGTTCGGTCTCACTCATGCACGGATTCCGCACGTCGTACGAGTCGGTTAGCAATTGAAACGGAGTCAAACCGGTCCTACAAGTGGTATCAGAGCTTCAGGGCGAGAAGTTCATACTACATCAGCTGATTCGACACTTTTCTCATCTTTCTACTCAATTTCTTTTTTATTTTTTCGGATTAAACAAGTTTCTATGGACAAAATGAGTTGAATCTCAAGTATATTGAGCGAAACTTGTTGTTAATCAATCCTTAACAGTATCAGCCTTTAAAACAAAGTAAAAATCAATCAATTTCATCAAAAACACAATCGGTTCTCGGACAGAAGTTTAAAACTCAGATCTGGAACGATTTTGCGGTCGAAATTGAACATACTATATATCATTGTGATCGGAATTAAGAGTAGTATATTCCTTGAAAGTATAAGATTGTAATTCGGACTAAAAATCAGTTAAAAACTGTGGTCCGCTTTTACGGTCATCGCGAGTTTCAGATCTGGAATGAGTTTTTGGTTCGCTCTTTCAGACAATCTTACTGTCTGGTCCGCTCAAACGGGCATTATCTGATCCGCTCAAGCGAACAGCTTGTTGTTTATCACGTGGTTCGCTTATCCGGACATTAGCTGGTCCGCTCGAACGAACATTAGCTGGTCCGCTCGAACGAACAAGTCTGGTCCGCTCGAACGAACAAGTCTGGTCCGCTCGAACGAACAAGTCTGGTCCGCTCGAACAGACATTGTCTGGTTCGCTCATTAGTACACTTTCTGGTTCGCTTATCTGAACCTGTTTGGTCCGCTTATCTGTCACGTGCACAGATTGATTCGCTTTTGTGGTTCTGTTTTTCAAAAATCTCGAAAATTTTTCTAAGTAATGTCTGATTTTGCAGGTACATTCAAAATGTTTGACGAAAAGGAAAACAAAAATCTTGAAAATTTAAATGATTGGATTTGTGAATCTTGGTGTGGGAGATTAGGTGATAAGGATGTTTATGTTAAAAGATTCGAAAATTTATTGTGTATGAAGAATGAATCAGTGGAGAAGTTGGTAAAACGGTTTGATGAGTTAGTTTACAAGTTAGAAAGACATGGGATATATTTTTCAAAGGATGAAAAAATTTCAAGACTTGTTAATGCTTTACCTTTGGAATGGGATAAATTCATGAATGAACTGAAACGGGATTCTAGTTTATCACGCTTTGATTTAAGAAGTTTCATAAATACTATAACAAATCATAGGAGTCATAAAGATTCAAGAAAAAGGGAGTTATTGGATGAAATAAAAGGAGAATCAGAAAAGATAGATTTGGATGTGATCATTGAAATGAGAAAACGAATCACTGTGTGTCTTGCAGCAAAAAATGTTATGAGTTACGATATTAAGAGGGGTTGCTATATTGATGAAAATATGAATCCTCTTGATTTTGTTAAAATTTTCTGTGCAGGAACATACAAGATGGAAACAAAGAAAGAAGTTGATGATGGAGAGATGAATGGAAAATGCTCGAAATGCTCGAAATCAGAAACAGACAATGTCAAACTTCTGAAAGATGTGGAGAATTTGACAGTGGAAATCAAAAGCTTGAAGGATGAGAAAGAATCTGATAATAAACAGATTCTTGAAATGAGAGAAAATTGTGAAAAATTGACGTCTGAAAATGACAAACT
Organism: Helianthus tuberosus; assembly: GCA_030545235.1. Taxonomy (NCBI): domain Eukaryota; kingdom Viridiplantae; phylum Streptophyta; class Magnoliopsida; order Asterales; family Asteraceae; genus Helianthus; species Helianthus tuberosus. Next base: position 92,457,672 of record CM060437.1, read on the forward strand.
GTTGAGTAGTTTGGACCGTTTGACATTGGAAATTAATGACTTGAAATAAAAAGAAAAAGATTTTGGAAAAATCAAAATTGAAAATGAAAACGTTTTTTGGATAAAATTGGAAAATGAAACGTTAAAAGAAAAAGAAAAAGATTTTCAAAATCAAATCAAGATTTTAGAAGATGAGAGAGATATTTTTGGTAAAGATAATCTTGAAAAACAAATTGAAATCAATTCTCATCTTGCTAAAATCATTCAGCTTGAAAAAGAAGCTGAAAAAGCTTAGATTAAAATCAATGAGCTTGAGAATAAATTGAAAGGTTTTGTGAATTCTACTTCACATGTTTGTCCAAAACCGATCAATTCTGTCCCAATAAGTGACAATGTCACAAATTTTAACAAAGTCAAAATTGAAGATTGTGATGAAATATCTGATGATGAAAAAGAAAAGAAAAGAAAAATATTTTTAGATTTACAAGAAAAATTTAAAAATACTGTTTTGCAATCTACTGAAACAGGTGAATGTTCTAAACAAAAACCTGTTAAGAAGAGTGTAGAACAGAAACAAAAAATTAAAAATTTGAAAAATTTTAAAAATGAAAATAAAAGCTCATCAGATAAGTCATTCAATCATTATCAAAAATCACAAAAATCTAAAAATGAAAACTCACAAAATGTTGGTAATAAGTGGTGCAGGTTTGACCACAGTGCTTCAAAGCCAAATCCAGTTTTCAGGAGGAGTGATAATCACCACAAAGCTAGACAATGTTATGATCTAAGCATATGGTGTGAAAGTGGTGAATGGTACGATAACAGAGTGTGCTACACCTGTGGTGTGAGAGGACACATTACTGTTAACTGCCAGAATTGGAGTTATGAGACAAGAAGATGCTATAATTGTCAAATCAGAGGTCATATTGCCAGAGATTGCCCAAAGAGATCAAATGAAAGATTGAGGGTTAATTCTCAAAGAATGACAAAGAAGCCAGTCAACGTCAAGCCCCATGAACAAAAGGTTCTAAAACCTAAAGTTCAGGATCAAACAATTCAAGAAAAGAAAGTTAAACTTTCACAGGGGCAGAAAGACAGACTGCGAAAGAAAAGGAAGAAGGCGAGAGAGTATCTCGAGAAAATTTTGTCTTCGGGTTCAAAGGACAGATTGAATAAAAGTTCTGATGAATCAACTCACTCGACTGCAAAGCCAAGTAAATTGAATTCTTCAGATGCAAATCTGAGGACAAAAGAGAACAAGAAGAAAAAGAATGTCATTGGCGATGAATCTGGCTCATCCAAGTCAGACAAGCCAAGTTCGGGCAATGAATCTGATTCCACAAAATCAGATGAGCCACAAGTTGAGGTAAAAAAGGAAGAGACAGTTCCGTTAATGAATGATGAGAACTTTCCACCATTACTAGCCGCAAACCTAAAATCAAAAGGTGTTGATGCTGGAAAAATGTTTAATAGCAATGTTAAACATATTTTTAGTAAGATGGTTGATGGTAAGGAAAAAGGAGTGAAAGAATTTTATGAAGAAAAGAGAAAAGCTCAAAATGCACCTAAGGCTGGTCAGGCTTGGGTGTCAAAATCTGTTGGTTGAATTCCTGACTTGCCGGAGCTTCCAGGTTGGTAAGTGTGAAGCAGGTATCGGCATCTTTCTTGAGAAATTCACAAAATGGTAACTGTGATATTTCGATTTACATGTGGTAAATCAGAGACATTAAGTTGTACTTGATTTTCTACTAGTGTTTGTTGTTGACAAGGGTCTTAATTGTTAAATCTTTCAAAATGGTTAAAGAAGAACAATGTGATGAAACCCCGAATTTGTTAATTCAACAAAACTAATTTTCCGGAAAAACCATTTGATTAAAACAAACTTAAATGTTTTGAAATCATAATGGGAAAATAGTTTGTTGTCAGGGGGAGTTCTGATTGTTTATGCCGAGTGAATGGCGAATTGAAGCAATTTGATATCAGTTTGTCACGTTTCTTGTATAGTTTGTTTTCAAATTTTCTCAGAAAATCAAAATTGAAACATATTTTGATTTTAGGGGGAGAAAAATTTAAAAAAAAAATTGAAAATTTGAAAATTTCAAAAACATTGAAAAAGTAAAAATGAGTTTTGTTGTGAAAAAGAGGAAATGATAGTAAATCAGTGAACTATCACAGCATGCTAAGGATATGAAATGTCAAATGTGATAAATGATCTCACTGATGATGTGTCAGTAGGTTTTTCCACATTTAGTAGATTGTAACGAGATATAAACCTAAATTTCAAACTTGCTTATATCGTGGGTAACATCTCTCGGATATATGGGTAACCCCCGAAATCTTGTTTGAAAGGTCTCGTATTCTGATATACTAGGTTTTTATACTCAGTTGATATCTGGGGTATTATTCCGGGACTTCTGCTGAACGGTAGTTCTGACCTAGTCCTCGAATAATACTTTCTGCAAATGCTTGAAACATAGCATCACCCTCAGCATAAATGATAAGACAATAAAATTGCTTAGCACTGTTGTTGTAAAAAAGATCCTCTAAAGGGGACACACCCAAGTTGAGTCATGATCTCTCTGCTGAACGGTAGTTCTGACCTGAGCTCTCATGATTCTTCATAATTTATTAACCCCTTACAGATATCATTTGTGTTATAATTGCCTGTAAGACTGAATATTGGGATCTGGATACGGGAGTATATTCTGAGGTGGGACACGCTATTAAGTCTAAGTATCTAAGACATTAAACTCGTATCTCGAAGCAGTTGAAATGTGTGTGAAAATTTAAGTGGATCAGTATACTGACAATCTAAGTGAATCGTTTAGAACTTAAAATGATTAAAGCTTAACGGTGCTTGTGATTTGTCTCATAAACTGATATGATCCTCTTACTCAAACTCACAAAAATATTATTTGTATATATTTCCTTACTGCATTTCTTTAAAATTCAAAATCCAAAAAGATTTTAGTGTGTTTTAGCATAAAGTTTTGAAAAATACAAAAAGATTTTCGACAACTAATGTTGAAGAGCTGATTTTCAAAATTCCAAGTGCTAAACTTGATGAACTAGAGGGTTGGGAGAATATATTGAAAACTTTGAATGTCATGTACAAATGTTTTGAAAGATTGTGTGTTTTAGTTAATCAAGGTCATTCATTTGAACTTGATGTAACTAGTATGATTGTTGAATTAATGATTTCTACCAGTAAGTTTACTAAATTCAATTGTTATAAATTTGTAAAACTTATGTTGAGGTAGAGGATGTGCAGGTTAACAGGTTGTAAACTTCATTATTCCCAATGGAATCTAATTGTCAAAGTTTGAACTAGATATCTCAAGATCCCAGCATACTGAGAGGGGGAGTCAATGAAAGGGGAAGTCTGGATCAATAGTCAAAGGGGAGTTTGAAGTTGGAGCCAGGATATAATCCTGAAACTTGTAAAGATAGAGTGTTTAAGATGAGAAGATAAAGAGTTGAAGAAAAGACCAAGACCGAAGACTCAGGTGCTGAAGATTGCTGAAGACTACGTCAACATCCAAGGGGGAGTCTGTTAGTGCACGGAATGTCTGTTGACTTCGTCTACATCAAGTCTTAGGTCAATATGGGTCAACATAGGGTTTAGAATGTCGAAATCATGAAAAATGTTGACAGGTTCGCTTATGTGACCATGTTAAGTCTGGTTCGCTCATAGGTACATACCTGGTTCGCTTATGTGACCATGTTAGGTCTGGTTCGCTTATTTGTCATTAGTCTGGTTCGCTTATGTGTCAAGTGGGCTGGTTCGCTTTTGTGGCAGTTCACATAAACGAACCACACACACTATATATAGGCTGATGTTGTGTTTCATTTGTAACGTTTGGAGCGAACCTAGGTCATTGCTTGTGGGACGATACGCTGTCAAAATTTCATCAGAAAGCAATCAAAAGATAGGAATTGAAAGGATCTGCTGTTGTAACTTCATATATGTTGATTCCGCCTTCATACATGAAGATGAGCTACTCTGACTGACTTTTCGGGTCAAGGAACGGTCCAACATCTTTAGTGTTCTTGTTCTTCATAACAATATATATCTTTTTAACAAACAAAATAAGATATAAAGACTAGTAGCAAGAGGCTTACAACTAGCTCAAAGGCTAGGGAAGATCACTAGAAAAGATGATGAAAAGTGGTGAATGAATGCAAGTAAGAGAGCTCCTTGATGATCCACAAGCTTCAAGCTCCAAGAATCACCTTCTAACACTAGAATGGACTTGGAGTTGGATGAATATGGTGGTGACAAGGTGGTGATGGTGGCGGCATAAGGGTCGAGAGGGAGAGAGAGAGTAAGTGAGAGAGTGGGGTGAGCTTGTGAAGTGAAAGGAAATGATATGGAATGATCTTGCAAGGATATAGACCATACTTATAATCTTACATCTCCATATTTTGTTCACCAAAACAAGTAAAGATCCATTATAAAATAGAAATAAAATCTAGTGGTGGGGTCCCCTACATGGGCCGTAAATCATCAAAGGGGGGGGGGGGTGGGGGTAATTGTAAAATTTGGTGATAAGTGGGCAAATGATTAGAAGTTAAATGTAATATCTAGTGATATATGTGTATGCCACTTTATATAATGTGTTGGGGTATTCGGAAGCCATAACTAGTTCAAAAATAATAAAACAATGTTTCTGACAAAAATTTGGTGTCCCGGGTAATGTCCGGTTAGATACCGATTCGTTAAAGCGCTAAGTTGTTCCGTATAGTGTCCTTTATGTATCTTTTTGTAACACTTTTAATTCCCAACAATTAGGAAAGCATTCAGGACAATTTAATCAATTTTCTGCACAATACTAGTGTGTTAAAAAACTGAATTTTGCTGAAAAATGCAGAATTCTTCACCTAAAGTGAGTTTTAGGCACTTTCTGGCACTCAAACTATCCCCTAGTGACGCAGTTTTATGGTCCTCACTTCCCTATATACCATACTAGTGTAATACCTTGTCCCTGGCTCATACTGGGCCTCAAAACACTGTCTGTCTATGTACTGGCACTGTCAGTATATTTCTGAGTTATCCGCTGACTGTGCTAACTGTGCTTTGTGCATTAAGTATGTCACTAAAGTTTGTCTGTGATAATGATGTGACATTATGTAATATGTGATGCACATGTATGTATGATGCAATAATCAGAAAGCAATTAAGTAATTCGGCACAGTCATTAAGCACTTAATTGTAATTAATTAATTGTACGGATACCTGGTTTAATGAGGGTTGTCACAGTAAATGGTAAATCCAAGCGATTAGTGTCTAACGTCATCAATAGATCTAAAGTCATCAATAGATATAATGTAATAACGATATCTAGATCTAGAGATAATGGCAGCAGGATTCATGTCGTGTTCGGCTTCATATGTCTTACACGATTTTCGTGTTTGGGTCCTTGTAAAATTATCTAGGTTCAGGTCGGGTTAGACCTGCAAACCCGTGTACATTACCCGTTTAACACCCCAAGTTGACACCTTTTTTTTCCTGGACCATCAAACATCTACAATGCAATGCAGGGCCGGTGATGGGAAGGGGCAGGTAGGGTGATGGACCCAAGCCCAAATATCCTGAGGGCCCAAAGTTTAAAAAAATTCTATATGTTATGTATTTGTTGTGGGCCTTTGTAAAATTTAATCTAGTTATTGTTATAGAGCTGTAACCTGTTGGGCCATTGAATTGTAAGCAAAAGTGATGAGCAGGATATCAAAACACATCAGATAATTCACAACGTCACATACAAGCCATAATCTACGGTACCAGCGCTATTGCTATTGATGAAGAGGCCAAGTTGATTGCTTCTCTTGAAACAAGATTCGAACAATACCAACTATATCAAAGAATATTTGGCTTTTTGTTTCCTAAAAAGTTTAGAGGACTTAATGAAAAAGATCTTAAGTCTCGTTGTTATCGCCTTCATGAAGCATCAAAGTATAAAGAAGAATCCGATGTTGATGCTGATGAACTTTATCAGGAGTTGAAATTGTTTGAGACATTTCTACCTAGTCATATTATTAGCCCTTTTGATGCTTACAACAGGCTGAAACAGATTGGTTTTTTTTTCTAATGGATTAATTGCATATAGAGTGTGGTTGACTATTCTGATAACAGTAGCATCCATCAGTAGAAAGAAACTTTTCAAAGTTGAAGTTGTTGAAGACCTACTTACGATCGAGTATGTCCCAAGAAAGACTCATGGATTAGCGATATATCTATTGAAAATGACATATTAGAGACTATGGATTATGAAGACTTGATCGAATGCTTTGCTTCCAAAAACGCTAAGAGAGCCGTACGATTCGCTTAAATAGGTAAATTTAGATTATTTTGGTATGCTACTTTTGTTTTGATGATTGTTATAACAATTCTTGCCATATTATGGTTTTTTATGTATGATTATTGGGTTTATATTATATGGGCCCGGTTTATTTTTACTCACACCAGGCCCAAAATGTTTTGAGATTTCTCGGAGATGGCACTGATGCAATGGTACACCTGAGCTTGTTCATGGCCACGTTGCCAAATATTTTTTGATTCCGGTATTGCATATTGTATTACTTGTACATGCACACCCCGCCGGAATGGGGTTGTTGTACGGAAAAATCCGCCACCAGACCTTTTGGTATGATTCTCATGCCAATTTAGCATTATCAATGTGTTACCTCCATTGGTTTATTGTCATTCTTCTCCTTATGAGATTCTTTTTAGTTATTGGCCACATTATCATCTTCTTCATATTTTTAGGTGTTTGTGTTATGCGTTTCTGGGTGATACCTCGACCCGTGACGGATTATTGATTGGAATGAGATGATTGTTCAAAGCTTATGTCACTATTAAATGTTCTAATATTTATTCATGTTACAATTTAAAATGTCATATTATACAAAATATATTCCAAATAATCTGAACATAATTCAATACATAAACATAGAAAAATCCATTTATTTAGTCTAAGACAATCCTATATGTCCTCCGTCCATGCATCATAAAACCCCGTCCATGTACCATGTGTAAAATATTTTTGGGTCAACTAAAAGAAGTTGGTGAGTAACTCTAAATTTAAATAAAATTATTTATTTAAAAAGTTAATTTATTTTTGAAAGTAAACATGCAACTCTTGTGATATTCTAATGTACCAAATAACAAATAAACAGCCAACAACAAATAAAACAATTAATACTTGAATCTTGAACCCATAAGTGGGGTGACTAAACGATGATGGTACCTTCATCCCATAGTCAAGAGGCAAGGGTCAGTCTATGAATAAATGAGATTATGAATAAATGAGATGATAACCACATCCCATGTCATGAGTAAAGGGTCAGCCTATGAATAAGTGAGGCGATACTCACATCCCATTATAAATTACGAGGGAAGGTCAACCGGATGTAAGTGAGCCTATGAATAAGAGAAGCACATACGAATTGACTAACCGTTGCACGTAAATTAAATAAACAAGTAAGCCACATAACACATAGACTTCAAAATCACTGTCATGTTGATAATTAAATTGAATAAACATGAGAATTTGCGTGACACATGATACACCCTAAAAAGTTTAATTGTAAAAAAAGGATTAGAGATCTACTCACAGTTTACGAAGTATGACCCACGAAATGAAACCGTCCGAGGAAAATGAACAATTCCAGATACAACTCAATGACAAAATCACCCTAAAAATATATAAATCTCATTTTGTAGTATAACAAGATAACTGTATATTATTATTTTCACACCATTACGAAGAAAGTGAATTAATTTCTCAAAAAATAAATATATTAATTTATAAAAATATATTTATTTACCAATCGAGATGTGATGTGACTTAAGTTTTGTACGAGTTCTCAGATGGGATCCTGAGTTGTTTATCTCTATATGAACTTATATGTATTTCATGTGAAATTATATATGTTTGAAAAGTAAACTATAATCATCACGGGATCAACGGGTCGTCGACTTAGTACTTTTCACAAACGAAAACATCTCAATCAAGTATAGTAAGTTGGGTGAACAACTTGCATGATAGACATGTATTCCGAACCTTAAGTTGTCCTATGTGTAACTAGGGCACGAGTAGGTTTTTCTCTTATTTCAGGCTTATTATTTGTTAGTTTTTTACGGATTTCGAGGTGAGTCTCACGACCCCTATTTTATTGTTTAATTCTTTTAGTGAAAAAAATACTTTTATTTAAAGTCACTAATACGATAGTATGAGACTGTATTTTACTCGATCATTTATGTGTGCCTGAGTTTTCTCATCCATCTCAATAGTACTCGGGAAACTCCCTGTGTTCTCCACTGTAACCATTAGTTGTGGATTTAGCCATGTAACCTCACAGATAGATCTATTGGGTTGACACCACCATTCTTGGTTAGTAGCGCTAACCTGGTAAAGGCAAAGAGTGCTTGAACTTCCGAAAACGATGTTACATAGTCATGGTTTGATTATATAGGCTCATGTAGACACATATATCATTGTCCTAGCTAGACTTTGATTTGGTCATTCACGAATATCACTAACTATGCGTAGGATTTCACAAAACGATTTCTCAACAATTCAAAAACGATTTCTCTGTGAACTAAACAACTTTAATTTGAATGATTTTAGCATGTTTTTCAGGTAAATGATTTCACGTCATGAAATGGACATTGAGCATACATATTCGGGTCACTATTTTTGATAGATCATCTGTTGAGGTTGTAGCAACTTGGTTTTCAAACACTTTTTTTGGTGATGTAATCTTTCAAAACATTTTGGTATTCCAAACTTAGTTTAATTGATAAAGATGTTGCTTGATCTTGTGTTGTGAAAACCTTTCGTGTGGTCCTTGGCTGGGTGTGATAGTTAAGAGTGTGTCGTGTTGAAAGTTGATGCAGAGTGTGAGATGTGAATGCTTGTGAAATTGCAAAAGATGATCATGAAGAAATGGTAGAATGCATCCTCGTATATAGAAGAAGAAAGAAATGGAAAACAAATCATTAATTTACCCATCTATATGCCTCGTATAGGTCTATACGAGGCTCATAGATGGGACCCACAAGTCACATTTCTCTGCATTCTTAGACATGGTACTAAATGCACCTCGAATAGACCTATACGAAGCCTTTATGTGGGACCCACAAGTCGAAACTCTATGCTTTCTTAGACCTTAGACCTCGTACAAAATACGTCGTCTATAGATCTATACACGGTGTATTGGTCTGTATGTGGAGGGTTTGACAACAAATGTCTACCAACGAAAATTGTGATAACCTTATATGTTGCATATAAAGCTACACACAACGTATATTGGGTATCAAAATAAGGTTGTTGGGCGTTTCAATAATAGGAAATACAAAGAGTATTAAAACATGTTCTCCTGGTGACTTTACCCACAAAAGCCGCATGCCACTTTAATATCACTATTGAACCTCACTCGGAATTCAGTTGATATCAGTTCGGTTCTTTAGAGCACAGACATTCACTATAGTAGTCACAAAAGAAATAAAAATAAATTCATTACATTACCAAAAGGATATTGTCACGTAACAGGCATGGATAAAAAAATAAAAACAAATACGTGCACTGATGTTTAATTGGAAATCATATTGCCTACAGTACCAAATGAAACACTCTATTTCGAATGTTACTTAGCAAAGTATATCAAGGGAGCATCTAGAAAAAATAAAGCAAAACTATGTATCTAGCTTTTAAGAAAAAAAAGTAACGAACAAGAGTTATTGGAGGATAACGTTAAAGAAAAGTGAGTTTTCAACTTTAAAAAATAGGAAACAGAACTACTTTATATAATAAGTCCATTATAATTTTTATTCTATACGTGTGGGCCATCTGGGGCAAAAGTGAAAGTGCACAAATTTTAATGTTATTTTACTAATTTCGTGAAAATAACGTTAAAAGCTGAAGACGGTTAATCATGCATCATGTGGTGGCGTTGATAGCTGAAAGACAAAAGGATACATGCACTAATCGGTCTTTGTCCCGATTGCTGAGGTTATGTGTCTTATGTCCAAGGCTTGATGCAAAACTACTATCGAGTCAGGAGTCTTACTGGAAGCAGCCTCTCTATTCCTACGGGATAGACGTAAGGGTGTCTATATCTTACCCTCCTCAGACCTTATATTTGCTTTGATATTACTGGGATTTAGTGATTATGATTATGATGAAGAATAAGTCCATTATAATGTTAAAGATAAGTGAATTTGCAACTTAAAATAATAGGAAATAACATGACTTTATACAGTACGTCCATAGGAATTTGTCCTAATATTACCTTTCCCAATTTGAGTTTCTTTAGTTTATGAAATCGATCATTTCACCCACTTACATCATTTTTGATTTCCAGATCGTTACGGTTTAACAGAAGATTCAGTCACATTCCATTCCCATTTTCTTTAGCTTCTTGCTGTTGCTTGGATCTAAAGCCAGCTTTTGTCTTCAGTCTAGTTGCTAAATTTGAGATTGTCAGTTTTTTTACTTACATCATTTTTTATTTCCAGATCGTTACGGTTTGTTGTTAGATTGTAGATCTTAATATATATGAAGTATTCTTGTGTGAGTTCTTTCTATTTTGTTAAACTGTGTTTAGTGTAATTCAGTTTTATGTGATTCTCACTGTTTTACAACTATTTGGAAACTTGTTTTGAAGTTTTTTTTTAACGCACTTATTGCCAGATCTCTTACAATCAACTTGCAAGTTTTGAAGATTGTAACTCAAGTTTTCTTTTTCGCAGAATCGCATGATATGCCAGAAAATTGAGTTCAATTCGTAATCAATTCAATCGCATACGATGAACCGTCATATTATAGTTGCACTACATATAGTTATAGCCCAAGGATTTATTTTATACCATACTTTGCCTGCGATTTTTAGTAGGATAAGGCGTCCGGTATTAGATACTCCGGTATCAGACACTCCGGAATTAGATACAGCGGTATTAGACACTCCGGTATTAGACACTGGAGAGAGGTCCATAGGTAAATTAGTTGTGTCAGGTAAAGAAATTGCAAAGGGGAGTAATGGCACGGTTGTCTTTGAAGGAATATACGAAGGTCGAAAGGTAGCTGTGAAACGCCTTGTCAAAGCACACCATGATGTAGCCTCTAAAGAAATTCAAAACCTTATAGTTTCTGACCAACATCCAAATATTGTTCGTTTGTATGGCTGCGAATATGATCGTGACTTTGTTTATCTTTCGTTGGAGCTTTGTGATTGCAGCCTATATGATCTTATTAAGTACTCAAAATCTTTTCAGCCGTGTAGGCCAAATGGCTACCCTTCCTCTGACTTGTTAAAACTAATGAGGTGAGTATTAGAAGAATGTATTGTTAGGGTTTATTAAATTTTACCATAAGTAAAAGATCTTATTTGATTAGGTTTCTTTTGTATTTATCCCAAGTCTACTCTTATGCATAGTTATCAATAATACAAAATATCTTACGGGGTTTTCATTATTTTATAGTGAATGCTTATTTTTATGTGTACTTTCGTTCTCTTTATTATAGGGACATAGTTGTTGGCCTTGTGCATTTGCATGGCTTGAGGATTATTCACCGGGATTTGAAGCCTCACAACGTGTTGATAGTTAAAGGAAGAAGCCTATCTTGCAAACTTTCAGATATGGGAATTAGCAAGCGCCTTATTGCGGATGTATCATCATTGGGACCGCATGCTACTGGTATGTTACATAACATCAACTACATCTTGCGTGGGTAGCTATCCTATTCCTTAATAATTAACATTTTAGTTATGGATTGTCACATTAGGTTCAGGAAGTTCAGGATGGCAGGCGCCTGAACAACTTTGTCATGGACGCCAAACACTGGCTGCAGATATGTTTAGTTTTGGTTGTGTCCTTTTCTTTTGCTTGACTCGTGGCGAGCATCCGTTTGGTGACCATCTTGAACGCGACATCAATGTGACAAACAACAAAAAAGTGAATCTCTCCATGGTGAAGGACATTCCTGAAGCTGTGAATCTCTTCATAAAATTGTTAAACCCTATTCCTAAACTCAGGTACACCGTTATTGTGGTATAATTTGAAGTGTTTGTTTTTTAACTTAGGAGGAGCTGGGGGCCTCACTGGAAGTAGGGGTGTAAATGAGTTAAGACGCTCGTGAGCTATTCGAGATTGGCTTGCTAAAAACTCGAATCAAGCCCAAGCTTTTATTGAGGCTCATTTAATAAGTGAGCTCGAGCCCAAGTCTTGTTTTGGAAAACTACTCATGAGCTGAGCTTGAGCTTTAGAAATAAAACTCTAAACGAGTCAAGCTCTAGCCCAATCTCTCTTAAAGTTATGGGTGGAATGATAACGAATATTGTTCATTTGTTAACTTGGGGACTAAAAGTGTACAAAGTTGGACAACCAAATTACTGTTTTACAAAAATGAAATTAAACACTATATTGACATGGTATTACATATGTATTTTTAAATGAGCTCTAATCTAGGCTCCGACTCGCTTAAGCCAGGATCAACTAACAGAAATTTTAGCGAGCCAAACATGAGTAGCTTGACTTGTTGACACCTCTCATTCTGGTTAAATATTAAAAAAAAAAAAAAACCTTTATTGTTTTGTAATTTTACTGGTTTTTTTTTATTTGTGATACTTATATCAGGCCAAAGGCATCAGAGGTACTACACCATCCTCTGTTTTGGAATTCTGATATGCGAATGTCGTTTCTTAGGGAAACGAGTGATAGGGTAAATTCAGAAAATTGGAAAGTTTCCATTGTTCGAGTATTAGAAAAAAAAGGTCGTGTCGTCTTCGGTAGAAATTGGGATGATAAAATGGAACCTGCATTTATCTCTTACATTGGAGACTCAAAACACAGGATATACTATTACAATCGCATTCGATGCTTACTCCGTGTTATCCGAAATAGCTTAAATCATTATCGAGATCTTCCTAAGGAAATTCAGGTACGATTTTCACAACATTTAAATTAGAGTTAACTGTCATTTCCGTCCCTGTAGTTTGTCCAATTATGTCAGTTCAGGCCAAATTTCAACTTTCTAACATTTCCGTCCCTGGCATTAATTCTTGAAACATGTCAGTTACTTCCAAAAATCTAAGGTTGAATAGAATAATTGGACAAACCACAGAGACAAAAAAGCCAGTTAATTCATGTTTTTTTTGGACGGAACTGACATGTTTAAAAAATATTAGGTACGGAAAAGTTACAAATTTAAAATTTAACCTGAACTTACAAAACTGAACAAACCACAGAGATGAAAATGACAGTTAACTCTTTAAATTATATAAAATGGGATGTATACTTAAAACTGTCGATTTGTTTTCCTTTTCCTTTTTTTTTCTATCTCTAACGGGTTAAAAGAAGTTAGTTAAAAAGGGAAGGGGTCGAAACTCTCTTATTGTCATCTCAAATGCTTTAAACTTACTAAATCAGCGTCTAACAGTGTAGTTCTTATAAGCTTATTCAGTACATTAGTTGTATAAATCTGGAAAAATGGACAGAAGGGTATTCATGGGTTGGGCAACCTCATTCACCCGTTTTGACTATCTAACCCGGCCGTTTTTAACTGTTTGAAACACAGGAATTGTTGGGATCTGTGCCGGAAGGGTTCGATGACTACTTTCGGCGCAGGTTTCCCAAATTGTTGATGAATGTGTACATTGTTATGTATCGTTACTACAAACAAGAAGAATGGTTCTGCAAGTACTTGGAATGTTAGTTATTGTACCAAGTGTGTGTCCTTTACATATGCATGTGTATTTTGTACGAAACAATCAAACTAATTTGTTTAAAGTTGTAATATTGCAAGATTATGTGTAACAGTTTTATTAAAGTTTGAAATAGTGTCTGTCACGTAGGAAGGGGCGGCATTCACTAATTTTTCACTCAAAAGTGTGTAATGGTTTAACTAAAATAATTAAATAAAGAAAAAGAAAATAAAAAAGTGGGTGACATGTAAGTAAATAAATAAATAAACAAACAATCCAACAAACGCGTTCTTATTTTTTTATATTGTATCATTTACATACACATATGTAGATTATGTACATGCACGAAAGTGTTAGACTAATTTGTTGCCATTTCTTTAATTCTCCGTAGTTCGCATAAACGAATTATCATTGATTTGTTTTTTATTTCTAATCATGTATATAAATTGTTGAGTGTTTGGAATGCATCGATAATGAATTTCAGAAGAAAGAAAAATCATTACATTTTATTATATTTTAACTTTATTTTTTTTTTAATTTGAAAATACGATTAGCTTATATTTTTTCGTATTCTTGCAACATATAGCGTTCCTCTTTGATCACGTACATTGATAATGCACATATGCATAACATATAAAATTGAAAGTAGAGAGTGACATAAATGAAGGTGATTAACTTCAAAGCAAAACACAATATGCATTATGTGGTTTTTACTATTCTTTAACCTTTTTTATTATGTTATAACAAGAACGCTCACATGTAAATACCCTCACTAATCCATTGGGAATAACCCAATGGTGTTGGTGAGTTAGATAAGATTTATTATAAGTGGAGGTCATGGGTTCAATCCTCATTATATGCAATGCAAGTTTAGTCATATTAAAAAAAAAAAATACTCTCACTACTTTTATATTATTAAGGAATATTGGATTTTAATAATCTCAACTATTCGTCGTTGGCCACTAACAGTCTCAACTTTAAAAATAACTACTAGTAGTCCCAACTATTCACATATTGGCCTCCAATGGACCCTGACTAACCCTAACACCGTTAGTCTCCAGTCGCCAGAAAAACCTTTTTGCCTGGAAAACTCATTTTTGGCCAGAAAACTCAATCTTTTCGTTCCAAACCTTTTTGCAACATTATTACAACCTTTAGGAACCATTTTCTAGTAAAAGTCCAAATTATTGAGGTTGTTAGAAAACTCTTTTTTCGCTAGAAAACTTTTTTTTGGCTGAAAAACTTAACATTTTCGTCCCAATCTCTCTTAAAGTTATTGGTGGAATGATAATGAATATGGTTCGTTTATTAACTTGGGGGCTAAAAGTGTACAACGTTGGACAACCAAATTACTGTTTTACAAAAATGAAACTAAACACTATATTGACTTGGTATTACATATGTATTTTTAAATGAGCTCTAATCTAGGCTCCGACTCATTTAAGCCAGGATCAACTAATAGAAATTTTAGCGAGCCAAACATGAGTAGCTCGACTTGTTGGCACCTCTCATTCTGGATAATATTTTTTTTTTTAAAAACCTTTATTTTTGTTTTTTGTAATTTTACTGGTTTTTTTCATTTTTGATACTTATATCAGGCCAAAGGCATCAGAGGTACTACACCATCCTCTGTTTTGGAATTCTGATATGCGAATGTCGTTTCTTTGGGATACGAGTGATAGGGTAAATTCGGAAAATCGGAGAGTTTCCATTGTTCGAGTATTAGAATATAAAGGTCGTGTCGCCTTCGGTAGAAATTGGGATGATAAAATGGAACATGCATTTATCTCTTACATGGGAGAATCAAAACACAGGAAATACAATTACAAGCGCGTTCGATGCTTACTCCGTGTTATCCGAAATAGCTTAAATCATTACCGAGATCTTCCTAGGGAAATTCAAGTACGATTTTCACAACATTTAAATTAGAGTTCACTGCCATTTCCGTCCCTGTAGTTTGTCCAATTATGTCAGTTCAGGCCAAATTTCAACTTTGTAACATTTCCGTCCCTGATATTAATTCTTGAAACATGTCAGTTATATCCAAAAAGCTAAAGTTGAATAGAATAATTAATTGGACAAACCACAGGGACGAAAATGGCAGTTAATTCATGTTTTTTTGGACGGAACTGACATGTTTCAAAAATATTAGGCACGGAAATGATACAAATTTAAAATTTGGCCTGAACTGGCATAACTGAATAAACCACGGAGACGAAAATGACAGTTAACTCTTTAAATTATATAAAATGGGTTGTATACACTCTTTAAATTATATAAAATGGGTGGAAACTCTCTTATTGTCATCTCAAATGCTTTAAATACTAGATCAGCGTCTAAGACTAGTGGGTATGGAGAGCCTCATCCCCAAGGGGATGGGCCGCCACGTCGGCGCCACGTAGGAGTGGCTTGGAGGGGTTGGACCTAGGGGGTGGGGGATTAACCCCTTTATGTATATATATGTATGTATGTAGAAGGAGGCCCGTCGACTTCGTCTGTGGGGAGCCGGATACGCCGGGACGGGAAGAGGGGGGCGGTGTGGGGGACCGGCGCCGGGCCTAAGCCGACCCCCATACCCATTGGCGGATCTTAGTGGAGCCGTGGCAGGGCCACGGCTCTGGCAAGTTTTTCGGCCGTAGTGCTAATTTTTCGCATTTCGATCGAAATTTTGTATATATACTATGTTCGGCCCTGACAAGTTTTTTGGCTGTAGTGCTAATTTTAGTGCCCGTGTCTTTCGGCCCTGGCAGGTTCAACGGGCAAGATCCGCCACTGCCCATACCGCTTAGTCTAACAATGTAGTTCTTATAAGCTTATTCAGTACATTAGTTGTATAAATCTGGAAAAATGGACAGAAGGGTATTCATGGGTTGGGCAACCTCATTCACCTGTTTTGACTATCTAACCCCGGCCGTTTTTAACTGTTTGAAACACAGGAATTGTTGGGATCTGTGCCGGAAGGGTTCGATGACTACTTTCGGTGCAGGTTTCCCAAATTGTTGATGAATGTGTACAATGTTATGTATCTTTGCTGCAAACAAGAAGAATGGTTCTGCAAGTACTTGGAATGTTAATTATTGTACTTCTAATATATATATATTTAGGGTAGGGTTCCAGCGTGAACAACCTCCCAAGAGTGAACTGCGTGAACAGATCTGGACCCTTGATTTCCTTTTTAGTTGTTAAGGGTAGGATTGTAATTGTATAAAAAATTAGATTTAAATCATTATTTAAATATTGAATTAAGTTACATCTTTCCTTTTTTAAATTCATTATCCACATAATGTTTTATTTCAATTTTAATTTTTATTTAAGATTTCATCACCAGAATTCAAATTTTGATTTTTAAGATCCATGTAACCTTCATATTTCAACGGTATACACATGTGTACTTGGATGTAAATAGAACAGTACACATGTGTACTCAGCATCGTACATATGTGTAATTAGCTACATAATACGTACATAGAAACAATACCTGTAAAACTATTTTATATTTAACAAATTACAAGTTCCATAATGTTTTCCAAACCAAACAAAAAAACATATAATTACAAGTTCCAGTTTCGTAAAAACAATAAACCCAACATAATCGAAAAAACAAAAAACATAATCTTTTACAACTATTCGCAACGTTGTATGCTGAATCATCCTTGTCGACCAAGCAAAAAAACATATGTGAATCATCCTTATCGACCTCATACGTGAATCATCCTTATCGACCTTCCATCTCCACTTTTCTCGTTAACGACATCTCCTATAATAGCACAAAAAAACTCAGCAACTAATACTTTGCATAATTCACAAGTGTACATCAACAACCTTACACATTCAATACAAAAAAAAACTGAGATATAACAAAAACAGACGCAATACACATGTGTACATCGCATTAAAAACAGAGCAAAACCAGAATACACATGTGTACATCGCAGTAAAACCAGAGCAAAATCAAAATACACATGTGTACATCACATTAAAACAAAAAGCTAAAGTTATTCACAGAAACAGAGTTAAACTAAAGTTTTTTATTCATTAAATGCCCACAAAATTTTCACCGTAATTTATACAATTGTTAAGTTTTAATCACATTTTTATAAAAAAAAGTCCTTTTTATTACTGACAGCAACCAAGATTTAGAAAACAAGAAAAGAAGTGAAATCAAACAACTTTCTTGTAAAGAAATTGACCCATTATCAAACAACAAACAACCCATAAAAACCTAAGCAAGTTCAACACAAAAAGTTAAATTATTCACAGGAACATTTCATCGAAGGAACATTTCATCGAACTGTTGGTGTGCCTCCTTACTTTTTCCTGTTGTTGTGCCTCTTTTTTTTTTAGAGAAACAACTTAAATGACAGCAATGTTCCAAAATTAAAAACAAAGAAAAACAACTTTATCATCTAGACAAGCTTAAATCAAACAAAGAAAAACAACTTCTTTTTTTTTGAGAAACAACTTAAACGACAGCAATGTTCCAAAAATAATAAAATCCATCTGAATAAAACTAAAAAGCTATATAATACAATTACGTATAAATAACAATAATCGGATTAGAATTACCTTATCTGAATAATACGATCCGGCGATGAAACAGACGCGATGAATCGTTTTTCTTCGGTTCGGATCTGAAAAACGATCCGGCGAAGATCAATGTTGGCGATGAAACGACGATGTCCCGTTTTCCTTTGATTCGGATCTGAAAAACCATCCGGCGATACTTTTCTATCTGGGCGATGAACGTGAGAGAGAAATTTGGATCTGAGCGATGAAGATGAGAGAAAGATTGAATGTATTTTCTTAGATCTGGTCAATGAAGGTGAGAGGGAGTTTGATGATAAAGAAAGATTGAATAGGAGAGAGAACGAGATTTATGGAATTAGTTTAAAAAGGAAATTACACATTTACCCTTATTGATTTAATTAAATAGTAACAATTAATCAAATAATTACCATCATGCCATTGACTTAAAATCTCAAGATCATAAAAATCAAGGGCCCAGATCAGTTCACGCCGGAGAAAATGTTCACGTTTGAACCTAATCCTATATATTTAAGTGTGTGTCCTTTACATATGCATGTGTATTTTGTACAAACAATCAAACTAATTTGTGTAAAGTTGTAATATTGCAAGATTATGTGTAATAGTTTTATTAAAGTTTGAGATGGTGTGTGTCAAGTAGGAAGGGGTCTCGCTTTCACAAACTTTTCTCTCAAAAGTGTGTAATGGTTTAACTAAAATAATTAAATAAAGAAAAAGAAAATAAAAAAGTGGGTGACATGTAAATAAATAAATAAACAAACAATCCAACGAACTAGTTCTTATTTTTTTTAAATCGTATCATTTACATACACATATGTAGATTATATACATACACGAAACTGTTAGACTAAATTGTTGCCATTTTTTTTTAATTAGCCGTAATTCGCATACACATATGTAGGTTATCTATTTAAACGAATTATCAAATTGATTTGTTTTTATTTCTAATCATGTATATAAATTGTTGAGTGTTTGGAATGCATCGATAATGAATTTCAGAAGAAAGAAAAATCATTACATTTTATTATATTTTAACTTTAATTTTTTTAAATTTGAAAATACGAATAGCTTATATTTTTTTGTATTCTTGCCGTTCCTATTTGATCACGTACGTTTTGGGACTAATTATACGTCGATAATGCACATATACATAACATATAAAATCGAAAGTAGAGAGTGACAGAAATGAAAGAGATTAACTTCAAAGCAACACACAATATGCCTTATGTGGTTTTTACTATTCATTAACTTTTTTATTATATTACAACACGAACGCCCACATGTAAATATCCTCACTACTTTTATATTATTAAGTAATTATAAGTAATACTAAATTTTAATAATCCCAATGATTCGCCGTTGGCCACTAACAATTCCAACTTCAAGAATAACAACTGATAGTTCCAACTATTCGCATATTCGCCTCCAATGCACCATGACTAACAAAATCCTAACATCGTTAGTCTTCGGTCGCCAGAAAAACGTTTTTTCCTGGAAAACTCATTTTTGGCTAGAAAACTCAATCTTTTCATTCCAAACCTCTTTGTAAGCTTATTACAGACCTTTAAAAACTATTTTCTAGTAAATGCCCAAATTATTAAGGTTGACAGGAAACTCTTTTTCGCCGGAAAACTTCATTTTGCCCAGAAAACTCAACTTTTTTGCCGGAAAACTCAACATTTTCATCCCAAACATCTTTATTGTCACACCCCCAAAATACCACATGCGGGAACCCCGTTAGGCGTGTGACGTACCAGGATCCAGCCACCAATCACCTTGAACTATTAACAAGATATTATATAAAAGTTCCCATTTATTACGTTAAAGTATTCAAAACATAGCTTAAAGTTTAGTATGTTCAGCGGAAGCATAAAGTAAATCATTGTTCAAATGTTTCAAAACCAAATATACGCAATCCAATAAGCTTGTCATGTGATTCCAAGAGGCTCGACCCATGACCACTCCAGCAATCCCAGACACCAAGTTCCTTATCCAAATAATCTAACGACCTGCGAGCATGCAACAGGTGTATTAGCACAAAGTTGGCGAGTCACAGTTTTACAAAACGTTTAGTTACCAAATGTTTAGTTCAGTTTAATAACACTGTTGATAATAACTCGAGTACCGCAAGATGGCGTCAGATTGTTTGCCCGTCCCCAATGCCCCTATTAAAACATTGGTCGTGATTTAAGGTCATTAGTTCACGCCCGTCCTCTCAGGTACGGTGTGAGGTTGCCAAGCATAATTGCGCTATCAACTAATACCCCGTTACCTCTCAGGTAACTAATTCGGTATAAGATGGGACTTAAGGTGATAGGAGTGAGTGTATTATCCAACATTCCAGTTTAACCCAGAAAAGACGTATTCCTCTCAGGAATACCCGTTTGATTGTCCCACCCACCGGGACGCATGCTCAAAGAGTAGTGAACTCACCTTAGATTTGCTCAGTAGGTTAAGTAACTTGAACTAATGTGGTCAACCACGTCCTATTATGATTACCATACAAGTCAGGTTCGGTTCAAGTCACACACCTATTGTAGTACACGTATTATACAAATTGTACACACGTACTGATCATAGCGTAGCACGTATAACAAACCGTATACAGTTTACTTAAACACATAGCACATCGGTTTACATTGTTCAGCCCATTAACATAAACACAAGTCCAAATAGTGCGCGGCCTGTTTCAAGTGTGCGGCCCACTATACCTCTGTGGCCCAATTTTGTTTCAAAAATGACCATCAGTCGAGACCATGAGGTCTCGACTCGCAACCTCTAAAGTCTCGAGTCGCAACCGACGATCTCGAGTGATGAATTAATTTGTCGAGACCATGAGGTCTTGAGTCAGGTCTCGAGTCGCAACCGGACCTGCACCCATGGTCTCTAGTCCTCTTGTTTGTGTGCAGGTGTGGTCTCGAGCCGAGACCAGAAGATTCTGACTCCCAACCCCAGTCGAGACTAGATGGTTGTAACTGATTTCCTTATTTGTAGTCCATTACCTCCGTAATATCAGTTAACACAATTTGGCAGTTTCAAACAGATCAAACAATCATATCTAGTCAACAGTTATGCATATTCATATAACCAAATTATGATCAACACATAATTGAAACTTCACTCTTGCAAGTCCTTTCGTAAGTATGTCGGCTCTTTGCTCATCACTCGTTACATGCTCCACTTTGATGTCATCATTCTCTACACACTCACGGATATAATGATACCTTGCCTTGATGTGCTTGCTTCGACTATGAAAGACCGGGTTCTTCACGAGTGCTATCGCTGAAGTGTTATCAACTTGTAACGGTACCTTGCTTAACTTCTTCCCCGTTAACTCCATGACCAAGTTTCTCAACCACACCGCTTGACAAGCCGCCGCACTTGCTGCCATGTACTCGGCTTCACAACTTGAGAGAGCTACGGTACTTTGTTTTGAAGAACACCACGTTATTGGTGATGACCCGTAATAGAAGACGTACCCCGTAGTGCTTCTTCCATCATCATCGTCGATGTTGTGACTACTATCGCTATAGCCACTCAAAATAGCATCTTTTTCTCGCGTATACTTTATTCCATAGCTTACCGTACCCTTAAGATATTGAAGTATTTGTTTTATCGCAAGAGAATGTGATACCTTTGGATTTTGCATGTACCGACTCACCATTCCAACCGCGAACGCCATATCCGGTCGGGTATGCAACAAGTAACGGAGGCAACCAACAACCTTCCGGAACTCGGTCGATCCACTTCTTCTTCTTTCTCGGCTTTTGTCAGTTTCAGGTTCGGGTTCATTGGTACGTATGTAGGATTGCAAGTGGACATGTTAGTTTCTTTGAGAATCTTTTGAGCATATGCTTCTTGCTTGACAGTGATAGCTCCATCTTCTTGAGTTACTTCTATGCCAAGATAGTAGGTCAGCTTACCTAGATCCGACATTTCAAAATTACTTGCCATTAGCCTTTTGAACTCCAAGATTTGAGAACAATTTGTTCCTGTCACAATGAGATCATCCACATAGACACCCACAAGGATCAAGTTTGCGTTGACCATCTTCCGATATACCGCTTGTTCTTGAGAACTTCTTTGAAACTTCATATTTCTCAAGATACTATCTAGCTTCGTATTCCACGCGTGGGGTGCTTGTCTTAAACCGTACAAGGCTTTTGTAAGCTTGTAAACCATTCTTTTTTCGCCGGGTTTAACAAAGCCTTCCGGTTGCATGACATAAACTTGCTCTTTTAACTCACCATGCAAAAACGCCGATTTAACGTCTAGATGGTGCACTTCCCAACCCTCACTCGCGGCTAGAGAAATCAACATTCGAACAGTTTCAAGTCTTGCTACAGGTGCAAAAACTTCATCAAAGTCCACTCCCGGTTTTTGCACGTAGCCTTTAGCCACAAGCCTTGCTTTAAATTTGTTGACCGAGCCATCCGCATTTCTTTTGATTTTGTAGACCCACTTTAACCCGATTGGTTTAACTCCATGTGGAAGATCAACAAGATTCCATGTTTTATTTTTTCTATGGAATCAATCTCAACCTTCATAGCCTTCCTCCATTCCGGTTGTAAATTTGCTTCTTCAAATTTAGTTGGTTCACCTATACATCAAAGCAATAGTTCAAAGGTTTCTATCTCGGTTTTTAGAACATAATCGGTGAACCATGCCGGGTTCATCTTGGCACTGTTGGATCTTTGCAACGGGTTTTGGACTTGTGCAACTTCACTTGACTCTTCTTCACTCTCATTCCCTTCTGTTTCATCAAGGTTATGAGAATTTTCAGCTGTGCTTGGCTCTTGGTCGACTTGTTCGAAATTGCTGTTTTCTGGGCTCGGTGGATGTGGCTGACTTGGTTCGGCTGCATCGGCTATTACGGAACCAGCCCCTGTCTTGATTCTACCATGCCAATCGAGTAAAAACATGCCGGGTTTATATTCATGAGTAACCTCTGTTGGTTTCTCCCAATTCCAACTTGCATTTTCATCAAAGTCTCGACACCTGCTGACGACGATTTTCCCGGTTTTCGGATTGAACACTCGGTATGAACCGGACCCTGGTTCACTTCCCAAATATACCAAGCAGATAGCTCGATCATCGAGCTTGTTTATGCCGGGTTTTGCTACTTTCGGGTATGCCAAACACCCAAACACTCTGAGATATTGCAAATCCGGTTTCTTTTTCTTGAACATCTCGTATGGTGTTGTGTTGGTTAAGGTCCTAGTAGTAACTCGGTTGATTATATATGTGGAGTGTCTAACCGCTTCCCCCCACATATAGTTTGGAACACTTCGGGCTTTCAAGATGCTTCTCGTCATTTCCATTAGTGTTCGGTTTCGTCTTTCAACCACCCCATTTTGTTGGGGTGAATATGGTGCTGTTAGGTGCTGGTTAATGCCTTGCTCCTCGCAATACCGGTTAAACATATGTGACGTAAACTCACCCCCCCTATCGGTCCTTAGAGTTTTGACGACTTCACCGGTTTGTTTTTCCGTCAACCTTTTGTATAGCTTAAAAGTCTCGAACGCTTCACTTTTAGCCTTTAGCAAATAACTCCACATAAATCGTGAGTAATCATCAATCAAAACAAAAACATACCTATTACCCGCCACCGTAGGAGGAGTAATCAGACCGCATAAGTCACCATGAATCAACTCCAAAACACGAGTTGCTCTAAACAAGGCCGATTGAGGAAACGGTTGTCTTGTTTGCTTTCGAACTAAACAAGCTTCACACAACTTCTTTTCAGGTCTTAGAGGTGGTACGCCATTTACCATATTCTTTCTTGTCATGTTTGAAATTGATTCCCAATTAAGGTGGCCGAGTCTTGCATGCCAAAGCCAACTGTCATCTTCTAATCGTGCTTGTAAACATACTGGTTTCCCCACCTTGAGCCGAGTCTTATAGAGCCTATTGGCGGCTCTCTTTACGGTCATAAGAATCTTTCCCCGGTTATCACGCAACACAAGTGTGTCGCCTTTCATATTAACCTCGCAACCCGTCTCGGTTGTTTGCCCGAGGCTAATAATGTTACTCTTAAGACTTGGGATATAATAGATGTCGGTCAATAGCCGTTGTTCACCAGTTTTTGTTTCAAATAGAATTGACCCTTTTCCACATATGTCAACACAAGAATCATCCCCAAACCTTACCCTTCCTCTGACCCTTTTGTTTAATTCAGAAAAATAAGATATATTACCAGTCATGTGATTACTCGCGCCATTATCCATATACCACATGTCTTCATCTTTGGATCCGAGTTCAAGCTTCTTTGGTAACACCTTTGATTCGTTCAAGAACACAGTTTCTTGAAGAGTTTCTATCATAAACACAGTAGGATCGGTTTCATCGGCTTCGGCTAAGTGGGCTTCATCTTTGTTTCGTTCTGGGCACCGCGACACAAAGTGTCCAAACTTATCACATCGGTAACATTGGATTTTGGACATATCTCGGTTTTTTTCTTTGCTTCGGTTTTTGTTTTCGTTGCTGGATCCTTCTTCTCTGTTGGAACGGCTCGAGTTATTTCCACCGCGATTCCCTCGACCACGGTTCCCTCCACGACCCCGTGTTCCTTGACCTCGGCCTCGATTGTTGGTCGACGATGATGATGTTTCGGTTTTATTGAACAGTAACTTTGATTGTGGTTCAACGACATCTTCTTCCTTCAACCGTTCCTCATAAGCTTTCAATCTCCCAACAATATCTTCAAACTTTATAGTTTTGAGGTCCAACGTTTGTTCAAGGGTTGCAACGATGTGAATGTACTTACCACGTGGCAAACTTTTGAGAAACTTCTTGACGAGTTTTGTTTCGTCCATTGTTTCTCCTAACGATGCCGACTTCGAGGCTATGCAAGATAGTTTCCCGGCAAAATCATTGATCGCCTCGGTCTCCTTCATGCGCAGATTATCAAACTCGGTTGCTAGGGTTTGTAATCGGGCTTCTTTGACTCGATCCGCACCAACGTTGCGAGATTTGATTGCATCCCAGATAGCTTTAGGACTATCCAAGTCGCCGATCTGCATGATCATGGACTCCGGTATCGACTGGAATATAAGAACAACCGCCATGTTATTCTTTTCTTCATCAGTTGATCCCGGTTCAATCGCTTCCCATACCTTATACACCTTCATGATTGCCTTCATGCGCAGCAACCAAACATTGTAGTTGGACGAGGAGAGCATTGGACATTGAACAGGTTGATGAACTGGTTCTTTTCCCTTCGACGGTGCCGACCCAGAGTTTGTCATCTTCTCTGACTGATCGTACAACCTTGATCGCCGGTTCTGATACCAATTCAAGAACGAATTGATAAAAACACAATTTAGGGTAAACTCACTTTTATTATAATCAAGAAAAACTAGCTCAAAACTCGATTACAATAATCCCTCACGCTAATTCAACCCTAACACGGCTAAACTTATATAGGGAATTACAACTTGTTTCCCAAGTAATAGAGAGAACCCTAAAAGAACCCCAGAGCCCAAAACCAACATGTTTTAGGTTCAACGCGGGCCGACCACAATTCTACACAATTGGGCCGTATTCAGTAATTGTCCAACAGTCCTATGTGTAACTAGGGCACGAGTAGGTTTTTCTCTTATTTCAAGCTTATTATTTGTTAGTTTTTTACGGATTTCGAGGTGAGTCTCACGACCCCTATTTTATTGTTTAATTCTTTTAGTGAAAAAATACTTTTATTTAAAGTCACTAATACGATAGTATGAGATTGTATTTTACTCGATCATTTATGTGTGCCTGAGTTTTCTCATCCATCTCAATAGTACTCGGGAAACTCCCTGTGTTCTCCACTGTAACCATTAGTTGTGGATTTAGCCATGTAACCTCACAGATAGATCTATTGGGTTGACACCACCATTCTTGGTTAGTAGCGCTAACCTGGTAAAGGCAAAGAGTGCTTGAACTTCCGAAAACGATGTTACATAGTCATGGTTTGATTATATAGGCTCATGTAGACACATATATCATTGTCCTAGCTAGACTTTGATTTGGTCATTCACGAATATCACTAACTATGCGTAGGATTTCACAAAACGATTTCTCAACAATTCAAAAACGATTTCTCTGTGAACTAAACAACTTTAATTTGAATGATTTTAGCATGTTTTTCAGGTAAATGATTTCACGTCATGAAATTGACATTGAGCATACATCTTCGGGTCACTATTTTTGATAGATCATCTGTTGAGGTTGTAGCAACTTGGTTTTCAAACACTTTTTTTGGTGATGTAATCTTTCAAAACATTTTGGTATTCCAAACTTAGTTTAATTGATAAAGATGTTGCTTGATCTTGTGTTGTGAAAACCTTTCGTGTGGTCCTTGGCTGGGTGTGATAGTTAAGAGTGTGTCGTGTTGAAAGTTGATGCAGAGTGTGAGATGTGAATGCTTGTGAAATTGCAAAAGATGATCATGAAGAAATGGTAGAATGCATCCTCGTATATAGAAGAAGAAAGAAATGGAAAACAAATCATTAATTTACCCATCTATATGCCTCGTATAGGTCTATACGAGGCTCATAGATGGGACCCACAAGTCACATTTCTCTGCATTCTTAGACCTGGTACTAAATGCACCTCGAATAGACCTATACGAAGCCTTTAGGTGGGACCCACAAGTCAAAACTCTATGCTTTCTTAGACCTTAGACCTCGTACAAAATACGTCGTCTATAGATCTATACACGGTGTATTGGTCTGTATGTGGAGGGTTTGACAACAAATGTCTACCAACGAAAATTGTGATAACCTTATATGTTGCATATAAAGCTACACACAACGTATATTGGGTATCAAAATAAGGTTGTTGGGCGTTTCAATAATAGGAAATACAAAGAGTATTAAAACATGTTCTCCTGGTGACTTTACCCACAAAAGCCGCATGCCACTTTAATATCACTATTGAACCTCACTCGGAATTCAGTTGATATCAGTTCGGTTCTTTAGAGCACAGACATTCACTATAGTAGTCACAAAAGAAATAAAAATAAATTCATTACATTACCAAAAGGATATTGTCACGTAACAGGCATGGATAAAAAAATAAAAACAAATACGTGCACTGATGTTTAATTGGAAATCATATTGCCTACAGTACCAAATGAAACACTCTATTTCGAATGTTACTTAGCAAAGTATATCAAGGGAGCATCTAGAAAAAATAAAGCAAAACTATGTATCTAGCTTTTAAGAAAAAAAAGTAACGAACAAGAGTTATTGGAGGATAACGTTAAAGAAAAGTGAGTTTTCAACTTTAAAAAATAGGAAACAGAATTACTTTATATAATAAGTCCATTATAATTTTTATTCTATACGTGTGGGCCATCTGGGGCAAAAGTGAAAGTGCACAAATTTTAATGTTATTTTACTAATTTCGTGAAAATAACGTTAAAAGCTGAAGACGGTTAATCATGCATCATGTGGTGGCGTTGATAGCTGAAAGACAAAAGGATACATGCACTAATCGGTCTTTGTCCCGATTGCTGAGGTTATGTGTCTTATGTCCAAGGCTTGATGCAAAACTACTATCGAGTCAGGAGTCTTACTGGAAGCAGCCTCTCTATTCCTACGGGATAGACGTAAGGGTGTCTATATCTTACCCTCCTCAGACCTTATATTTGCTTTGATATTACTGGGATTTAGTGATTATGATTATGATGAAGAATAAGTCCATTATAATGTTAAAGATAAGTGAATTTGCAACTTAAAATAATAGGAAATAACATGACTTTATACAGTACGTCCATAGGAATTTGTCCTAATATTACCTTTCCCAATTTGAGTTTCTTTAGTTTATGAAATCGATCATTTCACCCACTTACATCATTTTTGATTTCCAGATCGTTACGGTTTAACAGAAGATTCAGTCACATTCCATTCCCATTTTCTTTAGCTTCTTGCTGTTGCTTGGATCTAAAGCCAGCTTTTGTCTTCAGTCTAGTTGCTAAATTTGAGATTGTCAGTTTTTTTACTTACATCATTTTTTATTTCCAGATCGTTACGGTTTGTTGTTAGATTGTAGATCTTAATATATATGAAGTATTCTTGTGTGAGTTCTTTCTATTTTGTTAAACTGTGTTTAGTGTAATTCAGTTTTATGTGATTCTCACTGTTTTACAACTATTTGGAAACTTGTTTTGAAGTTTTTTTTTAACGCACTTATTGCCAGATCTCTTACAATCAACTTGCAAGTTTTGAAGATTGTAACTCAAGTTTTCTTTTTCGCAGAATCGCATGATATGCCAGAAAATTGAGTTCAATTCGTAATCAATTCAATCGCATACGATGAACCGTCATATTATAGTTGCACTACATATAGTTATAGCCCAAGGATTTATTTTATACCATACTTTGCCTGCGATTTTTAGTAGGATAAGGCGTCCGGTATTAGATACTCCGGTATCAGACACTCCGGAATTAGATACAGCGGTATTAGACACTCCGGTATTAGACACTGGAGAGAGGTCCATAGGTAAATTAGTTGTGTCAGGTAAAGAAATTGCAAAGGGGAGTAATGGCACGGTTGTCTTTGAAGGAATATACGAAGGTCGAAAGGTAGCTGTGAAACGCCTTGTCAAAGCACACCATGATGTAGCCTCTAAAGAAATTCAAAACCTTATAGTTTCTGACCAACATCCAAATATTGTTCGTTTGTATGGCTGCGAATATGATCGTGACTTTGTTTATCTTTCGTTGGAGCTTTGTGATTGCAGCCTATATGATCTTATTAAGTACTCAAAATCTTTTCAGCCGTGTAGGCCAAATGGCTACCCTTCCTCTGACTTGTTAAAACTAATGAGGTGAGTATTAGAAGAATGTATTGTTAGGGTTTATTAAATTTTACCATAAGTAAAAGATCTTATTTGATTAGGTTTCTTTTGTATTTATCCCAAGTCTACTCTTATGCATAGTTATCAATAATACAAAATATCTTACGGGGTTTTCATTATTTTATAGTGAATGCTTATTTTTATGTGTACTTTCGTTCTCTTTATTATAGGGACATAGTTGTTGGCCTTGTGCATTTGCATGGCTTGAGGATTATTCACCGGGATTTGAAGCCTCACAACGTGTTGATAGTTAAAGGAAGAAGCCTATCTTGCAAACTTTCAGATATGGGAATTAGCAAGCGCCTTATTGCGGATGTATCATCATTGGGACCGCATGCTACTGGTATGTTACATAACATCAACTACATCTTGCGTGGGTAGCTATCCTATTCCTTAATAATTAACATTTTAGTTATGGATTGTCACATTAGGTTCAGGAAGTTCAGGATGGCAGGCGCCTGAACAACTTTGTCATGGACGCCAAACACTGGCTGCAGATATGTTTAGTTTTGGTTGTGTCCTTTTCTTTTGCTTGACTCGTGGCGAGCATCCGTTTGGTGACCATCTTGAACGCGACATCAATGTGACAAACAACAAAAAAGTGAATCTCTCCATGGTGAAGGACATTCCTGAAGCTGTGAATCTCTTCATAAAATTGTTAAACCCTATTCCTAAACTCAGGTACACCGTTATTGTGGTATAATTTGAAGTGTTTGTTTTTTAACTTAGGAGGAGCTGGGGGCCTCACTGGAAGTAGGGGTGTAAATGAGTTAAGACGCTCGTGAGCTATTCGAGATTGGCTTGCTAAAAACTCGAATCAAGCCCAAGCTTTTATTGAGGCTCATTTAATAAGTGAGCTCGAGCCCAAGTCTTGTTTTGGAAAACTACTCATGAGCTGAGCTTGAGCTTTAGAAATAAAACTCTAAACGAGTCAAGCTCTAGCCCAATCTCTCTTAAAGTTATGGGTGGAATGATAACGAATATTGTTCATTTGTTAACTTGGGGACTAAAAGTGTACAAAGTTGGACAACCAAATTACTGTTTTACAAAAATGAAATTAAACACTATATTGACATGGTATTACATATGTATTTTTAAATGAGCTCTAATCTAGGCTCCGACTCGCTTAAGCCAGGATCAACTAACAGAAATTTTAGCGAGCCAAACATGAGTAGCTTGACTTGTTGACACCTCTCATTCTGGTTAAATATTAAAAAAAAAAAAAAACCTTTATTGTTTTGTAATTTTACTGGTTTTTTTTTATTTGTGATACTTATATCAGGCCAAAGGCATCAGAGGTACTACACCATCCTCTGTTTTGGAATTCTGATATGCGAATGTCGTTTCTTAGGGAAACGAGTGATAGGGTAAATTCAGAAAATTGGAAAGTTTCCATTGTTCGAGTATTAGAAAAAAAAGGTCGTGTCGTCTTCGGTAGAAATTGGGATGATAAAATGGAACCTGCATTTATCTCTTACATTGGAGACTCAAAACACAGGATATACTATTACAATCGCATTCGATGCTTACTCCGTGTTATCCGAAATAGCTTAAATCATTATCGAGATCTTCCTAAGGAAATTCAGGTACGATTTTCACAACATTTAAATTAGAGTTAACTGTCATTTCCGTCCCTGTAGTTTGTCCAATTATGTCAGTTCAGGCCAAATTTCAACTTTCTAACATTTCCGTCCCTGGCATTAATTCTTGAAACATGTCAGTTACTTCCAAAAATCTAAGGTTGAATAGAATAATTGGACAAACCACAGAGACAAAAAAGCCAGTTAATTCATGTTTTTTTTGGACGGAACTGACATGTTTAAAAAATATTAGGTACGGAAAAGTTACAAATTTAAAATTTAACCTGAACTTACAAAACTGAACAAACCACAGAGATGAAAATGACAGTTAACTCTTTAAATTATATAAAATGGGATGTATACTTAAAACTGTCGATTTGTTTTCCTTTTCCTTTTTTTTTCTATCTCTAACGGGTTAAAAGAAGTTAGTTAAAAAGGGAAGGGGTCGAAACTCTCTTATTGTCATCTCAAATGCTTTAAACTTACTAAATCAGCGTCTAACAGTGTAGTTCTTATAAGCTTATTCAGTACATTAGTTGTATAAATCTGGAAAAATGGACAGAAGGGTATTCATGGGTTGGGCAACCTCATTCACCCGTTTTGACTATCTAACCCGGCCGTTTTTAACTGTTTGAAACACAGGAATTGTTGGGATCTGTGCCGGAAGGGTTCGATGACTACTTTCGGCGCAGGTTTCCCAAATTGTTGATGAATGTGTACATTGTTATGTATCGTTACTACAAACAAGAAGAATGGTTCTGCAAGTACTTGGAATGTTAGTTATTGTACCAAGTGTGTGTCCTTTACATATGCATGTGTATTTTGTACGAAACAATCAAACTAATTTGTTTAAAGTTGTAATATTGCAAGATTATGTGTAACAGTTTTATTAAAGTTTGAAATAGTGTCTGTCACGTAGGAAGGGGCGGCATTCACTAATTTTTCACTCAAAAGTGTGTAATGGTTTAACTAAAATAATTAAATAAAGAAAAAGAAAATAAAAAAGTGGGTGACATGTAAGTA
Source organism: Helianthus tuberosus (assembly GCA_030545235.1). Taxonomy (NCBI): domain Eukaryota; kingdom Viridiplantae; phylum Streptophyta; class Magnoliopsida; order Asterales; family Asteraceae; genus Helianthus; species Helianthus tuberosus. The sequence goes on from CM060437.1 coordinate 92,489,346, forward strand.
AATAAATAAATAAACAAACAATCCAACAAACGCGTTCTTATTTTTTTATATTGTATCATTTACATACACATATGTAGATTATGTACATGCACGAAAGTGTTAGACTAATTTGTTGCCATTTCTTTAATTCTCCGTAGTTCGCATAAACGAATTATCATTGATTTGTTTTTTATTTCTAATCATGTATATAAATTGTTGAGTGTTTGGAATGCATCGATAATGAATTTCAGAAGAAAGAAAAATCATTACATTTTATTATATTTTAACTTTATTTTTTTTTTAATTTGAAAATACGATTAGCTTATATTTTTTCGTATTCTTGCAACATATAGCGTTCCTCTTTGATCACGTACATTGATAATGCACATATGCATAACATATAAAATTGAAAGTAGAGAGTGACATAAATGAAGGTGATTAACTTCAAAGCAAAACACAATATGCATTATGTGGTTTTTACTATTCTTTAACCTTTTTTATTATGTTATAACAAGAACGCTCACATGTAAATACCCTCACTAATCCATTGGGAATAACCCAATGGTGTTGGTGAGTTAGATAAGATTTATTATAAGTGGAGGTCATGGGTTCAATCCTCATTATATGCAATGCAAGTTTAGTCATATTAAAAAAAAAAAATACTCTCACTACTTTTATATTATTAAGGAATATTGGATTTTAATAATCTCAACTATTCGTCGTTGGCCACTAACAGTCTCAACTTTAAAAATAACTACTAGTAGTCCCAACTATTCACATATTGGCCTCCAATGGACCCTGACTAACCCTAACACCGTTAGTCTCCAGTCGCCAGAAAAACCTTTTTGCCTGGAAAACTCATTTTTGGCCAGAAAACTCAATCTTTTCGTTCCAAACCTTTTTGCAACATTATTACAACCTTTAGGAACCATTTTCTAGTAAAAGTCCAAATTATTGAGGTTGTTAGAAAACTCTTTTTTCGCTAGAAAACTTTTTTTTGGCTGAAAAACTTAACATTTTCGTCCCAATCTCTCTTAAAGTTATTGGTGGAATGATAATGAATATGGTTCGTTTATTAACTTGGGGGCTAAAAGTGTACAACGTTGGACAACCAAATTACTGTTTTACAAAAATGAAACTAAACACTATATTGACTTGGTATTACATATGTATTTTTAAATGAGCTCTAATCTAGGCTCCGACTCATTTAAGCCAGGATCAACTAATAGAAATTTTAGCGAGCCAAACATGAGTAGCTCGACTTGTTGGCACCTCTCATTCTGGATAATATTTTTTTTTTAAAAAACCTTTATTTTTGTTTTTTGTAATTTTACTGGTTTTTTTCATTTTTGATACTTATATCAGGCCAAAGGCATCAGAGGTACTACACCATCCTCTGTTTTGGAATTCTGATATGCGAATGTCGTTTCTTTGGGATACGAGTGATAGGGTAAATTCGGAAAATCGGAGAGTTTCCATTGTTCGAGTATTAGAATATAAAGGTCGTGTCGCCTTCGGTAGAAATTGGGATGATAAAATGGAACATGCATTTATCTCTTACATGGGAGAATCAAAACACAGGAAATACAATTACAAGCGCGTTCGATGCTTACTCCGTGTTATCCGAAATAGCTTAAATCATTACCGAGATCTTCCTAGGGAAATTCAAGTACGATTTTCACAACATTTAAATTAGAGTTCACTGCCATTTCCGTCCCTGTAGTTTGTCCAATTATGTCAGTTCAGGCCAAATTTCAACTTTGTAACATTTCCGTCCCTGATATTAATTCTTGAAACATGTCAGTTATATCCAAAAAGCTAAAGTTGAATAGAATAATTAATTGGACAAACCACAGGGACGAAAATGGCAGTTAATTCATGTTTTTTTTGGACGGAACTGACATGTTTCAAAAATATTAGGCACGGAAATGATACAAATTTAAAATTTGGCCTGAACTGGCATAACTGAACAAACCACGGAGACGAAAATGACAGTTAACTCTTTAAATTATATAAAATGGGTTGTATACACTCTTTAAATTATATAAAATGGGTGGAAACTCTCTTATTGTCATCTCAAATGCTTTAAACTTACTAGATCAGCGTCTAAGACTAGTGGGTATGGAGAGCCTCATCCCCAAGGGGATGGGCCGCCACGTAGGAGTGGCTTGGAGGGGATGGACCTAGGGGGTGGGGGATTAACCCCTTTATGTATATATATGTATGTATGTAGAAGGAGGCCCGTCGACTTCGTCTGTGGGGAGCCGGATACGCCGGGACGGGAAGAGGGGGGCGGTGTGGGGGACCGGCGCCGGGCCTAAGCCGACCCCCATACCCATTGGCGGATCTTAGTGGAGCCGTGGCAGGGCCACGGCCCTGGCAAGTTTTTCGGCCGTAGTGCTAATTTTCCGCATTTCGATCGAAATTTTGTATATATACTATGTTCGGCCCTGGCAAGTTTTTTGGCTGTAGTGCTAATTTTAGTGCCCGTGTCGTTCGGCCCTGGCAGGTTCAACGGGCAAGATCCGCCACTGCCCATACCGCTTAGTCTAACAATGTAGTTCTTATAAGCTTATTCAGTACATTAGTTGTATAAATCTGGAAAAATGGACAGAAGGGTATTCATGGGTTGGGCAACCTCATTCACCTGTTTTGACTATCTAACCCCGGCCGTTTTTAACTGTTTGAAACACAGGAATTGTTGGGATCTGTGCCGGAAGGGTTCGATGACTACTTTCGGTGCAGGTTTCCCAAATTGTTGATGAATGTATACAATGTTATGTATCTTTGCTTCAAACAAGAAGAATGGTTCTGCAAGTACTTGGAATGTTAATTATTGTACTTCTAATATATATATATTTAAGTGTGTGTCCTTTACATATGCATGTGTATTTTGTACAAACAATCAAACTAATTTGTGTAAAGTTGTAATATTGCAAGATTATGTGTAATAGTTTTATTAAAGTTTGAGATGGTGTGTGTCAAGTAGGAAGGGGTCTGGCTTTCACAAACTTTTCTCTCAAAAGTGTGTAATGGTTTAACTAAAATAATTAAATAAAGAAAAAGAAAATAAAAAAGTGGGTGACATGTAAATAAATAAATAAACAAACAATCCAACGAACTAGTTCTTATTTTTTTAAATCGTATCATTTACATGTTAGACTAAATTGTTGCCATTTTTTTTTAATTAGCCGTAATTCGCATACACATATGTAGGTTATCTATTTAAACGAATTGTCAAATTGATTTGTTTTTATTTCTAATCATGTATATAAATTGTTGAGTGTTTGGAATGCATCGATAATGAATTTCAGAAGAAAGAAAAATCATTACATTTTATTATATTTTAACTTTAATTTTTTTAAATTTGAAAATACGAATAGCTTATATTTTTTTGTATTCTTGCCGTTCCTATTTGATCACGTACGTTTTGGGACTAATTATACGTCGATAATGCACATATACATAACATATAAAATCGAAAGTAGAGAGTGACAGAAATGAAAGAGATTAACTTCAAAGCAACACACAATATGCCTTATGTGGTTTTTACTATTCATTAACTTTTTTATTATATTACAACACGAACGCCCACATGTAAATATCCTCACTACTTTTATATTATTAAGTAATTATAAGTAATACTAAATTTTAATAATCCCAATGATTCGCCGTTGGCCACTAACAATTCCAACTTCAAGAATAACAACTGATAGTTCCAACTATTCGCATATTCGCCTCCAATGCACCATGACTAACAAAATCCTAACATCGTTAGTCTTCGGTCGCCAGAAAAACGTTTTTTCCTGGAAAACTCATTTTTGGCTAGAAAACTCAATCTTTTCATTCCAAACCTCTTTGTAAGCTTATTACAGACCTTTAAAAACTATTTTCTAGTAAATGCCCAAATTATTAAGGTTGACAGGAAACTCTTTTTCGCCGGAAAACTTCTTTTTGCCAAGAAAACTCAACTTTTTTGCCGGAAAACTCAACATTTTCATCCCAAACATCTTTATTGTCACACCCCCAAAATACCACATGCGGGAACCCCGTTAGGCGTGTGACGTACCAGGATCCAGCCACCAATCACCTTGAACTATTAACAAGATATTATATAAAAGTTCCCATTTATTACGTTAAAGTATTCAAAACATAGCTTAAAGTTTAGTATGTTCAGCGGAAGCATAAAGTAAATCATTGTTCAAATGTTTCAAAACCAAATATACGCAATCCAATAAGCTTGTCATGTGATTCCAAGAGGCTCGACCCATGACCACTCCAGCAATCCCAGACACCAAGTTCCTTATCCAAATAATCTAACGACCTGCGAGCATGCAACAAGTGTATCAGCACAAAGTTGGCGAGTCACAGTTTTACAAAACGTTTAGTTACCAAATGTTTAGTTCAGTTTAATAACACTGTTGATAATAACTCGAGTACCGCAAGATGGCGTCAGATTGTTTGCCCGTCCCCAATGCCCCTATTAAAACATTGGTCGTGATTTAAGGTCATTAGTTCACGCCCGTCCTCTCAGGTACGGTGTGAGGTTGCCAAGCATAATTGCGCTATCAACTAATACCCCGTTACCTCTCAGGTAACTAATTCGGTATAAGATGGGACTTAAGGTGATAGGAGTGAGTGTATTATCCAACATTCCAGTTTAACCCAGAAAAGACGTATTCCTCTCAGGAATACCCGTTTGATTGTCCCACCCACCGGGACGCATGCTCAAAGAGTAGTGAACTCACCTTAGATTTGCTCAGTAGGTTAAGTAACTTGAACTAATGTGGTCAACCACGTCCTATTATGATTACCATACAAGTCAGGTTCGGTTCAAGTCACACACCTATTGTAGTACACGTATTATACAAATTGTACACACGTACTGATCATAGCGTAGCACGTATAACAAACCGTATACAGTTTACTTAAACACATAGCACATCGGTTTACATTGTTCAGCCCATTAACATAAACACAAGTCCAAATAGTGCGCGGCCTGTTTCAAGTGTGCGGCCCACTATACCTCTGTGGCCCAATTTTGTTTCAAAAATGACCATCAGTCGAGACCATGAGGTCTCGACTCGCAACCTCTAAAGTCTCGAGTCGCAACCGACGATCTCGAGTGATGAATTAATTTGTCGAGACCATGAGGTCTTGAGTCAGGTCTCGAGTCGCAACCGGACCTGCACCCATGGTCTCTAGTCCTCTTGTTTGTGTGCAGGTGTGGTCTCGAGCCGAGACCAGAAGATTCTGACTCCCAACCCCAGTCGAGACTAGGTGGTTGTAACTGATTTCCTTATTTGTAGTCCATTACCTCCGTAATATCAGTTAACACAATTTGGCAGTTTCAAACAGATCAAACAATCATATCTAGTCAACAGTTATGCATATTCATATAACCAAATTATGATCAACACATTAATCAATCATTCTGAACATTCAAATCGGATCATTGGAACAATTATTTCGAAAACTAACATTCAATCCTTAATCATTCGTTCATGTTCATAACAATTTAGTAATTCACCCCAATCACCAATCGGATCAAACCCGAAACATTCAGACGTATCCACTAATGTTCATCATTGTCAAACCAAGTATTCATAGTGTTCATGTCGATCCCTAAGATTCATGCAACCCTAGTTATATGTTCAAATCATATCCGTATGGATTTACTATCATCATGAGCATACATATACGAATATACACGGCTGGAATTAAACAAGGAATACAAACTGAACCAAACTAGATACTAACCGAGAGTTGTGTATGCACACTAGTATTGGAACGAGAGAGATGAGGCTGCAATCCAAAGAGAGCTTCAAAGGAACTAGGGCTTCGAGAGAGAGGCTGCCTTCGGTTCCGATGGAGGGAGTAGAGGGATTAGGGTTTTGTGTGTTTTATGCTATGGAAAGATTATGAGAAACACACACCCTTAGTGTATGCGCACAAGGGATGAGCCGGGCTCATCAGTTCAGGCCGTAGGCCAAGATGCGACGCGAGTGGGCTTTGGGCCGAGAACTGTATACACAAAATGAGGAGTGCGCGGTCAGGAACAAAGTGTGCGGCCCGAAGGTGTTGTGCGATCATGTTCATATTAAAACAAATAACACTTAACATTTAGCAACCATTTACACAGTTAAACATTCCATCCACTTTCATTCATACTAACACGTATACGACTTAACACAAGGTAGAAAAGAACTAGTACAAGACTCTTGAAAGTACGAGTTGTCACATCATCCCCATCTTGAAAGAAATTTTGTCTCGAAATTTAATAGACAATCAGTCACGATGACGAAATGGTAGTTAAGGATGACTGTGGATTTTCCTCAGGTGCCACATCATCCTCAACTTGAAAGGGAATTTCGTCCCGAAATTCACCAGTTCCATCAGAATTCGGTTTAGCAGTTTTGAACAATTGAGGATACTTGATCTTCATCTGATCCTCGCGTTCCCACGTGAACTCCGGTCCACGTCTTGAGTTCCAACGAACTCTCACGATTGGGATTCGACTATGTTTACAGACCTTAACTTCCCGGCCCATGATTTCGATAGGTTCTTTGACGAACTGTAACTTATCATCGATCTTCAGCTCTTGCAACGGTACAACAAGTGTTTCATCGGATAAACACTTTTTCAGGTTAGAGACATGAAAGACATCGTGTACGTTACCTAATTCGGCAGGTAACTCGAGCTTGTTGGCCACTTTACCGATTCGTTCCAGAATTCTAAAGGGCCCAACGTAACGTGGGTTAAGCTTGCCACGCTTCCCAAAGCTCACCACACCTTTCCAGGGCGAGACTTTCAGCATGACACGATCGCCTACAGCGAACTCCAAGGGTTTCCTATGCTTATCAGCGTAGCTTTTCTGACGGTCACGCGCTGCCGCCATATGATTTCTGATCTGGACAATCTTCTCTGAGGTTTCAAGTACAAGTTCCAGACCTGTGATCTGGCTATCACCCACCTTAGCCTAACAAAGAGGAGATCGGCATTTCCGTCCGTACAATGCCTCGAACGGAGCTGCCTGGATACTGGAATGGTAACTATTGTTGTAAGAGAACTCTATCAAAAGCAAGTGTTTCTCCCAACCTTTACCAAAATCGATCACACATGCTCGCAGTATGTATTTAAGTGTCTGGATGGTTCGTTCGCTTTGACCATCCGTCTGAGGGTGATAAGCAGTACTCATGTCAAGACGTGAGCCGAATGATTTGTGCATCGCTTGCCACAAATCGAATATGAAATGCGGATCACGATCGGAAATGATAGAGGTTGTCACCCCATGCCTAGAAACCACCTTCTTTAAATATATACCCGCAAGCTGCGAAAACTTGTCTGTTTCCTTGATCGCATGGAAGTGCGCAGATTTCGTCAGACGGTCACCGATCACCCAAATGGTATCGTTTCTGTTTTGGGTTCTTGGTAATCCAGTGATAAAGTCCATAGCAATCTGTTCCCATTTCCACATGGGTATTTCTGGTTGCTGAAGCAATCCAGACGGTTTCTGGTACTCCACCTTGACCTTTGCACAAGTTAAGCATTTACTCACATACGTCGCGATGTGGGCTTTCATCTTCGGCCACCAATATGAGACTTTTAGATCCTGATACATTTTATCAGAACCCGGATGAACAGAGTATCGAGACTTGTGTGCTTCGTCCGTCACAAGTTCTCTGATGTTACCATAAAAAGGAATCCATATTCGCTCCATGAAGTAGCAAATACCGTCAGATCTCACAACAAGTCGTTTCTCCATGCCCCGCAAAGATTCAGCTTTAAGGTTCTCGTCCTTCAACGCTTCAATTTGGGCAGAACGGATCTGGTCAGGAAGGTTAGAGTGGATTGTGAGCTGCAACGCTCGAACACGTTTAGGTTTTGTCTCCTTGTGGCTAAGAGCATCAGCTACAACGTTAGCCTTGCCTGGATGATACTTTATTGCACAATCATAATCGTTTAAGAGTTCCACCCAGCTACATTGTCGCATGTTCAACTCCTTCTGATCAAAGATATGCTGAAGGCTCCTGTGATCGGTATAAATTGTACATTTAGTACCGTACAAGTAATGCCTCCAGATTTTTAGCGCAAAAACCACGGTTCCCAACTCCAAGTTGTGAGTCGTGTAATTCTTTTCATGAATCTTCAACTGTCGAGAGGCGTAAGCTATCACTTTCTCACGTTGCATCAGCACGCAACCGAGACCTTGAATTGAAGCGTCACAGTATACCACGAAATCTTCGGTATCCTCAGGTAAAGACAAGATTGGTGCACTGCAGAGTCTTTGTTTCAAGAGTTGAAAAGCGTCTTCCTGTTTCGTTCCCCAAGAGTATACAACCACTTTCTGTGTTAATGCAGTAAGAGGTTGAGCGACCCTCGAGAAATCTTTAATGATCTGCGGTAGTATCCAGTGAGACCAAGAAATTGTCACACCTCCAAAGGATTCTTCGGTGCCGCCCAATTTCTGATAGCATCGATCTTAGCGGGATCCACGTGTATTCCCAATTCGTTGACTATGTGACCAAGGAAGTGTACTTCTCGAATCCAGTAGTCGCACTTAGAAAACTTCGTGTAGAGTTGCTCCTTCCTCAGGAGCTCCAAAATAAGACGCAAGTGCCGCTCATGGTCCTCCTTGCTCTTAGAATAGATCAGAATGTCGTCAATAAACACGATGACAAAATCTTCGAGATACGGTTTGCACACACGGTTCATGAGGTCCATAAAAACCGTTGGTGCATTAGTTAGCCCGAATGGCATGACCAGAAACTCGTAATGGCCATACCGCGTTCGAAAAGTTGTTTTAGGAACATCCTCCTCTCGGACCCTCACCTGATATTAGCCTGATCTTATGTCGATTTTCGAATAGAAGCTTGACCCTTGCAGCTGGTCAACCAGATCGTCAACGCGTGGTAAAGGATAACGGTTCTTAACCGTCACGTTGTTGAGTTCACGGTAATCAATACACATACGAAAGGACCTATCTTTCTTCTTCACGAATAGAACTGGGGCTCCCCAAGGCGAAGAACTAGGTCGGATAAAGCCTCTATCCAACAGTTCTTGAAGTTGATTAGACAGTTCTTGCAACTCTCCGGGTGCAAGACGATGAGTAGCACGAGTAATCGGGGCTGCTCCTGGCGTAAGATCAATCTGGAATTCCACCTGACGGTGAGGAGGTAAACCAGGAAGTTCTTCGGGAAAAACATCAGAAAACTCTCGAACAACAGGTAGATCTTCGATTCTCTTTTCCTCCGGCTGAGTGTTAGTAATGAGTGCTAAAATAGCAGGATAACCCTTCCGTAAATACTTCCAGGCTTTCATAGCTGAAATGATGCCAACCATTGCACCACTTCGATGACCTTGGACTGACAGAGATTCCCCACTGGGGAGAGGAATACGTACAATTTTCTCCTTACAGAGAATTTCCGCTTGGTGCTTAGAGAACCAATCCATACCAATGACCACATCAAAACTTCCAAGAGTGACGGGATGTAGGTCAATGTCGAACACTTGACCTATAAGATCGAGCTTGCACCCAAAATGAACATGTGAGGCTTCAATTGACTTGCCATCAGCCAATTCTACGACCTGTTTGTTTACCAGAGGTGTTGGAGTCAACCCTAACTGACGGCTGAATCCCAAGGACACATAACTCCAATCGGCACCAGAGTCGAATAAAACAGAAGCAAAAAGGTTGTCCATAGAAAACGTACATGTCACAACGTTGCCATCGTTCCTGGCTTCACCAGCTCCGATAGTAAACACTCTTCCATGTGCACCATTCCCACCATTATTGTCGTTGGTATTGTTCCCAGCATTGATGTTATTATTCTCGGCATTCTGATTCAGTTGAGGGCAATCTCTCCTGAAGTGACCCTTGTCTCCACATTGGAAACATCCCTTTCAGTTACCTTGGTTTTGTGGAGGTTGCTGTCTCTGTTGTTGTTGCAGCTGCTGTTGCTGCAGCGGTTGTTGTTGCTACTGTTTTGGAAATGGGGCCCTGCAATCTTTTACCATATGCCCCACTTTATCGCACCTTTGACAGATTCGGGTACATGGTTCACGGTGATGGTAGTTACACTTGCTACACCTTGGTTGTTTCCCCGCGTAGGAGCCCTGATTTAAGTTGTTGCTCTGGTTCTGATTAACAGAGGATGACTGGCTAAAACTGCGGTTGTTACTATTGTCCGGCTTCTTCTGTGACTGGCTCGAGTTGGACACCTTGTCCGTATCGTTCCACTTACGTTTGTTATCCATAGCAGGAGTAGTTGTTGTAGCAGTAGTGGCAGTAGCAGAAACACGGGGTGGTAGCGAGCCACGCTCCACCTCCTGGTCAGTGATCTTGTGAGCCAACCGAATCATTTGGGGTAAGTTGTTGAGGTTTGCTGCAGTAACCAAGTCCTTGACCTGCGGTGCTAATCCTTTGATGTACAGCTCAATCCTCCGATGTGGTGGTCGTGATAAGTTTGGGCACATATTAGCTAGTTCGTGAGACCGTTTCGTGTATGCCTCAATCTTAGAACCCACCATTTTTAGATCATAGTACTCGTTTTCCAGTTTCTGCACTTCGTCACGAGGACAGTACTCCTTTCTCATCAGCTCCTTAAAATCATCCCATGTAGTTGCATTTGCCATCTCGATGCCTACCATCTGTACCTGGGCATTCCACCAGATTAAGGCACCATCCTCCAGTGTGCCCGAAGCATACTTCACTCTGTCCCCAGCAGGACAGTTGCACATAGCAAATACCGACTCAGCTTTCTCAAACCAACGGAGTAGTCCCACTGCTCCTTTAGTTCCACTGAACGTATGTGGCTTACAATCCATGAACGTCTTGAACGTACAAACAGGTGGGTTGTTCTGATTCTGATTCTGATTCACATGTTGACCTAAGGACGAAAGAAAATACAACACACGAGTAAGAGTCGAGTACGCGACACATGGATAAAGAGTGTTTGGCACATATCGTACCAGCCTGCTGAACCGCTAGGACTTCAGCTACACGAGTATTGATCAAGTCGGTTAGTTCCGCTTGGGACATAACAATGTTGCCACGTCCACCGCCGCGGCCACCACCACGTCCACCATTGCGTCCGCCACATCCGTTCATGATTCTATATAAGGAGGGTAGAAAAGGTTGAGGATCAGAATTAAGTAGGAATCAAACATCGCTATGACTCCCATAGACTTCTGAATCCTACCATTAAGTCAAATAATGGAGCAGAACCCCCTTCACACTTGTTAAGCCTCACTGGGACGCACATGCACCCCACCATTATTATTATGTGTGCACCCATAATGATAATGCGATTTGCATGATTATCTCAGCTCCTCTTAATTCGTGCTAGAAGGTTGCTCAGATTCGAGTAACAAGGCAAAAGACACCACAAAACATGGAACACGAAAGTCTAGAGGAAATGTCACACCATCAATCACATAACATAGGCAAATAACACATGAATTCGTACTGTAGTGCTATGTGTGCAATCATATGCAATGTCATACGTATGTCTACACTAGTTATGCAATGCAATAAGTAAACAAGAGACGAACCTTGCAATCTGGAGCTGAGTGTCATGGTCGATTTCAGAACTGTTCGGTTATAGTCTGGTTTTATAAAACATTTTAAAACCTAGTTCACTATAACCAGTGGCTCTGATACCAAATTGTCACACTCCCAAAATACCACATGCGGGAACCCCGCTAGGCGTGTGACGTACCAGGATCCAGCCACCAATCACATTGAACTATTAACAAGATATTATATAAAAGTTCTCATTTATTACGTTAAAGTATTCAAAACATAGCTTAAAGTTTAGTATGTTCAGCGGAAGCATAAAGTAAATCACTATTCAAATGTTTCAAAACCAAATATACGCAATCCAATAAGCTTGTCATGTGATTCCAAGCGGCTCGACCCATGACCACTCCAGCAATCCCAGACAACAAGTTCCTTATCCAAATAATCTAACGACCTGCGAGCATGCAACAAATGTATCAGCACAAAGCTGGCGAGTCACAATTTTACAAAACATTTAGTTACCAAATCTTTAGTTCAGTTTAATAACAATGTTGATAATAACTCGAGTACCGCAAGATGGCTTCAGATTGTTTGCCCGTCCCCAATGCCCCTATCAAAACATTGGTTGTGATTTAAGGTCATTAGTTCACGCCCGTCCTCTCAGGTACGGTATGAGGTTGCCAAGCCTAATAGCGCTATCAACTAATACCCTGTTACCTCTTAGGTAACTAATTCAGTATAAGAAGGGACTTAAGGTGATAGGAGTGAGTGTATTATCCAACATCCCAGTTTAACCCAGAAAATACGTATTCCTCTCAGGAATACCCGTTTGATTGTCCCACCCACCGGGACGCATGCTCAAAGAGTAGTGAAATCACCTTAGATTTGCTCGGTAGGTTAAGTAACTTGAACTAATGTGGTCAACCACATCCTATTATGATTACCATACAAGTCAGGTTCGGTTCAAGTCACACACCTATTGTAGTACACGTATTATACAAATTGTACACAAGTACTGGTCATAGCGTAGCACGTATAACAAACCGTATACAGTTTACTTAAACACATAGCACATCGGTTCACATTGTTCAGCCCACTAACATAAACACAAGTCCAACTAGTGTGCGGCTTGTTTCAAGTGTGTGGCCCACTATACCTCTGTGGTCCAATTTTGTTTCAAAAATGACCATCATTCGAGACCATGAGACTCGCAACCTCTGAAGTCTCGAGTCGTAACCGGCGATCTCGAGTGATGAATTCATTTGTCGAGACCATGAGGTTTCGAGTCAGGTCTCGAGTCGCAACCGGACCCGCACCCATGGTCTCTAGTTTCAAATCATATCCATATAACCATACGATTTACTATCATCATGAGTATACATATACGAATATACACAGCTGGAATTAAACAAGGAATACAAACTGAACCAAACTAGATACTAACCGAGAGTTGTGTACGCATACTAGTATTGGAACGAGAGAGATGAGGCTGCAATCCAAAGAGAGCTTCGAAGGAACTAAGGCTTCGAGAGAGAGGCTGCCTTCGGTTCCGATGGAGGGAGTAGAGGGATTAGGGTGTGTTTTGTGCTATGGAAAGATTGTGAGAAACACACACCCTTAGTGTATGCGCACAAGGGATGAGCCGGGCTCATCAGTTCGGGCCGTAGGCCTAGATGCGATGCGAGTGGGCTTTGGGCCGAGAACAGTGTACACAAAATGAGGAGTGCGCGGTCAGGAACAAAGTGTGCGGCCCGAAGGTGTTGTGCGATCATGTTCATATTAAAACAAATAACACTTAACATTTAGCAAACATTTACACAGTTAAACATTCCATCCACTTTCATTCATACTAACACGTATACGACTTAACACAAGGTAGAAAAGAACTAGTACAAGACTCTTGAAAGTACGAGTTGTCACACTTATAATATTAGATCAGACCTTTAGGAAACCTTTTTTCGGCCAAAAACATTTTTCCAGCGACCGGAGACTAACGTCGTTAGAGTTCTATCAGTCGGGGTCCATTGAGGGTCAATATGTTAATAGTTGGGACTGCCAATGCTTATTTTTAAAGTTGGGATTGGTGGCGGCTAACGACGAATAGTTAGGATTATTAAAATCCAGTATTCCTATTATTAACGCCCTCATATATACACACACTAGTTTTATATAATTAAGTTATTTGATAAAAGTTTTCAGATTTTTTTTAATTTGATAGAATTGCCTACTAATTGAAAACTCCTCCAGACTGAATTTTTTTTATAATGTTGTTTATATAGAAATACTAAGAAGAAATTTTTCCGGTAAACTAAAATTTCAGTTTATTACGTAGCAGATTTTGGTCAGTATCGATTTGGTTTGGTATGACACGGGAACTCGGTATAACAGCCAAAAGAACTACGTAAAATCAGATATCAACACATCTTTTACATTAATTGAAAACCATAAAATGAAATTTATATCGGATGGTACCGTTAAAAGTTAACCTTTTTGAAACAAAAAAAGGTAAACACCGGTACCATACCGGACCGGTACCAAAAACGCAAAATGTTAGCACTGAATCGGTATCGAAATCAAACTGGTTCAGGAAATTCGATACCGGTATCCGGTACCATTTGTTCATCCCTAGTTTAAGCGAGGTATGCAACCAACACTAAGACAAGGTGGTTAAGGCCATACGGTGTGGTCGCGTGGAGAGAGGGGCAAGCTCCTCCACGCCCCCTACGCCAACCCCCTCCTATCAAAAAAATGGTGTTGTCCCTTAGGGGCTTGGGATTTCTCACGGGTATGGGGATGTGGGTTGGGTAGGTAGACGATGCATTCTTTTTTTTTTTGGGGGGGGGGGTGTAAATGTTTTGTATTAGATAATATTTGTTTATAAATGAGTTGGGTATGTTGATGATCAACTTTTATAATTTTTTGTCTATTTTTTAGTATGTTAATGATCAACTTTTAATATTTTTTATCTGATTTTTAACATGTTGATGATCAACTTTTAATCTTAAATAGTCATTATTTTATTTCATAACATATTATTTATTTTGTCCCATAAAGTCCATGGGTATTAGCTTTTTAATCCAAATAAAATGATAAAATATATAAGTTATATGATAATAAATTAAAGGGCAAATGACATAAAAAAATCAACATTCTTTTTTTTTTTCTCATGAAAGTCCTTTCAATTTTTTTTGCATTTAAAAAACCAACATACTTTTTTTTATTATTCATAAAAGTCCTTCCACTTTTTTGCACGTTAAAAACTAACATACTTTCTTTTTTGTTTAATAAAAGTCTCTAAATGACTTTTTATATATAAAAGTCTCTCCACCTGTTATATTTGAACAAAATTGTAAATATTTTTATATTTATTAATATCACGTTAAAAAAGAATTGAGATGAATTAATGTTTTAAATTGGATATATGGCAAACAAAAGTATGTTCAATGTTTGTCTTTTTTTCCATTTTTAATTCAATAAATTGATAACAATAAATATTATTCAAAAAAAATATTCACGAGCGTGGATGACATAACTCAAAATAAAATAAAATAAAATAAAATAACAAACATATAAAATGGTATGTATGAATCTAAAATCTTTAAAAAAATATAACATAATTTGTTAAATAATGCTTTCTTGATTTCATCCGATTATAATTAAGAGATTTTTGTTAAAGTTTCATATTTTAATGGACTTGTATGATACAAGAGTAGAAAGTACGTTCTTTTTTTTATGTATAAAACGTGGTTAGAGGAATTTTTTAGACAAAAAGAAAGTATATTGGTTTTTTATGTGAAAAAAAAGTGGAGGGACCTTTATGAACTAAAAAAGAAAGTACGTTGTTTTTTTTAAGTGCAGAAAAAGTGAAAGGACTTTTATGAGAAAAAGCATAAAGTATATTGGTTTTTTATTTCATTTGCCCTAAATTAAATGAAATGCAAACACCATATTACTTTCAATTTTTGATAGTCATTAACAAGTTACAAATAAACTTTCCATTTTATATAATAAATAGTATTTCAAAGTTTTTATAATATTTTAAGTATTTATTTTTTATTTCATGATGTATTGTTTATTCCACCTCGTAAAGTTCACGGGAATTAGCACTAGTATTTATATAAAGAGTAAAGTACAATTTTAGCGCGTAGGGTTTACATCTAATCACACTTTTAGCCCTTATTTGGAAAAAATTCAACACTCCCGTCCCAGTGGTTGTCGATTGCTCGCAATCAGGTCCCTCCCATTAACTTTCCGTTTATAATTCAGTGAAAAGACTAAAATACCCCCATAACTTTACTTACAATTTCAGTCCCTGGACGTTCTTCTACATAAATTCCCTCCATATTCGAAACAATTCCTAATCTAGGAACTAAGCACTGATCAACCTGCAATATGAATGTATTAACAACAACAACAATAGCCTATAATAACAAATTTAACCAGATTTGAAACATTGTTAATATTTTGAACTTCAAATGGGTTTGACTTAACAAACTGAACTAGGAAGCTGCTATTTAGGGTCATTGTTTACTACAGTTAATAACACTTCCTCATATGAACACATTAGTAACATTTGTTTACTCAATTTCCAATCATATAACTTCAATTTGTACAACATACTTAAGTTGGTTTTGACCTCTATCTTAGTCAAGCATGTTTGGTCTTCAATTTGACCTGTGTTTTGTTGCCCCATGTTTGAACATCAAAATACCTTTGTTTAGTTAAACATGTTTCAACATCCAAACTCGATTCCAGTTAAATGCACTGGTTTTGTTCAATCAAATTCACGTTCACTCGAATAAAAGGTTATCTACTGTCATATACTTGTTCATTCAAATACATATACTCAGTTAAACGCACAATGAAAATGAACATCTAATACAAGTTCATTCAAATGACTAAAACCAGCAGGTGTCAAAAACTTGTTCATCCAACCAAAGCACAAACACCTTTCCAAATACTAAACAAAAGCTTTCCAAAACTTAACAAGTACTAGTAACCACACTTAAATAAGCTTTCCAAATACTAGCATATCGTATAAGCATTCAATGGTCTGACTATATACCCTTCAACGCATCATTCATATAGCAACAATAGTAAGCAGACTTAAATAAAATCTATCTGAATAGATAAAATGTCATAAATAAGTCATAGAACATTCATACATATCCTACTGATGATCACTACTCTCACATACCCAAAACTTGACCAACCCAAGTAACCCAAATTAATTGTTGTAACACTGATCATCAACTACTACAACCGAAAAATGACCAGACCAAACTAACCAACAACAACAGTTGTAGTTACGATATTAGATATGCATCGTATATGTACAGTAGAGGAGCCGGAACCCTTCAACGGAGACGTTGGAAACAGAGGTCAACCCGAAACCCCCTATTGGTCCTCATCAGGGCCCGGTATTGGATTCTAATGTGCCGTCTTGTGACCTGCACCCTGAATCCGACTGGAAATCAAAGATAAATAACCCAAAATTCAGGTTTTATACAAATCACGATTCACAAAATCAAAGTTCAAATGCAAAATTAAGACAATGTCGTACCGAGAAAGTGGAATGTGATTAGCATATAAACATATTGCCTCATTGTGTTGATGATCGGACTTCTGTCTCACCGGATCTTTGTATCGTCGGAGCTCTGTTGACAGCGGGAGGGTTTTGGGGAGGTGAAGGAGTGGATTGTGACTTATGAAGGTAGGAGAAGTTTTATATTTTTGTGAAATTACCTATCTGCCTTCCCCACCGTTACATTAGTTGACGGTCAACTAATGTCTGTTTGGCTCAGGGACCTAATTGCGAGCAATCGATAACCACAGGGACAGGAGTATAGATTTTTTTCAAATGAAGGCTGAAAATGTGATTGGGTGTAAACCCCAAGGACTGAAATTATACTTTACTCTTATATAAAAAAAACAATCTCCTATTTTAGGAGAGATTAGAACTAATTACAATCTACAACTAATGAATATATTATCTATTAGAAACAACCAACCAAATTCTCTATTTTTATGACCAAATTCTCGTCTATACGCGCTTAGTTTTTAGGGGATGTTTGGGATTGCTTTTAACTTATGACTTATTAGCCTTTATAAGTCATAAGTCATAAGTGACAAATGCTAACTTTTTATTTTCTCCTTTTTAAACCATAAAAACTCCTTCTCAACCCATTATCCAAACACTATGAAAATAACTTATTAACTTTTTTTTATAAGTAAACGAGCGGTAAGACCCGTGTGCAAACACGGGTGGTTTCTTAAAAACCCATGCATAACACATATTAATAGAAAGTATAGATACGTGTATAGACATTGTACCAAAAGTTGTTATCTATTATAGATAATAGACAACTATAAACATATATCATCAGTTAATATATAAGATACGTATGAGTATTTCCATTGTCCTATAAAAAAAAGGAGTACCAACCCATTGACAATGAAACCTGTTCATAGACATAACTACATATAGAACATGTCTAAGAAGCAAAATTAGTACCACCGACGAACCAAATGTACAACCACAAACAATCATCACATGAAACATTGTCTATAAATCTTCAATCAACGCAACACAAACTAAGAAGACTTTATCTTTGTCACGAAATGCACAACTTTTGTTAACTTCAGCAATTGAGTAGAATTGTGAAATTTAAATGAAAGTTCATCACCAAAAGTAATATTGCAAGATCTCAGATAACCAGACCATCCAACAATAGCGTAGCTGAATCCAGTTTTGGTTTTTTGAGATCTTGTGAGCAGTTCCTGGACTTCACATTTGAGATTTTGGATCTTGATAGGCTTAGGATTATCAGTATGCAGATTCAACGTAGAAGATACATCCGATGGCAGATGCTAAAAAATAGAAAATTGAATAATGAATTTTATAAAATAATGATATATATCTGAAATTGTTGAAATAACGAAACAAAGTAAGGACTACAAAAACTTACAAGCCTGTCTTCAGCATGTGTGGTGAAGTGTAAGACTGGCTCTGAAGTGGATGATACTAAACGAACCTTTTGAACTTTACACGGTCTATCAATAGCTTGGTTATCCTCTACAATTGTCTTGCCGCGAAGATTGTGCATCTTTTCAACCTAAGTAAATTAATTTAGACCATAACAACTCTAAATTCTTGAAATTTTGTAACTTTCTTTATCAACACAAACTATCTTCTCAACTCAGCTTTGAAGTTTAAGACTCAATCATACAGAAGAATATCAATATATTGAGACAATAATAAAATGGACCGTATAAAACTAATAAACGCTTACATTAGATACAACACTTGAAGAGGCAGGAATGTCACGAACAGAAAAATCTTTAGACTGAAGTTGAGGATCGTTAACATCATCAGCTATTTTTACAGAATGATCTTCAGGCTACAACAAGATTTAAAAAATCTTGTTATACTTATTATACAATAAAATATATCCGTAGGAAATTATAAACTTACAGCATTTTTAACATCTGACTCATCAACCAGACGCACAACCTTTGAATCAAATAGCCCATCATCAGCCGACTATATTTATAAGAATGATCATATATAAGAAACCATATTTTAAATCATAATAATAAGTAAATATTACATGTGTATATATACATTAAAAATATCCTCAAAACTCATAAACTGCTTAGAATTACCAACCGAAGATCCAGTCTCATCATCATCTAAAGTAACTTCCTCGGAATCCAGAACTTGTTTGTGTTTAGCCTACAATATGGGATTTCAAAAGTTATTAGCATAATATAATAAAAGTTACTTATCACCATCATGTTATCAAACAATGTATTTTATCATCAAAATTTTATACCGCAGCCAATAAGTCAAACCCATCATCTCCATAAACTGAATCATCCAAAACAACAACATCAGCTTTCTTGAAGGAAACCTTAGTTCTAGTTTCGGGATGGAAAACGGAAAGCTCAAACGTTTTAGATGCAATCATGGTGAAAACCAACCAAGATTCAACTGCTATCGAAACTTCTTCAATCAATTTTAACCATCCATCAGTAAATCTGCATCCATCAGTCCATCCTTTCATCATCACATTCCAAAACCTTTCGCCAACATAGATAGTTGCCATCCCATACTCGTAATTTTTACCATAGAGTTCTTTCCAAAATTTGTCAGCAATTAGCTATAGAAGAAGCAAAGAAATAATTAATGCAGACTTACAAATTTGATATGAACTAATGATCAACAGAAGTTACAACGGGTTAGTCAAGAAAAGTTAAAATGCGAATTAGTCAACAGGATTATTCAACAAGAGTTACAGTATTTACACAGTATGTCCAGCAGAGGTTGCAACCTGTAATTACAAATAACAGTGTTTTAAACATCTGCTCCTACCAAAGGGACAAACTCAACATCTGTTTCGCTAAACTTTGCAAACCAAAATGTCTGTTGAAGACAAACACTATTGAAGCGAAGTCTGTTAAACCAAGCAACCGAGGCTGATGAACCTCATCCATTATGCCCAGCAGAGGTTGCAACGTGGACAGATCTTAAATATCATATGTTAGTCAACCGAGGTTAAAAGACTTAGTCAACAGAAGTTAAAAAGGTTAGTCAACAGACGTTAAGATTATAAGGAAACAGACGTTAAAAGGGCAAACAAATGTTAGCAAGTTGTTGAGCTAGCAAAAAATGTTTACAGTAAGTGACAAAATAATATATCGTTACTTACAGTCATGCCAAGTTCAGGTCTAATATTTGCTTAAATGTAAGAGTTCTCGTAGACATTTTCTTTAAAACATGAGACAACGAATGACAAACTTCCAATAGCTTTTACCAATACAGCATCTTTGGTTTTCAAACAACAATCTCTAACCAACTTTGTCCATCCATCCATAAATATACAATGATCATCTCTCTTCCTTACTCGTACTAACCATGTTTTGTCACCATCAAGTAGTTCTATAATTTGACCGTACGGGACCTCCTTGCCCCACAACAGACTCTCAAAATCAAGTGGTATATTCTGCGACAGTAGTTAACAAACATCTTACATCAAAAATTAATGTACAATCCTAATAGCAGCAAGAAAGTTAAAAAAAACATACCAAAAATATAAAATCATCTTCATTAAGAAATTTTAAAAAGCATGGTGTTTGATTGGATGGATTCATATCTACAATAAAAAATTTTAACTTACAAGTTTTAAAGACGAACAACATCCAACAAAAGTCATAGACAAACAAAATCATAAAATAAACATCACTAACATCCCTTAAACTAAATCAGCACTTAAAAAACAAAAGTACCAAATATTAACCGGACTATTTGTACAATCACACACTTAAGGTATTACAAAAACAAAGCACAAAACGAAAATCATCATCTCTCACAACAGTTAAGCAAATGAACATCAACCAAAAATTATATGGTTTATTTATCAATCGTAATGTAGAAGACAACATCAAGAAGATGCATGCACAAATTGAGACAGAGAATGCTATCAGTTACTTCATTTAAGTTAATGCAGTACTTAATCGATAAAAGTACACCAGATTACAGCAACTATTATTTGCTTCAACAAAGAATATGAAACGCCATCGGTGAGAAATACATACTCATAACAGCAAACAATGATTAATCTAACATTTATAATACAAACAATAAATTCAAAGAAACACTACTTGGTTTTATAGTGTGTAATCTATATTATGCAATAGAACCTTTCCGATTTTGATAAGAAAGTTATGTGAGAAAACTTCCGAATATGTTTTCTGGAGCTTATATTCAATAATGGAGATGAAAAATATATTAAATGGAGTTAATACAGATGTTACATTTACACTGGTTGGTTGGAATTAAGTTTTGTAAAATTTATACTTTACCCCCTTTTTCTTTAAAAGAATGTAAACTTAGCACGGCATCAACCACTGCTTCAATATAAAATTTAATTTTAAATAACAAAAACTTATCTATTAATTCATATATTTAAGTAATTAAAATTAGTTTTTAAATCCCGATATTAAAGATTATTATAAGTCAAATAAATAAACAATTACAAGTTAATAGATAAGTATCTTACTTTCAACAATCTCAATACAGTCTTCTCTCTTCTTCTCCAGCTAAAAAACTCTACAGTTTCTTCTTCTTCAGACCTGACGATCAGAAGTTTAAAGTTTTAGATCAGGTATTTTTTTGTTCTTTTGTGTATTTTACGGTTATGTTTTGACATGTTCCTTTCAGTTTCTTCATTTCTAATTATATGGACATAAAAATCATAATCTGCTGATGTTAAAATAAATAAACTTTTATGAACTTGTTTTCTTTGTTTTATAATAAGATTTATATCAACTTATTAAGTTACATTTTGATTCATTCCATCTAAATAAGAATCTGAAATAATGTTGTTTCATAAATATTTGGTTGTATATTTTACAAATGGTTTTAGAATTATTGTATGAACTGCCATGTAATATTGATATATTTCTTCTATCAATCTTAATTTTGATAAAATATTCTTCAACCAGTTTATAGTACTCATATGTCTGATTTGTAAGTGAATATAGCTTGGCTGCTGAAAAAAATTGAAGTTTGAAGTTGACACAAACATGGATATTTGAAAAGTTTAATGTCATATAATATTTTTTTATTATACAACAACATAAATTTCATCTTACACGGTGTTAGACTCATGTTGTTGGTTGTAGGGACCATATTGAAGTACACGACATATAAGTCTGGTCCTACAGGGTGTTGGCTATTTTTTATACCTTAAATAGAATGTTTTTCAGATACAATTGATTCTATGTTTCACTATTTAATTGTTATTGTTTTTTTTACTTTCAGATGGAGTTTATAATAATTATCAATGTCTCTGAATTGACAGACCTAAGTGAGGGATTGGTAAGCTATATTCTTAGAACAAATTAACTTAAATCACAATTGTATGCTAAAAACTATATTTATAAAATTAAAGATATATTAAATGTTGTGTATTTTATATACGTAGGTACTTCCAAGGATAATGAGTAACCAATTACCAAGAAAGTGTGAAGTAATAAAGTTGGTTGATTATACGGGATTTAAGTATAAGATTGCAGTACAGAGCATCGGTCATAAAAGCAAGAAGATAAACAGGCCAGAATGGACTCGATTTGTTGAAACTTATAGAAATAAGAATATAGACAAGTTGTGTTTAAAAATATTGAAAGAAGTAAAATTTGAGATAAATGTTTTGAATAATGAGGGATTGGAGATTAGAAAGGATGCCTCGAACAGAGATTATGTTCATGGTTGCTTGATACAGGCTGAAGAAGAAACATACTGCAAGCATGTTAAAAATTGCTACCTTATTTTTATTTATTGCAAGTGTATCTTTTGGGCTGTTAGAAAAACTTCTAATTTATATTTTGTATCCATATAAAGTCTAATATGACATTTCTGAAATGTATGAAAATTATAGCATTTGTCACATGATTTGCTGAAGCTGTTGTCAGAGAGGAGATTAAAAATTGATAACTTGGTTGCAAAAGTACATGGCCAAAGAAGAGTAGTAAAGTTGATGTGTATTATGTATTCTCTCCTGAAAACGAAAAGGGATTGGCTGCTGGTTTTATGGGACCAGGATGGATAACTTTTTGCAGACATTAAGGAAAGCTGCCAACTGTTGTTTCAATGGATGGGAAGTACTCCTGTAGACCACTTTAACTTCACTGTCAAGATTTTTAACAAAGACGGGATTGGACTTCACGGGGAGACTAAACATCACTGCAGCCGTAGCAATCACCAACACCGCAAAAAGCGTCCACATTATAAGAAACAGTTTGAATACCATGTTATAGAGACACACAGCTTGGTATTTACATATCTACTTTTAATATGGTTTTTTTTACTTATAATGTTGTATTTATCTGTTATTACTTAAAGTATATGTTGTTTTGAATGAATAACTAAAGAAAGAATTATCTTTTACAAGCAATACCGAGGAAGTTTGTTCGAGAACACCAGCTAAATGACTAGCGTAGAGCTGTGTTGTCATTTGGTCATGTGAAGTTTTTGGTACAACTACTTGTAAGGAGAGATCCTAAAAGACCTGATGACAACACGCATCTAGTGATGTATTCAAACTGGCAGCGTATCATGGATGAAACAGGAATATCTGTGGGCAAAAGGCTGAGGTTTGAGATAGTCGAAGAAAAAAGTGTACCAGGAGATAAAGTACACTTTGAAGTTTGTTAACATAATCTCTGAACATCTTTTCAGCTTTTAATGTTTTATGTTTTTTCTTGATATGTTTGATGGACAAATTTCTTCTTCCAAAACTAACTTAAGAATGAAGTTATGTAGTGTTACTACTATATAAAGTTATATACTTTCAAAACTTTGTGGATTTACCTTTTTATATTTTACATCTAAACATTACTATATTTTTCATCTAAACATTACTATTTTGCATCACATTTCCTTTTCGCTCAAGGAAAAGAAATATAAGACTCAAAATTAACAAAATAGTAAACAACCTGTAATTACAAATAATAGTGTTTTAAACATGTTGGTGCATTACATCTGTCGACTTCGTCTTATATCGAGTCTCGAACTGAAAGTTTGAAGAGTGCCTGCTAGTTTGAAGGCTGCTAGTTTGAAGGCTGCTAGTTTGAAGGCTGCTAGTTTGAAGCCTGCTAGTTTGAAGAGGTCTAGTTTGAGAGTGTCCTGCTAGTTTGAGAGGGTCACGGTTTGAAGAGGTGACAGTTTGAAGCATGACATGCCACTTTCAAACGGGAGGGTCTCTCCCTATAAATAGGCTTCAAACTTTCTCATTTGTAACTTTCTGATTTCCGACGCCGAGGTGCTGTCGAGGTGTCTCTGTAATGTAAAGTGTTCAAAATCAATAAACAAGACATTTATTAGTGAATACAAGCTAAACGAAGACCGAATCAATGAATTCCGCCTCTGATTCGGTCTGAGCACTCTTCTGATCGACTCGTTAGGTCGTTTCACGATCCTACAAGTGGTATCAGAGCTCAGGAGGAAGAGTTCTTACCGTTTAGCTCGTTTTCGCTGAAAAATTCTGATTTTCTACACCTTCTTTCACAAAATTGATAGTTTTCACGGTTAAAATCGGCTATAATTTTCACACTGTGTTCGGATTTGACAATTAACATAGCCTTAAAAGTTTCAGACTGAAATTCGATCTAAAAGTGATAGAAATCTGCCTGACCGTTTGAAAGTGTTCGATAAATTGCTGATGTCATAGGTCATTCCTGTTTGAATCTGACCCTACCGTTTGAAACTGGACTGGCAGTTTGAAAATTGACCTTCCTGTTTGAAAATGTCACCTTATTGTTTGAAACTGGCCCATCCCGTTTGAAAGCAGCCATCCTGTTTGAAAAATACATGGTGTACAGTTTGAAACTGACCTGACAGCTTGAAACATGATCACCGTTTGAAAAGTTATCACGTGAAAGTTGTTCAGGTCATTAAAAAAAAGTGTCAGTGCATGTGATATTATCGAAAATGTATTGAGTTGTGTGATCCGATTGAAAGTGCTTCGAGTAGTGTGTTGTCGGATATTATCATTGAGAGTACATGTGATCTATATTAATTGTTTCAGTTTATCAATAACAGTTCACGTGATTCTCGGTTCGATATTCAAAGAGGTTTGAAAATATAAGTTTGTCAGTTCATTGAAGGATATATTGTATTGATATAAGTGTTTTGTCAATACGTGTGATGACTTTTTAAAGTGTTTGTCTGCCATTAAAATTGTAAGGTCACTAGTTGTTGTCAACAAGTTTGAAATTTGTTTTGATCTAAAAGAATTTGGTCCAATCGTGTAACAGTTAGTAAAGTGAGGCCCAATAGTTTTCAACACATTCTCGGCCCAATGAATATTCAAGCTTGTCAGCCCATGTGATATTGCGTGTGATCATACATCATTTGAGGTCTAATCAGATTTAAGTAAAAGTGTGTTGTCGGGCTTGTGAAGTCAGTTTGCATGTGATTCTCATTCACGTTTGTCGGCTAGGTTTAATTGAAGATATCGATTTTTTTTAGAATAAAAGATAATATCAAAAGTCAATTAGGGTTGTGTGAAACATGTGTCAGGTCGTATAAAGTGGTCAATTTGTTCTGAGATTGCTTCAGGTTGCAAGGTTTGTTAAAACAGTTCGCACAAGGTGTTTGAACAGGTTGTGTTTGGATTATGGCAAAAATGTTTAATGAAATGGAAAATCATGATCTTGAAAGTTTAAATCGTTGGTATATGAGAACTGTGGATAGTAGTTACAGAAATGTAGATGTGGATGTTTGGGTAAGAAGTTATGAACATTTCATGTGCCAAAAGAATGAAACTTTGGATGAGTTGGAAAGACGGTTTGAAATTTTAACAGACAATTTGAGAAAAAAAGGTATTAGAATATCAAGAGATGAACAGATATCGAAATTGGCAAATGCATTACCTGCTAAATGGGATGAATTCTTGGTTGAGCTAAAAAGGAAAGATTTTTTTCAAGAACTTTATCCAAAACAGTTCTTTAATGAGGTTAATGCAGAGTTTCGTAAGGAATATAAGAAAAAGAAGGAATTTTTGAAAGAAATGGAAAAGAATTTACAAAAATTGGAATTGGATGTAATTACTGAAATTGATAAAAGAATTCGTGTATGTCTTGCTACAAAGAGTATTTTGAAATATGATATTAAAAGGAAATGTTATATTGATGAAAGTATGAATCCTTTTAATTTTGTAAAACTCTTTTGTGCAGGAACATACAAGATGGAAACAAAGGAAATTTCAAAGAATGAAGAATCTGTGAAGAGTGAATCTTCAATTTCTGAATCAGTATGTTCTAAATGTATTCAACTTGAGGCTGATAATGACAAACTCTTGAAGGATGCGGAAAGTTTGATATTGGAAGTCAAAAAGTTGAAGGATGAGAAGCAAGCTGATGATAAACAGATTCTTATGTTGCAAGGAAATTTTGAGAAGCTAAAAGTTGAAAATGTTAAATTGTTAAGTAATTTGAACAGTTTGACATTAGAAAACAAGATTTTGAAAGAGAAAGAAAAGGATTTTGAAAGCAAAAAGAAATCTTCAGAAGATGAAGATTTCTGGATAAAACTTGAGAACAAAAATTTGAAAGCAAATGAAACAAAATTTCAAGAACAGATAAAAGCTTTGGAAAATGAAAAGTCTGTTCTTGAAAACATTAAGATTGAGAATGAAAAGATAATCAAGTCTCATTTTGAGAGAATATCTCAGCTTGAAAATGAAGCTGAGAATTCAAGGAATAAAATTGATGAACTTGAAAAGAAATTGAAAGGTTTTGTGACTTCATCTGAGTTCCCCTGTCCAAAACCGATCAATTCCGTTCCAATAAGTGACGATGTCACAAACTTTGACAAAGTCAAAGTTGAAGATTGTGTTGAGAAATCTGATGATGAAAATGAAAAAATGAACAAAAAGAATTTATTTTTGAAGTTAAAAGAAAAATTTCAAGAAACTGTTCCACAATTAACTGAAAAGGGAGAATGCTCTAAGCAAAAACCTTTGAAGAAGAAAGTGGAACAAAAACAAAAAGAGAAAAATTTGAAAAATGTTCAAAAAGAGAATAACAGCTCATCAGATCGATCATCCAATCGCAATCAAAAACCACAAAAAGTAAAAAATGAAAACTCAAAAATTATAGGCAATAAGTGGTGCAGGTTGGACCACAGTGCTCAAAAGTCAAATCCAGCAAATATGAGGAAGGAATATCACCAAGCCAAAAAATGCTATGATTTGAGCATTTGGACTGAAAATGGTGATTGGTACGATAACAGAGTGTGTTACCGATGCGGTTATCAAGGACACATTGCTGTTAACTGCCAGAGTTGGAGTTATGAGACGAGAAGATGCTTTAACTGCAACATCAGAGGTCACATTGTCAGAGATTGCACAAGGAGATCAAATGAAAGATTGAGGGTTAATTCTCAGAAGATGGCAAAGAAATCAGTCAATGTCAAGCCCAAAGAACAGAAGGTTCAAGAACCTAAAGTTCAAGAAACGAAAGTGAAACTTTCTCAGGGGCAGAAAGACAGACTAAGAAAGAAGAGAAAGAAGGCTAGAGAGTATCTAGAGAAGATTTTGTCCTCGGGTTCATCTGTTAAAAATAAGAGTTCTGATGAATCGACTCCCTCGATGGCAAAGTCAAGCAAGACGAATT
Organism: Helianthus tuberosus; assembly: GCA_030545235.1. Lineage (NCBI taxonomy): Eukaryota > Viridiplantae > Streptophyta > Magnoliopsida > Asterales > Asteraceae > Helianthus > Helianthus tuberosus. The sequence continues at coordinate 92,517,025 of CM060437.1, forward strand.
CATCGGATACAAATCTGAGGACGAAAGAAGAAAAGAAAAAGAAGAAAATGGTCGGCGATGAATCTGACATGTTAAAGTCAGACAAGCCACCTTCTGGCGATGAATCTGACAGTTTAAAGTCAGACAAGCCATGTGCAGGCAATGAAAGTGGTTCATCAAAGCCAGAGGAGCCATTGGTTGAGGTAAAATTGGAGAATTCAGGTTTAACAATGGATGATGAAAATTTTCCACCATTGTTGAACAAGAATTCAAAATCACCCAAGGATTGTCAGGCTTGGGTGAATCTGTTCAAATAGAAAAACCTGACTTGCCGGAGTTCCCAGGTTGGTAAGCGTGGAACATGAATCGGCACATTTCTTGAGAAATTTCACTCTGGTGATTTTTCGCCTTACAAGTGGTAAATCAGGGACATTAAGTTGTACTTGATTTTCTACAAGTGATATTTGAGGTTTGATCTTAAAAATGTTAGTTTTTACAAATGATTGAAGAAGAACAAGGTGATGGATGAAACCCCGAATTTGTGAAAAGACACACAAAACTTATTTTCCGGAAAAACCATTTTGATTAAAACAAACTTAAGTGTTTTGAAATCACTATGGGAAAATGTTTTGTTGTGAGGGGGAGTTCTGATTGTTTATGCCAGGTGGATGGAGAATTGAAGTGATTCTCATCATGTTGTCACGTTTCTTGTACAATTGATTTTCAGATTTTCCCAGAAAATCAAAATTGAAATACATTTTGATTTTAGGGGGAGTAAAATTTTAAAAAAAATTAGAAAATTTGAAAATGTCAAAAACATTGAAAAATGCAAAAATGAGTTTTGTTGTGAAAAAGGGGAAATGATAGTAGATCAGTTGGACTGTCACAGCATGCTAAAGAAATGGAAAGATATAATGTGATAAACGATCTCACTAAGGATGTGACGATAGGTTCAGCTAGACTAGTAGATTTGCGATAACGATACAAACATAAATGAAAAAGCCTAGTTTTAGTGGGAAACACGGTCAAAAGCATAGTACTTAGTTTTGTCCTTCTTGATTGTGTACCTACTCGGTAATCGCTGATTGTCGAAAGACATAAAACTAGTTAAGTTTGTGAACTTTCACAACTTTGCTAAAAAGTCGTTGTGATTGTGCATTTCATTTTGCAAAGATTTAAACTTGTTTTATTTCTTTATTTTGTTTAAGCATCGGACATCCTCTGCGTATACGTGAGTATCGACCTGGATGTTGTTGCCTAAACGTTCTGCTTTATTTTCTTTGGTGTTTCGTTTAAGCTTTGGACCTCCTCTGCGTATACGGGAGTATCGACCTGGTGGTTAAAGCCTAAACAACTTCAACTTGTTTTATTTTTCTTATTTTGTTTAAACATTGGACTTTCTCTGCGTATACGGAAGTATCGACCTGATTGTTAATGTTTAAACATTCTGCGTTGTTTTAAGAGGGGGAGTCTGACGAGGTTAGAGCCAAAGAGAAGATCCTGGTATATGCTAAGAAAGACAAAAGACTGATAAAGACTGAAGATGCAAAGACTCGACACTTAAGACTCGTCAACATCTGAGGGGGAGTCTGTTGGTGCATTACATCTGTCGACTTCATCTTATATCGAGTCTCGAACTGAAAGTTTGAAGAGTGCCTGCTAGTTTGAAGGCTGCTAGTTTGAAGGCTGCTAGTTTGAAGCCTGCTAGTTTGAAGGCTGCTAGTTTGAAGAGGTCTAGTTTGAGAGTGTCCTGCTAGTTTGAGAGGGTCACGGTTTGAAGAGGTGACAGTTTGAAGCATGACATGCCACTTTCAAACGGGAGGGTCTCTCCATATAAATAGGCTTCAAATTTCTCATTTGTAACTTTCTGATTTCCGACGCCGAGGTGCTGTCGAGGTGTCTCTGTACTGTAAAGTGTTCAAAATCAATAAACAAGACATTTATTAGTGAATACAAGCTAAACGAAGACCGAATCAATGAATTCCGCCTCTGATTCGGTCTGAGCACTCTTCTGATCGACTCGTTAGGTCGTTTCACGATCCTACAAAACATCTGCTCATACCAAAGGGACAAACTAAACATCTATTTCGCTAAACTTTGCTAACCAAAAGGTCTGCTGAAGACAAACACTGTTGAAGCGAATTCTGTTAAACCAAACAACCTCAGCTGATGAACCAAACAACCTCTGCTGATGAACCAAAAGGTCTGTTGAAGACAAAGACTGCTGACGCAAAAGTTTCCCAAAGAGAACCTCTGCTGATGAAGCCAAATGTATGATGAATCTAAGTTCTGTTGTGGACCAACAGATATTGCAATTCAACAGAAGATCTTTAACGGATGATGATCAACAGCTCACAAGGTCTGTTGAAGCAAAGTCTATCAACAGATGCTAATATAACTCAGATCCTAACAGTTCTTAGGCGTTAAAAGATGTTAGCACACTATAACAATGTTTAGCCTCTAACAAATGTTAATGTATCTCAGACCCTAACAGTTTACCCACTAACCAATTGATTAAATTTTCATTCATTCTCTAACAATAATATACAACCCTACTACTTGTACAATACATGAATATCACCAAAAATGTATATAATGTATAATAACAATATTATATAACAAACAAAAGGTTAAATTTACTTGATATTCAAACCGTAGACATTACATACCAAATACATCAGTTTAGATGCTTCAGATTGTAGCCCTTACATACCAAACTTTTAACCATAGTTTGTTAAAACAATAGTTAATAAACATAAATAAAAACCACAATGAGTTTTAAAAAATAAGTGGTTTCTACTTATCTCTCATAAGAAATGTTTTTTCATAAGCATCTAATTGTTAACCTTAGACAGCTTCTTCCGGGTTCTTCTCACATTAGTGGATAGCTCACCAACATTGACAACATCAACATCTTGAGTTGTCCGCTTTCCATTGGGACTTGATCCAGAATCCTTTTCAACTTCAACAACTGAAGAGTCGGCCATAACAGAGACATCATCCTTGCAACAGATCACAAAACAACTATTGATCTCATTTAATAAAATAATGAACTCTTTCTAAACATATTAAACATACTTCCAAAAATAAATACTCACACTTGAAGTTCTTTCAGCAGACACCTGGGAAGATTCTGAAAGGTTAACGTCTTTAACTTCAGCTACCTCTTGAGTAACCTAAAGGATCATAATATATGATATTATATAAAAAAGTGCAGAATCCAGTCTTTGAACCTCAAAAGAAAAATAAATAGATTGAAAAAGTAATTTTATATGCTACTTCATCAGTATTTTCATCACCATTACCATCTTTACCAACCAAACTCAGCAATTATTACTGGATCATCACATGTTTTTTGCACGGTATAAACACGATAGTCATTTGTAAGATTGAACTCTGAACCATCAATCTTAAAAGCGACCTTCTTATCAACCAATCGAAATATCTTATGAGGGAAACATTCAGTATCATTCGCCTTCATCTGCCTTTCTCGTATGTCACTCGCCGCTACTCCAAGAAGCTTCTGAACATATCTATCAAGCATAACAAAAGAAACACTACCACTCTCATCCTGCACCCGGACTTGCACCTTGAATCTGAAATATATACAAATGACTAAGTAAACTCCAAGATTATATTCAAATATCAATCTTAAAATGTTATCTATATAAATATAAAATGTTAAATAATCATCATTGCTTACTTTATGGTGATGGATGTACATTCACTACGACATTTGGGACAAGCCAAAGAAGTCGCAGGCAATTGAACAATATCATCCGAAACATTTTCAACATTCTGTAAGTATTCACTTTTAGCAATCACCTTCTTGAAACACTTACGACAGGCAGGATAAAACCAACCATACTCTTCTTGCACAATCTTAATTGTCGCAACAACAACACAAGACATTTCCTGTAAAAACAACATATCAACTTGTAATCTATACTTTGACAAACATGCAGGTGATAAACCAAACAAACAACCAAACTATATAAAAACATGTGAAACCTTTTCTATCTCACTAATCTCATCAACATGTTTCCTCACACCATCTGTTACAAATTCTTTATGCAATAGAAATACGCTCTGAGACGATAGTATTGTTTGAGAAGTAGAACCACTCCCTTGTCCAAACTTCAGTATAAGACTTTTGAATACCACAAATGATTAGAATTAGTATACAAATAGCTTGAAACCAAGTATTTGACTTGAACATCTATATACAATAGAAATTATATTGACAAATTACCTCGTCCTTAGCTGATTAACTTCATCAATTTCTTCATTCAGAAAAATTCGTGTTGCAAACTTATCAGTTTGAACTGTATATTCACCTAGATGCAAAAGTATATAGATATTTAGTCAACCTGTCTTTATATTGCCAGAAATAAAGAGTATAGTTAGGATTTGCAGAAAGTAACAAAAAATACCTTTCCATTCCTTACACTTTCCATGCTGTATAACAGCCATCACATGCTCATGAGCTAGGATTTTAGAGATGAACTCCTTAAACTGCAGAGCATAATCATTCCACACAGTACACCGCAAAACCTTACCCCTACATGAAAACAATATTCGTATGACGATATACTAAAGACTAACCTATAACCATATTTTCTACAATCTCTAATATCAAAACTAAATCGAATGAATAACAACACAAAATTGGTAGGAAATTTATGACATTTATTAAAGTAGTAAATGAGCCATAAATTAACTACCATATTCACTAAGAATAAACTGTTGATCTCATTTATTACCATTACTATGATTCCACATTAAATACCAACATTCTTCATCTTATTTATTAACATCATTAAATACAAATAATGATGTGTACATGACTGCACATGTAAATAACAACTTACTCCAAGTCTTGAATATCGAAATTGGTATTCTTAGTCTCTTTTGGAGGTCGACCAAAGAATTCAAGATCTCCACACAAATCACATATCCAGCAACATCTATATGATCACATTATACAGCAATATAAATAAAACTTTCTAATTTTATACAGAGAAGACATGATTACAAAAATATACACTACCAACACTCAAAGAATTTAACGCCTCTCCTTGAAGAATATCTTGATAAGCTCTGAAGTTGAAACCATACTCAACACCTTGCCAATGTCTCACAGGTGTAACAGTTGTGCATCTATAAAAGTTGATTTTGTAATCATGTACTACAACTTTATATAAATCTTTATTCTCACCAACACCAAATTTGGACAGAATAACAACATCATCTTCTTGAAGCTGCACATCAAAAACAGGTATCAGATGACTCTTAATACCTGCTTGAATCTTAGCACCCTGAAGAACATTTAAAGAAAGTATCTTTTTAGCATACACCACTACATTCTTTGAAAGAACGGAGAAGCAGAAACAGAAATTACCTTTTCATCAATGAAGATGAGATCCAATTTGTAACCTTGATTCCATTTTCGAATAATTCTCGTTTTCATGTTCCACATATATTTCCCATGATTCAAATCGTTAATAAAACTAAGATTGTTACTGTCAACTGATATTGACATGCTTCTAATTCGGAATGCGGATTGTAATCAAATTTCAAATTTCAAAATCAGAGAAGACGAAAGTGTGATCAAATATGAAGAGGGAAATGAGAAGAAAAGTCTTATATAAGAAGATGATTGACAGGAGTTTGTGAGTGATATGCATTAATTGCAAATTACTTATTCCCTTGCATTTTTTTAATTTGAATTTACCGGTAATTAACCTTAAACATCTGCTGATCTAAAAGCATTACAGAGCATAAGACCAACCGTTGCTGGGTATTAAAGTAAAGTCAGATATAAATGAGCATATGTTTACTTTGGCAGAGGTTTGAGTGAATTTTAAATGATTTTATATATTAGGCTTTATGATGTAGTAATGACATAAGAAAAACATTGTTGGACAGCGTCTCTCGCTGCCACATCAATTTTTCTTATGTTATCGAGTTTTCTCCTTTTTATAGTAAAGATAGATAAGTAGCTTCAAAATAAGCTAACCCAAATACACTCTTATATATTTTCTCATAAAGACTTTAAACACAGACGTCAATTTGATTTTTTATTTTTTATTTGTTTATGTAATCAATCATTGTACCCACTACCCGATCTCTTATAAATTTATAAACCACTGTATTTAGTGGGGTTTGTTGGTAGAATGCAGATCTTAATATCTACAAAGAGTTCTTGTGAGACTTTCTTACAAGTTTTTGGAAACCTTTTTATTCACACTCACTACCCGATCCATTATAATATGGTAGCAAATTGAGTTCAATTCACAATCTGTTACCAGATTCAGTCTCATCCAATGAATGTTCACTTTTTTCTTGCCCTTTTCTTTATCTCGTTTCTGTTTAAATCTATTGGCATCGTTCAAATATACAATCATATTCAGACTGTGCTTTGGATGTTGTTTGGGTCTAAAGACAACGTTCCAAAACATGAAGATGCAGAGCTGTAAGTTTTGTCTTCTATCTAGTTGTTATATTAAGATTCTTTCTTAGAACAATAGGCAATTTAATTAACTACTCTGGTTTGGTTGAATTTTTAAGTTGAAATTTTGTCACATCAAGTTCAACTTGGCTAGCTTTTAGTTATCCGTGCAAACGAGCCGAACTCAAGCTCGATTAACTTAGGAGAACTTGAGTTCGGCTCATCTCAGTTCGAGCTTTGTTTTCCCTGCTCGAGCTAGGCTCATTAGTAGTTTCTCAAACTCGGGCTCCGCTCGTTTTTTATCTATTAATTAATATCTTAAATAAAAATAATATAAATAATAGACTTGTTTAGGTTCGGGCTTAGCTCGCTTGTTAAACAAACTTATTTTTAGGTTTGGACTCGGCCTGTAAACAAGTTTAAATAAGCTCGGCTCGTCTCGTTTACTAGACAACTTAAATAAGGGGTAAATCTTATAAAATATTGGTAAAAACTAATATTACACTAAGGCTCGACGAGCTTTGTACATGCCAGGCTCGATAAATAAACAAGCTTTATTTTAGGCTTAGGCTCGATGAAGCTCGGCTTGTTTCGAGCTTTTTCTCGAGCCGCTCGGCTCATTTGAACCCCTACTTTTAGTCACAAATTGTTTACTTGTGGATTTTTTTTATTCCATTAGCTATACAAAAATGTTATTTCAATGTGTGTTGATCTGTCTGGTTAATCTGTTGATGTGTAATATCATTAGAAGTAATCATCTATCATACACTCACACACCTCTCTCTATTGAAATTGCCAAAGTGTAGTCGTGGCAACTTCTATCGTGGTCGCATCAATGATGACAGCTTCTATCGTGGTACCGTCAATGATGCCAACTTCTATCATGTTCATGACGATAATCATGATGCATTTACAGAAAGTGAGGACGATTGGACTTTGTTGGCATACCTACAAGATGCATTTCAACTTGTCGTTGTAGTTGTTGTAGCGCTAGGTCTTTATATAGCTTTTCTCAATGGAAGCGTAACGCATAGGGAATGCAGCAAGAAACGGAAGACCATAGGTAAACTACGCGTCTCAAGTACAGAAATTGCAAAGGGGAGTAATGGCACGGTTGTCTTTGAAGGAATATACGAAGGTCGTAAGGTAGCTGCAAAACGCCTTGTCAAGGCCCACCATGATGTTGCAGTTCAAGAAATTCAAAACCTTATTGCTTCTGACCAACATTCGAATATTGTCCGTTGGTATGGTTACGAATATGATCAAGACTTTGTTTATCTTTCATTGGAGCGTTGTGATTGCAACCTTTATGATCTAATTTTAAACAAGATGTACTCGGAGTCTTTTCAGTTGCATAGGCCAAATGGCTATCCTTCTTCTGATTTGTTAAAACTGTTGAGGTGAGTTCAAGCACTTATGTTACATTACAGTCGTGTGGCGCATTTTTCACTATCGTGAATGCGTAGTTTTACTTTTACATAAATGGGCTTTTTTAAATTGTATCAAATTGTTTTGTGTTTTCTATATCATAGGGACATAGTTGCTGGCCTTGTACATTTGCATGATTTGGGGATTATTCACCGGGATTTGAAGCCTCGCAACGTGTTGATAGTTAAAGGAACAAGCCTATGTGGCAAGCTTGCAGATATGGGCATTAGCAGGCGCCTTGTTGAGGATATGACATCATTGGGACCACATGCTCCGGGTAAATAACATTAACTAGATATTACTTAGTCGTAGCGGATGACTTTAATCTAATTATTTACACGTTTATTATGGGTTTGTTAAATTAGGTTCAGGAAGTTCAGGATGGCAGGCGCCTGAACAACTTTGTCATGGACGCCAAACACGGGCCGTTGATTTGTTTAGTTTAGGTTGCGTCATCTTCTTTTGCATGACCGGTGGCAGGCATCCGTTTGGTGACACACCTTATGAACGTGACGGAAATGTGATCGACAACAACAAAGTGAATATGTTCTTGGTAAAAGACGTTCATGAAGCCGTAGATCTCTTCTCTCAATTGTTGAACCCTGATCCTGAACTCAGGTACATCATCATTATTGTGGTAAAATTTGAGATCTTTATTTGCCTCTATATGTTTCATTACATGTAAACTTACACTAGTAATCAAATGGGTTTCAAATAAATGATAAAGAGCACCATGTAAATCAACTAATTCATCTTCATCATTCAATTCCATAAAAATAGAAATTATCTTTAACAATCTTTAAAATGAGAGACATGTTTTTATAAACAAAAGGACATTGGTTTGGGAGTATTTCGTAATAATAATATAGTTATTTTTATCATTATTTTTTATATAGTAATATACTTATTGTAGAAAATAAAAATTAAAATGGTTGTGTTTCTATAAATAATAAGCTCGTGAGCCTAGTGTATAACTGTGTATGAAGCTTGGACTTGGGTTCGTTTCTTAACCGAGCCCAAGTTTTGGATCAAGCATGTTTCATCTGTCCTCGATTCAAGAGTGTAGCAAGCCAATTTCGAGCAACTCAGTTTGTTTACACCCCCTTGTAATTGTAAAGTTTTTCATTTTGTAAATTTACTAGCTTTTTTTCTAATACTTTTGTTAGGCCAAAGGCATCAGAGGTGCTACACCATCCTTTGTTTTGGAATTCTGAGACGCGAATGTCGTTTTTGAAGGATACGAGTGATAGGGTAGAACCAGAAGGCCGAAGAGGTGGTTCCGTTGTTCTTACAGCATTAGAAAGCGGAGGTCGTATAGCTTTTGGTGGAAAATGGAATGTTAAAATGGAACCTGCATTTATCTCTAACATCCGACGATACAGGTGGTACAAATACACAAGTGTCCGAGACTTGCTTCGCTTAATTCGGAACACATTGAATCATTACCGAGAATTTCCCAGGGAAATTCAGGTTCGATTTTCACAACATTTGTTTTTTTTCCTTTTTCATCGTTTTTTTACTTAACTCCAACAACGGGTTAAAAAAGTAAAGTTAGCTAAAAAGGGAACGAGTATTATCTTCACTGATACATAAACATTACCCATTTTGACTGTCGGACCAACCCGTTTTTAACTGCTTGAAACACAGGAATTGTTGGGGTCTGTACCGGAAGGGTGTGATGACTATTTTCGCGGTAAGTTTCCCAAACTGTTGATGGAGGTGTACAATGTCATGTATCATCACTGTAAGCAAGAAGATTGGTTTCGTAAGTACTTGGAAAATTAATTATATTGTTTGTGTAATAACTTACAAGTGCAAATCAATGTTTTGGGCTTATTGTATCATCATACAGTATATAATGTAATGCATGTATGTATGTATAGAATGACTACTTTCACAGTAAGTTTCCCAAACTGTCGATGGAGGTGTATAATGTTATGTATCATCAGTGCAAGCAAGAAGATTGGTTTCGTAGGTACATGGAAAATTAAGGGTGTAAGAGGCGCTCCATCCGGGTGGAGTACTCCCCTCTCCACCCCAGCCAATTCTACTCTACCATGTCAACTCCTTTCTCCACTTCATGTTTTCCACTTAAACATTGGCAGCACTCCCAATCCAGCCAAACAATTTTTACTTTACAAAAATAAAAAATAAATAAAGATAAAAGTGTGACAGGGTGGAAGAGAGTGGGGCCCACTATCGGTGACAACTCCCCAGGTGAATGGGTTTATTGCATGGCCTCCGGGTTGGTGAATGGTCACCGCTTGGCCTTCCTCGGGTGCGCCTCATACACCTTAATTATATTAGTTGTGTAGTAACTTATAACTGCAAATCAATGTTTTTGGGATTGTGCATCATGGGTGAGAGTTGACTACAAAGTCTATTTTTTCTACAAAGTGTAAAAAGTTATAAAGTACCATAATGTCTACCATAAAACACATTTAAAAGCCACAAATAACAAAGTGATGATTACTAAACACCATATTTGTGGGTTTTGTGTTGTGTTTTGGATGATAATGCTTTGATTATCGAATTACTAAAATTAATGTGTTTTATGTTGATTATCATATTGTGTTTTATATTCATAGTTCTACGATACTGTGTTTGAAGTTTTTATGAACTTTTGGGGTTTGGATATTTTGTTTTAGTGATCTTCACTATGTTATTTGTGGGTTTTCAGCCATAAACATATTTTATGGCTTAAATTGTAGGGTTTTATAACTTTGTACACTTTGTAGAAAAAATGGACTTTCTAGCAGAACCCCACCAGTGTATCATTATATAGTATATAATGTAATGCATATGCATGTACAAAATGTGTCAGTATATAATGTAACTAGTTCTATACTCGTCCGGTGGACGGGGACATGTATTTTTAAAAGACGTAAAGTAGATAAGCAAACATCAGAAATAAAATGATTATAAATAACAATAATATTTCAAAACCAATAAGACCATTAGCATATAAGAGATGGATTAACAATGTGTTGATGGTAGGAGAAATTCCTATTTCCACAAGTAATCTATAGTTGTTTATAAAAAGTATTCTTTTTCCAGTTAAGCAACATTGTGTTCATGGCCAGTGGCGGACCCAGGAATTTTTCCATGGGGGTGCGGAACATTTTTAAAAATTTTAGGCCCCAAGGTATATAAGTAAAAAAATCGGTTCGTATCGGGTCGGGTCGGGTCATGTAAAACAAACGAACATTAAACTAAATTTATATAATCATCAAAAACATGTCAAACCTTGTTACAAACATAATTAAAACGTCGACGCCCTACGGGTTTTCATTGTTTGAAATCTATCCAAAACATCATCTAAAGCTAATTTCTTAAGCAATTCTTTCTCTATATAACATAAGTTCATCGCTCCGTAACATAATGTTTTAATTTTAATTTTCAACTATTCAAGCCCTAGAAATCATAACGTAAGTTGTAATCACCCTAAAAATATATAAACAACATAATCACCCTAAAAATCATCTAAACAACCATAAACAACGTCAAAACACACAAAATTTCAAACCTATTTAACAACTTTATTACCAAAATCATCAAAATAACAAAGAAACTTACCCGTGTTCGGATTCCGGTTAGATTTGGTGTCGAACGACGGTGGTATGGTGGCTGATTACGGTGGTCGCCGGCTGCTGGACTGTTGTCGCTAGGTGATGTTGTTCGTTGGCGGTGCAGGGACGCAAGAGAGAGAGAGAGAGTGGGATAGAATTTCTTAAGGTTTTGGGCTTAATTATTTTATTATAGTTTGAAATATTGTTGGGTTTGGTTAATGGGCTAAGACTTAGTGGGCTAGCTAGTTAGTAATTATGGCAGGAGTTTCTGGCTTTTATAATAGAAACTTCTCTATATTCATGGCTTATACATCTTGGCCGGAGCACTAACCATATTTTTATCCGTTTCAAAAACAACCTTAACCCATCCACACTTATAAATCGTGTAACCCGGACATGACCTATATTTTTCTCTGTATAAAAAAAACAACCTTAACACATACACCCTAAAAATTTATGTAACCTGGACACAACCCGTTTAACCATTTAACCTCAATGTATAAAAAAGATTGTCGGGTAGTAATCAAGTTTAAAACGTGCTAATCATGTTGGTGTGTTGTAAAAAATGCGTTGAATAGGGTAAGTGGGGTATATTTATTTAAAACGTGTTAACAGGTTGAACCTTTTAATTAAACACATCAACCCGAGCACAACCTAGGATCGAACTCGAATAAAAGAAACAACCTTTGTGGTCGACTGGGGTGACTCGGTAATCTGGACCCGGCGGCGGCAAGCACAAGTTTGAGCCCGGGATCGAACTCGAACCAGAGCCTGCAAATGTCTAAATTCATCAGCATCTCACTTGAATAGCACGTGGATTGGAGAAGTAACTTAATATAAACGATAAAAATGATTAAGGTTACCGAAAGAATACGTATGATAAGATAACTCTTGACTTATATCCACGACACTTCACCACCGGATCTACGATTTAGTAATAGAATACGTAAAATTACCAGACATTCCAGCCATGAGACACCACGATACCTCACCCTGTTCTCACAAGCAAACATTCAAGAAACTTCATCATTTAAAGGAACACAACACACGTGATTAGATTTAGGATTACAGATTCTCGTAGTCGTAAGTTACCTGCGGATCTTTGAGTTCTGTTTTGCCACCCATTAGATCCTGCTCACATGTAGTTTCCTTTAAACCCCTTCCAAATGAGTGATATCACAACCTTCATGTAACAACAGTCGAGACATTTAAAGCTCTGTATGATATATCATTAATTAATGTAATAAGTTAACCGATAATGAGCTGTTATTTCTTCAATAATCACAAGTTTAGAGACATTAAGAGCAGTTGGTTTTGACTTAAGTAGATGGATTTTACAATAAAATTTGACATAGTTAAACCAAATTTTGTTCATCTAGTGTACCTGGCTAGAATTGGCATGTTTACCTTTATATTAAGACGAATATTATGGGGCAGGCGTAAAGGTTGTTGCACGAAAACCAGTTCTTGAGACAAACTCATAGACGCCTTGGATATAGTTAATTGAATTTCTTATATCTTAGTGTGACACACCATGTTACAATAATCTCATTTGTGATATGATGCCATAAAGTACAAACATATAGAAGTTGCAGCAGTGACGATGACTCCCTGCACATACCATGGAATTTTTCAGGTCATGAAAATAATCTCGTATGTGATATGATACCATAAAGTACAAACCTAAGCCAATTAAAACATAATTAAAATATCTGCAGGTCACTAGAGTAAACTTCATAACCATTAACAGATAAAAAGATAAACCACAATTAAAAATAAACCTACAACTTGTATTGCTTGCATGTTTTCAGGCCTTGACCCTTGAACTCGAAACAATGCAACCCCATCTTCTTTGCAAGTGTCATGAGGAAGAAGTTCCTTCCCTGTATAAAAGTCTTGTTTCCATCACTTAGACCACCTTGACAACGAATAATAAATTAATAACCCAAATTTCTTAAAGGATAAGAGCATACGGGTACGTGACTGTTATTGTCTCCAAGTGCTTGAAAATGTTAGCCATGACTTATGAGCTACACTAACAGCCGGAAATCTTGTAACACTCCCAGCAATCTTGCCACTTTCTGCAGTTTTCATCATATCACACAACTTGATTAGAGGACTGGATGATTGGCATTTTGTTTCGAAAGTAATTGTGATATGAAAAGAACTTATTCAATGATCACCTTCAAAACGCTAAACACCCACTAAAAAACCCAAGTGGGGATAGAAATATACAAGTAATTGCACTGCATATTGGAACAACCCAAATCAGATGACCTGCCCGCTTGAGAATACCCTTGGTCTGAACAACTAACCAAAGAACTTGTGCGAAGATCAAACCATTAATTCATGCTTAGGTTACCACCACCGTCGAAATCAAACAGCATGCGTATAAAGAAAATGAAAATTAGCATAAATTATGTTTTGTACAGAAAATCACTACTAGAAAAGTGATCGTTTTACTACGGAAATTTCCTACGAAAAAAAATGCGTCACAAATTCTGACACATTTGTGACGCATTTTTCACGGAATAAAAACCCCTGGTTATTTAAACAAATTTTCTACGTAACAGTGACAAAAACACAATTGTGTTGGAAATGAGTGACAAATTGCTACGCATTTATGACGAGCTATTGTTCAGGATAAAAAATCTAAAAAATTATAACATCACTTAAGTTAGAACCACGTGGCAAAGAGTAGATTACACAGGTAGCTTCTTTTTTTTACAAAGTCAACAAAACGACTTTAATTCCCCCTTTCAAATTTTCGTATAAATACAAAAACTGTTCTAATCCCGTAGTCAAATATCGATGAAGAATTAGGGTTTCAGCATAGTTCTTATCAGTTTTTGGGAAATCGGTGAGTTGCGATTGAAATTGATGGCGGAGGTTGAGATTAAGAGCAAAAAACTCACTCATGGCGGTCAGAAGAAGACGAAGAACAACCGGATATGGCGGTGGACAGTTGTTGGAGCTCGGATTGAAGTTTTACTTGCTACTAATCAAATATCAACGAAGAATTAGGGCTTTTAGCAAGTTCTCCTTCATCCGTTCACCTTGCGCACCGCTGTCCTGAGGTTGATTTTCTTTCTATATGTTGATTTACACACACACGCATATATTTGAAGATGCTTGATGCAATTTAATGGAGGTTTTTTTAGATTTAAACGTTTAGAGATGATTAGACTTTGACCCTGTAGGTTTTATGAGTACAAATTTCATACTATATTCCTGCAATTGAAATGTGCGCTAGGTTAGGATCTGTATGCATATGTATTTGGATGTAATTGCAAGATATTAACTGTCTGATTTCTGAATTAGGGCTAGAATCTGAACAAGTACTTAATTAGTTTGTAACCAATGCTTGAATTCTGAATTATGTAGCTCTTGGTTTCATATAGAGTGATGTAGAATGGTGTGTTGGTTTTTTGTTCATCAGTTAGGAACAAGTATTTTTTTATTGTGCAGACATTTATATCACTTTAGAGGAAGATGAGACTGAACAGAGTACTATTTTGGATATCCTGTATCCAGTTGAACCAGAGCCCGTAAGCTGCCTATCATGCTTGGTTCTATAGAGTGGTTGTGTTTCATGTACTGCAGATAAAGTGTTTCTTAATTAGACCTAGTGGTCAATGAAATGCATATTAAACGATTTTACTTATATTCAATTCAAGAAACCACTTGCATCCATATTTGCTAGATTAAAACCCTTATTTGCTGATGAATTCGTCGAAACTCAACGGTATGATGTATGATTAACCTTACGGTTTACCATTTTTTTACCATTTTTTCACGTAGAATGCAAAAAAAAGGAATTTGCAGAGCTTATATCATCGGATTTATCGTCAGGCAGGTGCATTGAGATCCTTTTCAACTTCAAGTTTTTCATTTCAGGGGAATTAGAATTATCATAATCATGTGATTCGGATTGGTGTTTTGATTTCAACTTAATCGTTCATGAAGGTGCAAGCGTCGATGGCTCCTGCTAGCTGAGTTACCAATGTCGTTGACGTTGGGCTTTAAGGTACAACCGATGGATCACTACACTAGAGAGAATGATGGTGAAAATTGTTGAGGTAATCAAGTGTTATCTATTGATTTTTTTTTTCTTTTTCTTTTGTTTGTTAAGATAGTGATAATGCTGATGACTTGAAGTGTTTACAGTGGGTAATGGTGAGTGTATAGACACCCTTTTTTGTCAATTGGTTGAAAATTGTCTAAGATTTGTATGCATTATGATTTCTCATTTGACCCGTTAAGTCCTTTTCAACTTCAAGTTTTTCATTCCATCTGATCTACAGACGCGAAAAGAAGCCCTAGAGGCTAGAGGACCTCATGGTTTTCCGGTGACGAGCTCAGACGGGTCAGGAGGCGGCGCAACCACGGTTCTCGGGCCTGATGACGACATGTTGAACGAATCCGGCGAAGAGCTCCAGATCCGACATTCCAAAGGGTGACGGAGGTTAGGATTTCTTCACAAAGGGTGACATATCGTCTCTAATCATATGAACAGAGGTAGCAAAATCCTAGTTCTTGTTGTATTTATGAATACTAGCTCTTGTTATATTTATGAATAGTTATTCTGTGAATCATGGCGACAAAATAGTTTTTTAAAATTGTTGCTGAAGACCTGGTAGTTTATTTGGAAAATGAATAATCTACACTAGTTTTATACATTTTGTTACAATTGCTTAATTATTGTTTCAGATTTTGATGTTAATTTGTTGCTATTAATTGTGAATTGTTGGTTTGATTAAGGGGGATTAATTGTGTAGGTGGATTTTGAACTGTCATATAGTGCAAATCTAAGTATTCACTAGTAATTGGTTTGAATTGTCATGTCGTAATAATTACAACACATTTGATGCATCATGCATGACAAATTTGCATAACTGCGTATTTTTTATTGTTATACTAGGTTTTCAAGGTATGATTAGATCCAAATAGTTGATTCTTTGGCTTAAATTGATTAGATCTAAATAGCAATACCATGGCAAAGCGTGGGATACATTTACTAGTTCTGTTATGATTTAAAGACATGTCCTTTTAAGACATCTTTTTCTTGCTCTATGTATCAAAATTAGTTGCTGCTTTAACTCCATTTCTTACCTGTTTTTAAGTAGCCCCTTAAGATCTATTTTAATTGTTATGCTTTTTAGTCTATGCAAGAACGTGGCCCAGCTCAGATCAGTTACATCTATGCATTCTTAAAACTCTTGAAGCAGGATCAAATGTTGCTATTTTCGGTCTTGGAACTGTTGGTCTTGCAGTAAGTTATATAAAGATGATTTATCTTTACTTATCATAAATACGGATGTTTTTTTTTTAAACTGTATAAACTCGAATACCATTTGATAGGTAGCAGAGGGTGCGAAAGCAGCAGGTGCTTTGGAGTGTTGTCACAACTCACAAGGTAACATGCTCATTTTTAATTATATGTGATAATCATATTATACATTAAGATTTCCATGAATATAAAACTAAGTTGAATAAACACAGGGGTGGGGAACATCAGTTATAGTGGGTGTTGCAGCATCAGGTCAAGGGATAGCAACCCACCCATTTCAACTGGTTACTGGTCGTGTTTGGAAAGGGACCGCTTTTGGTGGTTTTAAGAGCCGTTCACAAGTGCCTCAGCGTGTTGATAAGTTATTTTATAGGCAATGTCCTTTTTTGTGTCATTTTAGAAGAACAAAAGGCTGATGTATCATTTGTTTATCAGTATTTTTTTGCTGATTTTCCTGCAAATTTTAGCAAAAAAAAACTGGATTTTTCCAGCTTTTTTTTTGTTTTTTATAAATATTCCGTCACAAATGTGTTGCAATTTTTTGATATTCCGTCACAAATGCGTTGCAATTTCTTGATATACAACATAGGAAATGCGTAGTAAATGCGTCACAAATTTCCGACACCATATTTCCGTAGGAAATACGTTAAAATTTGCGTAGTAATTGCGTAGTAAGTAGTTTCCGACGGGGCTTTTTCCAACATCAAGGTTTTGTTGCAAATCCGTAGCAAATGTCAATTTGTGACGCATTTGTGACGGAAAAGTGTGTTAAAAATTGTCATTTTTCTAGTAGTGAATGATGCATATTCAACAATGCAATACCTGAGTTTATACTTGTGAATGTACGTGTTATAAGCAATGGGCAAAAGCACCACTATTGTTGTATTCTACATTGCTCTTCACAGACACAAACAGTCTTGCAACAACTACTTCTTCTGGACCATCCTTTTCGTAAATAAAAATCAAATAACCTTCATATTTGGATGATCTGACAAAGGTCGTTTGAAAAAATGAATTAGTAAAACGACAATGGGATCTTCAAAATTACCACCAATTTCAGTTATGTATGCACCTAATAAGAAAATTTCACGGACGAATTCATAATAGTTGTTCCTGTGAAGAACAAATCAATAGTTAGGGAATTTTGAACACAAACAAAAAAACAAAAAACTTAAGCAACGATCTGCTGGTAACTCGTATATCGAAAATAGAGAAAAATAAAGAATGCATACCGAAGACGAGATAACCAAAAGGAGAGTATGAAATCCAAGGATGTTCTGATGGAGGGACTAAAATTTGTAACAAAGTAGCAACATTTGGAATTTTAAACTGAATGGTCAGAAAACCCATAGAAGAGATAAGATACCGTAATTAACATCTAGCCAAAACAATTTGAAATTTGCCTTCAATTAATGGAAAATATGAGAAATCATAATGAAACAAAACCATATCAGGCAGTGAATGAAAAACTAATACAATTACATATTCTAATTTGTCACACCCCGAATTTCCAACACAATCCCGATGGGCCCGGGTGGGGAGTATCGTGACGTAAGATTGGTATCGTCATAGTCAAATAATCACAAGTAGCACAGCGGAAGTCTTGGAGTATAACATATTATTACAAACTCAAATGTCCGAAGGTTCAAATAATAAATACAGACAAGCTTGTAATAATAATCCACAGGTGAATCAACTGTATAAAAAGGAGTTCAACAGACTAATAGGCTTATGCAAAGGAGTTGCAAAATCCTCTTCTAGCATTACCGAGCAGCTTCCAGCCTATTTACGTATTTGTATCTGTAACTTAGTCTTTTGAAAAAACGTCAGTTTTCACTGGTAAATACAATCAAACGACACATTTTGTAAACATTTTCAAAATTGAGTTAAGTGCACAAGGCACATGTTTTATAAATAACTTGGGACAATTCAAAATGATCTTGTATATAGTTTTACTTATCTGTCAATACATATAAGGAGCAGTACTAAACACCGAGACATGATTAACCGACACACCACTTAAACCCACAAAGGGGTATCCCCTGATCAACGGGTAAGAAAACATTTTATAATAAGCATTAGCATCTGACGGGTGTATGCCTACACCCTGTGCTCAGTTGTGGCCATTAATAACTTAAATGAGCCATGGATATCCAGGACACAGTCGCGTTAACCCCCAATGTTTAAGTTATCAGATAAAACATATTAAAACGGGTTATAAAGATTTTGTAGCTACAATCCGGCATATGATCCCATACCTGACCAAGCGGTAATAATTTACCGTATCCCAAGCCCGTATAGGGAAAATAGGTTAAGAGTATTTACCTGAGCTAATACTTGTCTTATAAATGCAAGGTTTATAATAAATCTGTCGTTTAATCAATTGAAAAGTGTAGGTAGCAATTTACTGAAAGGCTCTAGTCTGGAATGATGGTATAAATAACCAATTAGAATGCTAACGGGTCTTATTCAAGTCGTAGACTTAGACCGGCTAGCTTAAAATATCGAAAACGATACGATACGATACGCTTGATTAAGCGATGACCGGAATAGAATGTAGTTTAAACCCAACAAGTACTAAAACTTGTATAATATGGGTAAACTATTAACATTCTGGAAATTGAGATAAAAATGATAAGGTTAAACCCGTTTCGGTAAACTTATGTAAACTAGTTACATAAGCCTAACCGTACGCGTATAAGCGATAACGGGTAACCGGATGAGTCATGAAAAAGTTCTATAAGCCAATTTACTTTAAACAAGTTATAATATCAGTAGGATATCAACTTGTATGCCCGTTAAGGTTTTAAAATCAAACTATGCCTCATAAGGGCGTTTTGGTCATTTAGCGACGTATAAAGGAACTTGCATATAAACTGATGTTATAAACATCATCATTCTGGAAAAATACTTTATTTGTGATATAATATCAGTAGGATATCAAACATATGTGTATTTTTTAGTTTAAGACCAAACTATGCACCGAAGGGGCATTTTGGTCATTTCACACATAGTTTGAGAACTTACTTGGGAATCTGAGTTTATAACATGTACCTACTATGAAAATGTTTTAAATAAGTTACAAAATCAGTAGGTAACAAGTCTTGATTGATAAATATGGTATAAAACCATACTATGCGCCAAAAGGGCGTTTAAGTCGTTAAATGACGATGTTTGCAATCTTTTATCAAAACAGAAGTTATGTTCAAGTTTATGCTGTTAAAATATGTTATTTAATATCACATAATAGTAGGTAAATGGTTTTATATAAAAATTATGATTTAAAACCATGTTAAGTGCCAAAAGGGCATTTTCGTCATTTAAGGACATAATACAAGAACTTGTACATAAACTCATATTATAAACTGATTTGATATCCCAAAATATTCTAATTATGATATTACATCAGTAGGTAATGGGTTTGTTAAGATAAATTATGTTTAAAACAATTTTAGGTGCCGAAAGGGCATTTTGGTCAACTTAAAACATAATTTACGATCTCTTATAAAAAATCAGTTTATGATTATTTTAATAACATCAAAATATGTTAAATAAATTAACATATCAGTACATAAGTCATTTGCAAGTTCATTAGTGATTAAAACCTTATTTTTAATAAAAAAGGTTTTAATCACTAATTCATTTTTTCAAACGACCTTTGTTAGATCATCCAAATATAAAGGTTATTTGATTTTTATTTACGAAAAGGATGGTCTAGAAGAAGTAGTTGTTGCAAGACTGTTTGTGTCTGTGAAGAGCAATGTAGAATACAACAATAGTGGTGCTTTTGCCCATTGCTTATAACACGTACCTTCACAATCACAAGTATAAACTCAGGTATTGCTTTGTTGAATATGCATCATTTTCTTTTCAAAACATAATTTATGCTAATTTTCATTTTCTTTATATGCAGGCTGTTTGATTTCGACGGTGGTGGTAAAATGCTTCATAAGTTGGAAAAATAATTCAAAACCCCAAGATTCCTTGTTCTGAAAATCTGCAGAAAGTTAAACACGGGGCCGTGCTCATTGAGCACGGGGCTGTGTCCGATGTACTGTTTCATTAAAATGAACTATTTCTGGTTTGTTTTCGTAGAATGTCTAGTCAAAACAGTGGAACCTCTTCTGCGCACTCCAGAAACGGTCGAAGGGAGAGAAGGCCATCAATCGAAGCGACTCTCGTACGTTACGTGATGGCATTACGTGAAGCTCTTGACGAGATGACTTCGGTAGAGGAGGTCCTAATAGACCGTATAAATTATCTTACGGTGGGGTTAGAAAACAGTTTTCAAGAAATAAACCTCTTGCACCAGAGGTTAAACATTCTTGTAACACCTCCCATGGAACCGATCCTCCCTCAAGAGGATTGGAACCTAGCACTTGGAATCAACAACCCTACCGGTTGGGACGACATTCCAGCAGAACCTCATCTTGAAGGTCTACAAGAAGTCCAGGTGGAAGTTGCACCTCCTCAAACCAATGCCAATGAGCCCGCCTTTCTTCTCCCTAGGGAGATAGAGGAATGGCTCGCCGACGTGTGAGGAACCCATGCCCGGAAAGAGAAGTTTTCCAAGCCACATCTAACCGAGAGATTTATCTTTTCGGAAATTTTGCTAATAGAATAAGTAGTAGGCTAGAACTTCTTGGTTTAGGTTTCTTGTGTTTCTTTGACCTAACTATCTAGTATTTTAACTTTTAGGATTATTGTGTAATTCTCTCTATGACTTAATGAATGATGGTTTTAGTTAATTTGGTGTTTGGATAATGTTTTAATGAGTAAAACACACTCGGGATGATGAAGGATAACAAGGGAAACTTGAACCAGCACCCCATGCAGGAAAACAGGGCCATCCGACGAACTTTCTTCATTACAGCAGGTTCAGCACGGGCCGTGTCCGCCCAACACGGCCCCGTGCTGCACAGTCTGCAGAAATCACCCAGTTCAGGTAAACTGGACACGGGCCGTGTTCACCCAACACGCCCCCGTGTCCAGGCTTCTATTTCTTTTTTTCAACTTTTTTGTTACTGGCACCTCAACACGGGGCCGTGCTCGGACACCACGGGGCCGTGCCCGGACACCACGGGGCCGTGTCCAGACGCCCAGTAACATAAAATTTTGCTTTTTCACACCTTTTACACATTCAATCAACCTAAAAACTTATTTTTGGGACACATTGAGGACAATGTGTAATTTAAGTGTGGGGGAGATGCTAAAATCTTGAATCTTGCAAGTCCTAATAACAAGCCTTACACAAAACTCTATTGGAACCGCGAATCACCCCAAATTTTTTTTTACTTGTCTAGGTTTAACTTGGGAATTTCAAATTCTAAAAAGGTTATATTTTTACAAATTTACAACCGATAGCGTCGTGATAAAAAGAACCAACATAATAAAATTATGAAAATGCATGACAAGTTTAGTTAAAATTTGATTATATATACTTGATCACATAAAAACCCATTCCCACAAAAGTGAGTTTTGAGCCTTTATTGAGCATACAAATAAATATCTTTAAACTAAATGTTCATTTTTCGTTTCTTGTGTGAATAGCCGCTTGGTTCTTACGACTCTAGAACTTGCCACGACGATACATTCCCTGTCCTTACCAACTTAAACCCGAGTAAGTAAATGATGGAGGCATTAGGACTAACCCTTTTTATTTCTACACCATTATTTTTTTTTCTTACCACCTACCCAAAATCCCCCTAGTTAACCCCTTTGAGCCTAAACCTTTTCATTTCTTAACCCAAACCAAACACCCTTTCACCTACCAAAACCTTTTTATTTTTAACCCTTTGTTTTAGTAACAAGCTCGGTTTGTCGTATGACTTTGAAAAAAAAAATGTTGAAGATGAAGCAAAAGAAATAATCAAGCAAGTTCATCAAAAATAACTTTGCTTGAATCATGGCTTCGTCAAAAATAAAAACTGCAAAAAAAAAGTCTTACGAAAACCGACACTTTTTACGCTTTTCGCCCTTTTTCTACTAACCACTAACCCAACCACCTACCTTTAACCCAAGCCTAACCCTTCACCCAAAAAGTCCTCTTGATATTTACAAAGGTGTATAGTTAAAAAGGAGGAGGATTGATTGCTTGGCAAGCCTATGGTAGGAGTAAGTTCCATGCCGCTCTCGAGTGATTCACTAAAATACATATTCGGCCGAGTGTTGAGTGATCCCCGTGAGGTATGTGAACTTGTATATAAATAGAATTTTAAAAAAGGCATGTTATGCCCTAATAAGTAATTTATCTTATGAAAAGTTTTAAATAAATCATGACGAATAGGATTGTAAATAAATAAAAATAAAACTTAATAAAGAATCTTGGAAATCCCGACACTCTATGACAAGCCCAAAAACCTTCTCTTCTACCCATTCCATTTGGGAGTGAAAAGCCACATTATAAAGAGTTTTGCTTGAGGACAAGCAAAGATTCAAGTGTGGGGGTATTTGATGTGTTCAAAATGCAACATATGAATTACATCAATTGTGGCATAAAACTAACCCTTTTTAGTACTAATGTTGGAAAAAGTGTGCTTTTGTCTTCCTTTTGTATTTTCAGGATTAAATGAGCTCAAATTAACAAAAGAAGCAAAAAGGCAGCTAAATCTAACATAAATACAAGAAAAGGAACAAACGTGGCATGCCCGACCTCCCCGAAAGCATCTTCCCAAGCAAAACAAGAGAACAGAAGGCTGAACACGCCCCGTGCTCAGTGAACACGGGGGCGTGCCCAAGTGTCAGCATAAAAGACAAAGTTGTAGAAGCTTCCATCGCCCACCACGGGGTCGTGCTCAGCGGACACGGGGCCGTGGTCAACTATAAGATTCGCAGAATCCAGGCAAATCTTGATAGTACAGATACGCTTCTGCACACGGGGTCGTGCCCAGCGGACACGGGGGCGTGGTCAACTAATGCAGACAAACTGCAATTAATGAAGACAGATAAGAAGATGGACACGGGGCCGTGCCCGAGCTTCTGTTCAGCCTATAAATAGGAGTGCTTGGCTCAAGCTCAAACCATCCCTTGGCACACCACCTCTCTCACACTTCACCCACCACCCACCACCACCATAACACCATCATCTGTCACACCCCAACCGATGGCGGAATCATCGGGGCGCGACACTAGGCGAATCAGATTGCTCAAGAGAATCCATAACAACTATATTGCGATAATATTTAATACATTTGTTATCCCATACTAACAAACAATACAATCACATAAGTTATCACAGATTTCTTGTCCTCTCGAACAATAAAAATCCGACAACCTAGATTTTAGTTGAGTTTCTAGACTTCCTAGCTTGATTTGATATAGTCTGCGATCTAACCTGCAACATACGTTAAAATATTTGTCAATACAAAAGTATTGGCGAGTATACAGGTTTGATAAGTAGCACAATAGATAAAAAGTGTAGCGAATTTCCATATGCAAGAACGTAATACACGACATATATACTCACAAAACTGATACTACCAACTAAGTCCTCGATGCTCGAATGTACGATGGCATAACTAGACCCCGTCGGGCGCAATAGTACTATACTAGTCGTGGTGGGACGTCGCGAGTATAAGCCCTAGCACATATGCAACTAGCATCACGTATATCTATGCATAACAGTTATTCGCAAGTGATAATTCGATTGATTGAATAGTTCGATTGATAAGTTCGATTTGTTAGAAACGTATGTTACACCCAAAATTCGATTAAAAAGGGGTTAAGTATACTCACAGTGCGTATTTAGCGGGAATACAACTTGTTCGAGTCGGTTGCGAGTAAGTCTGTGTTGATCCTTGAAGAATAGAGTAAACGAGGTACGGTTAAGCGAGTTTAGCATTGAAAAACCAGTCATCTGGTCAGATGGTGTTCATCCGTTCGGATTACATGTGATCCGTGCGGATTGCATGTGATCCGTGCAGATTACATGTGATCCGTGCGGGTTGCATGTGATCCGTGCGGATTGCATAGGTTTCGTCCGGATGATGGGTTTATTCGTTCGAGCGAGTGTCGACTCATGCGGATTGTCATCCATGCGCACATGTCATCTGTGCGGACATGTGATCCGTGCGGGCATGTCATCCGTGCGGACATGTGGTGCGTGCGGATGAGTGGTGCGTGCGGGTGAGTGGTGCGTGCGGGTGAGTGGTCCGTGCGGATGACATGTTGTCCGTGCGGATAACATGTTGTCCGTGCGGACATGCCACCCGTGCGGTCATGTCACCCGTGCGGACATGTCACCCGTGCGGATGACACGTCTGTTTCACGTTCTGAACATTGTTTTCGAGTGTTTAACGGAAGGAAAATAAGTGTAAAGTTACCGGGACCGTGTAATCTCGCACTAACCCTTGAAGTTCCGTCAATTCCGACCCGCTCTAACGGCCGGGAATCACCCCGTTCCATCAGATCTGGCCGTTCATGATGGTTCTCCATGGTTGAATCGAAATCGCACAGTTCCTTGGGTAAATACTTAGATTTAGGCGAGATTTGTTACCAAAACAAGTGGAAATCACCCAGATCTGAGTCGTTTATGGTGGGATGAGGTCACAATTGGAAGTTCATAAGAACTCTTAGTGACATCACCTCAAAACGCCTCAAATCCGCAGATTTCACGGTTAGAATTCGAGTTTTGAAAGATAGAATGATGTAGAATCGAGTGTAGATTGCAGAAGTACAAGTTTTAGGTTGAAATCTTACCGGAATCGTGAGGAAATCGAGAGAAAAGGGTCTTGGAGCGTGTTTGGTTGAGTAGGGGCTGTCACATCACTGTTCAAGTGATGTGACATGGTATTTATAGGCAACAGAGGAGAGGGATAGAGTTCTGGCCCGGATAGCCCATCCGTGCGGATGGCCCATCCGTGCGGATGGCCCATGCGTGCGGATGGCCCATCCGTGCGCATGCCCATCCGTCCGGATGGTCCATCCGTCCGGATAGCTATCCTGACGCGTTGGACTTCTCCGTTTTTGATAGTTTTGATAGTTTTCGAAGTACGTACCTTCCATATTTAATTTTTATATTATCATTATATTGTTATTATACATATATATATCACTAGGGGTCGTATTTACGTATCCATAATCCAAAGTTTCGATAATTAACAATCGGTTTTCGATTCGAGTATGCGATTGTAAACGACGTTTCACGGCCATCAAGGAGGGTAGTATAGGTCCACTCTCGATGTCATCGTGAACGTTATTGCGAGTTGTGCCACAATGACTGACGGGGTACCGTTTACTCGTATTGTCATCATCGTCACGACGACTGGAGCTACAGCACTCACCCGAGAGTCCCTGTTAGCGTTAATTATTTACGTTCGACACATCACGGCCACTGAGGAGGGTAGAATAGGTCCTCACTCAATGCCTCCGTGAGTGTTAGTGTGATAATAGTGTAGCATAGTGATATTGTATTTCGAAAATATGCGATTATCCTTCGAATAGCGATATATACGATATAGTTACATTATGATCCGAATCTCTGGTGCTAGGCGTAACGAGTATAACGAGTAGTAACAACACACGAAAGTGCGGGTTGTTACATCATCCATTGTCCATCATAGAGTGTGTGAGTCATCTCGGGATCCAAGATTGATCGTAAGAGTTCTTGACGATCAAGGTCATGTTTTCCTAAGTCTCTTACATCACTTGGTGAAGACAAAGTGTCTAGTGTAATACTTTTTATTTTTAATCATTTCGCACTTTTTACTTGGTTATGTATTAATGACTTTAATAACTAGTTTCTTATGTTGAAGGTGATTTTTTCTTATCGTTTGTCCGTGGTGTCTTGGCATTATTTTACTGTCTATATAAAATAAAAGATTTTCACCATTCATATCTCCACGGTCTATATGGAGGTATGTTGGCTACCTGGTCGGGGGTTAAGGGAACGGTTTGGTAAGAGTCTTGCCTTGTTCAGTGTATAGATCCTGCAAGGACCTGGGTCAAATTTAGTAGGACCTCCTTCAATACTTAACGGTATTGGATGGCGGGGGTCCCAACTCTTTGACCCCCTCATATGTAAACTACTATTAATACTTTAACTCGGCTACTTAGGACTGTATCCCTGCTGACTCAGACTACTTAGCCGAGGGTAACGTCGCCTTCAAAAGAGGGGCCTACCACAATACGCATTAATAACTTAATTAATTATCTTTCAATAATCCGACCCTTTAGGATTGTATCCTTGCTGACTCAAACTACTGGGTTGAGGGTAACGTCACCTTCAAAAGAGGGGCCTACTACAATAACTAAGATAATCTCTTAAAAAGTGCAAAAGTGCGGAAATAATCAAAGGTTACACTATACACGAGTCGGAGCCAAGTGATTCATCTTGTCTATCTGTTTTATTTTTATTTTATTTTTCAGCATTTTAGTTAGTTTTTATTTTTCTAGTTTAAAACCTTTTTCTAACTTTTGATTTGATTAGACGTTGAGGATAAACCGGTACTAAAAGCTCTTGTGTCCTTGGACGACCTCGGTATCTTGCCAACACTATACTACGCTCACGATGGGTGCACTTGCCCATATGTGTGTTTAGTGTTAGTAAATATCGTGTTTTATAAATTTAAAACTTGGCTAAAAAAGTGTTAAAAAGGGCTTAATATATACATTAAAAACTAATAACACTCACGCACATCAATAAGCATTAGCATCTGACGGGTGTATGCCTACACCCCGTGCTCAGTCGTGGCCATTAATAACTTAAATGAGCCATGGATATCCAGGACATAGTCGCGTTAACCCCTAATGTTTAAGTTATCAGATAAAACATCTTAAAACGAGTTATGAAGATTTTGTAGCCACAATTCGGCATATGATCCCATACCCGACCAAGCGGTAATAATTTACCGTATCCCAATGCCGTATAGGGAAAATAGATTAAGAGTATTTACCTGAGCTAATACTTGTCTTATAAATGCAAGGTTTATAATAACTCAGCCGTTTAATCAATTGACATGTGTAGGTAGCAAATTACTGAAAGGCTCTAGTCTGGAATGATGGTATAAATAACCAATTAGAATGCTAACGGGTCTTATTCAAGTGGTAGACTTAGACCGGCTAGCTTAAAATATCGGAAACGGTACGATACGCTTGATTAAGCGATGACCGGAATAGAATGTAGTTTAAACCCAACAAGTACTAAGACTTGTATAATATGGGTAAACTATTAACATTCTGGAAATTGAGATAAAAATGATAAGGAGTGAATTGCAAGAATTGTACTTTATATTTATGCCCCTTTACAGGCAGTGTCCTTTATGTTTAAAATTGTCAAGTTTTGTCCTTTATGTTTAAAAATCAAGCACGTTTTACCCTTTGGGCCTAACCTAGTTTGTTTTCTCAGTTAAATGTGACCACGTGCAGGTCACATGAGGGTAGTTGTGTGATTTAATGTACCCCTGAGCATTTCCCCCAATTTAAGAACCCCAAACACTAATTCTTCACATTTCCCCCGAATCGATTATCATCAAGAACTACCAAACATTTCCCCCAAATCGATTCATAATGTTCCTCGATTCCATAACTTTTTTCTACCATTTTCATCACTATCTGATCAAGTTCTACTACAGCCTTTGAGTACATCAACACACTTTCACTGAAACATGATGTTGAATATCAGTCATAAAACAGGTTAATAAATAATTAGTAATCTGTGGAATAGATTTAAAAAAAGGAAAAAAAAAGTTGTACCAGAAGCTTTGATTTCTAGAGGGCCACATGAGTTTTGTGAAGCTTTCAGCTAATTCTGCACTAGTTACACCTTCAATGCCAAGCTTTCATAAAGAGGAAGCATGGCTTGTTGCCCACTATATGGTGTATCTAGTATGTTTAAAGCTCTCACTTTCGTAGGAAGATCGAATAATTATTGCGATGCAACGAAAATTGCATCGCGAAGTTCACGAGATACTCCATCATACACGGCTATGAAACATCCATATTCTTCAAGTGCGTGTCTAACTTCGTCACACTTTGTAACCCAAGAACTTGAATTCAAGTCTAAACTTTTTGAAGATAAATCAATAACTGTAAGCTTGATTTGGGGTTCTTTAAATTGGGTGGAAATTATCAGGGGTACATTAAATGACACAACTACTCTCATGTGACCTGCACGTGGTCACATTTAACTGAGAAAACAAACTGGGTTAGGCCCAAAGGGTAAAACATGCTTGATTTTTAAACATAAAGGACAAAACTCGTCAATTTTAAACATAAAGGACATCGCCTGTAAATGGGCATAAAGATAAAGGACAATTATTGCAATTCACTCAAATGATAAGGTTAAACCCGTTTCGGTAAACTTATGTAAACTACATAAGCCTAACCGTACGCGTATAAGCAATAACGGGTAACCGGATGAGTCATGAACAAGTTCTATATGCCAATGTACTTTAAACAAGTTATAATATCAGTAGGATATCAACTTGTATGTCCGTTAAGGTTTTAAAATCAAACTATGCCTCATAAGGGCGTTTTGGTCATTTAGCGACATATAAAGGAACTTGCATATAAACTGATGTTATAAACATAATCATTCTGGAAAAAAAAATACTTTATTTGTGATATAATATCAGTAGGATATCAAACATATGTGTATTTTATAGTTTAAGACCAAACTATGCACCGAAAGGGCATTTTGGTCATTTCACACATCGTTTGAGAACTTATTTGGGAATCTGAGTTTATAACATGTACCTTCTGTGAAAAAACTTTAAATAAGTTACAAAATCAGTAGGTAACAAGTCTTGATTGATAAATATGGTTTAAAACCATACTATGCGCCAAAAGGGCATTTAAGTCGTTAAATAACGATGTTTGTGATGTTTTATCAAAACAGAAGTTATGATCAAGTTTATACTATTACAATATGTTATTTAATATCACAAAATAGTAGGTAAATGATTTTATATAAAAATTATGATTTAAAACTATGTTAAGTGCCAAAAGGGCATTTTCGTCATTTAAGGACATAATACAAGAACTTGTACATAAACTCATATTATAAACTGATTTGATATCCCAAAATATTCTAATTATGATATTACATCAGTAGGTAATGAGTTTGTTAAGATAAATTATGTTTAAAACAATTTTAGGTGCCGAAAGGGCATTTTGGTCAACTTAAAACATAATTTGCGATCTCTTATAAAAAGCAGTTTATGATTAGTTTAATAACATCAAAATATGTTAAAGAGTTAATTACACAAATGGGTCATGTGGTTTATACCTAATTTCGCCTTTGGGTACCAACTTTTTTTTAACAGGTTTAGGTTTTATGACTTTAATTTTGTAACACCTTTGGGTACTAACACCAAAATTTGTTAATTAATGACTAAAATACCCTTGCATTTTGTTAAGTTTATCAATGTAACACATTTGGGTACTAACACCTAATTTTATTTAAGTTTAAATCAATTTTACAAAATCTATTTATTTTTTATTTTCATCTTTTTATTATATCTCTTAATTAACATAAAATCTATTTATTTTTTTATTTTTTTATTTTTATTAAATTTCTTATTTAACATAAAATCTACTTGTTACACTAGTTTTTTTTTAAATAGTTTTTTTAAATAAAATCTACTAGCTATATACTTTTATGTAAATTAAATTTCTTACTCGTTTTAAATAATGTAAACCTTACTCGTTTTCAATTTTAGATAGATATGATTGATAATAATAAATATCTTTCATGTAAAAAAATTAAGCCTTTTTTAACTCGTTTTTTTATTCATTTACATTTTACTACTTTAGAAAGATATTTAATTTACATAAAATCTGTTAGTTACACCAGTAAAATCTACTAGCTATATAGTTTTATGTAAATTAAATATCTTTTTTTACAAAAAAAAAACGAGTTTAAAAAAGGCTTAATTTTTTTAGTTTTATCTAAAATACCTAGCTATATAGTTTTATTTTAAATACCTAGCTATATAGTTTTATGTAAATTAAATATCTTTCTAAAATAGTAAAATGTAAATGAAAAAAAAAACGAGTTAAAAAAGGCTTAATTTTTTTTACATGAAAGATATTTATTATTATCAATCATATCTATCCAAAATTGAAAACGAGTAAGTTTTACATTATTTAAAACGAGTAAGAAATTTAATTACATAAAAGTATATAGCTGGTAGATTTTATTTAAAAATCTATTAAAAAAACTAGTGTAACAAGTAGATTTTATGTTAAATAAGAAATTTAATAAAAATATGAAAATAAAAAAATAAATAGATTTTATGTTAATTAAGAGATATAATAAAAAGATGAAAATAAAAAAATAAATAGATTTTGTAAAATTGATTTAAACTTAAATAAAATTAGGTGTTAGTACCCAAATGTGTTACATTGATAAACTTAAAAAAATGCAAGGGTATTTTAGTCATTAATTAACAAATTTTTGTGTTAGTACCCAAAGGTGTTACAAAATTGAAACCATAAAACCAAAACCTGTTTAAAAAAAAGTTAGTACCCAAAGGCGAAATTAGGTATAAACCACATGACCCATTTGTATAATTAACTCTATGTTAAGGTCAGTATATAAGTCATTTGCAAGTTCATTAGTGATAAAAACCTTATTTTTAATAATAAAAAAAGGGTAAAGTAGTCAAAGTATGACATAATAACGAATCATGTGAAAAAACTCATATTACTATTATGATCATGTAATATAACCTCAGAGGGTTATGCTATATTATATTACGATCACAATGGAACCTTAAATCATTAGCAAACTAATCTAAATCGGGCCAGAATCGAAAGTCAAAGTAGAAGTCAAACTTTATGACTTTCGGTTGCGAACCGACCCTAAGACTGGAATTGACGAGCCGAACATGTTTACACATGTTCTAATATTTATTACCAAGTTGTTTAAGTGTTAAAACATAATTTAGAACACCTATAAACTCATATTATAAAAAATTTCAAAATCTGCCCAGTTTGACTTTTTAAAACAATAACTCTAACCCGTTAATTGACCTAGCAAACGTGATTTTCAGGAGGTGCCCTTTTGAGGGATTAACACTACCTAATTACGATCACGTAGTCGTGTTCCCCTCGAACAATGGCTGGACCATTAAGGTCTAAACTGAAAGTCAAACGTTTATCGAAAATGCTTGACTTTAGGCTTTAAAAGGCTAATAAATGAAAAAGCAAATGAAAGGAGCACTTACTTAGTGATCCTCTGATGAAAATAACTTGATTAGGAGTTTCCTATAGCTTAGGAACCTCCAGAATGAGAGATAGAAGGAATTCAAGCATGAGCAAGTGTCAAGTGTTGCTAGCACCTCAATTTATAGTGTTTGGGGGGATTTAGAGATGATTCCAGGTGTTATGGGAGCTTAGGAGATGCATACAAGTGTCCCATAACGTGTCTAAAACAAGTATGCAGCCCCTGGTTTTGATTAAGTAGTTTTGGCAGCTTTTAGTGGGCTGCAAGGCCAAAATTTCGCGGTTGTGCAAGGCTTACAGACCGTAAGGCCCAGCCATTGCGGTCCGTATGGAGGTCTGGTCAGCAGCACAACTTTCACACTTTGACAATTAGGCCCCTTAACTTCCATACTTGTATGTAATGTTAAAAATGGCATATAAAGCCCTTCTTGGCCAATATTAGGCACACCCGAGAGTATTGTTGATACATATTTTGTGGACGCGACTCAGCTCGGTTCGATTTGGTTCGGTTCGATCCGGTTAGCTTCGGCTCAAGCCCGACGCCACGACATTCCTCCGTCGTGCGTCCCAGAGTTCGACACGCGAAGCACGGAGTGCCGCGAGCCGGTTCCCGCTGCCACATCATCATGACATCATCATGATGATGTCATAAGTTGACAAATCTTCAAACTGCATGTGTTTTACGTAAAGAATGGCATGTTGGGCCTTTTCTTTGGGCCTTGACCAACATGGGCCATACCCAATCGCACAACACATATATAAACCGAAATCACTTTTAATTTCGGTAGAGACAAGGACGGTGGACAGGAGCGAGAACCAGAGAAAACCGAGAGAGAGAGTTTTAGTGTGTGTATCAATTGTATCATCTTGTACTTCTACTCTTCTCATAAATATACAAGGGTTTTAAACATTGAATCTATGTTTCTTGTATCTCGTGTTCTTGTTCATCTCGATCTCGGTTTGCATCTCCGGTTGGATTCCGCACAACCGGGTGTGTTTGACAACAAGGATTAGGCGACTAGATCCTCCCCTAGCCGGACCTACAAGTGGTATCAGAGCCTTGGCTCTTCTCCTTGTTAAAACCGAGTTGGTTTTCGGGTTGTTTTTCGGGTTTGTGAAGTTCATATTTTCTGAAAAATCTGTTTGAATCTTCGAAATTTCTGGTGTTTTGCTGTTAGTTCATCAGAAAACCTTGCTTGTAACTGATTTGTGGATGGTGTGTTAAGGTTTTGAGTGAAGTTTCAAGCAAAATTCGTGTTCGGCAATTTACGGTTCACCGGAAAACTCATAAGTTTACCGGAAAACTCATATTTCTGGGTAGTGTTCTTCATTTCTTCAACCAATATTCAAAGTGTTCTTCAAGTTTTCACCTTTTTTATCTTAATCAAAGTAACTGTTGAAGTTGTTTGTAATTTGAAAATTGTGATTGGATTAAAATATTGGTAGTACATCACCATACTAGTTGGTAAAATAGGCATGGTGTAACTGATTGTGGGCTGCTGTGTCAGGAGGATAGAAAGTCAAATGATCAGTCGCACAAGATGATTGGCTCACACAAATATGATCAGTCGCACAAGAGATAGGAACGCACAAGAATGATCAGTCACACAAGTAGTTGGCTCGCACAAGAAGATTGAAACGCACAAGACAGTTTACTCGCACAAGAACTGGGCTTCCATTTGGGATTCTGATTACATAAGGCTGACCATCTTTTAAATTCTAATTGGGCTTCTGATTACTTTGGACATTTCTGTTTGGACTGCAGATTTGGGATCGCACAAGACACTTTGGCTCGCACAAGACTTTTAATCAGTTGCACAAGCATTCACTTAGTCGCACAAGATTAGTCTGATCGCACAAGACTTGATTACTCGCACAAGAACTGGGCTCGCATAAAATTTGGGCTTCTATTTGGGCTTTAGTTTCGTCGAACCTACACACCGAAATCAGTTCTTATAGCCGAAATTACTTATTGTCCATCTCAAAGAAATCACTCATTTTTTCTAACAGGAGATTTTTATTTCTTTGTTAACTGTTTGTTTGAGGTGTGTTTTTCAGGTGATCATTTTTCCGTATCAATATGAATCCGAGTTGGTGGGGAACCCCGGCTCCAGATTCGGGAAAGTATAGAAATACAAGTCTATCTCCTTCGTGGGCCGAATCTCCCGTACCGGCATCTTCGCAAACAAACGCTGTATCAACCGGTCAATGGGCTTTCGTATCAAATCAGACGCCTAGTATTCAAAGCATTTTATTGAGTGAATGCGAAACCGGAAGTTTGAATCGGCCTCCAAAGTTGATGCACTTAAACGAATATCCGGGATGGGTTGATAGATTTAATACATACGTCCTTGGTCAAAATACAGAATTGTGGTCACGTTTTACCACAGATTTTGATCAAGCTATCGAGGTTGCCGCTTCATCTGTTGCTACGTTTGCCGATCTTTCTGAAGATCAAAAGAAGACGTATGATCTGGAAAAGAAGGCTTATGCTATTCTTACTCAGGCATTAAGCAAAGATATCTACCATCAATTTGTCAGCTTTAACACTACAAAGAAGCTGTGGGATGCATTGAAGACAAGAGGTGTAGGAAATGAAGCGACACGTCAATTGAAACACGACTTGCTAAAGAAAGAGTTTGATGGTTTTACTTGTATGGATAATGAATCTTTAGGAGATTTGACGAGTCGGTTTCATCATTTGTTGACTGAATTGGGAAATTTTGGGGTTGTAACAACTTCAGCAGAGGTAGTGAAAAAGTTTGCAGATGCGTTGCCACCTCAATGGAATAATTTCTTGGAAATTATGAAGTACAATGGCAATTTGGCTACAACAAACATCAATGACTTTGTTCAACTTCTGGAGAACAAGAATCAGGAAGAAACTCTTAAGGCGAAAAGAGTTCCAGTGCCGCAGAATCCTGAAATGTATTATGGAACATCTAGCACTTCTGCAATACCAGTGCGACATAATACTGATATGTACTATGGAACTCCTAGCACTTCTGCAAGACCTGCTTCACACGCTTCAATTCAAACAGCGTTTGTGTCTAGCACTGATATGTATGGCAATCCTATCCAAGTTCCTGTCAAGCCTCCTCCAACCACAGACTTGTATGGAAATCCGCTTCACCCAGCTCCTCAACCAGTTCCTCAGCAACAAACCCAAAGGCCTCCTGTGACAACTGATCTATACGGGAATCCACTTCCTGCTCAACAACAAGCGTGTTATGGAAGCACATCATCTGCTGGTCAGCAATCAAAGCCAAATACAGTACGGCTCGACACCTCAAGCTTTTCTAAAGTCAGTGTGGAAGTAGCAAAGGAACACATGGAGCTGCTAAACACTTTGGTGAGCGCATACTGTGGGTTAGTGGAAGGTCAGATTGGAAACATTAATCTGACACAAGAAGATTATCAGCAGATTGATAAGGAAGAGATGGATTTGATGGATATCAAATGGGCCTTTGCGAGTGTTGTGAGGAGAGCAAAGGATTTCATGGAAAGAACTAGCAGAACCAGCTTGGAAAGTAAGAAAGACACCAAGTATGGGTTCGATAAACAGGCTGTCAAGTGCTTTAACTGTGGTGAACGAGGTCATTTTAAAAGGGAATGTACAAGGCCAGCTCAGCATGGGAACCAGAATCCGTTCAGGAATCAAGGCAACCAACAGAATCAGAACAGGAATAACGAGCGTACGTTGATACCTGTTAACAACCCAAGTCAGGCAGGACCATCAAATGCCAACCAGGCACTTGTGGTTCAAGTAGATGAAGGTTGTGATTGGTCAATTCAGTTGGGAAATGATACACCGGATGGAACAGCTTGCTTTGCTGAAGTTGTCAAAGATCTTAAGCACGCCAGTGGTGGAGAATCTTCCACCAATGGTGATGAGTCTTCTGAAGACGAAGACAGTTCCGGATACAGTAGAAGCTCGGATGAAGAATCCTCGAGTTCAGGCGATGATCTTTTGGATGACACATCAAGTGCGTCAGTCGATGCAGATGTTGATGAGCTATTGGAAGAAGCTGCAGCAGGAACTCAAAGAAGATCTATTTTGGTGGATCAAGCTGCTTATTCTTCGTCTTCTCTCCATTCAGCCTTCATGGCTAATGTCGACAGTTCATCAAGTCAGGTATGTATCGATGAAACCCCCACTGCTGTTATTTGTGATAATTGTGATAGATTGCATGTTAAATGTGCTGATTTAGAGGCAAATATGTCTGAGTTGCAAGCCAAACATGATGATTTACAAGCTAGTTTGTTTGACTTGCAAGACAAACATGTTTCATTGAATGATAAGTGGTGTGAGTTGCAAAGCAAACACGAGGCTTTGCAAGACAAGTATGATGTGACATTCATTCACAACCAGAAGTTGACCGTGGATCTTTCGAAGTGCACTGAAGCCAACATGTTTTATGAAAATCATGAAAAGGAGTTTAAGTCGGTAATTGAGAAATTAAAGAAAGATAAAACCGAGTTAACAAAAATGGTTTCCAGAAAACAAACTGACATTAATTTATATATAACTCGACTTGAGATAATGCAAAAAGAGATGGCTTGTGTGAAAACTGAAAGTGAGGCGATCCAGCTTAAGCTAGACAGTTATTTGAGCTCTAGCTATGTGTTGGATCACATCATTGATGTTCAGAAAGAGAAACGGGATGTCACATGCATTGGATATAAGAAATGTCCACCACCCGTGAGAAACAATTATGATGCCATGCCTGATGAGGAGTATAGAACTCACTTTGAACCATCTGTTCCTTTGGACGTTGAGGAATTTGCAACAGGACTCGGATACAAGAAGGAAGTATCGTCAGATTCGGATGTGTCAGCAGATACATGTGTGTCTTCTGCTGAACCGAATCAGGATCCTCCAGTTGTGATTGAGGATGCTGATTCTTCTGATGATGAATCTGATGATACTGATTCAGCAAAGTCTGATGCAGTAATCAGAGAAGAGGACATACCTCTTGAGAATCATATTCTATGTGATCCTCCCGCAAAACCTGCTAAGACTGTTCCGACCGAGTCCACGTCTGCAAAAGAGTCTGAAAGTGTGGATTTGCTGTACACTCTTGTTGGTGATGATAAAATTTATTCTGACAAAGATTTTCCAATTAAGAACGTAAATCAATCTTTAATCAGTAAAGTTTTTGAAAATTCGACATGTAAGTTCTTGGGAAAGACAGGATCACACGTTGTGGTAACACAGTGCCCTCCTATCCCAAAAGCTGAAGTTCGAAAACAATATGGCAATCAGAAATTACCAACAATGAAAACGCAGCAAAATCATACCAAACCAAAAGTTAAATCAACGACTCAAGGTCAAAAGAAACAGAATCAGAAAAAGAACAAGAATGTGAACTTTGTGAAATCAAAGGGAACGGACAAAATTGAAACGTTTGAAAACAAATCTAACTTAGATTTTGTTAAACAAGCAACAATGTTGAAAAGAAATGAACCAAACTGTTCGAAACCTAGTACCTCGGGATCACAAAGTTCATCATCATCGACAAGACGATCACATGTTACTTCGGGGTTTGTTGAACGGAGATCATGTTTTGAATGCGGTGAGTATGGGCACATTATCAGAAACTGTCCATATCTCACGAAAGGAAAGGCAAAGGTTGATGCCCCCCATGGTAACAGTTACCATAAAATATCTGTTTCACCAAAACAGGACCCTCGTCTTGTTAAACAACGGGAAATGAAACAGAAAAAGAAACAACGACAAGAAGTTGAAAAGGTTTTAAAACCAGAGGTTGTCCAAACGCAGTCTGTTAAATCAAATGTTAAAAATGAAAAACAAAAACAGATTTGGAAACCAAAATCGGAAATTGTTTCAGGGGGAGCTACATCAATTCCGAATCATCGGGAAATGGATGTCACAATTCTCGATGATGACGGACGACCCAAGTCTGTGAAGGCTTGGGTCCCCCTCTCCAACTAATCTCTGAATGAGTGTGTAGGATGTTCCAGGAGGAACTATTGATAGTCTTAGGATTGTTGATAGTGGAGCGTCCATGCACAAGATCGGCGACATTAGGCTCCGAAACATTGTTGTAACCAAGGAGAATATTGTTGCCTTTGATGGAGAGAGGAGAAAAGAAGACAAAAATGTCTGATGAAAGAATGTTGTTGAATGAAGTTGAAAAACTCGACCAGATGAAATATGTTCCAAAGTTTGGTTGTTATGGTTTTTGATCGGGTCAACAGGAAAGATTCCAATGAAAAGTACGCGCCTGTAGCACGTCTGAAGCTTTTCGAAGATTCATGGATTTTTCTTCCACAAGAAGTTCAAAGTCCACAAGATGAACGTGTAGGGTACTTTTCTCCACGGTGTGATTGAAGAAAATGTGTTTGTTGAACAAACCAACCGGGTGTGCGGATGCCTTGGCGTTGATTGAACAACCGCACACTACTTCTCAAGAGAAAGATAAAGGCCTTCGCTGGTGCAATGTGGAAGACCAGCCGGACCCAGTGGTCTATGATCTTGTTGCTGTCAAGAGATTTCTCAGTAGCTACAAAATCGACTTTGAAATCCACACCGGGTGGATATCCAG
Source organism: Helianthus tuberosus (assembly GCA_030545235.1). Lineage (NCBI taxonomy): Eukaryota > Viridiplantae > Streptophyta > Magnoliopsida > Asterales > Asteraceae > Helianthus > Helianthus tuberosus. The sequence goes on from CM060437.1 coordinate 92,555,476, forward strand.
TTTGGGAGAGCACTCAGATTCCTGGCAATGCACGAAGCAGTTGCAGGATACGGTTTTAAATTTCTGATCTCTCCTATCCTTGTCGATATTTAAGCTGCTTTATGAATTATTATCATCTCGTACAGCACTATTTGACCTGACACGTTGAACTCGAATATCACTTCACACGTGATTGTTTCACTATGAAACTTATCGATGTTGTTAAGGTCCACACCGATGACCAACGTGCCGACCTTTTTACCAAAGCATTTGACAAATCAAGATTTGACTTTTTATTATTGGTAAACGGCATTAAGGTCAAGCAAGAGTAAAACCAACATCGGAAAATCATTTTTGTAAATACCTTTGTGTTTTAAATTTATCTTAGTTTATTGATTTTAGGGGGAGTAAATCAAAATTTGAAAATCCAAAAACATCGAAAAATTTCAAAAACACAAAAACAATAGAAAAACAAAAATGAGTTTCCTGGCGAGCAAAAGAGAAAATGATAGTACATCAGTGGTCTGTCTAAACCTCTTTAAACCTTAAATGGGAAATGACTTGTCGATATTTAAGCTGCTTTATGAATTATTATCATCTCGTACAGCACTATTTGACCTGACACGTTAAACTCGAATATCACTTCACACGTGATTGTTTCACTATAAAACTTATCGATGTTGTTAAGGTCCACACCGATGACCAACGTGCCGACCTTTTTACCAAAGCATTTGACAAATCAAGATTTGACTTTTTATTATTGGTAAACGGCATTAAGGTCAAGCAAGAGTAAAACCAACATCGGAAAATCATTTTTGTAAATACCTTTGTGTTTTAAATTTATCTTAGTTTATTGATTTTAGGGGGAGTAAATCCAAATTTGAAAATCCAAAAACATCGAAAAATTTCAAAAACACAAAAACAATAGAAAAACAAAAATGAGTTTCCTGGCGAGCAAAAGAGAAAATGATAGTACATCAGTGGTCTGTCTAAACCTCTTTAAACCTTAAATGAAAAATGATAAGCAGCTCTATATAAGATGTATCGGTAGGCTCACAATCATTTTAAAGTGTGCAGGGTGATATAAAACTTAAATCGACTGAAGATCAGGTGGGAACCATTCATTGGCATATGGTCTTAGTACCGAAATTTCGTTTGATAGATTGCCAAGGTTCTGAGATATTCGGTCTTTATGCTGCTTATCATCTGGGTATCATGGTTGTATCTTTTACCGAAAAATAACGGGGACGCAAGTCTAGATCTTCCATGATACCATACATACGTGTACATATTGCATTCGTCCTCAATAAGTGATCAACAATCACATGTCCAAACAAATAAGTGATAAAATATCACATCTATCCGGGAGTCAAGTTCGTCTCTCTGCTGTACGAAAGTACTGACCTGTTCACGGACTTGCTCCTGTGCCCTCATGCATATGAAAATCAAGTTCCTCATCAATAAGTGATTCTATCACATAGGGCTTGTTTTCAACCAAAATAAGTGAGTTTCTCACATCATATACGGTCAAACAGATGATAATCGGTATACTCACCGGTAAGATGAACCCTCGTGCATACCTTGATACGGGAATGTGTCGTGATGTGGATGAACACCGGTCGGTAAGTATAAATCATACCTAATCGTATCCCCTTGCCATGATTACATCTGATAAGTTGAGCTTATGTGGATAACAATACCGATAATCGTTATAGGATGTTTATCAAATTGTTAACAAAAAGAACAACAAGAGCGTTTTGGCGTGACCGTACACTGATATGATTCTCTTACCCTCGAAACTCGCAAAAAGAATGTTTGTATATATTTACTTTTCTTAGTTTCTGCAACTCTGTATATATTTATTTACTGCTTTCAGTCTTTAAATTTCAAATATTCAAAATACCAAAAAGATTTTAGGTGTGTTTTAATATAAACTTTATAAAAGCCAAAAAGATTTTATTTCTATTTTATTTTCGATCGTACGATGTTGGATCTCGAGTCTTCGTTACCTGAAACCTGATTGAAAACCAAAATCGACTAAATCTTCATAAACGGTCGAAATTTGCAAGTTTTGAAAGTTAAAAACTAGAATTAATAAATTCATTAAACTTTCAAACTGTCGGACGGTAGTTGATTGAAATATGGTCATACGTGTGTCGTTTGTTTATGTTAACTATATTCCAAGCAGTTGTTCTCATTACGCGTTTAGATTTTTTGCATGTGCAGATTCTAAAGGCAAGGAGAACATATTCGATGACAAGCATTGGAATGAAGACACGGCGTGAAGGCACTCAAGAGATAAAGATGATCGAGTTGCCGCTGACCATCACCAACACCACAAGGATCTCAAGCATTGAAGTCAAAAGATTCACAAGCATAATCAAAGGGGGAGTTTATTGACACACTACCTAAATGAAAAGGGAGTTTGTTGATACACTTTCTACTTACGACGTGTGAAGACTTTGAAGATCCTCCGACATGGAAGATATGGAAGTTGAACCTCACGAGTAGCGTCCAAGGGGGAGTTTGTTGATACATATTTTGTGGACGCGACTCAGCTCGGTTCGATTTGGTTCGGTTCGATTTGGTTCGGTTCGATCCGGTTAGCTTCGGCTCAAGCCCGACGCCACGACATTCCTCCGTCGTGCGTCCCAGAGTTCGACACGCGAAGCACGGAGTGCCGCGAGCCGGTTCCCACTGCCACATCATCATGACATCATCATGATGATGTCATAAGTTGACAAATCTTCAAACTGCATGTGTTTTACGTAAAGAATGGCATGTTGGGCCTTTTCTTTGGGCCTTGACCAACATGGGCCATACCCAATCGCACAACACATATATAAACCGAAATCCCTTTTGATTTCGGTAGAGACAAGGACGGTGGACAGGAGCGAGAACCAGAGAAAACCGAGAGAGAGAGTTTTAGTGTGTGTATCAATTGTATCATCTTGTACTTCTACTCTTCTCATAAATATACAAGGGTTTTAAACATTGAATCTACGTGTCTTGTATCTCGTGTTCTTGTTCATCTCGATCTCGGTTTGCATCTCCGGTTGGATTCCGCACAACCGGGTGTGTTTGACAACAAGGATTAGGCGACTAGATCCTCCCATAGCCGGACCTACAAGTATGATCGAACATCAAAGCTCCTGGTTCATTAAAGGGTCACTCAGAGGTATAAATTAACATGTTGACGCCTTTAACCCTCCAACTATCAAACTTTCAAACAATTTCACTAACGGTTCTTCTCGTCCAACAAGTGGCTCATTTGAGAATATGGACACCGTAAAAGGTCATTCAGAGGCATAGTTTCAGCATGTTGACACTTTTAGTCCCTCCACATTCATAGTTTTATCATTTGGTAAAATAGTCCTTCCTAGCCAACATTAGGCATAATTAGTAATAGGGACACGTGTCAACACATTAATGGACACGAGTTTACGAGGTGTTACATCCTCACCCCCTTAAAAGAAATCTCTACCCCGAGATTTACTCAAAAAGATGGGGGTACTTCTGTGGCATAGTGGACTCGACCTCCCATGTATACTCGAGGCCTCTACGGGCATCCTATTTAACCTTCACAATAGGTATGTACTTTCATCGGAGCTTCTTAACCTGTCGATCCTCGATCGAAACCGATTTCTCAATAAACCATAGGTTTTCATCAATCTGCACATCTTCATGTGACATTGCTAGCGACTCATCGGCTAGACATTTCTTTAAATTGCAGATGTGGAACACATTGTGAATTCCACTGAGCTCCTCAGGTAAGTTTAGCTTGTAAGCTACAGACCCGACACATTCAATTATCTCGAATGGTCCAATGTATCTAGGGCTCAACTTGCCCTTCTTACCGAAGCACATCACACCTTTCCAGGGTGATACTTTCAATAGAATCTGGTCCCCTACTTGGAACTTAAGAGGTTTGCGCATCTTGTCAACGTAGCTCTTTTACCGATCTCTTGCAGCTTTAAGACGATCACGGATTTGTATAATCTTATCCGTCATTTCCAGGACAATCTCAGGTCCTGATAGTTGGGCCTCCCCAACTTCTGCCCAACAAACGGGTGTTCGACACTTTCTCCCATACAAGGCCTCAAAAGGAGCAACCTTGATGCTCGTATGATAACTATTGTTATAGAAGAATTCAATTAGGGGGAGATGGTCATCCCATCTACCACCCAAGTTGATTACACATGCCCTTAGCATGTCTTCCAAAGTCTGAATTGTACGCTCACTTTGTCCATCTGTCTGAGGATGGTAAGCCGTACTGAAGTTCAATCTGGTTCCTAATGAAATGAGAAGTGTATCTTGTATCTCTATCGGATACAATAGATACCGGCACACCATGTATGGACACAATCTCATCCACTTTCAATTTAGCTAACTTATTGGAGCTATACGTCTCCTTAATGGGCAAGAAATGTGCTGACTTAGTCAGCCTATCAACGATGACCCATATTGTGCCATTACCACGCTTGGTTTTAGGTAACTTGGTACTTAATTCCATAGTTACCATTTCCCATTTCCATGTGGGAATTTCAAGCTGTTGTAGCAGTCCTGATGACTTTTGATGTTCGGCTTTAACCTGCGAACACGTCAGACACTTAGCTACATAGGTGGATATGGATTTCTTCAAACCCATCCACCAATAGTTCCTTTTTAGATCTTAGTACATCTTGTCACCTCTAGGGTGAATAGAATATTTGGAATTGTGCGCTTCCTAGAGGATTAGATCTCTAAGTCCTCCCAAGATAGGAACCCAGATTCTACCTTTGAATCTGAGAATTCCATCATTTCCAGGTAGTTCCACCTAATCCTTCACTAGGAAGGTTAGCCTCGAACAGGGCTTGTTTTTGCGCATTCAGCAGCTTCTCATTCAAGTTGTTCTTGAGCTCAATGCTCTTGGCATTAATCCTTATAGGTTTAACCCTTTCCTTGCGACTAAGCGCATCAGCAACTACATTTACTTTGCCCGGATGATAGCGAATCTTGCAATCATAATCATTCAATGTTTCCATCCAGCGTCGTTACCTCATGTTCAGATCCTTCTGATTGAACAGATGCTAGAGATTCTTATGATCAGTGTATATAATACACTTCGTTCCATATAGATAATGTCTCCATAGTTTTAGTGCAAATACAATGGCACCCAGCTCCAAGTCATGGGTGGTGTAGTTTCTTTCATGCACTTTGACTTGTCGCGATGCATAGGCAATCACTTTTCCTCTCTGCATAAGCACACAACCCATGCTAGTGTGCGAAGCATCGCAGTAGACAACAAAATCCTCAATACCTTCAGGTAGAGTTAGCACTGGAGCATTGCTCAACTTGTGCTTAAGAATCTCAAAGGATTCTTATTGCTTCGGACCCCAGCTGAACTTAACATTTTTACGGGTCATGGTAGTTAAAGGAGTGGCTATCCTCGAAAAGTTCTTAATGAACCTCCTATAATAACCGACCAATCCTAAGAAACTACAGATCTCAGAGGGTGTCTTAGGTGCTTCCCAGTTCATAATAGCTTCAATCTTAGCGGGATCCACCTGGATACCACGCTCACTAACCACATGTCCAAGAAATTAGACTTCACGAAGCCAGAACTCGCATTTGGAGAATCTAGCATAAAGCTTCTACTGCTGTAAAAGCTCAAGGATGCACCGAAGATGTTTCTCGTGATCGGATTGATTACGAGAATAGATAAGTATCTCATCTATGAAGACAATGACAAACTTATCCAGATACGGCTTACAAACTCTGTTAATGAGATCCATGAATGTTGCAGGTGCATTAGTGAGCCCGAAAGGCATCACCAGAAACTCGTAGTGCATGTATCTTGTTCTGAAGGCAGTTTTAGGAACATCTTCACTTCTAACCTTCAACTGATGATATCTCGACCTCAAGTCGATCTTTGAGAAGAAGTTTGCCCCTTGCAGTTGGTCGAATAAATCGTCGATCCTGGGAAAAGGATAACGATTTTTGATCGTTACCTTGTTCAGTTCACGGTAATCTATGCACAGACGCATTGAACCGTCCTTCTTCTTGACAAACAATATTGGAGCTCCCCAAGATGATGAGCTAGGTTGTATAAAGCCTTTCTGCAAAAGCTCATCAAGTTGGGTCCTTAGTTCTATCATTTCCGTTGGGGCTAGATGATAAGGAGTTCTTGCAACTGGTGCAGCTCCAGGTAGGATGTCAATCCTGAACTCCACTTGCCTCTCCGGAGGTAAACCAGGTAGTTCATCAGGGAAAACATCTGGGTAATAAGAGATGACAGAAAGATCTTCAAGCTTAGGCTTCGGTTTATCTACCGTGACTTGTGCCATGTAAATGACATAATCGCTCTTTAGGCACTTGGATTCCTTAAGTATAGATACTTGTTCAGGCAATCCATAGTGCATATCTCCTTGAATGGTGATCATTTCACTAGAAGGGGTTTCAACCTCGATGAGTTTCTTGTCGCAGGCAATACGGGTTTGGTTATGCGATAACCAATCCATGCCTAAAACTACATCGAACCCCGCCAATTTCATTGGCAGAAGAGAGATAGGAATATAATGATTCTTGATGGATATAGAACATCCATCAAGAATCGAAGATGCGGTTTCTATAGTTCCGTCAGCAAGTTCTACCTCATACGTAATATCTAGAGTTCTTATCGGTAAGTTTAAAAGTTTGCTAAACTTAAGGTCTACGAACGACTTATTTGCACCCGAATCAAATAGAACTCTAGCATAGATATCTTTGATCAAGAACATACCCATCATGAAATTATTGTCATTCACAACCTCCCTGACGTTCATCTGAAAGGCACGAGCATTTCCCTTTTTAGCCTCCCCAGGCTTCTTGGCATTCTTAGGGCAGTTTGTCTTTGTGTGCCCCTTTTCATTACAGCCGTAGCAAACGGAATCCTTAAAGTCCTTACAATCTATATCCTTGTGACCCGTCTTCTTGCAGATGCCGCAGAGTTTGGCATGTTGATCCTGTCGACACTGTCCCCCGTATCTTCGATTGAAGATCTTGCAGACAGGCCTGTCATCAAACCCCTGATGGTTCTTCTTGAACCCAAACTTCCCTTTCTGCTTCGACTTCTGGGAGGTGTCCTCCTCCCTCTTTCTCTTACCTTCGGTCTCAGAACTGACCGATTTGCTTCTCACCACATCCAGGGTGAGTGACAGAGATAGGTCCACAGCAGACCAGTAAGAGGTAGGCTTTGAAGCCTTAACATGCCCTTTTATTTTTGGTGCTAAACCACCAATGAAACGCGAAATGTGTTTGGGCTCAGGAGTGATTAAATAAGGTACTAACCTTGAAAGAGAATTAAATTCGGTCACATACTTCCGACAATGCATGTTTTTCATTGTGAGAGTCAGGAAATCTGACTCCACCTTTTCCACCTCGTGCTGTGGACAGTATGTCTCTTTTATCAGGTCCACGAACTTGGACCATTCAAGGTTGTAGAGGGGAATCTTCCCCGTGGATTGTATCATTTCTTTCCACCACGTAAGGGCCTCGCCCTTAAATGACTGTGACACAAACTTCGCAGTGTCCTTATCAGCATAGCCGCTAATGTCAACAACTACCTCCATTTCATCGAGCCATCTCATGGCATCGATTGCCCCTTTTTCACCATTAAAGTCTCTAGGCTTGCAAGAGACGAAGTATTTATACGTACAACCGTTCGTAGAAGAATGGGACTTTTCTTGAAGTACTAACTTCTTTGGTTCACTTTGCAGTAGAAGAGTGGACAGAGCTCTCTTTGCGAGCTGATGAATGTGGTTTTGATAGGGACTTAGAGCGAGTAGCACTCAACTCTTAAAACTTTTCCATGAAAATATTCATGGATTTTCTGACCGTTGCATCAATTCTAGCCTGAAAATCATCGGCATTGACGTTTATGTTCGTCGCGTCGTCAGTATTATTGTTGCGACTACTGTTTACTTCATCTGTACTTGCCATTCTCAGAAGCTTGGTACTAAACACCAAAATAATCAATTTCTTAGTCGCAATATAATATTTAGTCATCAAATATGATGAATTATCAAGCTATGGTATCATTAAACCATATAGGCCATTAAATGTTAACATTTCTAATGAATGTCGTTTGAACGTAATTCAATATATTTAGCCTAGGTCACAAAAGGACCATCAATGGCATTTAAGGTTTGGACAAAGTCCATTACCTATTTGACAGGGAATTACAATGTTACAACTGTCATTGTATTGACAATATAAATAATAGCTCAAAGGCTCGTCACATAGGACGTTAAAATATGGCACATAGGCCTGTCATGAAGGACATTAAAAGATATGGCACAAAAGGCCTAGTCACAAAGGACATTTAAAACATATATAAGTCGTTATCTCATTCGATCAGGGGCTTTAAGGCTTGAACATAATTCACCACCCTTGGACAGGGAGTCGTAGACCACAACTGTCGTTGTCATTAAAAGACAATATATCATGGCCCGTAGGCAAATCAATTGACATCACAAAAGGATGTTAAAATCATAATCACCGCATTGATGATATTAGTCATGATCGCATTGATCATATAGACTATGAGGCTTGGGCATAGCCCACCACCTTAGACAGGGAATCATAAAGATTACAACTGTCAATGTCTCAAATGGACAATAAAGTATAGCCTGTAGGCACTTCATCACTAAGGATGTTAATAATATGATCATCGCATTGATGATACCAGCCATGATCTAATTCGATCATATAGGCTATAAGGCTTGGACGTAGTCCAAATACCTTGACGGCTAGTGTGGTTCCTCAAGTTACACTACCAAGAGTATTAACATTACCTAAATGTTAACATAGAATAATTGTCTTAATGGTTAAACAAAATAGCCATGGTCGCATTGACCATAAAGGCTTGGAGGCTTGAACATAGTTCACTACCTCTGGATAGAAGGGATAATCTTCTTTAACTATCGTGATAGAAGGGCTAGTCATCCTTAACTGCGAAACGTTGCCAATTAATGTGGACTTGCCACTTGGCGGGGTAAACCATCAAGAAGATCTTTTGGAATTATTTAGCGGATCGATAAAGTTTGAATTGAAATCGAGACGATCGCTTGAACAAAGGATGCAATGAAATACATATATAATAATAATAACTCCAAAAATTTTCCATTAATCATTAGGAAATTACAATAGTGCCTTAAACAGGACTTGAGATAACTAACTTGTCCATGCAGGGACTTAAAAGGAAATACAAGTCCACGCAGGGACTAAAAGGAAAGATATGTCCACATATGGACTATAAGAAACAAATGTCCATGCAGGGACTAAACATAAGAGATATGTCTACGCAGGGACTTAAGGAAAAAGAAATACAATGAAAGAAGGATTATCCAATGCATCCTTTACTTCATTCATGTTGTTGCTCTTCTTGGTTCACCGCGTATAGTACAGATACTGAAGGTTTCCGTGGATAATGCAAGTCCTCCAAATCAGGATCCGTTGTAGAAGTAGAATCCAAAGATTCAATAGTTAAAGAATTATAGAGATCACGAATTGGGTTTTGACTAGTATAGTCCAAGTTTGGGATTCGAAAACTTGGAGGTAAGAAATAGGGATCATTAGCATCCACTGGTATCGACTTCAAAATTAAAGCCTCAGGGACCACCGGTATGGACTCCGAAATCTAGTTAATGGTTTCCTTTGGTTTGGTTTTGGGATAAGGTCCATAAAGGTCTTTCCTCCAAACCGGTCGCACGCTTATCCTAGCCGTCATACGAAGCTTTGCATTCCCTGGCTTCGGATGAGAAGAATTTCCATTAACGACTTCTTTGCTTGTCGACATTTTCCTGAAATTCATAAAATCTAAAACAATGTATACTTAATAGGGATGAGAGCATTCCTATGTCAAGTCTAGACACAGAAAGTCTAAGGAATATGCTACTGTGTCATTTGAGATTAAACACAAAAGGCTAGTATTTAATTCACTCAAACGTTGGCTCTGATACCAACCTGTCACACCCCGAATTTCCAACACAATCCTGGTGGGCCCGGGTGGGGAGTGCCGTGACGTAAGATTGGTATTGTCATTGTCAAATAATCACAAGTAGCACAGCGGAAGTCTTGGAGTATAACATATTATTACAAACTCAAATGTCCGAATGTTCCAAAATAATAAATACAGACAAGCTTGTAATAATAATCCACAGACGGATCAAATGTACAAAAAGGATTTCAACAGACTAATAGGCTTATGTAAAGGAGTTGCAAAATCCTCTTCTAGCATTACCGAGCAGCTTCCAGCCTATTTACGTATTTGTACTTGTAACGTAGTCTTTTGAAAATACGTCAGTTTTCACTGGTAAATACAATCAACCGACACATTTTGAAAACATTTTCAAAATTGATTTAAGTGCACAAGGCACATGTTTTATAAATAACTTGGGACAATTCAAAATGATCTTGTGTATAGTTTTACATATCTATCAATACAAATGGGGCCCGGTACTAAACACCGAGACATGATTAACCAACACACCACTTAAACCCACAAAGGGGTATCCCCTGATCAACGGGTAAGAAAACATTTTATAATAAGCATTAGCATCTGGCGGGTGTATGCCTAAACCCCGTGCTCAGTCGTGGCTATTAATAACTTAAATAAGCCATGGATATCCAGGACACGGTCGCGTTAACCCCCAATGTTTAAGTTATCAGATAAAACATGTTAAAACGGGTTATGAAGATTTTGTAGCCACAATCCAGCATATGATCCCACACCCGACCAAGCGGTAATAATTTACCGTATCCCATGCACGTATAGGGAAAATAGGTTAAGAGTATTTACCAGAGCTAATACTTGTCTTATAAATACAAGGTTTATAATAAATAACTCAACTGTTTAATCAATTGACAAGTGTAGGTAGCAATATACTGAAAGGCTCTAGTCTGGAATGATGGTATAAATAACTAATTAGAATGCTAACGGGTCTTATTCAAGTCGTAGACTTAGACCGGCTAGCTTAAAATATCGGAAACGGAACGATACGCTTGATTAAGCGATGACCGGAATAGAATGTAGTTTAAACCCAACAAGTTCTAAGACTTGTATAATATGGGTAAACTATTAACATTCTGGAAATTGAGATAAAAATGACAAGGTTAAACCCGTTTTTGGTAAACTTATGTAAACTAGTTACATAAGCCTAACTGTACGCGTATAAGCGATTACGGGTAACCAGATGAGTCATGAACAAATTTCTATATGCCAATGTACTTTAAACAAGTTATAATATCAGTAGCATATCAACTTGTATGCCCGTTAAGGTTTTAAAATTAAACTATGCCTCATAAAGGCGTATTGGTCATTTAGCGACGTATAAAGGAACTTGCATATAAACTGATGTTATAAACATTATCATTCTGGAAAAATACTTTATTTGTGATATAATATCAGTAGGATATCAAACATAGGTGTGTTTTATAGCTTAAGACCAATCTATGCACCGAAGTGGCATTTTGGTCATTTCACACATAGTTTGAGAACTTATTTGGGAATCTGAGTTTATAACATGTACCTACTGTGAAAATATTTTAAATAAGTTATAAAATCAGTAGGTAACAAGTCTTGATTGATAAATATGGTTTAAAACCATACTATGCGCCAAAAGGGCGTTTAAGTCTTTAAATGACGATGTTTGCGATCTTTTATCAAAACAGAAGTTATGATCAGGTTTATACTGTTAAAATATGTTATTTAATATCAAATAACAGTAGGTAAATGGTTTTATATAAAAATTATGATTTAAAACCTTGTTAAGTGCCAAAAGGGCATTTTCATCATTTAAGGACATAATACAAGAACTTGTACATAAACTCAGATTATAAACTGATTTGATATCCCAAAATATTCTAATTATGATATTACATCAGTAGGTAATGAGTTTGTTAAGATAAATTATGTTTAAAACAATTTTAGGTGTCGAAAGGGCATTTTGGTCAACTTAAAACAAAATTTACGATCTCTTATAAAAAATCAGTTTATGATTAGTTTAATAACATCAAAATATGTTAAATAAATTAACATATCAGTACATAAGTCATTTGCAAGTTCATTAGGGATAAAAACCTTATTTTTAATAAAAAAAAGGGCAAATTAGTTAAAGTATGGCATAATAACGAATCATGTGCAAAAACTCATATTACTGTTATGATCATGTAATATAACCTCAGAGGGTTATGCTACATTATATTACGATCACAATGGAACCTTAAATCAGTAGCAAACTAATCTAAATCGGGCTAGAATCGAAAGTCAAAGCAGAAGTCAAAACTTAATTTAGAACACATATAAACTCATATTATAAAAATTTCAAAATCTGCGAAGTTTGACTTTTAAAACAATAACTTTGACCCGTCAATTGACCAAACAAACATGATTTTCAGGAGGTGCCCTTTTGAGGGAGTAACACTACCTGATTACGATCACGTAGCCGTGTTCGCCTCGAACAATGGCTGGACCATTAAGGTCTAAACCGAAAGTCAAAGAGTTTATCGAAAATGCTTGACTTTCGGCTTTAAAATCCTAATAAACGAAAAAGAAAATGAAAGGAGCACTTACTTAGTGATCCTCTGATGAAAAGAACTTGATTAGGAGTTTCCTATAGCTTAGGAACCTCCAGAATGAGAGATAGAAGGAATTCAAGAATCAGCAAGTTTCAAGTGTTGCGAGCACCTCAATTTATAGTGTTTGGAGGGATTTGGAGATGATTCCAGGTGTTATGGGAGCTTAGGAGATGCATACAAGTGTCCCATAACGTGTCTAAAACAAGTATGCAACCCCTTGTTTTTGATTAAGGAGTTTTGGCAGCTTTGAGTGGGCTGCAAGGCCAAAATTTCGCTGTTGTGCAAGGCTTACAGACCTTAAGGCCTAGCCCTTGCAGTCCTTATGGAGGTCTGGTTGCAACACAACTTTCACACTTTGACAATTTAGGCCCTTTGACTTCCACACTTGTATGTAATGTTAAAAATAGCATATAAAGCCCTTCTTGGCCAATATTAGGTACACCCGACAGTATGACCGAACATCATAAAGCTCCCAGATCGTTAAAGGGTCACTCAGAGGTATAAATTAACATGTTAACGCCTCTAACCCTCCAACTATCAAACTTTCAAACAATTTCACAAACGGTTCTTCTCGTCCAACAAGTGGCTCATTTGAGAATACGGACACCGTAAAAGGTCATTCAGAGGCATAGTTTCAGCATGTTGACACTTTTAGTCCCTCCACGTTCATAGTTTCATCATTTGGCAAAAATAGTCCCTCCTAGCCAACATTAGGCATAATTAGTAATAGGGACACGTGTCAACACATTAATGGACACTATTTTACGAGGTGTTACATAATTGATATCTGTATGTGAAATTGTGAACCCCAAATTCCCAAAAATACGAAACTAATAGTACCTCTGGTTGAAACTGAAAATGGCGAGAGACGGGTGTCGGAGGTATCATTCCACAAGATAACCACGAGGACCACTTACGGCGATGGATTCCCGACATCTTTTCTGAGAAACATTATCTTTTCCTGCAATTAAAATATGAATAAATGCCAAATTTTTTATTGGGGATAAAGATTATGAAACTCCGGCATCGCTTTATACCCATCCTTCTATTGTTCTTCAGAAGTATACAAATTACTGATTTAAACCAATGAATCGTATTTATCGTGGAGTCTGGGAGAAGAGAGGAAGAACTCAAGAAAAGGTTTGATACCTAGTTTTATACCCACTATTTAACAACTGCATTCTTGTACAAACCCAAAGACCGTCTTCAACTGCAGTGAAATTGTGGGAGGTGGACAACATGGGAGCGCTTCATCCTCTAAAACCAACGCGAACTGAATCCCTGGAAGATAGCAAACCTTAACTACCGTTGAAAAAAACTGCCAAATTTTTGGAATATGAACGGATGAGATTCAATCTTGAAGATAACCGTCTAATTTATTACGGTCAGAGAGGGGGGAAATTAACGGTTTAGAGTGAGAAAAGTGGATCGGTGTGTGTTTGTGAGTACATGTCCATCCAGTGATTGATTTGCAGAAAGAAGAAAAGAAATCATGATTTTTTTTAGAAAGATCGCACGTAATACAGGAGAAGAAGACTATTGCCAGTTGTTCTTGTCAAATGCGGTTTATGTGTGGCACTAAACTGCAAGGTAACATGATATTGAGCGTGGTCTCCGTTCTTCACGATATGTAAAGTCAAAAGAGAATTCGAAAACTCTCAAATAACCTCCCCTTCTAGAAGTTTTTATTGTATTATAAGGGTCAGGATTTAATCTTAGTTTGATCTAAGGGTTCAGATTTCTTGTTATTCCCTTTGACTTTAATGGGAACATAAGAATTGATAATGTGTGTATGTATACAATGTGTGGCGACAATTTGCATTTGTATTTGTACTATATAATATAATGTAATGTTTGTTGTACTATTTTCATTCTTCAATTTGTTTGTCATTGTCTTCAAACATGTTTATTTTATTTATTTATGTACTAAACCAATCCAAACTGGTGAAGCCAGTTGAACTATTCATAGGATTCATTTTGTTTCCGATTTTTACTCTAGCCCAAACGATGGTTTTTTTTTTCCTAAACAAACCAGATCAAGATCATGGTGGGTTTTTCCTAAACAAACCCTGGTTCCAATGATGAAACACGGCATCACCTGGATGATTTGAACCGTATTCTACAAGATACCGAGAATCACACATTGTTCTTTCGATCGAACCTAGACCTGCCAATAGAGAAGAGGAGATAAACGTTGGGGAATAAAGATGGCTGCTAGGAGAAGATCCTCCTTCACAACTATAAAAAATGAGGTTGACTCCATGTCTTCTGCCCTAAAAGTGAGGTTAACTTATATAGAAGAAATGGGTCACCCCTAACTTTAATGGGCCAGACCCAATTAGAGGTGATCTCTACAAGCTCCCAGCACAACGTAGTGTAAACTACATCACGTTAGGTCTCGCAACTGGGTTAGTACTTAGTATGTAATAATAATAAATAATATCATAAATACGATAAGCAATTAATAACGCCCGACGATTTATGTCGGGTCAAATACCATACCTCTTCAAAAACTATGTTGGGTCAACCCGAACACGGCCCCTACAATTACACATGCTAACTCGAATATAACATGTTTGTTAATTTAACGAACCAATACCTAATGTTGTTAGAAAGAACAATGTCAACAAGATCAATAACGTTATTAATTTATATTCTTTGCAAAAAGGCCGGCAGACATAAATAAAGAAAAATGAAACTTTTTTACTTTGCATAAAAAACAACTTTAGGTAAAAAGGAAATGATTCTACATAATTAAGGAGAACAATTCTTGAATTATGTTGTCTAACATATAATCTGTTTGGGAAATTGGTCTGTAATAATTCATAGTAAATGTCATTGGTCATTCGCAGTCCCACTTTCGAATATTCCCTTTGCCAGTCCAACATTTCACCTATTTTTCCTCCATTGGTCCCCCGTTAAAAAAACTTAACGAACTTAAGGGTTTTTTTTCGAATTACAAATAGATGTTTTAGGGCTTTTGATTAGAACGACAATACAAGTTGGTTGATGTAAAACTTACCTCGAAACGATGCTCCAAACGACGAGAACGGTGCTTCAATTAACAAAAATCAAGTCGTTTGCAATACCGTTTCAAGGTAATTAAGTTTTACATCAATCGACTCATACCGTTGTTCTGATCAAAAGCCCTAAAACAGCTTTTTGTAATTCAGAAAAAAAAACTTAACTCCGTTAAGTTTTTTTAACGGGGGACATGTGGAGGAAAAATAGGTAAAAGGTTGGACTAGCAGGGGAAAATTCAAAAGTGAGACTGCCAATTGCCAATGAGGTCTACTAGAGATTATTACAGGCTAATTTCCCTATCTGTTTTGTTATATTAGAGCATTTACATTTGATCTTTTGTAACACCCTTATTATTATTTAACAATTTTCGTATAATTTACGAAAATAAACGGGTAATTAGAATTTCAATACATTGAAAATACGGGTTTCATTAAACTTTATTTACAGAATTAAAACTATACAAAATAACATGTTTGAGTTCGTCATTTAACAAAACAACGATACATAGTGCGGAAGCTTATTTCTTGATCGTGTTCGGTTCTTCGTTGTGCTTGATCGTCCTCCGGTGCTAAAATCATACCTGAAACTCATAAAACATGAGTTGGATTAGTCATATGTAACTTAGAACGTATTTAAACGAGTCCGGGAAGCGAAACTGATTAGAATAAAATTTTTTCGCTAAATCGGGGTTCTGTCGCGTGTCGCGGAGGAACCAGGTTGTTCCTTCGCGTGTCGCCTGGGAACCCAGTTTCCAGCAGGTTGCAGTTCAGATCAGCTATGCCAGTTTTTACGGAAACGGCCATAACTTCTTCGTTATTGATCCGTTTTACCCGATTCTTTTTCCTACGCGTCCGTAATTTAATCCTCCATCTCATGGAGTTAAAATCCTACATCCAACATAAGAAATTTTGAGACTTCTAAGCCTTTGACTCGTTACCTTTTTACCGAATTTTAACCCGTTTATGCATTTTATCAAACAAACGTATTTGTTTGATTCCTATATTACATACACTTCTACAAATTAATGTTACCTACCATATTAGGTTCTAATCATAGGTTTATTACACAATTTAAACCCATTTTCGCTCGTATGCTTATTTTGACCCGTTAAGGGTATTTAAGCACTTTAAAGCTTGAAATCACCTTCATTCCATTCTAGCATTGTAACCCTATATTTCTTATCTAGTAATCTTCCACCACAACTAAATGTGTGTTGGATTTAATGCGGATATCTATGTGTTCCGAGTTTTACCCCTCGGATTATCATTTTACGGCAAAGACTCAAATAAAGTCTTTCGACCCAAGAATTTCATCTTTCACTACCTACACTCGCTCTAAGCATTTGTTTAATCATAAGACTCGTTTCCGAACCACCTTTAAGGGTCGTTCGTTCAAATTGGCTTACAAGGGCAATTTGGTCAATTTTCATCCTTCTTTTACTACAAGGACCTTCAAGTACCTGTTTGACTCAAAATCTGACCTTTTAACTATAATTCTTGTTTGTAAACCATTATGTTTCTAAAACACCATGTTTATGACTCAA
The DNA here is from genome assembly GCA_030545235.1 of Helianthus tuberosus. NCBI lineage: Eukaryota > Viridiplantae > Streptophyta > Magnoliopsida > Asterales > Asteraceae > Helianthus > Helianthus tuberosus. The sequence goes on from CM060437.1 coordinate 92,572,619, forward strand.
ATTATTCGGTTTACCTAAAAGATAACCGAATATTCATTTTGACCTTGTCTAACACTTATAGAATCTCAAGTTCTAAACAATGAGCTGAATCATTATACGTACCTGACATGGATCATTATATTGACCATTTTTTTTATACCTTGCTTTAATACTCGCTACTTAATAGCGATACAAGATATCCTTCCGTATTTACTCCTGTGAACACACATCTCGACAATATTCATTAGTCGATATTTTCAAATGGTGATATTTTCACCATTCGACCCGTTTGGTCTAAGTGACCGTTTATTTTTGCGAGATGTTATTTAGTACCATCTCGTCTACAAGACTCGCTTCGGTTTATACCGAATGGTCTTTTTACTTATATATCATTTCTTAACACTTCTTGGCCTACTATGGCTTACGTCATAATTGTCTTTTTCGTAATTAACACGACGAAAAGGATATTCTAAAATATATGTCTAGTGTAAGATATACTTACCTTGCATCCGAATTACGCTTTTCCTTCATACTTGCTCCGTTTGACACGCTTCCTTTCCAAGCCTCCACCTAGCTTGTCAAGCGTCAAACTATCATCATAATTCGTAAGACGGTTAGATTAGTCATCATAAACTATGACTATTCCATCTTACGGGTTTTGCATCAAAATTCACCATTTGATTTCATTTTGGTCAGTTTGACTTTTAAAGGTCAAACTGCCTATTAACATAAGTGATTATATTATAAACCTCGACAATTCATTTAAGCACTTTGTAAAGTATCCGATAGGCATTATTCTTACGCCACCGTTTTAACTACTTCCCAAGTCTAAGTTCATGCTATTATTAACACCAATTTGACTTAGCTTTCTATTATCGAAGCTAATTATTCATTTGTTATGCAAGAACTAAAGGTTTCCATCTACATGTAAAACCCATTTCATCATAGCATTAGACATTCATCCGAACATCAATATAATCAAGTTCTACATATTAATTAGTAGGCATCATGATTCCAAACACCTATTTATATGAACCAAAATCACTAGTTTCATCATAATTTATTAAACCCCTTTTCATGAAAGTATGATCATGTACCCAATTTCATGGTTTAATCAAACACCTTCCATTCATTATCATGCATGATGATTCTAAACATAGTCTTATCATCAATTTCATCATAACAATCAAACCCACTTAGCTAGGTGTGGTGATTCAATCCAAACACCTAAATCATAGCAAATTTATTCTAAATCTTCACTTAGGGTTTGTTCCTAAGCAATCCTACATCCCAAATTCAGCCATAACTTCTATGATTCATACGTAGATCGTATCATGCAAGATTAACTAATTTTCACAACTTCATGAATGTTAGAAATTCGACATACCTTACGATCCCCTTGACTTGGTAATCGTTTATTCATGTTTGGTTGTGAATTTGAGCTTCAATTTGACCTTCAATTTGTTGATTTTGTTAAACTAGGGTTTTGGAACCCCTGCTATTGCTTCTGGTCGATCGAACTCACACACACATGTGTGTGTGTGTTTTGATTTTTATTAATGTTTTAATTAAAACATTTCCTTGTTTGCCCACTTTTAGTCCCTCATATTTAGAAGTTTTATAAAGAGGGTTAAAATCTTGATTTCTATTCATTCACTTGATCACACATAATTAACTAGGTTAATTATTCCTAGTTAACTTAGTAGGTTCCGGGGTTATAACCCGTTTCATTCTAAGTCCCGTAAACTCGGGCCTCTCATAACTTTATTTCCCCATAAACATTCCTTCACCCCTTTTTATTTAACATTAGATTTCTAATTGTTTAGAAATCTTAATATTCACCGGGTAAATTTTACCACTAACGGTACTTTACCCGTCTTTTAGTATTGACGTGGTTTGATTACCAAACCCGTTTTCGGGGTGTTACAAGTCTACCCCCCTTAAAGAGGTTTCGTCCTCGAAACCTTTTCTTACATAATTCATTGAGTTTAAACTCAATGTATTTGAACCGAGAAATCTTTTAAACATTACTTATACTTTTATCCAATTGTTAGTATTACCAGAAAAGTATGGTAACATCTTTTTGGTTGTTATTTGTCTACATATCTCATACGACATAGTGCAACTCGAAATAACGTAATCTCGTTATTTCCACTAGTTTAGTTACTTAGCGATATTCATCACTTTCATATACTATCGAATTCTTTATGGATCCGTTACTTTGACCCGTTTAAAGGTCTTTAGTGAAATCTTTCACTTTTAGCAACAAATTCTTTTGTTTTCAAATTTATTTATTCGGTTCAGTCATACCGAATCCACCGTTTTCGAGCAAACCAACTTACTTAAATGACCTTAACCGGTCTCACTAACTAGACTTATTAGTCCAGTTGCTTTTTACCGCTCGCTTGGTGATAATGTGATTCCACTTCACATTGCATTTCTTGACCGTGATCGTGTTACGTCATGTTTAATTTATATCAACCTTTCATTTTCGAAAATACCACTTTTTCGAATATATCGTCTTGCACCTATCGATGTTAAGACCCATACTCTTTGATATTTGTTATTTCCAAATTCGTCTTATAGTATTCATATTTGTTAAAACGTTGTTTCTTACTAAAACTGAATTTTAGTTTAATGTTTTTTTTTCCTTTTAACTATGTCAATTACTCACATTAAGGAAATTGACAACCCATAATTTATTCTTTTCCGTTCTCATTTTACGCGGGGAATCATAACTAGTTCCCTTGCTTTACACTATTGACCCGTAGGTTCTTTCACTTAGCCTCATAGGCTATTTCTTTAAATTTTTCACCTTTTTAAGGTGAGACATTAACAACTCGTTTCCTTCTCTTTATGACCCGAGGGTCTTTTTGGTCCCGTAGACCTTAACACTGTGTTTAATCCCGTAGGTTATGATGATCCCGTAGATCATCTTTTATTCTTGTCTATATTCAAATGTATATATACATATATAGCTTCAAGGCATCTCTTATTATGTTTGGAATCGTTTATTTTTGCTCTTGAACTTCAATTGACATTGACCGTAGTCTAAGGCTTCATTTGTTTACTTCCGGACTAATCCTCCGACTTTATGACTTCTGACGTTATTTACGCGTCAGTTTGTTCTTATGCTTACTGTTATTTGATTTGCATATATTCTTATTTGGTTATATCCCATTACCGGGCTCATTATTCTCTTGCATTTAATGCTACCTTTATCTGGCTAGCGCTCATTTGTGCCATTCGGCGTTATATTGTATTCAACCTGTTTGACCTATTAATGTGAAATCCATCACTTATAAACAATCAACTTTATTCTTTATTCAACCCATTCGACTTCGAATAGTTGAACATATTTACTCACAATTTCTATATACGAGATTTTATAGTCATAACTCGTAATCCAAGTCCTTTGACCTTTTTTTTAACCCGCGTCCACGTCTCTTGGTTTACGCATGTGTTTAATTCTTACCCATCAACCGGGTGTTTTACCGAAGTCGTTATTATTGCAACCCTCACAGTATGCATTAAGACCTCGCTTTATTTTTATATTCCGACTTTGTCCTTAAGTTTGTCGTTTTACAAAAACGACCCGTTAAGGGACATATTTGCATTTTCCGGGTTCGAGTGTAAGTACACCCCCTCCCAATGCATATCTAAATCATTTTACATGTTTACATTCTCCGGGTTCGAGTGTAAGTACACTCCCTCCCAATACTTGTCTAAATCATTTTACATGCTTGCGTTTTCTGGGTTCGAGTGTAAGTACACTCCCTCCCAATACTTGTCTAAATCATTTTACATGCTTGCGTTTTCTGGATTCGAGTGTAAGTACACTCCCTCCCAATACTTGTCTAAATCATTTTACATGCTTGCGTTTTCTGGGTTCGAGTGTAAGTACACTCCCTCCCAATACTTGTCTAAATCATTTTACATGCTTCTTTGTCCCTTCACTCGGGCTCATTATCCTAATGTAATACGCTTCCGTCACTTGGTTGTGCGTTTACATTATTATCAAATATTTTGCTTATCTGATTCATTTGGGTACTTTTTAATTAGTCCCATTCACCCCGCCCTTACTACATCGGATGTAAACGTGTCCGCCATAAGAAGTTCATGGTATCGTATGCCACTACTTACTTGGCCAGAGTAAGCGATTAACATATGACACACATGACCTTTTTATAGTTTTCACATCACGCCCTATGTAAGTAACGCCTCTATTTGTTTCTCTTGGAAACAATATCCCGAATACATTTTCTATTCGGGTTCTTCCAAGTTTTTAATCTACATATGCAACTTTCAATTTCTACTCATTTGTTGCATATTGCTATTTGTGCGATTATTTAAAATGTGCACCTGGTAATGTTTGCCCCGACTGGCGTTCCTTGACATTAACCTTGTTCGCGGTCGTTACGCGATTTAGTCCTCGGTGAGCATGCTCCTCTTGTCATACTTCGGACCGTTCCATCATCATATCCATAATTCGTTTGACTCTCGTCGTCTCCAAACGCGAGTGTCCTTCAGTTAAAACATTCACAAAAGTTAGTAACGTCAACTTCAATAATCGCCCGTATTATAATACAAGGCTTTTTCTACTATACGCGTCAACGCGCGTATTTTCGTCAACTATTTCAATCACTTTAATTGAGGTAACGTGTATCACACGATAGCCCTATGTGTTGTTTACAACACTTTAGCATGCTAAACTATTAACATACATGTACTTACCGGATTTGCGATCAAGTCTCGAACCGAACACCAATCTTTATTAAGAGCATAAGGTTTAAGTCCAAGCATAGTTTTCCCACCATACTTGAATCTCTTAAACCAAGGCTCTGATACCAACTTGTAACACCCTTATTATTATTTAACAATTTTCGTATAATTTACGAAAATAAACGGGTAATTAGAATTTCAATACATTGAAAATACGGGTTTCATTAAACTTTATTTACAGAATTAAAACTATACAAAATAACATGTTTGAGTTCGTCATTTAACAAAACAACGATACATAGTGCGGAAGCTTATTTCTTGATCGTGTTCGGTTCTTCGTTGTGCTTGATCGTCCTCCGGTGCTAAAATCATACCTGAAACTCATAAAACATGAGTTGGATTAGTCATATGTAACTTAGAACGTATTTAAACGAGTCCGGGAAGCGAAACTGATTAAAATAAAAAAATTTCGCTAAATCGGGGTTCTGTCGCGTGTCGCGGAGGAACCAGGTTGTTCCTTCGCGTGTCGCCTGGGAACCCAGTTTCCAGCAGGTTGCAGTTCAGATCAGCTATGCCAGTTTTTACGGAAACGGCCATAACTTCTTCGTTATTGATCCGTTTTACCCGATTCTTTTTCCTACGCGTCCATAATTTAATCCTCCATCTCATGGAGTTAAAATCCTACATCCAACATAAGAAATTTTGAGACTTCTAAGCCTTTGACTCGTTATCTTTTTACCGAATTTTAACCCGTTTATGCATTTTATCAAACAAACGTATTTGTTTGATTCCTATATTACATACACTTCTACAAATTAATGTTACCTACCATATTAGGTTCTAATCATAGGTTTATTACACAATTTAAACCCATTTTCGCTCGTATGCTTATTTTGACCCGTTAAGGGTATTTAAGCACTTTAAAGCTTGAAATCACCTTCATTCCATTCTAGCATTGTAACCCTATATTTCTTATCTAGTAATCTTCCACCACAACTAAATGTGTGTTGGATTTAATGCGGATATCTATGTGTTCCGAGTTTTACCCCTCGGATTATCATTTTACGGCAAAGACTCAAATAAAGTCTTTCGACCCAAGAATTTCATCTTTCACTACCTACACTCGCTCTAAGCATTTGTTTAATCATAAGACTCGTTTCCGAACCACCTTTAAGGGTCGTTCGTTCAAATTGGCTTACAAGGGCAATTTGGTCAATTTTCATCCTTCTTTTACTACAAGGACCTTCAAGTACCTGTTTGACTCAAAATCTGACCTTTTAACTATAATTCTTGTTTGTAAACCATTATGTTTCTAAAACACCATGTTTATGACTCAAATTATTCGGTTTACCTAAAAGATAACCGAATATTCATTTTGACCTTGTCTAACACTTATAGAATCTCAAGTTCTAAACAATGAGCTGAATCATTATACGTACCTGACATGGATCATTATATTGACCATTTTTTTTATACCTTGCTTTAATACTCGCTACTTAATAGCGATACAAGATATCCTTCCGTATTTACTCCTGTGAACACACATCTCGACAATATTCATTAGTCGATATTTTCAAATGGTGATATTTTCACCATTCGACCCGTTTGGTCTAAGTGACCGTTTATTTTTGCGAGATGTTATTTAGTACCATCTCGTCTACAAGACTCGCTTCGGTTTATACCGAATGGTCTTTTTACTTATATATCATTTCTTAAAACTTCTTGGCCTACTATGGCTTACGTCATAATTGTCTTTTTCGTAATTAACACGACGAAAAGGATATTCTAAAATATATGTCTAGTGTAAGATATACTTACCTTGCATCCGAATTACGCTTTTCCTTCATACTTGCTCCGTTTGACACGCTTCCTTTCCAAGCCTCCACCTAGCTTGTCAAGCGTCAAACTATCATCATAATTCGTAAGACGGTTAGATTAGTCATCATAAACTATGACTATTCCATCTTACGGGTTTTGCATCAAAATTCACCATTTGATTTCATTTTGGTCAGTTTGACTTTTAAAGGTCAAACTGCCTATTAACATAAGTGATTATATTATAAACCTCGACAATTCATTTAAGCACTTTGTAAAGTATCCGATAGGCATTATTCTTACGCCACCGTTTTAACTACTTCCCAAGTCTAAGTTCATGCTATTATTAACACCAATTTGACTTAGCTTTCTATTATCGAAGCTAATTATTCATTTGTTATGCAAGAACTAAAGGTTTCCATCTACATGTAAAACCCATTTCATCATAGCATTAGACATTCATCCGAACATCAATATAATCAAGTTCTACATATTAATTAGTAGGCATCATGATTCCAAACACCTATTTATATGAACCAAAATCACTAGTTTCATCATAATTTATTAAACCCCTTTTCATGAAAGTATGATCATGTACCCAATTTCATGGTTTAATCAAACACCTTCCATTCATTATCATGCATGATGATTCTAAACATAGTCTTATCATCAATTTCATCATAACAATCAAACCCACTTAGCTAGGTGTGGTGATTCAATCCAAACACCTAAATCATAGCAAATTTATTCTAAATCTTCACTTAGGGTTTGTTCCTAAGCAATCCTACATCCCAAATTCAGCCATAACTTCTATGATTCATACGTAGATCGTATCATGCAAGATTAACTAATTTTCACAACTTCATGAATGTTAGAAATTCGACATACCTTACGATCCCCTTGACTTGGTAATCGTTTATTCATGTTTGGTTGTGAATTTGAGCTTCAATTTGACCTTCAATTTGTTGATTTTGTTAAACTAGGGTTTTGGAACCCCTGCTATTGCTTCTGGTCGATCGAACTCACACACACATGTGTGTGTGTGTTTTGATTTTTATTAATGTTTTAATTAAAACATTTCCTTGTTTGCCCACTTTTAGTCCCTCATATTTAGAAGTTTTATAAAGAGGGTTAAAATCTTGATTTCTATTCATTCACTTGATCACACATAATTAACTAGGTTAATTATTCCTAGTTAACTTAGTAGGTTCCGGGGTTATAACCCGTTTCATTCTAAGTCCCGTAAACTCGGGCCTCTCATAACTTTATTTCCCCATAAACATTCCTTCACCCCTTTTTATTTAACATTAGATTTCTAATTGTTTAGAAATCTTAATATTCACCGGGTAAATTTTACCACTAACGGTACTTTACCCGTCTTTTAGTATTGACGTGGTTTGATTACCAAACCCGTTTTCGGGGTGTTACAAGTCTACCCCCCTTAAAGAGGTTTCGTCCTCGAAACCTTTTCTTACATAATTCATTGAGTTTAAACTCAATGTATTTGAACCGAGAAATCTTTTAAACATTACTTATACTTTTATCCAATTGTTAGTATTACCAGAAAAGTATGGTAACATCTTTTTGGTTGTTATTTGTCTACATATCTCATACGACATAGTGCAACTCGAAATAACGTAATCTCGTTATTTCCACTAGTTTAGTTACTTAGCGATATTCATCACTTTCATATACTATCGAATTCTTTATGGATCCGTTACTTTGACCCGTTTAAAGGTCTTTAGTGAAATCTTTCACTTTTAGCAACAAATTCTTTTGTTTTCAAATTTATTTATTCGGTTCAGTCATACCGAATCCACCGTTTTCGAGCAAACCAACTTACTTAAATGACCTTAACCGGTCTCACTAACTAGACTTATTAGTCTAGTTGCTTTTTACCGCTCGCTTGGTGATAATGTGATTCCACTTCACATTGCATTTCTTGACCGTGATCGTGTTACGTCATGTTTAATTTATATCAACCTTTCATTTTCGAAAATACCACTTTTTCGAATATATCGTCTTGCACCTATCGATGTTAAGACCCATACTCTTTGATATTTGTTATTTCCAAATTCGTCTTATAGTATTCATATTTGTTAAAACGTTGTTTCTTACTAAAACTGAATTTTAGTTTAATGTTTTTTTTTTCCTTTTAACTATGTCAATTACTCACATTAAGGAAATTGACAACCCATAATTTATTCTTTTCCGTTCTCATTTTACGCGGGGAATCATAACTAGTTCCCTTGCTTTACACTATTGACCCGTAGGTTCTTTCACTTAGCCTCATAGGCTATTTCTTTAAATTTTTCACCTTTTTAAGGTGAGACATTAACAACTCGTTTCCTTCTCTTTATGACCCGAGGGTCTTTTTGGTCCCGTAGACCTTAACACTGTGTTTAATCCCGTAGGTTATGATGATCCCGTAGATCATCTTTTATTCTTGTCTATATTCAAATGTATATATACATATATAGCTTCAAGGCATCTCTTATTATGTTTGGAATCGTTTATTTTTGCTCTTGAACTTCAATTGACATTGACCGTAGTCTAAGGCTTCATTTGTTTACTTCCGGACTAATCCTCCGACTTTATGACTTCTGACGTTATTTACGCGTCAGTTTGTTCTTATGCTTACTGTTATTTGATTTGCATATATTCTTATTTGGTTATATCCCATTACCGGGCTCATTATTCTCTTGCATTTAATGCTACCTTTATCTGGCTAGCGCTCATTAGTGCCATTCGGCGTTATATTGTATTCAACCTGTTTGACCTATTAATGTGAAATCCATCACTTATAAACAATCAACTTTATTCTTTATTCAACCCATTCGACTTCGAATAGTTGAACATATTTACTCACAATTTCTATATACGAGATTTTATAGTCATAACTCGTAATCCAAGTCCTTTGACCTTTTTTTTAACCCGCGTCCACGTCTCTTGGTTTACGCATGTGTTTAATTCTTACCCATCAACCGGGTGTTTTACCGAAGTCGTTATTATTGCAACCCTCACGGTATGCATTAAGACCTCGCTTTATTTTTATATTCCGACTTTGTCCTTAAGTTTGTCGTTTTACAAAAACGACCCGTTAAGGGACATATTTGCATTTTCCGGGTTCGAGTGTAAGTACACCCCCTCCCAATGCATATCTAAATCATTTTACATGTTTACATTCTCCGGGTTCGAGTGTAAGTACACTCCCTCCCAATACTTGTCTAAATCATTTTACATGCTTGCGTTTTCTGGGTTCGAGTGTAAGTACACTCCCTCCCAATACTTGTCTAAATCATTTTACATGCTTGCGTTTTCTGGATTCGAGTGTAAGTACACTCCCTCCCAATACTTGTCTAAATCATTTTACATGCTTGCGTTTTCTGGGTTCGAGTGTAAGTACACTCCCTCCCAATACTTGTCTAAATCATTTTACATGCTTCTTTGTCCCTTCACTCGGGCTCATTATCCTAATGTAATACGCTTCCGTCACTTGGTTGTGCGTTTACATTATTATCAAATATTTTGCTTATCTGATTCATTTGGGTACTTTTTAATTAGTCCCATTCACCCCGCCCTTACTACATCGGATGTAAACGTGTCCGCCATAAGTTCATGGTATCATATGCCACTACTTACTTGGCCAGAGTAAGCGATTAACATATGACACACATGACCTTTTTATAGTTTTCACATCACGCCCTATGTAAGTAACGCCTCTATTTGTTTCTCTTGGAAACAATATCCCGAATACATTTTCTATTCGGGTTCTTCCAAGTTTTTAATCTACATATGCAACTTTCAATTTCTACTCATTTGTTGCATATTGCTATTTGTGCGATTATTTAAAATGTGCACCTGGTAATGTTTGCCCCGACTGGCGTTCCTTGCCATTAACCTTGTTCGCGGTCGTTACGCGATTTAGTCCTCGGTGAGCATGCTCCTCTTGTCATACTTCGGACCGTTCCATCATCATATCCATAATTCGTTTGACTCTCGTCGTCTCCAAACGCGAGTGTCCTTCAGTTAAAACATTCACAAAAGTTAGTAACGTCAACTTCAATAATCGCCCGTATTATAATACAAGGCTTTTTCTACTATACGCGTCAACGCGCGTATTTTCGTCAACTATTTCAATCACTTTAATTGAGGTAACGTGTATCACACGATAGCCCTATGTGTTGTTTACAACACTTTAGCATGCTAAACTATTAACATACATGTACTTACCGGATTTGCGATCAAGTCTCGAACCGAACACCAATCTTTATTAAGAGCATAAGGTTTAAGTCCAAGCATAGTTTTCCCACCATACTTGAATCTCTTAAACCAAGGCTCTGATACCAACTTGTAACACCCTTATTATTATTTAACAATTTTCGTATAATTTACGAAAATAAACGGGTAATTAGAATTTCAATACATTGAAAATACGGGTTTCATTAAACTTTATTTACAGAATTAAAACTATACAAAATAACATGTTTGAGTTCGTCATTTAACAAAACAACGATACATAGTGCGGAAGCTTATTTCTTGATCGTGTTCGGTTCTTCGTTGTGCTTGATCGTCCTCCGGTGCTAAAATCATACCTGAAACTCATAAAACATGAGTTGGATTAGTCATATGTAACTTAGAACGTATTTAAACGAGTCCGGGAAGCGAAACTGATTAAAATAAAAAAATTTCGCTAAATCGGGGTTCTGTCGCGTGTCGCGGAGGAACCAGGTTGTTCCTTCGCGTGTCGCCTGGGAACCCAGTTTCCAGCAGGTTGCAGTTCAGATCAGCTATGCCAGTTTTTACGGAAACGGCCATAACTTCTTCGTTATTGATCCGTTTTACCCGATTCTTTTTCCTACGCGTCCGTAATTTAATCCTCCATCTCATGGAGTTAAAATCCTACATCCAACATAAGAAATTTTGAGACTTCTAAGCCTTTGACTCGTTACCTTTTTACCGAATTTTAACCCGTTTATGCATTTTATCAAACAAACGTATTTGTTTGATTCCTATATTACATACACTTCTACAAATTAATGTTACCTACCATATTAGGTTCTAATCATAGGTTTATTACACAATTTAAACCCATTTTCGCTCGTATGCTTATTTTGACCCGTTAAGGGTATTTAAGCACTTTAAAGCTTGAAATCACCTTCATTCCATTCTAGCATTGTAACCCTATATTTCTTATCTAGTAATCTTCCACCACAACTAAATGTGTGTTGGATTTAATGCGGATATCTATGTGTTCCGAGTTTTACCCCTCGGATTATCATTTTACGGCAAAGACTCAAATAAAGTCTTTCGACCCAAGAATTTCATCTTTCACTACCTACACTCGCTCTAAGCATTTGTTTAATCATAAGACTCGTTTCCGAACCACCTTTAAGGGTCGTTCGTTCAAATTGGCTTACAAGGGCAATTTGGTCAATTTTCATCCTTCTTTTACTACAAGGACCTTCAAGTACCTGTTTGACTCAAAATCTGACCTTTTAACTATAATTCTTGTTTGTAAACCATTATGTTTCTAAAACACCATGTTTATGACTCAAATTATTCGGTTTACCTAAAAGATAACCGAATATTCATTTTGACCTTGTCTAACACTTATAGAATCTCAAGTTCTAAACAATGAGCTGAATCATTATACGTACCTGACATGGATCATTATATTGACCATTTTTTTTATACCTTGCTTTAATACTCGCTACTTAATAGCGATACAAGATATCCTTCCGTATTTACTCCTGTGAACACACATCTCGACAATATTCATTAGTCGATATTTTCAAATGGTGATATTTTCACCATTCGACCCGTTTGGTCTAAGTGACCGTTTATTTTTGCGAGATGTTATTTAGTACCATCTCGTCTACAAGACTCGCTTCGGTTTATACCGAATGGTCTTTTTACTTATATATCATTTCTTAAAACTTCTTGGCCTACTATGGCTTACGTCATAATTGTCTTTTTCGTAATTAACACGACGAAAAGGATATTCTAAAATATATGTCTAGTGTAAGATATACTTACCTTGCATCCGAATTACGCTTTTCCTTCATACTTGCTCCGTTTGACACGCTTCCTTTCCAAGCCTCCACCTAGCTTGTCAAGCGTCAAACTATCATCATAATTCGTAAGACGGTTAGATTAGTCATCATAAACTATGACTATTCCATCTTACGGGTTTTGCATCAAAATTCACCATTTGATTTCATTTTGGTCAGTTTGACTTTTAAAGGTCAAACTGCCTATTAACATAAGTGATTATATTATAAACCTCGACAATTCATTTAAGCACTTTGTAAAGTATCCGATAGGCATTATTCTTACGCCACCGTTTTAACTACTTCCCAAGTCTAAGTTCATGCTATTATTAACACCAATTTGACTTAGCTTTCTATTATCGAAGCTAATTATTCATTTGTTATGCAAGAACTAAAGGTTTCCATCTACATGTAAAACCCATTTCATCATAGCATTAGACATTCATCCGAACATCAATATAATCAAGTTCTACATATTAATTAGTAGGCATCATGATTCCAAACACCTATTTATATGAACCAAAATCACTAGTTTCATCATAATTTATTAAACCCCTTTTCATGAAAGTATGATCATGTACCCAATTTCATGGTTTAATCAAACACCTTCCATTCATTATCATGCATGATGATTCTAAACATAGTCTTATCATCAATTTCATCATAACAATCAAACCCACTTAGCTAGGTGTGGTGATTCAATCCAAACACCTAAATCATAGCAAATTTATTCTAAATCTTCACTTAGGGTTTGTTCCTAAGCAATCCTACATCCCAAATTCAGCCATAACTTCTATGATTCATACGTAGATCGTATCATGCAAGATTAACTAATTTTCACAACTTCATGAATGTTAGAAATTCGACATACGATCCCCTTGACTTGGTAATCGTTTATTCATGTTTGGTTGTGAATTTGAGCTTCAATTTGACCTTCAATTTGTTGATTTTGTTAAACTAGGGTTTTGGAACCCCTGCTATTGCTTCTGGTCGATCGAACTCACACACACATGTGTGTGTGTGTTTTGATTTTTATTAATGTTTTAATTAAAACATTTCCTTGTTTGCCCACTTTTAGTCCCTCATATTTAGAAGTTTTATAAAGAGGGTTAAAATCTTGATTTCTATTCATTCACTTGATCACACATAATTAACTAGGTTAATTATTCCTAGTTAACTTAGTAGGTTCCGGGGTTATAACCCGTTTCATTCTAAGTCCCGTAAATTCGGGCCTCTCATAACTTTATTTCCCCATAAACATTCCTTCACCCCTTTTTATTTAACATTAGATTTCTAATTGTTTAGAAATCTTATTATTCACCGGGTAAATTTTACCACTAACGGTACTTTACCCGTCTTTTAGTATTGACGTGGTTTGATTACCAAACCCGTTTTCGGGGTGTTACATCTTTTCATAGTTATGTGAGTGTGTCCTCTATATTATATAGAGTGGTTGTGAATGGAGGAGAGAGAAAATGTTACTATTCATCATTAAATTTAGAGAAACAATGGTCACCTTCTATAATTTTTTAATATTTTTGAAAGTGGTTGTAACTAAAGAATGATAGGACCGTTCGTGTCGACGTTTAACTTTCGGTGATATCTATATCTCAATATAAAGCGCGGAATTCATTATAGTAAATGAGTTTCACAAGATTAGTTCATTTTCAATGTATTTCACTCATTTAAGTCAAAGTTACATCCGAGTTTCCAATTTGACAGGGCTTCGCCGTCGGATTGCAAAAGTTACAAATGACTTAGTCCTCACAACTATTTATAGACAGGCTAAGTGATTTGGGACGGACCGGCTTGTCCGTGCGGATGAGCTTGTCCGTGCAAATGAGCTTCATCTGTGCGGATGAGTCTCATCCGTACGAATCACTCTCATCCTCTCCAAACTGTCATGTGTTCGAATATCTCACTCAACTACACAATATTCAACACACGCTCTATCTAGCCTATTCGTACAGTGGCGGACATACATAATATGCACTAACAGATTCCCCCTTGGCCGTCACTGTCGAATCTTTATCTTCAAATATTAAAATCGTGTTTTAATATTCTGCAACTTCAATCAAGCATTTGATATCTTCAAATAATTCCCCCTTGATTGATGATTCGGGTTTGCATTTGCAATAACATATTCCCCCTGAAATGATTCCCCCTGGAATGACACTTCAGTTCTTTGTTTGCATGGTTCCTAACCTCCTCTGATTTGCTTTACTACAATCTTCACAAACATTCGCCAACATGAATCTCATCAATGCAGCATCTCTATTTCAACGTTAATCACATCCACGTTTGGTTTTTAATTTACCACTTTAGCTCAATCTCTTAATCTTCAAAAACCCAACCGGCAATTGATAGAAACTTCGAACACCACACTGGTAAACTTCAATTATGTGAATACACATGAAAATCTGAAATCCTGTCTTCCGTAATCACCTTTAAGCACACTCCTAAATGATTGATCAGTGTAAACGGTAATCTCCACAATCAGCAAATCTTCATTGGATCAAATCATCTGGTAACACATTGTGATCTAAGAAACATTCTTCCATGATTAGATTCACATTATTCCTCTTCAATCACAATAATAGATATATAGCCTTCTCCGTTAGTCCTGGCAGCAACTTAATCAACAAACACCATTACTCCCCGGCGGTTAGTCTATAAAACAACTCACTTGCTCGAAGATTAACAATTCTGACACTTTAGACTATTACAAAGCTATCGTGTATCTAATATCTTGAAAGCTCTCTGATATCTTTTAAGTATCGACACTTCTGATGCATCATCCTGACGCTAATCCTACTAACCGGCTTGTACAAAGACTCGGGACTCAAACCCTAAGACATCAATCTGATCCCGATCTTAAAGAATCCGAACTTCCTATGATCACAACTAGCGAATCCAGATCCTATGTATCCCCGGACGTCTGAAGTCGGAACCACCCGAATACTGTTGCATGTCTGAATTTCCAAAAATGTTCTAATATTTGAAAAAAAATTTCCCCCTTATTTTTGGCAAATTCTGACATCTCTAAACTCTTTACTAAATTTCCCCCTCAAAATAGGCAAATTCAGTCCTCTCTTTCTCTGAAAAACTCAAATATGAGATTTTGCTCTACAAAAGTCAGTTTTTCATCAATGCAGATAATTCTTGTTGACCCATTAATAGTCACTATACCAAATGATAAACATTCTGCATAGGTATTAATTCTACCCCATTAACTTTACTACTCTGTGATCTCATCATCATATCTATTCTCCGAAGCCTCCGACGGTGTCCCCAAACAACCCATATTTGACGCTAAAATCTCGAAAAAAAATTTCAATCACCAATTTTTTTCTAGACACTCGTCTCGTCACCACAATCAAATGTTCATTCGGGCGGATGAGAATTTTTCAATCACCAAATTTTTTGATTTTGAGACATTTTGACTTATTCACGCGGATGAGAAATGTTCATTCATGCGGATGACTTGATAGATTTGGAACGGATAAGAAGGTTCATGCAGATGAGAACCTTCCATGCGAATGAAAATTGATTCGTGTGGATGAAAGACTAGTTCGTGCGGATGAACACAATTTTTCAAACGGATCTGGATTCATTCGTGCGGATGAATGACTCCTTTGCACGAACGTGGTACTTACGCGCACGAAACTCACTCGTCCATTAGAAACATGGTTGTTCACATTTTTCGATCTAAAATCTTTATTTCTTCGAATTTTATAATGATTGTTCTAGAGACTAGGTCGAAATTCAATTCTAATCAATCCTAGGGTTTCAATTTTACTTTTTATCCGTGAATTGACCGTTAATTTGATGTTTTACGTCTAAAAAGCCATAAAAACCTATAAATCATGAGCGTAGGGTATTTAATTAACTATTAGATCGATTAAATCGGTACCTTAGCTCTGATACCAATTGAATGTTCTGGATCGGACGGGTTTAAACGGAAGTTTGGATAGAATAAAGCTAATTCGGTAGAAATCTCGTAAGAATAGTCAAAAGTAGAAAGCTTCCATTAATACTGAAAGAGCATACGTCATTTTACAAGCTGGAGAGAGCATCATGCAATCTCTCCAGCATTTCCCTTTGATTCTCCAAAAGTTAACAAATAATGAACACATGACCCTATATATAGACATGAGGCTTGGGACAGACCATCCTGTCCGTGCGGATGAGCTTCATCCATGCGGATGAGTCTCATCCATACGAATCACTCTCATCCTCTCCAAACTGTCATGTGTTCGAACATCTCACTCAATTATACAATATTCAACACATGCTCTATCTAGCCTATTCGCACAGTGGTAGGCATACATAATATGCACTAACAAAGAAAAGGGAAACGGTAATGATAAAAGTATAAGAAATATTATTTAATTGAACAAGGAGAGAAAATGTAGTGATTTTTAGTATAATTATAGAGATCGAGATGAAGAATCAATTGTGAATGCTCTAATATGGTGATTAAATGAACAACTTGGTAAAGTTTGATACTAAATGGGTTTTAAAACAAACCGAATAGTACTATTTTGAGTAAGAGTAAAATGTTAAAATTTTCCCTAAGTTTTGGTCATTTTTTTCCATTTTAGTCCAAACATGGAACTTTTTGTAACTAGACCCCTAAGGATTCATTTTTGTTGTCATTTCTATCCAAATCACTAACTCACTTAAAATGTATCGTTAACTCCCAAGGACAATTTTTGGCAATTCTCAAACCTCGTGGACACTTTTGGCACTTTCCCTTTTATTCTCTTGTTATTTAATTTTATAAATTTTAGTTTTATCCTTAAAAAAATAATTATAAATAAAATATATACATACACATGTACACACATATACTCAGTGGGGGCCAAACTCTTAAAAAATTCCAATATTTTACACTTAAAAAAATTCAGAAATTTTCTGTAAAATTATCACTACGAGCGAAAAATCATTGGGGCTCGGGCTACCCATAGAACCCAATAAAGCTTCGCCAATGGGTGTGTCTATATAATTATAAATGTGTGTATATATATATGATAGTTAATTTATTATTTTTTATTATAAAGGTAAAAAAGAAAATTAAAAAAGATAAAAGAGTAAATTACAAGTTTTGTCCTTTATATATTATAGTTAATTTATTATTTTTTATTATAAAGGTAAAAAGGAAAATTCAAAAAGATAAAAAAAGTAAATTACAAGTTTTGTCCTTTATGTTTGCACCCTTTTTCAGGCAGTGTTCTTTGTCGCAAAATTGGCGGCGATGATGTCCTTAACCTTCCAAAATCTTGCATGTTATATCCTTTAGGCCAAACGTAGTTAAAAATCTCAGTTAATTTTGTCACGTGCACTGCACATGAGGGTATAATGGTCTTTTCCCTACCTTTCCTATTTCCCCCCTTTAAAACCCTCTGAAACCCCATCCATGTCTTCCTCAACATTCATTTGGTGTTCATTGACCATGTCCTCTACTTCTGCATCAATTTTCATCCTATAGTCACTCATGTCTATTTCATGGTCAGTCATATTGTTCTCTTCATCAACAATATAATCATTGTCACTATTATCCTCACTATCACTATCACTTTCATTATCAATCTTATCCTGACATCATCAAGACCTTCCATGTGCTCACATTTAGTCACTTCAGTCTTAACCCAAGCTTGATTTTCAACCAAATTGTTACCTTGTACAACCCCACTGGATTGTCCAACATCCTTATCACCTTGCAAAGCATCCATATTATCTAACACAATATCCATATTATCTTGCAAAGCATCCATGTTATCTAGCACATCATCTATATCACCTAACACACCATCCTTATCACCCAACACACAACCACTGGATTGCCCAACAACCGTATCACCTAGCAAAACATCCTTATACCAACACACAACCATTGTCCAACATTGAGATTCATATTAAGTTAACCAGCCCTACTTGATTGCACAAACCCAATGTATTGCCTGGCATTTACATTTAGGTTGAAAGGAACAAAAGCATGTGGTCCAGGATCATTTATCTCTTCAAAGGTGATACTAAGTTTAGTAGGTTTTATAAGTGAGGAAAACAGTTCCTTCATGTTTTTAACCCATGTGTGGTATATACATTGATGACATTATATTTCATATTGAATATCTAATATTTCAGGTCTAATCACGTATTAAGAATAAATTATATATAAAACATTAGCCAAAATCAACATGTAATAACCACATAATGTCGTATATTACAGAACTTATCACGTAATAAAGCATAAACAATCAAGTTTTTATTATTTGAATGTGTAATCACGTAACAAGCAAAATTGCAATATCACTGGTTATAACAAATAATATTGAATGTGTAATCACGTAATGGTTTATGTTGAATGTGTAATCACGTAAGGGGTATTTAAAAGCACGTAGTCATATGTTGGGTATTCAAAATCACGGAATCACGTAATGGGCTAATGGGTATTCAAAATCTTGTAAAAATGTTTTTAAAAAACTATAGTAACAGGCTGGTCGAATTATAAAGATAATGAAATGTTCGTTTTTAAAAAAAAACTATAGTAATAGTCTGGTCAAATTATAAAGATAATGAAATGTTCGTTACTACGACGTATTTTTAAAAAAAATATTAACGTATGAAAAAGTTATAGCCATTTGAAAATCAATGGGAGAACTTGTTCACTTAAGAAAGGACCAAAATACCCTTCCTGCCATTGACAGTTGTCCTCCTCTAAGTCTCGTGTATGCTTTGTACGTGCATATGCTTCGTACGTAATTATTGTCTTATACTGGATCCAGCCTCGATTTAATATATCTTTTTTACTTTTTTTAATGGCTAAACTTACGCACCATGGGGATTGAACTCATGTCCTCCTACTACCTCAAACCTTATCTAATTCACTAACACCACTAGATTATTACTTAGAGAGTATATGTTTTATACTTCTCTACTTAAAAATGATCATTTATGAAATTTTATTTATAGCATTAATATAAAACTTTAAATAATCAATCATATAATAAATCTCATAACTTTTAGTATTCACAAAATATATATATAAAGGAAGATTTAAATAACAACGCTAAATGTTGTGAGAACCGTGAGAACGAACAAAAAAACCGTGAGAACTTGATCAAAAAGAATACAAATTCAAAAAAAAATTCTACATTTATCATCATTATTCGAATACAATGTTAGAAACTTAATTTACACGTTTAAATTTACGTGAATTCGTAAATAAAGAAAATTTACACATGTATAAAAAATCTAATAAAAGTGATTTTGAGAAGAGAAATGAATTATTTGATGTTGTAAATTCCTTTTTTTGATGTTGTATCTTAATTACAATAAGATTTGTACTAAAAAAATTGGTTTTGATTGTTTTTTTTTTCATTCGTTCTCACGGTTATCGCAATATTTAGCATTCTTAAAATAACGATAAACTCAATCGAAGAGTCCAACAAATCTGTAACCCAAAATGAATTCCAATTAAACTGTTTTTTGTATTTGGAGTGTTCTGAATGGGATCCGTAGTATAAATTTTTTTGAACCCGTTTCATATAGGTATATATTTATTTCTAACAAAGATTAGTCAAAACACTTTTGACAAATATGTGTGTGTATATATATATATATATTTATATATAGGGGACCGCTAAAATGAGAACCACCTCCAGTTGTAAGAACCGCGAGAACCACTTTCTAGCCATTAGATCAAGTAGATGGATATATGAGATTAAAAGTATTTAAAAATAATATTAAGTATTTTTTGTCTTATTATGTCTTTAATATTTTAATCAAAAAGGGTATTTAAGTAATTTTGTTTTTTTTTCTTATTAGTTTTATTGTTTTTAATACATTTTTGTCCCTATTGCATTAAATTTTTTTTATTAAACAAACATATTGAAATCAGATTTTTTGATAAAAAAATTTCGTTACGTGCGTTTTTTTACGACCCGTTTTTTACGCGCGTTTTTTACGACCCGTTTTACGCTCCGTTTTTTCACGCTGTTTTTTGCGACCGGGTTTTTAAGTGCCGTTTTTTATGGCCGGTTTTACGCACCATCTTTTTCCGCGCCGTTTTTTACGTCACGATTTTACAAGCCGTTTTTACGCCTCATTTTTTACGTCCCGTTTTTACTTTTTTACGCCCGGCTTTTTCACGCCTCGTTTTTTTACGCGCCGTTTTTACGTTAACGTTTTTTACGTTTTACGCGCCGGTTTCTTACGTTAACGTTTTTATACGTTTTACGCGTCGGTTTTTTACGTTTTACATTAAAAATTTTACGTTTTACGTTTTTATGTTTTACGTAAAAAAGTTTACGGTTTACTTTAAAAAGTTTACGGTTTAAGTTTTTTTTTCTTTTACAAAAACTTTTTTACGCAAAAACGAACGCACCCAGAAAATCGCAAACTCAGGAGGTGTCTCAGATATATTGTTATCATCATCGACTAGGGGGGAAACATATAAAAAACCAACAATATCAAAACAAAGTGTATCTCGAAAAAAAAACGGGTTTTGGCTCAGATTATCCGATAATCAAAAGGCTGCAAAAAGTGGGGTTGCAGGTTCAAAAAACCTACCCTCCGCCGTCCTTGCTGCGCCATCGTCATTAAAATCTACGTTTTTTTTTCATCATCGCCGCCCATCCAACGGATCAAAACCCACAACAATCAAGAATACAAACCCAAAAAACAGAAAATCAAAGAACCCAATTCAAACACTCAAAACATATAAAAAATGCCCATCAGAATCATGAACACAACCAAAACCCCATCGGCTTCCAATCGGTCTACTGTAAAAAAAAAAACCCACTGAATCATGCAAACCCCCCCCCCCAAAGGGCACAAAGCTTCCAACAAGCCCCTTCGCCCACTGAATCAAGCAAACCACCACATAAATCACCTAAAAAATAAACCCCTGCACATTTTTACAAAATCGCAAACACAATTGATCAAAACCCAACTGAATCAAAACACAACTTGAATCAAGCAAAACACAACTTGAATCAAAACACAACTGAATCAAAACCCACCTGCTGACGTCACTTGCCGGAGCCCCACCGGCTCCTACGTTACCAATCCGTCGCCGCCGCCGTCCCCTTTCTCCCCACCACTGCCACAGTCGCCGTCTTTTGTACCCACCACCGTCAGAGTTGTAGGTGGGGTTTGTACCCACCACCGTCTTTTGAACTGCCAAACACCACTCACACACACCAACACCCACCCTTCGTCGGCTCTAGGAACGACCACCACCATTCGGTGGTGGTGAGTGACGGCCTGCGGCGACCAGACAGAGAAAAGGGACGGAGAGAGAGAGAAACTCGATGAGGGAGAGAGAGAGGTGGCAGAGGAATTGTGCGGCTGCAGCAGCGTCGTGGGGACGGCCGGCAACGACCACCGACGCCGGCGATGGCGACGGTAATGGTGGTTGAAAGAGAGAGAAACAGGGGGTGGGGTTTTAAAAAATGGATAGGTAATGGTGATTTGAAGTCTGCATCTTTTAAATAGAAAAGAAAGAGAGGAGAGAGGAAGGATTTGACATTTAGGGTAAATGACTAATTTACCCTTTTTGTTGGCTGAATATGATTGGTGGAGAGTGGTTCTCACGGTTTTCTTACAACTGGGGGTGGTTCTTATTTTAGCGGCTCCCTATATATATATATATATATATATATATATATATATATATATATATATATATATATATATATATATATATATATATATATATATGAATATATATATGTAACACCCCGAAAACGGGTTTGGTAGTCAAACCATGTTAATATTAAAAGACGGATAAAATACCATTAATGGTAAAATTAACCCGGTGAATATTAGGACTTAAACAAATAATCCTAATATTAATTAAAAAGAAAAATAAATGCTTGAGGAAATAAAGTTACGAAAGGCCCGAGTTAACGGGACTTAAAAATAAAACGGGTTATAACTTCCCCGAACTCACCAAGTAACTAGGAATATCAACCTAGTTAAATATGTGCCTTAAAATAAAGAAGGAAACTTGGGTAATAACCCTTATGATAAGGTTACAAACTAGAGGGGCCAAAAGAGGAAGATTTAAAACTTGATTTTTATTTAATTAAAACACTACACACACACTAGTGGGTGTGTGTGTGAAATCGATCAGAAGAAGGGCCAGGAGCTCAAACCCTAGCTCATCTCAATTTCACCAAATCGAAGGGCAGAACTAGCTCAAATCAGATGCATGAACACAAATTCGTGATCACCTAGTCGTGGGGATTACAAGGTATGTCGAATTTTATGATTTGGTGATACTTTGGGATTATGATGAACAATCATAATCGAAATTCTGGAATAAATGTTGAATCTATGAGTGTTATTGTGATCAAATCTTGGTTTAGAAACAAACCCTAGTAGAAAACTTGATGAATTGTTGTCAAAACTAGGGATTTGATAATTACCCTATTATGTGCTAAGTGGGTTTTATGTTAATATGATGAACACTCAGATTAGAATGTAAAATTGATGAAATTTGAGGATATGAAGCAAGTTCTAGATGTAGTTCATGAACACTAGACATAAGGATGTGATTTTGATGTTGAAGATATGGTTAAAAGTTAACCATAAACTTGATAAAAGAAGAATACAAATTATGCACATTAAGTGTTTGTTAAAATGCCTAAATGAGAACTAAAGTGTTGAAATTAGAGTGAAAACGTGTATTTGAATGATATGGCAATTATACGTAATATGAAGTGATAAGGGTTCTAAACATCATGTGGATTTAGACTTAATATTGTAAACCATGTGATTGAAAATAGTTAACTTTGATAAACTAAGTTAACTAATCATGAAGTCGAATAGTAGCTTCGACATAGAAAATAAGTGAGGTGGAATAGTCGTGATTGTTAATGACTAATTTAACCGCCTTGTAAATGATTGACAATAGTTTGACGCTTAAACGAGCTAGGTGGAGGCTTGGGAAAGAAGCGGTCAAATAAATCAAGTACAAGAAGGGAAGCGTAAACAAGATCCGAGGTAAGTTAAACTTACACCCCCTTTTTAATTACTATACACTTACTGGCGAAAATTGATCGTGAATAATGTTAAGTAATTGAAATACGATGATCCGGCATGATACAATGCAAGTCGGAATGAATAAAAAGGTAGGATATCATGAATTATGGTAGAAGGGGTAAAAAGGTAAATTAGTCATGTAATGACGAACAAATAAAAAAAATGGTTTTGAGTAAAATGAGTTTAAGGGAAAACCGGGATAGGTTTAAAGGGATGAAATGGTAACTAAATACCATCTCATACGGATAAATGGTCAATTAGGCTAAATGGGTCAAATGGTTTTGTTCACACCATTTGACAACTTCATTTGACAATTGCTTGTTGAGTGTTGTAATCACAGGAAACAACATAAACGTGTGTTGCTTTAACTAGAAAGATTTAAAGCAAAAAGTTATGTAAACGGGTCAATACCTTGACCCGAGCCAGGTACGCATAAATAAGCTTTTAGTTAAACATATAATTTATGGTCAAATATTTAACGAAAGTCCTTCGTCGTAAAGTGAGGGACTAAAGTGGACCAAAACACCCTTGAAGGGTATATTGGGTAAACGACCCATAGGGGTTGTTTAGGAACTTGCATCAAGATTTTGGAATCATTAGATATGAATAAAAGTTACAGGAATACACATTCATGGGTCAAATGCATAAAAATGGTCATTTGCGTAAAATGACCAACCGATGGGTAAATTTTGGGATAATAGGTTAGTTATGCTAAATCCACCATAAAAATAGTTGTGGTGGAAGATCATTTGATAAATTTTGCGAAAATAAGATGTTAGAAATAAACGAGTATGAATTATGCGGAAAAGTGCTTAAATACCCTTAACGGGTCAAAATAAGCTTTTAAGTATAAACGGGTTTAAGAATATACATAAACTCGTGAATTGAACATAATATGATAGACAACATTGAAATTATAAGATTCATGTGAATTTGGGATCAAACAAACATGTTTGTTTGATAAACGCATGAACGGGTCAAAACTTTGTAAAAAGGTATTAAGTCGAAGACTTAAAGGTCTGAAATTTTGTTATGCCGGATGTTGGATTTCAACTTCATAAGATGGAGAATTGATTTACGGACGCGTAGGAAAAAGAATCAGGTAATACGGATTAAAAACGAGAAAGTTATGCTCGTTTCCGTGAAATCGGGTTATGCTGGGAATATGCAGCAACTGTTTAAGCAACAATCTGTGAAAAAGGGGCCTAGGCATTGCGCGACGCCCCTAGGCGTAGCGCGACGCCCCCTAATTCCGTAAAATTTTTAATTTTTGTTGTTTTAACCCATGGGACTTGTTTATACCCATTCTAACACAATCAAAACTAACATTTGATGTGGTTTTGATCATAGGTGCTCGCCAAGAGTGCCCGGATGAAGATCAAGCGACGAGCAAGAACCGAACACTCGTTAAATGAAGCTTCCGCGTCAAATCTTGATTTGTTTAGTTATAAATGAATTATGTAAACACTTATAAATATGTTTTTGAAATGTTGTAAACATGTGGGAATGTTAGTATGAAAAGTTTTTGTAAAGTCACATTTTAGCATTAAAATGTGTATTTTATTATTAAAATCTTGATTAATTAAGTCGGGTGTTACAAGTTGGTAATCAGAGCCCAAGGTTGAAGGGTAAAATGTTCGGTTAGAGGCTTGATCGCAAATCCGGTAAGTACATGTATGTTAATGGTTTAGCGTGTTAAGGTGTTGTAAACAACACATAGGGTTATCGTGTAATACACGTTACCCCAATAAAACGATTGATGCAGTTGACGAAATTTCGCGCGTTGACGCGTATAGTAGAAAAAAGGCCTTGTATTATAATACGGGCGATTATTGAAGGTGACACTACTAAGTTTTGTTAATGTGTTAATTTAAGGACACTCGCGCCTGAAGATGACGAGAGTTGAATGAATTGCGGATATGACAGAGGAACGGTCCGAAGTATGACAAGAGGAGCATGCTCACCAAGGACTAAATCGCGTAACGACCGCGAACAAGGTTAATGGCAAGGAACGCCCGTCGGGGCAAACATTAACAGGTGCACGCTTTTAAATGTAAACGCACAAATAGCAATATGCAACAAACATGTAGAGAATGATTGTTGCATATGTAAATTAGAAACTTGGAAAAGCTTAATAGAATACCTATTCAGGATATTATTTTCAAGAAAACTAAATAGAGGCGTTACCTACATGGGGTGTAATGTGAAAATTATAGAAAGGTCATGGATACCAGGTATTGATCGCTTACTCTGGCCAAGTAAGTGGTGAGCACGTGGTACCATGAACTATTTATGATGGACATGCTTACATTCGATGTAGTAAGGACGGGGTGACTGGGACAAATTAAAAAGTACCCAAATGAATCAGATAAGCAAATTATTTGATAATAATGTAAACGCACAGCCGAGCGACGGAAGCGTATTATACTAGGGTAATGAGCCCGAGTGAAGGGACAAAGAAACATGTAAAATGATTAAGATATGCATTGGGAGGGAGTATACTTACACTCGAACCCGGAAAATGCAAATATGCCTCTTAATGGGACGTTTTTGTAAAACGTCAAACTTGAGGATAAAGTCGGAACATAAAAATGAAGCAAGGTCTTAATTCATACCGGGAGGGTTGCAAAAAAATACGACTTCGGTTAAACACCCGGTTGTTGGATAAGAATTTAACACATGCGTAGACCGAGAGACGGGAACTCGGATGGAAAGATAAAAGACTCGGGTTTTGAGTTATAACTAAAAGACGACGAGAT
Organism: Helianthus tuberosus; assembly: GCA_030545235.1. NCBI lineage: Eukaryota > Viridiplantae > Streptophyta > Magnoliopsida > Asterales > Asteraceae > Helianthus > Helianthus tuberosus. Next base: position 92,598,999 of record CM060437.1, read on the forward strand.
AATGTAAATAGAAATTTTGAATAAATTATGTTCAACTATTTTAAAGTTGAACGGGTCAAATATAATATAATGCCGGATGGCATGAGTAAGCGCAAGCGAGATAACGGTAGCGTTAAAAGCAAAAGAATAATGAGCCCGGTAATGGGACATAATCAAATACGAATCTATGTAAACTGGATAATGGTGAGCATAAGATGAACCGACGCATAAATGACGTGAGAAGTCATAAAGTCGGAAAATTTGTCCGAAAGAAAACAAATGTAGCATTAGACTACGGTCAAGGTCAAAGGAAATACCAAGGTGAAAATAAATGATTTGGAACATAAAAAGGGTGCCTTAATGCCATATACATATATAAACGTATATACCCTTGAATAAAAGATGATCTACGGGATTATCATAACCTACGAGATTATAAATGAGGCTAAGGTCTACGGGACCAAAAAGACCTTCGGGTCCCAAATAGAAAGAAACGAATTGTTGGAGTCTCACCTTAATAAGGTAAAAAGGTGAAGATATAAAGAAATAGCCTACGAGGCTAAGCGAAAGAACCTAAGGGTCAATAGTATAAAACAAGGAAACTGTTTGTAACTTCCCGCGTAAATTAATAACGGGAGATAAAGTTCGTATAAAAGCGATGGGTTTCGCTAAGTTAACTAAATGGGTTAAACGCGAAGAGATTGTGAAAGGACTGGTTGACAAAAGTGATGAATTTCACTAAAACATTCAAACGGGCAAAAATGACAAAAGAATTCACAATTATTTAAATTGTGTTACGTCACAAAAGTGGATGAAGTCATTACCGAAATGACAACGGAAGGGGATAAATCATTGGAATTGACATGAGTTCAAGAAGAAGAGCGTTAAACTAAAATTCAGTATTAGTGAGAAACAACGCTTTAACAAATACGAATATTAAGAAACGAATTCGGAAAATGATTAATATCAAGGAATATGGATCTTGACACCGGTAGGTGCAAAGCGATACATTCGAAGGAAAGATTTCCGATAATAAAAGTCGACATAAACTTAAACAAAACGTGATGTAATCATGGTCACAAAAAGTGATATAGAATACAATCAAGTCGTAACGTGAGTTACGAGATATGAAAATCAGAAAACACGTAAAAGGCCGGGTTGGCAATAAGATATACCCTAATGATAAAAAAAAGTGACGGCGACTAATCAGTCTAGCCGGTAAAAACCTTTTAAAGTCAGATTAGTGTTATGACTTATACAAAGCACTTGTCGATATAAGATTAACTTGAAGTAAGCATGTTGAAAATAAATATAACCGAGTGATCTGAAGACAACTCGGTCAAACAAGTGACCAGAATAAGAAATACAAGCTGAAAGTAATGGCCTTACACGTGAGAGGCGCATACGCCTTAAAACCAAGAACACATTACCATACTTTTGGTAAGATTATTATATGCGAGCAACGCTCAAGTAGTTGCTGAAACTAAGTCCGTAGAGTTGAAACTAAGGAAATACGTAAGAAAGGTTTCGGGGACGAAACCTCTTTAAGGGGGATAGACTTGTAACACCCCGAAAACGGGTTTAGTAGTCAAACCACGTTAATATTAAAAGACGGATAAAATACCATTAATGGTAAAATTAACCCGGTGAATATTAGGACTTAAACAAATAATCCTAATATTAATTAAAAAGGAAAATAAATGCTTAAGGAAATAAAGTTACGAAAGGCCCGAGTTAACGGGACTTAAAAATAAAACGGGTTATAACTTCCCCGAACCCACCAAGTAACTAGGAATATCAACCTAGTTAAATATGTGCCTTAAAATAAAGAAGGAAACTTGGGTAATAACCCTTATGATAAGGTTACAAACTAGAGGGGCCAAAAGAGGAAGATTTAAAACTTGATTTTTATTTAATTAAAACACTACACACACACTAGTGGGTGTGTGTGTGAAATCGATCAGAAGAAGGGCCAGGAGCTCAAACCCTAGCTCATCTCAATTTCACCAAATCGAAGGGCAGAACTAGCTCAAATCAGATGCATGAACACAAATTCGTGATCACCTAGTCGTGGGGATTACAAGGTATGTCGAATTTTATGATTTGGTGATACTTTGGGATTATGATGAACAATCATAATCGAAATTCTGGAATAAATGTTGAATCTATAAGTGTTATTGTGATCAAATCTTGGTTTAGAAACAAACCCTAGTAGAAAACTTGATGAATTGTTGTCAAAACTAGGGATTTGATAATTACCCTATTATGTGCTAAGTGGGTTTTATGTTAATATGATGAACACTCAGATTAGAATGTAAAATTGATGAAATTTGTGGATATGAAGCAAGTTCTAGATGTAGTTCATGAACACTAGACATAAGGATGTGATTTTGATGTTGAAGATATGGTTAAAAGTTAACCATAAACTTGATAAAAGAAGAATACAAATTATGCACATTAAGTGTTTGTTAAAATGCCTAAATGAGAACTAAAGTGTTGAAATTAGAGTGAAAACGCGTATTTGAATGATATAGCAATTATGCGTAATATGAAGTGATAAGGGTTCTAAACATCATGTCGATTTAGACTTAATATTGTAAACCATGTGATTGAAAATAGTTAACTTTGATAAACTAAGTTAACTAATCATGAAGTCGAATAGTAGCTTCGACATAGAAAATAAGTGAGGTGGAATAGTCGTGATTGTTAATGACTAATTTAACCGCCTTGTAAATGATTGACAATAGTTTGACGCTTAAACGAGCTAGGTGGAGGCTTGGGAAAGAAGCGGTCAAATAAATCAACTACAAGAAGGGAAGCTTAAACCAGATCCGAGGTAAGTTAAACTTACACCCCCTTTTTAATTACTATACACTTACTAGCGAAAATTGATCGTGAATAATGTTAAGTAATTGAAATACGATGATCCGGCATGATACAATGCAAGTCGGAATGAATAAATAGGTAGGAAATCATGAATTATGGTAGAAGGGGTAAAAAGGTAAATTAGTCATGTAATGACGAACAAATAAAAAAATGGTTTTGAGTAAAATGAGTTTAAGGGAAAACCGGGATAGGTTTAAAGGGATGAAATGGTAACTAAATACCATCTCATACGGATAAATGGTCAATTAGGCTAAATGGGTCAAATGGTGTTGTTCACACCATTTGACAACTTCATTTGACAATTGCTTGTTGAGTGTTGTAATCACAGGAAACAACATAAACGTGTGTTGCTTTAACTAGAAAGATTTAAAGCAAAAATTTATGTAAACGGGTCAATACCTTGACCCGAGCCAGGTACGCATAAATAAGCTTTTAGTTAAACATATAATTTATGGTCAAATATTTAACGAAAGTCCTTCGTCGTAAAGTGAGGGACTAAAGTGGACCAAAACACCCTTGAAGGGTATATTGGGTAAACGACCCATAGGGGTTGTTTAGGAACTTGCATCAAGATTTTGGAATCATTAGATATGAATAAAAGTTACAGGAATACACATTCATGGGTCAAATGCATAAAAATGGTCATTTGCGTAAAATGACCAACCGATGGGTAAATTTTGGGATAATAGGTTAGTTATGCTAAATCCACCATAAAAATAGTTGTGGTGGAAGATCATTTGATAAATATTGAGAAAATAAGATGTTAGAAATAAACGAGTATGAATTATGCGGAAAAGTGCTTAAATACCCTTAACGGGTCAAAATAAGCTTTTAAGTATAAACGGGTTTAAGAATATACATAAACTCGTGAATTGAACCTAATATGATAGACAACATTGAAATTATAAGATTCATGTGAATTTGGGATCAAACAAACATGTTTGTTTGATAAACGCATGAACGGGTCAAAACTTTGTAAAAAGGTATTAAGTCGAAGACTTAAAGGTCTGAAATTTTGTTATGCCGGATGTTGGATTCCAACTTCATAAGATGGAGAATTGAATTACGGACGCGTAGGAAAAAGAATCGGGTAAAACGGATAAAAAACGAGAAAGTTATGCTCGTTTCCGTGAAATCGGGTTATGCTGGGAATATGCAGCAACTGCTTAAGCAACAATCTGTGAAAAAGGGGCCTAGGCGTAGCGCGACGCCCCCTAATTCCGGAAAATTTTTAATTTTTGTTGTTTTGACCAATGGGACTTGTTTATACCCATTCTAACACTATCAAAACTAACATTTGATGTGGTTTTGATCATAGGTGATCGCCAAGAGTGCCCGGATGAAGATCAAGCGACGAGCAAGAGCCGAACACTCGTTAAATGAAGCTTCCGCGTCAAATCTTGATTTGTTTAGTTATAAATGAATTATGTAAACACTTATAAATATGTAGGGCTGTAAACGAACCGAACGTTCAGCGAACAGTTCGTGAACCGTTCGGCGGGAAGTTCGTTTATGTTCGTTCGTTTAATAAACGAACGAACATGAACAAGAAATTTCGTTCGATTAGTTAAATGAACGAACATGAACAGATGTCTCGTTCGTTCGATTGTGTTCGTGAACGTTCGGTAAGGTGTTCGTGAACGTGTTCGTGAACATTCGTTGATTTGCGTTCGTTTATGTTCGTATGTTTGTGTTTTAATTGAAGATCTTTCTACTTTCTTATATTTTATTTGTACTTTTTATATTATTAAACTTTTATTTATTTTATTTCCCTAACAATTAAATTAGGAAACCTACTTTCACATTGTTTATGCATCATTTCTCATTATTTACATCTACGAATACGATCGACCTTCGTTCCACAATCAGGGATTCAAGTTCGAGTGCTACTCTCTGGGCCATCTATCTTTATCCTTCGTTGAGTTCGCCTAATTTATTTGTGTTCGTGAACCGTTCGTGAACACGCTCATTTCCTTAATGAACGGACACGAACATAAAATCTCGTTCGGTAAGTGTTCATGAACCGTTCGTGAACACATTTATTTCCTTAACGAACGAACACGAACAAGGCCTTGTTCGTGTTCGTTCGGTTCGTTTACAACCCTATAAATATGTTTTTGAAATGTTGTAAACATGTGGGAATGTTAGTATGAAAAGTTTTTGTAAAGTCACATTTTAGCATTAAAATGTGTATTTTATTATTAAAATATTGATTAATTAAGTCGGGCGTTACAATATATAGGGCCGCAAAAATGAAAACTACCCCCAGTTAAAAGAACCACTCTCCACCAATCACATAATGACAACCAAAAGGGTAATATAGTCATTTAATCAAAACCATCAAATCATCTCTCTCTCCTATGTAAATTCTCTTTTTAAAGTCTTTTCATTTCTCTCTCTTCACATTTCTCTCTCCCCTTTTTATTATTTTGTAAAAAAAGTTTTTGTAAAAAAAATATAAAAAAGTTTTTGTAAAAAAAAAGTTTAAAACCGTAAAAACAGTTTTCGTAAAAAATGTAAAAAAGCTTAAAAACGTGTGTGTAAAGAAAAGTTTTGGTAAAAAAAAAGGTTAAAACCGTAAAAAAGTTTTCGTATAAATTTTTTACCTTCGTAAAAAACTTTTTGTAAAAAATTTTTGTAAATAAAAAAGTTTAAAACCGTAAAAAAAGTTTTCGTAAAAAAACGTAAAAAAGATTACAAAACATATGTGTAATACAATGTTTTTGTAAAAAAAATGTTAAAACTGTAAAAAAAATTGTATAAATTTTTGTTCTTTGTTAAAACTTTTTGTAAAAAAAATTGTAAAAAGTTTTTTTGTAAAAAAAAGTTTAAAACCGTAAAAAAGTTTTAAAAACGTGTGTGTAACAAACAGCGCGTAAATACGGGGCGTAAAAACGTCGCGTAAAAAAACAGCACGCAAAAAACGGGGTGTAAAAACGGCGCATAAAAACGGGGCGTAAAAAACGTCTCGTAAAAAAACCGGGTGATAAAACGACGCTTAAATACGGGGCTTGAATATGGGGGCGTAAAAAAGGGCACATTAAAAAATGGCGCGTAAAACTGGGCGTAAAAAAACCGGGGCGTAAAATCGGACGTAAAAACGGGGCGTAAAAAACGGCTCGTAAAAACGTTTTTTTGTAAAAAAAATCCTGAAAAAATTGGTTTTTTGTAAAAAATCAGATTTTAAAATGTTTTCTAATTAAAAAACTGATTTTAATAAAAAAAATAATTTAATAAGACAAAAAAAGTAATAAAAAGGAATATATTCAATAAGACAAAACAAACAAATTTACTAAACTGTACTTTTGATATTAAAATATGAAAAACATAATAAGACAAAAAGAATTTAATATTGTTTTTATAACTTTTAATCTCATCCATCTATATATATATATATATATATAGGGGATGGTTAGATAGAAAACCCTATCTATATGAAAAACCTTAGAAAACCCAACCTCCCGACATTTTTTTTTTTTGAAAAAAATAACACATGTAATATACATGTTTTTAAGAGTTTTGGGCCAAAAAAATCAAAAAAGCGCCGAAGGGATCTTTTAAAAAAAAAAAAAAAAATTTCAGCAGATTCTGGCATTTTTGACTAACACATGTTAGGCGACCGGACATTGCTGAAATTTGTTTATTTTTTTTAAAAATATCCCTTCGGCGCTTTTTTGATTTTTTTGGCCCAAAACACTCTAAAACATGTATATAACATGTGTAATTTTTTTCAAAAAAAAAAAATGTCGGGAGGTTGGGTAAAAATGGGTTCCCTTTTGGGTTTCCAGAGTTTTCTAAGAATTTGAGGGTTTTTTATCTAGCATTATCCTATATATATATATATAGGGGCCCGCTAAAATGAAAACCACCATCAGTTAAGAGTACCACGAGAATCACTTTCCAACCATTGATCATTGGAGTTGGATGAGATTAAAAATTATAAAAACAATATTAAATTCTTTTTGTCTTATTATGTTTTTAATATTTTAAGGTCAAATTGACAGTTTAGTAAATTTGTTTGTTTTGTCTTATTGTATATATTGTTTTATATTACTTTTTTGTCTTTTTAAATTAATTGTTTTTTATTAAAATCAGATATTTTAATTAAAAAACATTTTAAAATCTGATTTTTTACAAAAAACAATTTTTGTCAGGATTTTTTTACAAAAAACGTTTTTACGAGCCGGGTTTTACGCCCGGTTTTACGCGTCGTTTTTTACGCTCGGTTTTACGCGCTGTTTTACAACCCCGTATTTACGCGTCGTTTTATCACCCGATTTTTTTACAAGCCATTTTTTACGCCCAATTTTTTTGCGCCGTTTTTACACCCCGTTTTTTACGTGCTGTTTTTTGCACGCGACGTTTTTCGTTCCGTTTTTTTCGCCCCGTATTTACATGCCGTTTTTTTACACACATGTTTTTAAACTTTTTTTACGGTTTTAGTTTTTTTTTTCAAAATACTTGTTTACAATTTTTTTTACAAAAACTTTTTAACAAAGAACAAAAATTTATACGAAATTTTTTTTACGGTTTTAACCTTTTTTTTACAAATTTTTTTTATAAAAACTTTTTTTACAAGACAAATTTTTAAAACGAAAACTTTTTTACGTTTTTAACCTTTTTTTACACACGTTTTTTAAATTTTTTACATTTTTTACGAAAACTTTTTTTATGGTATTAAACTTTTTTTACAAAAACTTTTTTACAAAAACTTTTTTACAAAATAATAAAAATATGAGAGAGAAATGTGAAGAGAGAGAAATTGAAAAGAATTTAAAAAAAAATTGAAGAGAAAAGAGATGATTTGATGGTTTTGATTAAATGATTATATTACCCTTTTGGTTTTTATTATCTAACTGGTGGATAGTGGTTCTCGTGGTTCTCTTAACTGTAGGTGGTTTTCATTTTAGCGGCCCCGTATATATATATTAGTTAAAATAAACTTTAACTAGTCAAAAATATATATATACGTTTTTAAGCAACGAAAGCATAGGTAACAATATATAAATGATATGAACACTTTTATACCAAGGAGTATACGCAATGAAACAAGATCACCGGCATGCAAACACGAAATAATAACATAAACCATAGAGGGTTTAGGTATACCTTCGGTTACTAATTAACCGGTTGAGACACCGAGGTTCAACGAACACGTGCTAGTGACAAACGCGAGTATAGCTCCGGGTAGCGGCGGCAGCAGGGTGTGGGTGTTTTGAGAGTTTTGTGCAAAAATTCTAACCATTAAAAGCAAGTCCATACATTCCCTTATATATAGTATGGAGATGCATGCATGCTTGCCAAGTGGCAGACATGCATGCCCAAGTTGGACAAGTGGCGAGAAACGCATGCATGTGCGACGAGTGGCGAAGAGGCTATGCATGCGCGACAAGTGGCATAGCATGGGTGCATGTGCGACAAATGGCGAGATGAGTATACCCGTCTCACCCGGTCCATGTACCCGTCTCTCAGTTAATACCCGCAACAAGTTTATTAATTAAGATAAGAGTAAAATGTCAAAATGGTCCCTGAGGTTTGGTCACTTTTGCCACATTAGTTCAAAATTCAAACCTTTTGAATCTGGGTCCTTGTGGTTTCAATTTTGTTGCCATTTTCATCCAAAATCAAAATCTTGTCATATTTTTCAGTTAACATCCAGTTTTTTTTTTGTCTTTTTTCCTCCCCTTTAATGAAGGGGAAAATGGTCAGATTTTTTAATTTGTTATAATAAAACGTTAAAAGACCATTTTGCCCTTCATTAAAAGGGGTGAAAAGACAAAAAAGTTGGATGTTAACTGAAAAATCTGACCAGATTTTGATTTTGGATGAAAATGGCAACAAAATTGAAACCACAGGGACCCAGATTCATAAGATTTGAGTTTTGGACTAATGTTGCAAAAGTGACCAAACCTCAGGGATCATTTTGGCAGTTTACTCTTAAGATAAACAATTATATTATTAACAACGATTATTAATAATATAAACCCGCTCATGATCATAAATATAATTATGATCCGTTTCGCATATCGTTCGTAATTATCAGTTAAATAAATTTTAGTTCGTCGCCCACGATGTAACTCTTACGGGTCAAGACCCAGTCGGTAGCATTGATTTATCGAACCGAACATAAATATTCACATGTTCACGGTCTGATCTACCGGTATCGACAAACTTTTGAACTGAACTAGTAACTATAGTTTCAAAAAAGGGTAAACCAAACTAACTAGATTAGTTGGATCACCAAACAATCCAAGCCGTCCAAAAATGATTCAGTTAGGCAGTTTATGACTTCTTATTTTTACTTTTTCATCATCACAAGTCTATTAGCTATCTATGCTTTTTACCACAAAAGACCTTCTGGAGCTGCGTGACTCAAGTAGATTGGGTTCGAATGAGGAGGTTTTCCATGGTATAAATGTGGTGGGTTTATGGGTGTTATGGAAGGCCAGGAATGATAGGAGCTTCTCAAACAAGAGAGTGGAGATAGGGAGTTTGATTAAAGACGTCAAAGTGCTCGGTTTCTTATGGTATAAAAATAGATCGATTTCGTGGGATAGATGGTGTTCATTTGATGTAATGTAATTGTCTTTTTCTGTTGTTTGGCTGGTCGCCCTGCGTTTGGGGGTGTGCCTTTGTTTATAAAAGTTACAGTTCAAAAAAATATATATGTATATATAAAGGGTAAATTACACTTTTCGTCCTTTATGTTTATATCGGATTGCAATTGATGACCTTTAACTTCAATAATTACACTCACCATCCTTTATTTGTAAAACTTATTACACCCTGTGTCCTTTAGCACCAACCTAGTTAAAATTATCAGTTAAATATGACATGTGCCTTGCACATGAGGGTATGTGAGTAATTTTACTAATATAAAGGACGAAAATTGAAATTCACCCTTAAACAAATAAATAATCTGAATCTCTCTCTCAATCTCAGTGCAACATTGTGAAGGCGGTGGTGACCGGTGGTCTAACAACCGTTGCGGGAGTGCCTCACCGACGTCGGATGCCTGTGGTTTTGAATGGGACAGAGAGAGTGTTTTGACTTTTGAATGAGAAATAGTGTTAAGAGAGGGAGACATTTTTTTGGTTTATATATATATATATATATAGTAAAATAATATATAGATGGGTAAAAGGACATAAATGCCCTCATGTGATGTGCATGTGATATCATTTAACGTTTAAAATTAATCAGGTTAATGCTAAAGGACATAAGGTGTATTGGATTTTACAAATAAAAGATTCTGAGTGTAATTATTGAAGTTAAAGGTCATCTATTGTAATCTGCTACAAACATAAAGGACGAAAAGTGTAATTTACCCATATATAAAAGAAAAGTAAAGAGTTGAGGAGTTTCACCTGGTTTGCATATTTATACGGCTCATAGATCACTATTTAAAAACAAGTTGAACAGTTCGAGGTTTATGTCTTGGAACCATAGTTGTCGATAGCGAATAGCGACAAGGCACCTATAGGCTACGTAGCGAATAGCGACAAATAGCGATTACACTAGAAAAAGAATTTTGAAAATTTTTATATGTATATTACATCAAAATACCCTTGTATATATATGCTATTTTACATGTATATTTAACAAAAACCTATAAATCCAGCTATTTTATAGCTATATCTAGTTGCTATTTGCATAAAAAAAAAAAAACAATCGCTATGACCCATATAGCGACACTACGTCGCATGGCTACATAGCGCGCTATAGCCGCTATTAACAGCTATGCTTGGAACCGGCAATGTAGATTAGTTGGATCACCAAACTAGCCAAACCTCGAATTGTTCAACTCATTTTTAAATCGTGATCCATGAGCCGAACCGTATAAGTTTCCAAACCAGCTGGGCTGAAACCAACGATTTGCTTCAATTTTTGAAAGTACAAATTAGACCCAAAATGAGTCTAGTGACTACAACACATTCAACTAATGTCTCACATATAATGGAAACAAACTTATATACAAAACAACCAATAACCGATCAGAAACAATTTTCTTGAACTCTTTCTCAACACATGGAAAATAAGTTTTACAAAACCACGTAGCACCATGTTAATTAAATCCCACCTATAGCAAAGCTACTAGTAAGGTCTGGGAACTCAGAAGGGTGGGATGTAGACAAACCATACCTCTATCCCAGAGTATAGAGACGAGAGGCTGCTTCAGTGAGAACCCGGGCTTCAAAACATACCACCCCATGAATACCCTAAAACCATAGATTGTTCCAAAAACAAAACTATATATATAACAGCAGTTGGAAATGCGGGTAACAATTTGTTTTTAACAAACATCGTACTAAACAAAAAACGCATACTATGTATATAACATCCGCAAAACATGAAGAGTGAAGTACAAGAAATGATCAACAAAGATTCATAGACTACCAACATCTATACTTGGGTGCCAAGACGTTAAATATAAAGCCAATCTCGAAATGCTTACCTTTAGCCTGTCATGTTGTATTCATCACCTTGCATATATGATTGGTAGCTCCCTGGAACTTCCATCTTCCCGATTATACGGTCCATTCCTGCATCAAATGTTGTACCGGTTGCTAAGAATGTTATACATTTCACATATTGATAACACTTCACTAAACGCGTCTTGTGATTTAAAGGTGTACAAAAGAACGGGGTGGGAACCGAACCCGGGTTTTTAACCCGAACCAGACCCGATTTTGGAACCCGGTTTGGTTGAACACGGTTGGACTCGAACCGACCCGTAAGCTTAAAACCGGGTTGTAACCCTATACTTTGAAACAGTTTGAACATGGTCAAACCCGACCAGTACCGGTCAAAATCTGGTTTTAAACCGTTAAAACCCGATTCCAACCTGACCCAGTTTGAACAGAACCTGGTTTTGACTTTTGTTGACCAAACCTGAACCAGTTTGGGCCAAAAACCCGATTTGTGCACGTTTAAAAGTATTTCATACTTACTTGGATTTGATAACATACTTCCATAATATGACATCTGGCCTACATTTCCTGCGGGCTTTGAGCTAGCATCAGACGGGAAAACGGGCTCAACTTTTTTAGCCCGTTGATCGACAGAACACGCATTTGGATTCTGAAAACACATGTTATCGTCAGCTGTTGATGTTGAGTTCTGCTGAGGTTTGGGTGACTCAACCTCTGTTTCAACTTCAGATTCGCCGTTGTTATTAGGTGCGGAGACCTGTTGCTTACGCTTGGATCGGGCCCGTCGGTTTTGGAACCAGTTATAGACGTTTGTTTCAGAGATCTGGCCATGTTGTGATAATTCAGATGTTATTTCTTTTATTTTCTGTTTGCTTGGCGTCCCGTTTCCTTGCTCAAAAAGACGCTCGAGAATCTGAAGTTGGACGGGTGTTGGGGTCCACCGTTGGCGGCCGGAGAATTTGTGGCCGCCGGATGTTACCAATGGGTCGTTATATATGTTCCCGAGTCTAACTCCTGAAACAATAATAAGGATTTTTAAATTTATGGCATTGGATCAAACTTTTAAAATAAAGTTTTTTTTATTTTTTGAACAGCAAATTTGGATCACTGACGGACCACTGGAGTATCATCGTGCCACCAGCGGAACCACCCAATCATATCCATCTCCACTAGGCAATAATGCCTATACACCAATTCAGGAGGAAACCCAATAAATCTGGGAAAACTCCCTTGTGGGAATCGAACCCATGACCTAATGGTCATAAGCTTTATCACACCCCGAAAATGACACTAGGCTATAATGCCATCGGCTTTAATATAAAGTTTTTATTTAGGGTAATGTTGTAACTTAACATGTTTTAAGGGGTCACTCAAAGAAAAGCAAAAAAAAAAAGTCAACATAGTCAAAGTTACTGACATGTCAGCTACCATATCATCACTTTTTGCCAAAGTCAAAATCCCCTAAATCAAGCTAAGTAAAGATTCTACAAACATATAATAATCAAAACTTGGTTGAAAATGCATCAAAGACTTAGTAAGTGTGATGAACTAGTCAACCTTAAATTCAATATACAAGTTGTCTGAAGAACACTCTTAACTCTCAAGTGTCCAAAAGAGGCCCTGTGTTTTTTATTAACAACTTATAAGGAATTGCGGTTGAACCGCTTTAAACATCTCATTACACAAGTGATTTGAACCGCTATAAACAAGTGATATACTTGCTAAAATGCACAATGGCTATGTAAACAGAAAAAGAAAGTCCTTATGTGACATATTTCAAAAACCATTGATGACATCTTGGGCCTTTCCTTTTATCTTCACCTCCGGGTTCTTCGCTGTTTTAGATAGCGAATTCAATGTTTTCGGGTTGCCATATCAGAAAGAAAAAAGAAAGAATGTTTCTTGTCTTGTAGCACCCAAATCGCGCGATGATAGGGTGCTACAAACAACAAACTTGTAGACTTCGATTTCGCAATCCCAAGAAGCATTTTCGCTTATCTAAGGAAGAACCCACAATTGGAGATTAAAAACATCCTGCATTTCATCAAGGGTTCTGAAAACAACCCATTTAAACAACAACAAAAAAAAAAAAAGAAAAAAAATTTCCATTTGGCAAAATATATAATAATTAATCTAAATATAAAAAAAAAAGATCATAAAGATACCATGATGCTAAAATTCAATGAATCTAACTAAACTACAAAACCCATAATAATTCAACAAAAAAACATTCTAAATCATCCATCACACAAATCTACACATTTCATGATTCAACAAACTAAACAAATTTGGCACTAATCCAACCAAGAACCCTAATCCCAAAATCAACCCAATCAAACAAACCCCAGTTACATTAACATTTTCACCAAAACATAAACCCAAAAAAAAATTAATAAACAAACACACATGAAAACAATAATAATTAACTAAACAAACTGAGAATTTTCAAAAAGAAAAGAGAGACCAACCTGCAAGATCATGATGAGAAGTAAGTGATTTATGCAAATCAACAAGTTGTTCACAAATAGTCGCATAAATCGCAATCTGCTTCCGAAGAACTTCCATTTGTTCATCTGTCATTACCTTCACAAACATTCCTCCATTATTATTATTATTATTCCCTTCATCCTGCTCCATAATTAATAATAATAATAATTCCCCTATATTTCTTTTACACAATTTTAATATCAAAGTTCTAAGATTTTAGCATAACCCCAGTTTCGTTTTGGGTTTGAAGTAATTATTGGTTATATGTAGAATATGTAGAGAGAGAGAGGGGGAAAGAGAAAGAGGAGAGAGAGTAAAAGAGTAGGAAACAGTGGAGTAGAAGATGACCCAAGAAAAAAAAGGATGGAGATGGAGGAAAAGTGAAGAAAAAGAAAGAAAATGGCGGACAATAAAGACAAAGACATAATGGTCTTCTTGGACTGCCGTGATGTGTGGCATGTGCGCATTTTAGCATAATCAACGCTATTTTTTTCTATATTTGCATTTATTGCCTTTTCACTTTTGTCTTTTGTCTTTTTCTTGAGGTTATTATTAGGGTGAGAGGGGCACTCCCCTCTTAGGGGAGTCCCTTCTCTTACGCACACCCAATCAGGTTATGTCACGTTAACTCTTCTTTTCAACTCCTCTCACACCCCAATTTGATATTAAAAAAAAAAAAAGGAAAATCACTGATTGGTTGAAAATGAGGGTGGCCCACCATCTCCTCTCTCCTTCTTGCGGTATCTCCCCCCCCCCCCCCCCCCCCCGATTTGGGTCCCCGCCGTGATGGCGGCGGTGTTCCCGATCGGGGAATGGGGTCACCGATCCCCCTCCCCGCTAGTGCCTCGTACACCCTTAGGCTCAAACTATCTACACACATAGAAGTGTGTAGATAGCCACCCCATAAAGTTTTTTTTGTCCTTTATACACACCCTGCAGTGTTGAGCTGTGGTCAAAGCGTGGTGTTTTGGTCCGTTCAACCAAACAAAGACTGACGGGTCTGTTGACCGGACCAAAACGCCGAGCTTTGGCCGCGTTTTGGCCCTGTCAACCAGACACCGGGTCAGTCTTTTGTCTGGTTGACAGGACCAAAACGCCGCACTTTGGCCACAGCTCGACACTGAAGTGTGTGCATATAAGACAAAAAACTTCTTTTTGGTGGGCATATAAGCACATTGGTTTGGATTTTTTTTAGTTTTTTACTGTAAAATGTTAGCTTTTATCCGATAAAAATATTGAATATCAATTTTAACCGGAAATTATATCGAGATAGAAGATAAAAGGGCAATAAGTTGCGTTGCTACTAATTTTCAAATAGTAAAATTAAGTCTTTCTCGTGGGGTCATAATATTATTGTGCATGACCCTTTGAACTCGACTAAGTTGGTCCATAGCCTATGACGTAAGTAAAACCAAAGATATCAAAAGCAAATGAGATAAACGCGTGCTGGTTGTCAAGGCAAATTTTATCGTGTTTTGTCACTTTAAATAAAATCGGTATCTTTTATTTATTTATTGTAAAATGTTAGCTTTTATCTGATAAAAATATTGAATATCAACTCTAACCGGAAATTACATCAAGAAAGAAGGTAAAAGGGAAACAGGTTGGGTCGCTACCCATTTTCAAATAGCAAAACAAATTCTTTTAAAAACTAAATACATAGATCGTGAGGGTCATAAGATTACTCTGCATGACCCTTTGAACTCGACTAAGTACGTTCACAGCCTCTGACGCAAAGAAACCAGAGGTATCAAAAGCAAATGGGATAAAAACGTGCTGGTTGTTAAGGCAGGTTTTCTCGTGTTTGGTCACTTTGAATAAAACCGGTATCTTTTTTTAATTTATTGTAAAATGTTAGGTTTTATTAGAAAAGTTTAAAATAGTAACAGATTTTTAGTGTATATACTGTAAAAAAAATTTGTAATGCAAGTAGAATCAAATTTTAATTTGAGAGAGATACTCGTTTAGTTTTCAAATATCAAAATGAGATGATCAGGAATGATTATAAAACAAATAATTTTAATATTATTTAGGGTGCAAACTAACCGTGAGATGATAAGGCATAATTATAAAACAAATAATTTTAATATTATTTAGGGTGCAAACTAACCTAATAAACACGAATAAAAATTTGTTTGTTAAGAAAATTAATATATTCGTGTTCATTCGTTAAGTTTAGGCAACGAACATAAAACATATAAGTTATTATACTAACTAGGGGTGAGCAGAAAACCGAAATAACCGAACCGTAACCGAAAAAACCGACAAAACCGAACCGAAAAAACCGATCCGAAGTAAAAACCGACGGTTCGGTTTTCGAATTTTTAATAACCGAAAATTTCGGTTCGGTTTTTGGATATCCATTTCCAATAACCGAAAAAAACCGAACCGAACCGATAGGTTACAAGGCCCGATACATATGTTTTATGTTTAAGTTGTTAACTTGTTAGCCTTAATCATTTAACAGTTTAACCCACACTAGTTGTTAATATGTTAGTCTTTAACCCATCCTAGTAGGTCCAGCCCAATACATAACATTAATAAAAACACACAAGGCCTAATAATCAAATGAAGTTCAAAAGTTTGTAACTATTAATGGAAATCCTTGGTAATTGTTACTTGCATGTTAGTTTTTAGTTGATGATATAATATACATAATCTACTGATGTCTTGTGTAGTTGGTAAAAACTAGTTAAATTCTAAATCAAGTATTTATTAATTAGTACACAATCATATGATAGCACATCTAGTACTGAAAGAAAAAAAAAACGGTTATTTAACCGAAATAACCGAAACCGAAAAATAACCGAAAAAAACCGAACCGAAATAACCAAAACCGATCGGTTATAGAAATGTAAAAACCGATTATGGCGGTTACGGTTTCGGTTTCGGCTCAAAACCGAACCGAACCGACCTTTGCTCACCCCTAATACTAACGAATGTTTGTTGGGTTTATTAAAATTTTATTGTGAAATTCAAGTTTTTATCAACAACTATTTTAGTTGGTTATAGGTATTTTAGGTATATATTTTGTAAAACTTAAAATATTATATATGGAATCACATTTTAATTTGAGACAGATACTCATTTAGTGTTCAAATATCAAAATGGAATAATCATCCACTCATTTAGATTTAATGTTCAAATATCAAAATGAAATAATCATCCAAATGTGTAACTATAAATAATTCTATGCTATTTTTTTTAACGTCCAACTTAAGCAACGCTGGGTATTTCGTACGCGGCACCAATTGATTGAAAGGTAGCCCTATGGCAGCCCAACTTGCATGTACGGAGCCCTTGGCCCACCAAGCCACTAGTTCCGGGGAAAACCCGACCCTTCACCCGCCTGAGTACACGACAATAAAGAACCGGTAAAACCCGAAGGTATCAGGAATCAAACTCAAGACCAAAGATCAGGGGTCTTTCCTCATTTTCCATGACCACTGAGCTATAAACCCAGGTTCAATAATTCTATGCTACTGATTTTCGTTTTTTTTTTTGTAATTTACGTTCAATTAAATATCATGTAGTTAGTTTAAAAACTATTAGACTATTGGGTGTGGGGGCTTGGGTTAAGGGCATTGTTTGACACGTGACATTTATGGGCTCCACCAGTCTACACCCAAAAAAGTGAGATGTGGAAGGGGCCTAGCCAGGCGGCGCTGGGGTGCATATGGACCGAATTTTTTTTATATTAATTATAGAATTTAATAAAGTAATTTTAAAAACACTTTTTATTTATATTAAATAACTACAATAAAAAAATACATTACATCACAAAAGAAAAATCAATCAATCATCTCCATCTTCAATGGAGTCGAATCTAGGAAGTGTCGAAACATATTCTACCAAATCAGCTCGAAGGTTTGAATTTATTTGTCTTAACTTAATTAGATTTTGGTTTTGCGTTCTCTCTTCGTTACTAATGTCTTCGTTATTTGATTTAGTCTCCTCTCCATAGTATTCAACTATTGCACGTCCTTCATCCTCTAAAATCATGTTGTGTAGAATGATGCACGCGTACATCACGATTCTTATTTGATCTTTTTCATACAATCGACAAGGCATGCTCAAAATGCGCCACCTTTTCTACAAAACACCAAATACTCGCTCGACGTCTTTGCGTGCCGCCATATGAACTTTGTTAAACTTTATTCTTTTAGAATCTAGGATTCCCTCTCTTGAAAATGATTTCACAAAAACAGCTCACTCAGGGTAAATTCCATCAACAAGATAGTACCCATACTTATATTTAACCTCATTTACAAAAAAAATGTTCCTTTTGGTCCAACATCATTTATTATATCATTGAAAAGGGGAGAGTGATATATAATGTTTATATCGTTATGTGAACCTGGCGTACCAAAGAATGCTTGCCAGATCCAAAGATCTTGTGATGCAACAGCTTCAAGCATCATAGCCGGCATTCCAAGATATTTGCTTGTGTGAGAACCTTGCCATGTAGTTGGACAAAGTTCTCACTCCCATTTCATACAATCTAAACTATCTATCATCCCGGGGAGACCATGATATTCAGCGTGATGTTGCAAAAGTTGTTGCATATCAATAAACGTCGGTTTTCTCATGTATATTTCATATATAGTTCAATGATATACGCACAAAAATTGCGAAGACTTTCCATAGCCACTCGTGCCGACACTTTTAAATAGTCGTCCATTATGTCGGAACTATTGCCATAAGCCAATTGTCTTAAGGCGATCGTGACCTTTTGCCACGTGGTAAATCCTAAATTACCACATGCATCGGGTCTTTGCCGGAAAAAGCTTAATTATCCTCTAAATCCTTTGATATTCATAAAAATAAATTTTTACTCATACGAAACTGCCTAAACATTTTTTTCATCATATGTTGTCCAACGGCTAGCCCAATGGTCATCTCTCACCAGCAAATACTAGCCGGTCTGCTAACCTCTCCCCGCCGCCCGCCTCACGTCGGGCTTAAAAGCCACGCTAGAGAGGCAATGACATGGCCAACGCTGGCACGGTGTGAGTTAGCCAGCGTTGCCTGGCATCCCCCACCCTAACCAACGCCCCACACCCATTAGTTTACTTTTTAAAATTATTTATAATATAATATAATTCGATATCGTTTTAATATCGGATATGCATGTAATACATAAAATAGTTTCATATATTGTAGTTGTTTATTACAATTGTTTTGTGTTGTATCCAAATATATTTCTTTTTGCGGTAGTTACTTTTTAAAATTGTTTGGTGTAACATTCACTCAAATGTCAAATAGGTATACAACTAATTATTCCATATATATAAAAAATCAATTTTTTATATCATGAGTTGTATATTGTGTTTTAGGTACTTTAAAAAAAAACCTTGATTTTTTAGTTTTAACCCCAAGGTTTTTACCTTTTGTAATTTTAACTCTACATAATTTATTTATTTTAACTTTAACAAAAAACTTTTCATTATTTACAATTTAACTTCACAACTTTTGTCACTTATACTTTTCATCTTTCACAAATTTTCGTTTTACGCATAGTTCTAAATTTTTCGAGTTAATACGACGCAACGTGCATGTGTGGTTCAACATTTTTACCCCTATTTTCCCATGTTTGACAGGTTCGTCGCAACACGCATACCCTACGTCGAGTCAGTGTTGGTGGTCGATGACGGTTGTGTGACATTAGTACTATTTGACACCGTTTTACGCCCCGCGCGCAATGCGGGATGTGCTTTGGGGGTTTTTCAAAGAAAAATGGTTATGCATATGGTTGTCGTAACGTTGGCTTTGAGGGTTTTCAAAAAAAAATTTAATTTTCACCCAAAAGTATTTCATAAACTACTTTTAACCCAAAACTATTTGTTTTTTTTACTTTTAACCCAAAACTTTTTATTTTTTACAATCTATCTTCACAACTTTTTTTACTTTCAACTTTGTTCCTTTATAGTTTTCATTTTTCGCAAATTTTTCGCTTTATGTTTCGTTCTAAATTTTGTGACTTAACACATCGCAACGTGCATCTTTGGTTTAACTTTTTTACGTTTCGTTCTAAATTTTGCGAGTTAACACGATGCAAGGTGCGTGTGTGGGTGAACGTTTTTACATCGTCTATTTTTTTTCCCGTTTCACAAGTTTAACATAACGTGCGAGTCCTAGATCGACTTAGTTATAACTGATTAAAGAATCCCCGTCGCATTGCAGCGGGTGGCAATTCTTGTTAAAATAAACATACAATATATCATATCACACATAACTTTTTACAGCATCACGTATTAGAGGGTATAATCCGTACGTTGATTTATAAGTAGGGCTGTAAACGAACCGAACGAACACGAACAAGGCCATGTTCGTGTTCGTTCGTTAAGGAAATTAACGTGTTCGTGAACTGTCCACGAACGCATACCGAACATAAGTTTATGTTCGTGTTCGTTCGTTAACGAAATTCAATTGTTCACGAACAGTTCGTGAACGCTGGTCTCGAACACAAACGAACGCAAGCAAATAAAAATGAACACAAACGAACATTTAACTTGAAAATAAAAAAATGAAAACATTGTTATCCTTAAACATTGGATATAAGTAGTTAAATACAACCGTCAAATGATAAATCAAAACACAAGAAGTCTACCACACCACCAAACGATGAATAAAGTTTAACCAACTTAGACATAATTATCCCCAAAAATGTCTTAGAATGTCCAAATTTTAGCTAACTTAGAAAAAATAGGGTTTTAAGTTTTCAGTATGTTTAGATAAAAGGTTTATTATATATTATTTTTTTAATATAATCAAACGAACATATTACCGAACGTTCACGAACGCAGTCGAACGAACGAGACCTGTGTTCGTGTTCGTTCGCTAAGCTAACCGAACGGAATTTTTTGTTCGTGTTCGTTCGTTAAGCTAATCGAACGAACATAAACGAACTTCCCGCCGAACGGTTTACGAACTGTTCGCTGAACGTTCGGTTCGTTTACAGCCCTATTTATAAGTCCGCCTTCAAGCTATTATGAGGTAGATTTGGTTCGATTCATTATTCACAATATGCTTGTTGTGACATTAAATTTTGGACTTGATGAAACACTGGTTAACGCTTCCTCCACTCGCTGACTGCTAGATTCCTACAAAACAGAACACCGGTGGCTCGCCACAAGGAGGGGAATAGGGGGTACTCCTTGTGACCAACCTCCGACGTGAAAATAAGTATTGTTCTGAGGGGAATAGTGTGTGTTGTAGGTGAAATAGAGAGAGAGCAGAATGTTAAACCTGAGGGAGGAGTCTCCTATTTATAGCCAAAGGATGAAGGAGGGAAGGAGGGCCTTGACAGCTTCTGCTGAATGCCAGCTGTCCGACCAAGAGGAATATCCTCTTGGTCTCCTCTGTCATGCTCAGAGTAGTGGATGACGTGGCGCATCTCTATTCGCCCAGATAGGAGAATTCTAGTAGTGGTTGTCGGCCTGTCCTAGGAATATCTTGCAGGTCCAACTGGCATCCGTCTATTTGTGACACATGTTTTCCTTTTTGTCTGGGAGAGCATCTTTGGTGTCACCTGCGATTTCTTCCAGAAGCTTCTAAAGCTTCTGGATGTGCAGTGCTGATGTAGGAGTCATGCTGGATAAAAGTGGTGTGGTCCCTGCCATGTGTATACTATGGACTTGGGACCATACCTCTTCAAGTCCCCCCAGTCCAGTGTGCCTTCTAGTTGAGTTTATCATCTGGGAGAGATTCTGGACTCATAAGGGTAGAAATGTTATTGGCTGTTTTTGTTTGAGCATTGGGGCGTATTGCGCATGGCACATGTTGGCGGCATACAAACTTGAGCCAAAATAGCGTATGGCGTATGGTGATGGCATGCAAACTTGAGCCAAAATTACGCATGGCGCATGGTGATGGCATGCAAGTTTGAGCCAAAAAACGCATGGCGCATGGTGATGACGTGCCAACTTGAGCCAAAACAGCGCATGGCGCATGGTGATGGCATGCAAAATTGAGCCAAAACAGCGCATGGTGATGTCTCGCAAAATTGAGCCAAAATGGCGCATGGCGCATGGTGATGGCGTGCAAAATTGAGCCAAAATAGCGCATTGCGCATTATGATGGCGCGCAAGTTTGAGCCAAAACAGCTCATGGCGCATGGTGATGGCGTGCCAACTTGAGCCAAAACTGCGTATGGCGTGTGGAATTTTTACTTAGAGATTTCTTCAAAGGGAAGTTTTGATTTTCAACTTTGTAAAGATGATGACGTCTGATGTGACTGATGTTCCGTCTGTGGTGGTTGTCTTGTCGGAGGTGTGTACAGTTACTTTTTCAGTTATGTCAGGCACGTTTTTCGTCGACTGTCAGGCGCGTGGCGGCCACGCGCCCTAAAGAGGCGGCGTCTCATTTATCTCTTCTGACGTGTCATTCCCCGATTGGTTGACCTTCTGCCTTCCGACGGTCCATTACCCCATCGCATTTAATGCGATGGGTATAAATAACTGGCAGTTTCCACCAAACGTCCTCATTTCACTCCATATTTCTTAGGATTTTCAAATTTCAAAATCTTGTTTTCTCTCCTTCAAATCTTCTTTCATCTTCATCTTTTTTCTTGAAAAAAAATGTCCACCAATGCAAAACCTGCTGCTATGAGGAAAAGGAAATCCAAGCCTAAAAATCCTCCATGTCCAAATCAGTCGGTTATTAATTGGAGGGAGGATGAGCTAAACAACTTTATTCAAAATTTTGGCGTTTCTTCCGACTGGGGAGTCCAGTTTCCGACGACCAACCGTATTGCTTTGGACGCTCCCCCCGGTTACATGATGCTGTATGCTGATTTCCTCCGAGAGGGAAACTTCCGTCTTCCAATGTCGAAGTTCATCGGGGAGGTGTTGACTGGCTATGGTTTGCATATTTCTCAAATAAATGCTTTGGGGTTGCCCCGGATAACCCATTTCGAGTTTATTTGTCGGGCTCAACGTGTTGAACCGACGTTTGAGAAATTCAGCGTATTCTACTTTGTTACTTACACCGGTGGTTTTTACTCTTTCAACTCCCGTATCGGCGGTGTATTGCCTTGTAGCCGGGATCCTCCCAAAAGTCTTCACGATTGGAATCAGAAGTTCTTTTATTACGTCGTGGTGTTATCCCGATTGACATGCATTACCGGGTAGAAAGTGAAGGTGTTCCTCGAGTTAATGTGTCGATATCTTTTGCTGAGTAAGATTGGTATACCACTTTGACTTGGAAAGTTACTCAGATGATGCAGTTGGAGGAAAGGGCGTTGATGGCGGCTGGGATGAGCATGTTATGGGTGCCTCAAGGGAAAAGGTACTCCTTCTTTGTTGTTTTCCTTGTTACTGTTTTTCCTTATTTGTCTTCTCACATTCTTTTATGTTTTTCAGCAGGATATAGTTTAATGAATGTGTTTGATTCTAATGTGGGTGGTGCAATGGTTGTGGTGGCATTGCCTGAAGGCCAACCGGGGTGGGTTGATCGGATAAGGGACAACTTCTTGCACCCCTCGAGTGAGAGCATAGCGACTTATGCCAACACTATTTTAGGTGATGATGATGAGGATGATACTAATGTTGATGTTGCTCCTACTCGGGAGGAACTTATACTCCTTTCGAGTGAGGAGTCTGCTGGTTCATCACAGAACTTAATTTACCGTTTCTCGCGTGCAGGTCCACAACGATGAGCTACTCAAGAGCCTGGTGGCGAGGGTGCTTCGACTCCTATTGTGGATCTATAAACTGCTACCGCTAAACAAAAAGAGACGAGGACGAAGAAGAAAGAAGAGAGGACGGAAGAAAAGGCAACCGAGGAGCCTGTTGCTGAACCGACTCGTAAGCGCTCTTCAAACGTCCCAGTCTTGAACTATGTTGTCATTTCTAACACATTATCAGGTTTAGACGCAGAGATCAAACGACCATCTCATGACCCAGATGATGATGCTACCTTGACGGAAATGATCAAGAAATGAAAGATGCTTGAAGACAAAAAGTGTGAGCTGGATGCACAGGCTGCTGCTGTTTTGTCTGAAAAGAAGTTAAAGTTTATGGGTGAGACTGCTGCACCCTCCGAGTCAGAGGTTGACTTGGGTGTTTTCAGCAAGAAATCCGGTAATCGTCTAGAAAAGATATTCAAAGCTTATTCTGCCCCACGATGTATGATTTCTTTCGTTGCATGTGTTTTAAGTTTCATCTTACCTTTTTTTTTTATCTTTTTAGCATGACTATTTTCATTTTACTGCAGTGTCTTCCAAATCTGCCCGTTTTGGGGCCAAGATTTGATGTTTCGAAGATTACTCCACCCACGTCTCCTCCCTCCAAGCCGCTTGATTTGTCCCATCCTAACCCTGACCCGAAAGGGAAGGGTAAGGAGGATGACGTTGAGGGTGATAAAACAGAGAAGGTGGTTGAGAATATTGTCGTTGGGGTAGAGGTTGAACAGGGTGGCGCGCACGTTGAGGGTGCAGCAACTGATTGGGAATCGAGTGAGGCTGCTCCCCGAGGCACGATATACACTAAACGCGTGCTACTTCTGGAGGTGGTGGTACTTCAGGTAACCCGCAGGGTCCGGACATTCATAGAGTTGAAGGTGGATCTTGGACAGACCACAACCCGGCCTGCGATGACCTTCCGCACGCTCCCCGTTGGGGTTTGACCCAGGGTTCAAGGATGGATAACCTCCCTAACTTTCGTGAGTTCTACTCATTGCCGCTCCCCCAGCAGAGAGACTTTTCCATAAGAACCGTCATCGTATGGATCTCTTAGATGATCATATCTATGCTGGTGTTAACTATTTCTCCACTACCCAAGAGATTGTAAGGGAGTGGCAAGCGATGGGGGAGGACACTCTTGAGTTTGAAGTTGCGAAGAAGGATTTTGCTGCTGAGCGGGAGGCTTTCAATGTTGAGAAGAAAGGGTTGTTGTGGAGAGTTGCTGATAACAAAGAGAAGCTTGCGAAGGAAAAACAATTTAATGCGAACCGCCAGAAAGAATGGGAGGCTGCATTTGAAAGGACTAACCGGGAGTTGAAGTCTGCCCGTGATGAGGCGATTAGGTTGAAAGCGAAGAAAACTAAAGAGAGCGATGAGCACGAGCGTGTGGTTGCTGCCTACCAAAAGAAGGAAGCTGAATCCGAAGCGCGAATTGCTGCCTTGGAAAAAGCCGTTGAAGAAAAAACAACTCAAAATAAGGCTTTAGAAATCCTTGCTGAGTAGATCGGTACTGATTGCAAGTGGCTGCTTACTCGTGGCGTTCCCTTGGTACGTTTCTTTGTCATTTTAATTTTCCCTATGTTCCATCTTATTTGGTATATTTCTTCTCATGGCCTTTTGCAGATTGCTGACCGAATAGTGAAATCAGATGAGCTAGCTAAATACATGTTTGAATTGGGTGGGGTCGCCTATGACAGCGGTCGTAAGGATGGGTACGACAAAGGTAGGGCTGATGCCGTTGCTAATGAAAAGGATTATCAATTTGATCTTTACAAAGTGGATTGTACGGCTAACTATATTGCTAAGCGCCAAGAATACGAATTTCTCGAGTTTGGGATTGTCAAAGCCGTCAAGAAGTTGTCCAGGAAAGGCGTCCTTGTGGAAACCCTTAAGAAAGCACTTGAAGATGGAGACGCGGAGACTGGTGGGGCTGGTTCGAGCCACCAGGTCTGATTCTATTAATTCTCCGGCTTGCATGCCATGTATGGGTCTGTTGACCTTGTAATCCCCAAAAAAATTGGTACTCACTTAGTGTTTGTAAACAATATGTCTTTATGGTTCCGTGCTTGTTAATACATTATCACAATTTTGATGATATATATGCTAAGTTTTAGTTGTTAATTTGTTTGTGTGAATTTTGTTCTAGTTACAATTTGTGCATATGTGAATTGCTTTGATCAGGTATTGCGAATGAATGATGGCTATGACAGGTTATTGTGTTTAATCGACTTGGCTTTGCGATTTGTTGTGCCGAGCCCAAGTGTCTCTACAATGTTTGTTTTATCACTATGCCAACTGTTTGTTCACGTGCTCGAAATATTATGAAGTGATCATTGACAGGTTATTGTGTCTTATTGACCCGGCTGTGCACTTGGTGATGACCAGCCTTGGAGGTCTACAATGTTTGTGTTACCTTGTCTACGATGCTTTCGTGTATACGTGGGTACGAAGTAATAGTTGGCTGACAGGTTTTATTGTGTGTATTTGACCCGGCTGTGCACTTAGTCGTGACGAGCCTTGGAGATCTACCATGTTTTCTGTCGTTAAGCCAGCAATGTTTTCGTGTATACCCAAAGTAATATATGCAGTTGTAACAAAAATTCACAAAAGATAGGATATTCAACACTTCTTGTATTAAAGATGATTGTGTTGGGCTCGTGGCCTTACATTAAAAGGGAATAACGTCGGCTGATTACATGTAGCATTTTCGTAACTGTTGGGCGTTCCAAGTCCTAGGGACTTCTTTGTTCTCCAGCGTGCGCAGCTTGTATGCTCCCTTGCATAGGACCTTATCAACGATATAAGATCCCTCCCATTTTGGAGCCAATTTTCTTGGTTTTTCGGCATTAGATGCTTTGTTGTCCCTCAAGACATAGTCGCCAGGGGTGAACGTGCAGATCCGCACCTTGCTATTGTAATACTTTTCGAACTTGGTTTTGTACTTTGCTTCGTTTATTGCTGCCATTTCTCTCCTCTCTTCCAGGAGGTCCAGATCTAGCCTTCTCTGTTCTTTATTGTTTATGGCATTCATTGACAACATTCTTGGGGATGGCAAGCCGATTTCTACATGTATCACTGCTTCAGACCCGTATACCAGACTGAAAAGGGTTTCACCATTGCTTGTCTTTGGCATTGTCCTGTGTGCCCATAAGATACTGGGCAAATCGTCAACCCAGCCCCTTCGTTGAGTACCAAGCCTCGCTTTTATGACATCGACAATGCTTTTGTTTACTGCCTCAACTTGACCGTTTCCTTGTGGGTGTGCCACTGAGGAGAACATGTGCTCGATGTTTAGTTCTTTAAACCAGTTCTGGAGGTCTTCGGCAGCAAAGTTTGCCCCATTGTCTGTAATGATCCTCAGAGGTAAACCGAAACGATAGATTATCTGTTCCCATATGAACTTCCGAACCACTATGGACGTGGTTGATGCCAATGCTTTCGCTTCTACCCATTTAGTAAATTAGTCAACTTCGACTATGATGAACTTTACTACTCCTGGGGCTTCTGGGAAAGGACCGACCATGTCTATTCCCCACTGTTGAAACGGCCATGCCGTTGTAACAGGGACTAGTTCGTTCTTAGGCGCATGGCTTTTGGTGCATGCCTCTGACATCCGCTACACTTCCTTAATATTTTGACTACATCTAAATGCATTCCTGGCCAGTAATAGCCTGCATTCATCACTTTTGCCACTACCATCCTTGGACCTGCATGAATGCCACAAATTCCTTCATGTACTTCGCGAATTAAGTAATTGGCATCTTCGGGGTCTACACAACGGAGTAGTGGTCCAAGGTATGATTTTCTGTATAGAATGCCGTCAGACATCTGGAAATGCTCCGCCTTGTATTGTATCCTCCTTGCCTCTGCCTTGTTCTCAGGTTAGATTCCCAACTGGAGGTACATGATGATAGGAGTCATCCAGGATGTTGACCCCAGTTGGATAACGCTGACTTGCCTCAATGGGATGGACGGATTGCTCAACACTTCGATGCACACATCCTTGGCTAAGTGTTTAAATCTTGTCGATGCAAGTTTGCTTAGGGCATCCGCGGGGTTGTTTTCACTTCTGTTGATATGGTGTAACTTGAAAGAATCAAAGCTTTGTAGCAGCGTTTTAGCTTGCTCGAGGTATAATGCCATGACATCCCCTTTGAAGTCATATTGACCGTTGAATTGTCCCGCCACAAGCAGCGAGTTAACATGCGCTTCTAGGTGTTTTACCCCCATTTTGATTGCTAGGCGTAGTCCGGCAAGAAAGGCTTCATATTCAGCTTCATTGTTTGTACTTTTGAAGTCCAAGCGAATAGCGTACGTGAACTCATGCTTTTCTGGGCTTACTAACCTTAAGCCTGCCCCTGCTCCATCCTCATTGGATGCGCCGTCTGTGTACAATAGCCACGACTCTTCAGAATATTGATTCCACCGCTTGCTCCATTGCCTTGCATTCTCGATCTTTGTCGTCAGGTACTTCTGTAAGAAAATCCACTAGTACCTGACCTTTAATTGCCGGTATTGGTCTAAAAATCGCATTATGGCCTCCTAGTTCGATGGCCCACTTCGCCAGCCTGCCTAAGATTTATGGTCTAGCTAGTATATTTGTCACACCCTGACTTTTGCGGAAGCGTGATTATGTGTGACTTGCTTAATATCATTGCATTCAATCATAACAACAACTATATGATAAAACCAAAGATGATCATCCATTAAATATGTTTAAAAACATAACAACATTGTTCAGAAATTCCAACACAGACCTTGAATCCATATTACAAACCATGCAAATAGATTTAGAGTTCCATAAGGACTCGACAAAAGATTCTAAATAAAACCAGGCTTTGAAAGATGTGTCTCATCTAAGATATGACACACTATCCAAACCCTTAAAGATCGGATGACATCTTTTATTCTCAACATAAGTTGAAACATCCAAACGCTCGCCAAATCCACTTTTAATTCCCTGAAATACATGTAGTTTGAAAACATCAACAAAAGTTGAGCGAGTTCATGTGTTTGTTTGTGTGTACGAATAAACCTTTGTAATCATTGTATGTATGTATGTTTTGTAAATCCCGGTATGAAAGCAAACAAGGAAACATATCCATTAATGGTTTGCAAGGCCATTAACATGTGTGCAACGGCGTAGGAAGGCTCAAACCTAGCAGATTTTGTACCGGGCCTCCGGCTGTAAGACATAGTCACCTCATGGGCCAAACCCCGGTCCACATGGGTGTGGGCTCGCTACACCAAAATAGATCTATCACTCATGTCCCTCGGTCCTAACACGAGGATTAATGGTCTTAGGAGTGCGCCTACCCATTCACATGATCTACAGTGCATTCCATAGCTAACCATACCAATTTTAATTGTTTGTAAACATTTTGTAACATGTACTTCACCCCCGGAGTTATAAAACTGAAAACAGTTAAAAGAAAAAGGGGGACATGAACTCACAGTCTTGCGTTCTTCGTAATCACAGTAACTCAAAGCTCCGCCTGGCGTACACGACTACCTACAACGTACTAAGGTTTATTAGACGAGCGGGTCGTGCCTTGACTTCGTATTAATTAGTGTGTTTGAGTTACGTTTCCTTGTGTCTTCAATATTATTCCAAGTTATATAATTATTTGTTAAAATAATAAATATTTTAACTTGATATTTTTCAAGTATTTATACATGTATTTCCTTCCCAAGGATGGGTGTATTTGTATTTGTATTCTTATACTTGTATATTTTTGCCATGTATTGGTGTCGTATTCCGGTGTGTATTTATACGTACGAAAATACGTATTTCTTGTAATTATTAAGTATCCTTATACTTAATTTTGTATAAATTTTTCCGGAATAATATCTTGAATAGAAATTCATCAATATATATTTCCAAAATATACATTTTAAGAAATATTTCTTAGAAAAATTATTTATAATTTTCCTTTGGCAAAAATATTTGTATTTTCATATAAGTTCCAAAAATAATATATTTTCAAATCTAACTTGGAAAGTATATATAAACTTCTTTTTTTTTCTCCAAAAATGATATATTTCACATTTATTTGAGAAAATATATATTTCTTCCAAAGATAATATACCTTCTAATAATTCCAAGAAAACATATACATTTTTATTCACCGAAAATAATATATTTTATTCTTGTCAAAAATATGATATAAATTTGTAATAATTGTGAAAATCATATTTTTGTTCTTTTGGTGTCCAAAATATTATTTACCAAAATATACTCATGAATAATATTTTCGGAATATTTTGTAAGTTATATTACTTTGTTCGGTTTCATCAATATTTTGGGTAAAATTTGTATATTCATATTCTTGGAATTTTGGTAATATTTTGGATTGTAATTTCTGGTATTTCGGTGGGTTATATTATTTCAAGTCCTAAAATAATATAACTAATACACATAATATATAAATAATCACACACATGGTGTCTTCTAAATATATATTTCCTAAATACATATTTAGTCACTTTTATTTATAAAAACCAACCTCCAATATTTGTAATTTTGGTAACAAAAAGTATGGCAAACTTTATGTAAAAATTCATGGTTTGAAATACCCTTGTAAATATTTGTTTGGAAATATTTTTCCAAGTGTTTAATTTTTAGAAAAATTTTGCCATAGTTTCCCCTAAAAATGGAGGTTTCCATACCTTGAAGGTATATCATTTTCTTTTGTAAACCAACACAATCAATGAACAATCAACAATAAACAATCTATACTTACCGATTTTTCCAAAAACAAGCTTAAACTACCATTTCATGAACTTGAAAATTTATAAAAATTTGTAGTAACTTCCTAGTGTATTTAGTAAGTCTTGTTACCTTCTAACGTGTGGTTGTTTCTTTAAAAACATCATTTTTAAAGAAAATGGTTCTTTACAACTTATAATCACATTTTCTAAAAATGTTTCTTCTTGGATTTCTCTTGTTACATAAGTGTTTCTACACTTCTTTAACCACCAAAAATCAGGGTTATTTATTTAAGAACCAAGATTTAGTAAAACTTGTATTTTTAACTTGGTTTCTTGAAAAATCACTCTTGAAATCTTAGATTTACAAGACTTACAACTCACTTTAATCATCATTTTACAAGAAAACATTATATCCTTTCAAGTTCATGTCTTTCATGAGGATGATCTACTAATCCTTAACATTTTCATCCTCTCATCTTGATAGATGATGTTTTTAATCATGATCTAGCATGATCATATGATGATCTACATCATTTACACAAGTAAACAACAATCAACAAGTAAATCATCACATAAACAACATGGTTTCTTCATGATTTAAGCTTATGTTCAAGTTTCATTCTCTTGATTCTTAGTGTTCTTCAAGTTTATCATCCCGTATCATTCTTTAACCACTTATATAAGATGTAAAATGGAAGGATTAGTGTTCTTACCACTAGCTCAAGGCTAGGGATGATCAAGAGAATAAAAGAGTTGGATAAAAGCAAATAGAGTAGGTCCTTGAACTTCCGAAAGCTCCTAGCTTCCTTATGCACCTTCTAACACTCTTGTATAAGCTTGGAATGTATGGAGGATGATTGAATGATGGTGAGGATGGTGGTGTTGGTTACAGCCGAAGCCAAGAGGGAGAGAAGAGAAAGAAGTGGTGTTGAGTATGAAATGAGAAATGAAAGCTTATGTTACTAGTAGGTTATACTTATAACCAAAATCAAGTAATTTCCAAGGGTTTTTATGTTTAGGAAAGCAAACCGTAACAAACCGGTAACCAACCGAACAACCGGACACTACCCGAAACACCAAATTTTAACTAGAAGCACTATTTTAACATTACCAAGCTAGTTATGGTCCCCGAACATCATAACACACTATATACACATCTAATAACTAAATACGTAACTAACACTTGGATTCTAACCATAATAACTAACATTTAGTTACAACCTAGCCTACATACCCCCAACCTATGGGATGGCCAACATGGCCCCCACCTTTTGGATTTGTTTTAATATTCTAATACCCTTTTGTGACAGTTTCGATTCCTGACACCCAGGAAAGCATTCAGGACCATTTAACCACATTTCTACATGATATAAGTGTGTTTAAATGCTAAATTTGCTGATTTTCTGCAGAATTCTGCAGTTTATGTGAGTTTTAGGTACTTTCCGGCACTTAAATTGTCTCTAGGAAGGCAGTTTTGTGATCCTTACTTTCCTACACACTCTACTAGTGTCATACTTGGTTTCTGGCTCATTATGTGTCTCAACACATTGTCTGTCTATGTACTGAACTTCGTCAGCATTTTTCTGATTTGTCTGATAACTGTGCTAACTGTGTTTCATGCATCATTTGAGTCAAATAAGGTTCTCATGCAATAATGTTGGGATTGAACCCTATCAGAGGAACAGATAATTAAAGCCAAAACTGGATCAGAGCAGTGGATCCAGAATAAGCAGATGTTATGCATTCAAGTCTCTCCCCTTGAAAGTAGTTTCAACATCTGATGACCTCCAATCCACTGATCGGTACAACTACTGACCTACAACTGCTGATCAAGTCAAAGACTATTGAAGACTAAAGCCCTGCTGTTCAATCTACTGCTATGGGTCAAGCACTGCTGGATATATCAAGTGCTGCTGGGTTCACATCAGTGGAAGGATTCAGCAGTAGTTTAGTTTGTCTTTATGTAATGTATTGTATAACAGTTGTTAGCATAGCAGTGGTTGTTTAGATCAGTTGTTAGAGTTTGTCCGTGCCTATAAATAGAACAGTACCCTGTACTGTTCTATTAGCTCTTTACCATCTTTCTTCCTGTACGAACAAATCACTGTGAGCTCAGGCTGAGGGGGAGTTTGTTACATGCATGCAATTGTAATCGTTGATGAAATAAATTCAATCATTCGGTTCTTTATTGAAAATGTGTGTTGAAAGCAATTCTCATGTTTGATTGTGAAAAGTTTGTTACCATCTTTATTCCGCTGCACTACTTGTTCATTGTTCATCTTAATTCAAACATAAAACACAATCAAAACCAAACTCACATCCTAGCAATTGGTATCAGATCTCGAACAGTCAAATTTGATTTAACAATCATTTTGACATAAATAGTTCAGCTCACAATCGTTGATACTGATAGTTTGTTCGTTTTGTTGAAAAACAGAGCAAGGTTTAATCACCCTCAAAGTTAATTAATCAGTGCCTGTAAAACAACCAGGATGACGTCACAATCATAAGATGATAAGAATAACATCGGCTCTCTTTTCAAACCACCCATGCTTAAACGTAACGAATACAACATCTGGGAGAGAAGGATGGGTCACATCCTTGCTCAACAGAATACTGGATGTTGGAGATCTGTTGTTTTTGGGCCCCATGTTCCTATGGTGCCAAGTGCTGAGGATACAAAGAAGTTCGAACCTAAAAAACCTGAAAACTATACTGAAACTGATTTTCAAAAGTTCAAACTCGATGCCAAAGCATTTAGCATCATAGCATCTGCATTACCCAATGAAATCTATGCTGGGCTGTTACACTGTAACAGTGCCAAAGAGCTATGGGTTGCACTAAAGGAACAGTTTGGGGGAATGGAAGAAGTTATTGAAAACAATAGGGAAATTCTGAATCAGCAGTATGAAACCTTCTATCACATCAAGGGTGAATCATTGACTCGGCAGTTTGAGTGATTCAGTTGTCTCATTAGTGAGCTAAGACTTGTTAAAGTTACATTTCCAAATTCAACACAAAATAGCAGGTTTCTTAGATCACTACCAGAAAAATGGGATATCATTGCATTTGTAACTAGAAACTCTGCTGAGTTCAAAGATCTGACCCTGACCCAACTTCATGGTAGACTCCTGACCTATGAAAGGGAGTTAAACCAGAAAAAGAAGTTGCAAGAGTCTGGTAAAGTTGCTGATGATTATTCATTTGGCAGCATAACTCTTTTTGGTCAGGAAGAATCTGGTAGCAGTAGTAAGGATCAGAGTTATGATCATTTTATTGATATAACTGCTGGTGGAAACTTTAACAACTCTGATTCTCACTCTGCAAATTATGCTTTTACTGCAAATTGTGAAAACCAGATATCAGATAACTTGAGCTTTGAACTAAATGATTTACAGCATTTTGATCCCACTGATCTTGAAGAAATGGACATTTTGCATCAATTGACATTGCTTAGTGTAAGAACAAGCAAATTTTACAAAAGGACAGGGAGAAAATTACCAGGGTTACATGGGAATTTAAAAGTGGGGTTGGATAAGTCAAAAATCAAGTGCTACAAGTGCAATAGGCTAGGACACTTTGCTAGGGAATGTAGGAGTCAAACCACTGGTCCAATTGAAACTCATCCCAGCTCAAACCCTAGGCCACAAAATCAAAGCACTGTGCAGTATTCCCATTATACCCCTGCTGCCCATGTAAACACTGCTCATTATGCAAACCCTGTTCCTGTGCATTATGTTCAAACCACTGTCCCTCAAATTCAGTATGTTCAGGCTCCTGTACCTCAGGTTCAAGTGCAACCAGTTGCACCATAACAAGCTGCACCGCCAACAGTGGTTCAACCAGATCAGCAAAGCTTTTTCACCCAAGGCTTTGTTGACTGGAGCAGCTTACCTGAAGAGCTAGGGGATGAAAATTTTGCACTCTATGCTACTAATGATGTTTCTAATGATGAGTTTTTTCTTATGGCATTAGAGTCAATACCAGAAGAGCTGGATGCTGAAAAGGGGCAAACAAGTACTGAAACAGTGGATGAAGTTGCTGAAGCAGTGGTTACTGCTGTTGCTGGTGAACTACTGCTGGGAGAAAATTCAGAAACCCTGCTTGAACCAATGGTTGACCCCTGGTCCAAAGACGAAGAAAAGGAAGAGAAGGAAGAATGTGAGAAAGAAGAAAGAGCTGATAATCATCAATGTGACTGTGCCATGATGGCTGCAGCTAAGGTATCATCTCAGGTTTTAGAAAATCTATGTTCAGACAAATGCATCATAGCATTTGCTAACATCAAAGAGGTGAATGAAAACCTTAGGGATAGAGTGTTGAATGATGAGGTCAAATTTGAAAAGTATTTAAAAGAACGTAAAAACAAATTGGCTGAAAAAGACAAAGAAATCTACAGTCTAAAAGAAGAGCAAAGCATAACCAAGAACCAACTTCAAACTATGGTAGAAAAATACCAAGTTTGCAAAAAGGAGTTGGAATCCACCCAAATCACTTGTGAAAGATGGGTGGAATCTTGCAAAGGTTATGAGGTTATGCTTGAGAAACAACTTGAAAGCAATGTCAAGTTTGGAATAGGATATAAAAAATATGATGATCTTGAAAACACTGCTGTCAAACAAGCTGGTTCATCTGAGATAAAACCAACCAACAAGAATGGCCAAGAAGTTAAGATAACTGATAAACTTGGTAACAAAATCACTCTGGAAAGATCTGTGGGGTCCTCAACTTTTGAGGAAATTGAGAAATACCAATTTAAACCCACATGGTCTGATGAGTGTGACATTAATGAAAATTTCAAGCCTATGGATTTCACAACCACTGATGGTGTCACAGCTCCAAAAGCAAAGGTCATTCCTATCAAAGACATCCCAACAGTAGTTCAAAACTCTGTTGCTAAGGAGTCTGAGAAAAGGAAGAAAAGAGAAAAGATCAAAAACTTGTTTTGTGAGTTTTGTGAAAAGAATAATCATCTAACAAAAGACTGTTTTCATCTAAAAGCATATGATCTAAACAAAACAAGTGTCATTGTACCTGAAGAGAGTTGCACCATCTGTGGTAAAACAAACCACAAAGCTCAAGAATGTGTGTATCTCAAAAACTTTGATGTAAAAAAGAATGAGTACACTGCAAAAACATCCTTAAGTTCATCAACATCATCTGTCAAGTTCACCAAAAACCAACCACTGTTTGTGCCAGTCCAAACAACTGTTACAAAACAGCTGAACCAACATCTGTCAAAAGAGATGTTCAGGTGACTGATGCACCCCCTGCCAATCAATTCAGAAGAGGTAAGGGACAACCATCTTACCAAAGGATCCCACATGTTTATGAGGCCTACAAAAGGCCTTCTAAACCAAGAGTGAACAGGCATCCTTTTGGTTATCAGCAGATCGTTGGGCAAGACCCCCAACAGTGTTTAGAGAAAAACAGTCCCAAAACTATCCAAATCCCTGACCTAACCACTGTCCATTCATCTGAACTCATCCCAGACACTGTTGAGACCCCATCCAAAGCCTTATTGGCTTTGGAGACCCTAATGAACTAATCCTTTTACTTCATGTGCAGGGAGCTTCTGCATGCTTAGATAGCCTTTGGTATGTAGATAGTGGAGGCTCCAGGCACATGACAGGATGTAAAGCCCTACTCAAAGATTTCAAAATCCATGGAGGGGGTGATATATCCTTTGGTAATAATAGTAAAGGGAAAGTTCTGGGGTCTGGTACAGTACAATCTGGTAATGTAAAATTTGAAAATGTCAATCTGACAGACAATCTAAAATTCAACCTCCTAATTGTTTCACAAATGAGTGATAAGGGCTATGGCTCATTCTTCAGAAAGGATTGTTGTAGGATTGTTGGACCAGAAATGGTTGAAAAGATTGAAGCAATAATAAAAACTGGAAAAACCAAACTTGTTGCTCAAAGGAGTGGCAATGTTTATGTGGTTGATATGTCAAAAGAGAGCCCCGGGACTGATGCCTGTCTGTTCTCAGCTGCATCAAACAAAGAGACATAATTAAGGCACAGAAGATTGGGGCACACAAATCTCAAGATAATCACTGCCATTTCAAAACAGGGGATAGTAAGAGCTTTACCTCAAAAACTTTTCACCTATCCTGAGCATTGTGTTTCCTGCCTAAAAGGAAAACAACATAAAAGCTCCTACAAATCCATTGATGAGTCCAAAACAACCAAATGTTTGCAAATGCTTCATATGGATTTGTTTGGCCCAGTTAAAGTCATGAGTCTTAAGAAAAAGAGATATTGTTTAGTTATTGTTGATGACTTTTCTAGGTTTACATGGACTTACTTTTTACACTCAAAAGATGAGACTGCAGGCATTCTGTCACACCCCGACCGCGTAAAACAACAAATCGCGGCGGAAACATCGGGGCGTGTCGTAACAGAATAAATTGTTTCATAACCATGGCATACAAAGTTGTATTTTATTTATCAAACAAGGGTGTTACATTGTCTTGAACAGTAAACAAAAGAGTTTATAACATAATTAAACATAGTCTAGCTTCATTTTAAGTCTCTAAGGCACAGGTCCGCCCTAGTGTCATGATCATCAATCTACGGAAAAGCACCTGAAAACACATGTGAAAGTAGGTGCGTCAGCATAAAAATGCCTGTGAGATACATAGGTTTGTGAAAATAGGATTCATGACTTGTATTTGAGAAAATGTTTAGTCATGAACCTTGTAATTTGCTTTGTCATGTAAATCATTTGAAAACAATAAGATCAGATGATATGTATAAGTAAATGTCAGGTTAAATAAATAACCATGTAAAAATGTGTTTGTATAAGATAAGTTGTTTGTAAATCAATGTCTTGTGAAAAGTATGTTATTTGTATAAAATGTTCTATGTCTCAATATTGAAATGATTCAAATAATGTTACGACATGTAATACCATACAAACACTTATATATAGGAAGTACCAGCGGCGTATCCACCATGCTTGTATCATATTACACACGCATCATTACTTAATCACTTAATCAAACCATACCAACCAATGTAAGAAGTCTATGTTTAAACCAATTGTCAAATGTATTGAATAATATGTCAAAGTGTTCATGTCAAGATGTAAATCATGTAGTGTGAAACAATTGTCAAACATGTTATGTGTCAAATGTAAACCATGTCAAATGTCAATGTCAAATATCCATGTCAAATGTCTATGTCAAATATCCATGTCAAATGTCTTTGTCAAATGTCTTTGTCAAATGTCTTTGTGTAAAATGTCTATGTCAAAATGTCATGTATGGCAAGTGAAATGTCTCAACTAAACCATATGCACAAAAACAAAATGTTGAAGTAAAACATGGTTTAAATCAATCTTATGTCTTTGTGGAAAAATGCATGCAAATATTTAATATGAACATTTATGCGGTATTGTGAAAATGCATACATCCAAGCCTTGTGACTGTGGTGATAAACCCTTTAAACAAATTAAAGGTCTATCTGTCTTATATCATCGAATTCGGTCATTCCTTTCATCCCCTTTCCCTGGGACGTCCGGAACGGGAGTTGTCAATTCCTATGGTACCACTACCTACTAACGAACGGCGTAGCTAATGTTAATGAATGTATTGTCCCATGTAAACAAACCAAATGTTATACCAAAATGTAAGCATGTGAAAACAATGCACTAAGTATGTAATCAAATGAACATACATAACGTGAAATGTCATGTAAAACAATGTACTAAGTAATGCACATAATAGGCACACCTAGCATGAAATGTCATAAAATCATGTACTATAATGTACTAACGAACATAGCAGTATATGATGTTAAAACAGGAAAGCATGAAAGTAACAAGTAGGCACATGTGTTCCACCCCAAAACAGTTTGGAAAACAGTAAAAGAGGGGTCTATGTACTCACTTGAGATTGCTCAGTTGTCTAAAGATAATCACCAAGCAATGCAAGAGATCTCGGAATCAAACGGCACCTAATATAGGTAACTATGTTAATAAACCGGACCTAAATCGGAAGATTGGGTAGCATGAGGGTTCGTAAACCAAACGTGTATTGAGACTCGTGTAATATGGTTTAACAAAGCCTACATACTAATTGAAACCTAACATAATTGCTTTCGACCCATCACGACCCGTTTAGGAAGCTTATGCTACTTTAACGCGTCGTGCGCGTGAAACGCGTTTGGACCGCCTAACTAGCCCTATGACAAGTGTTATATGCCTAAACATGTTATATAATCCGTTATGTGACAAAGGTTTAGGTTACATATGCTTAATTACCAATTATACATGAAAAGGGTATTCTGGTAATTTACCTAAGGCATATAAACTACCTATCATACAACTACTTAAACGATGTGACCATAGGGTATAACCTCGGAAGGTTATTCCCTACCTACTATGGTCACCTAATGTATTTGGTCGGATCCTAATGATCGACCAAACTGGGTCGGGTTCGAGGTATAAGCGATTTATTAGATCGCTTACCCTACGACCCTAGACAACGTGGTAATCAGTAGGCATAGTCCCAAGGGACTATAACCAACGTGATTACACTCACGTTGCGAAGTTCCAACGAACTTCGCATTGACCATTACTGGTCAACGCTGAAAGTCAAACAAAGTTTGACTTTCTGACTCGAAAAGCAATAAAATAAGGAAAAGAATGAAAGAATACTTACGAAGGGTCCCCGAATGCTAACCTCGATTCAAAAATCTCAGGTATGAAACAATAGTTTCAACTTAGAGTTTCTCAAATCAAAGTTCTAGTGATTTTAGCAATGGGGGTGGATGGGTATTTATAGGAATACCCGAACCGTTAAGATCGCTTGTCGAATATCGTGCCTTAATCGTATCCGTACAAGTGTCGGAAAGTTATGGTGCCTAAAATCCATCCTTATCAGCTGACTAAGCATGTTAGAATGTGTGGTTGTGAATTAAACAGCTGTTTATACATCGAATCTGGTCCCGAAAGTGCAAAACTGAGTTTTCTGTCCAGTTAAGGCACTCGCGTAGCGCGACTGCATAGGCCCTTAGGGCTCGCGCTACGCCACTGCCCCCATGTTTCAGAATTGTTTCAAAATTGGCAGAAATGGTCCCTGCACGTGTTTAAGGCCTTTTTCGATGCGTTTGAACCCCGTTAACCTCATTTTAAGGCTCTAAAATGAAGTTAAATTATAGGGAACTCAAAACATGCTCAAAAATATCTCAGATGTCGGTTCGTTTAGTCGTACGATCGCGATGTTCGCTTAATTACGACGGAATGCGCATAAGCGCGAAAAACGATCCAAATGACGTAACGAATGGATTTTTCTTAAGGCGAACACTAAAATATAATGTAGTCATGCTCACATAAATTTTTGGATGTCCGGATGTATTCAGAACGTAAGTTATGCGCGAAAATGCAAACTTGTGCACTTTTTGACACTTTTAGTCCCTGAATGACCCAAAAGTTTATTTTAACGCACCAAACCCCTCAAAGCCTATTTCTAAGCTATGTAAAGGATATTTAAGGTGTGTTTAACTTATGGTCATGTTCCGGAATGTTCGTTACAGTTCAAATTGACATACTTTCGCAGTTTGTCATATTTAGTCCCTGTAAGCGAATTAACTTGTTTTTGCCATACCAAAGCCTTCAAAACTTATTTCTAAGTTATGTATAGGTTATTTAAGGTATGTTAAGTATATGTTGATGTTCCGGATTATTTTTCGCATTAAACTGAGTACGTTTACGCATCAGTTTGCGTATAACTCTCCAGAAAGTGATATAGAGTTTGGAATTACATAAAATCAAAACATGAAAAATGTAAAACACAATCAAACAAACATTGGGATCAAATAACATTGTTTTATTGATAATAGAACTGTTCATAGTGATTACAAGCACAGTTGTTACACATTCTGCAAGACTTTGTGAAACAGGTTGAAAAGTAGTTTGACCTTCCAGTAAAAATCTTCAGAAATGATAATGGCACAGAGTTCAGGAACAAGGAGTTAGATGATTTCTGTGTTTCAAAAGGAAATGTGAGGCAATACAGCATTCCAAGAACACCAGAACAAAATGGGGTTGTTGAAAGAAAGAACAGGACCTTGATTGAGGCTGCCAGGACCATGCTTGCTGATTCAGGTTTGCCATTAACTTTTTGGGCAGAGGCAGTAAACACTGCTTGCTATGTCCAAAATAGAGTTTTAATCAACCCCAGGCATCAAAAGACTGCATATGAACTGCTGTATAAAATAAAGCCATTGATTTCATATTTCAAGGTTTTTGGTTGCCCATGCTTCATTTTAAACTTAAAAGATTCTATCTCAAAGTTTGCAGCCAAAATTGATTGTGGTTATCATCTGGGATACTCAACCACTGCTAAGGCCTACAAAGTGTTTAACACAATGTTGGTGCACACATCTGTCGTCTTCGTCTTACATCGAGTCTTGGGTTCGTTGCGGTTCGGAACAAGAATGATGTCATCATTCTTGATGATGACATCATCCAAGTGACTAAATGCTTGCATCATCAACAACATATGCACGTGAATATTATAAGAAGACAAAATTAGTTTACATGTTTTGAGATAGAATTGTATTTGAGAATAGAATCTGATTTCGCTCATAAGGACTAATAGCTAATGATTTCGCTTATTTGACCGTGACTGATTTCGCTCTTATGGTCATGTGTACATATGAGCGAAATCTGGTTAGTATATATAGGGGTTCTATGAGCGAAAACAGGAATTAGTCCCTTGTATTCCATACCTAAGTGCTGCCGGTGTGAAGATCGATTGTACACAACGTTTATTCAATACAATCAGTGTTTTAAGGTGAAGATAAAGTTGTTTCTACCTTTGTTTCTTAGTTTCCGCCTCTTAAACGAAGTTAAACTCCTCTGAACGACTCGTTTGGGTCAGATCACGATCCTACACACAAGGACTAAAACAGTGGAGGAGACTTTGAATGTAAACCCTGCAGAATTGTTTGATCTTGACAAATTTACTTTTGAAAATACTGCTGTCAAGACTAACAGTGCAGGTCCATCAAAAGAATCATCATCAGACTATGGGTATGAAATCATCACTCCACAACAAAAGTCTGTCAAAATGGGAAGAGCAGCAGATGTTCAAAACAGTTGTCAAAGCTCAACCACTGCTACCTCAACAGTTGTTGACCAAAGTAGCCCTGTAACCCCTGTTTCCACATCATCAAGCACTGTTGATAAAAGTCCTCAAATAGTGGATCAAAGTCAGCATGTGTCCACACCATTACCTCCTATTCCACCACCCTTTGAAGCCACTGCTGGATCATCAAAGTCACCAGCAGTGGTTAGCTCAGATGATTCACATCTGCAGCCCTCCCCACTTAATGCCATTGTTCCATACCAAGGAGAGCTTATCTTCTTGAAATCTCATCCACCTAACCAAATCATTGGCAACATCAATGAAGGGGTGCTCACAAGAAGTCAATCCCAAAACATTTGTCGTTTTGCTGGTTTTCTATCTCTCCATCAGTCATTCAAGTACCAAGAGGCACTAAAAGACAACAGCTGGGTAGAAGCCATGCAAGAAGAGCTCCAACAGTTCAAAAGACAACAAGTATGGGAACTTGTACCACTGCAAGAGGGTGTAAGTCCTATTGGCTCAAAGTGGGTCTTCAAAAACAAAACGGATGAAAGGGGCATTATTGTCAAGAATAAAGCTAGGCTTGTGGTTCAAGGGTTCAGACAAGAAGAGGGCATTGACTATGATGAAACATTTGCCCCTGTAGCAAGACTTGAAGCTATCAGATTATTTCTGGCCTTTGCTGTCAACCACAACATCAAGGTGTATCAAATGGATATCAAATGTGCATTCCTATATGGTAAGATTCAGGAAGAGGTTTATGTGTGTCAACCTCCAGGTTTTGAGGATCCATTTAATACAAATCATGTCTACAAGCTAAATAAAGATTTGTATGGCCTAAAACAAGCACCAAGGGCCTGGTATAAACTATTTCCACTTTCCTACTATCCATTGGTTTCACAAGAGGTAGAATAGATAAAACATTGTTTTTAAAATGGAGAGGAAAAGATTTGATGATTGTCCAAATTTATGTGGATGACATCATCTTTGGAAGCACATGTAATAAAATGTGTGAAGAGTTTAGGCAACTCATGACAGCTGTGTTTGAAATGAGTGCAATGGGTGAACTCCAATGCTTTCTTGGTCTCCAAGTAAGGCAACTGCAAAATGG
The DNA here is from genome assembly GCA_030545235.1 of Helianthus tuberosus. Lineage (NCBI taxonomy): Eukaryota > Viridiplantae > Streptophyta > Magnoliopsida > Asterales > Asteraceae > Helianthus > Helianthus tuberosus. The sequence continues at coordinate 92,641,388 of CM060437.1, forward strand.
CACTTTTATCCATCAAGGAAAATATGCCAAAGAAATGTTGAAGAAATTTGAGATGGATGATTGTAAGCCATGGAGTACACCCATTGCAACCAATAAAATAGTCATGTCTGATGAGAAGGATGATTTGGTTGATCAAACTTTATATAGAAGCATGATTGGGTCTTTATTGTACCTAACTGCATCCAGGCCAGACATCATGTTTGCAACATGTGTTTGTGCAAGATCCCAATCAGCCCCTAGAAAGTCAAACCTTATTGCTGTAAAAAGGATATTCAGATACCTAAAAGGTGCTCCCACACTTGGTATCTGGTATCTAGCTGATGGTAAAATTGAGCTTTCAGGTTTCTCAGATAGTGATTTTGCTGGATGTGACAAGACAAGGAAGTCCACTTCAGGAGGGTGCCAATTCCTAGGCAATTGCTTAGTGTCTTGGCAAAGCAAAAAGCAAGCAGCTGTTTCCACATCCACTGCTGAGGCAGAGTATATAGCTGCTGCAAGCTGTACAGCCCAACTGCTTTTGCTTCAAAATCAGTTGCTGGATTTTGGTATCCCTGCATTAAAGACACCACTCATGTTGGACAGTCAGGCATCAGAAAATATCATCAAAAATCCAGTTTCCCATTCAACCACCAAGCACATTGACATCAGACATCACTTTGTGAGGGATTGCTATGAAAAAGGTTTGATTTCTCTGCACCATGTTCCAACTAAAGATCAGCTGGACAGTACATAGTGGTCAGACCTTTTGTAACCGCTGCCACGTCAGCATTCACTTTTTCCCTTTATAAAACCCTCTTCAAAACCCCAAACAGGGTTTTACTGTCGAATCGAATTCACAAAAATTCCTTTCTCAAAGCAGTTTTCATCTCCTTCTCTCAAATCCTACAAATCCTTCATCAATCTTCTTCTCCAAAATGACAAAATCAAAGTCATCTGCGAAATCCACTTCAAAATCATCTCCTAAAAAGGCCACTCAAAAGGCTACCACACCCATCGAAATACCATACAAATCTCCTCACAATTATCTGGGTCTCCTTACAAAACCCGGAACCACCGATGCTTTTGATTCAATCATTGACATCATGTCTGCATCAAAGTACAAAACTTTGTTAACAACAGATGCTCCAATTTACTTGAAAACCCAAAGAGAGTTTTGGAAAAATATTACCCTTGACAAACAAGGCGAAGATGTCATTGCCATTAACTCTTCTCTAATGGGTAAAGCAGTCAAAATCACACCATAATCCATCTCGAAAGTCTTTGAACTCAATGATCTGCAAGGTAAAACTACTTTTCCCAAAAATGAGTTAAAAACTGATATCCTTGAAATGGGGTATGCAGACACAATAAAAAAGGATACCTTACAAAAAGGTAATTTTCCACCTGCAACAAGATTTTTGTTCCATACCCTGCTAATGTGTGTCTCAAACAAAACACCTGCTTTTAATGAAATACCATTAAAGATTCAAAACCTGGGATATGCTATTCTTCAAGATGAAAATTTCAATTATTCCCAGGAAATTTTTAATGATTTGGTTAAAAATGTTGATAAAAAGTCATTCTTACTTTTTCCAAGATTTCTAAGTTATTATTTTGAAAAGAAATTTGGTAAGGATGATGCTCATGTAATAAAACAAGGTGACTCTTTTCAAACTAACAGCTTAACTGCTGAAACTTTTACAAGAATGTCAACACCTTGCAAAACACAAGCAGAGGTGCCTGAGCAGACTTTAGCAGCTACCACTGCTCCTCAGGTATCTGTTGCTGAGCCCACTGCTCAAGGTGATCATAGCAGCAAAACACTTGCTTTGAAACCCACACCTAAAATCACCAAAAAGCCAAAACAAAAGAAAACTCAAAAGCCCCCCAAACCTACCAAAAAGGCAACTCTGGAGGATGAGATACCAGAGCAAGTGCCTGTGACAGCACAAAAGTCACAAGAAACCACTGCTGCTACTTCCTCACAGCAGTTGGTAGAAATATCTCAACCCACGCCTGAAACTCCTCCTGCTTCTTCTAAAAAAGAACAGGTTGTACAAATAGGGACACCACAATATGATGCTCTGGAATCACTTGCTTCCATCATCCACAGCCCAATGCCCAGGGCCAATTCTCTTTCTACACCCAACCTCACCTCCACAATTCCCCCACAAACAAAAATACTGTTGGATGCTCTTGATTTGAACCAGGCACAAACCAGTCCTTCTCAATCACCTGTCAATGAGAATATACATCCACAAATGACTGGGTCTGATGTATCAATCATTGCTAACCCACCAACAAGACCTGAGGAGGTTACACCCCTTGAGTTACAAGTAACTCTTGGTGGTAGTCCAAGTGAAGCAGCCACTACAAATGTTTAACCCACTGGTTTACATTTGGACAGTGGTTACATCAATAAGACTTCCTTAGAGGCAATTTCTTCTCTGGGAACACTTGTGTATCCAGTCTTCACTGGTTCACTAAAAAGGGTTTCTCCATTTGAAGAAAGAAGTCCCCAGTACCAAGACAAAGGGGGATCAGTGGATGACTTTTGGAATACATTTCCTGAGTCAACCACTGTTACAACCACTATTAGTGGGAAATCAGATGATCCCATTAAGTTGGGTGATGGTTTAATATACTGAGAATTGACGGACATAATTGACAAACTGGACACTTCTGTTGCAGAAATTAAAGATCTACTGCAACAGTTGTTGAAAGTTCAAAAGGTACCACCAACTGCTGCTCCAGCTCAAGCACCTGCACAACCTGCACCTGTTGCAAATGAGTTATGGAACCTATTTCAACCCCTACTACAACAACAAAGACAATTGGCTGATCAGCAGCATGCAATACATGTTCAAATGCTGAGAAACATGATGGAGTCAAGGTTTAAAGACACCCAAGCTGACATCAAGGTTATCAAGGCCCACATATTGAACACCACTGGCACTGCTCCTCCCACTGTGCTCTTTATTGATAATCCTCCACCAGATAATGCCAAAAAGGGGGAGAAAATAAGCAGTGGAAGAAGAAGGGAATTGAAGATGGTCTGTACATTGAGCCTCAACAAGATAGTATGCTCAAAAACATCCCTTTGCCAGATGGATCCAAAAAGAGTGATGTTAGCTCTAATGATATTGCTGATGCATTAGCTGAGGTAAAAAGGGATAGAAAGGCTAAGGATAATGCCAGGTGGGAGCAGGAGAAAAGAGATTTTATGAAGCTAAATGCACAGGGTCCTTCTGAGCCAAAGGATGATGAAAATCCTAAGGAAGAAAAGAAGAAGCCCATTAGACAAGTGAGGCAACCCAAACACACACCATCCAAACCTACAAAGCATGCTTCAAAACCACCTCCCAAAGGCTCAAAACCTCAAACTTCCACCCAAACAACTGTTGTAAATCCTGTTGTATCAACACCTGCTGATGCTTCAGTAGTTTCAACAACTGCCAGCCAAACAACTGCCATCACTTCAACACACTCCACTACAACACACACCACAACCACTGCCTTACCACCACTGCCAAAAATCACCTTACCACCAAAACTACCATCACCACCAAAAACAACCTCACCACCAACACCTCCTGCTAAAAAGCAGAAGACATCAGATGTTACAACATCTGTTGTAATGACAACAGTGGTTGAAACACCAGTTGTTTCAACAACTGTTAGTCAGCCACCTTCCACCACTCAAATAATCTCCACTGATCCACCCAAAACATCATCAGCCTCTCCTAAACAAAAAAGGAGAAGGATATTCATACCTGATATTGAATCTCCTTCACCACCAACAACATCTTCACAATCTCTTGCACTTATTCCAAACCCTGTTCCTCTCTCATCAGCCCATGTCCAACAACCAATCGCTGCCATCACTCCTGCAGGTTTTCAATATCCTCTTGAACTTATAGCAGTCAGAGAAGAGATCAAATCCTTCTACTTTGAGGATGATCCTGCTAAAAGGAGTTTTCCATCAGTTGAAGGGTATCCTAGGCCTAACAACATTGAAGAGTATTTGAAAGTTAAGGCTCAACAAGTAGAGGATATCTCTAAGAGAAGCTCACAAGGAAAAACTGACAAAGAAATTCAGAGGCATTATCAATTTCTACTCACTCAAGTCAGATCCTTAGAGCAGTTTGCAAAGAATGTTTGTAGGCAAATATCTGAAAGAGCAGATGAAACCCTGAGAAAAGACTGCATTGAAAATATTATGGCTTTTAAGAAGTATAAGGGGGAAAAACATATGTACAAAGAGTGGACCATTCCTGAGCTTGAAAGTGAAGTAGCCAGGATTCAAGAAATGATCAAGAATAAGGTCAAACACACTCCTCCTGATTGGTCAAAGTACAAAAAGAATGTACCTGAAAAGACATTGGAGCTGAAGAGAATGAAAGAGGAACTAATTGCAGTTGATTATGGGTCTAAGAATCAAGTGATGAGATGGAAAGAAGATAAAGTCAGGACCACCTACAAAAGGTTGGAGGAACTACGAAAGAAAGATCCAAGAGTTCCACAAAAACCTGACTATCCTGAAGCAGAGGTTTCAACAATACCACCAAAGCTGCAAATCAGGAGATCCACTGCTCCAACTGGTGCTGCCATCTACAAAAGAAGACAAAAAAAACAGTTGGATGCTGAAACAGTTGAAGAATTACTTGCATGAGATGACCTTGTAAAAGAGGGTATTAAGAAGATGATTGCTGAAACCCTTGGATTAGATCAACCTGCAAGCACTGCTCAGCCAGTCATCACTAGGCCACAATCTCTAAATTCCTCATCAAATAAAAATATCCCAAGAAACCCATTAGACTCAAAAGTACTAAAGTGGAAAACTGACAAACAGACCCATGTACTGACAGTGATCAAGTCTAGTGGAGAAGTGAAGAAAATAACAAGGGAACAAGCACTTGGCCTAAGTCTTGAAGATTTGCAGGATCTCCTTGATCTTCCACTGTGCAGGGATGAAGATGACACAGATGCCTTAGACTTTGAGTTACAACTCAAACGGCAAATAAGGGAACTGTTGATGAGGCAATAAAGATCTACAAATAATGAAGGGTTTTGGCATTATCTGTTCCAGGGGAGATTGTTGGGATTGAACCCTATCAGAGGAATAGATAATTAAAGCCAAAACTGGATCAGAGCAGTGGATCCAGAATAAGCAGATGTTATGTATTCAAGTCTCTCCCCTTGAAAGTAGTTTCAACATCTGATGACCTCCAATCCACTGATCGGTACAACTGCTGACCTACAACTGCTGATTAAGTCAAAGACTGATGAAGACTAAAGCCCTGTTGTTCAATCTACTGCTATGGGTCAAGCACTGCGGGATATATCAAGTGCTGCTGGGTTCACATCAGTGGAAGGATTCAGCAGTAGTTTAGTTTGTCTTTATGTAATGTATTGTATAACAGTTGTTAGCATAGCAGTGGTTGTTTAGATAAGTTATTAGAGTTTGTTAGGAGGTTAGATGTCACTTTCATGGTGACGTCAGCAAAGATTCCACAGTGGTTTGTCCGTGCCTATAAATAGAACAATACCCTGTACTGTTCTATTAGCTCTTCACCATCTTTCTTCCTGTACGAACAAATCACTGTGAGCTCAGGCTGAGGGGGAGTTTGTTACATGCATGCAATTGTAATCATTGATAAAATAAATTCAATCATTCGGTTCTTTGTTGAAAATGTGTGTTGAAAGCAATTCTCCTGTTTGATTGTGAAAAGTTTGTTACCATCTTTATTCCGCTGCACTACTTGTTCATTGTTCATCTTAATTCAAACATAAAACACAATCAAAACCAAACTCAGATCCTAACAAATAATGATATGTCATTTGCAATATGTGATGCACATGTAAGAATAAAGCAGAAATCAGAAAGCAATTCAAATCATTAATTGAAATGCAGCACAGTCATTAAGCACTAATTATAGTTTAATAGTTGTACGGATACCTGAAATTTTGACTATTGTCACATTCTCCCCTTGTTAAGAAAATTTCGTCCCGAAATTTTTAGCTTTACTACTAACTGCAGGGGAGTTGGGGAACAAATGCGGGTATTTTGCTTTCATGCGGTCTTCACGCTCCCAAGTGAACTCTAGGCCGTGACGCGCGTTCCATCGAACCTTGACGAGTTTAACACTACTCCTCCGAGTCTTGTTAACTTTCCAGTCAGTAAAGTGGAGTGTGTCGTCAATGTGAACTTCGTCAGCAGGGATAACCACTGTCTCTTGAGTTGGACTTTTCTTTAGAATAGATACATGAAAGGTATCATGAACACCATTAAGTTATGTTGGTTTCTCCAACTTGTATGCTACCGTACCAACTCTTTCCAGGATTCTGAACGGTCTAATATATCATGGGTTTAACTTACCACGCTTCCCAAAGCGTGCCACACCCTTCCAGGGTGAGACTTTTAACAAAACCATATCACCCACTTCGAATTCCAAATGTTTATGTCTTTGGTCCGCATAGCTCTTTTGTCGATCACGGGCTGCCTTGATGCGCTCTCGGATCTGCATGATCTTATCTGTTGTTTCTTGGACCAGTTCGGGACCAACCAGCTGTCTATCACCTGCATCTGCCCAGCATAATGGTGATCGACACTTGTGTCTGTTGGTGCATAATGTCTATCGCCTACGTCATCAGTCCATGTCGTGTCAAATTCATGTAATAGATTAAAAGTTTAAGTTTTGTATGTATTATGTCCAGTTCGCACGAAGTGAATAGTTAGGGTCAGGTCGCACGAACTGGAAGATGTCAGTTCGTGCGAACTGGGATGTTTATCTCGTGTGAACTGAGTAGCCTATAAATAGGTGAGTTGTGTTTTTCATTTGTAACTTTCCAGAGAATCTTGCCACGAAGTGCTGTCGAATTCTCTCCGTACGAAAACGTTTTATATGAATGAAAAACATGTTTAAAGTGTATTTCTACTCTTCTACTCCTATTCTAACACCGATCCAAGGTTTCTAGTCTGATTCCGCCTTTCTAGATACTCAGATTGACTCGTATTGGACGATTCCTCGATCCTACAAGTGGTATCAGAGCTCAGGATGAGTCAAATCTGTTGATATCAGTGTTTTAAACGGTTTAGAATCATAAACTACTACTCTTTCTTGGATTTTCAGACGAATTCACGGACAAAATGGACTGAGTTTTAGATATATTGTGTAAAACATTATTTTAAACAATCATACAAAGTTTCAGACCATAAATCACTCTAAAACTGATCAAAAAGTGTCAAAAACTTCAAATCGTGTGAAAATGTTGCTCAAATCGTGTGAAACTTATCAGATCGCATGAACTTTTGTCAAGTCGTTTGAAATCCTGGTCCAGATCGCATGAATTGGACCAGATCGTGTGAAAATTGTTCAGTCCGGACGAATTGAGTGACCAGGTCGTGTGAAATTGATTCACCTCGCACGAACTAAAATTTTTTTACTCATCTCGCACGAGTTGGATAGTCAGGTCGTTTGAAATATACATTCAGTTCGTTTAAAAGTTCAGGTCGTTTGAAAAAGCTCAGTTCGTTTGAAAGGCCCAGATCGTTTGAAAGGCCCAGATCGTTTGAGAATCCAGATCGTGTGGAAGTCAGTTCGTTTGAAAGTCTAATTTTTCAAAACTTAAATTTTTTTTTCGAAACATTTTTCAAAGCATAAAATGGACAATCAAGAGTTTTAAAATGCGTTTTTCGGAGGAGGTATGACTGTTCAATCTCCAGCAAGTATAGCTCAGAATGTGAATACGGATAACGAGTTAGGAACCATGCAAAAACCACCGAAACTGCTCAACATTGAAGATTATTCGGGGTGGAAGGATAGATTTCGCACTTGGGTACAGGCGAATCATCTCGAATGTTGGCTGAAAGTTGAAACGAAATATGTAGTTCCTGTGAATGATGATGGTATTCCGAAAACACTTAACACGTTAACTCCAGCTGAAGTAGAAAGTTTTAAAGCCGAGAAGAAGATGGTTAGTATATTGCAACAGGCAATTAAGGAAGACATTTTGGTACTGTTATAGCATCAGAATGACGCGCAATCTATTTGGAATGCTCTTAAAATCAAATTTCTTGGGATGCTGCAATGATCAAAAGCAAAAAGGCATTACTGAAAAATGAATTCGACATTTTTACCGCTATCAATGGAGAATCAACGAAAGAGTTGATTGAGAGGTACTGTCACTTGGTAGTAGAGATGAAGCATTTGAATATAGATAAAACAGACAAAGAGTTGGTTGATAAGTTGGCTGACGCACTACCACAAGAAGTGTGGGGTACGTTCTTATTGGTTTTGAAGAACAACTTGGAATACGTGGGTTTCAATTTGAGTACATTTATTGAGAGAATTGAAGCTCAAGAGCTTGAAATGCGGAAGATGAGTAAAATGAAATTTGCAAACGTACAGCAAGATGTTCAGCTTTATTACAAAGGAAGCTCATCTGCCACATCTACTCCAAGTCCAAAGATTCAAACAACATTCAGTGCAGATTCTTCATCTGGAGTATCTCAAAGCATGTCTAACAACAACTTTTCATCATTTCTAAATTATGAACCGAATCCTAAGGTTCAGAATTCTCAAGAACAAGTTTCTTCTCAAAGTTCTTCAGGTTCGAACAATCAGAGTTACAGTCATGGGATACTGTGCAATATCGCTGTGAATATAAAAAACGGTCAAGATTTTACTGAGACAGCCGCGAAGCAGCATATAGCACTTCTAGCTTCTATACTTGAGTCATACGAGAGTCTAGTAGCCGGACGAATTGGTAACCCAGACATGACTAAAGAAGATTACGATCAAATTGATCCCGAGGAACTAGAACTCATCGACATAAAATGGGGTATGGCGAGCATTGTGAGAAGAGCTCAGAGGTTCATGGAAATTACCGGAAGAAGTAGTCTCGCAGGTCCTGATCCTAAACTTGGATTCGACAAATCGAAGGTGACTTGCTTCAAGTGTAAAGAGAAGGGACACTTCAAATGCGAATGTCCGAACAGAGAAGTTAATAACCACCAGAATCCATTCGCCAACGATTATTACCGACAGGCCATCTATCATAAAAACAGTCAACAACCATTCAATCCAAGACCTCAAATCGAGAATAGTCCATCCAAACAAACAGAAAAAGCTCTTTTGGTGAATCAAGATGACGAAAAGCTTCCAGAAGGATTCAGTTGGGATAAGTACATTCCAGGAAGTGGTCTTGCAATGATGGCTGAAATTGTTGAAGAGCCAGAAATCAAGGAATGTGTTCCTGAAGTTGAAGAAAGTTTTGCTGATCTAGAAGAGGAGGCTGCAGCGGTCTACTATTATCAGTCTGAACAGGAGGTTATTACTAATACATTTAAATCAATAATGCCACCTAATGTGTTTGATTCTTTTCCAGGTTTCTTTGTTGAACCGACTACGGGTTTTTGCCCACAGTACGAAGTTGAACAAACACCGGTTCAAGAGATCGTTGATGTCTCAAAGGAAATGAATGAAGAGACATTGAAAGAAATAGCAGACAGAGCTCTTATGGTCAAGCTGCAAGAGGTAGAACAAACTAAAACACCTTCTGATAACAATGAGACCAAAGATGCAACTCAAGAGTCAGTGTCAGTTGAAAAGGAGTCCGATGACAAATCAGAAAAAGTGAAGTCCGAATCCGGAGAGAAATCTGAGTCTGAGTCCGGAAAGTTTGGTAAATCAGAAAGTAAAAATGACAAACAAGAAAAGGTTTTTGAAAAAATTGATCCAATTCTTGAAAAGCCATGCGAAAACTGTTTAAAACCCTGCATGGATTGTCTTGGAAAAGACAAACAGTTTCAAGAGTTGAAAAAGTTTCACGACAAATTAAAATTTGATTTTAATGATGTTAAAGAAGCTTATGACACTCTGTCACGATCAATTAAAATGATTGCCAATGATTTAAAATCACAAAAGACTTCAAAGATTTATCCTAAAACAAAGACTTCCCAAAGTCAATCATGGGTGGAGAAACCTAAACAATTTTTTGAGGAAAAGAAAATGGAAGAAGTTTTAAAATCTGATCCGAAAATTTTTGCAACCAACAATGAGAAAATTGAGTTTGACTTAGATAAGTTGATTGAAGAATTCCCACCTATCAAGGAAGGAGCTCTAAAATCAAAATCAGAACCTGATGTTCCAAATGTTGTTTTTAACATTCCAAAAGTTGACATAGTAGATCATGATATTGTTTTTGGTAGTATACCAAATGTTGAAAAATATTGGGTATCATTGTTTAAGTAAATGTCTTTTGATGTGTGTAGGGGCTTCCAAGGTCTATCATTTCTAAATGGATAATGGATAGCGGTTCCTCAAGGCACATGACAGAGATGTTAGCACTGATATACGACGTCAAATCAATCAATGGAGGTTATGTTGGGTTTGCTGGAACTCAAGGTGGTAGAATTGTTGGAGAAGGAATATTTACTAACGGAGTCGTAACATTCGATAAAGTAAATTACATTGCTGAGTTAGAAAACAATCTGTTGAGCATCTCTCAGATTTGTGACAAGTCATTCACTGTTCATTTCACAAAAGATGAATGTCTGTTTCTCAAACCAGGGTTTAAGATACCTGAAGAAATGGTGTTCATGCGCGCTCCTCGTGAACACGATCTCTATATACTAGACATGAGCGTTGCAACAACGACAGATAAAAAGGCACAATGTTTTGTGAGTAAGACGAAAGCGACTGAGAAAGAATCCATCATGTGGCATCGTAAAATGGGTCATATTCACGTGAGAAAGATGAACTTTTTAGTTCATAATGATCTTGTAGACGGTGTTAATTTGAAAAGCTTCCATCTTAACGATGACTATGTTGAATGCAAGAAAGGGAAGCAGACAAAGAAATCGCACCCGAAAAAGCTCTTGAACTCCATCAGATTACCGCTTGAAAGACTCCATATGGATCTTTTCGGACCAGTAAATGTGAAGAGCATAAGTGGATATTTATATTGTTTAGTTGTCACTGACGACTTTACAAGATTTTCCTGGGTGATGTTTCTAGAGAGAAAAGACGAAATGTTTGATTCTTTGATGAGGCTATTAAAAAAGATGGAGAACGTTTACAAACTTCCGATTAGATGTATTCAAAGCGACAATGGCACGGAATTCAAGAACAACCGTATGCTCGAATTCTGCAACGATAAGGGTATTCTTCATGAGTTCAGCGCACCATATACTCCTCAACAAAACGGTGTCGCAGAAAGAAAAAACCGTACGTTGATCGAAACAGCTCGTACCATGTTAGCAGATTCGAAATTACCGTAATATTTTTGGAGTGAAGCGGTTGCCACGACATGTTACACACTCAATCGGGTTCTTACGGTGAAGAAGTACAAGAAAACTTGTTTTGAATTGCTACATCTTTACAAACCGAATCTGAAATTTTTAGAACCATTTGGATCACCATGCACATTCATTGATCCAGACGGTAAATTTGGTTCAAAAGCTAATGAAGGTTTTTTTTGTAGGATATGCTAGTCCGTTGAAGAGAGTTTTTGTTCCGAGTTTGGGGAAGATTATACAAGTTCAACACGTTGACTGTCAACGGTTTACTGCTCCGAATCAACTTCCCGGAAACAGGTTGCTATTTGATTACGATAATCTCTGGGAGTCATTCCATTTACCGACAGAGCCGAATGAGGAGGAACTGGCATTCTTATACCAACAACAACAGTCTCTTTCACAAGAACAAGTGCCGAGACCGTTGGTAGTTTCCTCGCCCACCGTGGGTTCAAATGATCATGAGGCCGATCCAAGTGGAACTACACATGTACCCCCAGAAGAAACAGCTCCAATATTTGACCAATCTGACGACTCAGAATCGGAAACCGATCCAATTTATGACGAGGAACCAAATATTACAACTTCAAATGATATTGATCACACGGGGTGATCAGAATATAACAAATTTGCAATCGGAAGTGAGCGTACCGGATACAGTCATGCCAAGAACATTGTCTTACCATCCGTCAGAGCAAATCATTGGTGACCTTCAAAGCGGCGTGAAAACCCGCGAACAAATAAACAAAGGTCTTACATGTTTTTACTCATCTGTAGCACCTTTACAAGTAGACTTCTCATTAAAATGTTTTATCTTGCAGGTAGAGCCGAAAACTTACAAAGCAGCATTAACCGAAGAGAGTTGGGTAAATGCAATGCAAGAGGAGCTACAACAATTTGAAAAACTTGGAGTGTGGAGGTTGGTTGAACTACCGGAAGATCAGAAGTTGATCAAGACCAAGTGGGTCTTCAAGTGTAAGAGAGATGATAGAAGGGTCATAGTAAGGAACAAAGCACGGTTGGTAGTCCAAGGATTTAGTCAGCAAGAAGGGATTGAGTTTACTGAAGTATATGCGCCCGTTGCTTGACTCGAGGCAATCAGAATCTTCTTGGCGTTCGCGTCATGGAAGGGATTTAAGGTCTACCAACTGGATGTCAAATCTGCATTCCTCTACGGCAAGATTAAAGAAGAAGTGTATGTCGGTCAACCACCGGGTTTTACCGATCCTGTACACAAAGACAAGGTGTATCTACTCGACAAGGCGTTATACGGATTACACCAGGCCCCGAGAGCCTGGTACGAGACGCTTTCCTAGCATCTGCTGACCAACGGGTTCACCAGAGGGACTGTCGATAGTACAATGTTCATAAAAGAGGTTGCAGGACATCTCCTGATCGTGCAAATATACGTTGATGATATAATTTTTGGATCGGCAAACGATGAGTTGTGTAAAGAGTTTGAGAAGGTCATGAAGAAGAAGTTTGAAATGAGTTCAATGGGGGAGATGAAGTTCTTTCTCGGGCTTCAAGTTGAGCAACTGCCCGATGGAATCTTCATACACCAGACCAAATATGTGAATGATGTGTTGGACAAATTCAATATGTCCGAATCATATCCCATATCAACCCCTAGCTTTGAATCATGGCATATGTCCGGATGAAAGTGGTGACAAAGTGGATGAAACGCTTTATCGGTCAATCATAGGATCACTAATGTATCTGACAGAGTCACGACCGGACATCATGTATACAACTTGCCTCTGTTCCCGGTACCAGTCAAGTCCCAGAGCATCGCACATGCAGATAATGAAGAGAATCTTACGTTATCTCAAAGGTTGCCCAAGCACCGGCTTGTGGTATCCCCGATCCGGTGACTTCTCTCTAACTTGATATTCTAACTTTGACTTCGGGTGCTGTAAGTTGAACGCTAAGTCCACAACTGCTGGGTGTCAGTTCTTCGGAACTCGGCTAATCACCTGGAAGTGCAAGAAACAAACCACAGTCGCTCTCTCGACTTGTGAGGCTGAATACGTTTCGACTTCCAGCTGTTGTTCTCAGATCCTCTGGATCCAACAGCAAATGAGGGACTATGATTTGCAATTCTTAGACACACCAATTTTTGTGGACAACGAGGCAGCCATTAATATCACTAAAAATCCGGTTCAACACTCTAAAACAAAACATATTGAGATTCGACATCATTTTATTCGTGATTGCTACGAGAAAAAATTGATTCGAATTGATCATATTCACACCGATGATCAGAGAGCTGATTTTTACACTAGACCCTTTGATAAAACGAGATTTAATTATCTTTTAAAATTGAATGGGTTAAAGAATTTGTTTTCTGGGAGGGTGGTAGAGTGTGTGGCCGAGGAGGGTGGCGATCAGAAGTGATCTGCGTCTAGTTGTCATGTTTTCTGTACAGTTTCTTTACTGCTTTTGATAAAACCAAAAACACAAAAATATGTTTTTGATTTTAGGGGGAGAAAGTTTATAGAAAATACAAAAAACATGATAAAATTTCAAAAATGCAAAAACATTGAAAAGTCAAAAAGAGTTTTGTGTGAAAAAGAGGAAATGATAGTACATCAGTGGACTATCACAACATGCTAAAGAAATGGAAAGTCAAAATGTTTTTAAACGAGACTCATTAATGATGTGCCAGTAGACTTCACACAATTAGTAGATTGATTTCGAGATATAAACCTAAATATCAATACTGCTTATTTCGTGGGGAACATCTCTCGGATATATGGGTAGCCCCCGAAATCTTGTTTAAAGGGCTTTCTATTTCTGACATACTAGGTCTTTGTACGTGATGATATCTGGGGTATTATACCAGGACTTCTGATTTTGCGGGAGCAATAGCCCAGTCCTCGTATAATACTTTGCACTGCTTTATTCTTAAAGCACACCCTCAGCATAAAAAATGATGAAACATTGAAAAATGCTAATCATGTGCTGTTGAAAAGAAGATCCCCAAAGGGGACCCACCTAAAGTCGAGCCATCATCTTTTTGATTGAAAGGAAGTTCTAGCCTGAGCTATCATGGTCTTGCAATTACCCCTTACAGATATCATTAGTGTGCACTCACCTGTAAGACTGAATATAGGAGTCTGGATATGGGAGTATATTCTAAGGTGGGGCACGCGAATAAGTTAGTCTTTAAAACATCTAATATTGTATCTTGAATCAATTGAAACTTGTGTAGAGATTTAAGTGGACAACAATACTGACAATCAAAAGTAAATTTGTTTAAGACTTAAAGTTAAATCAAGATCAACGGTGTTAGTGATATGTCTCAGAAACTGATATGATCCTCTTACACAAACTCACAAAAAGTTGTCTGTAAATATGTTTGTACAGTTTCCAGTTTCTTCAATTCCAAAAGATTTTATGTTTGTTTAGCTAAAATGTTGTAAAATTCAAAAAGATGTGATACGTCATCTTATTTTCGACAACAGACGTTGGGGATCTGATGATCAAAGTCCAACAGTGCTAAACATGTTGGATCATTTGGGTTGGATAAGAAAAATTTGAGAAAAGTTTTGGTAATTGTTCAAAATGTATCAAAGTTCATTAATTTGAACTTAAATTTGTTTTAAAATGTCAGCGAGATCATAATTTGGTCAACCAAGGTCATTAACTTGGACTTGGTAGGCTAAACAGTTGACCAGGGTCACTAGCTTGGACTTGGTTAACTAAGTGTGGTGGTAAATAGTTAAAAAGTTGAAAAATTAAAAAAAAATTGAAAAAATAAAAGAAGTTCACACGAGGTGCCAATTCGTGCGAACTGGCCAAACCATGTCAAATAAGGCCAGACCGCATGAAACATCTCACACCGCCTCAACTTCAACTCGTATGAACTGGCAGCTCTATATAAAGGGAGAGCCAGATCGCGTGAACATACTTTCAGATCTCACTCCGCACCAAACACAAACCCTTCGGACGACTTCGAGCGATCTGAGCGATTCGTCTGATTTCTTTGATTTCAAGCCTGAATCTTGTGTTCTTGTTGTTCGGAATCCTCTTATAAGTTGGTTTGCACAAATTATAACATGGGAAATGTATATTTTGATGGTTAATTGAACCGAATCGCTTGAACTTGAATGAACTGAAACTTTGAACTTAGATCTAGGGTTATATTGTGGACTAAATCGAATAAAAATCACAATCAATGTAATCGGAATTCGTTGTATAACAGATCTATGGTTTCAATTTCATGATAAAACCAAGATTTGAAAACCTGCAAATTACTATTCATCAATGACAGTTTCAAACGAGGTGATAAGCCAGATCGCACAAGATGGCCACACCGTTTGAAATTCCACATCGTTTGAAACTTGTCAGTTCGTTTGAATCCACCAGATCGTATGAAATCAGTTCGCATGAAACCAAACTGTATGAGATGGTCAGTTCTTATGAACACTAGATCGTATGAAAAGTCAAAACAGTTGGTCAGACCGCATGAAATGGTCACTTCGCTTGAAAACCAGTTGGTGTGAATGATAGTGTTGTCTTGAAATTTATGCTTAATGTTTAACTTGTTTGTTTATGTTTGTGTTTCAGGCATCGAATTTTATGTTTGATCCATCACACAACATCTGCTGTGTTTATGATGGGACGTTACCGAAGATGGTTATGTTTAAAGATATTTTGGAATTCATGAAACGTTTACCAATTCAAAAGGCGTTGACGGATCAACATAAAGTTTTCAAATCTCATGTTGCTCATTTCTGGAAGAATGCTAAGTACGACGATGTGAATGATGTGATTAATTCACTTGTTAGTATTGATGGTGAAGATAAAGAGATTATTATCACTGAACAGCTTGTCCGAGAAGTGTTAGAATTTCCGGATGATGAAAATTCACCAACAGGATTTCCAGAAAGAATGGTCAAAGGTTGTATGCTGAGGATGGGATATAATGGGCCGTTGAACAAAGCAAACTATCTGAAAGCATGTTTCACGAAGCCGTACAAGTTTTTTATTCATTCAGTGATTCATGCGCTGAGTCACAGAAAAGGTGGTTACGATGTGATGAAAGATTAACAGATGTGTATGGTGACGGCATTGGTGTTGAACAAGAAATACATTTTTTCTAGAATCATTTTTCACTACATGAAAGATAACATTACTTCGGGTAGTAAAAGTTGGGTGTATCCGAGATTTGTGCAAATGATGCTAGATCATGCATATCCAAATCTGGTGAAAGTTGAACAGAATGATCTTATGGTGTTACATCACATGGATAATGAAACGTTGATCAGATTATCAAAGTATACCAAGAATTGGACGGAACCGAAGAATAAGACAGAGTTTTTCGGATTCATCAAGAGTGACAAGTATGAGGATCCAAATCCGGTGAATCATTTAAAGTGGAGAAATGATGCAGAGATGAAAGAGAAAAGTGCAATTGATGAATTATCGAAGTTAGAAGATTTTTGTGAAACTCGAAATGAGTGGTTTACAAAAGAAGAAAAGAAGAAAGGTGGAAAGAGAACTCCGAAAGTTCAAACTGAAGAAGGATCATCTTCTCAACCGCAAAAGAAACATAAAAAGAAAGTTGTTGAAACAATGTTGGTTGATGAACCAGAAGAAGATGAGCCGGAAGCTGATGTTGAAAAAGATCAATATCCAGTAACTCCTGAAACAGAGAAATTGATGAGAGATAATGATGATACTTTAGAAGCAGGGAAGTCAGCTAGTAAGAAAGTGGTTGATGATGAAGAAAAGAGTTCATCTGGTGAAGATAGTGATATTAATGCTCAAGTTGATCGATGGATTAAAGAAAACCTTGATCCAAGAGATAGAGAGAAACCAAAGAAGAGAAAGAGGAGTACAGATGAAGATGATGAAACGTATGTTCCTCCAGAGAATGTTCAAGTTGTATCACCACCATCTTCTGGAGGTAGAAAGAAATCAACATCCAGAAAACGTGTTTAAACTCCAGCAGCACGAAAGTTAAAATTCAAGCTGAAGATGAATCCACCACCAGAACCACAAAATCAACCACAATCACCACCACTACAATCACCATCACCACTACCACAAAATCAACCACCATCACCACCACCACAAAATCAACCACCATCACCACCACCACAAAATCAACCACTATCACCACCACCACAACAACCATCACCACAATCATCACCACAACATCTTACATCATTACCTATTCATGAACAACCTCAAATAACTTCACCACACGTCCTACAAACACCACCAACCACACAACCACCAGTTCAAACTACACCCGGATCATCTGGTTTTACAAATTTTCCACCTATTCCAGAGGATATAACTCTTGAAAAGCTTGATGATTTTAGTTTCGTGAATGATGATCTTGTGAAAAAATTGCAAAAGAAGGTGGATGAAGTGTCAAGTGAGAAAAATAAGTTAGAAAAACGTGTCAAGTCTTGTTGGTGCATATGTCTGTCGACTTCGTCTTGTATTGAGTCTTGTAATAGATTTGTTAGATCAAGACACGTAGAACGAGAAAAACTGGAAACTGGCCAAAACAAGTCAGTTCATATGAAGTGGCCAGTTCACATGAACTGGACAAGGTCACTTCATGTGGACTGGAGCATGTTCACTTCATGTGGACTGGAACATGTCCACTTCATTTGGAGTGGCTGGCCTATATATAGTGAGCTTGAGT
This sequence comes from Helianthus tuberosus, assembly GCA_030545235.1. Classification (NCBI taxonomy): domain Eukaryota; kingdom Viridiplantae; phylum Streptophyta; class Magnoliopsida; order Asterales; family Asteraceae; genus Helianthus; species Helianthus tuberosus. The sequence goes on from CM060437.1 coordinate 92,659,333, forward strand.
CTTTCATTTGTAACCTTTGTCATTCCGGTAGCGAAGCTCTGCCGAAGTATCTCCAGGTCTGTAATCGTCATCAAATCAATACAAGAGATAGTTAAAGTGATTCTCGTGTGTTTACAGCTGAAATAACTGCGATACGTTTGATTCTGCCTCTCGTATTGGACGAGATCTCTTCTGAACGACTCGTTTGGTCATGCAAACGATCCTACAAGTGGTATCAGAGCTCAGGAGGAAGAGTTCTTACCTATTTCAGCCGTTTTTCACCGAAAATTTCCGATTTTTACTCACTTTCTTCATATTTTTCAAAATTAAACAAAATTTACGGATAAAATGGCTTGATTTTCACATATAACATGCGAAACACTGTTTTAACAAATCGTTGAAAGAATCAGACTTAAATTCGACCTAGAACTTGATCAATTTTGTCAAAAACCGAGTCGATAGTATGACATCATCTCCAGTTTGCATGGAGTGAACTTCCCAGGTCACATGGAGTGGATTTAGACCATACCAGTTCACATGGAGTGGATTTGAACCTTCCAGTCCACATGAAGTGGATTTGAACCTTCCAGTCCACATGAACTGAAGATTCCAGTCCACATGAACTGAAGATTCCAGTCCACACGAACTGAGTTTTGAGATTCCAGTTCGCATCAAAGTCCCACTTTTCACCAAATTCCTGCTCGCACTAGTGTCAGTTCATTTGAGGATTTTCAGTTCGTTTGAAAGTTGACTTTGTGAAATTTGGAAACCGAAACATGGAGAACGAATTCTACAACGCCTTTGCTAGCCCGATCACTATAACTCAGAACACGATGCTAGAAAATGAAACGGGCACCACGCAAAAACCGCCTAAGCTCATGAGTATTGAGGAGTACAGTGGATGGGCCGAACGTTTTGAAAACTGGGTTCAGGCATATCACTTAGATGCATGGGAACATACTGAATTTCAATATAGTAGACCGGTTGGGGATAATGGAGTGAAAATTGAAATTAGAAATCTGGGTGCTGAAGAGAAAAAAAATACAAAGATGAAAAAATGATGGTTAGTCTTTTGTAACAAGCTATTAAAGAAGACATCTTGATTTTACTTCAACACAACGGAAGTGCACATTCGATATGGGTAGAATTGGAATAAAAGTTTCTTGGAAGTGATGAAATGATCAAGAACAAAAAGTCGCTTATGAAGAAAGAATTTGATTTATTCCTAGGGTTGAGAACTGAAAACACCAAGCATATTATTGAAAGATATTGCAATTTGTTGAAACATATGAAAAGATTAAACATCCAAAAAGATAAAGATGAATTGATTGAAAAATTAGCTGATGCGTTGCCACATGATGTTTGGAGCACGTATCTTATGATGTTGAAAAATAAACCGGATTTTAATGATCTAACGCTGAGTGATTTTATTAAACAGCTTGAAGCTCAAGAGATGGAACAACGAAAGATAGCAAGAATGAAGAACTATGATGGAAAACAAGACATTGGTTTGTATTACAAAGGTGGAGTTAGTGATAAAACCAATTTTTCACCAAAGGTTGAAACTGCTTTCAATGCAAAAAGTTCTTCTGAAAGTTCATCTTAAGGATCAAGTAGCAAAATGGGATTCTCTTCATATCCATCGTTTGATCCAAATTTTTCGGCAACCAAGAGTGGAAAAGTTCTTCAGTGCAACATTGCTTTAAATCTTGAAAATGATCAAAATTACTCGGAAGAAGTTGCTAAAAGTCATATGTCTCTGTTGGTAACGGTATTAGAGTCGTATGGAAGTTTGGTTGCAGGAAGGATTGGAAATCCAATGCTGACTAAGGAGGATTACGATCAGATCGATGATAAGGAGGAGATGGAATTGATGGATATAAAGTGGTGTTTGGCAAGTGTGTTGAGAAGAGCTGAAAAGTTTAAACAAATTACGGGAAGAGATGATTTCCGTGATGCAAATGTTTCTACTCTAGGATTTGATAAATCTAAAGTTACTTGTTTTCGTTGCAGGGAAAAAGGGCATTTCAAGAGAGAATGCACAAACCATGAAGCAAGTGGAGCTCAAAATCCTTTCGGAAACAATGACTACTATCGAAAAGCGATTTATCATCAAGTTGCTCAACAACCACAAACTGCACATGCTCAGAAAGTGATTGAAGATTCAAAGAAAGCTTGTCTTGTTAATCAAGATAATGAAAATTCATTAAAAGAAGACAGTTGGGATAAATATATTTCAGCAGAGAGTAAAGCATGTGTGATGAACAAAATGATAGATCAAGTTGATGAAAGGCTTCCAGAGGGTTTCAGTTGGAAAGATTTTAGTTGGGATGACTATGATCCAAACAGAACTCCAGATCATAAAGCTTTTGTTGCTGAAATTATTAAAGATAATGGTGAAAAATATACTACTGATGATTACTGGGCAGAAAAAATAAGAAAGCGTTTAGAAAAGAAAGAGAAAGATGATAAAGTTGTAGAAGAGGTTTGTGTGATAAAGAAGCAAGATAAAGAAATTCCAGTGTTTGAGGTTAAAAAGGAAGCTGTTGCAGAGAAAGTATCTAAGAATTGTGAAAACTGTGAGACTATGAAGAAGCAAAACAGTGAATTGATTCACAATTTGAACAGGCTGAAAGAATCATATGATGTCTTAAACAAAGCAATGAATCAATACAATGAGTCAAGCAGTGAACAAGCTACAGCCATGAAGACACTTCATGGAGCATTCATGATGAAGCAGTCAGGCATCAATCATTACATTGATAAATGTGCAGAACTTGAACAAAAGTTGGAAACCCAGAGAATAGAGACTGAAAGGGTTGAAAGATTATTGAAAAGTTACTCATGTGCTTCTTATGTTATTGACAGGATTTATCCCACAGTTGAAGGCATGAAGACGTTTGAAGAAAAGACATCTGAAGTGAAGAAATCTGAAACAAAAGAAGAAACTGAAAAAAAGAATTCTGGTAAGAAACCATGTGTTGGATATAACAAGTGTCCACCCCCGCTTGAAAATGGATATTCCCCACGAAATCCAAATTCAGAAAGAGTAAAAAAGGCAACCAATTTACAGTGGGAATATGAGTCTTCAGATAATTTGCCAGAAAGTATTAATGTCATTTTCACATCGTACCACACTGATCATGAGTCCGAGTTAATAAAGAAAGTGGTCGATCAGGTGTTGGATAAAGATGAAACCGAGGAGTCAAAGTCGGAGTCAGAGTCGGAGTCAAAATCGGAGTCAAAATCCGACACGTCAAATTCAACAGTAAAAAAGGACAAACGGGTTTACAATAAAGAATTTATGTTATCAAAATCTAATTTGAATGATGAACCAATCAAAGTAGCATATACTTTGAATGATTCGGGCATATTATATTCTGATGAAGAATTTCCAATAAGAGGTGTTAAAACTAAAAAGATCAAAAATGTTTTCAAACTAACATAAATTAATCTTTCTGAAATAAAAGATGTAAATCTTTCTGAAAAAACTAAACAATACACCTCAAGAGTTCAACAGAAATTAAACAAGAAAAAGGTTACAGTTCTGGTTCTGGTTTTCAAAAGAGACCAAACCATAACGGTAATTTCAAAAAGAAAGGTCTTGGTTTTATTCCACCGAAAAATCATAAAAATGAGAAAAATTATAAACCAAAAACTGTATTTGTTTCAGGAACATCATCTGAAGAAGAAAAAGAGCAATTGTGCAGAAAACAGACAAACAAAGAATTCCTTGCTAAAAAGCAAGAAGAAATGAAGAAGGAAGTTGCTCAGAAAAAGGAAACGAGAACTTGTTTTCAATGCAAAACAATTGGTCATATTGCCAGGAATTGTTCAAAGGCAATCCAAACAAAACAGGGAGTTTCTCTTAAACTGAAAGAAAAGATGGTTGAGAATGAACCACCAACCAAACAATTCAAAGTTTTCAAAAATTCGAAGTTTGAGGTTGGTGAATGTTCAAAAAGTTTTTACAGAAGAAAGGTGAAGCTTGACAACTACAAGTGGGTTGTTAAAAATCAGATGATAGTTCTGGCGATGAATCTGACTCGTCAAAGTCAGAGGAGGCACAAGCTGAGATTAAAGGTGAAAATTCAGTTCCGCCTTTGGATGATGCAAATTTTCCACCATTGCGGGCTGAAAATTTAAAAACAAGAATAGGAAAAGTTGAGATTTCAAATCAATTTTTTTCTGAAAAGAAAGAATTTGATATTGAAAAAGCTTTTAACCCCACAGTTAAAAATATTTTTGGAAAAATGATTGACGGAAAGGTCAAAGGGGTAAAAGAATTTTATGAGAAGAAAATGAGAAAACCAGAAGAAGATGGGTCATCCTAGATTAGCAACTGGGATAGAACCTATCATGACTAAACTCTGGACTTGCCGGAGCTCCCAAGTTGGTAATCGTGGAGCAGGAATCGGCATCTTTCTTGAGAAATTCACATCTGTGATATTTCGATCTACAAGTGGTAAAACTGAAAAATTGTCATATTTCAATTTACAAGTGGTATTGGTTGATGGGTGAACCTACAAGTGGTTGAAAAGAGGTTTTCACCTACAAGTGGTTAATCAAGGTCATTAAGTTGAACTTGATTTAACTTTCATACATATGGTTGAAGAAACAAAGTGATGATCATATCTCCGATCTTACAAGTGGTTTCAACAAAACTTATTTTTCGGAAAAACCATTTTGATTAAAACAAACTTAAGTGTTTTGAAATCTTAATGGGAAAATAGTTTGTTGCCAGGGGGAGTTCTGATTGTTTAAGGCAAGTGGATGGCGAATTGAAGCAATTCACATTAGTTTGTCACTTTATTTGTACAGTTTGTTTTCAAATTTTCTTTAAATGGTTTTGAATTTTAGGGGGAGTAAGAAATTCAGAAAATCCAAAAACATTAAAAATTTTGAAAAAGTCAAAAACATGATAAAATCAAAAACGAGTTTTGTTGTGAAAAAGAGAAATGATAGTACATCAGTGGACTATCACGGCACGCTAAAGAATTGAAAAGTTATATTGTGATAAACGGTCTCACTGATGATATGCCAGTAGGTTTTTGCACACTTAGTAGATTGTGTTCGAGATATAAACCTAAATATCATACTTACTTATTTCGTGGGGAACATCTCTCGGATATATGGGTAACCCCCGAAATCTTGTTTGAAAGACCCCTCTTTCTGAGATACTAGGTCTTTATGCTTAGTGATATCTGGGGTATTATCCCGGGACTTCTGATTTTGCGGAAGCAATGGCCTAGTCCCCGTATAATACTTTTCGCTTGCTTGAAATAAAAGCACCCCCCTCAGCATAAAAAATGATGAAACATTGAAAAATGCTAATCATGTGCTGTTGAAGAAAAGATTCTCTAAAGGGAACACACCTAAAAGTCGAACCATCATCTCTCTGATTTTGCGGAAGCAATAGCCTGAGCTCTCATGGTCTCGCATTTAACCCTTTACAGATATCATCTACGTATACTCAGCTGTAAGACTGAATATTGGGATCTGGATACGGGAGTATATTCTGAGGTGGATACTCGAATAAGTTCAAGTCCTTAAAACACTAATCTCGTATCTCGAAACAGTTGAACTTTGTGTGAAAATTTAAGTGGATCAGTATACTGACAATCTAAGTGAATTGTTTAGAACTTAAAATGTTTAAAGCTTAACGGTGTTAGTGATTTGTCTCAGAAACTGATATGATCCTCTTACACAAACTCACAAAAATATTGTCTGTAAATATTTCTTTACTGCTTTTCTTTAAAACAAAAATCCAAAAAGAGTTTAAGTGTGTTTTAGCATAAAATTTTGAAAAAGTCAAAAGATTTTATTTCATCTTATTTTTCGACAACTGATGTTTGAAAAGTTGATTTTCAAAATTCCGAGTGCTAAACATGATGAACAACAGGGTTGGAAAAGTTTGTTGAAATGAGAAAAATGATATTTTTACAAAGTGATCATCAGAGATTATAAATTGTTAATGATAAAAGCAATATCTACAAGTGGTCTATAACAAGCAAGTACGTTGTTGAATCACATGTTTAATGAGAACATGACGATTGAGCTTTCATTAATCATTGACCACAATATTGTTACATGTTTTACAAAATGTATCATATCAAAAGGAACACAGGGTCACACCACCCTTGTCCAACAAGTCTATCAGTCTACAAAATTCATACAATCAAAAGGTGATCTCCAAAAGGCTTCACAAGCTCAGTTCAATAGTGGTGCTCTCATCAAAAGCAAAGCTACCTACATAAAACAAAAAACTAGCTATGCTGATGGTGGTGGAGGTGGAGGAGGAAGAAAGAAAAGCAAGCTGCGCTCATGCGCAAGCTCCTCCTCAAGCTCATAAACATGACGCAGCATATAGCTAATATGCTGCTCGACCGTAAGAAATCGAGCATCGAACTCCGGAAATGGAGTAAGAGGTGCAGGTGGATGTGAAAATGGGGACGGTGACGAATGAGGGGGAATGAAAGCAGGCTGACAAGGACATGGTAAAGGATGCGGTGTCATCTCAAGCTCCAAAATCTTGCGACTCATGATCTCATACTGGAGCTGAAGTGAGAGTAGTAGCTCATCCCGTGTATAACCAACAAACTGTGAGGGATGGTAGGGATCTGATATCGGCATGGTATACGATGGGAACCATCTGAGTGGCTCATCGATTGGCGAAGAAGTAAAAGGAGCAAAAGGTGCAGACTGGGGTATGTGTGGAAAAGCTGCTGAAACATGAGGATCATGACTAGGCTTCTGGCCTGAAGTACCTTCCCCTGGATGGGGTGCGGGTATGTCCTGCAAGAAAACAATAGGTAGGTCAACACGATGGACATCAGACTCCACCGGGCGAAAAGGAGCAACATCAGCGGGTGCTGGTGCAAGTGGAGGAATGAATGGCTCAATAACAGGAGGGTCAACGGGTGCAGGAACTGGGTCAGGTATGAGGGGTGCAATGTCAGGTAAGTCGAATGGAATAGGGTCATGATCAAGCAAGGGCTCAGGATCAGTAGGTGCATCGTCAGTGTCACAGCCCCGACCCCACCCTGGGAGCGAGAGCCGTGAACCAGCCAGATGGTATCGGTGTTTATTAATTATGCAGCGGAAAATTTTTCATCAGGATCGTAGTTAGGAAATAATTTCAGAGTTTGTAAAACACCATACTTTTAATATTTAAACAAATGGGATACAACCCATATTCCATTCAATTTCTTTTTTTATAGGGATAAACCCAAATAAATAAAACACAATTTTTTTTCTTTTATTCAGGTATTTATAGCCACTTTATTTAAGCCTTCAGTGCCCCATAGCTGGCTTCTATTATCTCTACAACAGTTTACCTGAAACACATTTTGAAAACATTTTATCAGTAATAAATACTGGCGAGTTTATTCCATTTTTATAAAAATATATTGTTATACTTTACAACATTACGAGTTTTTATAATTGTTTATATTTACCAAACTCAATCAGTATTTGTCACATGGTGGCAGTTCCGATGTGACAGTGGCCGTGTCACTCATTGGCTCACTTTCGTCCAATAGTGAATTTATCAAGTAATTATATTTTACTATTATTCAAAGTGTCTGTCACTAGGCGATTCCCATGACGGTGGTCATGTCACTATTGATTATTCTTTCAACTAGTGACTCTGGTCATATCACTGTTGATCATTCTTTCAACTAGTGACTCTGGTCATTACACTGTTGATCATTCTCTCAACTAGTGCCTGTGGTTATAACACTGTTGATCATTCTCTCAACTAGTGCATTTGGTCATGTCACTGTTGATCATTCTCTCAACTAGTGACTCTGGTCATGTCACTGTTGATCATTCTCTCAACTAGTGACTCCGGACTTAGTAGCGTCCCATGACATTACTTTGTCAAATATATTTTCTATGGCACGAAACCAATTAGCCCAGAACATGAAATATATCATTTTCTGTCAATTTAATAGTTATAACTTTATCAATTATATTAATTAAATAATTGTGATACAATTATTTAATATATTGACAGGACTAAGATTTAAAATATAATTCCCGATGTATATCTTAGTATGTTAAAAGTGAAATAATATATATATCGTTAAATTTTATTATGGTATACACTAAGGTTTATAGATTATAATATACTATATTAAATATTAAACGAGTTGACGCTAACCCGCGCGTTGTAGCGAGATTCTAAATATGAAAGTATTTTATATCAGTTACTACTTATGAGATGCTAAAATTCTTTTGTTTCATATGGAGACAATATGAACAAACATGTTTTCAAAACAAATTGATTTAAAATAGTTTTATAAATATGCTTAAACTACTTTAAAATACAATAAAAATTTCATATGGAGATAAAGGTTACTAAGACAAAGGTTCGTAAGATTAATGTATTCTATTTGATGTGAATTGTATTATATTAATTAATAATTTCATGGGGCAAGGGTTAATTTAGGGTGTGATGGGTTGTTTAATTAATATTAACAATAACATGAGATAAACATATAATAATAACTTGAGATAAACCTATGTAAAAGACAACGGTATAAATACTAAACATAGACAACCAAAAATGCTATTTATGTTTCATCAGAAATGAGAAATAAACCATATTTAAACATTAAATATAATATTATTTTTAAATAACAAAGCCATAAATAAAGATTTAAATATATTATTACTAATATATGGCATTGAATGTTCGTGCCTCCACTAAACCATATTTGTGCTACTATTGGCTAACTATTTGGCCAATAGTAACGAGTGTCAAGTCAAGTATAAAACCCCCTATACTGACAGCTATTTAATCAGTGTAAGTATAATTGATAATCATTTAGTATTTTGAAAAAAACTTTTTTAAATATAACTGTATCACAAAAATGTGATAAAAAGGAACGACTCACAAACTGTGAGAAAAGAGAATGGACTCACTTTGTAACTTTAGGGTTCAACTAAAAGCCTCCTGATAGAATCTTTGGTATAACTCCTGAGCTATTTAATAAAATATATAATGCACTCGTGTTAAATATAATAACCCAGTTCAACTTTATCCCTACTCACGAGACAGAACCCCAACGAATTTAGTCGGGCAGAGCCTTGACATGCGTTATGGGGCTCCAGATCAATCGGAAAGGGTATCAGTGATCAGGGGTTAAAACACTTAAAACGGGGTAGGGCTTTGGGGTATTATAGGTTTAATAATAATAATAATAATAATAATAATAATAATAATAATAATAATAATAATAATAATAATAATAATAATAATAATAATAATAATAATAATAATAAAATAGAATTATAGAAATGAGAGATAGGGAAAAAGCTGGCGAGATCTTAAAGAGAAGCCAGCGAATTGAGCAATTGTTTTGAAATGTAGGTTGTGCAATTTATACTAGTTTCTCCAACAATGTTGGAGGTCTCATATGCCTCCACGTACCAATAACCATTAATGGTACATACACACATGTCCATCATTAATAATTTGTAGAGTTTTTAAATTTTAATTATTATTTTATTATTATATATATTATAATTAATTCAGCTGCTTCACTTATTTGGCGCTTATAACTTCTAAAATATGACGTTTTATAAAACAATGAATATATTATTAGAACGAGAATATTCGTGTCTACATTTTGAACCAAGTTTCATTAAAAACGAAGTAGGTTCAAATATAATATATTTTTATAATTTAATTATTAAACGGTTCCTAGGCCCGTCTAGGTACTTCATATTTCTAATAGTCAACTTACCCGTAGCCTACCCGTTTAATAATATAAGTTTTTATGTACTTTATTTTAATATAGAAAATAGAAATGTCACACATATACAAGCCAATTAGTATAACATTCCAACCAATTATATATATAAAATAGTTTTTAAAACTATATGGGTCGAATAATTATATTAAAAACAAAACTAGCTACTAATGGTTAATGAATTTAAACAACCTATAATTCTTGTATGAAATAAAAAATGGATATGTTACAGTCAGGCTGATCAACAGGAACAAAGTCTAGCTCAAGATCAAACTCGGGATCGTGTGGAGGGGATGGTGCAGCTGACATGGCTGTATCATCGTCAGAATCAGTGGCATAACATCGCAATCCAACTGCCTGCAAGGCTGAAGACGTCACAGACTTAAAGGAATCTGAGACAGAGTGTAAACTAGTGTCAGAGGAAATCTCAATAACATGGATCTCAGGAAGTGGACTAGCAACAACGTCCTCATCTAGCTCTCCGTCGCCATGGGCGTCATCGGGAGGACCATCAACAAACAGATCAAAGTCATCGTCAAACAGACCGTCAAAAGGCCATTCCTCAGGAGGGATGACCACTAAAGGAACAGGAGCGAGGATCGGTGCCACAATATGCTCACCATCGGGATGACCGATGATAAGATGATCGTGGATAGGAATTGGAATAATAAAAGGATCCTCGTCTGGGATGCCATCAGCAAGCGGTAAGTCGTCTCCAAAATCAGGCAACACAAATGGCTGAAAATCGTCCTCGTCATCGGACAACATCTCCTGGTTACTCTCTGTATCGGATTTGAAGATCTCTGGCTCTAGGGCGATCTCGTCGTCAGAAATAATAGCCATGGGGTCATCGGCGTCGGACAATCCACTCTCGGATGAAGACATGGTGTCTGTAACATGACAATCACAACATATGCACATATATTAACCACTTAACATTAAGTATGCAAGAAAAGTCAATGTATCATGAAATCATGTATCCTCGTGATTCCTCACGAACCCTTTCTATCCTTCCTAGTCTCCCAGACTAAACCACCTAGTCTCCCAGACTAAACCACTTAGTCTCCCAGACTAAATCACAAATGTAAACCTTGCAATCGTGTTTCTTGTCTTTTCGTTTGTAAAAATGTTTATTCCCTGGATCTGGGCGTTTCGTGTATGCAATGAAAACATGTTGTGAAAACATTTTCATGAGAGCCCTACTGATTGTAGTCTAGACTCGAGAAAACATCCTAGTTCGCTATAATCGAAGCTCTGATACCAAACTGTCACACCCTGACTTTTGCGGAAGCGTGATTATGTGTGACTTGCTTAATATCATTGCATTCAATCATAACAACAACTATATGATAAAACCAAAGATGATCATCCATTAAATAAGTTTAAAAACATAACAACAACATTGTTCAGAAATCCCAAAACAGACCTCGAATCCATATTACAAACCATGCAAATAGATTTAAAGTTCCATAAGGACTCGACAAAAGATTCTAAATAAAACCAGGCTTTGAAAGATGTGTCTCATCTAAGATATGACACACTATCCAAACCCTTAAAGATCGGATGACATCTTTATTCTCAACATAAGTTGAAACATCCAAACGCCCGCCAGATCCACTTTTAATTCCCTGAAATACATGTAGTTTGAAAACATCAACAAAAGTTGAGCGAGTTCATGTGTTTGTTTGTGTGTACGAATAAACCTTTGTAATCATTGTATGTATGTATGTATGTATGTATGTATGTTTTGTAAATCCCGGTATGAAAGCAAACAAGGAAACATATCAATTAATGGTTTGCATGGCCATTAACATGTGTGCAACGGCGTAGGAAGGCTCAAACCTAGCAGATTTTGTACCGGCCCTCCGGCTGTAAGACATAGTCACCTCATGGGCCAAACCCTGGTCCACATGGGTGTGGGCTCGCTACACCCAAATAGATCTATCACTCATGTCCCTCGGTCCTAACACCAGGATTAATGGTCTTAGGAGTCCGCCTACCCATTCACATGATCTACAGTGCATCCCATAGCTAACCATACCAATTGTAATTGTTTGTAAACATTTTGTAACATGTACTTCACCCCCGAAGTTATAAAACTGAAAACAGTTAAAAGAAAAAGGGGGACATGAACTCACAGTCTTGCGTTCTTCGTAATCACAGTAACTCAAAGCTCCGCCTGGCGTACACGACTACCTACAACGTACTAAGGTTTATTAGACGAGTGGGCCGTGCCTTGACTTCGTATTAATTAGTGTCTTTGAGTTACGTTTCTTTGTGTCTTCAATATTATTCCAAGTTATATAATTATTCATTTATTTGTTAAAATAATAAATATTTTAACTTGGTACTTTTCAAGTATTTATACATGTATTTCCTTCCCAAGGATGAGTGTATTTGTATTCTTATACTTGTATATTTTTGCCATGTATTGGTGTCGTATTCCGGTGTGTATTTATACGTACGAAAATACGTATTTCTTGTAATTATTAAGTATCCTTATACTTAATTTTGTATAAATTTTTCCGGAATAATATCTTGAATAGAAATTCATTAATATATATTTCCAAAATATACATTTTAAGAAATATTTCTTAGAAAAATTATTTCTAATTTTCCTTTGGCAAAAATATTTGTATTTTCATATAAGTTCCAAAAATAATATATCTTCAAGTCTAACTTGGAAAGTATACATAAACTTCTTTTTTTTTCTCCAAAAATGATATATTTCACATTTATTTGAGAAAATATATATTTCTTCCAAAGATAATATACCTTCTAATAATTCCAAGAAAACATATTGTAACACCCTAGTTATTATTTTAATGGTTTTCGTATAATTAACGAAAACAAACATGTAATTGAGATTACATAAGCATTGGAAATCTCGGGTTTATTAAAAACTTTTTATATTTTAAAAGTAAACAACATAACAAGAGTACATTCGTCGTTTAACGTAACAACGATACATAGTGCGGAAGCCTTTAACTTGGTCGTGTTCGGTTCCTCGTTGAGCTTGATTGTCCTCTGGTGCTAGAATTAAACCTGCAACTCATAAAACATGAGTTGGATTAGTCATACTTAGCTTAAAACACGTTTAAACGAGTTCCCAAGACAAAACGGGACACGAAAACAAAATTTCGGAATAACATACGCAGTCGCGTAGCGCGACGGCTACAAGCCTATGCAGTCGCGCTACGCCACTGCCTCAATTTAAACAGAATGTTGCTGCAGCTGTGCTGCAGATTTCCAGCACGATCTGATTTCACGGAAACGACCATAACTTCTTCGTTATAGCTCCGTTTTACGCGATTCTTTTTCCTACGCGTCTGTAATTTAATTCTCCATCTAATGGAGTTAAATCCAACATACAACTTGATAAAAATTCGGACCTTTAGCTCTTCGGCTTAATGCCCTTTTTCCCACATTTTGACCCGTTTATGCATTTTATCAAACGAACACATCTGTTTGATTCCTACATCACCTACACTTCTCAATTTGCTATTAACTACCATTTTAGGTTCTAATCACAAGTTTAATTCACAATTTAAAACCCTTTCTCGCTCGTATGCTTATTTTGACCCGTAAGGGTAATTAAGCACTTTCGAGCCTAAAATCGCTCTCGATTGTTTTTAGCATTTCATCACCACATTTCTTATCCTATAATCCCCTACCACAATTGTGTTTATGGCGGTTTGATGTGGTGATCTATATAAACCAAACTATTCCTCTCGAATCATCATTTTACGGCAAAAACTACAATAGTGCCGTTTGACTAATATAATACCTCTTTCAATTTCTATACTTAATCTAAGTATTTGTTTAATCATAAAACTTGTTTCCAAACAACCTTTAAAGGTTGTTTGTTCGAATTAGCTAACAAGGGCGTTTTGGTCACATTTAATCCTTCATTTTTACGATAAAGGACTTCCACTAATATTTGACCAAATTGCACTTCTTACTACAACTTATTTGTGCGTACCTGGCTCGGATCAACGTATAGACCCGTTTATACCTCGCATTTATTAACCAATATTCTATAGCGTCGCAATTATCCCAGAATTGCTACTCGTTCCTGTTTACATATGACTTGACAACCAAGATTAGTCATTATTGTCAAATGGTGTTATCATCACCATTTGACCCGTTTGGCTCATATGATCAAACATTTACATATGTAGTAAAACAAGGTTTGTAAGTTTCAAATTTACACATCCGGCCCATGTGGGATGTTACCACTTGACCCCTCCTTTTCTCTTTAACTCATTTCTTACAAATTTGACCCGTTCGGCTTACGCCATGGGTGCCCTTTTTATTGTCAATTTACATTAATCGACACTTGACTAAATTTCCATTTTTACCCCTTTTCTCAATATTAGATTACACTACGCGGTAATCTTATCAAACTCATAATCTCTTAGTCATTACATGACCGATTTATCATTTTTACCATAAACCATGGTTTTTACCATCTTTATATGTTCCGACTCGTACCAATCGCGTCGGAAATCATATTTTCATTATTATCGTTATCGCATTTATTACTTGTAAAGTAAATAAGTATTCAACAAAAGTGTGTAAGTTTCACTTACCTTTCATCCGAATTACGCTTTCCTTTTCATTCTTGATTCGTTCGACCCGCTTTCTCCTCAAGCCTTCACCTAGCTTGCCAAGCGTCAAACTATCATTGTAATTCGTAAGACGGTTATATTAGTCATCATTAATTATGACTATTCCACCTTACATATTTTCTATCACAATTACCATTCGATCTTATTAATGGTCGGTTTGACTATTTAAAAGTCAAATCACCAATTAACACATATGATTGCACTATCAAGTTCACAAGACTCAAATAGGCACATTATCAACACTTAGTTCTCATTTAGGCATTTTAACAAACACCTAATGTGCATGATTTTACATATTTACTAACTAGTTCATAACTAGTTATTTTTACCAAGATTAACATCAAAATTCACCACTATCACTTATGATCAAATACTCAAACTTGCAAATTGTTTAAGTATTTCCCGATTACTAACATGCATGATGATCCTAATCACAATCATATCATCAAATTCATCATAAGATTAAAACCCACTTAACCTAGTGTGGTAAATCATTCAATCATTCAATCCATAGCATGTTATGTATGATTTTCACTTAGGGTTTTGTTCCTAAGCAAATATACATCACTAATCTAGCCATAGCTTCTCTAATCCATGCCTAATTCACGATTAGGATGATTATCCAATTTTTAAAACTTCAAGATTGTTAGAAATTTGACATACCTTACGATCCCCTTGACTTGGTGACCGTTTCTATGTGTTCAAATCCGAATTTGACCCTTGTTTGATCCTCCAATTTGAAGAATTTGTTGAGTTTAGGGTTAGCTCCCATGGAGCTTGTCTCCTGTTCTTTCTCACGCACACACACACACACACACTCTAGTGTGTGTGTTTGTGTTTTATTTTAAGTTTATAAGTGTTATTTCAAGTTACCCGGTTTTGGTCCCTCTTGTTTGGTTAGTTATTAATTTGGTCACAACCTAATTATTTTCAACAATACTCTCACTTATTAACTAGGTTTAATATTCCTAGTTAACTTAGCGGGTTCGGGAATATTTATGACTAAGTTTATTTTAGGTCCCGTTAGCTCGGGCCTTTTATCCATTTTATTTCCTTAAAGCTTTTATTCACTTTTATTTGTTATTAGGATTAATTATTTAAATCCTAATATTCCACCAGGTAAATTTTTACCACTAACGGTACTTTACCCATCTTTTAGTATTAACGGGGTTTAATTACCAAACCCGTTTTCGGGGTGTTACAAGTCTACCCCCCTTAAAGAGGTTTCGTCCTCGAAACCTTTTCTTACATAGTTCATTGAGTTTTAAACTCAATGGGTTTGACCTGGGTAATCTCCTAAGCATTATTCATACTTTAACCAATTGTTAGTATTACCAGAAAATTTTTGGTAATATCCTTTTGGTTACAGAACCCCTACGTACCTCATACGACATAATGTAACTTGAAATAACGTAATCTCGTTATTTCCACTAGTTTATTCAATTTAGCGTTATTCATCGCTTTCATATACTATCGAATTCCTTATGAATCCGTTATTTTGACTCGTTTAAAGGCCTTTAGTGAAATCTTTTCACTTTTGGCAGCTATTTCTTTTGTTTTCAAATTTATTGATTCGGTTCAGCTATACCGAATCTACCGCTTACTAGCAAACCAAATTTCTTGATTTGAATTGGTGACTTTAACCGGTCTCATTAACTAGTCTTATTAGTTCAGTTACTTTTATCGCTCGCTTGGTTATAATGTGATTTTACTTCACATCACATTTCCTAACCGTGATCGTGTCACATCGCGTTTAGTTTGCATCAACCTTTTTATTTTCGAAAATAACACTTTTCGAATATGTCGTCTTGCGCCTATCAGTGTCAAGACTTGTATTTTTCATGCTTATTATTTACATTACTATCAGAATTTATGTTTGTAAAACGTTATTTCTTACTAAAACCGAAGTTTTAGTTTTAGGGTCTTCTCATTAACTTTTGTTCATTATCCATACCAGGATATTGACAGTCCATAATTTATTCTTTTACAGTCTTAGTCTTATGCGGGGAATCACAACTAGTTCCCCTTGCTTTACACTATTGACCCGTAGATTCTTTCACTTAGCCCCAAAGGCTATTTCTTTAAGTTTTTCACCTTCTTAAGGTGAGATATTAACAACTCGTTTCCCTCTCTTTATGACCCGAGGGTCCATTTTGGTCCGTAGACCTTAACACTGTGTTTAATCCCGTAGGTTATGATGATCCCGTAGATCATCTTTTATTCTTGTCTATATTCAAATGTACATATACACATATAGCTTCCAGGCATTTCTTATTGTGTTTGGAATCGTTTACTTTCACCCTTGAACTTCAATTGACCTTGACCGTAGTCTCAGGTTTCATTTGTTTACTTCCGGACTAATCCTTCTGACTTTATGACTTCTGACGTTATTTACGCGTCAGTTTGTTCTTATGCTTACTGTTATTTGATTTGCATATATTCCTATTTGGTTATATCCCATTACCGAGCTTATTATTCTCTTGCATTGAACGCTACCTTTATCTGGTTAACGTTCATTAGTGCCATTCGGCGTTATATTGTATTCAACTTGTTTGACCTATTAATGTGAAATCCATCACTTATAATAATCAACTTTATTCTTTATTCAACCCATTCGACTTCGAATAGTTGAACATATTTACTCACAATTTCTATTTACGAGATTTTATAGTCATAACTCATAATCCAAGTCCTTTGATTTCTCAACCCGTGTTCACGTCTCTTGGTTTCTACGCATGTGTTTAATTCTTACCCATTAACCGGGTGTTTTACCGAAGTCGTTATTATTGCAACCCTCCCGGTATGCATTAAGACCTCGCTTCATTTTTATATTCTGACTTTGCCCTTAAGTTTGACGTTTTACAAAAACGACTCGTTAAGGGATATATTTGCATTTTCCAGGTTCGGGTGTAAGTACACTCCTTCCCAATACTTGTCTAAATCATTTTACATGCTTGCGTTTTCTGGGTTCGAGTGTAAGTACACTCCCTCCCAATACTTGTCTAAATCGTTTTGCATGCTTGCGTTTTCTGGGTTCGAGTGTAAGTACACTCCCTCCCAATACTTGTCTAAATCGTTTTACATGCTTGCGTTTTCTGGGTTCGAGTGTAAGTACACTCCATCCCAATACTTGTCTAAATCGTTTTACATGCTTGCGTTTTCTGGGTTCGAGTGTAAGTACACTCCCTCCCAATACTTGTCTAAATCGTTTTACATGCTTGTTTGTCCCTTCACTCGGGCTCATTATCCTAATGTAACACGCTTCCGTCACTCGGTTGTGTGTTTACATTATTTTCAAATATCTTGCTTATCTGTCTCATTTGGGTACTTTTTTTTTTTTAACTAGTCCCATTCACCCCGCCATTACCACATCGGACGTAAACGTGTCCGCCATAAGAAGTTCATGGTATCATATGCCACTACTTACTTGGCCAGAGTAAGCGATTAACACATGATACACATGACCTTTTTATAGTTTTCACATCACGCCCTATGTAAGTAATACCTCTACTTGTTTTTCTTGGAAACAATATCCTGGATAGGTATTCTATTCAGGTTTTTCCCAAGTTTTCTATCTACATATGCAACTTTTAATCTTTATGTATTTGTTGCATATTACTATTCATGTAATAATTTAAAGCGTGTACCTGATTTTGCTTGCTTTAACAGGCTTTCCTTGCCATTAGCTTATCTGCGATCATTACGCGATTTAGGTCCTTAATGAGCATGCTCTTTTTATCATATCTCGGACCATTCCATCATCATATCCACAATTTGTTTGACTCTCGTCGTCTTCAAACGCGAGTGTCCTTCAATTAAAACATTCACAAAATTTAGTAGCATCTACTTCAATAATCGCCCGTATTCTAATACAAAGCTTTTTCTATTATACGCGTCAACGCGCGTATTTTCGTCAACTATATCAATCGTTTTAATTGGGGTAACGTGTATCACACGATAGCCCTATGTGTTGTTTACAACACTTTAGCATGCTAAGCTGTTAACATACTTGTACTTACCGGATTTGCGATCAAGCCTCGAACCGAACACTTTACCCTTCAACCTTGGGCTCTGATTACCAACTTGTAACACCCTAGTTATTATTTTAATGGTTTTCGTATAATTAACGAAAACAAACATGTAATTGAGATTACATAAGCATTGGAAATCTCGGGTTTATTAAAAACTTTTTATATTTTAAAAGTAAACAACATAACAAGAGTACATTCGTCGTTTAACGTAACAACGATACATAGTGCGGAAGCCTTTAACTTGGTCGTGTTCGGTTCCTCGTTGAGCTTGATTGTCCTCTGGTGCTAGAATTAAACCTGCAACTCATAAAACATGAGTTGGATTAGTCATACTTAGCTTAAAACGCGTTTAAACGAGTTCCCAAGACAAAACGGGACACGAAAACAAAATTTCGGAATAACATACGCAGTCGCGTAGCGCGACGGCTACAAGCCTATGCAGTCGCGCTACGCTACTGCCTCAATTTAAACAGAATGTTGCTGCAGCTGTGCTGCAGATTTCCAGCACGATCTGATTTCACGGAAACGACCATAACTTCTTCGTTATAGCTCCGTTTTACGCGATTCTTTTTCCTACGCGTCTGTAATTTAATTCTCCATCTAATGGAGTTAAATCCAACATACAACTTGATAAAAATTCGGACCTTTAGCTCTTCGGCTTAATGCCCTTTTTACCACATTTTGACCCGTTTATGCATTTTATCAAACGAACACATCTGTTTGATTCCTACATCACCTACACTTCTCAATTTGCTATTAACTACAATTTTAGGTTCTAATCACAAGTTTAATTCACAATTTAAAACCCTTTCTCGCTCGTATGCTTATTTTGACCCGTAAGGGTAATTAAGCACTTTCGAGCCTAAAATCGCTCTCGATTGTTTTTAGCATTTCATCACCACATTTCTTATCCTATAATCCCCTACCACAATTGTGTTTATGGCGGTTTGATGTGGTGATCTATATAAACCAAACTATTCCTCTCGAATCATCATTTTACGGCAAAAACTACAATAGTGCCGTTTGACTAATATAATACCTCTTTCAATTTCTATACTTAATCTAAGTATTTGTTTAATCATAAAACTTGTTTCCAAACAACCTTTAAAGGTTGTTTGTTCGAATTAGCTAACAAGGGCGTTTTGGTCACATTTAATCCTTCATTTTTACGATAAAGGACTTCCACTAATATTTGACCAAATTGCACTTCTTACTACAACTTATTTGTGCGTACCTGGCTCGGATCAACGTATAGACCCGTTTATACCTCGCATTTATTAACCAATATTCTATAGCGTCGCAATTATCCCAGAATTGCTACTCGTTCCTGTTTACATATGACTTGACAACCAAGATTAGTCATTATTGTCAAATGGTGTTATCTCACCATTTGACCCGTTTGGCTCATATGATCAAACATTTACATATGTAGTAAAACAAGGTTTGTAAGTTTCAAATTTACACATCCGGCCCATGTGGGATGTTACCACTTGACCCCTCCTTTTCTCTTTAACTCATTTCTTACAAATTTGACCCGTTCGGCTTACGCCATGGGTGCCCTTTTTATTGTCAATTTACATTAATCGACACTTGACTAAATTTCCATTTTTACCCCTTTTCTCAATATTAGATTACACTACGCGGTAATCTTATCAAACTCATAATCTCTTAGTCATTACATGACCGATTTATCATTTTTACCATAAACCATGGTTTTTACCATCTTTATATGTTCCGACTCGTACCAATCGCGTCGGAAATCATATTTTCATTATTATCGTTATCGCATTTATTACTTGTAAAGTAAATAAGTATTCAACAAAAGTGTGTAAGTTTCACTTACCTTTCATCCGAATTACGCTTTCCTTTTCATTCTTGATTCGTTCGACCCGCTTTCTCCTCAAGCCTTCACCTAGCTTGCCAAGCGTCAAACTATCATTGTAATTCGTAAGACGGTTATATTAGTCATCATTAATTATGACTATTCCACCTTACATATTTTCTATCACAATTACCATTCGATCTTATTAATGGTCGGTTTGACTATTTAAAAGTCAAATCACCAATTAACACATATGATTGCACTATCAAGTTCACAAGACTCAAATAGGCACATTATCAACACTTAGTTCTCATTTAGGCATTTTAACAAACACCTAATGTGCATGATTTTACATATTTACTAACTAGTTCATAACTAGTTATTTTTACCAAGATTAACATCAAAATTCACCACTATCACTTATGATCAAATACTCAAACTTGCAAATTGTTTAAGTATTTCCCGATTACTAACATGCATGATGATCCTAATCACAATCATATCATCAAATTCATCATAAGATTAAAACCCACTTAACCTAGTGTGGTAAATCATTCAATCATTCAATCCATAGCATGTTATGTATGATTTTCACTTAGGGTTTTGTTCCTAAGCAAATATACATCACTAATCTAGCCATAGCTTCTCTAATCCATGCCTAATTCACGATTAGGATGATTATCCAATTTTTACAACTTCAAGATTGTTAGAAATTCGACATACCTTACGATCCCCTTGACTTGGTGACCGTTTCTATGTGTTCAAATCCGAATTTGACCCTTGTTTGATCCTCCAATTTGAAGAATTTGTTGAGTTTAGGGTTAGCTCCCATGGAGCTTGTCTCCTGTTCTTTCTCACGCACACACACACACTCTAGTGTGTGTGTTTGTGTTTTATTTTAAGTTTATAAGTGTTATTTCAAGTTACCCGGTTTTGGTCCCTCTTGTTTGGTTAGTTATTAATTTGGTCACAACCTAATTATTTTCAACAATACTCTCACTTATTAACTAGGTTTAATATTCCTAGTTAACTTAGCGGGTTCGGGAATATTTATGACTAAGTTTATTTTAGGTCCCGTTAGCTCGGGCCTTTTATCCATTTTATTTCCTTAAAGCTTTTATTCACTTTTATTTGTTATTAGGATTAATTATTTAAATCCTAATATTCCACCGGGTAAATTTTTACCACTAACGGTACTTTACCCATCTTTTAGTATTAACGGGGTTTAATTACCAAACCCGTTTTCGGGGTGTTACAAGTCTACCCCCCTTAAAGAGGTTTCGTCCTCGAAACCTTTTCTTACATAGTTCATTGAGTTTTAAACTCAATGGGTTTGACCTGGGTAATCTCCTAAGCATTATTCATACTTTAACCAATTGTTAGTATTACCAGAAAATTTTTGGTAATATCCTTTTGGTTACAGAACCCCTACGTACCTCATACGACATAATGTAACTTGAAATAACGTAATCTCGTTATTTCCACTAGTTTATTCAATTTAGCGTTATTCATCGCTTTCATATACTATCGAATTCCTTATGAATCCGTTATTTTGACTCGTTTAAAGGCCTTTAGTGAAATCTTTTCACTTTTGTTTTCAAATTTATTGATTCGGTTCAGCTATACCGAATCTACCGCTTACTAGCAAACCAAATTTCTTGATTTGAATTGGTGACTTTAACCGGTCTCATTAACTAGTCTTATTAGTTCAGTTACTTTTATCGCTCGCTTGGTTATAATGTGATTTTACTTCACATCACATTTCCTAACCGTGATCGTGTCACATCGCGTTTAGTTTGCATCAACCTTTTTATTTTCGAAAATAACACTTTTCGAATATGTCGTCTTGCGCCTATCAGTGTCAAGACTTGTATTTTTCATGCTTATTATTTACATTACTATCAGAATTTATGTTTGTAAAACGTTATTTCTTACTAAAACCGAAGTTTTAGTTTTAGGGTCTTCTCATTAACTTTTGTTCATTATCCATACCAGGATATTGACAGTCCATAATTTATTCTTTTACAGTCTTAGTCTTATGCGGG
This sequence comes from Helianthus tuberosus, assembly GCA_030545235.1. NCBI lineage: Eukaryota > Viridiplantae > Streptophyta > Magnoliopsida > Asterales > Asteraceae > Helianthus > Helianthus tuberosus. Next base: position 92,681,599 of record CM060437.1, read on the forward strand.
GAATCACAACTAGTTCCCCTTGCTTTACACTATTGACCCGTAGATTCTTTCACTTAGCCCCAAAGGCTATTTCTTTAAGTTTTTCACCTTCTTAAGGTGAGATATTAACAACTCGTTTCCCTCTCTTTATGACCCGAGGGTCCATTTTGGTCCGTAGACCTTAACACTGTGTTTAATCCCGTAGGTTATGATGATCCCGTAGATCATCTTTTATTCTTGTCTATATTCAAATGTACATATACACATATAGCTTCCAGGCATTTCTTATTGTGTTTGGAATCGTTTACTTTCACCCTTGAACTTCAATTGACCTTGACCGTAGTCTCAGGTTTCATTTGTTTACTTCCGGACTAATCCTTCTGACTTTATGACTTCTGACGTTATTTACGCGTCAGTTTGTTCTTATGCTTACTGTTATTTGATTTGCATATATTCCTATTTGGTTATATCCCATTACCGAGCTTATTATTCTCTTGCATTGAACGCTACCTTTATCTGGTTAACGTTCATTAGTGCCATTCGGCGTTATATTGTATTCAACTTGTTTGACCTATTAATGTGAAATCCATCACTTATAATAATCAACTTTATTCTTTATTCAACCCATTCGACTTCGAATAGTTGAACATATTTACTCACAATTTCTATTTACGAGATTTTATAGTCATAACTCGTAATCCAAGTCCTTTGATTTCTCAACCCGTGTTCACGTCTCTTGGTTTCTACGCATGTGTTTAATTCTTACCCATTAACCGGGTGTTTTACCGAAGTCGTTATTATTGCAACCCTCCCGGTATGCATTAAGACCTCGCTTCATTTTTATATTCTGACTTTGCCCTTAAGTTTGACGTTTTACAAAAACGACTCGTTAAGGGATATATTTGCATTTTCCAGGTTCGGGTGTAAGTACACTCCTTCCCAATACTTGTCTAAATCATTTTACATGCTTGCGTTTTCTGGGTTCGAGTGTAAGTACACTCCCTCCCAATACTTGTCTAAATCGTTTTGCATGCTTGCGTTTTCTGGGTTCGAGTGTAAGTACACTCCCTCCCAATACTTGTCTAAATCGTTTTACATGCTTGCGTTTTCTGGGTTCGAGTGTAAGTACACTCCATCCCAATACTTGTCTAAATCGTTTTACATGCTTGCGTTTTCTGGGTTCGAGTGTAAGTACACTCCCTCCCAATACTTGTCTAAATCGTTTTACATGCTTGTTTGTCCCTTCACTCGGGCTCATTATCCTAATGTAACACGCTTCCGTCACTCGGTTGTGTGTTTACATTATTTTCAAATATCTTGCTTATCTGTCTCATTTGGGTACTTTTTTTTTTAACTAGTCCCATTCACCCCGCCATTACCACATCGGACGTAAACGTGTCCGCCATAAGAAGTTCATGGTATCATATGCCACTACTTACTTGGCCAGAGTAAGCGATTAACACATGATACACATGACCTTTTTATAGTTTTCACATCACGCCCTATGTAAGTAATACCTCTACTTGTTTTTCTTGGAAACAATATCCTGGATAGGTATTCTATTCAGGTTTTTCCCAAGTTTTCTATCTACATATGCAACTTTTAATCTTTATGTATTTGTTGCATATTACTATTCATGTAATAATTTAAAGCGTGTACCTGATTTTGCTTGCTTTAACAGGCTTTCCTTGCCATTAGCTTATCTGCGATCATTACGCGATTTAGGTCCTTAATGAGCATGCTCTTTTTATCATATCTCGGACCATTCCATCATCATATCCACAATTTGTTTGACTCTCGTCGTCTTCAAACGCGAGTGTCCTTCAATTAAAACATTCACAAAATTTAGTAGCATCTACTTCAATAATCGCCCGTATTCTAATACAAAGCTTTTTCTATTATACGCGTCAACGCGCGTATTTTCGTCAACTATATCAATCGTTTTAATTGGGGTAACGTGTATCACACGATAGCCCTATGTGTTGTTTACAACACTTTAGCATGCTAAGCTGTTAACATACTTGTACTTACCGGATTTGCGATCAAGCCTCGAACCGAACACTTTACCCTTCAACCTTGGGCTCTGATTACCAACTTGTAACACCCTAGTTATTATTTTAATGGTTTTCGTATAATTAACGAAAACAAACATGTAATTGAGATTACATAAGCATTGGAAATCTCGGGTTTATTAAAAACTTTTTATATTTTAAAAGTAAACAACATAACAAGAGTACATTCGTCGTTTAACGTAACAACGATACATAGTGCGGAAGCCTTTAACTTGGTCGTGTTCGGTTCCTCGTTGAGCTTGATTGTCCTCTGGTGCTAGAATTAAACCTGCAACTCATAAAACATGAGTTGGATTAGTCATACTTAGCTTAAAACGCGTTTAAACGAGTTCCCAAGACAAAACGGGACACGAAAACAAAATTTCGGAATAACATACGCAGTCGCGTAGCGCGACGGCTACAAGCCTATGCAGTCGCGCTACGCTACTGCCTCAATTTAAACAGAATGTTGCTGCAGCTGTGCTGCAGATTTCCAGCACGATCTGATTTCACGGAAACGACCATAACTTCTTCGTTATAGCTCCGTTTTACGCGATTCTTTTTCCTACGCGTCTGTAATTTAATTCTCCATCTAATGGAGTTAAATCCAACATACAACTTGATAAAAATTCGGACCTTTAGCTCTTCGGCTTAATGCCCTTTTTACCACATTTTGACCCGTTTATGCATTTTATCAAACGAACACATCTGTTTGATTCCTACATCACCTACACTTCTCAATTTGCTATTAACTACAATTTTAGGTTCTAATCACAAGTTTAATTCACAATTTAAAACCCTTTCTCGCTCGTATGCTTATTTTGACCCGTAAGGGTAATTAAGCACTTTCGAGCCTAAAATCGCTCTCGATTGTTTTTAGCATTTCATCACCACATTTCTTATCCTATAATCCCCTACCACAATTGTGTTTATGGCGGTTTGATGTGGTGATCTATATAAACCAAACTATTCCTCTCGAATCATCATTTTACGGCAAAAACTACAATAGTGCCGTTTGACTAATATAATACCTCTTTCAATTTCTATACTTAATCTAAGTATTTGTTTAATCATAAAACTTGTTTCCAAACAACCTTTAAAGGTTGTTTGTTCGAATTAGCTAACAAGGGCGTTTTGGTCACATTTAATCCTTCATTTTTACGATAAAGGACTTCCACTAATATTTGACCAAATTGCACTTCTTACTACAACTTATTTGTGCGTACCTGGCTCGGATCAACGTATAGACCCGTTTATACCTCGCATTTATTAACCAATATTCTATAGCGTCGCAATTATCCCAGAATTGCTACTCGTTCCTGTTTACATATGACTTGACAACCAAGATTAGTCATTATTGTCAAATGGTGTTATCATCACCATTTGACCCGTTTGGCTCATATGATCAAACATTTACATATGTAGTAAAACAAGGTTTGTAAGTTTCAAATTTACACATCCGGCCCATGTGGGATGTTACCACTTGACCCCTCCTTTTCTCTTTAACTCATTTCTTACAAATTTGACCCGTTCGGCTTACGCCATGGGTGCCCTTTTTATTGTCAATTTACATTAATCGACACTTGACTAAATTTCCATTTTTACCCCTTTTCTCAATATTAGATTACACTACGCGGTAATCTTATCAAACTCATAATCTCTTAGTCATTACATGACCGATTTATCATTTTTACCATAAACCATGGTTTTTACCATCTTTATATGTTCCGACTCGTACCAATCGCGTCGGAAATCATATTTTCATTATTATCGTTATCGCATTTATTACTTGTAAAGTAAATAAGTATTCAACAAAAGTGTGTAAGTTTCACTTACCTTTCATCCGAATTACGCTTTCCTTTTCATTCTTGATTCGTTCGACCCGCTTTCTCCTCAAGCCTTCACCTAGCTTGCCAAGCGTCAAACTATCATTGTAATTCGTAAGACGGTTATATTAGTCATCATTAATTATGACTATTCCACCTTACATATGTTCTATCACAATTACCATTCGATCTTATTAATGGTCGGTTTGACTATTTAAAAGTCAAATCACCAATTAACACATATGATTGCACTATCAAGTTCACAAGACTCAAATAGGCACATTATCAACACTTAGTTCTCATTTAGGCATTTTAACAAACACCTAATGTGCATGATTTTACATATTTACTAACTAGTTCATAACTAGTTATTTTTACCAAGATTAACATCAAAATTCACCACTATCACTTATGATCAAATACTCAAACTTGCAAATTGTTTAAGTATTTCCCGATTACTAACATTCATGATGATCCTAATCACAATCATATCATCAAATTCATCATAAGATTAAAACCCACTTAACCTAGTGTGGTAAATCATTCAATCATTCAATCCATAGCATGTTATGTATGATTTTCACTTAGGGTTTTGTTCCTAAGCAAATATACATCACTAATCTAGCCATAGCTTCTCTAATCCATGCCTAATTCACGATTAGGATGATTATCCAATTTTTAAAACTTCAAGATTGTTAGAAATTCGACATACCTTACGATCCCCTTGACTTGGTGACCGTTTCTATGTGTTCAAATCCGAATTTGACCCTTGTTTGATCCTCCAATTTGAAGAATTTGTTGAGTTTAGGGTTAGCTCCCATGGAGCTTGTCTCCTGTTCTTTCTCACGCACACACACACACACACACTCTAGTGTGTGTGTTTGTGTTTTATTTTAAGTTTATAAGTGTTATTTCAAGTTACCCGGTTTTGGTCCCTCTTGTTTGGTTAGTTATTAATTTGGTCACAACCTAATTATTTTCAACAATACTCTCACTTATTAACTAGGTTTAATATTCCTAGTTAACTTAGCGGGTTCGGGAATATTTATGACTAAGTTTATTTTAGGTCCCGTTAGCTCGGGCCTTTTATCCATTTTATTTCCTTAAAGCTTTTATTCACTTTTATTTGTTATTAGGATTAATTATTTAAATCCTAATATTCCACCGGGTAAATTTTTACCACTAACGGTACTTTACCCATCTTTTAGTATTAACGGGGTTTAATTACCAAACCCGTTTTCGGGGTGTTACACATATACATTTTTATTCACCGAAAATAATATATTTTTTTCTTGTAAAAAATATTATATAAATTTGTAATAATTGTGAAAATCATATTTTTGTTCTTTTGGTGTCCAAAATATTATTTACCAAAATATACTCATGAATAATATTTTCGGAATATTTTGTAAGTTATATTCCTTTGTTCGGTTTCATCAATATTTTGGGTAAAATTTGTATATTCATATTCTTGGAATTTCGGTAATATTTTGGACTGTAATTTCTGGTATTTCGGTGGGTTATATTATTTCAAGTCCTAAAATAATATAATTAATACACATAATATACAAATAATCACACACATGGTGTCTTCTAAATATATATTTCCTAAATACATATTTAGTCATTTTTATTTATAAAAACCAACCTCCAATATTTGTAATTTTGGTAACAAAAATTATGGCAAACTTTATGTAAAAATTCATGGTTTGAAATACCCTTGTAAATATTTGTTTGGAAATATTTTTCTAAGTGTTTAATTTTTAGAAAAATGTTGCCATAGTTTCCCCTAAAAATGGAGGTTTCCATACCTTGAAGGTATATCATTTTCTTTTGTAAACCAACACAATCAATCAACAATACACAATCTATACTTACCGATTTTGCCAAAAACAAGCATAAACTACCACTTCATGAACTTGAAAATTTATAAAAATTTGTAGTAACTTACTAGTGTATTTAGTAAGTCTTGTTACCCTTTAAAGTGTGGTTGTTTCTTTAAAAACATCATTTTTAAAGAAAATGGTTCTTTACAACTTATAATCACATTTTCTAAAAATGTTTTTTCTTGGATTTCTCTTGTTACATAAGTGTTTCTACACTTGTTTAACCACCAAAAATGATGGTTATCTATTTAAGAACCAAGATTTAGTAAAACTTGTATTTTTAACTTGGTTTCTTGAAAAATCACTCTTGAAATCTTAGATTTACAAGACTTACAACTCACTTTAATCATCATTTTACAAGAAAACATTATATCCTTTCAAGTTCATGTCTTTCATGAGGATGATCTACTAATCCTTAACATTTTCATCCTCTCATCTTGCTAGATTATGTTTTTAATCATGATCTAGCAAGATCATATGATGATCTACATCATTTACACAAGTAAACAACAATCAACAAGTAAATCATCACATAAACAACATGGTTTCTTCATGATTTAAGCTTATGTTCAAGTTTCATTCTCTTGATTCTTAGTGTTCTTCAAGTTTATCATCATGTGTCATTCTTTAACCATTTATATAAGATGTAAAATGGAAGGATTAGTGTTCTTACCACTAGCTCAAGGCTAGGGATGATCAAGAGAAGAAAAGAGTTGGATAAAAGCAAATAGAGAAGGTCCTTGAACTTTCAAAAGCTCCTAGCTTCCTTATGCACCTTCTAACACTCTTGTATAAGCTTGGAATGTATGGAGGAGGATGATTGAATGATGGTGAGGATGGTGGTGTTGGTTACGGCTGAAGCCAAGAGGGAGAGAAGAGAAAGAAGTGGTGTTGAGTATGAAATGAGAAATGAAAGCTTATGTTACTAGTAGGTTATACTTATAACCAAAATCAAGTAATTTCCAAGGGTTTTTATGTTTAGGAAAGCAAGACATGATCTATTAGAATATTAAAACAAATCCAAAAGGTGGGGGCCATGTTGGCCGTCCCATAGTTGGGGGGGGGGGTATGTAGGCTAGGTTGTAACTAAATGTTAGTTATTATGGTTAGAATCCAAGTGTTAGTTAGGTATTTAGTTGTTAGATGTTTATATATTGTGTTATGATGTTCGGGGACCATTACTAGCTTGGTAATGTTAAAACAGTGCTTCTAGTGAGAATTTGGTGTTTCGGGTAGTGTCCGGTTGGTTACCGGTTCGTTAAGGTGCTAAACTATGCAGTTTAGTGAGCTTTATGTACCCTTTTGTGACAGTTTCGATTCCTGACACTTAGGAAAGCATTCAGGACCATTTAACCACATTTCTACATGATATAAGTGTGTTTAAATGCTGAATTTGCTGATTTTCTGCAGAATTCTGCAGTTTATGTGAATTTTAGGCACTTTGCGGCACTTAAATTTTCTCTAGGAAGACAGTTTTGTGATCCTTACTTTCCTACACACTCTACTAGTGTCATACTTGGTTTCTGGCTCATTTTGTGTCTCAACACATTGTCTGTCTATGTACTGAACTTCGTCAGCATTTTTCTGATTTGTCTGAGAACTGTGCTAACTGTATTTCGTGCATCATTTGATTTAAATAAGGGTCTCATACAATAATGATATGTCATTTGCAATATGTGATGCACATGTAAGTATAAAGCAGAAATCAGAAAGCAATTCAAATCATTAATTGAAATGCAGCACAATCATTAAGCACTAATTATGGTTTAATAGTTGTACGGATACCTGAAATTTTGACAGTTGTCACAATGTTGCCAATATTGTAGTTCGATAAAACGTGGATGACATGATTGGCAAAATATATACGTAGCCTTCTGGATGCATGGATTAGTGCTAGAACTAGTTTTTCCATGATAGAATATCTGGTTTCTGGATCATTCAAAGTGCGACTGACATAGTATACTGGTGTCTACACGCCGTGTCGATCGACCAAAAGAACTGCCCCCACTGCCTTCTTCGATGCTGACAGGTACATGACCAACGGCTCATCTTTCATTGGGGTTGTTAATGTTGGTAGGCGTATCAAACAATCCTTCATTTCTCTGAATGCAAGTTCTGCTTCTAGGGTCCACATGAATTGATTTTTCTTCACACAGTTACGAAGGGTTTTGATAAATGGGAATGACTTTGCCGCGTGATTAGCCAGGAAACGATTTAGCGCTGCTAAACGTCCTGCCAGTTTCTGCATTTCCTTTATTGTGAATGGGGAAGGCATTCGTTCTATTGCTTGCACCTTTTCGGGATTGACCTTGAACCCATCTTTCGTAATGATGAAGCCTAGAAATTTTCCTTCTTCCATTCAAAAGGAGCATTTGGTTGGGTTCAGTTTGATGTTTACCCCTCGTAATGTGTCAAACGCCTTCTGAATGTTTTCCAACATCAGATCTTCTTCTTTGCTCATGATGACTAAATCATCCTTGTAAACTTCAATGTACTTTCCGATAGCATCGCTAAATGTTTCATTCATTAGCCTTTGGTGCATTGCTCTTGCATTATTTAGCCCAAAGGGCATTTTCGTGCAACAATACAACCCTGTTGGCGTGCTGAATGTCGTCTTATCTTTGTCTTGGATTGCCATCTGCACTTGATGGTATCCTTTGTAACAATCGAGAAAACATTTCCATCGGAAGGATGCCAATGAGTCTATCTTTTCATCAATCTCGGGTAAAGATTAACAATCTCTCGGGCAAGCTTTGTTCAGATCTTTATAGTCTACAAACATTCTCCAACCGCCATTTCCTTTTGGTACCATTACCGGGATCGCAAACCAGGTCTGGATCGTACTTCCCTGATGATGCCGGCATTGAGCAACTATGTGATTTGTTCTTGCATGGCTTCGTGTTTTACTTCTCCTAAATGGCGTTTGGTGTGTACGACAGGTTTGGCATTTTCAGCAACATTCAATATGTGTCCTGTGATGTGTCGTGGAACGCCGACCATATCAGCTGGTGTCCAAGCGAAAACATCCATATTTTTGAATAATAATTTCTTGAGCAATGCGCGTGTTATTTCTGATATTGCAGGACCTAGAGTGATTGTTTGCTCTGGATACTTCCTGTTAAGAATCCACTTCTCAGGTTCCGCGTGCGGAGTTGGCTTACTTGACTTTGAAGGTCGCACTTCATCAGTTACGAGCACTTCTTTGCTTGCATAGATTATGGCTACTCCTGTCTCTGTCGGAAATCCTACCGCTGAGTGTGGCCCTGAACATATCATGTTGAAGTCTCCTTGAGACTCTCTTCCCAAAAGAATATCATGCCGTGAGTTCACCGGTAAGACGATGAACATAACTTCTTCAGTTCTGGAATTCTTCCCATCAGAGAGTAGCACCAAGAAAGATATCTGGCCAAGGGTAAAGACAGCTTCGTTGTAGAAACCAGTGAGTGGGTAGTACATTGGCTCCAAGCACGCCTTATCCTCTTGGTCTAGTTGGTTGAAACATTGCTCGTATATGATGTCCGTGGTGCTTCCTAGGTCGATAAAAATGTAGTACGTTTGGTAGTGGCCAAACACACCAGAAATGACGATGGGTCTTCTTTCTCTTGGACCACCTCGTACTTCCGGGAAAACGAATTGCCTCTCGCTCCAGGAGTCGTCCTTGGCGCGCTTGTTGTAATTTTTCCTGGGTCTTCTCTGACCCCTTTGAATCATATGTGTTTCCAGCTTTCAAAGTTTCTTGTTATCTGGACCCTCTTCTCTTCTCTGGATCTGACGGTTGTCTATTTTCCCCCTTTGATCAAATGAGTGAGCTTACCGCCCTTCAGAGCTCATTCTATCTCATGTCTTAAACTAATACAGTCATCTGTTAGATGGCCTGTATCTTTGTGAAATTCACAAAAGAGGTTCGGGTCTTGCCCTCTTTTGTTGCGCATCTGCAATGGAGCTTTGAACTGATGGTTTTCTGTCGACAAGACTTCAGAAGGGGTTTTATGAGAGGTGTCCATTACTTTTCTTTGTTTTCTTTCTTAACCTCTTTTCGATAGCTGATTTGGTTGATGGTCGCACGCGCGTCCTTAGCTGGCGGGCTTCTTTCTTTATAGCCAGATGTCTTCCAGGGTTGACCCTTCCCCTTCTTGTTGCGTCTATCGTTGGCGTGCTGACTATAGCTATACTAACGGCTGTCATCGCTGATCAGATGTTTATCGGTTCTAGCAATGGTTTTCGCTGCTTCGATGAAAGTATCCCAGTCTTTGGGACCTCCATCCCTGCCCTTGACTCTCTTGATTAAGTCGTCACACTTGACAGCTCTCATGAAATGTGTGCGCATCATTTTCTCCCCAACATCTCCTATTTTCAAACATTCTTTGTTGTATCTAGTGATAAGTCTTCAATGCATTCATGATCTTTTCTCCAGATGTTTAAACAGTCCGCAGGGTCTCTGGTATGTCTGCGCTGTTGGGAGAAGTGTGTTAGAAACTTGTTCTGAAAGTCCATCCAGGACTTGATCCTTCCTTCTGGCAGGCTATCAAACCATGTGCGTGCTGCGTCAACGAAGGTTTGTATGAACAAATGGCACCAAGTTAGTAATGACCACCCACCTACCACTCCTACATCGGTGAATACTTGAAGATGATCATCGGAGTCAGTAATGACATTATACTTTCCCACATTGTGTGGCAGCTTTGTCTTGTCTATTACGGCCGTGGCAATTTCTCTGATGAACTTCGATTTCTCAGCTATGCCTTCAGGACGATAGCTTAAGGAGTAGTCATGTTCGGCGTTTGGATTGTATCCCGCGCGTGCGCGAGGTCTGTATGCTTCATGGTTCGGTGGTAGTCTGCTGAAAACAGAGCTTTCTTCTTGCTTATAAGTTGAGTCATCTTCTTCATTGTAACTCTCCCATTCGTTATAAATGTTGCGCGGGCCTAAGCGGCTGTGCAACGTAGGTTTCCTTTGTTGGTAGGTGTACTGCTCATAATTGCTTTCTGTCTCACCATAGGTGTCGTGCGTGTCATACACGCTTTGTCTCCTGATGGTGGATGATTTCTCATGTTGCTGATTCCGCGCGTGCGCCTGCGCATGTGTTTGTTGCAGAATTTGGGTGTTTGGTGGCGTTTGAGGTGGAATAACAAAGGCGGATGGTGCAGCTTGTACCTGGAGCAATGCTTGTTGTGCGCTTAACTGCGCATAGACCATGTTTAGTGATGCTGTCTGTTTGGCGTACCAGGAGGCCAGAGTTTCTCATTCAGGTAGCCCTAATATAGCTGAGAAGTTTAGCTGAGCCTGAGCCGATGGTGCTGAAGGACCTGCACCATGGTTTGGCGTTTGAACTCCTAGAGTTGTTTGGTGGGTGACTCCAGGGGCTGTTTGGTTGATAGTCCAGACTTGACTTGGTTGATAACTCTGGAAGAACTTCCAAAGAAATTAGGTATTTCATTGTTCAGTGGTTCTTCTCTGATTGTCCCGTTCCTTTGGTGCCCTTGGACGTGAACGGTGTCCGTAGGCAGCACAAAGGAAGAGCTTTCTCCATTTTCGTGAAGACAAGAGTTTTGTTCAGCCATTCGAAGAGTGTTTTTGAAGAGAAAAGAGATGAAAAGGGTTGCAAAAAGATGCGGTGGGCGCCAATGATTAAAGACTGGTTAACGCTAGGCTAACCAGCTGGGTCGTCTCGTGAATATGGGTTCAATCACTTCCTCCACTCGCCGACTGCTGGATTCCTGCAAAACAGAACACCAGTGCGCCACAAGGAGGGGAATAGGGGGGTTCTCCTTGTGACGACCCTTCGGCGTGAGAATAAGTAATGTTATGAGGAGAATAGTGTGTGTTGTAGGTGAAATAGAGAGAGAGCAAAATGTTAAACCTGAGGGAGGAGTCTCCTATTTATAGCTGAAGGATGAAGGAGGGCATTGCCAGCTGCTGCTGAATGCCAGCTATCCGACCAAGAGGAATATCCTCTTGGTCTCCTCTGTCATGCTCAGAGTAGTGGATGACGTGGCGCATCTCTATTCGCCCAGATAAGAGAATTCTAGTAGTGGTTGTCGGCCTGTCCTAGGAATATCTTGCAGGTCCAGCTGGCATCCGTCTATTGGTGACACGTTTTGTCCTTTTTGTCTGGGAGAGCATCTTTGGTGTCACATGCGATTTCTTCCAGAAGCTTTTAGAAGCTTCTAGATGTGCTCTGCTGATGTAGGCGCCATACTGGATAAAAGTGGTGTGGTCCCTGCCATGTATGTATGAACTTGAGACCATACCTCTTCAGGACTATTTAATAAACAAATATTGTGTTGAGTTTTATTTTTAAAAGTGCAGTAATATTAAGTGTGATTTATGGTGAAATTAACCTAATTACTAATTAGGATGGTAAATGTTAGATAATGAATAGTAAAAAATGTGAAACATGAAGTGTAAAAAAGTAAAGGGGTATTGGATTTTAATAATCCAAAGTTTCACCCGTTGGCCACTAATAATTCCAACTTCAAAAATTCCCTGTAACAATCCTAACTTGTATGATTTTGGCCACCAATGATCCTTGTCTAACTGGGTTAGTTAAAAGTGACGTGGCAAGTGACGTGGCAGCTGACGTGTTTAAAACTTGAAATATTTTGGCCACCAATAATCCCAAGTTTCACTAATTGGCCGGTAATAATCCTCCAGTCACCACCATCATCTCCTCCAGTCACCACCATCATCTCCGACCACCTCCATCTCCTCCACTGCCACCACCATCTCCTCCAGTCACCACCATCATCTCCGACCTCCACCTCCATCATCTGCCACCAGAAACCACTATCACCTGCGACCACCTCCATCACCTACCCAACTCCGGTGACCTGCAACTTATTCCGACGACCCGTTTTACCCCTAAAAACACCAAACGAGACCACCACCAATCATCTCCGACCTCCTATAATCTTCTCCGCTTCTCAAAAGTTTAAAATTTCCACCATCTATGCAACTCCGGTGACCTGCAACTTATTCCGACGACCTTCTTTACCCCTGAAACCACCAAAGGAGACCACCACTTGTCATCTCCAACCTCTAGTGACCTTCTCCGCCTCTCAAAACTTCAAAATTTCCATCATATCTAGGTATCACGTTTTTCCGGTGAGGCGGTTGGAGTTGTGGATGGCAGTTTAATGGTGGTGGCCGGAGGTTGGAAGGGTGGGGTGTTCGGTGGATATGGTGAATCGGAGGTGGTCGGAGGTGATGGTGGTGGGTGATGGTGGTAGTCGGAGATGATGGTGGTGGCTGGAGGAGATGGTGGTGGCAGTGGAGGAGGAGGAGGAGGTGGAGGTGGAGGTCGGAGATGATGGTGGTGACTGGTCGGAGATGGTGGTGGCAGTGGAGGAGATGGAGGTGGTCGGAGATGATGGTGGTGACTGGAGGAGATGATGGTGGTGACTGGAGGATTATTACCGGCCAATTAGTGAAACTTGGGATTATTGGTGGCCAAAATATTTCAAGTTTTAAACACGTCAGCTGCCACGTCACTTTTAACTAACCCAGTTAGACAAGGATCATTGGTGGCCAAAATCATACAAATTGAGATTGTTACAGGGAATTTTTGAAGTTGGGATTATTAGTGGCCAACGGGTGAAACTTTGGATTATTAAAATCCAATACCCCAAAAGTAAAAGGAAAAACAAATGAAGTGACGCGTCACACATGAGGTCAAAGATAGTAACTTAGAATGTTTTTGCTGTCAGAATTTTTGACAGTAGTCGTTGTGAGTTGTGACGTGTGAAAACCGAAAAAGAGTTCAGACGTTATGTCAAAGTGTGTGGACTAAAATAACTAATAAATATGGAATAACGTGCATTAAAATATATGGTTAGGTTTCTATATTAAAAATACTATATTTTCTAGAACAAATTGATGATGAAGATGACACTCTAATTTCTTTAACAACACTATATAAAGCAAAGCGGTGTCAGCAAGAAACCGTAAATCCTAAAGAAAATTAAGCTATTACATTCATAACTAATTCAATTCATACGTTAAAAACACACCAGCTATCTCAATTCAACACATAAAACTTAGATTTTTTTTATCCAAATAAATGTCTCCTCCTTTTATTAAGTCCACAATTATCCCATTCAATATACAGTTATGATCAAACTCTTTATCATTCGTGTTATTCCAAATTCTCCACCAAGATCGATACAATAAACTTTTTCCATGTGACCCATTTTGGACAGAGGTGTCTCTAAGAATTCACGTACCCTAATGAGCTTGAAAAAATGTGTCCTTAAGTAATGTTTTACTATTATTTAAAAAAAAATCAAATTAATATTGGGCTCAATAAACCTAATGTCAAGTGGGCTAAATTCTAAACCATAAAAAATGATTTGTAAATTAATATTAGAATTGGTATGTGTTTACTATTTTAAAAAATAACATATATATCGGTTTTTTTTTAAATCGTGTGCCCCTCGAAATCAAGGGCCTTATGCGGAGGTCCTCCCCGCACACCATCAAAGCCGCCACTGATTTTGGGGGTGAAAGAAAATGCATGTAAATAGATATATGTTTTAGTAAATGTAATTAAAGCTAAATATACATATAGTTGAAGCTTGAAAATCGATTAATACTTTACTCACGTTTTTGTTAACAATTGATGAAATGAAGATAATGGCAACTAAGGATTTCTTTATATTAAGATGCTGGAGAATACAAGAATAAAAGTCAAATAAAACAAGCTTGAAACACCAAGAAATGGAAACATAACCCAAAAAATAAATTACACCTAGAGTTCCAATCTAGTATATTTAAAAACAGGCCCATCTGGTTGGTCTGGCCCAACAAGCTTCTTCAATTAGTGCAAGGCCCGACGAGTTATGAAGAAGCCCAATAGGTTGGTGGATTGAGCTCCACGTTGCATCAGACCCACGTTTTGTTTACTGTATGTTTCCTTTTACTTTATGTTTGAAAGAGTCAAGTGCATGTCTGGGTAGTTATTTTGCATGATAGGTGGACACTAAATAAGGAATATGGGTGAATAACCTATATTCCCTGTACCTTTAAATCCATGTTTGTTTTTGAGTTTAGAATATACACAGAAAGTTGCTCCAAGCATCAACTCTAAGTCCTTAAACTCTCTCTCCCTAATTCTTCTCTCTAGTGCCGTCATTTGGTGCTTTCGTTCTCAACTCACTTGTCGCCATGCCTCCCGCCATGACACCCGTAGTGATGATAATTAGGGTTGTTTATGAGCCGAGCCGTGTTAGGGCAAGCTTGGGCTCGGCTCGATTATAAACCGAGCTGGCTCGGCTCGGCTTGGATTTGAAACCGAGATGAAAATCTAAGCTCGGGCTCGGCTTGGTTTTAAACCGAGCTGGCTCAGCTCAGCTTGGTTTGGCTCGATTTTAAAAATAAAAGTTAATACGTAGCTCTCAAAATTCAGTATTCTAAAATATTATTCAATACTTCAAAAGAACATATTCAAAACAAGTTAAACCTTATACATTACAAGCTAAAATCACGTTCAACAACGCAAAATAAGTTTTATATTTCAAGTAAATACAATATTTATTCATTAGCATGGCAATCATCAACCTTTAAATATGCTATAGATATCAAACTACAAGCCTAAATACATGTAAATAATAATCAATTTTTTTTTTAATATATTATATGTATATAAAAATAAAATATATTATAAGTAAAATAATTCGAGCTAAGCCGAGCCGAGCTACCAAGCGAGCCAAACCGAGCCAATTTGGCTCGTCACGAGCCGAGCCAAGCTAGGCTCGCTTTCTAACCGAGCCGAGCCGGCTCGGCTCACTTTCAAACCGAGCCATATCGAGCGAGCTTTTTCCGAGCTAAATCCGAGCGAGCTCCGAGCCACGAGCTTTTTGGACAGCCCTAATGATAATCCACCACATCTCGCCGACCTAATCACCCAGCTCATCACAGCCACTAAATTCACTGGTTTATCTTCTTCTTCATCATCTTTTATCCAAAACTAACATTCACATATTCAATTCTACATTACATTTTCACCCTAATTTAAACTTAAAGATTCAAAATTAAAATTTAGTTTATCGTTACCTTGGTAAAAATCGTGTTTCGGTTACGAGAAACGTCGTCGGAAAATACTTGATGATCGTTGGAGTTGGTATTTCTTCACCGAAAATGGTTTCAGGTGGTACGTTTTTCTTGTTTAAAGTTTTGAGTGGCTTAGTAGGGATGGTGGTGAACGAAAAGTGGTTATGGTTACCAGAACTGGGTTTTCTTTGCTAGCTTTAATGGAAAATAAGGCAGTTTGTGAAGCAAGCTAAGGATAGTTTGCGAACAATTGAAGGCTCTATTTATAACAACCCTCCTAAAATAATTCTGACACCCTAAAATATTTAGAATATTCCTATACGTCCTTAAATACACCCCGTATACGCAAATTGGCCCAAAATACCTTAATTTTTATAAAAATTAATTAAAAAAAATTGAGCATCTCTGGCGGGCCGCGAAGACTTTCAATTCGTCTTACGCGGGCCGCGACAACTCTAGGTCAGGGCGGCACCCTGAGCTACCACGTGGCCTAACACACGGACAAGCTACACTTGTGAGTCAACACAGCTAGGCCCTACTTCCCCTATGTCGCGGGCCGCGAAGGCTAAGCCTTCGGCTTACGCGGGGCGCGACAGACTTGAAATCAGCTCCTATAAATTGGGAGCATCGGCCATCAGTTTACGATGTTCAAAAAAGAAATTTCTCTCTTAATTCTATAGTGTAGAAGTTATAATCGGGTATTATACCCACTAAAGTAGTGAAGCTTTGCCTCGTTGTAAGTATTTTAACCCCCGGTTACGTATTAGATACGCTGCCCGATTGATCTAGTGCTTCGTAACGGCTGTCGAGATTCTGCCCGACGTAGTCGTTGGAGTTCTGTCTCGAGGAAGGTATAACTAATGTAAATATTGTGTTATTATACTAACACGTGTGCATTGTTTAATTAAGAGATTTTAACCAGGAAACCACCAGGAAAAGTCTAAAGTAGCAATGTGAGCAATCTCCTTTTTGTAAACCTTTTTACAAACTATTTTTACAAAACCTTAAATAATTTACAACGTGATTAGCAGTGATTGAGTCTTTGTAATTCTTCAATTACTGCCGGTATGTTGGGGTTTTGTATACAAAATGTGGAACACGTTACCATTGAACAACGAGATAGCCAATGTGTAATATGACCCACCAGTCAGGATTGACAATACTGAATGAGTAATTGTGTAGATATAAACATTGTAATTGCTCTCAATACTGTTAAAGAATAAATGCTTCTTGATTAAACTGGGATTCACTCACCAGTATTTTCCACTGACAAATGTTTTTAAAAAGCGTTTCAGGTAACAAAATGTGAAAGCCAATTAGAAGCCAGCTGGAGAGCACTGAAGGCTTGGAAAATGTGGCTATAAAACTTACCTAAATAAAGACGATGTTTTAAATTCAATAAATTAGGGTTTATCCCTATAAACATGTTTGTAATAGAAACTTGGGTTTTACCCATGTGTTTTTAATATAAAAATGTGGTATTTTACTCTGATAAAATATTTCCTAACTACGGTCCTGATGAAATTTCCGCTGCCAAATAATGATAAACAATGATACCACTAAATATGAGTTCGCGTCCGCTTGATCCCAGGAGATAGGGGCCGGGGGTTGTGATAAAATGTGGTATCAGAGCTACAGCCACTAATTTCAGCCAAAGAGGTGTTCTGCTGACAATTAAATTATCAATTTTGTTAGGAAATAATCAACAAGACTATGTGCATACGTGTAAATTATTATTTTGTGTTATTTGACCATTTGTTAGTTTACAGCATGAGTGACCAAGGACCTTTAGACGCTTACCGTCAACTGTCTGGTTCACCTAGGGACGAAGGCACCTCTTCACAGCCTACCCCCTCGGGGTATTCGGCTGATACCGAAGAAGGAATTTTCGTGTTCAAGGATCATTCTGAGGAGCCATTCCCTCCTAAGAAGAGAGGATGGTTCAGCAGAGGAGCTCATGAACGTAGAAAGAGGATGAGAAGAATGCAACAACAGCGGGCCTTAGCAGCGGCCAATAGAGAAATGAATGTTCACACTCAGGATATCCTCAATAGGAGACTAGCTAATTTCCACATTTTAGCTACTACCGCTGCCGACCCTAATCTAGAACAACTCATAGCACCCCAGCCTTTACCACTATTTCCCACACAACCCATGGAAGTTGAACTAAACCCAATAGACCAGCCACAATATCCTGCTTTTGACCCAGCTGAGATTCCTAGGGTACCTGCACCCCATCCTCCAGATTATAACCCATGGTTTGACGACCACAAGGATTACCAGCAACGTTACCCAATCCCAATAGAGGAGCCCATGCAAGACCTAGTAGGACCCTATCCCGACTTGGATCCCCTAGACCCCTATTATGATAATGACTAATACATCAGGGAAATTCTAGAGAATCCAGACCCTCAGGAAGAACAGATGCCACAATGCCCAGATCCCATACCAGCACCCGCACCACCCATGAGCACTGAGAATCTGCAAGAACTCCGAACCTTTGGTGAGGAGATATTAGAAGGAAGTGAGAGGATGAGATAGATAGGGGAACGACTCGTCTGGAAATATGACGAGCGTAATATGGAGTTTTTGATGAACCCTATCACTAATAATAGTAATAAAAATAATATATATATATATATATATATGTGTGTGTGTGTGTGTCTATGTTTGAATATATATATATATATATATATATAATATTGTAGTATAGACCATTTTATGGTTAGTGATGCATATTAGTATTGTAATTTTTAATTCCAGTTGTATTTGTAATAAATATAGACGCATAATATAAAATAGAGTAAAGTTGCAACGTTCGACGATTTTGGATCAACATGCTTACGGTGTGATTGTTGCATTGGATATTTTCATGCGATATTAATACTTGGTAATTGTTTAAAATCCAGATGGCCGACGCAGCAAATCCGGAAAACCAGAATAATGAAAATCAAATAAATAACAGTGAAATTCCACACATTGTAACCCAAGGAATTAGAGATGCCATGCCAGCTATCATCCAAAATGTTAGGGACGCAGAAAATAATAATAAAAGTGATAATGGGAGTAAGCGAACCCATATTGAACTTAGTCACATCGTGCACAATGGACCCGTTTTTCAAATGCCAATTCCAAAAAGAAGAAGAACCATGTCTTATGGTTGTTCTTACAAAGAATTATAGTCCTGCAAACCAATAGAATTCTCTGGAAATGAAGGGGCCATTGCAGCTCTACGCTGGATAGAAAAGACTAAGGCAGTCTTAAAAATAAGCAAGTGCGCAGAAGAAGATAAGATCATGTTTGCCTCCAACTTATTTAAAAATGCAGCTCTAGAATGGTGGAACACAATTCTCCATTCTAGAGGAAGTGACAGGGTTTATGGTATGCAATGGAACGAGTTTAAGAATGTGGTAGAAAAGAAATTTTGTCCTCCCAATGAAAAGGAACAGATAGCAAATAAATTCTTAAACCTAAGAATGACTGGAGTAGATAGTAAGGGTTACACTACTACATTCTTTGAATATGCTAGAATAGTGCCAACCCTAGCATCACTTGAACCAGTGTTAATCTCCCGTTACATCTGGGGATTAATCAGTAAAATTAGGCATGTAGTCAAGGGAGCTAGACCACAAACCATAGAAGAAATGGTAGAACTAGCTAATACCTTGACAGATGAACTGGTACGTACCCAAGAAGAAAACCAGAGGAAGAACCTAGCTCAAAAGCTTACCCAGGAATTTCGCTACGGTAATTCCAACCGTGGGAAAATGTAGGTTCTACTTCTGCACCTTACTGCAAGTATTGCAAAAGGAAGCATTCTGGGAGATGCTCCATATACTGCAATTTTTGCAAAATATCTGGACACAAGGAAGAAGACTGCAGGAAGAAACCCAACAATAAGATATGCTACAAATGTGGAGAGCAAAGTCATATCAAGCCAAATTGTCCGAAATTAGCTCCAGCAACAAACAACAAGACTACTAAGAATGCTAGAGCATTTGTTCTGACCGTAGAAGAAGCCAAAATGATTCCGGACGTGATTGCCGGTACGTTTTTAGTTAATGATGTTTTTGCCAAAGTATTATTTGACTCTGGTGCGAACCAAAGTTTTATTAATACTTCATTTTTCAAACTTCTCAATCAACCATTAACTAAACTCCAACAAGAATGTCTAGTAGAAACAGCCAACGGAGAAACCATTAAGATTACCGAAATCTTGCAGGGAGCAAGAATAGAATTTTTAAATCAAAAGTTTATTGCAAACCTTTACCCAATGAATCTGGAAGGATTTGATATTGTATTAGGAATGGATTGGTTAATAGACCAATGTCTTGTTCACCATTAAAGTCCTTCATTCTCGCCATCTTTCGTTGTTCCATCTCTTGAACTTTGAGTTTTTCAATAAACTTGCTCAACGTTAGATTTTCAAATTCATCATTATTTTTCAACATCATAAGATACGTGCCCCAAACATCTCGTGGCAACGCATCGGCCAATTTTTCAATCCATTCTTCTTTATCTTTCTTGATGTCCAATCTCTTCATGTTAACCATCAAATTGCAATATCTTTCAATAATCTGCTTAGTGTTTTCAGTTTTTAATCCACAAAATAGATCAAATTCTTTCTTCAAAAGCGATTTTTTGTTCTTGATCATGTCTTGACTTCCAACAAACTTCGTTTATAGTGCTTTCCATATTGAGTGTGCACTTCCGTTGTGTTGTAATAAAATCAAGATTTCTTCTTTAATGGTGAAGGGGTAAGGTCCCAAAAACCTCATGATAAGTGCTTAGGACCATGCCACAACCTCATCTTTAAGTTCTCTTTTACCTTGCGCGGCCGAGCTCTGGTCTTACAAAAGAAAGGCTTAAGAAACAGTCAGCACTTGCGCGCCCAAAGGAAATCATAAATCCTTGCGCTTTCTCCCATAAACAAAGGATGCATTTCCGCTCAATATCCAGACTTGGATATTATTTACCCAAACTTGGGATTTATTTATCTGATTCCACACGATAAGGAGTCACACCAGATTACAGCAGTAATCTTCTAGAAGGGATTCAATCGTGCACCACTAAGACGGTTATAACCGTCTGGACACGTGTCGCCATCTCAGGCCTCCCTGAAATCACAACGATAACATGTAATTGGAGAGTAATCTCCACTTGATCAATTTACACGTGGCAGATCCCCAGCCATCGATCTAGACCACGATCCGTGCGCTCTCGCGTCGGATCAAAGAGCTGGATGGAAGGAAATGTAACCGCTTACAGGGTTAGCATCTTCCGTCAACTTTTCACTAACGGGTTTTCCCGCCCAAAGACTCCCGGTTATAAATATGAGAAAACAACTCAGGTATGAATTCAAGTTACACACCATTCTCAAATACATCTTCTTCTTCATAACCCACACTTATTCTCACACCGGAGTCGGGTCAAGGAGAGAACCCCTTTCTCCCCTTGGCGAGGCTAACGGTGCTTCTTTTTTGCAGAGTTATCGGAGAAGGAGATCAGTTGTAATCGAATCAAACAAGAGGAAACCTACCTTTTCATGCGGATTCAAACCCCCTAGATAATTGATTCCGATCGATTAATCTAGTGTTTCTTCAAATGGCTTGTTGCAATATACTGATCATCATATTTTCACTTTTGTATTTCTTTTTCTGATCATCACTTAGATCTTTAATAGCAACATTCTCTCCGTCATCATCAGCCGGTCTAATATATCGTTGTTCAACACATTCCCATGCATCTAAGTAATTTGCTTGAACCCAATTTTCAAAACGCTCCTCCCATCCACTATACTCCTCAATATTCATGAGCTTAGGCGGTTTTTGCATGGTTCCCATTTCATTTTCTAAGGTCGCGTTCTGAGCAATAGTGATCGGAGTTGCAAATGCGTTGTAAAATTCGTTTTCCATGTTTAGGTTTTAGAAAGTTCACAAAATCAGATTGTTCAAACGAACTGGAGTCTTGAAACGAACTGGAATCCCCAAACGAACTGACACACTGTGCGAACTGGTATAATGTCAATCCGTGCGAACTGACTTCTCACTACCTGAACAACTCAAACGAATTAAACTGGTGCGATCTAGAATTACTCTCTTCGTGCGAACTGATGAATCTCCAAACAACCTAAGTATTCTCAAACGACTTCGTATGAAGTGGAATGATTTTCAAACGACCTGGTACAAAAACTTCAAGTTGTGCGATCTGAATATATCAATCCGTGCGAACTGAACTCCTTCAAACTACCTAGTCTAAAACAAGTGACCTCGTGCGAACTGATAGGTTCAAATCGTGTGAATTGGATCCAATTCGTGCGAGCTGGACTTGTTCAGCTCGTGCGAACTGATGACCTTCGAACGAACTGATGTGTTTTCGGTTGATTTTTTGACAAAAATGATCAAGTTTTAGGTCGAAATAAGGTCTGATTCTTTCAAGGATTGATTAAAACTTTATTTCGCGTGTTATATCTCAAAATCAGTCCATTTTATCCGTAAAATCTTGGTTAATTTTAAGAAAACGTGAAGAAAGTAAGTAGAAATGAGTAGAAATCAGAAATTTTCGGTGAAAACAAGCTGAAATGGTAAGAACTCCTCCTCCTAATCTCTGATACCACTTGTAGGATCGTTGAGATGACCAAAAGAGTCGTTCAGAAGAGATCTCGTCCAATACGAAAGGCGGAATCAGTCGTATCGAAGTTATTTCAGCTGGATACACACTAGAATCACTTAAACTGTCTCTTGTAGTGATTTGAAGACTTTACAATGGCTGGAGACACTTCGGCAGAGCTTCGCTACCAGAAACCAACTGTTACAAATGAAAGACCTGGACTCTCTATTTATAGACACGCCACTTCTCACAAACCAGACACACCCACGTCGCACGAAGTGATCACTTCGTACGAACTGGACATCCCAGTTCGTGCGAACTGGTCCGTTTCACCTAAAATCCTATTTTCTCGTAAACCGAGCTCCAGTTTATCATATTTTAATACATGACTCGATACAAGACGAAGTCGACAGACATATGCACCAACAATGTTCGGCGTTTGGATTGTATCCCGCGCGTGCGCGGGGCCTGTATGCTTCATGGTTCGGTGGTAGTCTGCTGAAAACAGAGCTTTCTTCTTGCTTATAAGTTGAGTCATCTTCTTCATTGTAACTCTCCCATTCGTTATTAATGTTGCGTGGGCCTAAGCGGCTGTGCAACGTAGGTTTCCTTTGTTGGTAGGTGTACTGCTCATAATTGCTTTATGTCTCACAATAGGTGTCGCGCGTGTCATGCAAGCTTTGTCTCCTGATGGTGGATGATTTCTCATGTTGCTGATTCCGCGCGTGCGCCTGCGCATGTGTTTGTTGCAGAATTTGGGTGTTTGGTGGCGTTTGAGGTGGAGTAACAAAGGCGGATGGTGCAGCTTGTACCTGGAGCAATGCTTGTTGTGCGCTTACCTGCGCATAGACCATGTTTAGTTATGCTGTCTGTTTGGCGTACCCGGAGGCCAGAGTTTCCCCTTCAGGTAGCCCTAATATAGCTGAGAAGTTTAGCTGAGCCTGAGCCGATGGTGCTGAAGGACCTGCACCATGATTTGGCGTTTGAACTCCTGGAGTTGTTTGGTTGGTGACTCCAAGGCTCGTTTGGTTGATAGTCCAGACTTGACTTGGTTGATAACTCTGGAAGAACTTCCAAAGAAATCAGGTATTTCATTGTTCACTGGTTCTTCTCTGATGGTCCCGTTCCTTTGGTGCCCTTGGACGTGAACGGTGTCCGTAGGCAGCACAAAGGAAGAGCTTTCTCCGTCTTCGTGAAGAGAAGAGTTTTGTACAGCCATTCGGAGAGTGTTTTTGAAGAGAAAAGAGATGAAAAGGGTTGCAAAAAGATGCGGTGGGCGCCAATGATGAAAGACTGGTTAACGCTAGGCTAACCAGCTGGGTCGTCTCGTGAATATGGGTTCAATCTCTTCCTCCACTCGCCAACTGTTGGATTCCTGCAAAACAGAACACCAGTGTGCCACAAGGAGGGGAATAGGGGGGTTCTCCTTGTGACCACCCTTCGGCCTGAGAATAAGTATTATTATGAGGAGAATAGTGTGTGTTGTAGGTGAAATAGAGAGATAGCAAAATGTTAAACCTGAGGGAGGAGTCTCCTATTTATAGCTGAAGGATGAAGGAGGGAAGGAGGGCCTTGCCAGCTGCTGCTGAATGCCAGATATCTGACCAAGAGGAATATCCTCTTGGTCTCATCTGTCATGCTCAGAGTAGTGGATGACGTGGCGCATCTCTATTCGCCCAGATAAGAGAATTCTAGTAGTGGCTGTCGGCCTGTCCTAGGAACATCTTGCAGGTCCAGCTGGCATCCGTCTATTGGTGACACGTGTTGTCCTTTTTGTCGGGGAGAGCATCTTTGGTGTCACATGCGATTTCTTCCAGAAGCTTTTAGAAGCTTCTGGATGTGCTCTGCTGATGTAGGCGCCATACTAGATAAAAGTGGTGTGGTCCCTGCCATGTATGTATGAACTTGGGACCATACCTCTTCAGGACTATTTAATAAACAAATATTGTGTTGAGTTTTATTTTTAAAAGTGCAGTAATATTAAGTGTGATTTATGGTGAAATTAACCTAATTACTAATTAGGATGGTAAATGTTAGATAATGAATAGTAAAAAATGTGAAACATGAAGTGTAAAAAAGTAAAAGGAAAAACAAATGAAGTGACGCGTCACACATGAGGTCAAAGATAGTAACTTAGAATGTTTTTGCTGTCAGAATTTTTGACAGTAGTCGTTGTGAGTTGTGACGTGTGAAAACCGAAAAAGAGTTCAGACGTTATGTCAAAGTGTGTGGACTAAAATAACTAATAAATATGGAATAACGTGCATTAAAATATATGGTTAGGTTTCTATATTAAAAATACTATATTTTCTAGAACAAATTGATGATGAAGATGACACTCTAATTTCTTTAACAACACTATATAAAGCAAAGCGGTGTCAGCAAGAAATCGTAAATCCTAAAGAAAATTAAGCTATTACATTCATAACTAATTCAATTCATACGTTAAAAACACACCAGCTATCTCAATTCAACACATAAAACTTAGATTTTTTTTATCCAAATAAATGTCTCCTCCTTTTATTAAGTCCACAATTATCCCATTCAATATACAGTTATGATCAAACTCTTTATCATTCGTGTTATTCCAAATTCTCCACCAAGATCGATACAATAAACTTTTTCCATGTGACCCATTTTGGACAGAGGTGTCTCTAAGAATTCACGTACCCTAATGAGCTTGAAAAAATGTGTCCTTAAGTAATGTTTTACTATTATTTAAAAAAAAATCAAATTAATATTGGGCTCAATAAACCTAATGTCAAGTGGGCTAAATTCTAAACCATAAAAAATGATTTGTAAATTAATATTAGAATTGGTATGTGTTTACTATTTTAAAAAATAACATATATATCGGTTTTTTTTTTAAATCGTGTGCCCCTCGAAATCAAGGGCCTTATGCGGAGGTCCTCCCCGCACACCATCAAAGCCGCCACTGATTTTGGGGGTGAAAGAAAATGCATGTAAATAGATATATGTTTTAGTAAATGTAATTAAAGCTAAATATACATATAGTTGAAGCTTGAAAATCGATTAATACTTTACTCACGTTTTTGTTAACAATTGATGAAATGAAGATAATGGCAACTAAGGATTTCTTTATATTAAGATGCTGGAGAATACAAGAATAAAAGTCAAATAAAACAAGCTTGAAACACCAAGAAATGGAAACATAACCCAAAAAATAAATTACACCTAGAGTTCCAATCTAGTATATTTAAAAACAGGCCCATCTGGTTGGTCTGGCCCAACAAGCTTCTTCAATTAGTGCAAGGCCCGACGAGTTATGAAGAAGCCCAATAGGTTGGTGGATTGAGCTCCACGTTGCATCAGACCCACGTTTTGTTTACTGTATGTTTCCTTTTACTTTATGTTTGAAAGAGTCAAGTGCATGTCTGGGTAGTTATTTTGCATGATAGGTGGACACTAAATAAGGAATATGGGTGAATAACCTATATTCCCTGTACCTTTAAATCCATGTTTGTTTTTGAGTTTGGAATATACATAGAAAGTTGCTCCAAATGATTAACAGCTATTGAAATGGCTGCTGTATTGTCACAGAAAAAGGACACAGGAAGTTTGACATCATTTTAAGTTCATTTAATATGTTAAGAAGCCAAATGATTTCACATGTCGCAGCACACATAGCACGATATTCTGCCTCAGCAAAAGATCTAGAAATGGTAGACTGCTTTTTGCTTTTTCATGAAATAAGAGAGTTTCCTAAGAAGACACAGAAACCAGTGATCGGTCCAGTTCTAAAAACATTGATATACACATAATAAACAAACAAAATTATAATAATACTATAAAAGGAAATTATATATTATATAAAAAGATGAGTTAAATGTCATTTTAGTCCCTATGGTTTTGGCCATTTTGCAAGTTTAGTCCAAAGGTTTCATTTTTCGCCTGTGGGTCCAAAAAGGTTTTACCGTTGCCATTTTAGTCCACTAGGTTAACTTCATCCATTTTTTCTCTTAATGATAAGAGCAATTTGGTCATTTTCTAGTTAATAGAATTACATATAAAATGATGACCGAATTGCCTTTCTCGTTAACAGAAAAAATGGATGAAGTTAACCCAGTGGACTAAAATGGCAACGGTGAAACCTTTTTGGACCCACAGACGAAAAATGAAACATTTGTACTAAACTGACAAAATGGCCCAAACCACAAGGACTAAAATGACATTTAACTCTTGATTAAATTAAAGGTTAGACATGCAACCTTTGGGATTTTCATGATTTAATAGTATGTATAAATATAATAAATAGATTTATATGGACTATATCTATACTATCTATAATCTATACTACCTTATAAGCCAATCAACCGTTATCAGACATTTATGAGTTAGTCTTAAAGCTAAATTTCCCACAGCTCTTTGGCACTTGTGCTGAGAACTACTCAGAACAGGTGCCTAGTGCTGAGGATCCCAAAGGCTTTATGCTCGACGATTTCATTCTTGGGTGGTTGGTTTGGCCCTTGTTCCTGTTACTCGAATCCTATCCTGATATATCCCATTTTACACCATTGTGAACCTTACGCCTTTTTTACTCTCTAATCGAGGTTCTCGGCATTGAAAAATCTTCGTAAACTAAATTGCATGTGTATATGTTGACATTTAAGAGATATACAGTAAAGAAAATCAAGAGCAATGGTGATATATATGCGGATTAGACACCAAAAATAAACACTAAAAAATGGCTACAATTTAAGGAACGTGTTTAGTGACGGCATCAGATTCCTAATTGATAGAGAAAGGTCTGGTGGCAAGAAAAGCTACTTCCAGGAGGTTGACAAGTGTTTTCGCTCGAGGATTCCATTCTTGGGTGGTTGGTTTGGCCCTTCTTCCTGTAACTCGAATCCTAGCCCGGTATATCCCATTTTAGTTTTACACCATTGTGAACCTTACGCCTTTTTTACTCTTTGATCGAGGTTCTCGATATTAGTCCATGCATTCAAACCCAGAAAGAACAGATGATAAGGAAAGGCAACAACTGTTAGCCAAAGACCTGATCTGATATAAAGACTGAAGCTCTATCTACTTATGTCTCCCAAGCACTGTTGAAGACCAAAGCACTGCCCATTCAAAGAACTGATCATCCTTTGAAGAAAGCATTGATGCTCAACATCAGTGCTTAGACTACAACAATGGAATGAAGAATCAGTGGTTTATGTAATCAGTGTATAAGTAAGCAGTATTTATGTAATCAGTGGTTGTATGTAACAGTGTTTAGAGTTTGTTAGGAGGTTAGATATCACTTTCATGGTGACGTCAGCAAATATGCTCAATGGTTTGTCTGTACTATAAATAGAACAGTACTCTGTACTGTTCCATGAGCTCTTTCTTTACAAGTCATTCTGTACGATCAAATCACTGAGCTCAGGCTGAGGGGGATTCTAGTGCATGCATGCATTTGATTTGATTATTGTAATTTGATACAATCATTCGACTCAATGGAAAACATGTTTGCTTAAAACTATTCTTCCTTGATTGTGTAATCAAAGTTTATTTCCATATTCCGCTGCACTTTAAATTCTCTGTTTCATCTTCATTTCTAATTAAACTACGCAATCTAAGAAACTCAGATCCTAACAATTGGTATCAGAGCTTGGACAGTCAAAATTCGATGTAACAATCAATTTGACGTAAAAGTTCAGCTCAGATTTATTGATACTCAAGTTGTTCGTATCAGTTGATAAAACAGAGTAAAAAGGTAATTACGTACAAAGTTGATTATTCTACAACTTTTGTAAAAATCAACCAAGATGGCATCACAATCACAAGACCCTCACAACATAGGGACTCTTTTCAAACCACCGATGCTTGTTAGATCCGAGTACAACATTTGGCAACGTCGGATGGGTCATGTCCTTGCACAACAAAATACCGGCTGTTGGAAGTCAATCATTTCTCATTATGGTGTTAATAACCCCAACCTGTAACCGACGACTTATAAAATCATTTGAACCTTCAGATACGACCACATGAGTCCCAATATCAAGCTATGTCCGCTCTCTCAAACCTTCACCTATACATGTTAATTAACCCCCGCGCTATTGCCGTGGCCCTTATCCGATTCATCCATCACCAGTTCGGTAGAAAACTGAAGTAAGTTTCTTATTCTTAAGAACTCATGTTGCTTCGATCCTAAATAAACACTAAAACAAACCACTTTTTATGCATCAGATTCTCTGGTCGATCACCAGTAAAGCCACCGTCATTTCTTATTATGATGTTAATAACCCCAACATGTAACGGATGACTTATAAAATCATTTGAACCTTCAGATGTATATTTATATATTCCATATACGACCACATGAGTCCCAATATCAAGCTATGTCCTCTCTCTCAAACCTTCACCTATACATGTTAATTAACCCCCGCGCTACTGCCGTGACCCTTATCCGATTCATCCGTCACCAGCTCAGTAGAAAACCGAAGTAAGTTTCTTATTCTTAAGAACTCGTGTTGCTTCGATCATAAATAAACACTAAAACAAACCACTTTTTATGCATCAGATTCTCTGGTCGATCACCAGTAAGTAATGGAGATCATGAACGCTGCAATGCATACAAAAGAAAGTTCATCAATTTGGGGTTGGTTACTAAGATGTATAATTATTTGGAAGTACGAACTTTTATTCCACATCTATTAATTATAAATTTCTTTTATGATGCTATCAACATTCACTAGATATTTTACTACAGATTTTTGGCTTATTTCTCTACCCTCTTTTTTAGGGGCAGAACCGGAAATAAAAGTCGTTCTACCCAACAGTGATTTAAATGTTGTTCATGGCACCGGTTTTGGTACCTCCATATGTTCCGTCATTAGATAATAATGAATTGATAGTAAGAAGCAAATGCAACGCCTTAGTTTTTGTATTAATCCAGTTATGTTTTTTCTTTGTTTGTTTGAGATAGTACATATAATTTGTGATGACATACATTAGATCCTTATCATTTGTTGGTTTAAACAATACAATTATTATAAAAAGGTGGGATTAATGTGTTTTTTGGCAAATAAAAATGTATTATTAAAAGGTAAGATATATAGCTCGACTATTATTTTTACGATAACAGGTATTATTATTTGGACTATATGAGTACAATTTGTAAATTGTTTCACTTTTTAATTGTGTTTGCATTACATTCTCATGATCTTGAGATTGAATTTGTTTTGTTGGATTTAGCATGCCAGCTAATTTGTTTCTCTAATTTTCATTATAAAAATCAAGACAATAGCTTCACAAATGGCTTGAAAAAGTGGGCAAACAGTCACTCACCTCGGACATATGGCTGGTGAGCATTTAGAAACTAAATATGTTTTGATTTATCATCAAACAATTAATTAATAGAAACCTAAAACTATATATGCTAGCTAAACTTTTCATTCATTAATACTTATAAGTTAGCGAATTTTTACTAAACCCCAAAACCTAAAATAAACTAGACTTTAAAAATGAACTTTTAGAGATTATAATAATTTGTTGTCATTATTTGTAAATAACTATGAAATTTAACGTTATGAAAAATAAATACTACAACTATTATTAATATGGAAATAAATTTTAGAAACCCGTTCTTCAAGTTTTGTAAATTTTTGCCACCATCAGACCTAGAGTTCAACCAAAATCAAGTATTTTTTTTGGTAACGTACGCGATAGCGATTGACGTGGTAACGTATGCTATAGCAATTGACGTTACGGTTGCAGTATTGTGTGCACGAAGCTACTCATGAGAGAACATTGTTGCCAGTATTTTGTGCTAATGGAAACGGAATCAGTGTTCATCTTTATGATTTTCGGCAGGTCAAACCAGATAACGACCAAACTCTTGCCATGTTGCGTGTGAAAGAAAACGATAACACTCCCGCTGCGAAGCGTGGGGAGAAACTAATACCATTAATATATAAAATTACATTTAGTCACCGAATTCATTTAGTAGAGATTTAGAATATTACGATGAAAATGGATGTGTAAATTTCAAGTTCTTTTATCTTCTTTTGAAGCCATTGTTGAGGCACAAAATTGAAAAATATGAAACTTACATAAATTTATGTATGGTGGCTCGTAATAGACGTTATAATTGAACATGATATTAGTCCTGACACCCACGAGCATTTTATTCTCTTTAACTGGAATATAATATTGCTATAGTATTTTTATTAAAAAAATTAACATATTACGTGATGAGAATATTTGTACATATATGAACATATGTACATTGAAGAAAAAACTAATTGTTATGAAGATTGTTTAATATTGTACATATATGTACATACGAGTATAATGCTGAAAAACCATCCTCAAAACGTATTATACACATATATACAATGTTGAACCATCATCATGAAAACTTATTATGTGTATATATATATATATAGGAACAAGATCAGGAGAGAACGCCTCGAAGTGCGAGAACGGTGAGAACGATTCTTAGCCACAAGATCTTAGTGGTTTGTGGCTTAGATTGATGCGGTGGCATTTTTGTAAATAATAGGGGCCTTAGAACTACCAGGAGGGGTAAAATAGGAAGATCCAAGCAAATGTGCATATGCTAATCACATGCCATTTTCCCCCATCATATTTAAACGGCGATAACTTTTTTATACGTGATTATTTTTTGAAAAAAAATACATCATAAAACTCAGCGTTTTTTTTTATCTTTCCAAGAGTATAATATTGAAATACTTTTCAAAAAAAAATTAACTGGGTTTTATGGCGTTTTTCTGAACTGAGTGTTTTATGGCGTTTTAGACTAGGTATTTTCATGGCGTTTTTCTAAACTTGCTCCATAATAGTGCATCCCGCATAATAACGCATGCCACATATTAGAGCATCTGTTAGAGCATCTAGTACTAGAGCATCTATTAGAGCATCTAGTACTAGAGCATCTATTATCTGATTAGAGCATCAAACAATAGAGCATCTGCTGCTCTATTCTGCATTTGTTTTCTAAGCCAACATTTCTAACAATGTTTTTCTGAACTAGGTGTTTTTATGGCGTTTTAACTAGGTATTTTATGGCGTTTTTCTGAACTGAGTGTTTTATGGCGTTTTCAACTAAGTTTTTTCATGGCGTTTTACTGAACTGGGTGTTTTATGGCGTTTTTAACTGGGTATTTTTCATGGCGTTTTTCTGAATTAGGTGTTTTTATGGCGTTTTATTTGAACACCTAGTTCATGTGAGTGGATTTTTTTAACAATATTACCCCTTAGTGTAATTTAGCATCAATGCCACATGTCACCACCAAAATCGTTCTCACCGTTCTCACACTTTTCACCGTTCTCTCTAAATCCTGACCCTATATATATATATATATATATATATATATATATATATATATATATATATATAGAGAGAGAGAGAGAAAGGTTAACATACAAAAGCCCTTATCATACTTCACGTACGCGACAATGGTAACCGTCGGATGAGGGCTATAATCACGCATGGAGGTGATAATCACGCATGGGATCAGTTATTTGGTGATAATCACGCATGGGAGGTGATAATCACGCATGGGGAGTATAATCACGCACGTTATGATGGTAAAAAAAATAATTACGCACGTTATGTTTTTGGTCGCGTAGGTTAATGTAGGTTAAGCCGTAATGTACATTATACTCTCTCTCTATCTCTATATATATATATATATATAGGCTAATTATAAGGAGAAAACCCACTCCAGTTGACTAAACCCAGGAAACTGTTATATGTGGCTAGGATTGATCCACGTTGCTTGTTAGTTTGAGAGGAGACAAGGGCATTTTTGACATTTTCCTTTTAACCTTTTGACTGATGAATGTGTAAGTGTGTAAGAGACTTGATGGCACATACTTCTTTTCTTTTTTTCATTAGTTTCATTTAATAACTTTGTACTTGATGTATCTCTCTCCTCTCTCACATAATCTTCATCAACTGGAGTTGAACAACCAAAAATCTCGGACAGTTGCCGGTGGTACGGCGACACTCAATGATCATCCGGGTTCACCCTTAAATGTTGTCCCACATAATCTTTTACCTGATTTTGCATTTAATGAAGATGAAGATGCATTGGGCGAGAGTAGAGTTGTTGAAGATCCTGAACCTATTTCTTCAGTCTCCAGGTGAGTGATACTTTTTTTTCCATTTTTATTAAATGTACAGCTTTAAATGCATACGAGTAGTTGTGTAAATTAAGATTTTCTTGTTTAGATTTTGATTGGATTCTTCTTGAATTTTGTTTATTTTTTTTGGTTTTTTGGCATTTTTTTATGTGTAGCCTCAGATCTACATCAAATTGGCACAAATGATGATGAGGATGATGTTCAGAATTGTTCTTTTACAGAGCTGCTATCCACAGGTCATTGTTTATGTGAAAGCATGGATTTTTTTCTATAGGGTTATTGTAACACCCCTAGTTTTAATGTTTGTAGTTTGTTATTATTATTATTATTATTATTATTATTATTATTATTATTTTTTTTTTTTTTTTTTTTGTTGGTATAGGAGGAAAAAAAAACAGAGGATGTGTTGGTTAGTTTGGTTGAAAATGTGGTAAACTTGTATTAACAATACCATTTTTATTTTTTATTTTTATGAAACAAGCTTTTATATTTTGTAGAAGGTAAAAACATGTATGGTTACACTTGTATTAAGTTTTTATATTTTTTGGAAGGGAAAAACATTCGAGATTACATTTTTGGATCACATAAAAAAATGCACCAGCATCTACACTTTTTGGTGACACCAAAAAAATGTACCACCATGTTTTGTTTTTTGTGACAATACAGTAAAATGCATCAGTTTGTTAGGTTTCATGTTACAAGTAAATTTTTTTTTAACTTATACGTGTTAAAATTTATTAACAATACAATGTTTTCTAAAAGACTCGTGACCTTTTTTGTAGGAATTCATGCGGACGAGGAATTTTATGTTCACCACACACCCAATGGCACTAGAATGTGGTGTACTAATGTTCCTATTGTTTTAAAGCCTGTTGTTGGTTGTGTATATGAAACGTAGAAGGACGTTACACATAATGTAATACTTATTGCTCATTTTTTTTTTTGTTTATTGGGTGTTTACATTTTTTGAAATTATACAGAAAATGTATGTTTACACGTGGTGTAACTTCATATATATGTATAATATATGTAACATCTTTTTTTGTAGTGTACGTACCTACATGTAACATCTTTTTCTAGGAAGACGACTTTTGTAACAATGTGATGTAATATAACACTTTGTGTCGGAGGAGAAAGAAAAGAAAACGCGTTACACTCTTATGTGGTAAAAAAAACAAGCATTTTTTCTTGTATACTGGGTGTTTACATTTTTTGAAATTATACAGAAAATGTAACGTTATTTTTTGTACTTTTTTTTGTAAAATGTTACATATAATGTAATACTTATTGCTCATTTTATAGAATGTAACCTTAATAAGATGGTACATATAAAGTAACATTTTTCCTCATTGGTTACATTTTTTGTTTTTTTTTGTAAAATGTTACATATAATGTAATATTTATTGCTCATTTGTAGAATGTAACCTTTATAAGATGTTACATATAAAGTAACATATAATGTAACCTTATTCAACGTGTATATCCAGTTTTTCACCTAATGCTTTTACATTTATTTGTTATATACAACACCGGTGGCCCAAACACCGATAAATTAAAAAAAAAGTATCGCAAAACAACTTTATGAATAAAATACTTAAGTTACAAAATTTTGCCCCCACAAGTGTTAAGGTGCAACAACATTATTATATAACCTAACAACGCATACAACACACTTGTTCCCTAAAAAACAAAATACTTAAGTTACAAAAATACTTTTTTCTTTTCTTTCAAATCCTTTGCTGGTGTGTCCGATTCACTGCCTTCCAACACTGTTACAAAATAAATTGTCAAACATAAATGTAACAAACCATCTAACAATTTTGAGATTTCTTGTCATTGATATTGAATGCAAGAGAATCCGAGACTGTTTCCAAGAACTTGTTTATATTATTCAAAACTAACTATTTTGAGATTATTCAAAAGAAAGTAAAAACCCTAACTTAACTGATTAAAGGAAAAAATTCCAATCAACTGAATAAAACCGTATAAAACCAATAGATCGAACAGCAATAATTAATACCCAAATCACCATCTATAATCATATTCCTCAAAAAAAAAAAAAAAACTCAATTCGCTTAAATATATGGTCCACATGTATAAAACAAAAGAGTCTTTATAACATGGAAGTACATGTGCCGCACTGGTTTTAGGTCGTTTTGTGAATATTCGATGTCCACATCAAGAATACAATCACACTCCCAACAGCAAACTGAACCGTAGTGACAGTTATTGGATTTGGGAAGACTTTCAAAACCTGCATACATATTCATGTCAGAATTTTCATCGATAATATTGCACTCACGTAACTCAAACTCAAGCAATTGATGAGAACAAGATCAAACACAGAGCTGCTTGTTGGGGGCTTTGAGGATTACATTCTTTTTGTTAGTGTGCATATGATAAGTTCATAGAAGAATAACATATAGAAACAAAACTACAGCCCAACCTTTAAGAAACAAAAAAAAACATGAGTACAGCAAATTACCCACACATAACAATTGGACCTCCGGCGAAAAGGTCAAAAAGAAGTAGATAACATAAACAAAAGTGAAAATACCATAATGTAATCAAACCATGATGATGAAAAGGTCGAATTTCCGGTGAAGTATGGGCCCATCTCCGGCGACAAAAAGATCGTTGGTCTTTTCCATTTCGCTAAGAAACGGTCACCGGTTCGACACCGAATCTCCGGTTGGACCTCCGACCACCGATCTGACCGGAGCGACGCACCTGAACCGACGCTGATGCACCTGAACCCTACAATTTCCGGCGATCCTTGATTGTTGTCTGGCGATTTTTGAATATCTGCAGCGATCGTCTTTTTTGTGGGTGATTGTCTGAATATTTGAGAGGGTAAAATGAAGATTACGAGAGAGAGTGAGTGTTAGGTGAGTTTTGAAGATCTCTGGTTGATGAAGATTTATGAGAGAGAGTGTTTATTTTTGTGGTTTTTGAAATATTGAAGACTAATGTAGAGTTGTAGGTTAGATGTAATGATGAACGATGTAAGGCTTGGTTACACCTTGCAGATTTTTGTCTCTTAGTAAGAGATTATGTTAAATATTTCCCATATTGCCCTTTACGTACATTAAATATATTATAAAATAGAGATGAAGGAATTCAAAATCAATGAATGGCCCAAAATGAATCTCAGCCATCCATCATGCTTAATCAATGGTGATTAATGGGTTTTCAGGGTTTAGTCAACTCAACTGGGTTTTCGATTTATCCTTGCCCTATATATATATATATATATATACGGAGGAGATCATGCGAGAACCACCCTTATTGTGAGAACCGCGAGAACCAATGTGAACACAACCTAAAATAGCTAAAAAAACCTAACCCCCACCCCCCCCCCCCCTCAAAAAAAAAAAAACCTAACCCCCCCCCCCCCCAAGCTAAATGCTAAAAACTAAAACCCCAAAAAAACCTAAAAAAAACCTAACCCCCCCCCCCCCCCCAAAAAAAACCTAAACCCCCCTCCCCCACCCCCAAAAACCTAAACCCCCCCACCCCCCCCCCCCAAGCTAAAATGTTAAAAACTAAACCCTCAAAAAACCTTAAAAAATCAAAAAAAAAAATTTTAATATTTTTTATGCTCAAATCGCTACTTTTAGTGGCAAAAAAAAAATTAAATTTTTTTTTTTGCTTCGAAAAGTAGCGATTTTTATATAAAAATATTAAAAAAAAATTGTGTGATTTTTAGCTATTTTTAGGCATTTTTGGTTGTGTTCACATTGGTTCTCGCGGTTCTCGCAATAAGAGGTGGTTCTCGCATGATCTTCTCCCTATATATATATATATATATAGGGTTGGGATCCTAAGATAAGTCCACCCTATTTGAGAAGCTTGAGAAGCAATCTGGACCACACATTTCCCTAAGCAAAAAATGCAGAAAAAGGTGAAAAAAATGCAAATTTTTTTTTTTTGAAAAATCGTAGCTTTTTCTTTAAGGATTAAATTTTTTATTTAATTTTTTTTTTTGGGATTTATACACATGTGTATATTGTTAATCTTTTAACTATACATATATGTATATTGTCAATTATACATATATGTATATACATGTTTAAAATTGAAAAAATATGTGTTATAAATCCTAGACCTTATACTATTAACACTAAAGCTAAACCTTAATGCTAAACCCTAAACCCTAAAGCTAAACCCTAAAGCTAAACCCTAATTCTAAACCCTAAAGCTAAACCCTAATGCTAAACCCTAAAGCTAAAACTAAACCCTAAAGCTAAACCCTTAATGCTAAACCCTAATGCAAACCCTAAAGATAAAACTAAACCCAAAAGTTAAAGCTAAACCCTAATGCTAAACCCAAAAGCTAAACCCTAATGCTAAACCCTAATGCTAAACCCTAAATACTATTACTAAACCCTAAAGCTAAACCCTAAACCATAAAGCTAAACCCTAAAACCTAATGCTAAACCCTAAATACTAATGCTAAACCCTAAATAACACTTATTTTTCAATTTTAAACATGTATATATATATATGTATAATTTACAATATACATATATGTATAGTTAAGAGATTAACAATATACACATGTGTATAAATCCCCAAAAAAAAAAATTAAAAAAAATTAAATCCTTAAAGAAAAAGCTGCGATTTTTCCAAAAAAAAAAATTGCATTTGTTTTACATTTTTTTGCTTAGGGAAAATGTGTGGTCCAGAATGCTTCTCAAGTTTCTCAAATAGCCTATACTTCTCACATGATCCTTATCATATATATATATATATATATATATATATATATATATATATATATATATATATAGTGGAGAGTTCAAATGAGAAGAAATTTTTTGTAAGAAGAAAAAAGAACAAATTTCAACCAATAAGAATGCTTTATTTTAGTTCATTTAATATAAGTATTTAATGTTACTATAAGGGTACATTGGTAAATCTACATAGGTTATTAATTTGTAGTCTTCCTCTTTAATAGCTAACTACATTAATTTTTTTGTAACTTATCTTCAAAATATATATTTTTTCAACAAAAAAATAATAAGATAATTTAAAGTGTAGGCTAAATTACAAGTTGTGTAGGATAAATTACGAGTTGTGTAGGATAAATTTCAACGTGTTTGATGAATTTCGAAATATGTAGGATAACTTTTGATGTGTGTAGGCAAAAAAAAAGTTAGTGTGGAGGATAATAGTCTTTATGACTAATTAATTAGTCAAAAATGATAATAAATGAAATAAGTGAAAAACTATTTAGTGTTTTACAAAATTACCCTTTGTTCTTTTTCTTCTCAATTAAATTTTCTTCTCAAATGAACCTTCCCCTATATATATATATATATATATATATATATATATATATATATATATATATATATATATATATACTATCTATAATAAGAGATTATGAGCTGATGTAAATCTGCTTACTTGTCAACTTCTAAGCTATGCCACATGGACTTGCTGATGTCATAATTTCCTTTACAATATTTAGATATGTATAAATGTATAAATCTTTTTAAAATATATAATCAACCACTGATGATTCAAAATTAAAATTATGGCTCCAAATTCAAAATTCAAAATTATGGCTCCAGATATATAACCTATAATCTTCTTCAATCAATTACCCTCTCTATCAATTTCTCTCTCAACTCTCTCTCTCTAAAATTCACAGTCTTTTGAAACACAAATCATTCGGTTCACAGTGTTTTAAACGCAATACTCTTTCTTCTTTGGCAAGAATCTGGAATTATCTCAATTTCTTCTTCATATCGAAATCTTCTGCCCTAATTCTCTCTGCCTTCCTTCCGCCTTACGAAATCTTCCTCACAAAGGTACAATTCCATCTCTTTGGTAACATTCAATCTTGGTTTTTTGGCCTTTTCTTTCGATTTCTTAGTTTTTATTTACTGGAACAATATTAGGGTTTTTAGAGTCATCAGGGCACAGATAGTTTAATATTACACCGAATCTTGACCCTCATGTAGTGTTTATTCATCATCTTTACAAACATATATCATTAATAACCTAGGGGATAAAAACCATTTATGTTTGGCAGAGTATTATGAGCTAATTTCACTAAGTTAAAAAGCATTTATGTTTGGCAGAGTATTATGAGCTAATTTCACTAGGTTAAAAAGCATTTATGTTTGGCAGAGTTTCAGGTTTATATAGATACTATGGTTGCTTATAAAGGTGAAGTTAGAATTGATGACAACCATTCAGAGTGTTTTGGTGTAAAACTTGGAGGGGGTCGGTGACGTTGTCGAGGTTGTCAGGAAATGCAAAGTGATAGCTGCAAAGTGATAGCATTTCCTGACAACCCTCGACAATGTCAACGACCTCCTAATCTGAGCGTGAACCTCTGAAAATATAAATGTTTTGCAACTTCACCATGAATAGAGAAGAAATAGAGAGTTGGGTTTCTAGCTCCAGTTGTGTTGCAGCCGGATCAACGGCAAATTCAGCAGCAGTAGTTGTTGATGCATGAATATGAAGATTGAATTTGTGAGGTTCAGTTAATAATCGACTGAATGAAATTATATTATTTATTGTGTTCACCATTGTTAAACCAAAATGATTGAATTTGTGAGGTTCAGGAATATGAAGATTGAATTTGTGAGGTTCAGCAGCAGCAGTTGTTGATTCAGCAGCAGCAGCAATAGTTGTTGATGTAGGTGAGTTTTGCAAAGGTTTGCGGCTTGAAATAAAATTATTTATTGTATTCACAATTGTTAAACCGATTGTGCTTTATGTTTATCATTTGAACTTGTGATAATTTGTGCCTAATAATCGACTGATTGAACGGATTTTGATTTTTGATTAAGTTTATTAATGTAAACCAAAAGTTTTAATTAAGGTATGTGGTCTCACATATTTTTTGTTCAAATTAATTTCATGGGATGATAACATCTTCATTTTTATTATTTTGTTTAGGGATTGAATTTTGTGTAGAGATGGATGGAAGAAGTGGGCACCCGTTTCATCGGACGAGTTTTGGTGTAATCGAATCGAATGGAATGGAATGTTGGATCGTTATGCAATCATCACTTGTGGTTCAGAAAAGTGGTTTAGGTAATAGATAGTATAAATTAAGTTTGTTGTGAAACATGTATTTGGCAAAGGTTTGTTTTAGGTTTGAAACCTCTGTTTGTTGTTAACAGATGTTAGAATATAAAACAGATGTTTCAAACGACTGGTGGGTTAAACAGTGTTTTGAGTAGAAAATGGTGGTTCAAACCACTGTTGGGTTAAAACGGTGGTTGAAACCAGTGTTGGGTTAAAACGGTGGTTGAAACCTGTCACACCCCCAAAATCCACCTGCGGAGTATCACCGCTTGGGAGCGTGACTGACCAGGATCAAGCCACCAATCATATTGAACAATGTATAAAGTAAAAGTAATTGCAATTTAATCAAACCAATCCATATGAGAGGTGTTCCAAAACATAAATATGTTATCACTGTTTAGCGGAAGCGTATAAATAAACCCAACACAATAAAGTGTGAAATGTCATAATGTCTAATCAAGTATTCACGATCCTTGTCCACAACGACTGCGCCTCCCGTGCAAGCTCCATAAGTACCTAAGGTCCTGCAAGGCATGTAACAGAGGATCAACAACTAGTTGAGCGAGTTCACAGAATGTAAATGCGTGATAGTAAGTTCGTAAGTAACATGTGGCTCTACTGGGCCGATAGTACGTTCTATTGGTGGGGGCTTCCCATGTTGTATATCCACTAGACTATTCCTAACCATAAGTATCCTTCCCAATCCGAGGATAGTAGTACGTATAAGTTTACGTAGGTTTTACGTAAGTGCCCTTCCCAACCGAGGACAGTACGTAGCAAGTACGTAGGTTTAGCGCTGGCGTCCTTCCCAATCCGAGGACGGTAGTACGTAGATTTAGCACTGGCGTCCTTCCCAATCCGAGGACGGTAGTACGTAGGTTTTACGTAGGTTTAGTGCTGGTGTCCTTCCCAATCCGAGGACAGTACGTAGGCTTTGTATAGAATTTGGCACAGGCATCCTTCCCAATCCGAGGACCGTGGTAAGTAGTCTAGTGGTAATGTAAGTACAAGTAGTCATTCAATCCCATTCCCAACCCAACTGGGGAATCCCATGCCTTGGTAAGAGTGTGAACTCACCTTGGTTTGCTCGGTATGCTAAGTATGTGCTCAAGGTAAATCAATCACGTCCTAAAGTATGCACGTATACATAATCAGTTTGTGTTTAAGTTGTTCACGTATAAGCAGGTAACACATAATCCTACCAGTCATGTTTAACATTTAACAGCAGTTACATATTCCAGTTAACACTTAACAGAAATAACTCAGGTTACTGCACAGATCAGCTATTTGGCGAAACACACATTTGGCGAAACACAATATTGGCGAAACACAATTATTGGCGAAACACAATTATTGGCGAAACACATTTGTTTCGTCGAGGTGTCCCTTGGCGAAACAGAACTTCTGATTCGTCGACTACCCTTGGCGAAACACATTCTGTTTCGCCGAGAGTTCTGTTTCGTCGGACAGTTCAGTTACGTCAGTACAGTTACATGCAGAAACCCTAATCATGCTAGCAGCCGTCATCAGCAAATCATCAATTATACAGTAATCATTCGTTCACAGAATTCATCATCACATCATTATCAAAATATTATCGGCCATCAATGTTTATTAATAAAAAGGCTGTGGTTTGCATCAGACTATCATCACGTGATTCATCATTCTACCTTTAGTTTTCATGTGTCAATCATCATCACAGAAACTACACACTCATAT
Source organism: Helianthus tuberosus (assembly GCA_030545235.1). Lineage (NCBI taxonomy): Eukaryota > Viridiplantae > Streptophyta > Magnoliopsida > Asterales > Asteraceae > Helianthus > Helianthus tuberosus. Next base: position 92,722,888 of record CM060437.1, read on the forward strand.
GTCCTTCCTAGCATTAAACTATGAACAAGCATCTTTGACTATTCAAACAACATGATTGGAATGCACATGGTTAGATGAGATCAGATCAAGACACCTAGCCGCCAATCTCTTAACACACATTAAAGACAATACCACAATCATGCATATGGATAAATCACAAAAAGAAAACTTAACTTCACACAGTCATACTCATCGATTTATGGGAACCACTTTATCAGATTATAACTTATCTAATTACTCATGCTAACTTTTATCAAACTGCACACATAAAATCGATCCCATGTAAGATAGCAATTCACGTGCACCTATGCAAAGCAATGGCCGACAACATATGGTGTTTCTTATCCATTTAGCTGCACCTTCTAGACATCTCAGATGCATTGTATGTAATTATTTCAAACAAATATAAACTACAACATATACTACTTTAAATCATATGTCATGTGATCCCTCATCCTTGCATAGCATCATCATAAAATATGTATATAATCAGTCGACAATTTAACATCACATAATAACAAAGGCTGAGAACAATCGTACTAACCAGAAGTTCTAACGAATGAATAAATGCTTCGAGAGAGGGGGGCTGCCGTCACCACTCAAAGAAGGGAAACAAGTCTTTAGGGTTTGTAATATGACCAAGAGTTGTAGAATATGCCTTTGTATTCACGTATACCTAAAAGGGGAGATGTTGGGCCGAATTGTTTAAAGGTAGGAAGTGGGCCGATTACTATAAGTGTGGTGGTGGCGGCTCAAAAGTATTCATGACAAGTGCGGCCCAGCATGCACAAGAGCTTGGGCTCGGTGATTATTGTGGGTCGATATAGTATATAGGTTTTAAGGTGTGAATGTGTTGTCCATAGCATGAGCGGCCCAAGCAAAAGCAAAACCAATAAGTTATTCAACCAAAATATCATACATTAATCATACTCAAATAATTTAATACCTCAAGCATATACCAAACATGAACACCTTACTAACAAATCATAGTGTACAAAAATCATGCACGAATCACAAAACACGATACGAAACAAGTAACGCATAGAAGAGAAACCTTGGAAACTCGAGTTGTCACATTATTCCCAACTTGAAAGAAATTTCGTCCCGAAATTTAGCACGCGGTTACTGAGGAAGCTAGTTGTGTTGTGTTGTTTACCGGTTTTCCTGGGGTGTCACATCATCCCCCTGTTGATTTGGAATTTCGTCCCGAAATTCTGTAGTAGCTTCGGCCTCAGTAGTGATTGCACTATTTCCGAATAACTAAGGATACTTGAGTTTCATTTGATCTTCTCGTTCCCAGGTGAACTCTGGGCCACGATAGGAGTTCCAACGAACTCGAACAAGAGGTATTCTAGTGTGCTTGAGGACCTTAACATTCTGGTCCGTAATTTCAACTGGTTCCTCGACGAATCGCAACTGCTCGTCGATAGTGAGCTCCTTCAAAGGAACTATGAGGGTCTCATCTGATAGACACTTCTTCAGATTCGACACATGAAATACGTTGTGATCTGCACCGAGTTCTGCTGGTAAGTTCAGTCTGTAGGCCACCCTACCTATCGTCTCTATAATTTCGAATGGTCCGACATATCGCGGATTGAGCTTGCCTCGTTTGCCAAAACAAACCACACCCTTCCAGGGTGAAACTTTGAGTAACACTCGATCCCCAACCTGGAACTCGAGTGGTTTCCTGTCTTTATCGGCATATGCTTTCTGACGGTCACGTGCTGCTGCCATGCGTTGTCGTATCTGAGCAATCTTTTCTGTAGTATCAACTACGAGTTCTGGACCTGTGATTTGACTATCACCCACCTCTGCCCAACAAAGAGGTGGCCGGCATTTACGTCCGTACAATGCCTCAAATGGAGCAGCTTTAATGCTGGTGTGGTAGCTGTTATTGTATGAAAATTCCACCAGTGGCAGATGTTTCTCCCAACCATTGCCAAAATCAATTACGCACGCCCGAAGCATGTCTTCTAGAGTTTGAATAGTGCGCTCAGACTGCCCATCGGTCTGAGGATGATACGCCGTGCTCATGTCTAAACGAGAGCCAAAAGATTTATGCATTGCTTGCCACAGTTCTGAAGTAAAACGTGCGTCACGATCAGAGATGATGGAGGTTGGCACCCCGTGCCTTGAAACCACTTCTTTTAAGTAGATGTCTGCTAGTGTAGAGAACTTGTCTGTTTCTTTAATGGCCAAGAAGTGTGCAGACTTTGTGAGTCGATCCACGATCACCCAGATAGTATCATTTCCGCGCTGAGATCTAGGTAAGCCTGTAACAAAATCCATGGAAATTTGCTCCCATTTCCATTGTGGTATCTCAGGTTGTTGGAGTGGTCCTGACGGTTTCTGGTATTCTGCCTTGACTCTCGCACAAGTCAAGCATTTGCTAACGTATGTGGCTATGTGGGCCTTCATGCTAGGCCACCAGTATGTAGTCTTAATATCGTGGTACATTTTATCCGAACCAGGGTGTACCGAGTAGCGAGACTTGTGAGCTTCATCCATTACCAGCTCGCGTAAGTTGCCGTACAGTGGGACCCAAATGCGTCCTGTAACGTAGTAAGCACCATCTTCCTTCTGTTCTAGGCGTTGCCTTGAGCCACGTAGAGCTTCAGCCCTGACGTTTTCTGGCTTCAATGCTTCTACCTGAGCATTTCGTATCTGAGAAGGAAGACTAGACTGTATAGTGAGTTGTAAGGCTCGTACGCGCTTAGGCGCGGTGTCCTTCCGACTGAGGGCGTCAGCCACAACATTGGCTTTGCCTGGGTGGTACCTGATTGAGCATTCGTAGTCGTTTAGCAGTTCGACCCATCGTCGTTGTCGCATATTCAGTTCCTTCTGTTTGAAGATATGTTCGAGGCTTCTGTGATCAGTGTAGATTGCGCACTTGGTACCATACAAATAGTGTCACCATATCTTAAGTGCAAAAACAACCGCTCCCAGCTCTAAATCATGTGTAGTGTAGTTTCGTTCGTGAATCTTAAGTTGGCGCGAAGCATAAGCAATAACTTTATCCCGCTGCATCAACACACATCCAAGACCCTGGATAGATGCGTCGCAGTAGACTACAAAATCGTCCGTGCCTTCAGGCAATAAGAGAATAGGTGCGCTACAGAGTCTATCCTTTAAGTGTTGGAACGCTGTATCCTGTGCATTACCCCAACGGTAGACAACACCCTTCTGCGTCAGTAGTGTAAGTGGCTGAGCAATCTTTGAGAAGTCTTTGATGAACCTTCTGTAATAACCCGCCAAACCCAAGAATTGGCGTATTTATGTTGGTGTGCGAGGTGCAGGCCAGTTCTTGATCGAATCCACCTTGGATGGATCTACATGAATCCCATCCTTGTTTACCACGTGGCCTAAGAAGTGGACTTCACGAAGCCAGAAGTCGCACTTTGAAAACTTAGCGTATAGTTGTTCCGTTCGAAGGAGTTCCAAGATAAGTCGTAAATGATGCTCGTGCTCCTCCTGACTCTTCGAATAAATCAGGATGTCGTCGATGAAAACAATGACGAACTTATCGAGATAGGGTTTGCACACCCTGTTCATAAGATCCATAAATACGGCAGGCGCGTTCGTTAGCCCGAATGGCATGACCATAAACTCGTAGTGGCCGTAGCGAGTTCTAAATGCTGTTTTAGAGACGTCCTCATCCCGGACTCTCAGCTGATGGTACCCTGACCTTAAGTCTATCTTGGAGTAGTAGCTCGACCCTTGCAGCTGGTCGAATAAATCATCTATGCGCGGAAGAGGATAACGATTCTTGATCGTCACCTTGTTGAGTTCACGGTAGTCTATACACATCCTGAACGTACCGTCTTTCTTCTTTACGAATAACACTGGGGCTCCCCAAGGCGAAGAGCTAGGACGTATAAAACCCTTTTCCAAGAGTTCTTGTAGCTGCTTAGACAGTTCTTCCAGTTCCGTTGGAGCTAAGCGATAAGGCGCTCGAGCTATGGGTGCTGCTCCTGGAGCTAGCTCGATCTGAAATTCGACCTGACGATGAGGCGGTAACCCAGGTAACTCTTCAGGAAACACTTGAGGAAAGTCGCGTACAACAGGAATATCCTCTAGCTTCTTCCCTTTCGTCGATGTATCTGTAACGAGTGCTAAAATAGCTGTGTGGCCCTTTCGCAAACACTTCTGAGCCTTCAAGAAAGAAATGATGCCACTCACGACACCACTTTTGTCGCCTTGAACTTCGAGAGGTTCTTTACCAGTACGGGAATTGCGAATAATCTTCTCTTTGCATAGGATATCTGCTTGCTGTTGGGAAATCCAATCTATCCCAATGACGATGTCGAAATTACCCAAGACTATGGGAATGAGGTTGATGGAGAATGTCTGACCAACTAAGACGAGGTTACAATCCTTGACTACCAGAAGATTGCTGACCGGTGATCTGATAGTCATCAATCTTTCGCTGTCGTGCCTGAGACTGAACTGAAGTTGAACCCTTGCTGAAGGTTCCATCCCACCTTCTCTTGTTGTCACTGGGAATAGCAGAAGTAGTAGTGGTAGCACCAATGCGTCTAGGCAGCTTGTTCTGTTCCACTGCCTTGTCTGTGAGACGATGAGCAAGATGAGTAACATCTTGAATAGTAGCAAGGTTAGCAGAAGTCACATGACTTTGAATCTCTGATACTAAGCATTTGAGGTACAGCTCGATGCGCTTGATGGGAGGATCCACCATAGTTGAACACAACACTGCCAGTTCGTTGGATCGTTTCGTGTACGCTTCTATCTCTGACCCCGTCAGCTTCATGTTAAAGGACTCCACTTCCAACTCGTGGATGGCATCATAACTACTGTATTCACGTTTGATCAGTTCCTTAAAATCATTCCATGGGGTGGCATTAGCAGCCGCCAGCCCCAGTATCTGAACTTGCGCGTTCTACCAAGTTAACGCAGTGCCTTCGAGAATATCAGTGGCATATTTCACTTTACGAGCCTCGGGTCATTCTCACACTCGATGACCGATTCGAGTTCCTCGAACTAATGGAGGAGTCCAACAGCTCCTTCAGTGTCGCTGAAAGTAGTAGGACGACAGTCCATAAAAGTCTTGTATGTGCATACAGGTGGCTGAGCGTGTTGACTTGTCGTGTGCGTAAGAGAAATCGAAATTAAGCACAAGTGTTGAGTTACGAGAGTAGGATCTAAAGATCCTAGAGTAAGTGGTGATGGCAGGTTACACCTCCTGCCTCGGCAGCTGCGAGTGCTGCAGTAACTTGTTCAGTGATCGAAGCCGCCAACTGGGCTTGAGTTAGGTTAACGCGTCCACTCATGATCTTGACATCAAGGAGAACATGTGGGTGAGAGGTTCGCGAATAGTGCGAAGAGAGTGAGCACACAAGTATTCTCGAGCAATATCATATAATAGGTTCTGTAATCTGAGCATACCACGAGCAAAGTTCTATGTAATTCTAGTATGTAGGCAATAAACATAAACCTTATTACCTAGGATGTCGAGTCTTGCACGTGGAGCGAAGCGTCGTTGTGGATCGTTGAGAGCACTGTTCTGGTTATAGTCTGGTTTTAATAAAATCGTTTTCCCCATATTAAAACCGAGTTCTCTATAACCAATGGCTCTGATACCAATCTGTCACACCCCCAAAATCCACCTGCGGAGTATCACCGCTTGGGAGCGTGACTGACCAGGATCAAGCCACCAATCATATTGAACAATGTATAAAGTAAAAGTAATTGCAATTTAATCAAACCAATCCATATGAGAGGTGTTCCAAAACATAAATATGTTATCACTGTTTAGCGGAAGCGTATAAATAAACCCAACACAATAAAGTGTGAAATGTCATAATGTCTAATCAAGTATTCACGATCCTTGTCCACTACGACTGCGCCTCCCGTGCAAGCTCCATAAGTACCTAAGGTCCTGCAAGGCATGTAACAGAGGATCAACAACTAGTTGAGCGAGTTCACAGAATGTAAATGCGTGATAGTAAGTTCGTAAGTAACATGTGGCTCTACTGGGCCGATAGTACGTTCTATTGGTGGGGGCTTCCCATGTTGTATATCCACTAGACTATTCCTAACCATAAGTATCCTTCCCAATCCGAGGATAGTAGTACGTATAAGTTTACGTAGGTTTTACGTAAGTGCCCTTCCCAACCGAGGACAGTACGTAGCAAGTACGTAGGTTTAGCGCTGGCGTCCTTCCCAATCCGAGGACGGTAGTACGTAGATTTAGCACTGGCGTCCTTCCCAATCCGAGGACGGTAGTACGTAGGTTTTACGTAGGTTTAGTGCTGGTGTCCTTCCCAATCCGAGGACAGTACGTAGGCTTTGTATAGAATTTGGCACAGGCATCCTTCCCAATCCGAGGACCGTGGTAAGTAGTCTAGTGGTAATGTAAGTACAAGTAGTCATTCAATCCCATTCCCAACCCAACTGGGGAATCCCATGCCTTGGTAAGAGTGTGAACTCACCTTGGTTTGCTCGGTATGCTAAGTATGTGCTCAAGGTAAATCAATCACGTCCTAAAGTATGCACGTATACATAATCAGTTTGTGTTTAAGTTGTTCACGTATAAGCAGGTAACACATAATCCTACCAGTCATGTTTAACATTTAACAGCAGTTACATATTCCAGTTAACACTTAACAGAAATAACTCAGGTTACTGCACAGATCAGCTATTTGGCGAAACACACATTTGGCGAAACACAATATTGGCGAAACACAATTATTGGCGAAACACAATTATTGGCGAAACACATTTGTTTCGTCGAGGTGTCCCTTGGCGAAACAGAACTTCTGATTCGTCGACTACCCTTGGCGAAACACATTCTGTTTCGCCGAGAGTTCTGTTTCGTCGGACAGTTCAGTTACGTCAGTACAGTTACATGCAGAAACCCTAATCATGCTAGCAGCCGTCATCAGCAAATCATCAATTATACAGTAATCATTCGTTCACAGAATTCATCATCACATCATTATCAAAATATTATCGGCCATCAATGTTTATTAATAAAAAGGCTGTGGTTTGCATCAGACTATCATCACGTGATTCATCATTCTACCTTTAGTTTTCATGTGTCAATCATCATCACAGAAACTACACACTCATATGTCCTTCCTAGCATTAAACTATGAACAAGCATCTTTGACTATTCAAACAACATGATTGGAATGCACATGGTTAGATGAGATCAGATCAAGACACCTAGCCGCCAATCTCTTAACACACATTAAAGACAATACCACAATCATGCATATGGATAAATCACAAAAAGAAAACTTAACTTCACACAGTCATACTCATCGATTTATGGGAACCACTTTATCAGATTATAACTTATCTAATTACTCATGCTAACTTTTATCAAACTGCACACATAAAATCGATCCCATGTAAGATAGCAATTCACGTGCACCTATGCAAAGCAATGGCCGACAACATATGGTGTTTCTTATCCATTTAGCTGCACCTTCTAGACATCTCAGATGCATTGTATGTAATTATTTCAAACAAATATAAACTACAACATATACTACTTTAAATCATATGTCATGTGATCCCTCATCCTTGCATAGCATCATCATAAAATATGTATATAATCAGTCGACAATTTAACATCACATAATAACAAAGGCTGAGAACAATCGTACTAACCAGAAGTTCTAACGAATGAATAAATGCTTCGAGAGAGGGGGGCTGCCGTCACCACTCAAAGAAGGGAAACAAGTCTTTAGGGTTTGTAATATGACCAAGAGTTGTAGAATATGCCTTTGTATTCACGTATACCTAAAAGGGGAGATGTTGGGCCGAATTGTTTAAAGGTAGGAAGTGGGCCGATTACTATAAGTGTGGTGGTGGCGGCTCAAAAGTATTCATGACAAGTGCGGCCCAGCATGCACAAGAGCTTGGGCTCGGTGATTATTGTGGGTCGATATAGTATATAGGTTTTAAGGTGTGAATGTGTTGTCCATAGCATGAGCGGCCCAAGCAAAAGCAAAACCAATAAGTTATTCAACCAAAATATCATACATTAATCATACTCAAATAATTTAATACCTCAAGCATATACCAAACATGAACACCTTACTAACAAATCATAGTGTACAAAAATCATGCACGAATCACAAAACACGATACGAAACAAGTAACGCATAGAAGAGAAACCTTGGAAACTCGAGTTGTCACATTATTCCCAACTTGAAAGAAATTTCGTCCCGAAATTTAGCACGCGGTTACTGAGGAAGCTAGTTGTGTTGTGTTGTTTACCGGTTTTCCTGGGGTGTCACATCATCCCCCTGTTGATTTGGAATTTCGTCCCGAAATTCTGTAGTAGCTTCGGCCTCAGTAGTGATTGCACTATTTCCGAATAACTAAGGATACTTGAGTTTCATTTGATCTTCTCGTTCCCAGGTGAACTCTGGGCCACGATAGGAGTTCCAACGAACTCGAACAAGAGGTATTCTAGTGTGCTTGAGGACCTTAACATTCTGGTCCGTAATTTCAACTGGTTCCTCGACGAATCGCAACTGCTCGTCGATAGTGAGCTCCTTCAAAGGAACTATGAGGGTCTCATCTGATAGACACTTCTTCAGATTCGACACATGAAATACGTTGTGATCTGCACCGAGTTCTGCTGGTAAGTTCAGTCTGTAGGCCACCCTGCCTATCTTCTCTATAATTTCGAATGGTCCGACATATCGCGGATTGAGCTTGCCTCGTTTGCCAAAACAAACCACACCCTTCCAGGGTGAAACTTTGAGTAACACTCGATCCCCAACCTGGAACTCGAGTGGTTTCCTGTCTTTATCGGCATATGCTTTCTGACGGTCACGTGCTGCTGCCATGCGTTGTCGTATCTGAGCAATCTTTTCTGTAGTATCAACTACGAGTTCTGGACCTGTGATTTGACTATCACCCACCTCTGCCCAACAAAGAGGTGGCCGGCATTTACGTCCGTACAATGCCTCAAATGGAGCAGCTTTAATGCTGGTGTGGTAGCTGTTATTGTATGAAAATTCCACCAGTGGCAGATGTTTCTCCCAACCATTGCCAAAATCAATTACGCACGCCCGAAGCATGTCTTCTAGAGTTTGAATAGTGCGCTCAGACTGCCCATCGGTCTGAGGATGATACGCCGTGCTCATGTCTAAACGAGAGCCAAAAGATTTATGCATTGCTTGCCACAGTTCTGAAGTAAAACGTGCGTCACGATCAGAGATGATGGAGGTTGGCACCCCGTGCCTTGAAACCACTTCTTTTAAGTAGATGTCTGCTAGTGTAGAGAACTTGTCTGTTTCTTTAATGGCCAAGAAGTGTGCAGACTTTGTGAGTCGATCCACGATCACCCAGATAGTATCATTTCCGCGCTGAGATCTAGGTAAGCCTGTAACAAAATCCATGGAAATTTGCTCCCATTTCCATTGTGGTATCTCAGGTTGTTGGAGTGGTCCTGACGGTTTCTGGTATTCTGCCTTGACTCTCGCACAAGTCAAGCATTTGCTAACGTATGTGGCTATGTGGGCCTTCATGCTAGGCCACCAGTATGTAGTCTTAATATCGTGGTACATTTTATCCGAACCAGGGTGTACCGAGTAGCGAGACTTGTGAGCTTCATCCATTACCAGCTCGCGTAAGTTGCCGTACAGTGGGACCCAAATGCGTCCTGTAACGTAGTAAGCACCATCTTCCTTCTGTTCTAGGCGTTGCCTTGAGCCACGTAGAGCTTCAGCCCTGACGTTTTCTGGCTTCAATGCTTCTACCTGAGCATTTCGTATCTGAGAAGGAAGACTAGACTGTATAGTGAGTTGTAAGGCTCGTACGCGCTTAGGCGCGGTGTCCTTCCGACTGAGGGCGTCAGCCACAACATTGGCTTTGCCTGGGTGGTACCTGATTGAGCATTCGTAGTCGTTTAGCAGTTCGACCCATCGTCGTTGTCGCATATTCAGTTCCTTCTGTTTGAAGATATGTTCGAGGCTTCTGTGATCAGTGTAGATTGCGCACTTGGTACCATACAAATAGTGTCGCCATATCTTAAGTGCAAAAACAACCGCTCCCAGCTCTAAATCATGTGTAGTGTAGTTTCGTTCGTGAATCTTAAGTTGGCGCGAAGCATAAGCAATAACTTTATCCCGCTGCATCAACACACATCCAAGACCCTGGATAGATGCGTCGCAGTAGACTACAAAATAGTCCGTGCCTTCAGGCAATGAGAGAATAGGTGCGCTACAGAGTCTATCCTTTAAGTGTTGGAACGCTGTATCCTGTGCATTACCCCAACGGTAGACAACACCCTTCTGCGTCAGTAGTGTAAGTGGCTGAGCAATCTTTGAGAAGTCTTTGATGAACCTTCTGTAATAACCCGCCAAACCCAAGAATTGGCGTATTTCTGTTGGTGTGCGAGGTGCAGGCCAGTTCTTGATCGAATCCACCTTGGATGGATCTACATGAATCCCATCCTTGTTTACCACGTGGCCTAAGAAGTGGACTTCACGAAGCCAGAAGTCGCACTTTGAAAACTTAGCGTATAGTTGTTCCGTTCGAAGGAGTTCCAAGATAAGTCGTAAATGATGCTCGTGCTCCTCCTGACTCTTCGAATAAATCAGGATGTCGTCGATGAAAACAATGACGAACTTATCGAGATAGGGTTTGCACACCCTGTTCATAAGATCCATAAATACGGCAGGCGCGTTCGTTAGCCCGAATGGCATGACCATAAACTCGTAGTGGCCGTAGCGAGTTCTAAATGCTGTTTTAGAGACGTCCTCATCCCGGACTCTCAGCTGATGGTACCCTGACCTTAAGTCTATCTTGGAGTAGTAGCTCGACCCTTGCAGCTGGTCGAATAAATCATCTATGCGCGGAAGAGGATAACGATTCTTGATCGTCACCTTGTTGAGTTCACGGTAGTCTATACACATCCTGAACGTACCGTCTTTCTTCTTTACGAATAACACTGGGGCTCCCCAAGGCGAAGAGCTAGGACGTATAAAACCCTTTTCCAAGAGTTCTTGTAGCTGCTTAGACAGTTCTTCCAGTTCCGTTGGAGCTAAGCGATAAGGCGCTCGAGCTATGGGTGCTGCTCCTGGAGCTAGCTCGATCTGAAATTCGACCTGACGATGAGGCGGTAACCCAGGTAACTCTTCAGGAAACACTTGAGGAAAGTCGCGTACAACAGGAATATCATCTAGCTTCTTCCCTTTCGTCGATGTATCTGTAACGAGTGCTAAAATAGCTGTGTGGCCCTTTCGCAAACACTTCTGAGCCTTCAAGAAAGAAATGATGCCACTCACGACACCACTTTTGTCGCCTTGAACTTCGAGAGGTTCTTTACCAGTACGGGAATTGCGAATAATCTTCTCTTTGCATAGGATATCTGCTTGCTGTTGGGAAATCCAATCTATCCCAATGACGATGTCGAAATTACCCAAGACTATGGGAATGAGGTTGATGGAGAATGTCTGACCAACTAAGACGAGGTTACAATCCTTGACTACCAGAAGATTGCTGACCGGTGATCTGATAGTCATCAATCTTTCGCTGTCGTGCCTGAGACTGAACTGAAGTTGAACCCTTGCTGAAGGTTCCATCCCACCTTCTCTTGTTGTCACTGGGAATAGCAGAAGTAGTAGTGGTAGCACCAATGCGTCTAGGCAGCTTGTTCTGTTCCACTGCCTTGTCTGTGAGACGATGAGCAAGATGAGTAACATCTTGAATAGTAGCAAGGTTAGCAGAAGTCACATGACTTTGAATCTCTGATACTAAGCATTTGAGGTACAGCTCGATGCGCTTGATGGGAGGATCCACCATAGTTGAACACAACACTGCCAGTTCGTTGGATCGTTTCGTGTACGCTTCTATCTCTGACCCCGTCAGCTTCATGTTAAAGGACTCCACTTCCAACTCGTGGATGGCATCATAACTACTGTATTCACGTTTGATCAGTTCCTTAAAATCATTCCATGGGGTGGCATTAGCAGCCGCCAGCCCCAGTATCTGAACTTGCGCGTTCTACCAAGTTAACGCAGTGCCTTCGAGAATATCAGTGGCATATTTCACTTTACGAGCCTCGGGTCATTCTCACACTCGATGACCGATTCGAGTTCCTCGAACTAATGGAGGAGTCCAACAGCTCCTTCAGTGTCGCTGAAAGTAGTAGGACGACAGTCCATAAAAGTCTTGTATGTGCATACAGGTGGCTGAGCGTGTTGACTTGTCGTGTGCGTAAGAGAAATCGAAATTAAGCACAAGTGTTGAGTTACGAGAGTAGGATCTAAAGATCCTAGAGTAAGTGGTGATGGCAGGTTACACCTCCTGCCTCGGCAGCTGCGAGTGCTGCAGTAACTTGTTCAGTGATCGAAGCCGCCAACTGGGCTTGAGTTAGGTTAACGCGTCCACTCATGATCTTGACATCAAGGAGAACATGTGGGTGAGAGGTTCGCGAATAGTGCGAAGAGAGTGAGCACACAAGTATTCTCGAGCAATATCATATAATAGGTTCTGTAATCTGAGCATACCACGAGCAAAGTTCTATGTAATTCTAGTATGTAGGCAATAAACATAAACCTTATTACCTAGGATGTCGAGTCTTGCACGTGGAGCGAAGCGTCGTTGTGGATCGTTGAGAGCACTGTTCTGGTTATAGTCTGGTTTTAATAAAATCGTTTTCCCCATATTAAAACCGAGTTCTCTATAACCAATGGCTCTGATACCAATCTGTCACACCCCCAAAATCCACCTGCGGAGTATCACCGCTTGGGAGCGTGACTGACCAGGATCAAGCCACCAATCATATTGAACAATGTATAAAGTAAAAGTAATTGCAATTTAATCAAACCAATCCATATGAGAGGTGTTCCAAAACATAAATATGTTATCACTGTTTAGCGGAAGCGTATAAATAAACCCAACACAATAAAGTGTGAAATGTCATAATGTCTAATCAAGTATTCACGATCCTTGTCCACAACGACTGCGCCTCCCGTGCAAGCTCCATAAGTACCTAAGGTCCTGCAAGGCATGTAACAGAGGATCAACAACTAGTTGAGCGAGTTCACAGAATGTAAATGCGTGATAGTAAGTTCGTAAGTAACATGTGGCTCTACTGGGCCGATAGTACGTTCTATTGGTGGGGGCTTCCCATGTTGTATATCCACTAGACTATTCCTAACCATAAGTATCCTTCCCAATCCGAGGATAGTAGTACGTATAAGTTTACGTAGGTTTTACGTAAGTGCCCTTCCCAACCGAGGACAGTACGTAGCAAGTACGTAGGTTTAGCGCTGGCGTCCTTCCCAATCCGAGGACGGTAGTACGTAGATTTAGCACTGGCGTCCTTCCCAATCCGAGGACGGTAGTACGTAGGTTTTACGTAGGTTTAGTGCTGGTGTCCTTCCCAATCCGAGGACAGTACGTAGGCTTTGTATAGAATTTGGCACAGGCATCCTTCCCAATCCGAGGACCGTGGTAAGTAGTCTAGTGGTAATGTAAGTACAAGTAGTCATTCAATCCCATTCCCAACCCAACTGGGGAATCCCATGCCTTGGTAAGAGTGTGAACTCACCTTGGTTTGCTCGGTATGCTAAGTATGTGCTCAAGGTAAATCAATCACGTCCTAAAGTATGCACGTATACATAATCAGTTTGTGTTTAAGTTGTTCACGTATAAGCAGGTAACACATAATCCTACCAGTCATGTTTAACATTTAACAGCAGTTACATATTCCAGTTAACACTTAACAGAAATAACTCAGGTTACTGCACAGATCAGCTATTTGGCGAAACACACATTTGGCGAAACACAATATTGGCGAAACACAATTATTGGCGAAACACAATTATTGGCGAAACACATTTGTTTCGTCGAGGTGTCCCTTGGCGAAACAGAACTTCTGATTCGTCGACTACCCTTGGCGAAACACATTCTGTTTCGCCGAGAGTTCTGTTTCGTCGGACAGTTCAGTTACGTCAGTACAGTTACATGCAGAAACCCTAATCATGCTAGCAGCCGTCATCAGCAAATCATCAATTATACAGTAATCATTCGTTCACAGAATTCATCATCACATCATTATCAAAATATTATCGGCCATCAATGTTTATTAATAAAAAGGCTGTGGTTTGCATCAGACTATCATCACGTGATTCATCATTCTACCTTTAGTTTTCATGTGTCAATCATCATCACAGAAACTACACACTCATATGTCCTTCCTAGCATTAAACTATGAACAAGCATCTTTGACTATTCAAACAACATGATTGGAATGCACATGGTTAGATGAGATCAGATCAAGACACCTAGCCGCCAATCTCTTAACACACATTAAAGACAATACCACAATCATGCATATGGATAAATCACAAAAAGAAAACTTAACTTCACACAGTCATACTCATCGATTTATGGGAACCACTTTATCAGATTATAACTTATCTAATTACTCATGCTAACTTTTATCAAACTGCACACATAAAATCGATCCCATGTAAGATAGCAATTCACGTGCACCTATGCAAAGCAATGGCCGACAACATATGGTGTTTCTTATCCATTTAGCTGCACCTTCTAGACATCTCAGATGCATTGTATGTAATTATTTCAAACAAATATAAACTACAACATATACTACTTTAAATCATATGTCATGTGATCCCTCATCCTTGCATAGCATCATCATAAAATATGTATATAATCAGTCGACAATTTAACATCACATAATAACAAAGGCTGAGAACAATCGTACTAACCAGAAGTTCTAACGAATGAATAAATGCTTCGAGAGAGGGGGGCTGCCGTCACCACTCAAAGAAGGGAAACAAGTCTTTAGGGTTTGTAATATGACCAAGAGTTGTAGAATATGCCTTTGTATTCACGTATACCTAAAAGGGGAGATGTTGGGCCGAATTGTTTAAAGGTAGGAAGTGGGCCGATTACTATAAGTGTGGTGGTGGCGGCTCAAAAGTATTCATGACAAGTGCGGCCCAGCATGCACAAGAGCTTGGGCTCGGTGATTATTGTGGGTCGATATAGTATATAGGTTTTAAGGTGTGAATGTGTTGTCCATAGCATGAGCGGCCCAAGCAAAAGCAAAACCAATAAGTTATTCAACCAAAATATCATACATTAATCATACTCAAATAATTTAATACCTCAAGCATATACCAAACATGAACACCTTACTAACAAATCATAGTGTACAAAAATCATGCACGAATCACAAAACACGATACGAAACAAGTAACGCATAGAAGAGAAACCTTGGAAACTCGAGTTGTCACATTATTCCCAACTTGAAAGAAATTTCGTCCCGAAATTTAGCACGCGGTTACTGAGGAAGCTAGTTGTGTTGTGTTGTTTACCGGTTTTCCTGGGGTGTCACATCATCCCCTTGTTGATTTGGAATTTCGTCCCGAAATTCTGTAGTAGCTTCGGCCTCAGTAGTGATTGCACTATTTCCGAATAACTAAGGATACTTGAGTTTCATTTGATCTTCTCGTTCCCAGGTGAACTCTGGGCCACGATAGGAGTTCCAACGAACTCGAACAAGAGGTATTCTAGTGTGCTTGAGGACCTTAACATTCTGGTCCGTAATTTCAACTGGTTCCTCGACGAATCGCAACTGCTCGTCGATAGTGAGCTCCTTCAAAGGAACTATGAGGGTCTCATCTGATAGACACTTCTTCAGATTCGACACATCTCCTGGAAAGTATAAAGACAGAATGAAATCATACCGGTGGATGGTTAAAAGGAGAAAAATTGCGGATCTCACCTTAGATAGTTGGAACAATTTTGTAAAAGTTGGATTTTGTATAGGCTTCTCTGTAGTTTGTTTGTTGTTTTTGTTCTATTTGGGGTGTATTTGCTCTTATGTTATGGCTAATATAGCAGTTATCAGATAGAAGCATTAGCTTAGGCAATTAAGGAGAACACTATAGTGTTCTTGGAGACGGGCTCAGGCAAGACGTTGTTCGCGATTAGTCTTTTACGTCACTATGCTTATCTGCTGAAAAAACCCTTCCCGTGTATTGCTGTGTTCTCGGTAGTTGGTACCCACTGTTGTATTGGTCAAACAGGTATGTCGGTTGACTTAGTTGTTTCTTGAACATGTTTTCAACATGTGGTTAAAGCATACTAACGGAAGCTTTCTCTGTCTTATTAGCAAGCGGAGTATGTGGGAAAGCACCTTGATTTGAAAGTGGAGTATTGGGGTGAAAAAGTTGTTGATTTTTCGAATGCTGCTGATTGGAAGAAACAACGAGATCAGAATCAGGTATGACAAGTCAATATTTGACTTTTTTGTTGACCGCATACAATCTCATCAGAATTTTGAGTAATGATCAAATACGTAAAGTACCCCTGAGGCGGACAATTGCAGTCTTGAGTAATAAACTTTTATTGTGTTACTCTTTACCTTTGTTGTATCATGTAGTTTTTATTTTTTCAATTTAAACTGAATACACGTATATGTTATACATCGTTTTTACACCTATTGGTCATGACCCCTGACATTTTAAGGAATGCATTCAGACATAGATTCTTAACGTTGGATATTATCAAGGTGTTAATGTTTGATGAATTCCACAACGCAAAGAAAAATCATGTGTATGCTATCATCATGAAGGTATATTAATGATTGTAATTTTTAACGTTATTAATTTGTTTTAGTTAAGTTTAAAAATTGAAATAATATTTGTACAAACCACTGCTTGAAACTGCTGTTCGGTTAAAACGGAGGTTTGAAACCATTGTTGGGTTAAAACAATGGTTGAAACCACTGTTTGGATGTGTGTTGAAAGTGTTTGGGTGTGTTGTAAGTGTGGAAGTGAAGGGTAATAAAGTGGTTTTGTGATTTGGTGGTTTCATATCAATGTAGTTCTTTTCATTAACGTTTTTTTTCTATTTGTATGTAGTGAAATTGGCTGAATTTATGAAATGTTTTTAGAGCATTGTTGGAAGAACCGAGACGAGAGGGTTTTTGAACTAAAGTATATGGATACATCAACACATCTCCTGGCAAGTATAAAGGCAGAATGAAATCATACTGGTGGATGGTTAAAAGGAGAAAAATTGCGAATCTCACCTTAGATAGCTGGAACAATTTTTTAAAACTTGGATTTTGTATAGGCTTCTCTGTAGTTTGTTTGTTGCTTTTGTTCTATTTGGGGTGTATTTGCTCTTTTGTTATGGCTAATATAGCAGTTTTATATTAATAATGCAAAAGAACAATTGCATCAGCATTTCAATATTAAAGTTTTCAAATTAGAAGAAAAAGTACCACCATCTTATTTTTCAATATCATAATATTTTTATTAACCATCGAGATAGTGTTGTTAATGATGTTTTTATAGAATGTTAGATGTATTTTGATCTTATCCACTAAAGAAAATCCTTTTCTAACACTTAACTAAGAACAAGTTTTATTTAGGCCAAATAAGACTGCTTTTAACGAAAGTTTATGCGAATGTCAATTCATCAAATATTTGTTCACATGATAGTTTACATATTTACATATACAAAAACTTTTATCATTATGGTTATTATAATACTAATACATACTGTATTTAACATTATTTTATAAAGATATAGAACTAAAGACCACAATTTAAATGGTATATTATAATCTGAATTTGTTGTGCCTCTTTTGTAAACGCCTCTTTTGTTGGGATTGAACCCTATGATGGCCCTCATCTATTGTTTGAATTAGACTACCCCCTTGAAAGTGGTTATAACATATGATGGCCCTCATCTATTGTTTGTATACTACAACTACTGTCCATTAAGTACTGCTTGTGTACAACAACTGCTGAAGACAAGGTGCTGATGGTCATTAAGAGGCTACCTCTTAATGGAACAATTAAAAATTTTACCAATGAGAAGGTAGAAGAATGTGACATGTGATGATTTACCATTCAGAGGTTACCTCTTAACCATTCAGACTTGAGGTCACCTCTTATTCATTCAGAGGTTTTAAACCATTAAGAGGTAGCATCTGAATGGTTATTAAGAGGCTACCAAACAGCCCATTAATCTACTGTCCTAACTCAAGTGCTGCTAAAAAGCAAAGCCCTGCTTGGAATGAAGCAGTGGAATTTAAAAAACTGTTGACAAATTAATACGATTAAAATATGAAGTATTAAGAAAGTAGCAATTACATACAAAAAATAAATCTAATTAGACACGTCTAACTCTAATAACAAAAATCAAGAAACTTTAACTTCAATTGTGGATCTTTACTGACGGTATTTGATCAAAACGATCTGAGAGTGCCGTATGATGATGTAAAAGAACACTTATTTGTCGTGTATTTGTTCTTATGTTATGGCTAATTTAGCAGTTATACATTAATTATGCAAAAGGACAATTGCATCAGCATTTCAATATTCATGTTTTCAAATTAGAAGAAGAGGTACTACCATCTTATTTTTCAATATCATAATATTATTATTAACCATTGAAATAGACTTTCCCCTTCAAAGTCGTTAATTTGGGCCAAATGAGACTGGTTCACATCAGTGGATTCATCATAAGCAGGTGTTTGCATTACACCTTCCCCCTGAAAGTGGTTATAACACCTGATAGCCCTCATCCACTGTTTGTATACTACAACTGTTGTCCATTAAGTACTGCTTGTGTACAACAACTGCACCAGAGCAAGTGCTGCTATTTAATCTACTGCCCTAAGATAAGTTCTGCTAAAGACCATAACCCTGCTTGGAATGAAGCAGTGGAATGTAAAAACTGCTGACATATAAAGATTGACAATTTGTGTCTAAAATGTATTTTGTTAAGGATGACATTCTTGCAGATATTTCATAAATCACCATCAACAGATGTTGGACATGATATTTTGTGGTTACGCATGACAAAATCATTCCTTTCTTTAGAACAGCAGATGATCAAAACATTTGTCAAAAGCTTATTCACTGTTGCACTAACAGTTGCTGATTTAATAGTCTTTCAAATCATTATCATTTCCTTACCCCTAACTACCTTTGTGCTCAAACATCTGTTTTCTAAATAATGTCCACTGCTATTCATCATAAGCAGCTGTTTGCATTAGACTTTCCCCTTGAAAGTGGTTATAACATCTGATGCCCTCATCCACTGTTTGTATACTACAACTGCTGTCCATTAAGTACTGCTTGTGTACAACAAATGCTGAAGACAAAGTGCTGCTATTTAATCTACCGCCCTCAGTCAAATGCTGCTAAAGACCAAAGACCTGCTTGGAATGAAGCAGTGGAATGTAAAAACTGCTGACATATTATACTTGATAATTTGCCTCTAAAATGTATTTTGTTAAGGATGGCATTCTTGAAGATGTTTCATAAATCACCATTAACAGGTATTGTAATTTACATTTTCATTAATTATTTCCGGTGACATTTTTATTATATCAATGACTTATAGTTATTCTTTTCGATAAAACGGTCTTATGGCATTTTATGATACATTGTTTAGGTAGGTATAATCCATACTACAAGATTATATTTACAGAGTTGATTCTTGAATTTGGTTTGTTTTGTTTTGTTTTGTTTTGTTTTGTTTTGTTTTGTTTTGTTTTGTTTTGTTTTGTTTTGTTTTGTGATTGTTTGTTGGTACGTGGTTTATTTTTAGGGTGATCAGTGTTTTATAATCGGACCGTGCGGTTCATTCATCAGGTATTATTTCCTTTTCATTTTCACTACACTGATTTAGTGTTACCTGCTGTTTAACAAGGCAGGAAAATATGTTTCATATCATACCTGCTTTAGAGTTTTACTTGTATCGTTTAAAACAAAACCAAAAAAAAAAAATTTGTTTCCGAGTGAAGAACCTATAACACATCAAAAATTCAGTATTTAAACCCAAACCCAAAAAAATTGGTCAGCCCAAAACCATACCTAAAATTATAATTAAACAGAAGCAAAAATAAAGTGTCATAAAAAAATTAAATCGTTTATTGTATAAATATTAAAAAAAGTTACAATGACATAAAAAAAGAAAAGTAATCAGACACTTAAAGTCTAATAGCAAGAATGAATAAATTTTAACTTCAACTCCATGGAGCACTGCACTTCTCGATGTATGTCATTGATCTTTCTCATGAAGTCCAGGTCTCTGTCTCCACATTCTATATTGTTCGCAACACACAGGTCACGAACGGAAGTAGTCGGCATTGCCCTCAGGTCTCTTGAAACTTGGTCCCTTGTCAGCAGACCAAGTTGCAGTCCGTCAAAACATCTCTTCAACTCTTGAAGAGTACTCCTATCAGCAAAAACTTGCTCTTCGATTTCTTTAATAAAGTGTTACTTGAAATCCTCAGATTGTGCAGCAGTTTGTGACTCCATTTTAATGTATTTATAACAGCTAAGGCAAAATAATAAGAGTTGCTCTTCTATTTAACTGAATGAATCTGGTTATGATGAAACAATGTTTGAATTTGCAATGATATTATATAGGATATCTATCAGCCCAAAGGTCAGGTTTAAATGCAACCATTAAATAAAAATTTATATTTAAAAACCTGATACATGTAATGATTTAATAATGAAAAACGTGTATATACCCAACATGTCTCTTCATTTACCTTATCAAACATTTTAATGTAAAACCTTTGAAAAATGTTCTTTATTAGCAGACGTCTCTTCATTTATCCTATCAAATATTTCAAACACTATAAAGGATCATGATTGCTCTACTTGAAAACATCAAGACTTCATTTTAAAAAAAAACCCTTCATTCTAAAACAAAACGTCCAAACCCACCCACACTTTTTCTAAATGGCAAGCAAAACCTTCTACCACTGGTCGGATAATACCGATCTTAAAATTGAATATTCAAGATGGTCACTCCATGAACAGAGAAAAGCTGAAGAAGTCAACAAAAAAGTTGCGTTGGTAAGTGATAAATATTATAAGCAGACGTGGAGTAGCATTGCACTGCTGGATGAAGTTGTCTCTTCTCCTCCATCAGAGTTTAAAGAAAAAGCCGAAGAGTTTTTGACACATCTGTTGAAACAAGATCAGAAGACCTGTGATATGCTAGCATATCTGCAAATTAAAACTAAAAATGAAATTTCATGGAGGAAGGCGAGAGAAATATATATCCTAGGAAGTGTTAATTGTAATGTTTAGTTTTTAATATTTTTCAAACTCCGATTTTTGTAATACTATTTAATATCGAATGAAGAAGTGTTTATTGCTAGCAGAATTTTGTAAAAGTTGGACTTTGTATAGGCTTCTGTGTAATTTGTTTGTGTTTTTTGTTCTATTTGGGGTGTATTTGCCCTTGAAGAGGTACCACCATTTTATTTTTCAATAGCATAATATTATTATTAAACATTGAAATAGACTTTCCCCTTCAAAGTCGTTATTTGTTTGGGCCAAATAACAGTGATCCACATCAGTGGATTCATCATAAGCAGCTGTTTGCATTACACCTTCCCCTTGAAAGTGGTTATAACATCTGATGGCCTTCATCCATTGTTTGTATAATACAATTGCTGTCCATTAAGTACTGCTTGTGTACAACAACTGCCCCAGACAAAGTGCTGCTATTTAATCTACTGTCCTAAAATAAGTGTTGTTAAAGACCAAAGCCCTGCTTGGAATGAAGCAGTGGAATGTAAAAACTGGTGGCATATAAAGATTGACAATTTGTGTCTAAAATGTATTTTGTTAAGGATGGCATTCTTGCAGGTATTTCATAAATCACGATCAACAGATGTTGGAAATGATATTGAGTTTACGCAAGACAAAATAATTCAACAAAATCATTCAACATAATCTTATTAAACAGTTGCTGATTTAATAGTCTTTCAAATCATTATCATTTCCTTACCCCTAACTACTGTTGTGCTCAAACATCTGTTTTCTAAATACTGTCCATTGCTATTCATCATAAACAGTTGTTTGCATTAGACTTTCCCCTTGAAAATGGTTATAACATCTAATGGCCCTCATCCACTGTTTGTATACTACAACTGCTGTCCATTAAGTGCTGCTTGTGTACAACAACTTTGAAGAAACCACTGAGTGTCAAACATTTCATAAATTGACATGCAACAATGGTAGGAAGAAGCAGTAGTTTAGTTTGTCATTTATATTGTATAAAATTAGTGGTTAAGGTTAGCAGTGTTTGAAACTACTGTTCGGTTATAATAGTGTAATCCTTAATGATATGTTTTGAAACCATTTTTGAGTTAACACTGTTTGAAACTACTGTTGATTTAAGGACAGTTTTTAAAACCAATGTTTTAAGCCAAAAGTGTTTTCAAAACAGTGTTTTAACAACACTAAGTATAATTCACCAATCTATCATTGTTTGTATCTTCAATGATCACACAACTTGAATCGACAAATCATAACATTCACAGCAGCCCATTAACAAATATTACAAACTGTATGCTGTATAAACTTTTCTTATAACTATTAATCATTCATTGAATGTTGATTTATTTATTGTAATTGATGAAAGGAGGATATCTTCCGGAAGAGTTGCTGATTACAGAAAAAGTTGATCCAGTTGGTTCTCTCATATCATTCACATAACCTGATATTTAAGGAGAGTTGTGAAAATGAAAGTTGTATTGGCATTGTTAATATTTTTTATAACAAATTATTAAAGCCTAAATTGTATATTAAAGGTAAACTTTTAATACATACAATACAGAGACAAAACGTTATACCAACTTCGTAGACGTGACGGAACTTGCAGATTCGATAACAAAAGACTGTAACATACAATAAAGGTGAAGTTAGAATTGATGACAACGTTATTGGATTCACCCAATATAGTGTTTCAATATGCTAAGCGTAATGGTGATTAACTTTTTGGTTGAATCTTATAGGCGTATAGCGGAAAATCCTGGAGAGGCGGAGGCTTGCAAGCGATGTAACTGTAAGAAATCCAAGTTTTTGCACATACAATATAGAGACAAAACGTCATACGACCACAAGCAATTGTGGATCGTTACTGACGGGTGCACTTCGGAATGTAGCAGATATGAATGAATATAACCTCAGTGTAGGTAATTACATATCTGCCACTGGGGTTATATTCATTCATATGAATGAATATAACCCAAGTGGTAGATATGTAATTTGCGAGCTCTGGAATTTCAAGGAAAATTGAAGAGCTCCACTGGGGTTGTATTCATTCATATCAATCACTTCCTTATGTGCACCGCATCTTCTAGGAGGTTGTCAAGTGTTCTCGCCTTCGTAGTTGGTGTTTGCTTATCTTTACTTCCGCAGCCATTCTGTACATCGAATCAAACCAAAACCAAATAACTGTTATCATCGAATCAAACAAAAACCAAATAACTGTTATCATCAAAAACCAAAAATAAAAAATGAGGAACACATTCAAATCACACATTCAAATCATTGAATGAAATCCAAAACACATTCAAAACCTCTGTTTTGATAGCCTAAACCCTAAACCTACAAGAATCAAAACAGGAACACATTCAAAACCACTGTTTTGATACCCTAAACCCTAAACCCACAACAATCAAAACAGGAACACATTCAAAACCTCTGTTTTGATACCCTAAACCCACAAAAATCAAAACCAAAACACATTCAAAACCTCTGTTTTGATGCATTTTGAACTAAATCAACCCTCTGTTTTTTCAAAATCAACCCAAAATCGTCGGATGGAACCCAAAATCATGAAAAAAAACAACCCCCTGTTTTTTCAAAATCAAACCAAAATCAGCCAACGGAACACAAAATCAAACCCAAAATCATCGAATGGAACACAAAATCAAACCCAAAATCAACCCTCTGTTTTTTTCAAAACCAACCTAAAATCATCGAATGGAACCCAAAATCATCGAATGGAACCTAAAATCAAACCCAAAATCAACCCTCTGTTTTTTTCAAAACCAACCCAAAATCATCGAATGGAACCCAAAATCATCGAATGGAACCCAGAATCAACCCTCTGTTTTTCACAATATAAACACATTCAAATCATCGAATGGAACCAAAAATCAAACCTCTGATTTCAAGATGAAGATGGATGAAGATGATGAAGATCTGTGTTGACTGTTGAGAGTTAAGAGAGATATTTGGAGATTTTTGGAGAAGTGTGATGATGATAATGATCGGTGATGATATTAGTCATTTCATACAACTTATAACAGTCAAGTTGCATTTTTGGTGAAGTGTAATGATGACAAGGGGATTAAACTAAAAAATAATTATCCATAAGAAATTAAACTAAATAATATTTAGTAGGAGGATTATATATAAATTAATTAGAAAAGATTAAACTAAAATAATACTTATCTATAAAACATGGTCTAATATAGTATAAATATAACTAAAGACCAAAATTTAAATGATATATTATAATCTGATGTAAATCTGTCTATGTTACGGGTATTAAGGGATAAGGGTATTAAGGAATATTAAGTGATATTAAGGGATAAGCGTATTAAGGACATTTGATACATGTCTTTAACAAATCTAATCCATATTTGATAGAAGGGTTTTAACGGGCCTACAAAATCTAATCCATTAGTAAGCTTAATTGGATCAAATATAAGGGGCTTTATTGAACTGTTTAATAACATTTGGTTATTTGAATTAGGTCAGGCTTTAATTATTAGACAATATAAAATTAGGTCATGCTTTCGGTTTAGACAAGCAATTTTGAGTTACTTAGCTAATTTCTATATCAAACATGAACTAAATACAAACAATTTAAATGTTGTATTATAATCTATTTCGATGGTTATTAAAACTACCCATGTGGTCACACATACTGTCTTCAACATTACTTTATAAAGATATAGAACTAAAGACCAAAATTTAAATGATATATTATAATCTGTTTTTTAGTATTTGATTTCGATCATTACTAAACCTACCCGTGTGGTTACACGGGTACTACACCTAGTATATATATTATAGGTTAAACACATATATAATTGACATGTAACTGAAAAACATACATAATTATTCTTTTTAAGTTATAACAAGAACAAAGTTCAAAATGAAATCAATTAGCACTTATATTGTAAAGTGAAGTCATCAATTGTATAAATTTTGGTGTTTTCTTCATCGTCATTGTTGAAGGTTCCCATCGCAACTCCACCCGAATTCGACCGTTTGCAATGTCGTACACGTTGTCCATATGTTTTTGTTTTACCACATCCGCAACACTTATATCCACTAAACTTGAACCCTGGTATGCTAAACTCTAGTAAAATGTTGAAAACCTTGGTTAATTAATGATTAAAAACCATAAATAATAAATAATTTATAAGTGAAGAGTTAATGAATTTGTCGTACAAATGATTCTCTCCATGAGGAAGAACAAAGTTCCAAATGCAATGTTGCTTTAGCAGGATTCTCTACTGTAAACTTAAACGTTTCTTCCCATACGTGATGTTGACGGTTGTTCATGGTCTACAAACAATCCACAAATTATAATTTGGTCTCTTAATTTGAAATACAAAGCACACAATTAACACAAACCTCGGTTTTTCTATAGTCAAGTCCGATACGCAAGTCGATGTATGGATGTTTTGCTTTAACTTTAATATCACTTCCTTCATGGATTGTAACCACAAGCAACCCTCCGCGGTCCAATTCCAACATCTCGGTCTCGCTAGGCTCTGGCGATAAACAATTCTTTGCAACTGGCTCCTGAAGCAAAAAAAAAAAAAAAAATAGTTTTGGCACTAGCTTTTCTTCTAATTATACATGACACAAAAATTAAAGAGGCCTACTTGATATTCAAGTGCAGTTTCAAGTTCCCTCACAATGTCGCTCATTAGCGGACGATCCTCACGCTCTCTGTTTAAACATTGGTAAGCTATTTTTGCAAACGCCTGCAAGGAATCAGGATTTATTTCGTCCTTTATATTACCATACACAATTTCGTTTATCGTCTTCTGTTGGTAGGACTGTCGCGCCAATGCTACTAAAGATCCATTTTTGTTGTGGAAGCTCAACCTCCCACACAATACTTCAAACAACACAACGCCAAAAGAGTAAACGTCTGACTCTTTTGTTAAATACCCGGTCTCTGCGTAAAGCGGATCACAATACCCAGGTGTACCTACAGGGTTCGAGAAAAGAAATGTGTATTCCTGATTGGTAGGACCAAACTTGGAGAGACCAAAATCTGATATCTTGGCGTTCCAATTTTCATCTAATAAAATATTTGAACTTTTGATATCACGATGAAATACTCTTTGTTGGGTTTCAGATGCACCGTGAAGGTACGCCAATCCTCGAGCCGCCCCAATGCATATCTTAAGGCGTCTTACCCATCTTAGATCATTATTGTTGAGGTAATAATCAAGGCTTTTGTTAGGTACATACTCATACACGAGGATCTTCTCGCCATGATCATCACAAAACCCTAAGAGAGAGACAATATTTTCATGTTTGTAAATAGAGAGCATCATGATCTCTTTCCAAAATTCAGGATCTCCTTGCCCGAATCTGCGATCTAAACGCTTCAAAGCAACCATGGATTGCCCATAAAAACTGACAATCTTTCCCTTATATACTTTCCCGAATCCTCCTCTCCCGATGCAATCAGCGAAGTTGTTGGTAGCTGATTTTATAGCTTCTAATTGTATTTTGAGGTGTTCAAATTGTTTTGTGTGAGCCATTATTTTGATTGTTTGAAGCAAAAGCGAGAACTCCACACTCTTATTTATAATTGAAGAGCTTGCAAGTGGGGATGTATTTAACAAACACTAGTTAATTGCCAGTTGCATTAAATCATATACTTCTGTCCTAAAATAATCTAAATTGTATGTCAACTTGACTTAGTTTGGCTTTCAAAAATTTTGGTTGCTAGTGATGTAAGAAGAAGGAATGCATGTTGAATATTTCAATATATATGGTCAAAATGAGGAACTTGGTAAAGTATAGTTGTGAGTTCCGTCCGTTTACACAAAATACTATTAATTGAATAAGATTTAGATGGAGACATAAGAATAAGAGCATTCACATCCAAACCATCAAATTATACATACATTCCACTAAAAAACAACTCCTATATCAATATATTTTCACTAAAAACAAATACTTTTTCTCTCTTCTTTTCAATTAAATAATATTTTCATCACATTTTTCTCTCTCCTTCACTCACAACCACTTTCAATATATATTAAAAAAATTATACTGGGTGAACAGTGTCCCCCCAAATATACAGATGAACAGTAACATTTTCTCTCTCCTCCACTCACAACCACTTTTTATACCCTTTATAATATAAAAACTCCCCCTCACATATTTTGATGGATAGAATGTGAATGCTCTAAGGGGCTGTTTGGTAGTTTCTTAATGACCATTCAGATGCTACCTCTTAATGGTTTAAAACCTCTGAATGAATAAGAGGTAACCTCAAGTCTGAATGGTTAAGAGGTAACCTCTGAATGGTAAATCATCATATGTCACATTCTTCTACCTTCTCATTAGTAAAATTCTTAATGGTTCCATTAAGAGGTAGCCTCTTAATGACCATTCAAAGGCTAACAAACAGCCCCTATGGGTGCTACAAAGGTAGATCCGAAATTTTATGAAACATTGTGTATGAGACTAGAGGAGGGGTGAATAGGTTTACATAAAAAAAGAGTAAACTGCCATTTTGGTCCCTGTGGTTTGGTCACTTTTGCCACTTTAGTCCAAAACTCAAACCTTTTGCATCTGGGTCCCTGTGGTTTCAATTTTATTGCTATTTTGGTCCAAAAATGAAATCAGGTCATATTTATCTTATAAAATCCTGGTATTTTGTCCTTTTCCGCATGGGCAAAATGGTCATTTCCTTTTTATAAAAAAATACCAGATTTTATAAAACAAATATGACCTGATTTGCCCCTGAGGAAAAAGACAGAACTGCAGGATTTTATAAGAAAAATATGACTTGGTTTCATTTTTGAACAAAAATGGCAATAAAACTGAAACCACAGGAACCCAGATGCAAAAGGTTTGAGTTTTGGACTAAAGTGGCAAAAGTGACCAAACCTCAGGGACCAAAATGGCAGTTTACTCTAAAAAAAATGTTAAATGTCATTTTAGTCCTTGTGGTTTTGGTTATTTTGTCAGTTTAGTCTAAAGGTTTCATTTTTCGTCTGTGGGTCCAAAAAGGTTTCACCGTTGCCATTTTAGTCCACTGGGTTAACTTCATCCGTTTTTTTTAACGAGAAGGGCAATTCGGTCATTTTATATGTAATTCTGTTAACTAGAAGAGCAATTCAGCCATATAAAATGACTGAATTGCCCTTATCGTTAAGAGAAAAATGGATAAAGTTAACCTAGTGGATTAAAATGGCAACATCGAAACATTTTTGGACACACAGAAGAAAAATGAAACCTTTGGACTAAATTTGCAAAATGGTCAAAACCACAGGAACTAAAATGACATTTAACTCTTTAATCAATTAATTCTTTTAAATATTATAAAACTTTTATTTAATTCTTTAATTTAATTCAATTAATGGAAGACATAAGTGGGCATGGATTCCATGGATGAAATGTCTAGATTGCCATCAAAGTGTCTTAAAACTTTGGATAATGTCCAAGTTTCTCTCCTTTAAAATGGCTTGCTTCATTTGTACATGGTGCTTCAAGATTTGTACCTATGGCAAAATTATGAAAAGGGTAGAAAACCCAATTCTCTTAATAAGGTAGTATTGATTATTTTACAAGACGACGTGACTGAAAAACTCGTTGAAACCTACACAACGGATTGTACAAAAGACGCGGTTAAAACTTTTGTTGAAGACTATAGTTTGAATCAATTTAATTACATGTGTTGTATTATAAGTTATTTTCGTTAGGATTTATACACGGTATTGTTACTACAATTTCCCAAATATGTAAAATTATAATTGTGACCAATGTCCTATAATTTCATTCATAATTAGACATGATAAAAACATGGGTTGATCATAGATTTAAACTCTCTTTTCTAATAAACAACCATATATAGAACTCGCAATGGTCATAACTAGGGCTGTAAACGAACCGAACGAACACGAACAAGGCCTTGTTTGTGTTCGTTCGTTAAGGAAATAAATGTGTTCACGAACGGTTCATGAACACTTACCGAACAAGATTTTATGTTCGTGTTCGTTCATTAAGGAAATGAGCGTGTTCGCGAACGGTTCACGAACACAAACGAACACAAATAAATTTGGCGAACGCGATGAAGGATTAAGGTAGATGGCTCAGAGAGTAGCACTGGAACTTGAATCCCTTATTGTGGAATGGAGGTCGACCCTATTAGCCGATGTAAATAATGAGAAATGAAAGGGAAATGGTGCATAAACAAGGTGAAAGAGGGTTTCCTAGTTTAATTGTTAGGGTAATAAGTTTAATTGTTAGGGTAATAAAATAAATAAAAGTTTAAAAATATAAAATTATAGATAAAATATTTGAAAGTACAAAAATAATCAATTAAAACACAAACATACGGACATAAACAAACCCAAATGAACGAATGTTCACGAACACGTTCACGAACACCTTACCGAACGTTCACGAACACAATCGAACGAACGAGACCTCTGTTCATGTTCGTTCATTTAACTAATCGAACGGAATTTCTTGTTCATGTTCGTTCGTTTATTAAACGAACGGACATAAACGAACTTCCCGCCGAACGGTTCACGAACTGTTCGCTGAACGTTCTGTTCGTTTACAGCCCTAGTCATAACTCATAATGATAATGAAATGACAAAACATAAAAGTATAACATTGGACACAAACTTCATTGTAACTTCATTGTTTCAATTATCTAGTATAATACATACAAACTTTGAATGTGAAACTCACGATAGGCAAAAGTGTTCATATTTAATTCTTCATCTTATCTTGCTTCTTTAAGCTCCCATTTTGTCATTGGATGAACTTATGGACCATAGCTCCAAATATATCTTGAAGCCATCACATTTATGTTTCTTGCTTTTAGATCTAAAAAAAATATTAGACTACGTATTCTATTTAAAATAAATACTTGTAATATAAGTGGTTGAATCCATAGTCAAAATGGAAAATAAGCAAACACAAAACTACAAACGAATACATACATGATGATTTCACGAACTAATTTTGTGATTTTTATGACTATTACGGTTTTCAAAAATATGT
Organism: Helianthus tuberosus; assembly: GCA_030545235.1. Classification (NCBI taxonomy): domain Eukaryota; kingdom Viridiplantae; phylum Streptophyta; class Magnoliopsida; order Asterales; family Asteraceae; genus Helianthus; species Helianthus tuberosus. The sequence goes on from CM060437.1 coordinate 92,752,974, forward strand.
ATTCATATAATATTTGATTCAATGATAGGTGAGTTAGATGAAATGACACACTTGTAGATGAAAAACATCATGGAACATGGTCTTAAAGTTGGACGGAACGCATTCGGGACCGCGTTCGATACTAACAAGAACATCGTCTGGTCCCGATCGGTAGCAAGAATTTTCAATGTTGCCCTATCATACTGCATCTCTCTCTCTCTCTTATCATATATTGTATTTATTATTTAGAAAATGGTTTTATGGGATGAAAATAATGTGAATTCCAATGGTTTTGAGATGGAAGCGATGAGATGGAAAAATTGTGATGTGACGCCGATGTAGCTTTAGAATGGGATAGATGCAAAAGATGGGGGTGTGGTGTTCCACTTTCCACTTCGGTGAAAAGTGTCACATGTTTACACCTCCAAGCTCCACTTATTTCTTTAACCAATCGCCTCCTCCATGTCATCTTTCCAGTTTCCACTCCTGTGGTGATCTCCACACCAACCCGCCTAGCGTGCGGTCAATGCCATAGTGACACGGTGTTGGGTGCCACATCATTTCCGCACCCGTTGGTATTACCACTCCCCCACACCCCATTATCCCAATTAGATTATATTATTTGGGGTATTTATAGATACATATTATTCACTTCAGATATTGTTTGTATGAAAATGTTTAAAAAAATATAATGTTTTAGAAATATAATATTATTCAATACTTGTAAAATAAAATAAATAGATATGCCAATCTATGTTCTGTTCCGATCCGAGTAAATTTTTGTTTTTTTGGTCGTCAGGCCCAAACATACCAAAAAGAAACTACAATTCATTTTCTTAGAGTTCCCTTTTTCCGTCAGGCCCAAACATACCAAAAAGAAACTACATTTCATTTTCTTGGAGTTCCCTTTTTACTTGATAATTCATATCTATATCAACCAGTGTTGAAAAATAAAGTCTCGGAGGCTGAGCACTATCCTAGCAATCGCTACAAGGTAGACTACTAAGACCCAAGTACTTCCCGAGTACTATCAACTCCGACTATAAAACGCCCAACAAATTTTACAACCATGATATCAACAAATATAAAAAAGTTAGTTGCTTGTGTGTGTGAACATAGAAAAAAAACCTTAGTCTAAAAACTTATGGAAAACTCAAAGTTTAATAGTTTGTTACTTCTTTTATAGATGTTTTATTTTGTTTCAAGAACATTATTTTTTTCCGTGGTTTAATTTGCTACAACGATATCATTCGATAAAAGTTTCTTTTATGTTTTTCGATCGATGTAAAACAAGTGTCGATATCCTTTTTGTATATTTGTTTCAGTTGCTTTACCGAGTGCTGTCACCAAACTGAACTGTCACCAAACTGAACCGAGTGCATGCACCCCCGTGTCTTTCAGCTATTAACGTCACTACATGATGCATGATTAACCATCCGCCGCTTTTAACGTTATTTCCACGAAATTAGTAAAATAACGTTAAAGTTAGTACCATTTTACTTTTGCCCCCTGAGCGTCCACATATATATACATTATATGTGTACACCGCAAGCGGGGCATTAACAAACTTACAACCATATTTAGCAAATAATACAAAAGATTGAAGCTAAAGAAATACCACTAGCTAATGCCATTGATCAAACGACATGCATCGCTTGTGTAAGGGTCATAAGAGAGGGTGTTTATACAAACTATACGGGCCATATGACGTAAGAATTGACAAAGAAATTACTTGTGTGACAAGCAAGTTGGTGTACACTTTTAGACCTCTTGTCCAAGATTGAGATCTCAATCGGTCAATCCAATGAGTATATGTCGTGTGCCTCTTGCATTGCTAGAATGTTACATATCAAACGAGATAACTCAACTCAAAAGACTAGTCTGTTGGGTGAGAGAACCCATTTGGTATATAAACCTTACATCAGTTGCCCATACAACCGATGTGGGACAAGTCCCATATCTTGCAATGGTTTCGATCCATAACAATCGACCCTCCTTAAAGGCCAACGTCCTCGTTGGTAAGAGCGATGCTTTGAAGGGGCTGGGAGGGGCGCCCGACCGCCCGAACATTTCGGCCAATAGTGTTATATATGTAGTTTTCGTATAGAAATTTTTGGGTATATACGTTTTCGACCCCCCCTTAAAAAATTTCAAGCTTCGCCACTACTCGTTGGTCACGGCCACATTGGTCACGGCTGACTCTCTCCAGGCCACCACTCCGAGTTTGGCTCTGATACCAATGTTACATAACAAACGAGAGAACTCAACTCAAAAGACTAGTCTGGTGGGTGAGAGGGACCATTTGGTATATAAACCCCACATCAGTTGCCCACACAACCGATGTGAGACAAGTCTCGTATCTTGCAATGATTTCGATCCATAACATAGAATATGAAATGTCTCATCAAGAAAAGCAAAAGGAAACACAGACGCAAAAGGACGTCTACGTCATGGTACCATTGGTCTGTATTAGATTTCTTTTATTTAAACTGGGTTGTAGCCCAGTGGTATGGCAGTGATGGTGACAAACCAACAAAGGGAGGTTCGATCTTGAGCCACACCCCGATTTTCATCCGGCTGTTACTTCAGCGACTCAATTCGCGTGGAGGCAGTACTGTTTCCGGGGGAAGGCCGTAACCAAGTCTGGCCAACACAGTGCAGGTCCAGTTAAGACAACGTAAGTCTGAGCAGACTTGGCTAGGGCTGCCGATTAGAGGTGTAACATTAGGTCACTCAAAAAGAAAGTCACCGTTAAAAAAAAACATTTTCTTTTGTAAAATACAAAACTCATTGACTGGGGGATAGTCTCATTAATGTAACAGACTGATTTCTTACTGCTTAAAACAAGATGGTTATTAAATAATAAGCTTTGCATTTACTTAATATTAAAATAAAAGGTTATGATATAAATATACGCAACTACATTTTGCCCTGCCCGTGTTGCGGGGCACTAAGTCGAATATTTCTTTCTCACATATCATGTTACGTCTGTGTTTCGATTACTTGTACATACTACCCATAACACGATCTCAAAAAATTACATTGAGTCAACCAATTAAAATAAAACACGATCATTCTTTTGCTTAAAAAAGAACAAAAACGATGGAAAAACTATAATTTTAAACTTGGGGCAAAATTGTAATTTTTCAAGACAAATGAGCGTGTGCCAGCCAGCCACCTGACACGAATAAACATTACACCGAGTCAACCAATTAAAACAAAACAGTACTACAGTTTTGTAAAAAAAACCACTAACACGATGGTATGACTGTAGTTTTACACTGAGGGCAAAATCGTAATTTGACGGGAAAACAAACAAAAACAATGGTAAAAATGTAAATTTAAACTGAGGGCAAAATCGTAATTTAACTAGGAGAAAAATAAACAAAAACGGGGCAAAATTATAGTTTAGCTGAACCAATAGGAAGTGTCAGACAGCGCTGCCGGGCACTATTACCCTTTATGTAGTTTTGCTGTCTGACGCTGTTACCCTTCAGTAATTTGTATAAGTATATATAAATATGAGAATTTGTATATGTAGTTGTGACAGAAACGAGACAGATGCTATTTGCTATACGGCCAACATATATAATAAAATAACTAAAAAATCATAAGTTCAGTTGGTAGTCAGCATGAACAATTTGCACAACCATACACTGTACCCCCCAACAAGTATATCCTAAAGGCAAACAAAGGAAAGTTGGCCAAAATAATTTTCTAAATCACCCCCTACAGAATACCTCACTTGTTAAAACCAGCCCCCAAAATTTTATTGCTGTGTCTCCTCTACAATAAACATGGCCGGCTCACAGTTTGCAGCATAGTTAAACTCTGAAGTGTTATACTTTGTATAAACCGCTGTAAATCTTCCGGTCGCTGCCCTTTGGTGGTATCGCACGATCATCTTCGAGCATTCCCTATAGCAAAGTCACCAAAACCGAAAAAAGCATTCATAAACGTGTCCATAAATGTGTTAATAATGTATGTAAATATGGAGATTTAAAAGGCTTACAGAAGCTCATCTTTGGAGTATTTTGTATGCCATTCACAAGTTTTAGACCAACGTTTGAATCCAGAAAGACTGCACTGAGCAGTGTAGACACAAGCTGCAGCCAAGAGTGATGGAGTGAATTTGACCGTCTCGTATTCCACGAGGCAAAGATCCATCAAGAAAGATGACAATTGCTCGAGTTTTGAGTCTGATTGACCCGCTTTGAGATATCTTTTCAAGAAAACATATGGGGTTGGAAATGATATTTTGAACTCTAATGTGTGCAGCATTAGGTTTTCCTGAAAAAACACAAAAATTCATATGTTTAGATACTAACAAGATAGAAATCAACAACAAAAAAATACCAAAATTAACAAATAAATTATATAAACAAGGCCAGAATTAACAAAAAAACCATGTAAAAAGGACAAAAGTATACAGATAATCATGTAAAAAATTAAGACCAAAATCAACAAACAATAGTATATAAAAAACACAAATCAACAAAATAATTAGGGGTGTCAATGGTGTCGGGTTGGCGGGGTGAACTGTCCAATCCGAACACGACCCATGTTATATTCATGTCAAAAAATCAACCCTGAACCGTGCACATTTAAAATCGTATAACCCGACCATGACCCATTTTCTATTCATGTCAAAAAAGTCAACCCTAAACCGCACACACTTAATTTTGTGTAACCTGAACACAAACCATTTAACCCATTTAACTAAAAGTGTCAAATGGGTTGGCGGGTAATAATCAAGTTGTAAACATGTAAAATGGGTTGTAAGAAACTGGTTTAAATGGTCATGAATGAGTTAGTGGGTCGACTTGTTTAACTAAACGGGTCAACAAGTCAACCGAACACGACCTGTATTTAAAACAGGTTAGATATGCCAACCCAAAACTTGTTTATTTTTGTGCCAATGTCCGAAATTCCCACCCGTAACTAGAATCATGTACAAAAAAAAGACCAAAATCAAGAAAATACAGTAATATTTACCATTTAGAGTATTTCACTTCTGGAGTAAGCTTTAGCTGAGATATAAATCAAATCACCAACAACAGGGACTGAAATCTCCTCATATTTACAAGCCAACAACATTGCCACCATACCAACCAGTTGCAGCTTCTTTCTAGACACACTTTGCTTAGCCAAGAACCTGTCTATGATGTTAACCGTCAAGAACAACGTCTCGTGTTGAAAGTGACACAAGTAGTGCACCTGATTTAATTTCAAATCTTTTGTTAGTAGTTATTAAAATAAAAAATAAAAATAAAAATAAATCTTTGAAGGTACCCAATGAGCCAGTCAATTAGCATGGCTCTCATCTTCTCATTGATATCAGATTGTTGTGTTAACATATAGTTTGGTGAAACCATGCCATAACTCTGCGATACATTGAACAAAAGTTAATCAAGATCATGTGGGTGGGTGCCTCTAATTATACTGTAAAAATATATAAAGATTCGAAAATTTTACCTCCATTTTTCGATAATTAGCGTAGATGTCATCAACATATTCGACAACAGCAAGCGGATTCTTGGTGTCAGAAACGTCGATATCAACAACAGGTTCTTCAAAGAAGTCATCCGTCTCAATCTCCTGTCAACGTTTATGTATCAAATCCAAAATAATATAATATTAATTATCTATGAATTCTGCTCATAATCTTGAAAGAAAGATCAGTACCATGGGAATGGATTGATCCTCCTCCTCATCTTCAAAGATCTCAATACTCTTCGTTGATTGCTCCGGTTTCAAAACCACCTGATTTCGACAAATAAAGAATCAATTTTTACAAAATATACAGTATATGTATTTTTAAACAAAAATCTTCATGGGTATGTAGTGAAAATAGTACCTCAGGCAAACTCTTTTTCTTGTTGACAACTTTAGCAGCCATACCCCTTTATTATAAACAAATATTTCAGTAATCTTAATCATAAACAAAACCTTAATTTTTTTCAAAAAAAAAAAAAAAATGTAAAACTTACCCTGTGAGTGGTGTATGAACTTGACTCATAACACTGTTTTCCTTGTAATAATTCCTTCTAAAGATTAAAAAACAGTAAATATAAGCAAAATTGTATTATATTATATCTATATAATATAACAAAATTTTGTAAGTTATATTAAACTAGTTTACGGCCATTTATCATAGTTTTGCTAGAAAAAAAACTAAAACGATGAGCGAGGGCTAGCGAATAAAAATTACATTGAGTCAACCAGTTAAAACAAACACTAACAAAGGTTTGCAAAAAAAAAAAAAACCGAAAATGATGACAAGAATGTAATTTTGAACTGGGGGCAAAATCTTAATTTGTCAAAATATACAACGATGATGGGAAGACTGTAATTTTGAACCGGGGAAATCGTAATTCTAAGCTGGGGTAAAATCGTAATTTGTTTGGACCAACATGATATTCCGCTTTTGTATGTATATAAAATTAATACATACCGTGATAAAGCTTTCTTGTTGACAACATGAGGGTGAGTGTGAGCTCCTCTTCCCACATTAACATCACCTAAAATTCTTCGGTTATCGCCACGAATCTTAACCGCAGTAGCCATCTTCTTCTCGCCTTTAAACAAGAACACAAATTGTACTCAAAACAAAGAATAAAAAAGAACCCAGATCATATACAATACAATAGTTATTTATATATTCAACATTGATTCAGGGTTTTGACATTCAAAGATTAGATTTTACCTTGGTGGTTTGCGGGTCTGTTGCTATTAACTGAAATCACCATTGATTGAAAGAAACAAGTTTGAATGAAAGAATGGAAACCCAGATTACAATCTATCAAAATTAAAGAAATCTTGAAATATTTACACCTTTGGTGTGTATTATTAAATAGAAGTTAGTTTGAGAACTCTGCTTTGCGTTGCCGCATAATTCCGTTAGGATTTTAGAGATGTTTCATTTACACTGTGTTCCTGAGTTTCATTAAATGAGAGAAAAGAAAAGATTTGGAAGGAAATAATTTTTAGTTGTGTTCCAGAGTTTCATTAAAGGAGAGAAGAGAATAGAAAATGAGAGGTTTTTTGCCTAAATTTAATCTTTCCAATTTGGAAAGAAACGGAGAGAAGAGAAAAGAAAATGAGAGAATCATTTCTTTTCTCCCCTTAACTTAACTCGGGAACACAGCGTTAAGGAATGTATTGTGTTAAATAAGGCCGGAGGGTGTGGGGGCGCCACCCCCGCCATGTCATCACCTATAGCGCCCCGGGGCGCTATACCTCCACACCCACCAAATTAAAGGGGGCGCTATAGGAGGGGGCTCCATCATGTTAGGCTGGAGGGTGTGGGTTGGGGGTTATAAAGGACACCTCAGCGCCACGTCAGCCAAGTGGGCTTTATAACGCCCCTCTAACATGGAGGGTGTGGTATAACATGAATTTGGGCGCTATAGGAAAAAAAAAAAAAAAAACTTTGATTGGTTTAAATAAGTGGGTCCCACCTGATAACCCCCCTTCTTCAAGTTAACATGATGGAGCCCCCTCCTATAGCGCCCCCTTTAATTTGGTGGGTGTGGAGGTATAGCGCCCCGGGGCGCTATAGGTGATGACATGGCGGGGGTGGCGCCCCCACACCCTCCGGCCTTAACTTGAAGAAGGGGGGTTATCAGGTGGGACCCACTTATTTAAACCAATCAAAAAAAAAAAATTTTTATTTTTTCTCTATAGCGCCCCACTTGTTATCACCACACCCTCCATGTTAAAGGGGGGTTATAAAGCCCCTTTGGCTGACGTGGCGCTGATGTGTCCTTATAAAGCCCCAAGGGGGGTTATCCCACACCCTCTAGCCTAACGGTTAAGTTTTTATGTTTTCTGTTTTTTAAAAATGTTATGATATCTTTTGAGACAAAACTCATAATCGAAATTAATAAAAGAATTATCAAGACGTATTTGATTTAATGGTGTTTTAAAAAAAAAAAGGAGTAATTGCCATTTTGGTTCATGACGTTTGGGCAGTTTTGTCACTTTAGTCCAAATATTAAACATTTTGTATCTGGGTCCCTGTGGTTTCAGTTTTATTGCTATTTTGGGCCAAAAGTGAAATCAGGTCATATATCTTAAATTCAATCATGTTTTTTGTCCTTTTCTTCAGGGGCAAAATGATCATTTCCTTTTTATTTTATTGAGTTAACTTTTGTTTTGCTCTTTGTGATTTGGTCATTTTAACGGTTTTGCTCCAATAGTTTAAAAATAGTCATTTTCCTCCCTGATCTTTCGAGTTTGTCGTCAGTTTGCTCCCTGGCTCTAACTCAGTTAAAACGTTCAGCTAAAAGTAGGGGTATTTCGGTAGTTTACTCCCTGGCTCTAACTCAATTAAAACATTTAGTTAAAAGTAGCAGTAGTCGTGGTCGGCAGGTGGTGGTGGATGGTGGTGGCCGGTAGAAAGAGTGGTTGGAAAGATGTGCGATCAGAAAAAATTACTTATATACATGTAAATAAACGAGTTATAGGTTTATTTAGGTGAAAAGATTTATATGCCCTTGCTTTTATCTATAAAATTACCAAAATACCCTTCTAGTTAATGGATTTTTTGGATGGAGTTAGAGGCAGAGAGCAAAATGATGATAAGTTAGAAAAACCAGGGAGGAAAATGGCTATTTTTAAACTATTGAGGCAAAACCTTTCAAATGACCAAATCAAAGGAAGCAAGATGGAGGTTAACTCTATTTTATTTAAAGCTTTTATTAAACAATAATATCTTGTGGGTCCCACCACACCCCCGCTCCTTCTTTTTCTACCCCCATTCCTATGTATGTATCTCTCCTGTAAACGTCACAAACAAAACCCCAAACAGAAATTCAGTTGCCAAAATCTACGTCATCGATCAACATTCTCCATCTCCGATCTCCGACATCATCTACGTCATTCGATCAACATCCTCCATCTCCGGTCGCCATCACCGTCAGTACCTTCGTCATACACGATACAACATCATCTCCGATTACCTTCTCCAACATCATCTCCAATCACTACCTCCGGTCACCATTACCGTCACTACAACCTCCATCAACACACCTTCACCACAACCTTTATTCTTCACATCCATCACCGTAAATCCACCAAAGCAAACACATTCAACCACATCGTTCACCACCATAATCGTACCCCACTGTTATTCCGTCAGATATAAAGAGAGATTTAGAGAGAAAGTCGGAAGGATGAGAGAGAGAGTGATGTCAGAGATAGAGTGGAGATCAGGGTTGCGGAGCTGGTTACCGGTGACGGTGATGACCAATGAATCATTCCGATCTCTTGTTTCGTTGATGGAGGCGTTGGAATCTGCTAAGGAGTTGCTCAGATTGGGGAGTGAAGGGAGTAAGATTTATTTGGTATGGTTTTTGGAATTGAATCTGATGATTTTTTTAGGGTTTTGGTTTTGTTTGTGTGGATTTGGGAGGTTTGATTGTGTTTTTGAAGGATTGATTTGGTATGAATTGTTGTGGTGTTTGTAGAGATTCATGATGTTGTTGATTGTGTGAATTGTTGTGGTGTTTGCAGAGCTGGTTACCACGATGATTGCATTACAATTAATAAAAGCTTAAATAAAATAAAAAAGAAATGACCAAATTACCCTTAGAGAAAAGGACAAAATATCAGTATTTAATTTGAAGAATTTGAGCTGATTTCACTTTTGGACCAAAATGGCAACAAAACTGAAACCATAGGAACCCAGATGCAAAAGGTTTGAGATTTGGACTAAAGTGGCAAAACTGCCCAAACCTCAAGGACCAGAATTGCAGTTTACTCTTAAAAAGGAGTAAACTTCCGTTTTGCTCCTTGTGGTTTGGTCGTTTTAACGGTTTTGCCCCAATCATTTAAAAACAGCCATTTTCCTCCAATAGTTTACTACGTTTTTCCGATTTTGCTCCCCGCCTCTAACTCCATCCAAATTGTTTGTTAACTGAAAGGGTATTTTGGTAAGTTGCCACATAAAAGTAAGGATATTTTGGTAATTTTACCTATAAAGATATTTTTAGTTTATATATAATATATGCATACAATATATACCACAACACAAACACATACATACATACTACACTCTCTTATCTCTCACCCTCAACCATCAACATCCGATGACGCCACCACCACCATCCGCCGTCGTCACCACCACCACCACTCGCCGCCGTACCACCACCTGCTACCACCACAACACACACACACACACACACACTCTCTCTCTCAACCTCTCTCTACATCTGCCACCACCACCACCACTCTCTTTCTCACCGTTTTTCTCTCTCACTACAATTGCCACCACCACCAACACTCTCTAGATAACCTCTACGACAGCCGCGGATGTTTCAGATCAGGTCGCCGGAGGTTTCAGATCTGGCCGCCGGAGTTTATACACTAACGGATTTTATCTAATCAATCACAATCCAGAGGTTTTGCTCAGATCTGATGAAGATGATGCTAATGGCGGTTGTGATTTAAAGAGAAAGAGAGAGATAGGTGGTGGTGGCTGCTGGTGGTTAGTGTTGGCGACAACGGTGGTTGATGGTTGGTGTTGGTGTTGGTGTTGGAGATGGCTGTGGTGGTTATCGGTGCAGGAGAGTAGATTTGGTTTTGATGACTATTTAGAACTTCGATGAGATTCTTGCACAATCGAAAGCCGCCAGGAGAGCTACAGGTGGTGGTGGTGCACAGGCGGCTCCCTCTGGATTCAGGCAAAATGCAGGCGGTTCAGTGGTGGGTGTTGTTGAACTCTGTTGCAGTTGTACCAGGAATAATTGGTTTCTGTTGACCAATTTGATAGTCTGAAGCTCAAAAGCTATACATGTGTTTTTTTATAGTTAGTTTTGAACAAGGATTAATCCCAAACACTCAGTAAACCAGGTCCGTTTTTTTATGGTGGTGATTGTTTGGATGTGAAATCCAGGGATAATGATGGAGGACGGTGATGGCGGGCCTGTGGTGGTTGCCGGACGGTGGGGTGGTGGTGGTGTGGCAATGCTCGGCTGGTGATGGTGGTCATATCTGGTAGAGAGAAGTAGAGAGAGATAGGTTTTATATATTTAATTTAATATCAATACATAAAAAGATAAAACATATTTAAGGAATTCCTGAAATACCCCTACCTTTAATTGTATGATCTAACTGAGTTAAGACCATCGAGCAAAATGGGAAAAACATAGTAAACTATTAGAGGAAAATGACTATTTTTAAAGGATTAGAGCAAAATTGTTAAAACGATTAAACCACAGGAAGCAAAACGGAAGTTTACTCTAAAAAAGTTATGAATTCTATTGAGAGAAAACTCATAATCGAAATTAATAAAAGAATTATCAAGACGTATTTGATTTAGTGATTTAATTGCTGGCCAAAAAAGTAGTTTTTTATGTATATATTTTTAATTATTTGAGGATTTGCTAATGAGGTAGTGGTGGAGTGGTTGTTGAAAGACTTGATATTTATTGTGACTTAGGTTCGACTCTCACTCTCATTATTATTTTCTGCGGCGTCCAGGTGAAGGGCGAATACGGGTGGCGCCGGTTCGTCTTGGATGAGAGGGGGGAGGTTTTACCGATTATTCCATTGTCGTGCCTTCGGGCGAGTAGAGGTCGGGTTTTCGCGCATCTGGGAGATCCAAGGGGCTGACGGCGGTCGAGTAGTCGACCCTGGCCACAACGCCCGGTGTCACAGTGGTTGGCATGTCATTCCTTGCCGTTCAAAAAAAAATTATTTGAGGATTTATCAGTTTTGCTTCTCCAATATTATATATACACGGCGGGGTTTGGCTACAAAGTCCAAATTTTCTAAAAAGTGTAAAAAGACATAAAACACTATAATTCCAGCCATAAAACATACTTAAACCACAAATAACAGAGTGAAGACTACTAAAACACCATATTGAAACTATAATATTCCATAAAAACTTCAACCACACAATCATAGAACTATGAATATAAAACACAACATGCTAATCAACATAAAACACAATAATTTTTGTCATTCGATAATCAGAGCCTTATCATCCGAAACACAAAACACAACCCACATATATGATGTTTTAGTAATCTTCATTTTGTTATTTGTAGGTTTTAGGTGTGTTTTATGATTGATATTTTGGTGTTTTATAAGTTTTTTCACTTTTTAAAATTTTTTAACTTTGTAGCTAACTCCTATCCAATATATATATATACATACAACTATTAACTTGGGGTACGTCCCTTTTCCAACAATCGCGTCCATTATATAATTTGCAAATAAAGGCAGCCTCTCTAAAATGAAAAGAGGCGACAAAAGACAGTTATTCACGTTTTGTATTGTAGATAATAAAATTGAAAAAATATCACCAAAGTGAAACGACGTACGTGTAGAGTGCAGACACAAATTTTTCATCTCCCACGAAAGTTGGTTATGATTAATTTTTTTAACTGCAAATTTGGATCACTAACGGACCATTGGAGTATAATCATGCCACCAACAGAACCACGTGATCACATCCATCTCCACTAGACATAATGCCTATACATCAATTCAGGAGGAAACCCAATAAACATGGGAAAAACCCTTGTGGGAATTGAACATAAGACTTATTGGTCCCAAAATCTTATCCCACCCCAAGATGCCACTAAACTATAAAGCCATGGACGTTGGTTATGACTATTAACCCTTTATATTTTTAACTTTCATTATATTTAATTATTTAACCAAACAAGTATTCAAAGGTGAAATTTAATATTTTTATCATGTCATCGCTATACGCTTTACAAAACGTCATGATCCTTCAATTTATATTAATCCTGTAACTGCTATGTGAACCATCATATCGGTTCATACGGCATATTGGTTTAATCTCCAACATAAAAAATAAGGGATACGTGGGTTCGCATGAAAAACCATTTCAATTCATAAATGAAAAGACATGCTGATTATTATTTGAAATAGAAAAATAACCTTAGACGTCTATTTTTAACATGATTCAGTAAAAATTAAAATAAAAAATGCATATATAAATGAACAGTTGGTGTAACGGTTGCGAAAGTGACGAACAAACTCGTGTTCATTTTATTTAAAATTTTAAAATCAACTCTAAACGAGCGAAAGTGACACAAAATCATTAGTATGCATTTTATTTAAATTTTCAAAATTAACTCTAAGGTCTAAAAATTTGCAACTTACACCCTACGTTTGTTCATAATTATATTAAACCCTAAAGTTAAAAAAAAAACAATATAACCAATTAAACTAATACAAATATTAGTATCATTAGAATTATTTAATGATTTGATTATTGAAGAAGCATACATTATTGTTAAATTATATTTATTAAATGGAATGTTAGATATGTAACGATAATCTAATCGACTTTTACAAAGTACTATACTCATTTAAGATCCGACATATAATATCAATTTTATAATCAACATGCTAAAGACTTTCATTATCAACATTTCGCAGCAACACGCGGTGTAGCGTTAACTCGTTTACATAATAATGTCTCCGTTCATACTTCATCCACTGGGGTGGGTGTTTTAAATAAACTATAAAAAGGAATAACACTTTAATGAAACAAGATTTCTAAAATTAAAATATCTAGTGGGATTACCCCGAGTTACATGTGCAAAGATTCGACCAGTATCTATACCTGTTCTGATTAATTACATATTACTACTTGCAACTTGGTTTCGATTCTTTTTAATGACAAGTAGATAAATAGGCATGTCTCGATTGGGTACTTGGAATTTTATAGATAATGAATAAAAGAAATGAGAAATTGGGGTTACTATTTCTTGGTTTACATGTATAAAAGAAACTAGTACTTTCAATGTCGCGCGTTGCGCGTTAGGCGTTTGTGTGTTTTTAAGGAGTGGAAAAGTTGGCAACTGCCTGTATTAGATTTGTTTACGTATTTAGTTTTTTTACACTAAATGGAAAACAATTTACATATTACTAAGTTTTTTATACTAAATGGAAACGTATTTAGTTTTTTACACTCAACGGAAAACAGTTTACATATTACTAAGTTTTTATACTAAAAGGAAAGCATACTTAGTTTTTTACACTAAACAAAAAAGGATTTTTGACGTGGTTTCCTTTGTTCGACAACGATTTGGTACTTCAGTTGGTTGTGTCATCAAGTCTTGCTTCCTTCGGCGTTGTAGCTTTAAGACCTGCATTTAATAATTGTTTAGGCTTGATGTTTGTTAATAGTATAAACATATGCTTTATTAATTAAATGATTATTAAGTCAAGTCGTCCTATTATGCAGAGATAAAGTGTTAGTACTTAAAAATAAATTGCAAAAGTGCCAGTTTTGAATATGATTCAAGGATAAATCTATCATCATACTGGCACACCAACACCAAATATGTATGGGAACATGAACATACATGTTTAGTGATAGGTAATTTAGATTTCCCCTAAAATATGTTGTTAATTCACACTAAAATCAAACGAAAGAGCGCCCAAATAAAACCGAAATGAAAAACTTGTGGTATCCTGAATTTTTTTGTACCTTCAAGCATGATCAGAGAACGCTTTGCAGAGGTTATATTTTGTCCTTTTGGTGGCGGTGTTACTGGTTGTGGGGTTGTTATAGGTGGTGTGCTGGTAGAGGTGTGGTATGTTGTTGTTTCTGTCTGTAGGTAGTTCGCGTTGTTGATAGTGCAACGTATTGAACGGTTCTTGAGATCTGGTTGTACTTGAATTTGGAACTTTGCTTCCTTGTTTTCCATCGACTGGAGTTGTTGGGTTATGTTCTGTTTGGTTAGCGCCTCTTCGCATGTTTGTTGTAGAAGTTGATTGGCTGCTCGATCAAAGATTGTGCCGGTGATTGTTCCTGTTTTGTCTGAGATTTTTACCGATATCCGGTACCTGCATTCCATTTTGCGTTAGGATCTTGCGATTTCCATATAAAATTGAGTTTATTAAAAACCTACATGCAAACTGCCTTGTCCAAGTTTCCATCATCTACACAAAACCATTTGGAACCTGTTTGTAGCATTGTTTGACGGCATTTAGGGCATGCAGTGTAGTGCCAATCGTTGTATGGCATGATTTCTGTTATTTCCCCCCTTATTATGAATCTCTTGCCCTGCATTTTGTACATGCGGTAATATATATTTGAAGGTGTATATAGATACGGGCTTAGTGAGGTGCTTACAATTATGCCAGCGTTGCTTTGAAGTAGGTGTGAAATTGGAACCTCTAAGTCTGTTGGTGTAGTGATTTCCCAGTTTTGCATATCTGAGTTTTTGTACCTGTTTAGCAAGGAGATAGGGCATTATGTTTTGTTAATAATCATTAATTTCGTTCTCGAATTGTTACAGCTATACTTACATTTCTTTTAAAGTCTCCGTCTCTACTGTTTGTGGATTGAGGTAGACATGTGTAGCAGTTGTTGAAGATAGTTGTAGCGTGCCTATGGTTAGGTGTTCAATACTTTTTGTATCAGTTTAAAGTATATTGAATTTGTAGTTTGATGGTGTTTACTTACCATAATATGTTTTTGCATTTAATCCTGTCATCGCTAGTATTACAGGTGTTGCTCCAGCTTCTATTTCAGCCCTGTTGAACCGACTTTTGACCGTGGCTATTTCTTCCCAGAGTGCAACCGTAATGTCTTGGTTGCTGTTAAACACGTCATGTTGTAAGTGTGTTGGTGACGACATTTAAAAATTGTAAGATAGGTTGTTTTTAATAGCATACCTGCAGTCTTTGAGTGATAGAACAACATAGGGTCTATTCTCATGGGTTTTTTTGTCCTCAATTCACCGTTGCAGCAGCCAAATGTAATCTGTTATTATATTGTTTGTATAAATGGTTATAAGATTTTGTTACTTTTTTACTAATATGTTGGTAACACATTGTCTAACGCTTACTGCCGTGAGGTCGAAGTCTCAATCAAATTTAATCCAAATACTACTAATAAATAGCGGTAAGTGGGTATCGAACACAGGGAGTTTGTGGAAAATGTGTTATTTGCTAGAGTATCTAACTTGACTAAATTAATCTAATTGCAAGAAAAGTAAAATTCAAGAGCTTATATGAGTGAATTGGTTTTAGACTAAATTAAACTAATTAAATTGAAAGAGAAAAGATTTAGTTGTAAACAAATTAGAGACAAATGATCATCCTAGATTTCCGGTTTGTTTCGACATTCATATTTATCATTTCACTAGAAAGAACTACATAGACATAGCTCATGTGTGATTACTTGCAGTGATGAAAGGGAACTAAGTACTCAGATTCCTAGAACGTGAGGTTGTTACCCGATGATCAATCAACCCTTACCCAAGCCTAACTATACCCATGATATCTCGATTGCCAACGGCACCAAGAACGTATGGTTTCTAATTAGTTCAACATAAGGATTAACAAGTTACTAACAAACAATCACACACCATAACAACAAATCATAAAGATCACGATTGTTATTCTAGAAATTAGAAAAATCAAACATGAAATGTCTCAACCAAACCTTCAATCCAGGACAATCATCAAGTGTTTAGCCACTCATGGCTTGAAGCAACATCATAACAAAAGTTCTATTGTTCATAAAGATCGAAGCACCAAAAACTAATGATAAAACAAGTGTTCTTCTCTCCAAAATCTCCAACCAAGATCCAATTTTCGTTCACAATGCAGGTGTAACCGAAATCATATGATAAGACACCATAAAACCTCATGAAAAGACAATTTAATGCGTAAGTTATGAATTGGGATCAGTCGGTGCCGTAACCTACGGCCCTCCGCCGTAGGTTACGGCGGTCAGCAAGATCAGAAGTCAACATAGGGCACCGTAGCCTACGGCTGGTGTCGTAGGTTACGGCGTCGAGTGGTTCTTTACGGCTCGTCTCTCCTGGTCTACGGCGGAAGCTTCTTTGCAAGGGTTGGGGCCGTAACCTACGGCCAAGGTACCGTAGGTTACGGCACTGAGTGTTGGTATATCCTTGTTTCCTTCATTTAATTCGCTATTTCTTCAATCTCAACACCGCCAACTTCTAGCACCCGTCTAAGCCTCCTAAATCCCGCATCTTGAACACTTTAGCACCTGCATAATCAAACGTAGAGTGGTTACCAAGTTCGAGCAATTAACCGGGAAAAGTATGGAATTTTATTCTATTTAAGGCACTTAAGGGTTGTCCTACGGACCACCCGTCACATCCCCACACTTACCCGTTGCTTGTCCCAAGCAACCCATTCGAAAACCATTTTCAACCCTTAAGCAATCAATTATGCAAACCAAGCTAGAGTGCCGTCCTTTTACTAACTTTCAATCATACCACAAGACACACCCCTCACAAAAGCTCTCGGTGACAAGAAAAATTAGCATGTTATGCTAAACCACTCAATGCGTATGTGTATGTGTGCGACAATAAGCTTGTATAAGAATCAAGATTCCTCCTATCAAATTTCTAGCATGCTTATGAATCAAAGAGACTTGCGGGTTGTAACGGGGCTAGGTGCAAAGGTAGGAAATGGTGGAATACATATGGAAAAGCTAATTGATTTGACCCGGTTTTATTTTTTTTACTACTAAACAAAGCAACATCAACTATATACAAGACATCATCAACTTTTTCAACTACTATTGCAACTAAATCCTTCTTTTTGTATTTTTCTCATATTTTTTTCTTTCTTCTTCTTCTTTTTTTTAAGCATAGAACTCAAAAATATATACAAGAACATCAACAATCACAAACTAAATTCCTAAACCGGGTCATCTCAATAGGTAACGTTTTTGTAAGAAGTAGGTTTGGGTCACAACCGAATGGTATAAGGCTCAAACATGGCTTTCTAAAGACCAAACCCCCACCCCTCACAATACCAAGCTCATATATGTAACGTATGAGGTCCAACCCCCAATTCCCACACTCTCACACATCTAGACGAGGCTACCTAAAAGTCCCCTATCATTTTCACAAGCATGCTAATCCTAGGCTTCAACAAGAATTCGTACACAAGTTCTATTAACACAAGACACACACCGCCACTCAAGACAAAGAAATCTATATAATAACCAAATGTGGCTCAAATTCTCACCAAGAAAAGACGAGAAATGGGTGTCGGTGTGTCAAGTGGACAAATATCAAGCTTTCAAAATTTGACAATTTTCGCTTGGAGTTACAAAAAAAAATTTAAATTTCCTCAAAAATTTCCCCCATCCCCACACTTGGGATACATTGTCCCAATGTATGGTTTTGAGGGAAAGATCACTTAAACACCAAAAACATCAACTTTGTTTTTTTTTTTTTAACAAAGCAAACAACTAACTACCAATATTTCAAAGCTAAAGAACACAACAAGACTAAGGAAAGATTACATTGACCTGGTGAAGTTTGCCACAACAGATGTTGTAGATAATCCGACTTCCTATCACCACCTTCACCCAAATATCCGTACATCTTCCCCACACTTGAATGTCGCCATGGCCCTGAAACATAGAAAGATAAAAACAGCAAGATGAATATAAAACCCCGGGTTGCCTCCCGAGCAGCGCTAAGTTTCAAGTCTTCAGCCAGACCAAGCCACCCCCATTTATGGTGGCTCAAAGAATCGGTTCCTGCCACTTCCATCACTACATCGTGCCATTGCGTAGAATGCATCCGTCCCGTTTCGACTCGATGGGTAATCAAGTACACTCCTGCTTGAACCCATATGTTTTTCTTCACGGTCCGGTGGGTGTTTTTTTCTCATTCTTTGAAACACATTTTTCATACAATCACTAGACTCACCACCCTTCCCCTCAATGGACTCATAACTAATCACTCTAGTTTGAACATCAAAGGACAACTTACGCTTCTTTTCGGTCATGGTAATAATCCCGTCTCTACAATTAATTTGAGCATTTGCTGTGTATAGAAACGGTCTACCTAAAATTACCCTTTGTTGTGCTGCCATTTTGGTAAAAGCATAGTCTAGAACTAGAAAATCCACCAGGTATTCGAACTCTCCCAACTGAATCTTAACGTTCCTAACCATTCCCCGTGGACGCCTCCAACTTTCATCGGCCAAGCTCACCATGGTGTCTATATCTTCAAGCGGACCAAAATCGTACATATCGTATAGATCGCCTGGTAGCACACTCATACTCGCCCCATAATCCAATAATGCATGGGGAATTTTTAATTTTCGCACTCGGATCGGCACAAGTGGTGCTCCATGCTCTTTATCCGTTTCAAACTTGACATCCCTTCCTATACATGCACTCACTTGACAAGAAGATGTTAAAAATGTTTCATTGAATTCACTATTAGGAACGGTGCTTACCACATTGATATTAACACTTTTAATGTTTTTGGGATTTATCACCGTGTCACTTGGTAACTGGCCTTTTGCTTTCTTCAATATCGCCACTTCACTTGCAAGTTGACCCATTTGGGTGGTCAAAGTTTGAATCGCTTTATCACGGGCCTCGTCCTTTTGCATCCGAACCTCATCACGTTGATTCATTCGTTGCATTTCAACTTGCATCGCCTTCAACATCCCCATTACTTCGTTTCCACCCGAAGAGCTTTGACCCGTTTGATATTGCCTTTGAAATCCTTGGTTTCCTTGGAAATTCGGGTTAGCTTGATTTGAAGGGTTCCCATACCGAAAATTTGGGTGGTTTCTTAAACCGGGGTGGTAAGTGTTAGAATTCATGTTATAGTTTCTACCACCCCCTCCTTGACCTTGCACCGCATGAACTTCTTCATATTGCCCTTCCACCATTCCTTGGCAATTTTCAGCCGCATGACCTATTTCATTGCAAATAGCACAAACATCATAAATTTGATTAGAGGTTTGAACATTACCATCGTCAACCGCATGCACTTGTGTTCGAGTAACGGCCGGTCATGCTCTCCTAGATGCTTGAGCTTTCCTCTTTGATGTAATTGTCATTTGCTCCAAAGACTCCCAATCGTCTTGCTCATAGTTCGTACCAAAAGTGCCACCGGTAATAGACATTAAGTCTCGAGCATCTTCGGCACTCAACCCCTCATGAAAAGCATTCATTAATTCCCAAAGTTCAATTCCATGATGAGGGCAATTCTTGATCATCATATTGAAACGCTCAAAAGCCTCATGAAACATTTCACCTTGTTGTTGTTGAAAACTCCTCAACCCCTTCCTAGCATCATTGGTCTTTTGGGCGTGTAAAACTCATCTAGGAAAATTTGTTGCATTTCCGCCCAAGTATAAAAAGATGCCGAAGGCAAAGTGTAGAACCACTTCTTTGCCTTATCCTCCAAAGAAAATTGAAACAAGACTAACTTGACATCATCGGCCGAAAAACCTTGACTCCCAAGAGTATTGCAAATTGAGTCAGAGGCCTCCAAATGGAAATAAGGTTCCTCCGTTGCTAAACCCTTATATTTCGGAAAACTTTGTAGTGAATTAGTCCTTACTTCAAAGGTTCTTCCTTGGTTGTTGTGAGGAATAACCACCGGTGAAGGATTATGAGTAATCACCGGCCTAAAATGTGCTTCAATGCCTCTCGCATGTTCTCTAAGATGCCTTCTTGGGACGCCCAACCGACCCCTTGGACGAATAGGACCCATTGGTCTTGGTATATGCCCTTGTGGTGCGAATGGTTGTTGAAATTGTTGTTGTGGCATCGGTGGGTGTTGAATTGGCCTTTGGAATTGTGGTTGTACATTCTTTGGTCGCACTTGTTGCAATGGTATAGGGCGTTACATTGGTGGCCCTTGTGGCCTTGGCCGAATATGTTGTGGTATAAGTTGTTGTTGTGGCACTCCACCAACATTTGACATCCCTTGAGGTTGGCCTTGCACATAACCAAACTCTCATTGATCTCCATAACCCCCATAAGCATACCCGTCTTCATCATAACCCTCAAAATCTTCATATCCTTCTTCATATCCATCTCCTCCTATACCCGATGATTGCCCAAATGGAAGAGTCGTATATTGAAAACTCGATTGGTTCAATGGTCTAACTGTAGAAGTAGCATGAACAACAGTTGAACCTTGTGGTAATGTATAGGTTGAAGATGATTGACCTGAAACTGGGAAGAAATGAGTAAATGGTGGAATTGTAGTAGAAGGGTTAAAGGAAAGTGAAGGTTCTTCTTGAGTGGTAATGGGTTGGGTGGTGTTAGTTGGTGTTGCATCATGAGGTGAATTAGGATTGGTAGTGGTGTTTGGTATGGTAGTGTTTGGTGAAGGTTGAGTGGATGATGGTATGAAAGGTGGTATAGGTTCACCAGTAGTGGGTGGTGGTGGTGGTGGATCCATGTATCGAATTGGTGTTATTGGTGTAGTGGGTGTTGTTGGTGAACCGCTTATTCTGTTTTCTCTTAACAAAATTCTGTTTTCTCTTAATGTCCGCTCAATTTCTGGATCAAACGCCAATGGTGATAGCTTGTGAGAGCTCCTAGTACGCATGCACCTGTAAATACCTGCACACTAACACACCCAGCGTAAACCAGAAAAATAACAAACTTAAAAAGAAAGAAAATAACACACGTTGCGCACTACTCCCCGGCAACGGCGCAAAAATTTGACGTGATGTCGTGGTCACAATCAAATTTAATCCAAATACTACTAATAGATAGCGGTAAGTGGGTATCGAACACAGGGAGTTTGTGGAAAATGTGCTATTTGCTAGAGTATCTAACTTGACTAAATTAATCTAATTGCAAGAAAAGTAAAATTCAAGAGCTTATATGAGTGAATTGGTTTTAGACTAAATTAAACTAATTAAATTGAAAGAGAAAAGATTTAGTTGTAAACAAATTAGAGACAAATGATCATCCTAGATTTCCGGTTTGTTTCGACATTCATATTTATCATTTCACTAGAAAGAACTACATAGACATAGCTCATGTGTGATTACTTGCAGTGATGAAAGGGAACTAAGTACTCAGATTCCTAGAACGTGAGGTTGTTACCCGATGATCAATCAACCCTTACCCAAGCCTAACTATACCCATGATATCTCGATTGCCAACGGCACCAAGAACGTATGGTTTCTAATTAGTTCAACATAAGGATTAACAAGTTACTAACAAACAATCACACACCATAACAACAAATCATAAAGATCACGATTGTTATTCTAGAAATTAGAAAAATCAAACATGAAATGTCTCAACCAAACCTTCAATCCAGGACAATCATCAAGTGTTTAGCCACTCATGGCTTGAAGCAACATCATAACAAAAGTTCTGTTGTTCATAAAGATCGAAGCACCAAAAACTAATGATAAAACAAGTGTTCTTCTCTCCAAAATCTCCAACCAAGCTCCAATTTTCGTTCACAGTGCAGGTGTAACCGAAATCATATGATAAGACACCATAAAACCTCATGAAAAGACAATTTAATGCGTAAGTTATGAATTGGGATCAGTCGGTGCCGTAACCTACGGCCCTCCGCCGTAGGTTACGGCGGTCAGCAAGATCAGAAGTCAACATAGGGCACCGTAGCCTACGGCTGGTGTCGTCTGTTACGGCGTCGAGTGGTTCTTTACGGCTCGTCTCTCCTGGTCTACGGCGGAAGCTTCTTTGCAAGGGTTGGGGCCGTAACCTACGGCCAAGGTACCGTAGGTTACGGCACTGAGTGTTGGTATATCCTTGTTTCCTTCATTTAATTCGCTATTTCTTCAATCTCAACACCGCCAACTTCTAGCACCCGTCTAAGCCTCCTAAATCCCGCATCTTGAACACTTTAGCACCTTCATAATCAAACGTAGAGTGGTTACCAAGTTCGAGCAATTAACCGGGCAAAGTATGGAATTTTATTCTATTTAAGGCACTTAAGGGTTGTCCTACGAACCACCCGCCACTTACCTACAATCCCTTCTGTTTTCGCTTGAACTTCCATTCTTCTGCGCGTGGCTTGCTCGAAGTACTGTTTTGGTATGTTCTCATTGTCTGGAATTGAGGTGATGACAGTGGTATTTCCAAGGTTCATTGTAGCTGGATGGGTCAACGTGTTTGTAAAGTTGTCTAGGTCTGTGCATCCGTAACCTTTTATTTGATAACATGTTTGTAGGCATAACTTTGAGTCAAGAGTTTTGCAGTTTTTGCCTTTTACAAAAGCCTGGATTCCCATTCCCTTGCAATTTTGTAGCCAAACAGAATTAAATGTGTAAACATTGTTTATAAATCAGAGTTATATTAAGGCAATTTTTTTTTCAGAATTTGGATAAGCATACATACCTCTTCATCAACGAAGACAAAATGCAATTCGTTTTCACGATACTTAGGCACCCACTTGCGAATGACACGTACTTCGAGCGCTGGTGCTGGGCCTTTGGGTCGCAATCCTGATATTCCATTGCTGTCCATTTTCAGAAACCTGTTTAAAGGGAAAAGGCACACATTTAATAATTTTTTAGTTATATTAATTTTCAAGGCAACAACAATTATCATAGCTGTAATAGGGTGTATGTACTTTTAATGTGTACAATATTTGTTTATTATTAATAATTAGAAACTTGGAATATAACCTGTCAAGCATTAATCTCATCTAGCAAGTCTGTGTAAACAATATTTAATGTTGTGTTGTTATGTTCGTCCGCCTTATTTGATATGAATATTTTCAGTGAATTTGGTGAGGTAGCTCGTGATAAGGCGACGTATAGTTGGCCATGACTAAAAACAGGCTCCGGTAGGTAGAGCCCAACTTTTTTAAGTGACTGTCCTTGACTCTTGTTGATAGTCATTGCATAGCAGATTTTAATCGGGAATTGACGACGTGTAAATACAAATGGTAGATCTTTGGTGTCGTGCACAAAATTGATTCTCGGTATATATACTTTCTTACCAACTGACGTTCCAGTTATAATGCGGGCCTCGATTACTCGTGGAAGAAGTTGTGTTACCAAAAGTCGAGTACCATTACATAGGCCGTTTTTGTGATCCAAGTTACGCATTAACATGATTGGGCTATTTTGTTTAAGGCGTAAACAATGACTGGGTATATCGTTGAAATTAAGCACATTCAGGTATTCAGGCGGGTACATAGCATCTGTCTCGCCGCCATCGTTTGAATGTGGAACCATTGAATCAGTGCTGAAATAAGAAGTGCATTCCCCAGGTGACATTACATGAACCAAGTTATTTATCTCCTCAACTGTGTCGTTTTTTGGGCATATAATAGCACGTTCTGATATTGCAGCTGGTGTCGGGTTTGCTAGTAAATGAGCATCATAGATGAAAGAAATCAGATTATGAAGGCCATCATTGGGGTCCTTCAGTATGAATTCAGGTGGTATTTCAATTTTTCTGATGTCAGGTTCTTCAAAATCCACAACGACACCTTCTTTCCCGTCTCCTATTCTTAGGAGCCATTCTGAAAAATTCTGCAACTGTGCTCCTGTGGCTGAGGTTGTTGAAAGAGATTCTATGCGCATGTTTTCAGTGAGCTTATACATAGTAAGATGTTTCCATAAGTATGAACTGGGTAGGCAAGACGCGATAACCTCGGCTTTCGTGCATTTGGGTTTTACTGGCAAGGTTTGCCTGAAGTCGCCTCCTAGCAAAACTGATTTTCCGCCAAAAAACTGTGAAGTATTTGATGTTAAATCCTTGAGTGTCTTATCAAGGGATTCAAAAGATCTGCGATCACTCATTGGAGCCTCGTCCCATATTATTAGAGTGGTTTGTGATGTGTGCAAAATGCAACATATAAATTACATCAAATGAGACATAAAACTAACCCTTTTTTAGTACTAATGTTGGAAAAAGTGTGCTTTTGTCTTCCTTTTGTATTTTCAGGGTTAAAAGAGCTTAAATGAACAAAAGAAGCAAAAAATGCAGCCAAATCCAGCAATAATACAAGAAAAGGAATAAACGTGGCATGCCCGACCCCTCGACGGCATCTCCCCAAGCAAAAACAAGAGAACAGAAGGCTGAACACCCCCGTGCTCACTGAGCACGGGGGTGTGCCCAAGTGTCTGCAGAAAATACAAAGCTGTAGAAGCTTCTATAACCCACCACGGGGGCGTGCCCAGCGGACACGTGGCCTTGGTCAACGCAAAGATTCGCAGAATCTAGGCAAATCTTGATAGTACAGATACGCTTCTTCACACGGGGTCGTGCCTAGCGGACACGGGGGCATGGTCAACTAATGCAGACAAACTGCATTTAATGAAGAAAGAGAAGATGGGTGGACACGGGGCCGTGCCCAATGGACACGGGGCCGTGTCCGGGCTTCTGTGCAGGCTATAAATAGGGGTGCTTGGCTCACTTGCAAACCATCCCTTGGCAAACCACCTCTCTCACACTTCACCCACCCACCACCACCATCACAACCCACATCCACCACCATCATCCATCATCCATCATCCATCATAGAGTGTGTGAGTAGTCTCAGGATCCAAGATTGATCGTAAGAGTTCTTGACAATCAAAGGCCATGTTTGCCTAAGTCTCTTACATCACTTGGTGAAGACAAGTGTCTAGTGTAATACTTTTTATTTTTAATCTTTTCGCACTTTTTATTTGGTTATGTATTAATGACTTTAATAACTAGTTTCTTATGTTGAAGGTGAATCTTCCTTATCGTTTGTCCGTGGTGTCTTGGCATTATTTTACTGTCTATATAAAATAAAAGATTTTCACCATTCATATCTCCACGGTCTATATGGAGATATGTTGGCTACCTGGTCGGGGGTTAAAGGAACGGTTTGGTAAGAGTCTTGCCTTGTTCAGTGTATAGATCTTGCAAGGACCTGGGTCAACTTTAGTAGGACCTCCTTCAATACCCACTGGTATTGGATGGCGGGGGTCCGAACTCCTTGATCCCCTCATATGTAAACTACTATTAATACTTTAACCCGGCTACTTAGGATTGTATCCCTGCTGACTCAAACTAATTAGCCGATGGTAACGTCGCCTTCAAAAGAGGGGCCTACCACAATACGCATTAATAACTTAATTAATTATCTTTCAATAATCTAACCCTTTAGGATTGTATCCTTGTTGACTCAAACTACTGGGTTGAGGGTAACGTCACCTTCAAAAGAGGGGCCTACTACAATAACTAAGATAATCTCTTAAAAAGTGCAAAAGTTCGGAAATAATCAAAGGTTACACTAAACACGAGTCGGATCCAAGTGATTCATCTTGTCTATCTGTTTTTATTTTTCAGCATTTTTAGTTAGTTTTATTTTTCTTGTTTAAAAACTTTTTTCTAATTTTTGATTTGATTAGACGTTGAGGATAAACCGGTATTAAAAGCTCTTGTGTCCTTGGACGACCTCGGTATCTTACCAACACTATACTACGCTCACGATGGGTGCATTTGCCCATATGTGTGTTTAGTGTTAGTAGAATATCGTGTTTTATAAATTTAAAACTTGGCTAAAAGTGTTAAAAAGGGCTAAAAATATACATTAAAAACTATACGACACTTACACGCATCAGTTTGCAAAAGCAAATTACATAGGTTTGATTTCTTCTTTATGTGACAGACTGATTCTTCAGTTAGTTCCAAGGGGATTTTAAATCTAGACTGTGCAGTCCTGCCGGATGGAAGCAACAATGATGCGATGCCTGATGTTGCGACATCAAGTACAATTTCACCTCTTGATCTAAGACATGCAATGATTGTTTTCCATAAGTATGTCTTTCCTGTTCCACCATGACCGTAAACAAACAGTAGACTTTGAGTTCCATTCTCAATTGAAGACATGACTACGTTGTATACAGCTAGCTGTCCTGGCCGAAGGCCTGCGTGGAGACTGGTGTGTTCAGCGCGTAAGGCATCTCTGTCGTAGCTTTTCTCTTCTAAAAGAAGGATGTTCCCAAGTGCTGAAACCACAGAAGCATCCGGCATTGGTAGACCGAACTCAACTAATGAACTTGAAGTTGAGTTTGTATTAAGAAGAGTTTCCAATTCCTGTAGTACATATTGTTGTAGATCCTGATCGTCTATAACGCCTGAATTGGTGGTAACTGTAAGGCTTATACTACGGTTTATGTCATCAGACATACATCTCCAATTTACTTCCCACAATCTGCGAGGATTTGAAACATCACAGTGAAGGAGCATGCAAACAAAGAGAGATCTTAGTTCAGCAGCTGTTGCCCATTCGGCAGCCTCTTCAATAGTAGTGGCCCATTCTTTGTCGTCTCCGATCAAGCCAAGCCTTTCACACGCTTCTCTAAATGTTGGCATTACAATCCCACGTACATCTGCGTAGGAACAACATCCCCTTTGAAAATTAAGTAGAAGTCTTAAATAAAATAGTTCTCCACATGTTGGCTGCACATATGTAAGCCTACCGATTGTTGGCTCCCTTTTACTTCTTCTTTGTATCCATTTTTTTGATGATGTATCCCAATGGTACTTTGATTGGTAATCAATGTACCGTAGGTTAACACCCAACAAACCATAGTTACCCCCGTCGGATATCTCATTGGCATTACTCACAATCCATTATGTTAAGGTTGTTTTACCGGTATTTGAATTGCTAGCAATACCCAAAAGTCATTGCGACTGTCTAAAAGTAAGGTTTTGCTTTCCTTCCAAGTGAATAGCTAAAACTTGAACCGGGGGATTCCTGTGATGTATTGGAAAACTAAATATCCTCCACATTGCCTCATGTGGACATATGAATCGGCCATCCGTATAATTTTTTATCTCGTCTACGACCTCCGAGATGTCAGTTGCCTCATTATCTCCACCATGTCTATCACGTGTTAACGCAAACTGAATACGATCAGCACCTTTGGAGATGTATTTGAATAAGTATTTGATAAGCATAGTCCAACCACAATACTCTACGTTTATATGCGCATCAAAATGCATTAACAGATTTTCATTGTACGGAACAACATATCCGTTGTCTAGAGGAACGCCGTTTTTTAGAAACGTCACATGTCGACGACCTCTTATAATGTACGTAACCTGCATTATCAAAGCGCGTCACATCTTCATAAGGTTTGGGGAAACTCTTTTTGCAGACACCATCTTTCATGCAAGGGGAACCCATGAGCGCTAAACCACATGGGCCATGTAACATGCAATCAGTGACAATCCTATACAGAACCGGTTTAAGAATAGGATCAGGAAGTTCAGC
Organism: Helianthus tuberosus; assembly: GCA_030545235.1. Taxonomy (NCBI): domain Eukaryota; kingdom Viridiplantae; phylum Streptophyta; class Magnoliopsida; order Asterales; family Asteraceae; genus Helianthus; species Helianthus tuberosus. The sequence continues at coordinate 92,780,951 of CM060437.1, forward strand.
CGATATATAGTGATCAACTTGTTCTGCATTGCGAATACTATATGCATTGGACACCCATAAAAGTGTGTGACAATGTGGTAAGCCTCTTTTTTGAAATTCAATTGTGTATAGATCTGCGAGAATAAGGAATACTTCAGTATGTAAGTCACAGAATAGGTAAAAACTATAAATATTGGATACATTTATAGTTACCTGCAGTGACATCTCCAAATGGTTTCCATTTTCGCAAATGTTTAACAAACGCGCGCACCTTCATTTGGAAGACTCTAGCGATAATGTCAGGCCTATCATGCGCATTAGCAGCACCCACACGATTGATCTCTCTTGTTATTTCGGGCCAGCGAACATTGCACGTAAATGTGATGAAATACTGCGGATTACCATGCACACGGCATATTGCGAGCGCATCCTGATAGTGCTTATACATATACCTTGGCCCGCCCGTGAATGAAGAAGGTAATATAACACGTTTTCCTACGCTACGCGCCTTGGTATCCCCTCTCGAAATTGCGTCATGAACACCTTGCAAAAACTCACATCGGAATTCATCTTGGTTGGCCCTAAAGTATTCTAGGCGACAATGTTCTACACAGACGTAAGCATCAACCAAATACTGTTGTAACAGCCTAGATGCTCTAAGTATGTGGGTATACACGTGTCGCGGGTAAGGGCGCCAAGTAGAAGTTTCCGTTTCCACTACCTCGCAAATTGTTATTGATCGGTGTCGTCCAGTGTTGCTAATCATCTTCACCTTTCCTGCATTGTGTGGTTTAACATTCAAAAAGAGAAATTGGAATATCACATATTAACAGTTATCTATGCTATTCAAAATTGGTGTATTAAAGTAAATAGTAGGTTGTTTAGTTTGCACTTAATTGTTAATCTGCAAGCTCTAAATAGGAATAATGCATCTCATTCTCCCACTAACGTTAGTTTCAAAACCAAAACTCTAATAATTAATATATTTGAATTAATTGAGACAGGAGGCTGTATATTTGTACATATTTGATCAGTTCTGCTTTTAATCAAATATATATATTATTGTAATATTTAGAACACTATTCATTGGCCAGGCTGGTGTCGGTTTTTACCTTTATGTACCGATAACCGTACCGGCATTTTCGATACAGGTACCGGTTGACACAAGCTTACCCAACTAAAAAGGTCAACAAGATAATAAAAGTATCCCGAAGTGTTTTTATTACGGATGCTTTGATCTGTTTTGACTTGGGCTCGCTTTTACCCAGCATGATTAACATCTATTCAATATTTTTTTTATTTCGTATGATGTATGTTGGGATGGAACTGTTATTTGGATTTTTCCGTTATTGTGCTTGATTTAGAATTCGCTTCACTAATGTTTTGCTGACTTATTTGATCATTTATTTGTTCTTTAGTTACTCTTTGACTCGAAGTTGTTTTTCCGCGTATTTATGCAGGTATGTGGTTTCTCTTTTCACCTATTTTACATGTTGTTTCATTTGTTGTTAGGTGTATTTTTTTTGGAGTAGTACAGGCATATATTTATTAATATTTATTAGGGATTCTAATACATTATTAGTACATGCATATATTTATAGATATATATTAGGGGTTTTAACCACATTATCGTCTTAGTATCCGCAGTTCAAACGACCCCGTATTGGGTCGTCTTCAGCTGAAGTTGCGTCTTCTTCTAATGCCTCTATTGGGACTTCCTCAGTCACGCATCGACAAACTTCTCATCGGAACACGCTGCTGCGTTCCAGAGCCGCAGTGGCTGCTCTTAGTAACGCGCCTACTGGTTTAGTTGGTTTTCCTAATGTTGGTTTGCAATCCCCTGATTATGTTGATATGGGGTCATGTACAGAGGTATGTGAGTACTGTGGTGCTCTTTTTTGGTTTGAGGAGCGGTTAACGTCTTTCCCAATAAGTGGTCGTCCGCGGTATAATCATTGTTGTCGGGGTGGTAAAATTGAATTGCAATACCCATCTCAACCACCGGATTTGTTAAGAAATCTGTTTTCAGATGCTCAATTTATGTCGAATATTCGCGCTTACAATGCCATGTTCTGTATGACTTCGTTTGGTGCTATTATGGATGATGCAATAAACCAAGGTGGTGGCCCCTACGTGTTCAAAGTTTCCGGCCAGGTTTCGCACTGGTTGGGTTCTCTTTGCCCGTCTCCCGGTGATGGACCTCGTTTTTTGCAAATGTATGTTTTCTATAGTGAACATGAGGTTGCCAACAGGCTGCGGTTTTTCCCTGCTATTGACTCACACGGTCCTACAGCAGAAACTGTTGCTGTAATTTCTCAGATGTTGGATGATGTAAATCCATATGTTCGCCTGTTTAGATCTGCAAGGGAATTATGTTCGCGGACAGAGATCCCAGATTTTGAAATCAGGCTTCATAGTCGCGTTCGATTTACAACCGTTATGCCACCCCTACGTCACATAATATTGGTGCCATTGTCTATGATAATAGTCAATTATCGACCGATTTTGATGTTATTATTAAAAGTAAAGATAACATCCCGCGTATGGTAAGCAAACTGCACCCATCTTACATGCCCTTGCAGTACCCACAATTTGTGGCATAGTATTTTCCTTCAAATGAAATTTGTTTTCACTCAACATCTCATGCATTTGGAAAGGTGTCAGCATTCGACATAGCAAACATCTGATGGACAAATGCCGACGCATACCCTCCTCCAAACAAAGCATCTGATGGACTTGTACACTCGCCTTTGGTTTTCTGAATGAGTTCAGGTCGGAACCGGTTTTGGGTTGGGTTGGTCGGGTTCATATATAGTATAAATACAGGTCATCCAAACAATCATGATAAAAATAACAAAGTAATATATTGCTATACATAGAAAATTGTCTAAAGTAACAAAATCACTAAATTTAGTCAAAAATTCATCACACAAGACCTGTTGAAGTAGCAACCTTTTTTTCTCCAAATTTAGTCAAGAATGAAAGTATTATATTACATAATAAAAAAGAGAAGACCTTAGAGATAATGAGGAGTTGAGGATAGTATTACTATCTAGAAAGGCTTCTCTTTTAGAAAATAAGATTACGTGATATAAAAAGAGATGAAAGCATGGAGTTCTTGACACGACATACATACCTATCATCAAGTCCCACCGTAAAACAATTAACGAAAGGCCATAAACAAATGCAGACCAAGTTACCCATACAAAAAGCATAAAAATTAAGCTAGACAAATTATCAAACACCTGGTGTGCAAAACTTCATGAACCCTAAATCAGACCTTAATCCCCATACACAAAAGTCATTTTCTCCGTTAAAACAATCAAAGCAACCCCCAAACATGAAGTCGCACAAAACAAAAGACACTTGACATGCACAACGCAGAAAGAACATTAGAAACCCTAATAAACACCGGAGAAGGAAAAAAACACAAAGTAACAACAACATTACCACGATCGCCTGCCAAACTTCAGAAGAAAAGGACCAAGCAAAACCCAGAAGAAATCATGCAGAAAAGTGATTAATAACCAGCAAGTACACGATAAAAAATCACTAAACAACACCACGTGTTCCTTCTTTAAGAGTAAATTAAAACTAAAATTAAAATTAAAAAGTAATTAAAAACATTACTTAATAATTACATACTCATTACTTAATATTTTAATATACTTCTACCATGAGCTAACGGGTTACGTGGGGATCCATTTAGAGGGTGGGCAACTCGCGGTTGCTGCCCTCCTTTGGTTTTCCACTCCCACAACTCATCTCGAGTTCGGCTTACCACTTGTGTGTTTTCTCTAAAAACGGCACCGTAAATACGCGTATGGCTCCTACGAGAAGGGGAAGGGATGTTAAGTCAGGGGGCCTTGTGCAGGGTTCTACTAGCGGTCTAAGGACTTGTCCTTTCAAATTTTTTCACGAATGTAAAGATGGAAAGCCGGGGTCTGGGGGGTTTTTTCGCCTGCTTGAACACATGCAAAGCACCCACTTCAAGACTGAAAACCGAAAGCTAACTATGAAGGAGGCTATCTCTAGGGACTTGGACCTCTTTTTGGACGTTGGGGAAGTTCTTAGGGCAGGGGATAAATGGTTGTGTGGCCGTTGCATGGTAATGCATGCACTCAGTAGAGGGTGCAAGCATGATGATGAGGTCGTGTCGTTTGCCATAGTCTCGGGGGACGTGGAAGATTTCATCGTTGGGATCCGGAAACCATGTCAAGTGGGGGTTGACACAAACCCATGTCACCCAGCAAGGGTCGGGGGTGGTGTTAACCTCCTCGAGCGAGTTTTTTCCCTCCCTATTCAGACTGTTAAAAGCATTCCTCCCAGTTGTCGGTTGATGTTTGCTCAGGTTTTAACAGGTGCTTTGCGCAAAGTGGTTGTGTCACCTGGATCAGTCGACAATTGGGTCCAATTACTTTTGCTGCCGCGTTGCACCTTACGGGTGGTCAGACCATCCTCCAGACAAGAACGACGATCAGGGAACAGGAAATCTTTGCAGTGTAATAACATCCTGCATGCGCTTACAGTTTGGAAAGATGGGTCTGGTTTTGATGAATTGGTCTCGTCCCTATTGGATAGCGCGGGGGAGGCGGGGCCTCTTAGGGGAGAATGCAGGATGGAGGGAGACAAAGATAAGGACCCTAATATTAAGCAATGTCTCCAAAAAGTTAGGGATGGACATTTTACGGCTGCGGTTAAGGTCCTAAGCTCCAGTGGAGTCGCCCCTCTAGGTGATTCGACCTTGAAAGCTCTTATTGATAAACACCCTGTGGTGCCGCCCCCTTCCTTACCTCCCAACCCTCACGCCCAACCCACTCTTGTTGTTGATGAGGAGTGTGTGCTCAAATGTATCCGATCCTTTCCTAAAGGGACATCTTGTGGTAGGGACGGGTTACGGGCCCAACACTTGTTAGATGCTATCGGGGGCGAGGGCTCAATGACTTCCTCGGGTTTGCTAACGACCTTTACTGAAGTTGTCAACTTATGGCTTGGAGGATCCTGCCCTAAGGTGCTAGCAGAGTTTGTTGCCTCAGCCCCCCTTACCCCTTTATTGAAACCCGATAAAGGAATTCGACCTATTGCTGTGGGGGGTATATGGCGAAGGCTGGTTTCCAAGGTGGCAATGAAGAAGGTCGGGAAAAACATGGCCCAGTACTTGGGAGACTTTCAGTTTGGGGTGGGGACGTCAAACGGTGCAGAGGCGGTGCTTCACAGTGCAAACAGGTTTCTTAACTCCTTTCATGCAGATGGTTCCTTAGCCTTGCTTACTGTGGACTTCTCCAATGCGTTCAACACGGTTGACCGCACAACCTTCCTGAAAGAGGTTCATCAACATTGCCCGTCAATCTATCGATGGGTTCAATTCCTTTACGCCCAACCTGCTCGGTTGTATGTTGGTAATGAGTGTATTGGGGCTACTACCGGAGTGCAACAAGGGGATCCCTTGGGGCCCCTTCTCTTTTCCCTTGCCTTACACCCACTCATTCTCCGGGTGCAGGACCGATGTAACCTCCCGTTTCATGCTTGGTACTTGGACGATGGGACGATTATCGGCAATGCGACTGAGGTTGCTAGGGCCTTAGACATTATTAACGAGGAAGGGCCATCTCTAGGACTTTACCTCAACATTAAGAAAACAGAGGTTTTTTGGCCGACATGTGATGGGCAGAAAGTTCAGGACGGGCTTTTCCCGAAAGGGATTGGCAGACCAGAGAGGGGGGTTAAGCTACTTGGTGGAGCTGTTAGTCGTGACCCTAGCTTTGTTGGCGAGTTGGCAGGGCGGCGGGCGGCGGGGGCGGTTGAACTCATGGAACTCTTGCCCTGCCTTAGGGACCCTCAATGTGAACTCCTTCTGCTAAGGTCTTGCATGGGGGTTGCTAAGTTACTTTTCGGGCTGCGAACTTGTCAACCTTATTTGATGGAGGATGCAGCATCCCGGTTCGATGATGGCCTTAGGGAGGCTATAGAAGACATAGTCGTGGGTGGTGGCCCATTCTTTGGGGACCTCGAATGGCGTTTGGCATCTCTGCCAATGCGTCTAGGTGGTTTGGGCCTCCTCTCAGCTCGAGATGTTGGGGTTTATGCTTTTGTGGCGTCCAGAGCTCAGTCTTGGGATCTACAGGATCATATCCTTCGAAACAGTGGGGTTGTCGGGCTCGACGGGGACTATCTGCAGGCGCTTGAACGCTTAAATGTCTCTCTCCCAGACTTTGATATCAGCGGTTTCTCTAAAAAGGACACCGCCCCCTCGAAACCACAAACAACTTTGGCGAATGCTCTGTTTAGCAAAATCGCTCAAAGACTGGGAGAAACTTTTGATTTGTCATCCCGCCAGAAGGCGGTGTGGGAGTGCCTGAAGGGTCCCCATGCCCAGGATTTTTTGACCGTTATCCCAATTGAGGGGCTGGGACAATGTATGTCAGCAGTAGAATACAGAGCAATCCTTAAATACCGGCTGATGATCCCTATGTACCCAGAAGATGAAACGTGCCCGATATGTCGTAAAGCTTGTATGGATAAATACGGAGAGCACGCAGTGCATTGTAAAGAGCTCCCTGGGTTCAAATATCGGCATGACTGGGTGCGAGATGTTTTGTGGGACATCCTGAGAAGAGCTGGGATTTCGGCTAAGAAAGAGGCTCCTGTGAATTTCCTTACGGACCCTATGGAAGGGAGATCTACTCTGCGACCAGCGGATCTGCTCGTCTTTGGTTGGGCTAGGGGAAACATGCTTGTGTTGACCTCACGGGGGTTTCCCCTCTGGTTGGTTTAAGGGAAATCAGGTTTGTAGCTGGACAAGCAGCAAGAAAGGCAGAATCGAAGAAAGTTAATAAGCACGCTAAAGCTTGTGCAGAGAACCAGCATGTTTTTGTCCCTTTTGCCTTTGACACATTTGGCTCCCTAGCGCCAGAAGCTATCCAATTCCTGACCAGGGTCCAACGGGTCATCCACAACAATTGCTCAGCATCAGGGGGACGAGGTTTTGTCTTTTGCAGATTAGGGTTTGCAATTCAGAAAGGGGTGGTGGCGCAGCTTGTTGCCCGGCTACCTTTTGTTTTGATGTAACTTGGCAAGTTCGAAGAAATGACTGAATTTTTGTTGTTATTTAAAAAAAATTAAAAACGGATTATAAAAAGATGGGCAAAGATTCGAACCTGAGCTCACACAACCAACAACAACTGCCTAAGCGAGTGAACCATCTTAAGGTCCTAAAATAATAACTTTTAAACACAAACAAAAAAATGTGAATTTAAGTAAAAAAAAAATTAGCAGCGAACAGCAGGTGGACAAGTGTCCACCCACTGTTCATTTCAAGCCTTCTATTAATAGATACAAATGAGAAATCAAGGTTAGTATTTCTTGGTTTACATGTATAGTGGAGAGTTCAAATGACAAATAAAAAAAAAGAAATTTTAACCAAACAGAATATTTCATTGTACTTCATTTAATTTTTGTATTTAATATTAGTTTAAGGGTATATTGGTAAACTTAGATGCATCATTAATTGGTAGTCTTCCTTTTTAATAGCTAACTATATTAAATTTGTTTTTTTTTTTTTTTTTTTTTGAACGGCAAATTTGGATCACTGACGGACCACTGGAGTATCATCGTGCCACCAGCAGAACCACCCGATCATATCCATCTCCACTAGGCAATAATGCCTATACACCAATTCAGGAGGAAACTCAATAAATCTGGGAAAACCCCCTTTGTGGGAATCGAACCCATGACCTAATGGTCATAAGCCTTATCCTACCCCGAAGATACCACTAGGCTATAATGCCATGGGTACTATATTAAATTTGTAACTTATTTAAAAAAAAACACATTTTTCAAAAAAAAAAAAAAAAAAAAATTAGATAATTTAAAGTGTAGCATAAATTACGAGGTGTGTAGGATGAATTACGAACTCTATATATGATAAATTTTAATATGTGTAGAATAAATTTCAAAACATGTAGGATAAATTTTGATGTGTTTAAGCAAAAATTTAAGTGTAGATGATGATAGTGTTTATGACTAACTAATTAGTCAAAGATAATAATAAATGAGTTGATAGAATAACTATTTAATGCTTTATATTTGTAACCGTTATTCTTTTTCTTCTTAATTTAATTTTCTTCTCAAATAAACATTCCCCTACATGTATATAGCTATATAAAGCATATACCTTTAATATAATATATCGTTGTAAAAGTAAAAATAATAATATTAGACACTATGGGCTTAATGTGTGGGCTGGAAGTAAATATATAGTTTTACAGGTGTGAAAAAAACTGGTTACGGCCTGGCAAACCAAAATCCGACCCGGCCTGGCCCCGTAGAAAAACCTGGTTTGGGCACAACCCGACTTACCGGTTTGGGACCTGTTCAGATATTTTTCAAAAAATACCGGTTTTACTCAAACCCAGTTCGATTCATTAAAAAGCGATTTTAAAACCAGTTTTTTCTTTCGGTTATATGGTGCTAAAGTATGCCAGGTCTGAAATAGGATTACAAAAACTATTTTTTTATCTAACAAAACAGTTATATGCGTAGTTATTTAGAACTGATGATATAATGTATAAAAAACCCAATTATACTAACGATGTAATGTCAAAAAGCTATGATATCAAGACGACAATGAACAGATCACAAACGAACAGTATTCACCCAAACAAACTGAAAAATTACAACTGAAGAATGATTCTGTCGATACAAGAACAAACAACTCTCAACTCTCAACTATAGATGATTATTAACACAATAATCATCAAAGCCTTAACAGATCTCACACACGAATCACTAAAATCAAGATGATTTAGTGATATACAACAAGAAACCCTAAGTACCTTTTTTGAGAGAAAAACGAGAGCACTAATCTTGAACAATATTTCAACTGCTATTAAACTGAGAGCATAACAAGCTTTTATATAAAGGTCTTCGGTCTTCAACAAGTCTCTGGCCCAGCTGTCTCTAACAAGCCCATCCAGCCTTTCTTTAAGAAGCCCAAAACCTCTGACCCAATAGCAAGCAGCCTCTCATGAAAACAAAAAAACACGAGACAAAAAATAAAATTAAATTAAGAAGTATTAAATTGGTAAAACTATACATATCTTTTAACACCCCCCCCCCCCCCCCCCCTCAATTTAATACTTAAATGAATCATGCATATTTATGTTCTTACACAGTTCATCATGTTGACCAACCAACAACCCTTTTGTCATTAAATCTGCCAACTGTTGTTTGGAACCAATTCCAAGAGTCTTTATAATACCTTTGGAAATTAAATCTCTTAAGAAAAATAAGTCGATCTCGAAATGTTTAGTCCTGTCATGAAAGACAGGATTTGCTGCTATCGACAATGCAGCAGTATTATCACAAAACAACTTTACTGGCAGATTAACATTAATATCCAATTCAGACAGAATGTTTTTAATCCACACAACTTCGCATGCAACTGCACACATCGACCTGTACTCAGCCTCAGCAGAGGACCGAGATACAGTCGTCTGTTTTTTACTTCTCCACGAAATCATAGAATTTCCGAGAAGCACACAATACCCAGTTATTGATTTCCTGGTCTCAAGGCACTTGGCCCAATCTGAATCAGCATAAGCAATCAAATCAAAATGAGATCCTTTACTAAATAACACACCCCTTCCTGGTGATTGTTTCAGATATCTAAGTAACCTGAATGCCACTTTCAGATGACCATTCGTTGGAGAATGCATATATTGACTCAAAAAATGAACAGTGTATGATATATCTGGTCTGGTATGTGCAAGATAAATTAGCTTGCCTACCAGCCGTTGGTAACCAGTAATATCATCAAGTAATTCACCATTTCCTTTACACAAAGCATTAACTAAATAATTCTGCTCAATCGGAGTACTTACCGGTTTGCACCCACTCATGCCATACTCGGTAAGCAGCTCTAAGCAGTATTTTCTTTGTGATAAAAAAATGTTATCCTTTTCTTTAATTACTTCTATGCCAAGGAAATACTTCAGTTCACCTAAATCTTTAATTAAGAACTTAGTCTTAAGACTGTTCTTAACCTTATTTATTTCACTTAGACAATTACCAGTTACAACTATATCATCCACGTATACAAGCAAATATATTATAACATCTTTATTAATTTTATAGAACAAAGAGTAATCACATTTGCTTTGTTTAAACCCTAGTTCAAACAACACATTTACCAATCTCTCATTCCACATTCTAGGGGCTTGTTTAAGTCCATAAAGAGATCTTTTTAACTTACAAACCCTATGCTCTTCATGTGGAAAATAACCATCAGGAAGACTCATATAGACATCTTCATTCAATCTACCGTACAGGAAAGCGTTATTAACATCAAGTTGATACAAACTCCAACCCTTATCAACTGCTATAGATATAATACACCTAACAGTCACAAGTTTTACTACCGGAGAAAAGGTTTCGTCAAAATCAATACCCTGTTTTTTACTAAAACCCTTGGCAACCAGCCGGGCTTTAAACCTTTCAATTTCCTCGGTGGATTTATATTTTATCTTATAAACCCACTTACATCCTATGACACTTCTACCAGGAGGCAATTCAACAAGATCCCAGGTATCATTTCTATGAAGAGCTTCTATCTCTTCGTTCATAGCCGATACCCAATTCGGATCCTTGGATGCCTCGTAAAAGTTCCTAGGTTCACAACTTTTGTCTAACAAAGATGTGAAACATTTATGTTCAACATAAAGATTAGAATAGTTAACTACCTTTTCTAACCCATATTTAACTTTTCCTTCTACCACATAGTCACTCAAGTTTCTAGGCAAAGTAGAACTCCTAGTAGAACGCCTAGGTGTAGGTTGAACCTCTAATTGATCACTACGCAATCCCTCAGAATTATGACCCTCGGCATCATCAGTCATCACATGCTCAGTCTGATCAATGTTGGTACTACTTATACCCGGCTGCTCATATTGAACCTCGCCGGTAGTACTAGTACTTCCTAACATAGACTCCTGAGACCCATGTGTCCCCGATACTTTGTCGTTTTGATCTTTTATTTCATCACAGGGAGCTTCTACGGTTTGATTTTCTGGGATGTCATACATGTCAAAAAAATTTAAGTTTGTGACATCAAAATTACTGTTTTTATTCACTGAATTCAAGATATTTTTATCTTTGAATGGAATCACTGATTCAAAAAACTTTACATCTCTTGAAAAAAACTCAGTTTTACTGTCTAGGCTAAACATTTTATAACCTTTTTTCTCAATTGAATATCCAATGAAAACCGATTTCTCAGCCCTACTACTGAGTTTATCATGTTCATTTAAAACAGTACAAAATCCCAGACAACCAAACACTCTCAAATGATCTAAGAAAGGTTCAAACCTATACACCAGCTCATACGGAGTCCTGCCACCTATCACTGAAGAAGGAGTCCTATTGATCAAGTAAGCAGCAGTTAATATACAATCAGACCAAAAACTCACAGGTAAACCACTTTGAAATAACAAGGCTCTAGCAACATTTAACAAATGCCTATGTTTACGTTCAACAACCCCATTTTGCTGTGGAGTATAAGTACATGAAGTCTGATGCAAGATACCTTTGCCTTTGCAAAAACTATTCATTTGATTATTTACAAACTCAGTTCCATTATCACTCCTTAAACACTTAACATCTTTTTTGAACTGAGTTTTAATTATATTAACAAAATCAAAAACATTTTCATACACTTCATGTTTAGACTTCATAAGACTTACCCACACAGCCCGTGAATAATCATCCACTATAGTCAAGAAGTATCTAAAACCTTCTTTACTACGAACCTTGTAAGGACCCCATACATCAAGATGTACAAGTTCCCCCAGTTCAGTAGTAGAATGATTACTCAAAGGAAATGGCTCACGGTGTTGCTTGGCCCTTTGACACACTTCACAAGGTTTGGTACCATCAATTTTAACATTTAACTTGTTTTTTAAAACATTTAAAGCGTTATCAGAAGGATGACCAAACCTTGCATGCCAAAGATTAGACACACTATTACTATTATAGCACACCTTGTTAGAAACACATAGATTTCCACAAAAATATAACCCATCAACTTGTCTACCAGTCACCAGGACTTTCCTGGTTAGTAAATCCTGAACAAAACAAGTATTCTCATCAAAAACTACACGAACCTTGTTATCTTTAGCTAACTTATGAACCGAGATTAGGTTAATGTTGTACTCAGGAACAACAAACACATCTTTTAAAAACACATTATTAGCCAGTTTTAAGTTTCCAATTTTAGTGACTAAAGCACTTGTCCCATTAGGATGTTTAATTTTAATGTTAAATTCAGAAACATTAACACTATCAACTAAGCCAGAATCATCTTTAACCATGTGTTGATTTGCTCCTGAGTCCACTATCCAACCAACCTTATCCCAGTTATCCAAACAATTAGCAAAACAAAACACGGTATGACAATAACCTGATACATTGCAGCTTTGACGACCTTCACTAGACTTATCATTTAGCAAACTTAATAACCTGGAAATTTGATCACTAGTTAAGGTATTCACAGTAGCCTCACAACTATTAACAGTGTTATCGTTACTTGCAATTGCCCGTTTTCCTTGACTGCCTCTTGGTTTCAACCAAGAAGGATATCCAATGATTTCGAAACACTTATCAACTGAATGCCCTATCTTGTTACAATGAGTACATTTAAGATTCTGATTTGAAACCTTGTTAGTTTTCTTGAATTCAACAGGTTGATTAACTTTACTTACAAAAGCCAAACTTTGATTCCTTTTATTACCACTGCTATAATTTCTATGAGACTCTTCTCTAGAAACTATAGCAAATGCTTCCTTAATCGTAGGTAAAGTTTCTTTCATTAAAAGATTAGTCCTAACCCCTTGATACATACTGTCCAAGCCCATTAAAAATTGCATTAATTTTATCATATGATTAAAGTTATTAAACTCCTTGGCAGCATCACATGTACAAGCAGGCAATTGCAAGATCTGATCTAATTGTCTCCACATTATATTCAACTTATGATAATATTCAGAAACACTAGACCCGTTTTGACTAAAAGAATTGATCTTCTGATATAGATCAAATACGACAGAACCGTCAATTTTATTGTAAGTTTCTTTCAAATCTGTCCAAACATCACAAACAAGCTTAGAGAAAACCTGTCCCATATACAAGTCTTCACTAATGGAATTCAAGATCCAAGTTAACACTATCGAATTGCATCTGTCCCATTGTCTAGAAAGAACGTCATTATTTTCAGATTTGACACAACTTTTATCTATAAAACCCCATTTGTTTTTAACTTGTAAAGCAAGTTGCATTGCGTTAGCCCAAACAGTATAATTCTCAGACCCTTTTAGCTTTATAGACACAATTGTCAAGTTACTTGAATCAGAGGGATGCAAGTATAAAGGGTCACTTGCATCGAGTTTACTCACGAGTGTCTCAGGTGGTGGATCATTAGGACCTGAACCACCACTTGTGACTACAGGACCATCTACCATTTTGAAACAATCCTAAAGCAGGTAATCACAACAATCACAAAAAACACACAAGTAAAAAAAAACCACACAAGGCGAAGCCAAGACAGAGGGTCAGATCAGTGGTTCGTCACTCAAAGTGCCACTGCAAACCTTGTCAAGGGAGCCAACACAACTAAAAAATGCAACAGGATGTACCCTTCCTGTGTCCCAATCAAGCAAACCGGTCCAAACTACCCCGGCAACAATAATGCCTAGACTCACAAATGCACAATGCAATGAAAAATAAAAAACAAAGCAAGGAAAGAAGTCACCAGAAGCGTATAACTCCAAGCACGTCAGGGTATAGCCTTCACTTAGAGCTACACACACTGACAAGAAGACACAGCAACAAAAAAAATACCGGTTGGTTTGCCTTGTAACCTTCTAGAGTTACAAAGACCAATACAGTTCTTCAATCCCAAATCTGCTCCGAGCAAACCCAAACCCTAGATTAGGATTTCACCACTGTATACGCCAAGAACAAATATCAAGAAGCCCAAGATCGGAAGTCGGCAAACCAACAGTCTACCAAGAACCTTCCAGACCAGACAAGAAAAATCCCAAACCCTAGATCTAGGGTTTCTATATCTTGACCGGCACGAACACCGAGACAACCTGATCTTCAAAAAATAGAATCGGCAGCAAGAACACTACCCAGATCCACCAAGAACTCACAAGATCTAAACAGATATGATCACAAATCCGCAGCGGAACACGAATCGGAGACAGAACAATCACCGATTAAAACCCCAAGAGCTATATATGCTCTGATACCATGTCAAAAAGCTATGATATCAAGACGACAATGAACAGATCACAAACGAACAGTATTCACCCAAACAAACTGAAAAATTACAACTGAAGAATGATTCTGTCGATACAAGAACAAACAACTCTCAACTCTCAACTATAGATGATTATTAACACAATAATCATCAAAGCCTTAACAGATCTCACACACGAATCACTAAAATCAAGATGATTTAGTGATATACAACAAGAAACCCTAAGTACCTTTTTTGAGAGAAAAACGAGAGCACTAATCTTGAACAATATTTCAACTGCTATTAAACTGAGAGCATAACAAGCTTTTATATAAAGGTCTTCGGTCTTCAACAAGTCTCTGGCCCAGCTGTCTCTAACAAGCCCATCCAGCCTTTCTTTAAGAAGCCCAAAACCTCTGACCCAATAGCAAGCAGCCTCTCATGAAAACAAAAAAACACGAGACAAAAAATAAAATTAAATTAAGAAGTATTAAATTGGTAAAACTATACATATCTTTTAACATGTAACTATATATTTTTTTAAATATATAAAAAGATATCAATAGTGTACTTATGAAAAAGGAAAATAAGTTAGCAGTATGACTTATACCATTTACACCTATAAAGTATTTATAAGCAATATAATATAGTAATAAATATGTCTATAATATAATTTTCACTTTTGCTCTTTGAGAATTTGATCATAATATATCTGAACAATGTAATTTCACTTATTGAAACTTTAAAAGAGTTTTATTAACGATAAAACATAAATAATTAATTCAAAAGAGATATTGTACGACCGACATTCGGCTTTGCCCAAGTTGTAATGACTGAGCTTGCTCCCTGTCGATGAAGAATGTTTCGAAAGCAGCCTAAAAGCGGTTAGCTTCGCTTTCCTGAGAGGAAAGCACCTTTGTCTAAAGCTTCAAATGAAACTTCATATCCGAAACGCAGGAACGATCCGACTAGAAAGTCATTAAAAACTTGATCGAAGAACCAACGTTTATTGAAGAAGCTATAGAGTCGATTACAAAAAGTACTAGTTTGAATAAGTTAAGTGGATTCCGATTCATGCGGTCGTTCTCTGTTGCATTGGTGTTTTCACTCCCCACTTATAAAAAGATATCAATAAGTCAAGACTGTCAAACAGATGTTAATCGTTGATCAGTCGGCTGGTTTCGATTTCATTTTGGATTGGTGTAGATGGGTTCCCGCTAAATGCAACATTCACGCTTGGCGTCTAGAGATGGATAAGATTCCTACTAGGGAAGCGCTAAAAAAAGAAACATTCAGGTGGAAGACTTGACATGCCCTCTATGTATTTCGGACAAGGAATCGGCTGATCACCTCTTCATTTCTTGCTTTGTCGCTTCGGTCATTTGGAACGGTGTTAGCTCCTGGTGCAAGATCCCAAGTATTTTTGCATTCTCTCTTAAGGATCTTCTCGGTTTCCATTCGAGTTTAAGGGTGTCGGAGAAAAAGGAGGCGGTGCAAGGTATCATCATGATTGGTTGTTGGAGTATTTGGCGTGCAAGGAATAACTTAATTTTTTCCAATAAGCCGATTAGGATTGATTGTATTTTGAGTGAGGTCAAGGCTTTGGGTTTTCTATGGTTTTCGAATAGATCTAGATACAAAGGGATAGAATGGAAGGAGTGGTGCTCCTTTGTTAATATGTAGTTTGTAGTCTGTTTTGGCTTTGTTTGTGTCGTCCCGTCTTGGGTCGGTGTTTCTGTCTCAGAAGTTTACTTTTCAAAAAAAAAAAAAAATGTAAAGCTGGCTTCAAGTTGTAAAAAAACTCAATTCTTATCACATGCATCCGCAAAGAATCACTTTTTAAAGCACAACCAAATGTTCAATATTCGTGTAAGCATCTATCGAAAGCTTAACATAGTTAATTACAAGATACTCCATTGTTCTAAAATAAAACACAAATTTGACCTTTTGAGGTCAAACCTATAGCTTCTTGATCTCAACATGATTTTGCTACAAATTACATATCACTATACAAGTTTACAGACTGCCAGTTCAGAATTACAAAAATCAAACTTTCAGTGTGTAAATCCCAAAAAACTAATTCCTAAGTTATAATAATTCTTCAAATATGAAAACAATAAGATCAAACCAAAATAAGCAAATGCATGTAATTAATCAGGTGTACAAAACCTTTTCGTCCAAACATGTAATGATGACTCCAACAGCTTTCTTCATATATGTTTACAAATACATTTTGTTTTACCAAGGTTTCGGTTCTTTATTTGTACTTTAGGTGTAAAAATCACAGTAGATTACTTGGTATCAATGGTGTAGATTTGATATTTCACTTTAACTGACCGTTTGGTGACGTGTTATTTATTTTATACTTAGTGCAGGCAAACTCGTGGTTGGTCTGATTTTTTAATAATATGTTTGTTGGCCGTTCAAAAAAAATCAACGTTTCGGTTAAATGCTTAAATAATTGTACATAACTTAATGGTAGCAAAAGTAAAGCCTTTTAAAATGAAATTAAATATCATAATCCGGTACATATAGGGTATGTTTGGCAATGGTATAGGGCGTTGCATTGGTGACCCTTGTGGCCTTGGCCGAATATGTTGTGGTATAAGTTGTTGTTGTGGCACTCCACCAACATTTGACATCCCTTGAGGTTGGCCTTGCACATAACCAAACTCTCATTGATCTCCATAACCCCCATAAGCATACCCGTCTTCATCATAACCCTCAAAATCTTCATATCCTTCTTCATATCCATCTCCTCCTATACCCGATGATTGCCCAAATGGAAGAGTCGTATATTGAAAACTCGATTGGTTCAATGGTCTAACTGTAGAAGTAGCATGAACAACAGTTGAACCTTGTGGTAATGTATAAGTTGAAGATGATTGACCTGAAACTGGGAAGAAATGAGTAAATGTGGAATTGTAGTAGAAGGGTTAAAGGAAAGTGAAGGTTCTTCTTGAGTGGTAATGGGTTGGGTGGTGTTAGTTGGTGTTGCATCATGAGGTGAAATAGGATTGGTAGTGGTGTTTGGTATGGTAGTGTTTGGTGAAGGTTGAGTGGATGATGGTATGAAAGGTGGTATAAGTTCACCAGTAGTGGGTGGTGGTGGTGGTGGATCCATGTATCGAATTGGTGTTATTGGTGTAGTGGGTGTTGTTGGTGAACCGCTTATTCTGTTTTCTCTTAACAAAATTCTGTTTTCTCTTAATGTCCGCTCAATTTCTGGATCAAACGCCAATGGTGATAGCTTGTGAGAGCTCCTAGTACGCATGCACCTGTAAATACCTGCACACTAACACACCCAGCGTAAACCAGAAAAATAACAAACTTAAAAAGAAAGAAAATAACACACGTTGCGCACTACTCCCCGGCAACGGCGCCAAAATTTGACGTGATGTCGTGGTCACAATCAAATTTAATCCAAATACTACTAATAGATAGCGGTAAGTGGGTATCGAACACAGGGAGTTTGTGGAAAATGTGTTATTTGCTAGAGTATCTAACTTGACTAAATTAATCTAATTGCAAGAAAAGTAAAATTCAAGAGCTTATATGAGTGAATTGGTTTTAGACTAAATTAAACTAATTAAATTGAAAGAGAAAAGATTTAGTTGTAAACAAATTAGAGACAAATGATCATCCTAGATTTCCGGTTTGTTTCGACATTCATATTTATCATTTCACTAGAAAGAACTACATAGACATAGCTCATGTGTGATTACTTGCAGTGATGAAAGGGAACTAAGTACTCAGATTCCTAGAACGTGAGGTTGTTACCCGATGATCAATCAACCCTTACCCAAGCCTAACTATACCCATGATATCTCGATTGCCAACGGCACCAAGAACGTATGGTTTCTAATTAGTTCAACATAAGGATTAACAAGTTACTAACAAACAATCACACACCATAACAACAAATCATAAAGATCACGATTGTTATTCTAGAAATTAGAAAAATCAAACATGAAATGTCTCAACCAAACCTTCAATCCAGGACAATCATCAAGTGTTTAGCCACTCATGGCTTGAAGCAACATCATAACAAAAGTTCTATTGTTCATAAAGATCGAAGCACCAAAAACTAATGATAAAACAAGTGTTCTTCTCTCCAAAATCTCCAACCAAGATCCAATTTTCGTTCACAATGCAGGTGTAACCGAAATCATATGATAAGACACCATAAAACCTCATGAAAAGACAATTTAATGCGTAAGTTATGAATTGGGATCAGTCGGTGCCGTAACCTACGGCCCTCCGCCGTAGGTTACGGCGGTCAGCAAGATCAGAAGTCAACATAGGGCACCGTAGCCTACGGCTGGTGTCGTAGGTTACGGCGTCGAGTGGTTCTTTACGGCTCGTCTCTCCTGGTCTACGGCGGAAGCTTCTTTGCAAGGGTTGGGGCCGTAACCTACGGCCAAGGTACCGTAGGTTACGGCACTGAGTGTTGGTATATCCTTGTTTCCTTCATTTAATTCGCTATTTCTTCAATCTCAACACCGCCAACTTCTAGCACCCGTCTAAGCCTCCTAAATCCCGCATCTTGAACACTTTAGCACCTGCATAATCAAACGTAGAGTGGTTACCAAGTTCGAGCAGTTAACCGGGCAAAGTATGGAATTTTATTCTATTTAAGGCACTTAAGGGTTGTCCTACGAACCACCCGTCACTTACCTACAATCCCTTCTGTTTTCGCTTGAACTTCCATTCTTCTGCGCGTGGCTAGCTCGAAGTACTGTTTTGGTATGTTCTCATTGTCTGGAATTGAGGTGATGACAGTGGTATTTCCAAGGTTCATTGTAGCTGGATGGGTCAATGTGTTTGTAAAGTTGTCTAGGTCTGTGCATCCGTAACCTTTTATTTAATAACATGTTTGTAGGCATAACTTTGAGTCAAGAGTTTTGCAGTTTTTGCCTTTTACAAAAGCCTGGATTCCCATTCCCTTGCAATTTTGTAGCCAAACAGAATTAAATGTGTAAACATTGTTTATAAATCAGAGTTATATTAAGGCAAATTTTTTTTTCAGAATTTGGATAAGCATACATACCTCTTCATCAACGAAGACAAAATGCAATTCGTTTTCACGATACTTAGGCACCCACTTGCGAATGACACGTACTTCGAGCGCTGGTGCTGGGCCTTTGGGTCGCAATCCTGATATTCCATTGCTGTCCATTTTCAGAAACCTGTTTAAAGGGAAAAGGCACACATTTAATAATTTTTTAGTTATATTAATTTTCAAGGCAACAACAATTATCATAGCTGTAATAGGGTGTATGTACTTTTAATGTGTACAATATTTGTTTATTATTAATAATTAGAAACTTGGAATATAACCTGTCAAGCATTAATCTCATCTAGCAAGTCTGTGTAAACAATATTTAATGTTGTGTTGTTATGTTCGTCCGCCTTATTTGATATGAATATTTTCAGTGAATTTGGTGAGGTAGCTCGTGATAAGGCGACGTATAGTTGGCCATGACTAAAAACAGGCTCCGGTAGGTAGAGCCCAACTTTTTTAAGTGACTGTCCTTGACTCTTGTTGATAGTCATTGCATAGCAGATTTTAATCGGGAATTGACGACGTGTAAATACAAATGGTAGATCTTTGGTGTCGTGCACAAAATTGATTCTCGGTATATATACTTTCTTACCAACTGACGTTCCAGTTATAATGCGGGCCTCGATTACTCGTGGAAGAAGTTGTGTTACCAAAAGTCGAGTACCATTACATAGGCCGTTTTTGTGATCCAAGTTACGCATTAACATGATTGGGCTATTTTGTTTAAGGCGTAAACAATGACTGGGTATATCGTTGAAATTAAGCACATTCAGGTATTCAGGCGGGTACATAGCATCTGTCTCGCCGCCATCGTTTGAATGTGGAACCATTGAATCAGTGCTGAAATAAGAAGTGCATTCCCCAGGTGACATTACATGAACCAAGTTATTTATCTCCTCAACTGTGTCGTTTTTTGGGCATATAATAGCACGTTCTGATATTGCAGCTGGTGTCGGGTTTGCTAGTAAATGAGCATCATAGATGAAAGAAATCAGATTATGAAGGCCATCATTGGGGTCCTTCAGTATGAATTCAGGTGGTATTTCAATTTTTCTGATGTCAGGTTCTTCAAAATCCACAACGACACATTCTTTCCCGTCTCCTATTCTTAGGAGCCATTCTGAAAAATTCTGCAACTGTGCTCCTGTGGCTGAGGTTGTTGAAAGAGATTCTATGCGCATGTTTTCAGTGAGCTTATACATAGTAAGATGTTTCCATAAGTATGAACTGGGTAGGCAAGACGCGATAACCTCGGCTTTCGTGCATTTGGGTTTTACTGGCAAGGTTTGCCTGAAGTCGCCTCCTAGCAAAACTGATTTTCCGCCAAAAAACTGTGAAGTATTTGATGTTAAATCCTTGAGTGTCTTATCAAGGGATTCAAAAGATCTGCGATCACTCATTGGAGCCTCGTCCCATATTATTAGAGTGGTTTGTGATGTGTGCAAAATGCAACATATAAATTACATCAAATGAGACATAAAACTAACCCTTTTTTAGTACTAATGTTGGAAAAAGTGTGCTTTTGTCTTCCTTTTGTATTTTCAGGGTTAAAAGAGCTTAAATGAACAAAAGAAGCAAAAAATGCAGCCAAATCCAGCAATAATACAAGAAAAGGAATAAACGTGGCATGCCCGACCCCTCGACGGCATCTCCCCAAGCAAAAACAAGAGAACAGAAGGCTGAACACCCCCGTGCTCACTGAGCACGGGGGTGTGCCCAAGTGTCTGCAGAAAATACAAAGCTGTAGAAGCTTCTATAACCCACCACGGGGGCGTGCCCAGCGGACACGTGGCCTTGGTCAACGCAAAGATTCGCAGAATCTAGGCAAATCTTGATAGTACAGATACGCTTCTTCACACGGGGTCGTGCCTAGCGGACACGGGGGCATGGTCAACTAATGCAGACAAACTGCATTTAATGAAGAAAGAGAAGATGGGTGGACACGGGGCCGTGCCCAATGGACACGGGGCCGTGCCCAATGGACACGGGGCCGTGTCCGGGCTTCTGTGCAGGCTATAAATAGGGGTGCTTGGCTCACTTGCAAACCATCCCTTGGCAAACCACCTCTCTCACACTTCACCCACCCACCACCACCATCACAACCCACATCCACCACCATCATCCATCATCCATCATCCATCATAGAGTGTGTGAGTAGTCTCAGGATCCAAGATTGATCGTAAGAGTTCTTGACAATCAAAGGCCATGTTTGCCTAAGTCTCTTACATCACTTGGTGAAGACAAGTGTCTAGTGTAATACTTTTTATTTTTAATCTTTTCGCACTTTTTATTTGGTTATGTATTAATGACTTTAATAACTAGTTTCTTATGTTGAAGGTGAATCTTCCTTATCGTTTGTCCGTGGTGTCTTGGCATTATTTTACTGTCTATATAAAATGAAAGATTTTCACCATTCATATCTCCACGGTCTATATGGAGATATGTTGGCTACCTGGTCGGGGGTTAAAGGAACGGTTTGGTAAGAGTCTTGCCTTGTTCAGTGTATAGATCTTGCAAGGACCTGGGTCAACTTTAGTAGGACCTCCTTCAATACCCACTGGTATTGGATGGCGGGGGTCCGAACTCCTTGATCCCCTCATATGTAAACTACTATTAATACTTTAACCCGGCTACTTAGGATTGTATCCCTGCTGACTTAAACTAATTAGCCGATGGTAACGTCGCCTTCAAAAGAGGGGCCTACCACAATACGCATTAATAACTTAATTAATTATCTTTCAATAATCTAACCCTTTAGGATTGTATCCTTGCTGACTCAAACTACTGGGTTGAGGGTAACGTCACCTTCAAAAGAGGGGCCTACTACAATAACTAAGATAATCTCTTAAAAAGTGCAAAAGTTCGGAAATAATCAAAGGTTACACTAAACACGAGTCGGATCCAAGTGATTCATCTTGTCTATCTGTTTTTATTTTTCAACATTTTTTGTTAGTTTTATTTTTCTTGTTTAAAAACTTTTTTCTAATTTTTGATTTGATTAGACGTTGAGGATAAACCGGTATTAAAAGCTCTTGTGTCCTTGGACGACCTCGGTATCTTACCAACACTATACTACGCTCACGATGGGTGCATTTGCCCATATGTGTGTTTAGTGTTAGTAGAATATCGTGTTTTATAAATTTAAAACTTGGCTAAAAGTGTTAAAAAGGGCTAAAAATATACATTAAAAACTATACGACACTTACACGCATCAGTTTGCAAAAGCAAATTACATAGGTTTGATTTCTTCTTTATGTGACAGACTGATTCTTCAGTTAGTTCCAAGGGGATTTTAAATCTAGACTGTGCTGTCCTGCCGGATGGAAGCAACAATGATGCGATGCCTGATGTTGCGACATCAAGTACAATTTCACCTCTTGATCTAAGACATGCAATGATTGTTTTCCATAAGTATGTCTTTCCTGTTCCACCATGACCGTAAACAAACAGTAGACTTTGAGTTCCATTCTCAATTGAAGACATGACTACGTTGTATACAGCTAGCTGTCCTGGCCGAAGGCCTGCGTGGAGACTGGTGTGTTCAGCGCGTAAGGCATCTCTGTCGTAGCTTTTCTCTTCTAAAAGAAGGCTGTTCCCAAGTGCTGAAACCACAGAAGCATCCGGCATTGGTAGACCGAACTCAACTAATGAACTTGAAGTTGAGTTTGTATTAAGAAGAGTTTCCAATTCCTGTAGTACATATTGTTGTAGATCCTGATCGTCTATAACGCCTGAATTGGTGGTAACTGTAAGGCTTATACTACGGTTTATGTCATCAGACATACATCTCCAATTTACTTCCCACAATCTGCGAGGATTTGAAACATCACAGTGAAGGAGCATGCAAACAAAGAGAGATCTTAGTTCAGCAGCTGTTGCCCATTCGGCAGCCTCTTCAATAGTAGTGGCCCATTCTTTGTCGTCTCCGATCAAGCCAAGCCTTTCACACGCTTCTCTAAATGTTGGCATTACAATCCCACGTACATCTGCGTAGGAACAACATCCCCTTTGAAAATTAAGTAGAAGTCTTAAATAAAATAGTTCTCCACATGTTGGCTGCACATATGTAAGCCTACCGATTGTTGGCTCCCTTTTACTTCTTCTTTGTATCCATTTTTTTGATGATGTATCCCAACGGTACTTTGATTGGTAATCAATGTACCGTAGGTTAACACCCAACAAACCATAGTTACCCCCGTCGGATATCTCATTGGCATTACTCACAATCCATTATGTTAAGGTTGTTTTACCGGTATTTGAATTGCTAGCAATATCCAAAAGTCATTGCGACTGTCTAAAAGTAAGGTTTTGCTTTCCTTCCAAGTGAATAGCTAAAACTTGAACCGGGGGATTCCTGTGATGTATTGGAAAACTAAATATCCTCCACATTGCCTCATGTGGACATATGAATCGGCCATCCGTATAATTTTTTATCTCGTCTACGACCTCCGAGATGTCAGTTGCCTCATTATCTCCACCATGTCTATCACGTGTTAACGCAAACTGAATACGATCAGCACCTTTGGAGATGTATTTGAATAAGTATTTGATAAGCATAGTCCAACCACAATACTCTACGTTTATATGCGCATCAAAATGCATTAACAGATTTTCATTGTACGGAACAACATATCCGTTGTCTAGAGGAACGCCGTTTTTTAGAAACGTCACATGTCGACGACCTCTTATAATGTACGTAACCTGCATTATCAAAGCGCGTCACATCTTCATAAGGTTTGGGGAAACTCTTTTTGCAGACACCATCTTTCATGCAAGGGGAACCCATGAGCGCTAAACCACATGGGCCATGTAACATGCAATCAGTGACAATCCTATACAGAACCGGTTTAAGAATAGGATCAGGAAGTTCAGCCGATATATAGTGATCAACTTGTTCTGCATTGCGAATACTATATGCATTGGACACCCATAAAAGTGTGTGACAATGTGGTAAGCCTCTTTTTTGAAATTCAATTGTGTATAGATCTGCGAGAATAAGGAATACTTCAGTATGTAAGTCACAGAATAGGTAAAAACTATAAATATTGGATACATTTATAGTTACCTGCAGTGACATCTCCAAATGGTTTCCATTTTCGCAAATGTTTAACAAACGCGCGCACCTTCATTTGGAAGACTCTAGCGATAATGTCAGGCCTATCATGCGCATTAGCAGCACCCACACGATTGATCTCTCTTGTTATTTCGGGCCAGCGAACATTGCACGTAAATGTGATGAAATACTGCGGATTACCATGCACACGGCATATTGCGAGCGCATCCTGATAGTGCTTATACATATACCTTGGCCCGCCCGTGAATGAAGAAGGTAATATAACACGTTTTCCTACGCTACGCGCCTTGGTATCCCCTCTCGAAATTGCGTCATGAACACCTTGCAAAAACTCACATCGGAATTCATCTTGGTTGGCCCTAAAGTATTCTAGGCGACAATGTTCTACACAGACGTAAGCATCAACCAAATACTGTTGTAACAGCCTAGATGCTCTAAGTATGTGGGTATACACGTGTCGCGGGTAAGGGCGCCAAGTAGAAGTTTCCGTTTCCACTACCTCGCAAATTGTTATTGATCGGTGTCGTCCAGTGTTGCTAATCATCTTCACCTTTCCTGCATTGTGTGGTTTAACATTCAGAAAGAGAAATTGGAATATCACATATTAACAGTTATCTATGCTATTCAAAATTGGTGTATTAAAGTAAATAGTAGGTTGTTTAGTTTGCACTTAATTGTTAATCTGCAAGCTCTAAATAGGAATAATGCATCTCATTCTCCCACTAACGTTAGTTTCAAAACCAAAACTCTAATAATTAATATATTTGAATTAACTGAGACAGGAGGCTGTATATTTGTACATATTTGATCAGTTCTGCTTTTAATCAAATATATATATTATTGTAATATTTAGAACACTATTCATTGGCCAGGCTGGTGTCGGTTTTTACCTTTATGTACCGATAACCGTACCGGCATTTTCGATACAGGTACCGGTTGACACAAGCTTACCCAACTAAAAAGGTCAACAAGATAATAAAAGTATCCCGAAGTGTTTTTATTACGGATGCTTTGATCTGTTTTGACTTGGGCTCGCTTTTACCCAGCATGATTAACATCTATTCAATATTTTTTTTATTTCGTATGATGTATGTTGGGATGGAACTGTTATTTGGATTTTTCCGTTATTGTGCTTGATTTAGAATTCGTTTCACTAATGTTTTGCTGACTTATTTGATCATTTATTTGTTCTTTAGTTACTCTTTGACTCGAAGTTGTTTTTCCGCGTATTTAAGCAGGTATGTGGTTTCTCTTTTCACCTATTTTACATGTTGTTTCATTTGTTGTTAGGTGTATTTTTTTTGGAGTAGTACAGGCATATATTTATTAATATTTATTAGGGATTCTAATACATTATTAGTACATGCATATATTTATAGATATATATTAGGGGTTTTAACCACATTATCGTCTTAGTATCCGCAGTTCAAACGACCCCGTATTGGGTCGTCTTCAGCTGAAGTTGCGTCTTCTTCTAATGCCTCTATTGGGACTTCCTCAGTCACGCATCGACAAACTTCTCATCGGAACACGCTGCTGCGTTCCAGAGCCGCAGTGGCTGCTCTTAGTAACGCGCCTACTAGTTTAGTTGGTTTTCCTAATGTTGGTTTGCAATCCCCTGATTATGTTGATATGGGGTCATGTACAGAGGTATGTGAGTACTGTGGTGCTCTTTTTTGGTTTGAGGAGCGGTTAACGTCTTTCCCAATAAGTGGTCGTCCGCGGTATAATCATTGTTGTCGGGGTGGTAAAATTGAATTGCAATACCCATCTCAACCACCGGATTTGTTAAGAAATCTGTTTTCAGATGCTCAATTTATGTCGAATATTCGCGCTTACAATGCCATGTTCTGTATGACTTCGTTTGGTGCTATTATGGATGATGCAATAAACCAAGGTGGTGGCCCCTACGTGTTCAAAGTTTCCGGCCAGGTTTCGCACTTGTTGGGTTCTCTTTGCCCGTCTCCCGGTGATGGACCTCGGTTTTTGCAAATGTATGTTTTCTATAGTGAACATGAGGTTGCCAACAGGCTACGGTTTTTCCCTGCTATTGACTCACACGGTCCTACAGCAGAAACTGTTGCTGTAATTTCTCAGATGTTGGATGATGTAAATCCATATGTTCGCCTGTTTAGATCTGCAAGGGAATTATGTTCGCGGACAGAGATCCCAGATTTTGAAATCAGGCTTCATAGTCGCGTTCGATTTACAACCGTTATGCCACCCCTACGTCACATAATATTGGTGCCATTGTCTATGATAATAGTCAATTATCGACCGATTTTGATGTTATTATTAAAAGTAAAGATAACATCCCGCGTATGGTAAGCAAACTGCACCCATCTTACATGCCCTTGCAGTACCCACAATTTGTGGCATAGTATTTTCCTTCAAATGAAATTTGTTTTCACTCAACATCTCATGCATTTGGAAAGGTGTCAGCATTCGACAAAGCAAACATCTGATGGACAAATGCCGACGCATACCCTCCTCCAAACAAAGCATCTGATGGACTTGTACACTCGCCTTTGGTTTTCTGAATGAGTTCAGGTCGGAACCGGTTTTGGGTTGGGTTGGTCGGGTTCATATATAGTATAAATACAGGTCATCCAAACAATCATGATAAAAATAACAAAGTAATATATTGCTATACATAGAAAATTGTCTAAAGTAACAAAATCACTAAATTTAGTCAAAAATTCATCACACAAGACCTGTTGAAGTAGCAACCTTTTTTTCTCCAAATTTAGTCAAGAATGAAAGTATTATATTACATAATAAAAAAGAGAAGACCTTAGAGATAATGAGGAGTTGAGGATAGTATTACTATCTAGAAAGGCTTCTCTTTTAGAAAATAAGATTACGTGATATAAAAAGAGATGAAAGCATGGAGTTCTTGACACGACATACATACCTATCATCAAGTCCCACTGTAAAACAATTAACGAAAGGCCATAAACAAATGCAGACCAAGTTACCCATACAAAAAGCATAAAAATTAAGCTAGACAAATTATCAAACACCTGGTGTGCAAAACTTCATGAACCCTAAATCAGACCTTAATCCCCATACACAAAAGTCATTTTCTCCGTTAAAACAATCAAAGCAACCCCCAAACATGAAGTCGCACAAAACAAAAGACACTTGACATGCACAACGCAGAAAGAACATTAGAAACCCTAATAAACACCGGAGAAGGAAAAAAACACAAAGTAACAACAACATTACCACGATCGCCTGCCAAACTTCAGAAGAAAAGGACCAAGCAAAACCCAGAAGAAATCATGCAGAAAAGTGATTAATAACCAGCAAGTACACGATAAAAAATCACTAAACAACACCACGTGTTCCTTCTTTAAGAGTAAATTAAAACTAAAATTAAAATTAAAAAGTAATTAAAAACATTACTTAATAATTACATACTCATTACTTAATATTTTAATATACTTCTACCATGAGCTAACGGGTTACGTGGGGATCCATTTAGAGGGTGGGCAACTCGCGGTTGCTGCCCTCCTTTGGTTTTCCACTCCCACAACTCATCTCGAGTTCGGCTTACCACTTGTGTGTTTTCTCTAAAAACGGCACCGTAAATACGCGTATGGCTCCTACGAGAAGGGGAAGGGATGTTAAGTCAGGGGGCCTTGTGCAGGGTTCTACTAGCGGTCTAAGGACTTGTCCTTTCAATTTTTTTCACGAATGTAAAGATGGAAAGCCGGGGTCTGGGGGGTTTTTTCGCCTGCTTGAACACATGCAAAGCACCCACTTCAAGACTGAAAACCGAAAGCTAACTATGAAGGAGGCTATCTCTAGGGACTTGGACCTCTTTTTGGACGTTGGGGAAGTTCTTAGGGCAGGGGATAAATGGTTGTGTGGCCGTTGCATGGTAATGCATGCACTCAGTAGAGGGTGCAAGCATGATGATGAGGTCGTGTTGTTTGCCATAGTCTCGGGGGACGTGGAAGATTTCATCGCTGGGATCCGGAAACCATGTCAAGTGGGGGTTGACACAAACCCATGTCACCCAGCAAGGGTCGGGGGTGGTGTTAACCTCCTCGAGCGAGTTTTTTCCCTCCCTATTCAGACTGTTAAAAGCATTCCTCCCAGTTGTCGGTTGATGTTTGCTCAGGTTTTAACAGGTGCTTTGCGCAAAGTGGTTGTGTCACCAGGATCAGTCGACAATTGGGTCCAATTACTTTTGCTGCCGCGTTGCACCTTACGGGTGGTCAGACCATCCTCCAGACAAGAACGACGATCAGGGAACAGGAAATCTTTGCAGTGTAATAACATCCTGCATGCGCTTACAGTTTGGAAAGATGGGTCTGGTTTTGATGAATTGGTCTCGTCCCTATTGGATAGCGCGGGGGAGGCGGGGCCTCTTAGGGGAGAATGCAGGATGGAGGGAGACAAAGATAAGGACCCTAATATTAAGCAATGTCTCCGAAAAGTTAGGGATGGACATTTTACGGCTGCGGTTAAGGTCCTAAGCTCCAGTGGAGTCGCCCCTCTAGGTGATTCGACCTTGAAAGCTCTTATTGATAAACACCCTGTGGTGCCGCCCCCTTCCTTACCTCCCAACCCTCACGCCCAACCCACTCTTGTTGTTGATGAGGAGTGTGTGCTCAAATGTATCCGATCCTTTCCTAAAGGGACATCTTGTGGTAGGGACGGGTTGCGGGCCCAACACTTGTTAGATGCTATCGGGGGCGAGGGCTCAATGACTTCCTCGGGTTTGCTAACGACCTTTACTGAAGTTGTCAACTTATGGCTTGGAGGATCCTGCCCTAAGGTGCTAGCAGAGTTTGTTGCCTCAGCCCCCCTTACCCCTTTATTGAAACCCGATAAAGGAATTCGACCTATTGCTGTGGGGGGTATATGGCGAAGGCTGGTTTCCAAGGTGGCAATGAAGAAGGTCGGGAAAAACATGGCCCAGTACTTGGGAGACTTTCAGTTTGGGGTGGGGACGTCAAACGGTGCAGAGGCGGTGCTTCACAGTGCAAACAGGTTTCTTAACTCCTTTCATGCAGATGGTTCCTTAGCCTTGCTTACTGTGGACTTCTCCAATGCGTTCAACACGGTTGACCGCACAACCTTCCTGAAAGAGGTTCATCAACATTGCCCGTCAATCTATCGATGGGTTCAATTCCTTTACGCCCAACCTGCTCGGTTGTATGTTGGTAATGAGTGTATTGGGGCTACTACCGGAGTGCAACAAGGGGATCCCTTGGGGCCCCTTCTCTTTTCCCTTGCCTTACACCCACTCATTCTCCGGGTGCAGGACCGATGTAACCTCCCGTTTCATGCTTGGTACTTGGACGATGGGACGATTATCGGCAATGCGACTGAGGTTGCTAGGGCCTTAGACATTATTAACGAGGAAGGGCCATCTCTAGGACTTTACCTCAACATTAAGAAAACAGAGGTTTTTTGGCCGACATGTGATGGGCAGAAAGTTCAGGACGGGCTTTTCCCGAAAGGGATTGGCAGACCAGAGAGGGGGGTTAAGCTACTTGGTGGAGCTGTTAGTCGTGACCCTAGCTTTGTTGGCGAGTTGGCAGGGCGGCGGGCGGCGGGGGCGGTTGAACTCATGGAACTCTTGCCCTGCCTTAGGGACCCTCAATGTGAACTCCTTCTGCTAAGGTCTTGCATGGGGGTTGCTAAGTTACTTTTCGGGCTGCGAACTTGTCAACCTTATTTGATGGAGGATGCAGCATCCCGGTTCGATGATGGCCTTAGGGAGGCTATAGAAGACATAGTCGTGGGTGGTGGCCCATTCTTTGGGGACCTCGAATGGCGTTTGGCATCTCTGCCAATGCGTCTAGGTGGTTTGGGCCTCCTCTCAGCTCGAGATGTTGGGGTTTATGCTTTTGTGGCGTCCAGAGCTCAGTCTTGGGATCTACAGGATCATATCCTTCGAAACAGTGGGGTTGTCGGGCTCGACGGGGACTATCTGCAGGCGCTTGAACGCTTAAATGTCTCTCTCCCAGACTTTGATATCAGCGGTTTCTCTAAAAAGGACACCGCCCCCTCGAAACCACAAACAACTTTGGCGAATGCTCTGTTTAGCAAAATCGCTCAAAGACTGGGAGAAACTTTTGATTTGTCATCCCGCCAGAAGGCGGTGTGGGAGTGCCTGAAGGGTCCCCATGCCCAGGATTTTTTGACCGTTATCCCAATTGAGGGGCTGGGACAATGTATGTCAGCAGTAGAATACAGAGCAATCCTTAAATACCGGCTGATGATCCCTATGTACCCAGAAGATGAAACGTGCCCGATATGTCGTAAAGCTTGTATGGATAAATACGGAGAGCACGCAGTGCATTGTAAAGAGCTCCCTGGGTTCAAATATCGGCATGACTGGGTGCGAGATGTTTTGTGGGACATCCTGAGAAGAGCTGGGATTTCGGCTAAGAAAGAGGCTCCTGTGAATTTCCTTACGGACCCTATGGAAGGGAGATCTACTCTGCGACCAGCGGATCTGCTCGTCTTTGGTTGGGCTAGGGGAAACATGCTTGTGTTGACCTCACGGGGGTTTCCCCTCTGGTTGGTTTAAGGGAAATCGGGTTTGTAGCTGGACAAGCAGCAAGAAAGGCAGAATCGAAGAAAGTTAATAAGCACGCTAAAGCTTGTGCAGAGAACCAGCATGTTTTTGTCCCTTTTGCCTTTGACACATTTGGCTCCCTAGCGCCAGAAGCTATCCAATTCCTGACCAGGGTCCAACGGGTCATCCACAACAATTGCTCAGCATCAGGGGGACGAGGTTTTGTCTTTTGCAGATTAGGGTTTGCAATTCAGAAAGGGGTGGTGGCGCAGCTTGTTGCCCGGCTACCTTTTGTTTTGATGTAACTTGGCAAGTTCGAAGAAATGACTGAATTTTTGTTGTTATTTAAAAAAAATTAAAAACGGATTATAAAAAGATGGGCAAAGATTCGAACCTGAGCTCACACAACCAACAACAACTGCCTAAGCGAGTGAACCATCTTAAGGTCCTAAAATAATAACTTTTAAACACAAACAAAAAAATGTGAATTTAAGTAAAAAAAAAATTAGCAGCGAACAGCAGGTGGACAAGTGTCCACCCACTGTTCATTTCAAGCCTTCTATTAATAGATACAAATGAGAAATCAAGGTTAGTATTTCTTGGTTTACATGTATAGTGGAGAGTTCAAATGACAAATAAAAAAAAAGAAATTTTAACCAAACAGAATATTTCATTGTACTTCATTTAATTTTTGTATTTAATATTAGTTTAAGGGTATATTGGTAAACTTAGATGCATCATTAATTGGTAGTCTTCCTTTTTAATAGCTAACTATATTAAATTTGTTTTTTTTTTTTTTTTTTTTTGAACGGCAAATTTGGATCACTGACGGACCACTGGAGTATCATCGTGCCACCAGCAGAACCACCCGATCATATCCATCTCCACTAGGCAATAATGCCTATACACCAATTCAGGAGGAAACTCAATAAATCTGGGAAAACCCCCTTTGTGGGAATCGAACCCATGACCTAATGGTCATAAGCCTTATCCTACCCCGAAGATACCACTAGGCTATAATGCCATGGGTACTATATTAAATTTGTAACTTATTTAAAAAAAAACACATTTTTCAAAAAAAAAAAAAAAAAAAAATTAGATAATTTAAAGTGTAGCATAAATTACGAGGTGTGTAGGATGAATTACGAACTCTATATATGATAAATTTTAATATGTGTAGAATAAATTTCAAAACATGTAGGATAAATTTTGATGTGTTTAAGCAAAAATTTAAGTGTAGATGATGATAGTGTTTATGACTAACTAATTAGTCAAAGATAATAATAAATGAGTTGATAGAATAACTATTTAATGCTTTATATTTGTAACCGTTATTCTTTTTCTTCTTAATTTAATTTTCTTCTCAAATAAACATTCCCCTACATGTATATAGCTATATAAAGCATATACCTTTAATATAATATATCGTTGTAAAAGTAAAAATAATAATATTAGACACTATGGGCTTAATGTGTGGGCTGGAAGTAAATATATAGTTTTACAGGTGTGAAAAAAACTGGTTACGGCCTGGCAAACCAAAATCCGACCCGGCCTGGCCCCGTAGAAAAACCTGGTTTGGGCACAACCCGACTTACCGGTTTGGGACCTGTTCAGATATTTTTCAAAAAATACCGGTTTTACTCAAACCCAGTTCGATTCATTAAAAAGCGATTTTAAAACCAGTTTTTTCTTTCGGTTATATGGTGCTAAAGTATGCCAGGTCTGAAATAGGATTACAAAAACTATTTTTTTATCTAACAAAACAGTTATATGCGTAGTTATTTAGAACTGATGATATAATGTATAAAAAACCCAATTATACTAACGATGTAATGTCAAAAAGCTATGATATCAAGACGACAATGAACAGATCACAAACGAACAGTATTCACCCAAACAAACTGAAAAATTACAACTGAAGAATGATTCTGTCGATACAAGAACAAACAACTCTCAACTCTCAACTATAGATGATTATTAACACAATAATCATCAAAGCCTTAACAGATCTCACACACGAATCACTAAAATCAAGATGATTTAGTGATATACAACAAGAAACCCTAAGTACCTTTTTTGAGAGAAAAACGAGAGCACTAATCTTGAACAATATTTCAACTGCTATTAAACTGAGAGCATAACAAGCTTTTATATAAAGGTCTTCGGTCTTCAACAAGTCTCTGGCCCAGCTGTCTCTAACAAGCCCATCCAGCCTTTCTTTAAGAAGCCCAAAACCTCTGACCCAATAGCAAGCAGCCTCTCATGAAAACAAAAAAACACGAGACAAAAAATAAAATTAAATTAAGAAGTATTAAATTGGTAAAACTATACATATCTTTTAACACCCCCCCCCCCTCAATTTAATACTTAAATGAATCATGCATATTTATGTTCTTACACAGTTCATCATGTTGACCAACCAACAACCCTTTTGTCATTAAATCTGCCAACTGTTGTTTGGAACCAATTCCAAGAGTCTTTATAATACCTTTGGAAATTAAATCTCTTAAGAAAAATAAGTCGATCTCGAAATGTTTAGTCCTGTCATGAAAGACAGGATTTGCTGCTATCGACAATGCAGCAGTATTATCACAAAACAACTTTACTGGCAGATTAACATTAATATCCAATTCAGACAGAATGTTTTTAATCCACACAACTTCGCATGCAACTGCACACATCGACCTGTACTCAGCCTCAGCAGAGGACCGAGATACAGTCGTCTGTTTTTTACTTCTCCACGAAATCATAGAATTTCCGAGAAACACACAATACCCAGTTATTGATTTCCTGGTCTCAAGGCACTTGGCCCAATCTGAATCAGCATAAGCAATCAAATCAAAATGAGATCCTTTACTAAATAACACACCCCTTCCTGGTGATTGTTTCAGATATCTAAGTAACCTGAATGCCACTTTCAGATGACCATTCGTTGGAGAATGCATATATTGACTCAAAAAATGAACAGTGTATGATATATCTGGTCTGGTATGTGCAAGATAAATTAGCTTGCCTACCAGCCGTTGGTAACCAGTAATATCATCAAGTAATTCACCATTTCCTTTACACAAAGCATTAACTAAATAATTCTGCTCAATCGGAGTACTTACCGGTTTGCACCCACTCATGCCATACACGGTAAGCAGCTCTAAGCAGTATTTTCTTTGTGATAAACAAATGTTATCCTTTTCTTTAATTACTTCTATGCCAAGGAAATACTTCAGTTCACCTAAATCTTTAATTAAGAACTTAGTCTTAAGACTGTTCTTAACCTTATTTATTTCACTTAGACAATTACCAGTTACAACTATATCATCCACGTATACAAGCAAATATATTATAACATCTTTATTAATTTTATAGAACAAAGAGTAATCACATTTGCTTTGTTTAAACCCTAGTTCAAACAACACATTTACCAATCTCTCATTCCACATTCTAGGGGCTTGTTTAAGTCCATAAAGAGATCTTTTTAACTTACAAACCCTATGCTCTTCATGTGGAAAATAACCATCAGGAAGACTCATATAGACATCTTCATTCAATCTACCGTACAGGAAAGCGTTATTAACATCAAGTTGATACAAACTCCAACCCTTATCAACTGCTATAGATATAATACACCTAACAGTCACAAGTTTTACTACCGGAGAAAAGGTTTCGTCAAAATCAATACCCTGTTTTTTACTAAAACCCTTGGCAACCAGCCGGGCTTTAAACCTTTCAATTTCCTCGGTGGATTTATATTTTATCTTATAAACCCACTTACATCCTATGACACTTCTACCAGGAGGCAATTCAACAAGATCCCAGGTATCATTTCTATGAAGAGCTTCTATCTCTTCGTTCATAGCCGATACCCAATTCGGATCCTTGGATGCCTCGTAAAAGTTCCTAGGTTCACAACTTTTGTCTAACAAAGATGTGAAACATTTATGTTCAACATAAAGATTAGAATAGTTAACTACCTTTTCTAACCCATATTTAACTTTTCCTTCTACCACATAGTCACTCAAGTTTCTAGGCAAAGTAGAACTCCTAGTAGAACGCCTAGGTGTAGGTTGAACCTCTAATTGATCACTACGCAATCCCTCAGAATTATGACCCTCGGCATCATCAGTCATCACATGCTCAGTCTGATCAATGTTGGTACTACTTATACCCGGCTGCTCATATTGAACCTCGCCGGTAGTACTAGTACTTCCTAACATAGACTCCTGAGACCCATGTGTCCCCGATACTTTGTCGTTTTGATCTTTTATTTCATCACAGGGAGCTTCTACGGTTTGATTTTCTGGGATGTCATACATGTCAAAAAAATTTAAGTTTGTGACATCAAAATTACTGTTTTTATTCACTGAATTCAAGATATTTTTATCTTTGAATGGAATCACTGATTCAAAAAACTTTACATCTCTTGAAAAAAACTCAGTTTTACTGTCTAGGCTAAACATTTTATAACCTTTTTTCTCAATTGAATATCCAATGAAAACCGATTTCTCAGCCCTACTACTGAGTTTATCATGTTCATTTAAAACAGTACAAAATCCCAGACAACCAAACACTCTCAAATGATCTAAGAAAGGTTCAAACCTATACACCAGCTCATACGGAGTCCTGCCACCTATCACTGAAGAAGGAGTCCTATTGATCAAGTAAGCAGCAGTTAATATACAATCAGACCAAAAACTCACAGGTAAACCACTTTGAAATAACAAGGCTCTAGCAACATTTAACAAATGCCTATGTTTACGTTCAACAACCCCATTTTGCTGTGGAGTATAAGTACATGAAGTCTGATGCAAGATACCTTTGCCTTTGCAAAAACTATTCATTTGATTATTTACAAACTCAGTTCCATTATCACTCCTTAAACACTTAACATCTTTTTTGAACTGAGTTTTAATTATATTAACAAAATCAAAAACATTTTCATACACTTCATGTTTAGACTTCATAAGACTTACCCACACAGCCCGTGAATAATCATCCACTATAGTCAAGAAGTATCTAAAACCTTCTTTACTACGAACCTTGTAAGGACCCCATACATCAAGATGTACAAGTTCCCCCAGTTCAGTAGTAGAATGATTACTCAAAGGAAATGGCTCACGGTGTTGCTTGGCCCTTTGACACACTTCACAAGGTTTGGTACCATCAATTTTAACATTTAACTTGTTTTTTAAAACATTTAAAGCGTTATCAGAAGGATGACCAAACCTTGCATGCCAAAGATTAGACACACTATTACTATTATAGCACACCTTGTTAGAAACACATAGATTTCCACAAAAATATAACCCATCAACTTGTCTACCAGTCACCAGGACTTTCCTGGTTAGTAAATCCTGAACAAAACAAGTATTCTCATCAAAAACTACACGAACCTTGTTATCTTTAGCTAACTTATGAACCGAGATTAGGTTAATGTTGTACTCAGGAACAACAAACACATCTTTTAAAAACACATTATTAGCCAGTTTTAAGTTTCCAATTTTAGTGACTAAAGCACTTGTCCCATTAGGATGTTTAATTTTAATGTTAAATTCAGAAACATTAACACTATCAACTAAGCCAGAATCATCTTTAACCATGTGTTGATTTGCTCCTGAGTCCACTATCCAACCAACCTTATCCCAGTTATCCAAACAATTAGCAAAACAAAACACGGTATGACAATAACCTGATACATTGCAGCTTTGACGACCTTCACTAGACTTATCATTTAGCAAACTTAATAACCTGGAAATTTGATCACTAGTTAAGGTATTCACAGTAGCCTCACAACTATTAACAGTGTTATCGTTACTTGCAATTGCCCGTTTTCCTTGACTGCCTCTTGGTTTCAACCAAGAAGGATATCCAATGATTTCGAAACACTTATCAACTGAATGCCCTATCTTGTTACAATGAGTACATTTAAGATTCTGATTTGAAACCTTGTTAGTTTTCTTGAATTCAACAGGTTGATTAACTTTACTTACAAAAGCCAAACTTTGATTCCTTTTATTACCACTGCTATAATTTCTATGAGACTCTTCTCTAGAAACTATAGCAAATGCTTCCTTAATCGTAGGTAAAGTTTCTTTCATTAAAAGATTAGTCCTAACCCCTTGATACATACTGTCCAAGCCCATTAAAAATTGCATTAATTTTATCATATGATTAAAGTTATTAAACTCCTTGGCAGCATCACATGTACAAGCAGGCAATTGCAAGATCTGATCTAATTGTCTCCACATTATATTCAACTTATGATAATATTCAGAAACACTAGACCCGTTTTGACTAAAAGAATTGATCTTCTGATATAGATCAAATACGACAGAACCGTCAATTTTATTGTAAGTTTCTTTCAAATCTGTCCAAACATCACAAACAAGCTTAGAGAAAACCTGTCCCATATACAAGTCTTCACTAATGGAATTCAAGATCCAAGTTAACACTATCGAATTGCATCTGTCCCATTGTCTAGAAAGAACGTCATTATTTTCAGATTTGACACAACTTTTATCTATAAAACCCCATTTGTTTTTAACTTGTAAAGCAAGTTGCATTGCGTTAGCCCAAACAGTATAATTCTCAGACCCTTTTAGCTTTATAGACACAATTGTCAAGTTACTTGAATCAGAGGGATGCAAGTATAAAGGGTCACTTGCATCGAGTTTACTCACGAGTGTCTCAGGTGGTGGATCATTAGGACCTGAACCACCACTTGTGACTACAGGACCATCTACCATTTTGAAACAATCCTAAAGCAGGTAATCACAACAATCACAAAAAACACACAAGTAAAAAAAAACCACACAAGGCGAAGCCAAGACAGAGGGTCAGATCAGTGGTTCGTCACTCAAAGTGCCACTGCAAACCTTGTCAAGGGAGCCAACACAACTAAAAAATGCAACAGGATGTACCCTTCCTGTGTCCCAATCAAGCAAACCGGTCCAAACTACCCCGGCAACAATAATGCCTAGACTCACAAATGCACAATGCAATGAAAAATAAAAAACAAAGCAAGGAAAGAAGTCACCAGAAGCGTATAACTCCAAGCACGTCAGGGTATAGCCTTCACTTAGAGCTACACACACTGACAAGAAGACACAGCAACAAAAAAAATACCGGTTGGTTTGCCTTGTAACCTTCTAGAGTTACAAAGACCAATACAGTTCTTCAATCCCAAATCTGCTCCGAGCAAACCCAAACCCTAGATTAGGATTTCACCACTGTATACGCCAAGAACAAATATCAAGAAGCCCAAGATCGGAAGTCGGCAAACCAACAGTCTACCAAGAACCTTCCAGACCAGACAAGAAAAATCCCAAACCCTAGATCTAGGGTTTCTATATCTTGACCGGCACGAACACCGAGACAACCTGATCTTCAAAAAATAGAATCGGCAGCAAGAACACTACCCAGATCCACCAAGAACTCACAAGATCTAAACAGATATGATCACAAATCCGCAGCGGAACACGAATCGGAGACAGAACAATCACCGATTAAAACCCCAAGAGCTATATATGCTCTGATACCATGTCAAAAAGCTATGATATCAAGACGACAATGAACAGATCACAAACGAACAGTATTCACCCAAACAAACTGAAAAATTACAACTGAAGAATGATTCTGTCGATACAAGAACAAACAACTCTCAACTCTCAACTATAGATGATTATTAACACAATAATCATCAAAGCCTTAACAGATCTCACACACGAATCACTAAAATCAAGATGATTTAGTGATATACAACAAGAAACCCTAAGTACCTTTTTTGAGAGAAAAACGAGAGCACTAATCTTGAACAATATTTCAACTGCTATTAAACTGAGAGCATAACAAGCTTTTATATAAAGGTCTTCGGTCTTCAACAAGTCTCTGGCCCAGCTGTCTCTAACAAGCCCATCCAGCCTTTCTTTAAGAAGCCCAAAACCTCTGACCCAATAGCAAGCAGCCTCTCATGAAAACAAAAAAACACGAGACAAAAAATAAAATTAAATTAAGAAGTATTAAATTGGTAAAACTATACATATCTTTTAACATGTAACTATATATTTTTTTAAATATATAAAAAGATATCAATAGTGTACTTATGAAAAAGGAAAATAAGTTAGCAGTATGACTTATACCATTTACACCTATAAAGTATTTATAAGCAATATAATATAGTAATAAATATGTCTATAATATAATTTTCACTTTTGCTCTTTGAGAATTTGATCATAATATATCTGAACAATGTAATTTCACTTATTGAAACTTTAAAAGAGTTTTATTAACGATAAAACATAAATAATTAATTCAAAAGAGATATTGTACGACCGACATTCGGCTTTGCCCAAGTTGTAATGACTGAGCTTGCTCCCTGTCGATGAAGAATGTTTCGAAAGCAGCCTAAAAGCGGTTAGCTTCGCTTTCCTGAGAGGAAAGCACCTTTGTCTAAAGCTTCAAATGAAACTTCATATCCGAAACGCAGGAACGATCCGACTAGAAAGTCATTAAAAACTTGATCGAAGAACCAACGTTTATTGAAGAAGCTATAGAGTCGATTACAAAAAGTACTAGTTTGAATAAGTTAAGTGGATTCCGATTCATGCGGTCGTTCTCTGTTGCATTGGTGTTTTCACTCCCCACTTATAAAAAGATATCAATAAGTCAAGACTGTCAAACAGATGTTAATCGTTGATCAGTCGGCTGGTTTCGATTTCATTTTGGATTGGTGTAGATGGGTTCCCGCTAAATGCAACATTCACGCTTGGCGTCTAGAGATGGATAAGATTCCTACTAGGGAAGCGCTAAAAAAAGAAACATTCAGGTGGAAGACTTGACATGCCCTCTATGTATTTCGGACAAGGAATCGGCTGATCACCTCTTCATTTCTTGCTTTGTCGCTTCGGTCATTTGGAACGGTGTTAGCTCCTGGTGCAAGATCCCAAGTATTTTTGCATTCTCTCTTAAGGATCTTCTCGGTTTCCATTCGAGTTTAAGGGTGTCGGAGAAAAAGGAGGCGGTGCAAGGTATCATCATGATTGGTTGTTGGAGTATTTGGCGTGCAAGGAATAACTTAATTTTTTCCAATAAGCCGATTAGGATTGATTGTATTTTGAGTGAGGTCAAGGCTTTGGGTTTTCTATGGTTTTCGAATAGATCTAGATACAAAGGGATAGAATGGAAGGAGTGGTGCTCCTTTGTTAATATGTAGTTTGTAGTCTGTTTTGGCTTTGTTTGTGTCGTCCCGTCTTGGGTCGGTGTTTCTGTCTCAGAAGTTTACTTTTCAAAAAAAAAAAAAAATGTAAAGCTGGCTTCAAGTTGTAAAAAAACTCAATTCTTATCACATGCATCCGCAAAGAATCACTTTTTAAAGCACAACCAAATGTTCAATATTCGTGTAAGCATCTATCGAAAGCTTAACATAGTTAATTACAAGATACTCCATTGTTCTAAAATAAAACACAAATTTGACCTTTTGAGGTCAAACCTATAGCTTCTTGATCTCAACATGATTTTGCTACAAATTACATATCACTATACAAGTTTACAGACTGCCAGTTCAGAATTACAAAAATCAAACTTTCAGTGTGTAAATCCCAAAAAACTAATTCCTAAGTTATAATAATTCTTCAAATATGAAAACAATAAGATCAAACCAAAATAAGCAAATGCATGTAATTAATCAGGTGTACAAAACCTTTTCGTCCAAACATGTAATGATGACTCCAACAGCTTTCTTCATATATGTTTACAAATACATTTTGTTTTACCAAGGTTTCGGTTCTTTATTTGTACTTTAGGTGTAAAAATCACAGTAGATTACTTGGTATCAATGGTGTAGATTTGATATTTCACTTTAACTGACCGTTTGGTGACGTGTTATTTATTTTATACTTGGTGCAGGCAAACTCGTGGTTGGTCTGATTTTTTAATAATATGTTTGTTGGCCGTTCAAAAAACAATCAACGTTTCGGTTAGATGCTTAAATAATTGTACATAACTTAATGGTAGCAAAAGTAAAGCCTTTTAAAATGAAATTAAATATCATAATCCGGTACATATAGGGTATGTTTGGCAAAAGTAGCTGGTGGCTGGAAGCTGGTAGCTGTAGGTTTTTAGATATATTTAGATGTTTGGCAGAGTACCTGGAGCTTTTAATAAAATGTATAAAATGATCAAAATGAACATAACTAAAAAAACATAACTAAAAATTTCATTATCTTTAGAGGTTAAATATTCATTTTTCCCTAAAATCTTGTAGCTCATTCCAGTGGTGGATCTTGCCCGTTGAACGTCCCAGGGCCGAAAGCCACGGGCACTAAAAACATGCCCGTGCCGAACATAGTAGGTATAAAAAATTTCCGATCGAACCGCGAAAATTAGCACTTCCGGCCGAAAAACGTGTCAGGGCCGTGGCCCTGGCACAACCCTTCTAAGATCTGCCAATGGCTCATTCTAAACGCTACTAGTATGAGCGTTCAAGCTCCTAAGCTTCAAGCTCCTAAGTTTCAAGCTCCTTTAACCAAATAAGACTTTTTATTGAGTAGGAGTTTTTTCTTAAAATCTTAAAACTGAAAGCTCCTAAAAGCTCCATACCAAACATACTCATAATGATAAATAAGAA
This sequence comes from Helianthus tuberosus, assembly GCA_030545235.1. Lineage (NCBI taxonomy): Eukaryota > Viridiplantae > Streptophyta > Magnoliopsida > Asterales > Asteraceae > Helianthus > Helianthus tuberosus. The sequence continues at coordinate 92,822,521 of CM060437.1, forward strand.
GATCGTTTTGCTTCAGTATAGACGGTTCAATACGCTTCAATCTGTTTCAACGGTTTTTAGTACTTTACACTTTTGCTCCTTTGATGGGTGGACGATTATTTTTATTCTATCAACATTCCACATAGTATCGTTGTTTCTTTTGAGAAACCGATTTGGTCAAATCTAGGAAAAATTATAGCAAGAATGGTGTGTTATAGAACATTAAGTTACTTTAATTCATTCCATAGAATAAGGTACATTATGTGTATTATTGTGAATATATAATAAAATCAACATGATATGAATAAGTGGAATGAGAGAAATGTAAGTTTAACATGTAATGCATAAATTAATGGAGTTATTTAACAATAGTTTATAGATATATATATGTAATGCAAATGGGAGATGCTAAATAGACAATATACCGATTTATCATCTGTCACATTCAAAACGTTGATAATAAAACACATATAAATATAGATCAATTTTGATTAAAACTTTCTATAAAATACTTTAATGTTCTTTAGGAGAAAGTCGTATGTCTTGTTAAACAAAGGGCAAATGTGTCGCATCAAGTGGAGACGAGGATCTAAACCAAAGTGTCTCGTAATTTTCTGATTAACTATGGGTACACAGCCTTATGTGTTTATGACTTTACGTCATGCATTTAGTTTTACAACTCGACACAGATTTATGCTAAGTACTACTTACGTAGGCGGTGGTAGGTGTACATAACTCTAATTATGATGATAATGCGTTCATGTATAATCCATCATGTGAAGGCGGGTATATAAACTCAAGTGTATTAGGTTGACAGTCGCTTATTAAAAAGTAAACCATGTGTGTTTATACGACATGCATTTAAGTTTACAAGTCAACGGAAATTTAGGTGAAGTACTTAACTAGGTGTTCATAACTTCTTGTTGACATGGGTAATCCATCTTTTTACGACACGAATTTAGTTTATCAAATCAATGATGATTTAGGTTAAGTAGTAGCCTAGGTTTTCAAAACTTTTCGATTCAAATGGGTACATAAAAACTACCTCAAGTTTTAGTATGATGGTAATTCATTTATGTAATCATCGCATAGAGACGTGTATCTAAACCTAAATGTATCAAGTTGACGTTAGCCTTTTAAAGGTAACCCATGTGTCTTTATGACATGCATTTAGTTTTACTAGTCAATGAAGATTCAGCTTAACTACTTAAGATGTACATATATAAAAGCTAACTTGAGTCTTATTATGATGACACTTCATTCATCATCATCATCATCATCATACTCAGCAAATCCCATCAATAGCAAAGCTAAGGTAGGGTCTGAAGAGGGTAAAATGTAGACAGCCTTATCTCTACCCCGTAGGAATAGAGATGCTGCTTCCAGTGAGACCCCCGGCTATTCATGTATGTAAACCTATGTGTAGCAAAAGTTGGCATATCATGTTAAAAATAATACATGAATCTTTATGACATGCATTAGTGGTTAACATAAATATATGAGTTAGAGAAGTAAAACAAAATAACAACAAAAAGTCATAACATTGATGTATGGAATAGTAAGTTTTTTATTATTGTAAAATGAGAATTAAATCATAAGTTCAATTGGTTGTTCAGAGAATTTGAACCACCATAATTGTAAACAAAGCCCCCACCCAATATGGCCTAAGGGCAACAAGAAAAAGTTGCTAAATTGTTTTCTAAATAACCCCCTTCTAAATATCTCAGTTGTTAAAACCAACCCCCAAAGTTTCACAAGTCAGGAAGTTAAACTACAACCCTCTTCATTATTGTGCCTCCTCTACAATAAACTTAGCCGGCTCAGACTTTGCAGCATAGCCAAACTTCGAAGTGTTGTACTTTCTGTAAACCCCGGTTAATCTCCCGGTTGCTGCTCGTTGATGGTATCCCACTATCAACCTCGAGCATTCCCTATAACAAAAAAAAAGTAACAAAAACCGCAAAAATCATTAATGAACGTTCTAAAAGTGTTATAACGTATGACCCATTTTATAACATTTTTGAAAATGTCAGACGAGAAAGGCTATCAAAGTCAAACCTTACTCGTACTCTAAAACTTAAACTTATTCCACACGTCGAGTTATTCATTAATGCTTTGTAACATATGTAAATATGGAAAAATATATATGACTTGTGACCCGTGTTATAACATAGTTTCATAAATGAGCTATAACTTATGACCCGCATTATAACATATTTAAGAATGTTGGGCCGAGAAAGGCCATCAAAGTCAACTTAGTCATACCCTAAAACGGTAAACTGTATTTCACCTGTCGAGTTATTTCATTAATGCTTTGTGACGTATGTAAACATGGAAAATAGAAATGACTTATGACCCGTTTTATAACATATTTCCATAAACGTTTTAAACGTCTTCATGTGAGTTATTGCTTATGACCCGCGTTATAACATACATAAATTTGGTGGGCCGAGAAGGGCTTATAACACGGGTGTTCTATGACGTATTAAGATACGTAAATAAGGAAATTTATAGGGTAATAAAGATGAATGGCTTACACAAGCTGATCTTCAGAGTAGCTTGTATACCATTCACAAGTCCTGGACCATTGCTTCAACCCATAAAGACTACATTGAGCAGTGTACACTGAAGCTGCAGCCAAGAATGATGGCGCGAATTTGACCGTCTCATATTCCACGAGGCAAAGCTCCATCAAGAAAAACGACATCTGGTCTAGTTTTGAGTCTGATTGAGCCGCCTTTAGGTATCTTTTCAAAAACACATATGGTGTTGGAACTGATATGTTGAACTCCAATGTGTTCAGCATTAGTTTCTCCTTAAAAACACAAAGAAGTGTATGTTTAGAGGCTTGCAAGATCAAAACTAGTAAAAAAAACTTTGATTTATAATACTTTAATAATATTTGCACCAGATGCATGACATGACTGAAATTAAAAAAAAAATTAAAATGTACTACCATTTTAATAAATTAATTTCAACCCAATGCTTGCAAGAATTTGGAGTTAAAAATGTATGAATTATTAATGCTGCTTCAAGAATTTCACACAATATGCATAAACAAGATCAAAATCAATGAAACATATAGTACCATTTAATAAGTTCCATTTCTTGAATTAGTTTCTCAAATAAAACGCGATTTAAGTGTGCCGAAAATCTTTAAAACGCGATTTAAGTGTGCCGATAATCTTTAATTTCACATAAGGTACATAAAACAAGATAAAATCATCAAAGAACCATAAATAATTACTTCCATTTTAAAAGAACCATAAACACATGATTAAAATTTCACATAAGAAGCATAAATTTCCATTTCTTGAATAAGTTTTTCCAACGAAAACACATAATTATAACCGGCCAAAATGCATATAAAAAAGACCAAAATGGAGAAAAAATTGTAAAAATAATTACCATTTCAAGAATATCACTTCTTGAGTAAGCTTTGTCAGAGATGAAAACCAAATCATCAACAACCGGGACCGAAACCTCCTCATATTTACAAGCAAGCAGCATGGCAACCAAACCGACCAGCTGCAGCTTCTTTCTAACCACACTTTGCGTAGCCAAAAACCGGTCTATCAGGTTAACCGTCAAGAACAGTGTCTCATGTTGAAGATCAAACTTGTGGTGCACCTGATTTGATTTTCAAACCATCTTTTGTTAGTGTTTATTCAAATATATACATATAAAATCTTTGAAGGGCATGATTAAAATTACAGAAGGTTAAAAATACAAAAGTTACCTCAATGAGCCAGTCAATTAATATGGCTCTCATCTTCTCATTGATATCAGATTGTTGTGTTAACATATAGTTTGGTGATACCATGCTACAACTCTACAATTCAATCAACATAAATTAATCTTGATCATGTGGGTCCCTCTAATTATACCAAAAAGTTCAAAAAATTTTCCATTTTAATTAAAAAATGTCACCTCTATCCTTCTGTAATGAGCATACAGATCTTTAACGTATTCAACAACAGCAAGCGGATTTTTGGCGTCCGAAATATCAATATCAATAACGGGTTCTTCAAAGATGTCCTCCATTTCAACCTCCTGCAATGATTTTTTTAATAATATCCAAATTAATATAATCTTAATTATTGTTATTGAATTAATTCTAAAATATGCAAAAAAACATGAAAGAAAGATCAATACCATAAGATCCTTTTCGGGTTCGGTTGCTTCCAATGCCATGGGTACAGGTTGATCTTCCTCATCTTCAAATATCTTAAAACTCTCAGTTGACTGTTTCGGCTTCAAAACGTCCTGATTTCGATAAAAAAGTTTCATTTTTTTTAATAAAACACATCAAAATAAACGAAATTCTTCATTGGTATGCAGTGACAATGGTACCTCAGGTAAACACTGTTTCTTGTTGGCAATTTGAGCTGCAAGTTTCCTTGTGATTGGTCTATTAACATGGCTCACAACATTGTTCTCATTGTTACCATTGGCCCTAAAGATCAAACAATAGTAAATACAAGCTACATTATATCTATACAATATGTATTATGATTAAAATAAATAAATTTTTTAATAAATTATAGAATACATACTGTGATAAACCTCTCTTGTGGACAACACAAGGGTGAATCTGAGCTCCCCCATTCAGATTAATCGCGCCTAGTGTTCTTCGGTTATTACCGATCTCAACCCCAAATTTCCTAGTGACCATCTTCTCTCCTTTGACTTCACAAATAAAGTCAAAATTAAAATTTTGAAACAGCCCAATTCATATATAGCAATTATTTACAGATTTAACATTTAGGGTATTAGAAAAATTCAAACTTTTAAGCTGCAAGAAAATCTTGATCTGACTTTAAACTTCACAATCTAAACCATTCAAACACATTCAAGTTTTTGTCTTTTTTTTTTTATCAAATTCAAATCCATACACAAGATCAAGTTCAAACCAAATTTTGATCAATAAACAAGATTTAAACTAGGGTTTTGTTTTCCAAGATTCAAAATCTTGAAAACCCCAAATTACAAGTGTTTAGATTTACCTTGCAGATTTGTGGGTTTGTTGTTATTGGCCGAAATCTCCATCGATTAATCGAAAGTAATCCAAACGAGTCAGCCGAAACACCCGAAATACAAGATCTTGAACAACAAAGATCAAGCAAACAATCTATCAAGATTCAAGAACCCCACAAGAATGCAGATTAAGAGCATTAAATTAAGAACACCCTTGAATCTTGACACTGTTGGGGTGCATTAACTGGAAGAAGAAGAAGAATGAGGAGAGAGAGTAAGAAGAATGAAGAGAGAGAGAGAGTAATGGTGGAAGTGTGTCTGAAAGAGGGGTAATTATATTTGAAATCAACGGCTAGTGAATGAAATATTTCCGTTGGTTTTAGTTTCAATGAACATGTGATTGACACCTTTGATTTCAAATCTTTTTCTCTTTTCGGAATATTAAAAAAAAGTTATTTTTTTTCAGGCTATTTGAGTTAATGGTATTAACCCTTTGGTTATTATATTTAATAATTATCTATCAATATATTTTAATTTAATATTTGATGATTTAAAGGGTGTAAGAGCATTCACATTCAATCCATCAAATTATACGTACATTTCACTAAAAAACAACTTCTATATCAATATATTTCCACTAAAAACAAATACTTTTTATCTTTCCTTTCAATTAAATAATATTATCATTACATTTTTCTCTCACTTCCACTCACAACCACTTTCTCGCACTCCTCTAAGGGGGGAGTGACCTCTCTTACACACACCCAATCAGCACGCGTCACGTCAACTCCCCCCACACCCTCAATTTTATGGCGGCACTCCTCTATTGGGGGACTTGTTTTTTTATTTTTTTAATTAAGTTGAAAAAATCAAAAAGAAAAAAAAAGAAAATACTTGATTGGTTGAATCAATGGTGGGCCACCCTCTCCCTCTCTCCCTTCATGCGGTGAACACACAAGGCTCCCCACTCCCCGCTTACGCTCCACGAGGGGTCGGCGGCGGTGTTCCCGCTCGGGGACTCGCCTCATCGAACCCCTCCCCGCAAAGCGCTCCGTTCACCCTTATTAAGTAAGATTAAAACGTTAAAGTTTGAAAAGTTATTTTTGTATTTTTTTTTTCCCTAGCTACTCATTAAAAAATTAAGTAAACCTGAAAAAAGCAATTAATGAAATTAACAAACATTTCTTTTTTCTTTTATTAAAATGTAGTAATCTATTTACAAATATTAAAATTTTATATTTTTGTGTTTAAATTATTAATAATAATATTGAAAATGTAATATAGGGAAAAAAATTAATATGGGTTCTGATTAAATGTTAACGTGATCGAAAAGTCGAACAGAATTTGAATTAGATTCGGTTCGAATTTTTGATTTTCTCGCATTACGTTAACACGATCGAAAAGTCGAACAAAATTTGAATTAGATTCGGTTTGAATTTTTGATTTTCAAACATCATGTTAACGCGATCAGAAATTCAAACAGAATTTGAATTAGATTCGGTTCAAATTTTTGATTTTCAAGCTTCACTTGAATAATGAATATCTCTATATTTTTCTTACTTTGCACATTAAACTAAAGAGGTTAATTAAAATGCTAAAATTGTATATTTTTCTTTGTTCTTAACTTTATCAAAATTTATTGCAAATTATTTCAAGTATCGATTTTGTAGTTTACTCTTTTTCTAAATTCAAGTTTTATTATTAAACTCAAGTATCGATTTTGTAATTTACTCATTTTCTAAATTCAAGTTTTATTATTAAACTAATAAGCATTTTCAAAGAACTAGAATTTTGAAATATCACTAATTTTACATATTAAAAAAAAAGTTTAACAGCCAAAGAAACATTTTATTCAATAAAAAACCACAACCTTCAGCAATTAAATATTTAAATGTTTATTTAATTATTATATTATTATTATTATACATATCAATTTAAAGTGACCATGAATAGTGTTAAGAATTTTTTAAATATTCTTTTTATGTTTTCTAATGAAAGGTTATTTATCATTTGGTTTGATTTTTTTATAACTTCCTCTTGTTAGGTTTGTTTTGTTTTGTTTTGTTTTGTTAGGTTTGTTTTGTTTTGTTTTTTTTTTAATCTAACTTTGCACTTATAGTTTTTAAACATTGTGATATGAATTTTATTGAATTTGAATATGGTGCTGTTATCGTACCAAATCGAATTGAAACCAACGATGTATAGTGATTTACATTTTTTGTATTCAAAACAACATAATTTTTTTGTATCGTAAATTATATGAGTGCTGATAACAATATTAAAAACATATTTTTTTATTGGAAACTATATGAGTATCGATATGATATGTGACGAATTTAATCGATTTCGACCGAATAACATTGGTACCGATATCAGCAATATCAGAAACCGTTATTTGTTTTTATGGTTTTTGATTGATGTAAAAGATGCATCGATATCCTTTTGAGCATATCGCGACTTTGTTTTTTTAGTTTTCTCTTTCAGTTACAAAAGAGAGTGTCATCGAACCAAACGGATACCAACTGAGTTACCGCCGCATAGCGCCTGAGAAAACCCACTAGTTTATATGAAAAGAAAGTTTTTAATGAATACTGCCATAAATAAAATATTGAGTAATTAATTATGAGAATAAGAAAAATTATGAAGAGCTAAAATTGTAAGGAAGATTTATGAAAAGCTGTTTGTTTTTTGTTTGTTGGGATTGAACCCTACCAAAGGAACAGTTGATTAAAGCCAAAACCGGATCAGAGCAGTGGATCCAAAATAAGCAGATGTTTGTATTTCATTCTCTCCCCTTGAAAGTGTTTCTAACAGCTGATGACCTTCATCCACTGATCCTTTACAACAACTGCTGCCTTACAACTGTTGATCAAGTATAAAGACTGATGAAGACTAAAGCCCTGATGATCAATCTACTGTTATGGATCAAGCACTGCTGAAGAAACCAAGTACTGCTGGAGTCACAACAGTGGAAGGATAAAGCAGTAGTTTAGTCTTTCCTTTGTAATGTATTGTAATCAGTAGTTAGCTAAACAGTGCTTGTATTAGATCAGTAGTTTCAGGTTGTTAGGAGGTTAGATGTCACTTTCATGGTGACGTCAGCCAAGATGCTTCAGTGGTTTGCTCGTGCCTATAAATAGAACAGTACCCTATACTGTTCTATTAGCTCTTTCACCACTTGTCTTCCTGCACGAACAATTCACTGTGAGCTCAGGCTGAGGGGGAGTTCGTATTACATGCATGCAAAGTTGTAATCAGTGATTGAAATAAATTTAATCATTCGATTCAATGTTCAAACATGTGTGTTGAAAGCATTTCTCCTGTTTGATTATGTGCAAAGTTTATTTCCATTTATTTCCGCTGCAATTACTTGTTCATCTTCATTAATCTCTAAACAAAAACACAATAAAAAAGAAACTCAGATCCTAACAATTGGTATCAGAGCTCGGACAGTCAAATTTGATCTAACAATCATTTTGACGTAAATAGTTCAGCTCACAATCGGTGATACTGACAGTTGTTCGTTTTGTTGAAAAACAGAGTAAGGTTTAATCACGAGCAAAGTTGATTAATCAGTACCTGTAAAACAACCAGGATGACGTCACAATCACAAGATGATAAAAATAACATCGGTTCACTTTTCAAACCACCCATGTTGAAACAAAATGAATACAACATCTGGGAGAGAAGGATGGGTCACATCCTTGCTCAACAGAATACTGGATGTTGGAGATCGGTTGTCTTTAGACCACATGTTCCAATGGTGCCAAGTGCTGAGGACACAAAGAAGTTCGAACCTAAGAAACCTGAAAACTATACTGAAACTGATTTTCAAAAATTCGAACTGGATGCCAAAGCATTTAGCATCATTGCATCTGCACTACCCAATGAAATTTATGCTAGGCTGTTACATTGTAACGGTGCCAAGGAATTATAGGATGCACTTAAGGAACAATTTGGGGGGACTGAAGAAGTAATTGAAAATAACCGGGAAATTCTGAATCAGCAGTATGAAACCTTTTGTCACATTAAGGGTGAATCATTAACTCAACAGTTTGAGCGATTCAGTTGTCTCATTAGTGAGCTAAGACTTGTTAAAGTTGAATTTCCTAAATCTACACAAAATAGCAGGTTTCTTAGATCACTGCCTGAAAAATGGGATACAATTGCCTTTGTAACTAGAAACTCTGTTGAGTTCAAATATCTGACACTGACCCAACTTCATGGTAGACTCCTGAGTCCTGACCTATGAAAGGGAGTTAAACCAGAAAAAGAAGTTGCAAGAGTCTGGCAAAGTTGCAAATGATTATTCATTTGGCAACACAACTCTTCTGGGTCAAGAAGAGTCTGGCAGTAGTAAGGATCAGAGTTATGATCATTTTATTGACATAACTGCTGGTGGTAATTTCAACTCTGATCATCACTCATCCAACTTTGCTTTCACAGCAAATGGAGAAAGCCAGAACTCTGATAATCTGTGCTTTAAACTCAACGACTTACAGCACTTTGATCCAACTGATCTTGAAGAAATGGACATTTTGCATCAATTGGCTTTGCTTAGTGTAAGAACAAGCAAATTCTATAAAAGGACAGGGAGAAAATTCCCAGGGTTACATGGGAATTTAAAAGTGGGGTTGGATAAGTCAAAGATCAAGTGCTATAAGTGCAATAGGCTAGGTCATTTTGCTAGGGAATGTAGGAGTCAAACCACTGGTCCAATTATTACTCACCCCAGCTCAAACCCTAGCCTACAAAACCAAAGCACTGTGCACTATTCCCATTATACCCATGCTGCCCATGTAAACACTGCTCATTATGCAAACCCTGTTCCTGTGCATTATGTTCAAACCACTGTCCCTCAAATTCAGTATGTCCAAGCTCCTGTACCTCAGGTTCAAGTGCAACCAGTTGCACCTCAACAAGCTGCTCCAGCAGTGGTTCAACCAGATCAGTAAAGCTTCTTCACCCAAGGCTTTGTTGACTGGAGTAGTATGCCTGATGAACTTGGTGATGAAAATTTTGCACTCTATGCTACTAATGATGCTTCTAATGATGAATTTTGTCTTATGGCATTAGAGTCAATACCAGAAGAGCTGGATGCTGAAAAAGGACAACTAAGTGCTGAAACAGTGGATGAAGTTACTGAAGCAGTGGTTACTGCTGTTGCTGGTGAAATACTGCTGGGAGAAAATTCAGAACCCCTGATAGAACCACTGTCTGACCCCTGGTCTGAAGAAGAAGAGAAGAAACATGGTGAGAAGGAAGAGAAGGTGACTGATGAGAAAGAGCATACTTGTGATTGTGCCATGATGGCTGCAGCTAAGGTATCATCTCAGGTTCTTGAAAATCTGTGTTCAGACAAATGCATCATAGCATTTTCTAACATTAAAGAGGTGAATGAAAACCTTAGGGATAGAGTGTTGAATGATGAAGTCAAATTTGAAAAGTCTTTAAAAGAACTTAAAAACAAATTGGCTGAAAAGGATAAAGAAATCTGCAGTCTAAAAGAGGAGCATAGCATAACCAAGAACCAACTCCAAACAATGGTAGAAAAATATCATGTTTGCAAAAAGGAGTTGGAATCCACCCAAATCACTTGTGAAAGATGGGTGGAATCTTGCAAAGGTTATGAGGTCATGCTTGAAAAACAGCTTGAGAGCAATGTAAAATTTGGCATAGGGTTTAGAAAATATGATGAAATTGAAAACACTGCTGCAAAATAAGCTGGTTCTGTTGAAATAACACCAACCAACAAGAATGGCCAAGAAGTTAAGATAATTGACAAACTCGGTAACAAAATCACTCTGGAAAGATCTGTGGGATCCTCAACCTTTGAGGAAATTGAGAAATACCAATTTAAACCCACATGGTCTGATGAGTGTGTCATTCTTGAAAATTTTAAACTAATGGACTTCACAACCACTGATGGTGTAAAAGCTCCTAAAGCAAAGGTCATTCCTCTCAAAGACATCCCAACAGTGGTTCAAAACTCTGTTGCTAAGGAGTCTGAGAAGAAGAAAAGAAAAAGTTAAAAACCTGTTTTGTGATTTCTGTGAAAAGAAGAACCATCTAACAAAAGACTGTTTTCATCTAAAAGCATATGATATCAACAAAACAAGTGTTATTGTACCTGCTGAGAGCTGCACCATCTATGGTAAATCAAACCACAAAACTCAGGAATGTGTGTATCTCAAATCCTTTGATGTAAAAAAGAATGAGTACACTGCAAAAACATCCTTGAGCTCATCAACATCATCTGTCAAATTCACCAAGAATCAACCACTGTTTGTGCCAGTTCAAACAGCTGTTACAAAACAGCTGCACCAAACCTCTATTAAAAGAGATGTTCAGGTGACTGATGCACCCCCTGCCAACCAATACTGAAGAGGTAAAGGTCAACCACCATACCAAAGGATCCCACATGTTTATGAGGTTTACAAAAGGCCTTCTAAACCAAGAGTGAACAGGCATCCTTTTGGGTATCAGCAGATCATTGGGCAAGACCCCCAGCAGTGGTTAGAGAAAAACAGTACCAAAAATGTCCAAACCCCTGAGCTAACCACTGTCCATCCACCTGAATAAAACACAGACACTGTTGAGACCCCATCCAAAGCCTTGTTGGCTTTGGAGACCCAAATGAACTAATCCTTTTACTTCATGTGCAGGGAGCTTCTGCATGCTTAGATAGCCTTTGGTATGTAGATAGTGGAGGCTCCAGGCATATGACAGGATGTAAAGCCCTACTCAAAGATTTCAAAATCCATGGAGGGGGTGATATATCCTTTGGCAATAATAGTAAAAGGGAAGGTTCTGGGGTCTGGTACAGTATAGTCTGGTAATGTCAAATTTGAAAATGTCAATCTAATAGACAATCTAAAATTCAACCTCCTGAGTGTCTCACAAATGAGTGATAAGGGCTATGGCTCATTCTTCATAAATGATTGTTGTAGGATTGTTGGACCAGAAATGGTTAAAAGGATTGAAGAAATAATAAAAAATGGAAAAACCCAACTTGTTGCTCAAAGAAGTGACAATGTTTATGTAGTTGATATGTCAAAAGAGAGCCCCAAGACTGATGCCTGTCTGTTCTCAGTTGCCTCTAACAAAGAGATAGAATTATGGCACAGGAGATTGGGGCACACAAATCTCAAGACAATCACTGCCATATCCAAATAGGGGTTAGTAAGAGGTTTACCTCAAAAACTGTTCACCTGTTCTGAGCATTGTGTTTCCTGCCTAAAAGGAAAACAACATAAAAGCACATACAAATCAATTGAAGAGTCCAAAACAACCAAGTGTTTGCAAATGCTTCATATGGATTTGTTTGGCCCAGTTAAAGTCATGAGTCTTAGGAAGAAAAGATATTGTTTGGTTATTGTTGATGACTTTTCTAGGTTTACATGGACTTACTTTTTACATTCCAAAGATGAGACTGCAGACATTCTGCAAGACTTTGTTACACAGGTTGAAAAGCAGTTTGATCTTCCAGTGAAAATCTTTAGGAGTGATAATGGCACAGAGTTCAAAAATAAAGAGTTAGATGATTTCTGTGTGTCAAAAGGAATTGTAAGGCAGTACAACATTCCAAGAACACCATAGCAAAATGGGGTTATTGAGAGAAAGAACAGGACTTTGATTGAGGCTGCCAGAACCATGCTTGCTGATTCAGGTTTACCATTAACTTTCTAGGCAGAGGCAGTAAACACTGCTTGCTATGTCCAGAACAGAGTTTTAATCAACCCTAGACATCAAAAGACTGCTTATGAACTGCTGTATAAAATAAAGCCATTGATTTCATATTTCAAAGTTTTTGGCTGCCCATGCTTCATTTTAAACTTAAAAGATTCAATCTCAAAGTTTGCAGCCAAAATTGATTGTGGTTATCATCTGGGGTACTCAACCACTGCTAAGGCCTACACAGTGTTTAACACAAGGACTAAGACAGTGGAAGAGACTTTGACTGTAAAGTTCAATGAACTTTCATCAATGAAAATCCCAGCAAACCCTACAGAATTATTTAATCTTGATAAATTAACATTTGAAAATACTGCTGTCAAGACTAACAGTGCAGGTCCATCACAAAGTTCATCATCAGACTATGGATATGAAGTCATCATTCCACAACAAAAGTCTGCATCAACTAGAAGAGCAGCAGATGTTCAAAACAGCTGTCAAAGCTCAACCACTGCTACCTCAACAGTTGTTGACCAAAGCAGCCCATCAACCCCTGCCTCCACATCATCAAACACTGTTAATAAAAGTCCTCAAACAGTGGATAAAAGTCAACATGTGTCCACACCACCACCTCCTATTCCACCTCCATTTGAAGCCACTGCTGGATCATCAAAGTCACCAGCAGTGGTTAGCTCAGATGATTCACATCTGCAGACCTCACCATTAAATGCCATTGTTCCATACAAAGGAGATCTTATCTTCTTGAAGTCTCATCCACCTGACCAAATCATTGGCAACATCAGTGAAGGGGTGCTCACAAGAAGTCAATCCCAAAACATATATCTTTTTGCTGGTTTCCTATCTCTCCATCAGCCAGTCAAGTACCAAGAGGCACTGAAAGAAAACAGCTGGGTAGAAGCCATGCAAGAGGAGCTCCAACAGTTTAAAAGACAACAAGTTTGGGAGCTTGTACCACTGCTAGAGGGTGTGAGTCCTATTGGCACAAAGTGGGTCTTCAAAAATAAAACTGATGAAAGGGGTATAGTTGTCAAGAATAAAGCTAGGCTTGTGGTTCAAGGGTTCAGACAGGAAGAGGACATTGACTATGATGAAACATTTGCCCCTGTAGCAAGATTAGAAGCTATCAGATTATTCCTGGCCTTTGCTGTCAACCACAACATCAAGGTGTATCAAATGGATATCAAATGTGCATTCCTCTATGGTAAGATTCAAGAAGAGGTTTATGTTTGTCAACCTCCAGGCTTTGAGGATCCATTTAATCCAAATCATGTCTACAAGCTAAATAAAGCTTTGTATGGCCTGAAACAAGCACCGAGAGCCTGGTATGAAACTCTTTCCACTTTTCTACTTTCCATTGGTTTCATAAGAGGTAAAATAGATAAAACATTATTTTTAAAATGGAGAGGGAAAGACTTGATGATTGTCCAGATTTATGTGGATGACATCATTTTTGGAAGCACATGTAATAAAATGTGTGAAGAGTTTAGGCAACTCATGACAGCTGAGTTTGAGATGAGTGCAATGGGTGAACTCCAGTGCTTTCTTGGTCTCCAAGTAAGGCAACTGCAAAATGGCACTTTCATCCATCAAGGCAAATATGCCAAAGAACTTTTAAAGAAATTTGAGATGGATGATTGTAAACCATGCAGTACACCAATTGCAACAAATAAAATAGTCATGTCTAATGAAAAGGATGATTTGGTTGATCAAACCTTATATAGAAGCATGATTGGGTCTTTATTGTACCTAACTGCATCTAGGCCAGACATCATGTTTGCAACATGTGTTTGTGCAAGATCCCAATCAACCCCTAGAAAGTCAAACCTTATTGCTGTAAAAAGGATATTCAGATACCTAAAAGGTGCTCCCACACTTGGTATCTGGTATCCACCTGATGGAAATATCAAGCTTTCAGGTTTCTCAGATAGTGACTTTGCTGGATGTGACAAGACAAGGAAGTCCACTTCAGGAGGGTGCCAATTCCTAGGCAATTGCTTAGTGTCTTGGCAAAGCAAAAAGCAAGCAGCTGTTTCCACATCTACTGCTGAGGCAGAATATATAGCTGCTGCAAGCTGTACAGCCCAACTACTTTGGCTTCAAAATCAGTTGCTGGATTTTGGTATCACTGCCCTAAAGACACCTCTCATGTTGGACAGTCAGGCAGCAGAAAATATCATTAAAAATCCAGTTTCCCATTCAACCACCAAGCACATTGATATCAGACATCACTTTGTGAGGGATTGCTATGAAAAAGGTTTGATTTCTCTGCACCATGTTCCAACTAAAGATCATCTGGCAGATGTGCTAACCAAAGCATTAGACACATCCACCTTTGAAAGCTTGATCTCTAGGATTGGCATGCTGAACATGGAATAACAGGGAAAATCCTGTTTTTCTATGAATAAAAGCATTAAAATGTTTTCAGAAAATCAAAAATCCATCCTTAAAAATAGCTAAAAATGAAATTTTCATTAAATCCTTAAAAGTCTGCCATAACCACTGTTTTGTTTCAAACATTTGTTCTGTTTAAAAGCTGTCCACTGCTGAAAGTCAACCTCTGTTCTCTCATTTCCTTGGTAATCACTGTTGTTCAAAATCAGTGTTTTATCCACTGATAGGCTATCCACTGATAGTTAAAGTCACCCACTGCTTTCATTCTAACCATTGCAGCCACTGATCTTGTTCCATCAGTGGTTTCCATAAAACACCTATCTTCCATTATTCATCAGGGGTTGGCACGTGGACAGTACATAGCGGTCAGATCTTTTGTAACCGCTGCCACGTCAGCATTCACTTTTTCCCCCTATAAAACCCTGATCAAAACCCCCAAACAGGGTTTTTACTGTCGAATCGAATTCAAAATTCCTTTCTCAAAGCAGTTATCATCCATTTCTCTCAAATCATTCATCATTCTTCTTCTCAAATGGCAAAATCACCGTCTTAATCATCTGAGAAATCCACTCAAAAGGCCATCGAAATTCCGTACAAAGCTCCTCACAATTATTTGGGTCTACTCACAAAACCCACTCAAGCTGAAACCTTCAATTCCATCATTGATGCTCTTTCGTCTTCAAAGTACAAAACTTTGTTGACTGCTGATGCTCCGATTTACTTAAAAACCCAAAGAGAATTTTGGAAGAATGCCACACTTGAATCTCAAGGTGGGACAATCATAGCCATCAATTCCTTAATAACGGGTAAACAAGTTCAAATTACACCACAATCCATCTCCGAGGTTTTCGAACTCGATGATCAGCAAGGTAAAACTTCTTTTCCCAAAATCGAGTATCAAACTGATTTTATTGAGAGGGGGTATGCTGCAGAAATGAAAAGGGACACCTTACAAATAGGTAGCTGTCCTCCTGCAACAAGATTTTTATTCCATACCCTCTTGATGTGTGTTTCAAATAAAATAACTGCGTTTAACGAAATACCATTAAAGATCCAATACCTGGGTTATGCTATTTTACATAAAGAAAATTTTAACTACTCCCAGGAGATCTTTGATGACTTGGTCAAAAATGTTACTAGCAAATCTTTCTTACTATTTCCAAGGTTCCTAAGCTTTTATTTTCAAAAGAAATTTGGAAAGGATGATGCTCATGTGATCATCCAAGGTGAATCTTTTCAAATAAAAGCTTAACAGCTGAAACTTTTACAAGATTATCAAAACCTTCTAAAACAAAAGCAGAGGCTCCTGAGCAGAATTTAGCAGCTACCACTGCTCCTCAGGCACCTGCTACTGAGCCCACTGCTCTAGATGACCACATCAGCAAAACAACTGCTGTGAAACCCACACCTAAAACCACCAGAAAACCAAGACAAAAGAAAACACAAAAGCCCCCCAAACCTACAAAAAAGGCAACTCTGGAAGATGAGATCCCAGAGCAACTGCCAGTGACAACACAAAAGTCACAAGAAACCACTACTGCTACTTCCTCACAGCAGATGGTAGAAAGATCTCAACCCTTGCCTCAAACTCCTCCTGATTCTTCTAAAAAAGAACAGGTTGTAAGAATAGGGACACCACAATATGATGCTCTGGAATCACTTGCTTCCATCATCCACAGCCCACTGCCCGGGGCAAATTTGCTTTCTACACCCATACTCACTGCCACAATTCCCCCATAAACAAAACTTTTGTTGGATGCTCTTGATTTGAACCAGACACAAACTAGTCCTTCTCACTCACCTGTAAATGAGAATATACCCAACAAGTGACTGGTTCTGGTGTTTCAATCATTACTAACCCACCAACAACACCTGAGGAGGTTACACCCCTTGAGTTACAAGTAACTCTTGGTGGTAGTTCAAGTGAAGCAACTACTACAAGTGCTGAACCCACTGGTTTGCACTTGGACAGTGGTTTCATTAATAAGACTTCCTTGAAGGCAATTTCTTCTCTGGGAACTCTTGTGTATCCAGTATTCACTAGTTCACTAAAAAGTGTTTCTCATTTTGAAGGAAGAAGTCCCCAGTACCAAGAAAAAGGGGCATCAGTGGATGACTTTTGGAATACATTCCCTGAGTCAACCACTGTTACAACCACTGAATGTGGGAAATCAGATGATCCCATTAAGTTGGGTGATGGGTTAATGTACCAAGAATTGACGGATAGAGTTGACAAGCTTGATACATCTGTTGCAGAAATCAAAGAAATGTTGTAACAGTTGTTGAAAGTACAAAAGGTACCACCCACTGCTACACCAACTCCAACAGCTGCTCCATCATCTGCTCCTACTCCAGATGAGCTGTGGAGTTTGTTTCAACCACTGCTCCATCATCAAAGAGAATTAGCTGATCAGCAACATGAGATACAAGTTCAAAAGATCAGAAATCTCATGGAAGCAAGGTTTAATGACACACAGGCAGATATCAAGGCAATCAAGGCCCATTTACTAAACACCACTGGTACTGCTCCTCCCTCTATCATCTTTGTGGATAACCCACCACCAGATAATGCCAAAAAGGGGGAGAAATTGAAGCAGTTGAAAAAGAAGGGATATGAAGATGGCCTGTATATTGAACCAGACAAGTCAAGCATGCTTGCAGACATTCCCTTTCCAGATGGTACTAAAAAGATTGATGTAACCACAAATGCCATTGCTGATGCACAAGCAAGGGTAAAAAGGGATATGGAGGCAAAGGATAAAGCAAGGTTTGAATAGGAGAAGAGAGTTTTTATGGAACTGAATGAGCAGGGTACTTCTGAGCCAAAGGATGATAAAAATCCTGAGCCAAAAAGAAAGAATCCCACTAGAAAAGTGAGGCAACCCAAACACACACCATCCAGATCCACAAAACAGACTCCCAAACCTTCCAAAAGCTCCACACATCAATCTCCCAAACCAACAGCTGTTGTAACACCTGCTGTATCAACAACTGTTGGTACTTCAGTGGTTTCAGCAGTTGTTAACCCTACAACCACCACTTCAACTACAGCAACTGCTCCCACTTCAACCACTGCCCCACCAAAAATACCATCACCACTAAAAACCACCTCACCACCAAAAACAACTTCATCACCACCATCACCTCCTGCTAAAAAGCAGAAGACTTCAGATGACACATCATCTGTTGTAATGACAACAGTGGTTGAAACACCAGTTGTTTCAACAGCTGTTAGTCAGCCACAAATCACCACTTCACAACCATCCAAAACACCACCAGCCTCTCCTAGGCCTAAAAGGAGAAGAGTAATACTCAATGATGAACCTTCACCACCACCAACATCATCACAATCACTGTCCCTTGTACCTATTCCAAACCCTGTTCCTCTTTCTTCAGCCCAAGTTCAAAAACCAAACACTGCCATCACTCTTGTAGGTGTTCAGTACCCTTTAGAGCTTATAGCAGTTAGAGAGGAGATCAAATCCTTCTACAATGAAGATGACCCTGCTAAAAGGAGTTTGCCATCTCTTGAAGGATATCCTAGGCCAAGCAACATTGAAGAATATATGAAGTTAAAGGCTCAACAAGCAGAGGATATCTCTAAAAGGAATTCACATGGTAAATCTGACAAGGAAATACAAAGATATTATCAATTTCTGTTAACTCAGGTCAGAACTTTGGAGCAGTTTGCAAAAATATCTTTGTCAGCAACTATTAGAAAGGGCAGATGAAACTTTGAGAAAGGATTATCTTGATAACATCATGGCTTACAAGAAATACAAGGGAGAAAGGTACATGTACAAAGAATGGACCATTCAAGAGCTTGAAAGTGAAGCAGCCAGAATTCAAGATATGATCAAGAATAAAGTAAAGCAGACTCCTCCTATCTGGGCAAAGTTCAAAAAGAATGTACCAGAAAGGACCCTGTAGCTGAAGATGATGAAAGAAGAGCTGATTACAGCTGATTTTGGGTCAAGGAACCAAGTGTCAAGATGGACAGAGGAGAAAGTGATGATTTCTTACAAAAGGCTGGAAGAACTAAGGAAGAAAAATCCTAACATTCCACAAAATCCAGACTATCCTGAAGCAGTGGTTCTAGAAAAGCCACAAAAACAAGAATTCAGGAGATCCACTGCTCCACCTGGTGCCATCATTTACCAAAGAAGGAAACAAAAGCAAATGGATAAAGTGACAACAACAGATAAAGAGGCAGAGGATTATCTTGTGAAAGAAGGAGTTAAACAAATGATTATAGAAAGACTTAAATCTGCATAAACTCCAACTACTGCTGAGCCAGTTATTACCAGGCCACCATCTCCAAACTCATCTGCAATAAAACCTCTCCCAAGAAACCCACTGGATTCAAAAATACTAAAGTGGAAAACTGAAAAACAGTCCCATGTATTGACTCTGATCAAATCCAGTGGTGAAGTGAAGAAAATATCAAAGGAACAAGCATTGGGCCTGGGTGTTGAAGATCTGCAGGATCTCCTTGATCTTCCACTGTGCAGGGATGAGGATGATACAGATGCCCTGGACTTTGAGTTACAACTTAAAGAACAAATAAGGGAACTGTTGATGAGGCAATAAAGATCTACAATAATGAAGGGTTTTGGCATCATCTGTTCTAGGGGGAGATTGTTGGGATTGAACCCTACCAAAGGAACAATTGATTAAAGCGAAAACCGGATCAGAGCAGTGGATCCAAAATAAGCAGATGTTTGTATTTCATTCTCTCCCCTTGAAAGTGTTTCTAACAGCTGATGACCTTCATCCACTGATCCTTTACAACAACTGCTGCCTTACAACTGTTGATCAAGTATAAAGACTGATGAAGACTAAAGCCCTGATGATCAATCTACTGTTATGGATCAAGCACTACTGAAGAAACCAAGTACTGCTGGAGTCACAACAGTGGAAGGATAAAGCAGTAGTTTAGTCTTTCCTTTGTAATGTATTGTAATCAGTAGTTAGCTAAACAGTGCTTGTATTAGATCAGTAGTTTCAGGTTGTTAGAATGTTAGATGTCACTTTCATGGTGACATCAGCCAAGATGCTTCAGTGGTTTGCTCGTGCCTATAAATAGAACAGTACCCTGTACTGTTTTATTAGCTCTTTCACCACTTGTCTTCCTGCACGAACAATTCACTGTGAGCTCAGGCTGAGGGGGAGTTTGTATTACATGCATGCAAAGTTGTAATTAGTGATTGAAATACATTTAATCATTCGGTTCAATGTTCAAACATGTGTGTTGAAAGCATTTCTCTTGTTTGATTGTGTGCAAAGTTTATTTCCACTACAATTACTTGTTCATCTTCATTAATCTCTAAACAAAAACACAATAAAAAAGAAACTCAGATCTTAACATTGTTCTTTATATTTTTAAGGTTAGGTATTTAACATTAACGTAATCAAATTATAAAAAGAGCAAAACATTTATAAATAAGATGAATATCCTAAGAAAACTTATTATTACATTACACATATTTAAAATAATAAGTATCCTAAACCTTAAACCCCAAACTCATAAGAAATATCATGCCGCTAACATAGTGAATTGAATTGAAACCAACCTAACAACAACAATATCGGTATTAGTATTTAATTTTATTGTTTTTTTTTTCGATAAACTGACACCGTATTGCTCATCATCGGTACTAGTATATGTATTTTATTTTATGGTTTTTGGTTTTTGGTTTTTGGTTTTGATACATGTTAATATATAGATAAATGAATATCGGTACCAATAATATGATGTCCTAAACTGATCGGTACCTTTTGAACAACATCGGTGTTGATACCGGTGTTTGTTTTTATTGTTTTCGGTTGATGTAAAACACGTGTTAATTTCTATACCAAGTGCATGTATCATAACGGTACTGTAACGAACGAACCAATGTCGATCGAATGCATGCGGTAATATACCGCCGCAACGCGTGGGCATATAACCTATATATATTTAATTTGAAAGTGAGTATGAATAGTGGTTTGATTTTTATAATAATATAGAGTGTTTCTTTTTTCATGAATAATAATATATTTTTATGATAATATCTATAGTTTTTTTTCATATTTTTTTATTTCAATATTACAATAGATTATTAATATATTTACTTTCAACCTAAAATATATTTCTTGAATTTTAACTTCTAATGATTTTCTTTATTATTACTAATATTGTTTAAACAACATCGGTACCGGTATCGTATAACATCGGTATAGTTTTCATTATTAATGTCATTATCTGCCTATTATTTTGTACGATTCGATAAAAGTTCTACTTGAATGGGTCATATATAATTGATTTTTTTTTATCATCACAACTAAATATATACCGACCAAACAACATCGGTATTCAAACGGGTCATATATAGTTGCTTTTATTTATCATCACAAACTGAACATATACCAACCAAACAACATCGGTATTTGAATGAGTCATATATAGTTGATTTATACCGACCAAACAACATCGGTAATGGTACCGTATTCGTTTTTATAGAATTCTCCACGTGGCGATATAAAATTCATTCAACACAATGTAATATTCGCAATAAAGTATTTTTTGGTATCTAAGCTATATCGAGTGTATGTACGATAGCGGTATCGTAACGGACTGATACCAACCAAACAACAACGGTACCGGTACTAGTACGGGTATTCATTTTTATGGGTTTTCAATCGATTTAAAAAACGTGTCGATTGGAAACGATTGATATGCCGGGTGCCGGTATAGTATTGGTATTGTAATGAATCAAACAGATAATGCCCAAAAACCCGCAGTAAAGCGTACTATAACTGGAAAGTGAGTATGAATAGTAAATTTTTATAATATATATAGTTTTTTTCTTCTTATTTTTATTTTTTTAATACTACACTAGATTC
The DNA here is from genome assembly GCA_030545235.1 of Helianthus tuberosus. Lineage (NCBI taxonomy): Eukaryota > Viridiplantae > Streptophyta > Magnoliopsida > Asterales > Asteraceae > Helianthus > Helianthus tuberosus. The sequence continues at coordinate 92,844,448 of CM060437.1, forward strand.
TATTATACATATTTTTATTTACATTTAATTGTACCACTATCGTACCAAAAAGAATCGAAACCAACCGAAATATATTTGTATCGGTACCGGTAAAGAACTGAAACCGACAGAATAATATATATATATATATATATATATATATATATATATATATATATATATATATATAGGGAGCCGCTAGAATGAGAACCACCTCCAGTTATGAGAACCATGAGAACCACTCTCCACCAATCATATTCAGCCAACAAAAGGGGTAATTTGGTCATTTACTCTATATGTCAATTCTCTCTCTCTCTCTCTCACATTTATTATAACCAGCTTTTTAATCCTCTCACCTCTCTCATCTAACAAAACCCACAGATCTCTTTCTCTCTCTTTCCATCTAGCAAAACTCTCTGATCATCATCTTCATCGGTGAGAGACACCCACACCGGCGCTCCCCATTTATCCGGCGACATGATACACCCCTGAAACCCTTGATCAAACACTCATGGGAGGAGCCGGAGCCTCACCGGCCTCCTTCTTGCTTCCCAGACAACATCAAACACCCCTGAAACCCTTGATTTTTCCGGCAATGGTGCGCGGCTGAGGCTCGAGGGGGTTTTCCGGCATGATGCAAAAAAAGGGCTGACGGTTCTCTCTCCTCTCTTCGAAGTGGTCACCGCCATCTCCGGCCTCCATCTCCTCCCGCCGCCCCCTTTTGCGACCGGTGTTTGGTGGTGGTTGCGTTGGGTTTGGTGGCGGACCCCTAGGCGATGGTAGTGGTTTCTGTTCTTGATTTTGTTTGGTGGGTGTTTGATTTCTTGTGGGTTTCTCTCTCCAAAAATGGTAGGTGTTGATTTATTGTGGGTCTCTCTCTTTAGAAAATGGTGATTTCTTTGTGGGTGTTTTTGATGATCCTGGGTTTTTTTATTTATTTTGTTGATTTTGTTTGGTGGGTTTTGATTTATTATGTTCTGGGAACGGTGGGTGTTGATCTATACTGTTATTGATTTTGTTTTGTTGGGTGTTGATTTCTTATGGGTTTCTCTCTCTAGAAATTGTGTTTTCTTGTGGATGTTTTTTATGATGCTGCTTATTTTTATGAATCTGGGTTTGATGTTGAATCTGGGGTTGAATATGGGGTTTAATGTTGAATCTGGGTTTGAAAATGGGTTTGATTTTTGAATATGGGTTTGATGTTGAATCTGGGTTTGAATATGGGTTTGATGTTTGAATATGGGTTTGATGTTGAACCTGGGTTTGAATATGGGTTTGATGTTGAATCAGTTGAATATGGGGCCTCATTTGAATCTGGGTTTGAATGTTGAATCTGGGTTTTTAATCTTGGTTTGAATGTTGAATCTGGGTTTTGAATATGGGTTTGAATGTTGAATCTGGGTTTTTAATTTTGTTGAATCTGGGTTTAGATATGGGTTTTTAATTCTGTGGAAACTGTTGTGAATATGTTTGAATGATGTTCTTGGTCCATTTGAATGTTTAAATCGGTTGAATACGGTGCCTTTATTTGAATCGGCTGTGATGATGAAAAAAAAAAACGTTGATTTTGATGACGATGGCGCGGCAAAGACGGCGGAGGGTAGGTTTTTTGAACCTGCAACCCCATTTTGCAGCCTTTTTTATTATCGGAAAAATCTGAGCCAAAACATCGTTTTTTTTTAAGATTCCACTTGTTTTTTTTTTATTTTTGTTTGTTGGGTTTTTTTTTTCGCGGCGTCGATGATGATAACAATATATCTAAGACACCTCCCAAGTTTGCGATTTTTTGGTGCGTTCGTTTTTGTGTAAAAAAAATTTTGTAAAAAAAAAAAAAAATTAACCCGTAAACTTTTTAACTTAAACCGTAAAAAGTTTATCGTAAAACGTAAAACATAAAACGTTTTACGTAAAACGTAAAAAGTAAAAATTTCTACGTAAAACGTAAAACGTAAAAAACGTTAACGTAAAAACGTTAACGTAAAAAACCGTTAACGTAAAAACCGTTAACATAAAAAAAACCGGTAACGTAAAAAACCTAAATTTAAAACCGTTAACGTAAAAACCGTTAACGTAAAAAACCGGCGCGTAAAACGTAAAAGTTTTACGTAAACCGTAAAAAGTTTTACCTAAAACGTAAAACGTAAAAAGTGTTACGTAAAACGTGAAAAAATCGGCGCGTAAAACGTAAAAAGTGTTACGTAAAAAGTAAAAAGTGTTACGTGAAAAAATTGGCGCGTAAAAAACGGCGTTAAAAAATTGCCTCGTAGAAACGGCGCGTTGAAAAAACCGAGGTTCAAAAAACGGCGCGTAAAAAACGGCGTTAAAAAATTGGCGCGTAAAAAAACGGCGCGTTGACGGGTTGTAAAACGGGTCGTAAAAATTTGACGCGTAAAAAACGGCGTTAAAAAATTGGCTCGTAAAAAACAGCGCGTAGAAAAAACGGCGTTAAAAAACGGCGCGTAAAAAAACGGCGTTGAAAATTTGGCGCGTAAAAAAACGGCGTGTTAAAATAACGACGTTTGAAAAAACCCGGCGTAAAAACGGCGCGTCAAAAAAACGTAAAACGTAAAAAGTTTAACGTAAAACTTAAATTGTAAAAATTATAAAAAATGTTTAAAAAAATCTGAATTTTAAAATGTTTTTAATAAAAAAGTTATGTTTAAAAAAAAGTAATAATATAATAAAACAAAAAACTAATAAAAAACAATAAAGATAAAAAGACAAAATAGAGTTATTTTACTAAATTACCCTTTTGGAATATAATATTAAAGACATAATAAGACAAAAATCATTTAATATTAATTTTTCTAACTTTTAATCTCATCCATCCATCAAGTTGATCAAATGGCTAGAAAGTGGTTCTCATGGTTCTCATAACTGGGAGTGGTTCTCATTCTAGCGATCCCCTATATATATATATATATATATATAGGGGAAGGTTCATTGGGGAACACTAAAAAAGTGGGGAACAGCGGGGAACTGGCTCAAACGAACTCCGATTGGACTCATTCCAGCGGCGTTGGAACAAGCTCGTCGAACCCTAACTAAGATCTCTAAACCCTAAACCCTAAATCCTAACTCCTAAACTCTAAACCCTAAAGCTAAAAAATAAGGCTAAAACCTAAGCTAAACCGTAAAATCTGAACTATAAACCCTAAAAGCTAAACCTAAAGCTAAACCCTATAGCTAAACCCTAAAGCTAAACCCTAAACCCTAAAACTAAAGTCTAAACCCTAAAGCTAAACCCTAAAGCTAAACCCTAAGGCTAAACCCTAAAAGCCAAACCCTAATATACTTAGGGTTTAGGGGTTATGATTTAGGGTTTAGGGTTAAGAGATCCTAGTTAGGGTTCAACGAGACGGTTCCAACGCCGCTGGAATGAGTCCAACAGGAGTTCGTTTGAGTCGGTTCCCCACTTTTTTAGTGTTCCCCAATGAACCTCACACTATATATATATATATATATATATATATATATATATATATATATTTATATAGCGGTACCAATAATTATTAAGGTTGTTTTTACTTTCGACAAACTAATATTTATTTCTATTGATTTTGCTTTCGATAAACTGACATTGTATCGCTACTATACCATGCCAAACAACATCGGTACCTGTACCTATACTCATTTGTATGGTTTATGTTTGGTAATGAATTTTGTGCCACAACCGTAGTCAACCGAAATCGAAACCTAATGAACAACATCGATGTTGGTACATATACTTATTTTTATTGTTTTTACTTTTGTAAACTGACTTATCCTACCGAACAACATTGTTACGTTTACCTATATTCATTTTTATGATCTCCAGTTTTGATAATTTCATTTATACAACTATGTCTGCGATGATAAACGAATATCATTACCAGAACCATTACGATCTGAACTCATGGATACCATTTGGACAACATTGTTGTCATTACAAGTGTTCGTTCTTTTCCGTTTCAATTGATATAAAACATGTGTTGATTTCTATACCAAGTGCATGTATCATCAGTACTATAACGAACCTAACCGATACGGATCGAATGCCCGCGATAACGTACCACCACTACGCGTGGGGAAACAACCTAGTATATAACAAAGTCATATTGGTATCAACAATGGTAATGTACAAGTATCAAAGGTGTGGGTATAAGTGTTTAAAGCATATAACGTACCACCACTACGCGTGGGGAAACAACCTAGTATATAACAAAGTCATTTGTATCACCCCAAAAGTGCATATAATTTAATTATATCATTATTCTATATTATACCCGGAATGTTAGTAAATAGTGATCCTATAATGAGGTATGTTAACTAGAAGTTATAACTTAGTTAACATATAAGACTAGTTGGTGAGGATTAATAACTAATACCTAATACTTAAAATGCCTGAAAGTTGATGGGGCTGGAATTGAGCAATTCCAAACTGAAATTTACAAAAGAAAAATGGAAAAGAAACCTCTGGACATACATATGTGTGTGCGTAAATTAGAGGGGGAAAGGGGAGAAGAACACCCAACAAACTCTTACAAAAATTCAGCAATTAAGAAGCGAATTGATGATCAACTCTATGCATGAACATGATTTCTTAACCATCTAAGCTTGATAATCATAAGGTAAGTTACAATTTTTGATTTGGTGATGTTTGTAGAAAGGATGAACATAGATATACCAAATCTCATATAGGTTATGTTGCTATGATGTCAAATTGATATAGGAAGTTGGTCTAAAATCAACATATGAATAATATTGTATGTGAATTTTTGATAAAATCTTCATGTCATATGAAATGGGTTTTTATTTTAATATCACAATGAAGTTGAAAGTCTCTTGATGATTGTTGATACTAGTTAAGTAGTGTGAAAGTAGGATTACTCTTTATAACAAATGAAATCATGATGAATTGAATAGAAGTAAATTTATGTGTGTATTGACAATAGGATATGATGACATGAAAATAGAGGTTTGCTAAGTAACTAAAAATGAATGCCCACCAAGTGTTTGATGAAATGCTTATAGTGATAAATGTATGAAATTCTGAAATTTGGTGACAATGTTCATAATTTAAATATGAGGAATATATTCGTAATGAAATCTATGTGCAAATGTATTTCAATTGTGATTAAGTAGAAGTATGTTCTAAGAATGTACTATATGCTTGGTTGATGTAACACTTTAATCGTTTGTGGTTTCGGTTGATAAAACATAATATGTCCAGAAAGTTACAGCCGAATTTAATCGGATGTAACCGAGTCAAATCTTGTCAAAAACTGATGTTCATTGAGTTTGTGATGAACTTCCAGGAAAAACCTTTCGAACCCAACTGGAATTTCATTTTTCAACGAAAATTGAACGTTTTATGAATTTTTCCGCATCGAAGGTTCAGGCTGGGTTTTCTGGCAGAATTTGTTGCCCATTACGAATGTTATAACTCAATTTAGGAATTGAGTTATGATCTCAAATTTTTACTGTAGGTAGCTTCAGGAGGTCATGTAAATCTCCAATTGGAATTATGTCAATCGGATAATCGAGGATTTTTAAATAAATTTTTCCGTGGGCTGCAGTCAGAAAGTGACGAATCTGATTGCTGCTTAGTAAAAGATTTTTATAAATTTTTGGTAGAGAGTTAGATTCTAAAAATTTAACATAAGGATAATCCCTCTGAGGGGCACGTCACATAAAAAGATTGTAATTTTTGCAAGCTCGTAAGTACAGAAAACAGACGTCCCAAAACAGCCTATTTTCAGTGAATTGAGCTATGCATGTTAGTGAATGATTAACTAATGAAAGTAATGAAACTAAGAATTTGGAATGATGCATTGTTGAATTTATGCCTTGTACTTGTTACAAATGATAAGTGAAAGTCAAATGTGAAATATGCAATCTATATGATCAATAACATGTACAATTATGTATGCTAACAAGAATGTGATTGCGATGACATGAAAGTATAGGGATCATGTCGAGATGGACTCAAGCGCGAAAGGCTAACGGGTCAAGAAGAGGCAAGGAAGCGGATATAAACACGAACACATAAGGTAAGTGAATCCCGAATTCACTTAGTATATTATAATTGATAATTGGTATGATTTAATATAGGGAATTATGTAAGAAAGTATAGGTAATGCAAACATAAGGTAAGTTTTATTGTTATGCATTAAAAAGTAGATGACTATGTCAAAAATCGTATGTTAGAAGCAAACGGGTCAAAAAGCGAAAGTAGCATAACAAGGTATTGATTGTCGGACGTCAGATTATCGGGATTAATGTGAAGTTTTGTTTGTATGAATGTTGGGAGTCATGTAGGAATGTTTTAGAATGTTTCGAAACGATATGGGTCAGTTCGGGTTGGAACGGGACTTGAAAATGGGTCGTATAAGCTGAAATAACAAAAATCAGCGTCTAGGGAATGGGGGAGGCGTCGCCGACGCCCTAAACTAGTCCAGAAACTCTGATTTGTTTATTTTAACCCACGATAAGTTCCATACCTTCCGAAACTATACCGTAACCTTTAAAGAGTCCCGAAATGTATTCCAAACTCACCAAAGAGTGTTTATGAGGTGCGATGAGTGTGTGCGAAGTATATGAGGGAATGAAATACGTCTAGAAGCCTATATGTAAGCACGGGCATGGATTTACTTATATGTTAGCAATGGAATCCATAGGTAAGCACGACTAGAAAGGAGTACACGCGTAGGACGATACGTAGGAGGGTTATTCATATGGGTGTTTGTAACTAAGATAAGGTAGTATAATCATTTGAGAGTGTAAGCGGTATGCAAGAATCATGTATGTATGTATGTATGAATGTATGTGTGTATGTATATATGTATGTATGTGTGTAGAAACGTATATATATATATATATAGGATTGAGTTAAAATGAGAACCACCTCGAGTTGTAAGAACCACGAGAACCGCGCCCCGCGGGTGGCCGTTGACCACGAAATTTTTTTTACACCTAGATCCGTATATTTTAACACCGGGGGTAAATTTTGGGTTCAAACGGCGCGCCCGAGGGGGTAGTTTTTTACGCCCAAAGTTTGGTTAAAAAAAAAGAAAAATTAAAAAAATTAAAAAAACCCAAACTTTGGGCGTAAAAAACTACCCCCTCGGGCGCGCCGTTTGAACCCAAAATTTACCCCCGGTGTTAAAATATACGGATCTAGGTGTAAAAAAAATTTCGTGGTCAACGGCCACCCGCGGGGCGCGGTTCTCGTGGTTCTTACAACTCGTGGTGGTTCTCATTTTAGCCATCCCCTATATATATATATATATATATATATATATATATATAGGGAGAAGATCATGCGAGAACCACCTCTTATTGCGAGAACCGCGAGAACCAATGTGAACACAACCAAAAATGCCTAAAAATAGCTAAAAATCACACAATTTTTTTTAATATTTTTATATAAAAATCGCTACTTTTCGAAGCAAAAAAAAAAAAAAAAAAATTTTGGCCACTAAAAGTAGCAATTTGAGCATAAAAAATATTAAAAAAAAATTTAGATTTTTTTTTTATTTTTTTAGATTTTTTAAAGATTTTTTTAGGTTTTTTGGGGGTTTAGTTTTTAGCATTTTAGCTTGGGGGGGTGGGGTTAGGTTTTTTTTTAGGTTTTTTGGGGGTTTTAGTTTTTAGCATTTAGCTTGGGGGGGGGGGGTTTAGGTTTTTTTTTGGGGGGGGGGGGGGTGGGGTTAGGTTTTTTTAGGTTTTTTTTAGCTATTTTAGGTTGTTTTCACATTGGTTCTCGCGGTTCTCGCAATAAATGGAGTTCTCGCATGAGCCCCTCCCTATATATATATAGTGTGAGGTTCATTGGGGAACACTAAAAAAGTGGGGAACAGTGGGGAACCAACTCAAACAAACTCCGATTGGACTCATTCCAGTGGCGTTGGAACCGGCTCATCGAACCCTAACTAGGATCTCTTAACCCTAAACCCTATATATATGAATGTATGTAAGCACGAAGAAGAATCTATTGTTCATAAAAGAATTTATGGGGCTTGTGTATATATATATACGGCTTCAATATGTTCGAATATTTACTTTACTAATGGTGTGCATTAAGAATGAAATGTAATGCAGGTACATTATGGTTGTCTCATCGAAGATTAGACAACCGGATGAAATGCTTGAATTTAGAAAGATAACGGAACGGAAAGTATACGAGGATAGAACATGACGAGACTCCATAATTATGAATTTACATTATATATACATAATGCGTACTAATGTTGCGAATGTATGTGGTGAGTGCAGGTTGTACAAAATTTTGGATTAACATCATGAAGGGCAAGTGATCGGTGATCGAGTTAAAGAGACACGGATTGTACGGATTGAGTGGTTATGAAATCTGTATTTGTATGGTATAACCGATACAGTAATGACGGATAAACGATGTAATTCTTTTAAAGAAGTGTTTTTAAATGACTTTCAAGTATAAAGGAATATTTTAAGAAAGAAATTTTGTGGTACGTATTTTCCGCTCCGTCTTTTCAGTTAGATCGTGTTAGGGGTCTTACAAGTTTGTATCAAAGCCTAGGTTTGAGTGAAATCAAGTACAAATAAGTGAGTACTTGAACTCAAACCCGTGTGCTCTTGTGATTAGTGACCCGTACAATCCGAGACTCGTTCAAGACCGAAAGGTAAAATTTAATACAAGTAAATATGTGTGATGATACTAACAATGATGAATGTTGTAAGGTTAGCTTGTTGGACAATCAGGATGTTTCGCAGTCGCGGGCTAGTATGAAGGTTAAGGCGTGTGATAAGTCAGGCAAACGGACCTCAGGTACACAAATTTTAAATTTGGTAAGTACTAGTATTTAGCATACATTTAAATACGAGGGTGTAATCCTAGAAGGATTCAAATGAGTGTGGCATGAACTTAAGACCGGTTCCCTGGATATAAAGTAATGATTCTCATGAAGGCACGAGACTAGTATGTGGATTGCACGCCTGGCCAGTGTGCAAGAAGCATAGGACGCTCGTGAGACCATGAAAATCATCATATGTATGTCCGGACGAATTGGGAAATAGGGGTCGTGCGGAATGGAAGGGGTCCAACGATTCTTCAAGAATCGGGTCTAATATAAGAAAGAAAGAAAGATAAGAATGAAAAAGTTTGAATTCGTAAGTAAGTACGGATCAAACAAGTAAGAATGAATGGTAAGAATGAAGATGTTTGAATCCGTAAGTAAGTACGGATCAAACAAGTAAGAATGAATGGTAAGAATGAAGATGTTTGAATCCGTAAGTAAGTACGAATCAAACAAGTACGAATGAAAGTAGGGAATGAAGAGTATGGATGAAAAATAAACCCGTAGATGAGTACGGGTAAAAACATGTATGAACACGTTTGGGTACGATTATAGCCAACTGTTAAAAAATGTGAATAAGAATGTAAGTACGGATTGAGTTTCTAAAAAGTCAAAAGAAGATGATGATATTGTTAGTTAGAAGGCAAGTAATGTTAATATAACATGAAAGGTTCGATAACTATAAAAGACCGTCGAAAGTTGTTGTCATAATGAATAAACCTATATGTATTGTGTAACAACCCGACTTTTGAAAGTCAAAGTCATAGGAAGAAAAGATTGCTAATTGTGATCTGTCACTCCTTGCTTAATTATTGACTGTACTTCTCGACTTGTAATCGATACTCTAATTTAAGTTACTTTAGTTGTATTATGTGGAGTACATGTTAATAAATTGCAGTTTAATCGCTAATCGACTTATCGCTAATCGCATCGCTATCGCATCGCAACTCGAATTATGTGTTCTGGATATTGTTTTACGTGTGTGTGCTATTATGTGTTACTTGTGCATGTTATGTTTATGTTGAGGTGATTAATCGCAAACACAATCGCAAATCTATCGCAACGCAATCTCATCGCAAACTCGAGATTCAATGATTATATTTATGGAATTTAGTATTTAGGTTATTTGTGTAACTAATGGGTAATACTATCGCACCGCTTACTCGCAACGCTCAACGCATGAAACGAAACATCGAAACGCGACTCGCCGGAGACATTCGACCGAATCACCATTCGATAGAATGGTCATCCATCTGGATGACCATCCGATCGGATGGCCATCCGATCGGACTGTCCTCCGATCCGTCACCTGCACCGCCTTTCCTCTTTTGGCATCTATAAATAGCACCTGTTAGATCACTTGAACAGTGATGTGACAGCTCTGGTGCGAACCTTCGACTTCTCAGCCTCTTTTCTCTCGATTCTCGCGATTCTTGTAAGTTTCTACTCCAAATCTTGTACTTCTTTGATCTTCACACACTTCTTCATCTTTTCAACATCAAATCTTCACTTTTAACCATGAAATCGACTGATTTGGGGTGTTCTAGGATGATGTCATCATGGGGTTCTTATGAACTTCAAGACTTGACCTCATTCCACCAAGAACAACACAGATCTAAGAGATTTCAACATGTTTAAACACTGATTTCGCATAAATCTAAACATTTTCAAGATTAAAAGGATTGAAAGATGATTTCATAACTTTCTTTCAACTCTTTTACACTCATGCACTCAAAACCGATAGAATCGGAGCTCATTCAGGCCTTCCACTCATTCCCTAGTAATGTGTCAGTCTGAGATATGATTCCTATCAATGAGATAACCGACTTAGCGGGTTGAACACGAACAACCGTCAAGAACAGTTAACTGGTCAGAATGAGGTGATTCCCATCCAATCGGATAACCTGGACTTGAGGGAATTGCCGTTGTTTAACATGTTGTCATACCGTCTCGATCAAACCACAAAATTTCAAACTTAACAAATTTCAAAACGAGCAAGTCACCAAACGGACTATCGTCCGATCAGATTGCCATCCGATCGAACGACAATCCGATCGGATGACTCGTGGTCTCAAACACTTGAACTTTTTACAACTTCCAATACATATCAGTTTCCAGCGAATGGCCATCCGATCGGATGACCATCCAATTGAATGACCATCCTGCTGTGAACTGGTTCTCTCAGAAATATCTCACCTGGAACGGATTGCCATCCAGGCGAACGGCCCTCCGACCGGACGACCGTTCGATCGAACGACCTGAAAGGTAGAGATACTTCTCTGATTTTAAAATGCTAGAGCGAAAACTTCAAAGTCACATCATACACAAACACATCCATCCGAAACGAATGGTAAACCGACAGAATGGCCATCCGACCGGATGACCATCCGTCCGAATTGCCATCCGATCGGATAACCCTTCGTCACCCAGTCACTCGCACCGTTTAACGCACCATCCATCACTTATGCTATCATTCTGTAATCAGGATTACTCTAGCGCTCCCTTCAATCCAACCACAAATAGTGTTTAATCGCTACCATCTCTATGAGTATACTCGATCCATTATTCTTTGTCTTTATACGAAACCCGTTTACAACATACTCTGTTTAAACGTTCGAATCCTAATCTACCACACTACTTTTAAAAACTACCTTATATAATTATGTACATCTCCACTTTGATTTATTTAAAGCTGTTTAAACTCACTTTGTCTTACACACATACGTACACGTTTTTTTTTATCTCAATCATTTTCGGCAAAAGGACTCTTTTACAAACCTATCTTTTTGTTCTTCAAATTTCATACTTTCAAAACGTCTCAAACTTCAAAGCCTCAATTTTAAACAATCATCTTCTGTTTGCCAAAACCCTTTCAAGTCTTCCTTCTGAATAAATTTCGGGACGAAATTTCCTAAAGGAGGGGAGACTGTAACGCTCCGCGTTTTCATACATTTCCATATTTAGAAACCATTGTTCATATTCCTATTTTTGGAAACTTTATATCCTAGTATTCGACGTTTCGTTTTAATCGTCGAAAAATCCTGATCTTTAATCTAATTCGTTATAAAAATGGGTATTTATTCATGGTTTAATTAATTAGATTAATTGATTTTACTATTTAAAAGTTTATTTTTATAATAATCTAGTTAGTCTTGTTAAATTTTAAAGTTAGGAAAGGATATAAACTAACCCGGTTAATTTAATTGTAAATATTAGTTCTTTTAGAAAATACGTATAACCTAGTTAGTTTGGTCAACTATGTTATATAACTTAAACCAAGTTGATTTAGCTAATTTATTTAAATCTTTCCAAGTTAAGGGGCTAGAATGGTATTTTCCTAAAACTAGAATGCAACAAAACTTTTCACCCCTCTCGTTTATATGAGCAGTCACCACACACTCCCAAACCCTAACTTCTTCTTCTACAATCTTATACTCACAGACAAAGGGGGGCCATGTCTCTTTCTTCATCTAGAGCTCCTTCAAACCCACAACCCACCTGCAACACCCCCCTCGGATCCCCTGTAGCCGACAACCACACCCCCTTCTTCCCTCGAGCCACTGGACGGCCGACCACCACCACTACTGGTGGCGGCGGCGATGGCACTCAGCGGCGAGTAGCGCAGAGAAGAGAGAGAGAGATAGAGAGATAGAGAGAGAGAGAGAGAGCAGACGGCGGCGGTGACAGACGCAACGGCGGCGGTGACGGTGGCGCGACCACTGTAGCGGCGGCGACGGGAAGGTGGGTTCAGCTCTGATTGGTTTTCGTTTCAGGTCAGTCGGTTCAGTCCCGGTTCCGTTCAGACTTTGTTTTGACTTCATTCGATTCAAGTTGCGTGCAGATGGTTTCGTTTCGGATTATGACCAGTCTCGGTTCAGCTTTGGGTCTCGATTCGGTTCCCATCTGGTTATCAGTCGACTCGGTTCTTTGTGGTTCGAGTTCCGTTTCCAGATTTGGTCGGGCTTCCGTCGGGTCAACAGAAGTCCACGGCTGGTCAACAGTCATACTTGTCCGGTTCAGTTTCGTGTTCATTCTGGTTCCATCAACGGACTAGCTCGGTTCAGTTTTGACTCGGTCAAACCGAGTCAATTTGGTCAAACTGGTCAACTGTCGATCCAATACTCGGTATGATCTTAAACGACGTCAATATTTTTATTATTATTGTTCATGTATGTTTAGTTGCTTGAAACTTGTATAAAACTCGTATAGAACTCGTTTAGTTACGTGAAACTTGTATAAAACTCATGTAAACCCATATACGTTTTCGTTATAAAACTTGTAGTTGATTGTTGAATTTTGACAAATAAATCGACAACATGTGTTGTTGGGATCGTCCAAAAATAGAGGAAACTCTGCCCGTTTTTCGTAAAATTCCGTAAAACAAAACGTGTAAATTTTGTAAAACGAAACCTATCAATTCGGCTATTTTTTATGAAATAGATATAAAGGCGTAATTATTTTTATTTTTGGACAACCTTTCAATAATACTTTTGAAAGAATTAATTTAGAAATATTACTAAAACTATATAAAATATATACATATATAAATTTATATATATATATATACACATTTATATCAACTAGATACTTTAATTCCAATTCAAATCCTCTGTCATAATTCCGTTACTCATGCACCATCGTTTACCCATATAGGGTGACCTTGGTGTTCCATCCTCCTGAACTTATACACTCGTCAACACTTGGATAATCGGAAGACTTAGCAATTTGTGAGTATACTCGTATTCCCCTTTTTACTTTTAACACTTTTGGGGTGTAACATGTTTACTTATAAAAAACTTACACATGAACATTTTGCTTAAACACATGAACATTCCTATAACATGCTTGTATATGTGATTGCTTGATACTTTAAACTTGGGTGAAACTTTATGTGTTGAACTTATCATTAACTTCGTACGAGCCTAACCGTGACATATGTAGCGCTATAGGATTGACGACCCGCCCGTAGACTTGTGGTTATGTCATGAGCATCTTGCGTCTCATTTGGTTTGATATGTTAGACACATGCCATATTTATTGTTTATCTTGAATCACATGCTTGCTATGAGGAATTGTTTAAAACTTATCTTTTGTTATGTACGTACCAAACTTGTATACTCGCCTTTGCTCTTGCATTGAATTGTATTTTAAACATGTTACAGGTTGATGATGACGATGCTATGAAAAGAAGTAGCGTTGATGCCTAGATACACATATAGACGTTTAGGTTTAATATGTTGTATCAATTTTTGCCTATGTTGTTATGTATTCCTTTTGGAACTTGTTGTTATTTGAGTTTATGTAATGTTGACAATTTGAAGTTATGAAATGAAATGGGAATTATTTAAATATTGTCACAAATAGCGTTATGATGTCTCTAGCAATCTTCACACTTCGTCTCATCCCGATGTTTCCGCCATTGGTTGGGGTGTGACAGATTGGTATTAGAGCCATAACTATAGGGAATTAGGAAAAGTAGGAATGCTTTTACCTAGTCTATAGTTTTAGAGCTTTATTCGTATGTTTTACTTGAAACTACTTGCATGCTATCTTATTTGCTTTTATTTATTCTCTTTTGATCTTGTAAGCACATGTGTCACTTATGTGTTAACACTTGACATACTATACTTGTTTTTATTATGTGTTAATACTTGTTTCATCGTTTTATCCTTTATGTGTATTCTTGACATACTTTTTTTTTGCGTTAATATTTGTTTCATCATTCCACTTTTATTGTACTATTCCTGACATGTTATACTTGTTTGTTTAATCTTTAATATACGTTTTTCCTCATACATTTTACTCGACTATTCTAAATTCGTAAACACTCGTAATACATAAACGAGACGACTTCACCAAAATAGGCGTGAAACCCACAATTTGGTGAACAACTCTCAATCCATCTACTTTTCTTTTACATGAAATTCACCATCAAGTTAGGAGTGAAATCCTCACCATGATGGAGAAATTCAAATTTCAAATTCTAGTGGACCCTCGTCAAGTGTTGAAATTAAATTTTGACCCGACGAGTACCAACCACACTTAGGATACGAAATCGTCAAGTTAGGGGTGAAACCCGCACCTTGACGACTAGTTCCACTCCTTGATTTTCATTAATCCCGCCAAGTCTCGAAATTTCAATTGATTTGGGGACATGTAGTAACCGGAAGGGTAAATACCGTTAACCGACTTGTCGGCGAGAGTATTTCACCTATTAGGCCAAAGCATGCTCCTCAAACTCGAAAGATTTTTCGACCAGTTTGGTTAGTCAAAGTTCCGTTTTAGAACCATCCCAAATTTTAATCAAACATATGTTATATTATTTGTTTTATACGATGCAATCTTTCAAATACGAATTTACTTTCGGTATTTTCTCCTCACACACACCCAACATATTAAATCCTTTTCACTCATTTATACATATGCATGTTTTCATATAATTTAAATTCGTATTCCTTGTAACGACGAGTGGGGACATATCATCGAGATAGGAGTGATTTCCTTACCTTGACGATTAACTCCACTCCCATTTTCTTAAAAACGACCTCACCAACGAGTTAGGGGTGATTCCCTTACCTAGGTGATCGTTACCAAAACGTCTCTTCCAAATATCTTATTATGCAAACTCGATCATGTTTTCTACTTAAATTAGTTATCGTTATTCAAAATACATACGTATACGTATACAAAATACATTGTTTCATCAAGCGTACTTTCTATCCTACAATTTATTTTCAACTCATATACACGAGATTCTTAATCATATCTTAAACGTTTTACTACACAAATTTCCAAACCTTACGAAATGCTACCTATCAATTTAATCAGTCCAATGAAACTCTTGCCCATGAACTTCATCTTCGACTTAATCACTAAAATATGCTCGCATTATATCGTCATTTTAGAGACTTCCATTCTTAATTGAAACCAAACCAACCTTTCTCAATTACATATAGGATCTTATAAATATTATAAGATCGTTTTACCTAAGACTATTTTCAACAACAACAAATCATTTGATAAATTTTTTTAGGATCGACGTTTTCACAAGAACCTCCAAAATTCAAAATTTCTTGTTTGGGTGCAAATGAAGCGAACTTATTATTTTCGAAAACTTTTCTACACCGCTTAAGTCGTCATTCAAATCTCAAAACACGTGGGCAAAAAGACTTCATGGAGACCGATGACCTCCAATAAATGTAAACTCTTTTAAAACAAAAGTAGCATTTCCATTCATTACAAAATACATTATGCTTAACCAGTGAGTACTTTATATCCTCCTACATATGAAAACTATATTCTACCTTTCAAACCAAACCCAATCTAATTTTGATTCGATGAACACAATGTTTCGTTTAAAGAACTATACATGCATATCATCATACACGTTTTAGTCGTTGCATCGCGGCATTTTCATTTATATCGTTCGTACTTACATGCTCAACCTCTTGAGCACTTTTACTTGCTTAACTTTGTTATGTTTCAATTAATACTATATACGCAATCATTAGTATTCGTACTCACACTCACACTCATATTCATAACAATACATTTTATGCTTATACTTATAATCGTATTCATACTTATACTCATATATTTCATGTTTTTTTACCTATACTCATATGTTTCATGTTTTTACTTATACACATACGTTGCATGCTTATACGTATACATATACTACCCGTACGTGTTATGTTGATACACATACTTGCGTGCTTATTCATATTTAAACTTATACTTATGCTCATACTTTCGTTCATACTCATGATCCATACATTCGTACCCGTACGCGAGCGTAATCCGAGTGATTCGCTTACGTGGGTCCTATACATACTTAAGCATGGACTTGCTTACATACTTTATTCTTATATGCACACATTCTTATTTTTTTAGTGTACCTACCCAAATTCATACACAACTAGTACAAGCTATGCGGATCATGCGACGATCAATATAATCACGGGTGCACACAGGATTATAGTGATAGGCGTATGAGAACCATAGAGTGTACTACTGTGTATGGTCAGACACGGAACGTAACATGACACCGAATACGAAACGGACGTAATGTGGTCAAAACATGGTGGATACGACGCTGGTACTTCCTATATATAAGTGTTTTCACCACATTACCAAACTTTCGTAAAACGTGTCATGAGAAATTCAGTGTTTTACAGACCTATTTAGACCTAATACAACTTTAGACAACTCACAAACGCATTATATCCGATTATCCACGACGAGACCTCATCCCTAACACTACGTTCGTCTATCCAATGCTTCTGTTATTCAGTTATACTTGTATTCGTTTGTTAAATGTCAGCCGCTCACTTTTTACCTCCCATTATTCTCCATTATTCTTTGTCTTTATACGAAACCCGTTTACAACATACTCTGTTTAAACGTTCGAATCCTAATCTACCACACTACTTTTAAAAACTACCTTCTATAATTATGTACATCTCCACTTTGAATTATTTAAAGTTGTTTAAACTCACTTTGTCTTACACACATACGTACGCGTTTTTTTTATCTCAATCATTTTCGACAAAAGGACTCTTTTACAAACCTATCTTTTTGTTCTTCAAATTTCATACTTTCAAAACGTCTCAAACTTCAAAGCCTCAATTTTAAACAATCATCTTCTGTTTGCCAAAACCCTTTCAAGTCTTCCTTCTGAATAAATTTCGGGACAAAATTTCCTAAAGGAGGGGAGACTGTAACGCTCCGCGTTTTCATACATTTCCATATTTAGAAACCATTGTTCATATTCCTATTTTTGGAAACTTTATATCATAGTATTCGACGTTTCGTTTTAATCGTCGAAAAATCCTGATCTTTAATCTAATTCGTTATAAAAATGGGTATTTATTCATGGTTTAATTAATTAGATTAATTGATTTTACTATTTAAAAGTTTATTTTTATAATAATCTAGTTAGTCTTGTTAAATTTTAAAGTTAGGAAAGGATATAAACTAACCCGGTTAATTTAATTGTAAATATTAGTTCTTTTAGAAAATACGTATAACCTAGTTAGTTTGGTCAACTATGTTATATAACTTAAACCAAGTTGATTTAGCTAATTTATTTAAATCTTTCCAAGTTAAGGGGCTAGAATGGTATTTTCCTAAAACTAGAATGCAACAAAACCCTTCACCCCTCTCGTTTATATGAGCAGTCACCACACACTCCCAAACCCTAACTTCTTCTTCTACAATCTTATACTCACAGACAAAGGGGGGCCATGTCTCTTTCTTCATCTAGAGCTCCTTCAAACCCACAACCCACCTGCAACACCCCCCTCGGATCCCCTGTAGCCGACAACCACACCCCCTTCTTCCCTCGAGCCACTGGACGGCCGACCACCACCACTACTGGTGGCGGCGGCGATGGCACTCAGCGGCGAGCAGCGCAGAGAAGAGAGAGAGAAAGATAGAGAGAGAGAGAGAGAGAGAGCAGACGGCGGCGGTGACAGACGCAACGGCGGCGGTGACGGTGGCGCGACCACTGTAGCGGCGGCGACGGCAAGGTGGGTTCAGCTCCGATTGGTTTTCGTTTCAGGTCAGTCGGTTCAGTCCCGGTTCCGTTCAGACTTTGTTTTGACTTCATTCGATTCAAGTTGCGTGTAGATGGTTTCGTTTCGGATTATAACCAGTCTCGGTTCAGCTTTGGGTCTCGATTCGGTTCCCATCTGGTTATCAGTCGACTCGGTTCTTTGTGGTTCGAGTTCCGTTTCCAGATTTGGTCGGGCTTCCGTCGGGTCAACAGAAGTCCACGGCTGGTCAACAGTCATACTTGTCCGGTTCAGTTTCATGTTCATTCTGGTTCCGTCAACGGACTAGCTCGGTTCAGTTTTGACTCGGTCAAACCGAGTCAATTTGGTCAAGCTGGTCAATTGTCGATCCAATACTCGGTATGATCTTAAACGACGTCAATATTTTTATTATTATTGTTCATGTATGTTTAGTTGCTTGAAACTTGTATAAAACTCGTATAGAACACGTTTAGTTACGTGAAACTTGTATAAAACTCATGTAAACCCATATATGTTTTCGTTATAAAACTTGTAGTTGATTGTTGAATTTTGACAAATAAATCGACAACATGTGTTGTTGGGATCGTCCAAAAATAGAGGAAACTCTGCCCGTTTTTCGTAAAATTCCGTAAAACAAAACGTGTAAATTTTGTAAAACGAAACCTATCAATTCGGCTAATTTTTATGAAATAGATATAAAGGCATAATTATTTTTATTTTTGGACAACCTTTCAATAATACTTTTGAAAGAATTAATTTAGAAATATTACTAAAACTATATAAAATATATACATATATAAATTTATATATATATATACACATTTATACCAACTAGATACTTTAATTCCAATTCAAATCCTCTGTCATAATTCCGTTACTCATGCACCATCGTTTACCCATATAGGGTGACCTTGGTGTTCCATCCTCCTGAACTTATACACTCGTCAACACTTGGATAATCGGAAGACTTAGCAATTTGTGAGTATACTCGTATTCCCCTTTTTACTTTTAACACTTTTGGGGTGTAACATGTTTACTTATAAAAAACTTACACATGAACATTTTGCTTAAACACATGAACATTCCTATAACATGCTTGTATATGTGATTGCTTGATACTTTAAACTTGGGTGAAACTTTATGTGTTGAACTTATCATTAACTTCGTACGAGCCTAACCGTGACATATGTAGCGCTATAGGATTGACGACCCGCCCGTAGACTTGTGGTTATGTCATGAGCATCCTGCGTCTCATTTGGTTTGATATGTTAGACACATGCCATATTTATTGTTTATCTTGAATCACATGCTTGCTATGAGGAATTGTTTAAAACTTATCTTTTGTTATGTACGTACCAAACTTGTATACTCGCCTTTGCTCTTGCATTGAATTGTATTTTAAACATGTTACAGGTTGATGATGACGATGCTATGAAAAGAAGTAGCGTTGATGCCTAGATACACATATAGACGTTTAGGTTTAATATGTTGTATCAATTTTTGCCTATGTTGTTATGTATTCCTTTTGGAACTTTTTGTTATTTGAGTTTATGTAATGTTGACAATTTGAAGTTATGAAATGAAATGGGAATTATTTAAATATTGTCACAAATAGCGTTATGATGTCTCTAGCAATCTTCACACTTCGTCTCATCCCGATGTTTCCGCCATTGGTTGGGGTATGACAACATGTCACAGTGGTGATATGTGTTGCGCATTCTACAACTCACAGTCACATCTGTGCATATTTCATTGTCGATAACCTACTTGCTTCACATTATACATGTTACATGCTGGTTATGCATAAATTCACTTTCGCTACTATTATACTATCAAACTTGTATGCTCACCTTTACACTATGTGTATTGACTTTTACTTTAACGTATGTGACAGGTGTTTAGGATGTTTGCTCTACTTGCTGGAATCAAGGTAGGATGGAGTCTAGAAACAAATCTAATAAAATCTGAGTTGTCGGAACTTTTTATCTGTCTTTGAGAAAACAATGTCTGTAATAACTGCTTTTATTTGATATATTATGGTATGAGACATAATGCTAAATATCCGGTAATTTTAGTTGTTATGGATTTCTCTTGTACAATCTGCTTCGCTCAGTGCCGCGCCCTGATGTTTCCGCCATCGGTTGGGGTGTGACATATTGTGTAAAAGAATTTTTGAATAAAGCTATGAAATAACTTTTTGTAAGTATGTTCGAACTGAAAGTGAGTACAACACGTACTATGAGATTTGTATACAATAAGTGCTTAGTGGCGGTTGACTTTGGAAAGTCAAATTGCAGACGTTGGTAAATAATTATTTACAAATTTTGAAAGTATTACGTAATAAATGCAATGTGTAAAGTAGGATTGTAACAACCCGACTTTTCAAGTCAAAGTCAAAGTCAAGTCAAAGTCAAGTCAAATTCAAAGTCAAGACATGTCATTATTCAGATCTGTTATTTCTTGCTTAATAATCTAACCCATCGCAGTAACCAATGTGAACTATTTTAGATGATATTACAAACTATGTTTTACAATGCTTATTCAAAACGTAGTTATCGCATGCTAAACGCTATTTAGAAACACATACTATTTAAACGCACTTTATCGCATTGTTACTATCGCTATCACAACGCATCGCAACTCGAAACGCAGTTATTGGTATTGTTCTATGTGTGTGTTATTATGTTCTTTACTTGTGTGTGCCTCATATATGTTTTGGGATGTTAATCGCAAAGGCAATCGCAACTCTATCGCATCGCAATCCCAACGCAACACGAAACACGAATTTACTTTATGCATATTATTATGAGTTATGTTATTTGTGTAACTACTTGTTTAAATGTTATGTGGTTATCTCATCGCAACGCTCACTCGCAACTCGCTTAAACGCAACGCAACGCAACGCTTAACGCACGAAACGAAAGTCAGAAACCAACAAAACGCAACTTGGCTGGTTGAATGACCAACCGATCGAATGGACATCCGACCGGATGACCATCCGATCGGATGGCCATCCGATCGACTCGCCATCTGACACCACACTTACACCGCCTTTCTCCCTCTCTCACCCTATAAATACTCACCTGTCACATCACTATTCACTGATGTGACAGCTCTATCCGACCCAAACGCTCTCAGTCATTCTCAAGCACTTTTCTCTCGATCCAAGGCTATTTCATAAGTATTTCATCCTAAATGTTGTACTTCCATCATCACCAGACACTCTCTCATCATTTTCTCCTCAAATCTTACGTTATCACCATGAAATCACCCGGTTTGGACTGGTTGAAGGTGACGTCATCACGGTTTCTTATGCAAATTGTGGTATGGCATCATCTCATCAAGGTTTGTTCAGATCTGGAGGATTTCTACGCGATTTAACAGAAATCCCAATTAGATTTCAACACTACTTCACTGATTTCAAACTTTCTTTCAACTCTTTTACACTCTTCTACTCAAAATCGATGGAAACTAGACCCAATCTGACTTTAGACTCGTTCCTTAGTCTATAGCCGGCTTGAAAATGGATTTCCACCAGAGAGATGACCGATTCACGGGTTGAACATAAAACACCATCAAAGGACAGTTAAGTTGGATCGAATGGGGTGATTCCCATCCGATCGGCTGAGCTGGACTTGGTGTGGGTTCCCGTTGTTTGAAACGTCATCACGCCGTCTCCGTTAAAACTTTCAACTTAGAAAACTTTGTGAGATTTTCAAACATCAGCTCACCAATCGAGCGGCCATCCGATCGAATGACCATTCGGTCAGGTGACTTGTTCCTTACAACTTTCAAAACTTAAACAATTTTGCTCAAACTTCAAACTATCAAAATCCCCAATCGAGTAGCCATCCGACCGAATGGCCATCCGTCAGGATGACCATCCGACCGGATGACTTGATTTATACTACAACAAAAACTTCAAAAGTTTCAAAACAAATTACAAACACACTCACCCAATAGAATGACCAACCATCCAAATGGTCATCCGTCCGGATGGCCATCCGATCGGCTCAGCATTCGACGCTCAACTCACCATTTACACGCTGCTCAACGCTTACGCTATCGTTCTGTACTCAGGCTAATCTCCAAGCGCTCCCTTCAATCCAAGGCTGTGTTTAATTACTAAACACATACTGTTAGTATACTCGAACCCTTTTTTCTTAACTCACTTTTAGGTGTTACATACGTTCTCTATATCAAATCACAACAACACACAACGCAAACACTTTTAACGCTAACCGCCCTCGCATGTTGTACGTGACTCGATGAATGCTTGTATGTTATGTTTACATAGTGATTATTTGCCTGACACCTTAGCAACGATAGTACTATAGTTTGGACTCAGCACCTGTCGTGGACATGGGTTGTTAAGGGTTTTACTTCACATGGTCACAGTGGTGATAATGTGTTGTGCATTCTACAACTCGCAGTCATGTCAGTTGCATACTTCATTGTCGATAGCTTACTTGCTTCACACCTCTACGTGTTACATGCTGGTTATGCATAAACGTTTTCGCTATACTATATACTATGCAAACTTGTGTACTCACCTTTACACTTTGTGTATTGACTATCATTTTAACGTATGTGACGGGTTGATTAGGATGCTTTGCTTGCTATGCTATGGTGAATAAGCTAGGAGGTCTAGAAACAAACTAAATAAATCTGAGTTGTCGGAACAGTGTTTTGTTTATGAGACAATTATCTGTAATAACTGTTGATGCTTTATATGTTTATGGTATGGGACATGAACATTAAATATATTGTCACTTAATAGTTGTTATGGATTCTCTTGAACAATCTGTTTCGCTCAGTGCCACGCCCCGATGATTCCGCCATCGGTTGGGGTGTGACAAGGATACCCAGTAGTAAGGGATTGCGAAAGAACATAGGTGAATTAACACTGAATACAATGAAGAACCGAGTGGAAATGATAAGAATGGTAGAACACTTGATGAGTAAAGCTGGTAGAGATGGAAAAGGATGTGCACGAGTGGAAGCTCATCACATGGATGGATGAAGCCAATTTAGTTATGGCTTGAACTCATGAAGAAGTGGGCCAATCCGGGTCGCGGATCAATGATTTATGCAATAAAAGCAAGGTTAGTAAAATCTTTAGCTCGTGATTTTTTTGGTCAAAAATCACATAAGGATAATGTAACCAAATCTGATTTTTGTGAGGTTGGATGCTTGATTAAATGAGCAAGTGTATGAACAATTATCAAAATGAAATGACAATGAACACAAGGATTTATACGAGGAAAGACCCTTGATCAATGAATGATCTCCGGCATAAAAAACCTCGGATAGTGAAAACTATCACTATCAACTATATTGATAAAAAAAGGTTACAACTTTGGATGATATCAAGCTCAATACAATGAATTGCTAATGTGAAAGTGTGTGTGTTCACCAATGTTGATCAGAGAATTCGAATACAGGGTGTTGTGTCTAAAAATGTGAGCTTGATACCCCTTAAAAGATAAAAAATATCCTCGTAACAAACTATCCGAAAATCATGCGAGCTTCCCACGACCTTCTTCAACGGTTATGAGCCTCATGCACGTGCCAAAAATAGCATATTCATCCGAGATTCTCTCAATGACCTAGTCCACAAATACCTGCAAACATAAACAGAGAATACAAGGAACAATTGTTAAAACCATAAACAATAGTAAGGATCCTGGATCCTCAGACTCCCTGCATTATCCATTAAGGATCCGTGATCCAGGCCCAGTCTCAGGATAGATGATCCTTAGCATTGAATCCATGCCCTAACAATCGCCCCCAAAATATGAGGAATAAGATGTAACGAGATGAGTCATATTTCCGTTGAAATCCAATCACTCGTCGCCATAAAACTAGCTGTTGTAATCGGACTAGTCGTTATAGTCTGACGTCACCTGATAAGACTCCGCCTACAACTAACATCATTATAAATAGGATAGAGAGAGGATCATGATTCTTCATTTAAGTTGAAGATATTTCCTTTAAATATGAGCTGAACCTTTACAATCACCACAATCACCACCACCACATCATATTTCATCACCTATTCATGATCAACCACTAATAACATCACCTCACATTCAACAAACACCACCAACCACACAACCACCAGTTCATACTACTCCTGGATCGTCTGTTTTTAAAAATTTTCCACATATTCCAGAGAATATAGTTCTTGAACAGCTTGATGATTTTAGCTTTGTAAATGATGATCTTGTGAAGAAGTTGCAAAAGAAGGTGGATGAGATGTCAAGTGAGAAAAAGAAGTTAGAGGAACGTGTTAAGTCTGTTGAATATGAGAATTCATCTTTGCTGAAGAAGATTGAAGCTGATCAAGTCGACATTGATATTCTGAAAGTTCGAATAGCTGACTTGGAAGAAGAAAAGGCTCAAAGGGATGAGCAGAATGAGTACTTCAAGTTGAAAAATAAAGAGTTAGAAGCCAAGAATGCTAGAAAGGAACATGAAGAGTATATATTGAAGAAAGTATTGGAAGACTTGATTGGTAAGCCGATTGAATAGAGGTTTGAAGAGATTGAACTTGCGGAAGTTAGAGCAAGACGTGAAGCTGATAAAGAAGCTGAAATGAAAGATAAGGGTAAAAGTGTTCTAGTTGAAGATGATGTTCAAGTGACTGAAAGGCAAATTGTTCTAACTGAGCCTTGTCCATTAACTTCAGTATCTGGTGAGATTAATATTGAAGATGATGAAGAAGACGAAGATGATAATCTGAAAGATGATGCAGATGAAGTTTTTTTGTTAGTGCATATGTCTGTTGACTTCGTCTTGTATCGAGTCATGTAATAGATTAGATAGTCCAAGACATGTTGTACGAAATAATCAGGAAACAGGCCTGAACCAGCAGGTTTATGCGACCTGGCCAGTTCGTGCGAACCGGCCAGTTCATGCGACCTGGACATGTCTGGTTCGTGCGACATGGGTTTCCTATATATAGTGAGTCTTGGATCTTCATTTGTAACATTCTGATTCCGGTAGCGAAGCTCTGCTGAAGTGTCGCCAGATCTATAAACACTATCAAATCAATACAATCGACAGTTAAAGTGATTCTAAGGGTGTATCAAGCTGCTATAACATCAATACGTCTGATTCCGCCTTTTGTATTGATCGAGAACTCTTCTGATCGACTCATTTGATTGATTCACCGATCCTACAAGTGGTATCCGAGCTCAGGAGGAAGAGTTCTTACCATTTCAGCTTGTTTTCACGGATAAATCTGATTTCTACTCATTCTTCTACACTTTTTCTTCAAAATTTCAACCAATTTACGGTTAAAATGATCTGATTGTGTGATATAACACGTAAAACTGAGTTTTAATCAATCCTTGAACAAATCAGAACCTAATTCAACCTAAAACTTGATAAAAATTGACAAAAACATATCAGATCGTTCGACAAATCATCAGATCGTCTAAAGATTGGTCCAGATCATTTGAAAGTGGTTCAGATCGTGTGAAAACTTTCAGATCGCGTGAAAACAGGTCCAGTTTATTTGAACTATATTCCTCAGGTCGTACGGTTTGAACCAGTCCGTTTGGAAGTTGAATCAGTTCGCACGAAGTGGTCAAAACCGCTTGGAATTAAGTCAGGTCGTTTGAAATAGATCTTCAGGTCGTGTGAAACTAGGTCCAGGTCGTTTGGAGGTGAACCAGTTCGTGTGGGGTGAGTTATAAGCTACCAGGTCGTGTGAAACTTCTTCAGGTCGTGTGAAATATCACCAGGTCATTTGAATCAGGATTTTAAAGAACCAGCTCGCACAAGATTGCATGAAACCTCAACTCGTGTGAAATAACAGAACGTTTGTAAACTCAGCTCGTTTGAACAATCAGTCATTGTGAATTTTTAAAACCGAAACATGGATTCTGAATTTTACAACGCATTTGCTACCCCGATCACTATGGCTCAGAATGTGAACTTAGAAAATGAAATGGGCACCATGCAAAAACCGCCTAAGCTCATGAATATCGAGGAGTATAATGGATGGGAGGAACGTTTTGTAAATTGGGTTCAAGCGAATCACTTAGAGGCGTGGGAATGTGTTGAAGAACGATATGTTAGACCGATTGATGAATACGGAGAGATTGTTGCTATTAAAGATTTAGATGATAAAGAGAGAAATAAATACAAAAGTGAAAAGATGATGATCAGTATATTGCAACAAGCCATTAAGGAAGACATCTTGATCTTATTGCAACACAACGGAAGTGCACACTCAATGTGGAAAGCACTAAAAACGAAGTTTGTTGGAAGTTTAGACATGATCAAGAACAAAAAATCGCTTTTGAAGAAAGAATTTGATCTATTTCATGGATTGAAAACTGAAAACACCAAAATGATTATAGAAAGATATTGCAATTTGGTGGTTAACATGAAGCGATTGGATATCAAGAAAGATAGAGAAGAATGGGTGGAAAAGTTGGCCGATGCGTTGCCACAAGATGTTTGGGGCACGTATCTTATGATTTTGAAGAATAATGGTGAATTTGCGAATCTATCGCTGAGCAAGTTTATTGAAAAACTCGAAGTTCAAGAGATGGAACAACGGAAGATGGCGAAAATGAAGAATTCTAATGGTGAACAGGACATTGGTCTGTACTACAAAGGAAGTACAATTGATAAGACCAACATTGCACTAAAGATCGAAACTGCATTTAACGCAAACAATTCTTCTGGAGGGTCATCTCAAGGATCAAACAACAATAATGGATTCTCTTCATATCCATCATTTGATCCAAATTTTTCAGCAACCAATTCTAAACCGTAAAGCTCATACAACAATAATGGCCAAGTACTACAATGCAACATTGCATTACATCTTCAGAATGGTCAGAATTTCTCAGAAGAGGTTGCCAAAGGTAATATCTCTTTATTGGTGACCGTATTAGAGTCTTATGAAAGTTTGGTAGCCGGAATGATTGGTAATCCAATGTTGACCAAAGAGGATTATGATCAGATTGATGCTGAAGAGATGGAACTAATGGATATAAAGTGGTGTATGGCTAGTGTGTTGAGAAGAGCTGAGAAGTTTAAACAGATCACCGGAAGAGATGATTTCCATGATGCTGGAACTTCACCTTTAGGTTTTGATAAATCTAAAGTTACTTGTTTTCGTTGCAGGGAGAAGGGGCACTTTAAGCGAGAATGCACAAATCGCGAAGCAAGTGGAGCTCAAAATCCATTCGGCAACAATGATTATCATTGAAAAGCGATTTATCATCAAATTGCTCTACAGCCGCATCAACAACAATCGTTACAAACTTCACATGCTAGGAAGGATTTGATCGAAGAGCCATCAAAGAAAGCTTATCTAGTTCATCAAGAAGATGAAAGAATTCCAGAAGGTTTTAATTGGGATCATTATGATCCTAACAGAACTTCAGATTCTAAAGCATTTGTTGCTTAAATTTTTGAAGATTCAACTGCTGAAGATGAAATAGCGTATGCTTATTACGAATCTCAGCAATTCAGTTCTAAAAAGAAAGAAGAAGAACCAGTTTCAATAGAAGAGGCTTCAGAAAAAGCACCAATCTTTGATCAATCATCAGATGAAGATAGTGATGATGACAGTAAAGAAATTCGAAAACTTGAATATTATAAAAGAGAATTTTCACCTGATAGGTGTAATTTGTATTTTGCAGGTAAAATGGAAGAGATCAAAGAAAGACAAGCTGCGAAAAAGAAGAATCATAAGTCAGCAACTGTCAAAGAAAAGGTCAAACCTGAGGAAAATGTTTGAGTAGTAAAGAAGCAGGTTAAAGAAATTCCAGCTATCAAGGTTGAGAAGGAAGCAGATACTGAAAAGATACCTGAGAAGTGTGAAAATTGTGATACTGTGAAAAGGCACAACAACAAATTGATTCATAACATGAACAGACTGAAAAAATCTTATGATGTTTTAAACAAAGCCATAAATCAATATAACAAGTCAAGCAATGAACAAGAGATAGCTATGAAGACACTCAATGGAGCGTTCATGACGAAGCAGAAAATCATCAATCAGTACATTGAGAAATGTGCTGAACTTGAACAAAAATTGGAAACTCAGAGGATAGAAACTGAGAGGGTAAACAGATTATTGAAAAGTTATTCATGTGCTTCTTACGTGATTGACAGGATTTACCCTACAATAGAAGGTATGGAAGCGTTTGAAGAGAAGAAATCTGAAGTAAAGAATACTGGTAAGAAACATAGTACCAATTATACAAAGTGTCCACCGCCGCTTGAAGAAGGATATTCTCCACGAAATCTTAATTCGGAAAGAGTAAAAAAGGCAACCAATTTAAAGTGGGAATCTGAACCTTCAGATGGATTGCCAGACAACATTGACGTCACATTCACATCGTCTGACACTGATCATGAGTTTGAGTTAATAAAGAAAGTGGTCGATCAGGTGTTAGATAAAGATGAAATCGAGGAGTCAAAGCCAAAGTCAAAGTCTGACACTTCAAGTCCAACAGTTGAAAAGGACAAAAGGGTTTACAATAATGATTTTCTGATATCAAAAAATAATTTGAATTACGAAACATTCAAAGTAGCATATACTTTGAATGACTCAGACAAATTATATTCTGATGAAGAATTTCCAATAAGAGGTGTTAAAACTGAAATGATTAACAAGGTTTTCAAATTAACGGAAATTAATATTTCTGAAATAAAAGATGTAAATCTTACTGAAAAACCTAAAAAATACACTTCAAGAGTTCAACAAAGATTGAAGAAGAAAAAAGGTTACAGTTCTGGTTATGGATATCGAAAGAAACCAAACCATAACAGTAATTTCAAAAAGAAGGGATTGGGTTTTATTCCACCAGAAAATCATAAAAATGAGAAAATTTATAAACCAAAAACTATATTTGTTTCAGGAACATCTTCTGAAGAAGAAAAAGAGAATTTGTTCAGAAAGTAGACGAATAAAGAATTCCTTGCTAAGAAGCAAGAGGGAATGAAGAATGATGTTGCTCAGAAGAAGGAAATGAGAACCTGTTATCAATGTAAAAAAGTTGGGCACATTGCATGGAACTGTCCAATGACAACCAACATCAAACAGGAAGTTTCCTCTAAACTCAAAGAAAAAGTTGTTGATAAAACTGAACCACCAACTGAAAAATTTAAAATGTTTAAAAATTCAACATATGAAGTTGGTGAGTGTTCTAAAAGGTTTTACAAAAGAAGAGTGAATCTTAACAATCAAAAGTGGGTTGTTAAGAAATCAGATGTTAAATCTGGCGATGAGTTTGTTTCTTCGGAAGCAAAGGAGCCACTTTCTGGCGATGAATCTCACTCGTCAAAGTCAGAGGAGTCACAAGTTGAGCTAAAAAGTGATAATTCCGTTCCGACAATGGATGATGCAAATTTTCCACCATTGTCAAACGGAAACTTAAAGCAAAAAATTGGCAAAGTTGAGATTTCAAATCCATAGATACCTGAAGTCTGTTATTTTGTTTCTTTGTAACTATTTATGATCCGCCTGTGGATCTTATTACATTCCAGTCTGTATATTCTTTCGTCGAACACTCAGACATTATGGTTTGTAATAGTTTATTCACCAAGCCTTCTGCTGTGCTTTTATATTGTGTGTATTGACTATGATGATATTAACTACGTCACGATACTCCCCGCCGGGCCCACCGGTAATATGTGGAAATATCGGGGTGTGACAGGTTGGTATCAGAGCCAACATTGAGTGAATTAAACACTAACCTTTTGTGTTTAATCTCAATGACACAATAAGCACATTCCTTAGACTTCCGAGTCTAGGCTAATGACCTAGGATTTATTCTTGACCTTCCTTAAATTGTTTATATTATATCTACTTGTTTTGACAGCTTACCACTTGGAAAATGCCGCCACGAGTGAGAGGCAAAGGAAAAGGACCAATGCGTGGAGGGCCATAGGGCCACGCGTGACCCTCCTACCGACGTACCCCATCTGATTCACTCTCTGGCTCCGACTCACGGGACCATTGGAGTCCTAGCTTCGAGCCAGCAAGGCATTCTGTCTCACTAGGATACTCACCATCCGATCCTCCATACTTTGGATTACCCATTCCTCTTGAACCACAACATTCCCATCATTCACAGGGATCACATCACTCGAGCCAATCACACCACTCCTTTAACTCTCATCCTTTTCCTCACTCGGATTCTACCTACTCTCTAGCTCAGTTTAATCCCAGTGAATACGTCAACGGCTTTTTGGGTTTCAATCCTCTAGGACCCGAAGATCATTTCTCTCAAGAGATGGAAATGGAGGACGACCCGGACCCTGAAATGCAAACCGGAACACCGGGCCACCCTATTAGCATCTCGAGTGGTTCACCATATCAAGGATCGCCGTACCATGGGCCTGATTCGTATGTTGAAAAAATGGCTCAGTATGATTGGTTCTTTACCCCTTCATACCATAACTCTCCTGCCTAACCGCCTTTGGTTGAACCACAGCTTCAAGCTATTACCCCACCACCTTTACCAGTTGAGGAACCACCTCAACCTCCTCCTGAGCCGCCAAGGCGAAGGAGAAATGCTTGAATGTCTGTACGTGGGGGACCACGGTTCGCATCCCCTCATGGTTCAAGTTCTTACCCTCCTATTCCAAAGGACCCCCAAATGGGTGGACCCTCACACACGGTGCCGGAAGTCAACCCTCCACCAGTTTCTCATGCACCACTGCAGCCGCCTTTGGGTTTTGACAACCCGATCCTGACATACCCAGGTTCATCTGGGTATAATCCATCTGGATACCCATCGGATTATGGAAACCATGATCCATACCTTACAGCTGTTCAGTACAACACACTTTATCCTTCTTCTTACCCTCTAGTTTACCCAACTAGATATCTGGTACAGGGATACCAATACCCACAATATCATCAACCTCCCCCTCCCAACAAGAACAAACTCAAGTGATTCTGCAGAGGTTAGACCGGGTTGAACATGAAGCCCATGAAACTAAGAAGAAGCACAATGGTTTTCTCAAAGGTCTTGTGAACCTTATTAAAGGCAAGAAGAAGTAGGAAGTTGTTGTTCCATGTTGTATTGTCTTTCAATAAGTCCCTGCGAGGACATTATTTTAAATTCCATGTACCAAGTCCTTGCGTGGACTTACTTTTATTTTCTGTAGCCCCTGCGTGGGCAGTATGTTGTTTGCAAGTCCTGTTTAGGGCGTCGTTGTACTAGTTTCATGGTTTAATGAAGTTATTTTCGATTTTAAATATGTATTTTATTACATCATGCTATATCATTTCAAATTTATTTGATCTGCCAACAAATTTCTTAAAGGTATAACCTAGCCAAAATATTAAATGGCTATGACGGTACAACCTTTTTAAGATAATAACTCTCTGTTAACATCTGGAAATATGTTAACATTCTTGGCCGTGCGGTACGAGAAACCACACAAGCTTCCAAATGTACTTGGGTCCTTCCAAGTCACTTATATATAGCCTATATGATCAATGTAAATCATGGCTAATAAACATCAATGAGATGTATACACCAGAACATCCATTTGAGACGTATGCTTATAAGCAAAGGTGTAATAATGACAATGAAAGTTTTATTTTATAGACTTCTTGTCAAAAAGGCGACAAACTTTGTTCGACCCTTAAAGAAATCACTGATCCAAGAGATCAATGATCATAATCGTCCTTGTGACAAGGCCCTTGTGCCATCTAAATGTCCTGAGAGACGGGCCTTGTGCTAAATCAAAATGTCTTGCATGACATTGACAATTGTGATTTATATTCCCCTGTCTAATTAAATATAAAGAATTATATCTTATTGATTATTATTATTTTCTTAAAATGGTCTATATGGTTTAATAAAACTGTTTTGCTGAAATCGAGGATTACGTCGGCCATGTTGAGGATCAAGATAAGAAGATTGCCGATCTCCAGCAGACTGCTGTGCTTAAGGATCTTGCACTTGCTGATCTTCAGAAGGAACTCAAGGATACCAAGCAGAAAATGGCCAAGGTGCTGGTTAACTTTGATTATGAAAGGCAAGAGATCATGGATGATGCTAAAGTTTCTGCCGCCATAGCAATGTACAAAACCAAACTCCAAATGGCCTTGGAAGCTCAGGATCCTGCCTTCGACAAAGGCAACTGGGAGATTGAAGAATGGAAGGCAAGGCTGGCTGAATTGGGTGATGAAGAAGAGGCTGAGGAGATTCTGGCAATTGAGGCTAGTGGCAGCGGGTTGAAGGATAAAGCTGAGGATGCAGCGGCTGGTGGTGATGATGCAGCGAAGGTGTAGGCTGCACAATTGGGCGATGATGGATATATGTGCTGAGGCCGGAGCCCAATTTTTAGTTTGATGGTTGTTTTTGTGGTTGTGATGTTTAAGACAATTTCATGGGTTGTACTCTGAACAATAGGTTTTTAGGATTAAGGATCATGTATGATCCTTTGGACAATAGGCAGGATTGCAATTGGTGGAGGGATCCTCTGTTTGGGGGATGAAGCCATTGTGATCCTGCTGCCTTTATATTCCTGCACTACTTTTGAACTCATTATCATGGACACCCTTTACCTACCCCAGCGGACGGGCCACGTTTTGCTGGTAGAAGCTCGGGTAGGTAATTTTGACAACCTTTAAAGGGTTAGTCTTATGTTAATAAATAAAAACTTAACCTTTTGTCGCTTATCTTGTGTTGTTATCCTTTTTAGTATGTTATTTTCCAACTGTTATAATGTTCAATTTGTTTATACTTATCAAGCCTTGAAAAACTAGGAAAGATATCCAAAAAGTTTAGGATATGAACAAGGATCACATATCCCATAACAGATAAGTTTTAAAAAATGACATGATTTAAAATTTATATGTTCAGTTGTCAAGTATAAGGGTCATTTAAAAGAATAATAAATAAAATCCAAAGAGTTAAGGATCATACCTGAGGACCCAAGTTAGAATTCTAACCATAATAAGGATAACTATAAGATAAACCTTAGAGTGAAATAAGGATGAAGGATCCCTAACTGCCTACCTTTAAGGACCTGAAATAGAGCATAACTTGGGACTAAGCCAATATAAGAAAAGAGTTAGCAACTGGGGACAAGCCCAAGGATAACTGGGGACAAGCCCAAGGATAACTGGGGACGAGCCCAAGGATCGTATGTAAACTGGAGTATGGCCCTAACTGGCGACTATCCAAACTTAGTGACATGAAGATGCCAAAACCTTAGCTAACGTGAAAACGTTAGAAACCTTATGAACGGATGTATGGTACGTCTACCATTATACGTAGGATCCTAAGCATAGCCAGAACAATGGAATTATCAGCCCCTATAATGAGTACTGGTCCCAAAGCCTTGAACTATACCAGGATCATCGTGCGCTGCAGGCGGAATCTGGGGACAAGCCCAAATAACTGGGGTTAAACCCAAAGGACGGATTGCTTCTGTGGATAACCAATGTTGTGCTGAAGATACCTGAGCTTTCAAAACTTGAACTCACGTGAGAGATGGATAAAGGATACATGATCCTTATCCTTATATGAGAAAATAAAGAAATGAAATAGTTCAAGTTTAGGATATTACCTAAGTAAGGATCACCGATACTTTGAGGATCCTTTAAGGATATCCCTATCCTGAGGATCATCTGTGCCATGAGGATCCTGCTCACATGAAATATTTCTTCAAGTGGACAGCATTCCAAGCTCTTGGTAGCAAATCACCTTCCATGTTTAGCAATCTATATGCCCCCTTTCCTGCTTCAGCTTCAATCAAATAAGGGCCTTCCCATTTTGGAGCCAATTTTCCATCAGCAGGATTGGTGGTATTCTGAAATGCTTTCCTTAATACCATATCTCCAACTTGAAACCTCCTGATCCTGACATTTTTGTTGTAAGCACCAGCCATTCTTTGTTGATAACTGGCCATCCTGATCCTAGCCATATCCCTGATTTCTTCAATAGTATCCAAGTCTTGAGCCAGGTTTTCATCATTTTCCTCAGGATCACGGGTACTTGTTCTAGCAGTAGGAACCACCATTTCTGTTGGGATCACTGATTCTGCCCCAAACACCAAAGAGAATGGTGTTTGACCAGTAGCATTCTTAGGGGTTGTCCTGTCAGCCCAGAGCACATAGGGTAGCTCTTCTGCCCATTTTCCTTTCTTGGATCCAAGCTTTTTCTTCAAGTTGTTGATGATGATCTTGTTGGATGATTCTGCTTGACCATTAGCTTGTGGGTGGACTGGTGTTGATGTTATCATCTTAATCCCCCAGCTGTCACAAAAGTTAGTGGTTCTGCCCCCAATAAATTGGGAACCATTATCACATATAATCTCAGAAGGAATTCCAAATCTAGTTATAATATTTCTTTTAATGAAGGATATAACTTCCTTTTCTCTGACTTGGGCAAAAGCTTCAGCCTCTATCCACTTGGAGAAGTAATCAGTCATAGCTAACATGAATACTTTCCCACCAGGTGCCTTAGGGAGCTTACCAACTATATCCATACCCCATCTCATAAATGGCCAAGAGGAGGATATAGGATGCAATAATTCAGCTGGTTGATGAAGGATATTGCTGTGTCTCTGGCAAGGATCACATCTTCTGGCATACTCCACAGCATCTTTCTTCATGGTTGGCCAATAATATCCTGTCCTCAGGATCCTTGAAAATAAAGCCCTGCCCCCAGTGTGGTTTCCACAATCTCCTTCATGGAAGTCTTTTAAAACTTCCTGAACTTCAGGATCCTCAATGCATCTCAAGTATGGTCCTGCAAGAGATCGTCTATACAACATATTATTCATAATTGTGAATTGAGATACCTTAGATTTGAAAGCCCTAGGGTTTTCTCCTGTAGGAATCTCTCCATGTTGTAAGTATCTCATAATTGGTGAGATCCATGATCCGGATCCTGAATAGGATTGAGTATCCTCAGTGGGGATCATTGCAGAATTATTCCCTATCTCCATAGCCACATGATCCTCAATAGCTGGGGTTAGGATATGGATAATAGGGATCTTGATATCCTCTGGGATCTTCAAAGATGATCCTAAGTTAGCCAATGCATCAGCTTCTGTATTTTCTTCCCTTGGTACCTGTGACAAACTAAAGGAAACAAAAGAGAGTGCCAAACTTTTGACTATCTCCAAATATTTGGTTAGTTTTTCACCTTTAACAGCATATGATCCATTAAAGTGATTTGTAATTAACAAAGAATCTACATGTACCTCAAGATACCTGATCCCCATATGCTTTGCAATTTGCAAACCAGCAATTAAGGCTTCATATTCAGCCTCATTATTAGTGGTTTGGAACTCACAAGCTATAGAATGGGGTATTATGTCCCCCTGTGGCGATTTTAGTAGTATTCCAAGCCCTGTGCCTTTGACATTTGAGGATCCATCAGTGTGGAGTATCCAAGGATCCTTGGTCTCTTCTAGCTGCTGGACTTCTAACTCAGCTTCTTCTTGTAAATCACTACTGAAATCAGCCACAAAGTCAGCTAATGCTTGGGATTTGATAGCTGTCCTAGGCTCATATCTTATATCATAGGCACTCAGCTTTACTGCCCACTTAGCCATCCTTCCGGACATCTCTGGTTTCCTGAGGACATTCTTAATTGAAAAATTAGTTTTGACAATGATAACATGAGTTTCAAAATAATGTCTTAACTTGGTAGATGCCATTATTAATGCAAGGATAAGTTTTTCAAGGTGTGAGTACCTGGATTCGGCATCAAGTAAACTTTTACTTACATAATAAACGGGATGTTGTGTACCTTGATGATCCTTAACAAGGACCGCACTTACTGCTTTTGAGGATACTGCGAGATACAAGGATAACACTTCACCTTTTTCTGGTTTCATTAAAGCCGGGGCCGAGGATAGGTAATCTTTGAGGGCTTTTAAAGCATTTTCATGCTTCTCCGTCCACTCAAATTTCTTGTTCTTCCTTAGGATATCATAGAATTCTTTACATTTCTCGGAGGACTTGGATATGAATCTGTTCAAGGCTGCTATCCTTCCTGTTAATCTTTGAACATCCTTAGCATTGGCCGGAGATTTGATGTTCACTATTGCTTTGATTTGTTCCGGGCTAGCTTCGATGCCTCTCTTAGTCACCATGTATCCTAAGAATTTACCTGCTTTGACACCAAAATGACATTTTGAAGGATTAAGCTTCATATTATAGTTGTCAAGGATATCAAATGCTTCCTCCAAGTCTCGCAGGTGATCCTCAGCTTTTAAGGATTTCACCACCATATCGTCTATGTAGACCTCCATAGTTTGTCCAATCTGATCCTTGAACATCATATTCACCAGCCTTTGGTACGTTGCACCTGCATTTCTCAATCCAAACGGCATAGCAATATAGCAATATATACCAGTTGGAGTCATGAAGGCTGTATCCTCTTGGTCGGATGGTTCCATTTGGATTTGTTGAAATCCAGATGAAGCATCCATGAAAGTTAACAGTTCATGACCCGCAGTTGCATCCACCATGGAGTCAATGTGGGGTAAAGGGAAAGGATCCTTGGGACATGCCTTATTTAA
The DNA here is from genome assembly GCA_030545235.1 of Helianthus tuberosus. Classification (NCBI taxonomy): domain Eukaryota; kingdom Viridiplantae; phylum Streptophyta; class Magnoliopsida; order Asterales; family Asteraceae; genus Helianthus; species Helianthus tuberosus. The sequence continues at coordinate 92,881,313 of CM060437.1, forward strand.
ATCGGTAAAATCGACACATACCCTCCACTTTCCGTTTTTCTTTTGAACAACAACCACATTGGCCAACCATCTTGGATACTTGACCTCTCTAATCATACCTGCCCGGAGCAATTTTTCTACCTCTTCCTGGATAATGGCATTCCTTTCTGGTGCAAACTTCCTTCTTCTTTGATGTATTGGTTTGAAGGATCTGTCGATGCCGAGTTTATGGGTGATAACATCTTTGGATATACCAGTCATGTCTTCATGTTTCCATGCAAAGGTAGTCTTTCTCCTTTTGAGGAAGGATATGAGGTCTTCTTTCCTTTCGCCAAGGATCCCTGATCCGATATAGATTTTGGATTCAGGATCATCAGGATCCATGAGGATTTCTACCACATCCTGCTCTCTGGCCTCCAGGACATTCCTTGGAGGATACCTTGATTGCTATTGCTCCCTTGATTTCGAAGCTGGTTTCATCGATGAAGTGTAGCAATTCTTAGCTTCCTGCTGATCACTATCGATCTTTACTATTCCCCAAGGACTAGGGAGCTTCACACATTGATGGTAAGTAGATGGGACTGCTTTCATATCGTGTATCCAGGGTCTGCCAAGGATAACATTACAACAAGATAAACAGTCAATAACACAAAATTTTTGATAAGAGTGTAAGCCTTCAATATATATTGGGAGCTTAATGTCCCCCAGGGTGTTCTTAGTTTCGCCACTAAATCCCACGAGCACGGAGGATCTTGGTATGATCTCTGATTCGGGGATACCCATCTTCTTTAGAACGTCAAGTTGGATAATGTTCACTGAACTTCCTCCGTCTATTAGGATCCTGCGGACAAAACAGTTAGATATAAAAAGAGTAATAACTAAACCATCGTGATGAGGATCCTGGATATCAGTACGATCCTCTTCATCAAAGGTTATGACTTTTCCTTCGGAGACACTCGATGTTCGAACTGGCCTTTCTCCGTTATCCATTTTAGTTTCCTTCGCATGCCTCTTAGCTGCTGAAAAGGATGTGCCACAAATGTCGGATCCCCCAGAGATAAAGTTTATCACTTGCGCGTCTGCTGGAGGGGCTGGAGCCTTCTCAGGGATCCTTTCAGGATCCTGAGTCCTTGACTTTTTCCTACCCAACAACTCTTTTAGATGCCCTTTGCTCAACAAGTACCCAATCTCCTTTCTTAGTGCAATGCATTCTTCTGTGAGGTGCCCAAAATCTTCATGATATGCACACCACTTTGATTTATCCTTATTTGCAGCTGGCCTTTCGTTCTTTCTTGGCCATCTAGCTTTATCACCTAGGTTCTGCAAGGCAAGGATTAGTTCATTGTTATCAACACTAAAGCAATATTCAGAGATTGGAGGATAATCCTCATCGTCCTCTTCTTGATCAATAGAATGCACGTTCTGATTATCAGATTTGTTGTAGGATCTGAACTTGTTGTTTCTGAATGAGGATCCTTGCTTATCCTGCTTTGAGGATCCTGTTATCCTCTCCTGAATCCTCTTATCATCCTCTAGCCGGATGAACCTGAGGGCCCGGGTTCTTACCTCATCTAGGTTCCTGCACGGTGTCATAACAAGATCATCATAAAATAAGGAATCCCTAAGTAATCCCATTTTGAAGGCCTCAACAGCCGTGGCTATATCTAAGTTGGGAATGTCTAAGGATTCTTTACTAAATTTGGTAATGTAATCCCTTAATGATTCATTATGACCCTGGGTTATCCTATATAAATCACTAGTTAATCGTTCAAATTTTCTACTACAAGAAAACTGAGTATTAAACAAGTTAACTAGGTTTGCAAATGAGGTAATAGAATAGGGAGGAAGACTTAGCAGCCACTTGAGTGCTGATCCAGTAAGAGTGGATCCGAATCCTTTGCATAGGCATGCTTCCTTCAACTTTTCTGGGATTGGATTGATCTCCATCCTCTCCCTGTATTGTGCTATGTGTTCTTCAGGATCCGTCGAACCATCATACAATTTCATTGTAGGCACATGGAACCTCTTGGGTATCTCAGCATCACAGATTGGTGGTGCGAAGCGAGATATCTTGTGGCTCCCATCTGCAATCTCTGGAATAGGTTTGACTACCCCCGGGACACTCGAGATCATATCCTTTAGCTTTTGCAATTCTCTGGCCATGGCATGATTGATACCTGGATCCTGCATAAAACCATGGTTAATAGTATGAGGATTATTAAAAGTGTTACCTCCCATTGGATTCAAGTTAGGAAATATGGAGGTTAATCCATATTGTTGAGATTCTGGAATGATCGAAGGTCCAGCAGAGGCATTGGTCTGCATTGGGATAAAATCTCCTTGATGAACATCTGAACTTCCTGTTTGCAGACTCCTCAAGGATCCTGGCATCTGGAAGGATCCCTAAAACTGGGATGATCCTGGAACAAAGGAGGATCCTTGAACCTGGGATGATCCTGGAACGAAGGAGGATCCTTGAACCTGGGATGATCCTGGAACGAAGGAGGATCCTTGAACCTGGGATGATCCTGAAACGAAGGAGGATCCTTGAACCTGGGATGATCCTGAAACGAAGGAGGATCCTTGAACCTGCTGCATTCCTGAATATCCTCCTGTACTCGTGAGGGATCCCATATGCTGGGGATAGGATCCTGCTGGCTGGAAATATGAACCTAGTGCCTGGGTCATAGCTGTTGTTCCGTAGTGCACTCCCTTTGGTCCACCCGCATATTGAATGTTTGGAACCACTGACGGCTGAGAAGTAACCACCGGAGTGTCAAAATTCAAAGATCTGGGCATCAGTGGAGAATGATCCTCTGCCGTTTTCTTCTGTTTCTTAATTTCATCAATCTCCCGGAGGATCCTTTCGTTGGTCTTATCCTGCTCTTGTGCATGATTCCTCATCTGCAAAATCAAGGTATAGAGATCATTAGTAGTAGGATTAGTTGAAACAGAAGGAGAAGGTGGTTTTGAGAAAATGGGAGTCGGTTTCTTCGCAGCATTTTCTGTATTCTTCTGGGATCCAGAGGGTGGTGGAGGCAAAGGAGGAACGCCTTGTGAGGAAGTGAATGAGGGCATCAAGTTTGAAGCATTCTTCGCCGAGGAAGCCATTTGCTTGATTGTAGTGAACCGGAATGAGCACATAAATGCGAATTCTTCTAAGGCAAAGCACCAATTGCCCCACGGTGGGCGCCAAACTGTTTTGGTCAGAAAATCTGATGATGATAATGCAACCAAACTCTTTGTATAGGGGAATGATGCTTAAAATGTGTAACAACAATGAGGATCACTTCAATGTAGAATGCCCAAACAACACAAGGATTTATACGGGGAAAAAGCCCTTGATCAAGAGTTGATCTCCGGCACAAAAAACCCCGGGTGATGGAAACTACCGATCACCAAGATCAAATAAATGAATAAGCGTTTACAACTTCGGATAGTAACGAGCTAGGTACAAGGATCACTACGGTGAAATGTGTAAAAAGTGTAAGTAATTGCTAAGTGTTTGAACGAGAGCTTGAATGAGAGCGTTTTTGAGTGTGTGAAACTGCCAAAAAATGACTAAGTGTCACTAACTAGCTCGTTACCCCTTTCAAATAAGAAAAAATATCTAGTTAACAAACTCTCCGACTTTCGGGCCAAGCCTCCACGTTCTCCATAACGTCTAGTTTTGATCTAGCACGTGCAGAATACTTCAGGAATATTCTCCAGGAATGTCGCTAAGACTTGGTCAAGCTTGATATACCTGCGAGACATTTCAAAAACACAAGTAAACAATCGTCAGTAAGAGGATCCTTAAAGTGATCCATGATCCTGATCCTGAAGCTCTTCTGAGGATCACCACCTGTCACAGAAGTAAGGATCACTAGTTAGGATAACGAATAAGGATCACTAATTGTTAGAAAATCCTCCCCTAATAAAAACCATGACCATCTAATCATCAATATGATGATTTATTGCATAATTTAAATATAACATTATTGTTTAATATAGTACCCAAATCATGGCTGGATCTGATGAAGTAAACAGTCATCCCCGGGAACGAAACAATAATGAGACCAGGGTAAATCTTACAAAGGCCGAGTTGCAAGCTATGATTGACACCGCGGTTGCTCAGGCGGTAGATAAGATAATCAAGGAACCGAGTAACGTTCGGTCCAAAACTCACTCAAAACTCTTATCACAGTCACATGCATTAAGGAGGGATGAATCTCAACATTCATCCAATCAAAGATCTGAGCCTCAAAGAGTGGTGCTAAACCAGGCTCCTAAGCACAAAAAGAGCTGCACTTATAAATACTTTGTCTCCTGTGAACCGAGGGATTTCACAGGAGAAAAATGAGCGATAGACTGTATGAAGTGGTTAGACGAAATGGAGACTGTGATAGACATCAGCAGATGTGCCAAGGAAGACATAGTTATGTTTGTGTCTCAATCCTTCAAGGGCGATGCCCTCACTTGGTGGAAAGCGTTAGTACAGTCCACTAGAAAGGTTCATTTGTATAACCTTTCATGGAGCAAGTTTGTGGATCTTGTGAAAGATACATATTGTCCTCAGCATGAAGTTGAGAGGATTGAAACTGACTTCCTCACCTTGGTGATGAAGGATTTAGACTGTAGGTCCTATGTGACCAGTTTCAATTCGATGTCGAGGCTTGTACCATATTTAGTCACTCCTGAACCCAAACGCATTGTGCGTTTCATCGGTGGTTTAGCTCCTGAAGTAAAAGGAAACGTAAAGGCTTCTAAGCCCACTACGTATAGATCTGCTGTTGATCTATCATTGTCTCTCACTCTTGATATTGTGAGAAATAGGGCAAAGAAAGCTACCGATGATGGGAAGAGGAAAAGGGATGAAGACAAGTCCCCTCAGTCTAACAAGAAGAGTAAAGGGAACTTTAATTTCAAGAAGGGGCAGTCAAGTGATAAGCCCAGATGCAAAACCTGCAATAAGAGGCACTTTGGAAAGTGCAACCAAGACCCACAAGCTAAACCATGTGGGATTTGTAAAAAGAAAGGGCATAAATCTGTAGAGTGCTGGAACATTAAGGATGCAACCTGTTATGGTTGCAATGAAAAGGGGCACATCAAGACCAATTGCCCCAAGAATGCTAAGAAGCCCGAGGAGGCAAAGAAAACCAATGCAAGGGTTTTCCAAATGAATGCTAGGGAAGCGGTGAACGACGAGAACATCATAACAGGTACCTTCCTCATTAATAATAATTATGCTAGAGTCTTATTCGATTCAGGTGCTGATAAGTCTTTTGTAGACCATAAGTTTTGTAAGTCACTGAATTTGCCTATTAAGACTCTAGACATAAAATATGAGGTAGAACTTGCCGATGGTACCTTAGAGACAGCTTCGACCCTTCTTGATGGATGCTTTATATCCATTAAGAATCATTCTATCCCGCTATCCCTCTTGCCAATGAAATTGGCTGGGTTTGATATAGTTTTGGGCATGGATTGGTTGTAGCATAACCAAGCCCAAATTGCCTGTGATAAAAAGCTAGTTATTATCAAAACCCCTTCTGGTGAATCTGTCACCATTCATGGAGATACGCAGTATGGGTTGCCCAACAATATGTCTATTCTCAAAGTATCGCAGTGTTTAAAGAACGGATGTGTCATCTACATGGCACAAGTGAATGTAAATGATCCAAAGCCTAAGATTGAAGACATCCCAATCATCTCTGAGTATCCTGATGTCTTTCCTGACGAATTACCTGGATTACCTCCTGAGAGGCAAGTAGAGTTCAGGATATACATTCTACCAGGAGCTGCACCTATTGCATGAGCTCCTTATCGTCTAACGCCTACGAAAATGAAAGAACTCAGGACTCAATTAGATGACTTACTGGAAAAGGTTTTTATACAACCTAGCTCATCGCCTTGGGGAGCTCCAATATTGTTTGTGAAAAAGAAGGATGGATCAATGCGTTTATGCATTGATTATCGTGAGCTAAATAAGGTAACGATAAAAAATCGTTATCCCTTACCTAGGATCGACGACCTATTTGATCAGCTCCAAGGGGCGAGCTTCTTCTCTAAGATTGATTTGAGATCTGGGTATCATCAACTCAAGGTTAGGATTGAAGATGTGCCTAAGACGGAATTCAGAACGAGATATGGACATTACTAGTTTTTAGTGATGCCTTTTGGGCTCACTAATGCACCAGTAGCATTCATGGACCTCATGAATAGAGTCTGCAAACCATCCTTAGATAAGTTTGTCATCGTCTTCATAGATGACATACTTATCTACTCTCGTAGTCAAGACGATCATGAGAAGCACCTTCGATGCATCTTAGAATTACTTCAACAAGAGAAACTGTACGCCAAATTTTCTAAATGTGAATTCTGGCTTCGTGAAGTCCAATTCCTTGGACATGTTGTCAGTGAGCGAGGTATCCAAGTAGATCCCGCTAAGGTAGAAGCCGTGATGAATTGGGAAGCACCCAAGACTCCAACCGAAATTCGTAGCTTTCTGGGTTTGGCAGGTTACTATAGAAGATTCATTGAGAACTTTTCAAGGATAGCCGCACCATTGACTTCTTTGACCCGTAAGAATGTAAAATTTGATTGGGGTCCAAAACAACAAGAATCCTTTGAGATTCTTAAGCAGAAGTTGAGCAATGCTCCGGTATTGGCATTACCCGAAGGAATCGAAGAATTTTTCATTTATTGTGATGCATCGCACACCGGTATGGGTTGTGTGCTTATGCAGAAAGGCAAGGTAATTGCCTATGCATCACGACAACTAAAAGTGCATGAAAAGAATTACACCACCCACGATTTGGAATTGGGTGCCGTTGTGTTCGCACTAAAGTTATGGAGACACTACTTATATGGAACAAGTGTGTGATCTATTCGGATCACAAAATTCTTCAACACATTTTCAATAAAAAAGAGCTCAATATGAGACAGCGCCGTTGGATGGAAACTTTAAATGATTATGATTGTGAAATTCGCTACCATCCTGGTAAAGCGAATGTGGTCGCAGATGCTCTAAGCCGAAAGGAAAGGGTTAAACCTATCAGGATTAATGCTAAGAGCATCAAACTGAAGAATAGCCTGAATGAAAGGTTGTTAGCTGCACAGAAAGATGCTATTTTGGAAGCTAACCTTACAGAAAAAAAGTTAGGTGTAACTGCAGAACAGTTAACACCTGGCAAGGATGGAATTCTCAGACTCAATGGAAGAATCTGGGTTCCCATTCATGGAGGACTTCGAGATGTAATCCTCCAGGAAGCCCACAACACCAAATATTCAGTTCACCCTGGAGGTGACAAGATGTATCAGGATTTAAAAGCTAATTATTGGTGGATAGGGTTGAAGAAATCTATTGCCACCCATGTAGCTAAGTGCTTGACCTGTGCTCAGATTAAAGCTGAACATCAAAAGCCATCAGGTCTACTACAACAGCCAAAACTTCCCACATGGAAGTGGGAGATGGTAACTATGGACTTTATAACCAAGTTACCTAAAACAAGACATGAAAATGATACCATATGGGTCATAGTTGATAGACTGACTAAGTCAGCACACTTCTTACCCATTAAAGAGACTCATAGCTCGGACAAGCTATCTCATCTTTACGTGGATAAGATTGTATCCCTTCATGGAGTGCCGGTGTCTATTATCTCTGATAGAGATACTAGATACACCTCACACTTTTGGAAAAGTTTCTAACAATCTTTGGGCACTCGTTTGAACTTTAGTACTGCTTACCATCCTCAGACGGATGGACAGAGTGAGCGTACGATTCAAACTTTGGAAGACATGCTTCGTGCATGTGTTATTGATTTGGGAGGAAGTTGGGATGACCACCTATCCTTAATCGAGTTCTCCTACAACAATAGCTACCATACAAGTATTCAGGTTGCACCTTTTGAAGCACTATATGGTAGGAAATGCAGAACGCCTGTTTGTTGGGCGGAAGTAGGAGAAGCTCAGCTATCAGGACCTGATATAGTCCTTGAAACGATGGAGAAGATTGTCCAGATTCGTGATCGCCTGAAAGCTGCCAGGGATAGGCAGAAAAGCTATGCTGACAAGAGGCGAAAACCTCTAAAGTTCGAGGTTGGCGATAAAGTCTTACTGAAAGTATCACCCTGGAAAGGTGTGATGCGTTTTGGTAAGAAGGGCAAGCTAAGCCCTAGATATATCGGACCATTCGAGATTATTGAATGTGTCGGCAGTGTAGCGTATAAGCTAAACTTGCCTTAGGAGCTCAGTGGAATTCATAATGTGTTACACATCTGTAATCTCAAGAAATGTCCAGCCGATGAATCGCTAGCCATGTCTCATAAAGACGTACAGATTGATGAAAGCCTGAGGTTTGTTGAAAGACCTATATCGATCGAGGATCGTCAGGTTAAAAAGCTTCGAAGAAAGCATGTTCCTATAGTAAAGGTCAAATGGGATGCCCGTAGAGGTCCTGAATATACGTGGGAAGTCGAGTCCACTATACGACAGAAGTACCCTCACTTATTCCAGTAAATCTCGGGGTCGAGATTTCTTTTAAGGGGGGTGAGGATGTAACACCACGTAAAAACGTGTCCAATTATGTAAAGACATGTGTCCTAAACTCTAATTATGTGAAAGATTGAGTTTGAAGGACTAAAGTTGTCAAACAGTGAAACTATGTGTCCGGAAGGACTAAAAGTGTCAACATGCCAAACTTGAGCCTCTGAATGATCATACATGATGAATATATTCTTAAACGAAAGATTGATTGGATAGAAGAAGCCGTTTGTGAAAATAATCGGAAGGTTATAAAACTACGAGGGTTAAACGTGTCAACATGTAAATTCTGACCTCTGAGTGACCTTTTAATGAACCCAAGGCTTCGAAATATACAAATATACTGTCAAGAATAAGTGGTATAAATTTCACGTGGTTTCGAGAATGTTAAGCATGTTTTCAAGACTTTGGGCTATAAGTGTCAACTTGATGAAACTTACATTTAAAGTGTTATTTAACGAACCCGAGCCTAACGAGGTTTATTTATACATCCTTAAGCCTCTACAAACCAACTACAAGGGCCTTTATTGCCAAAAATGAAGTTAAAATGGGTTTTAAACGATCAGGGACTAAAGCTGCCAAGTTTAAAACTTGTTTAACCTGTTTCCCGGTTCCAGGCGGGCCGCGTAAAGGCCAAGCAAACATCTACGCGGGCCGCGTAGAAGCGCCCAGCGCAGAAAAGAGCTGACAGGTGCGGGTTTCAGCTTTGCACCGCCTCAAACTCATTTGTATCGATTCTAGGGGCACTCAAACGGTTTTATAAATCAACTAGGGCACCTGGAGTGATCCTAGGATGTTCCTTAACAGCTGCAAATGATCTAAGAGCTTGGGATTTAGTATATAAAGGGCACTAGTCTTGTGTTCTTATACACATAAGTTGCAACACCTTCAAAGGAACTCATCTCTGGAGCTTGCAAGGATTAGAAGAAGATTTGGAAGTGTAGAAAAGATAGCAAGGACCATTAGTAAGGGTCTTATTACTTGCTTAGTCGTTTTAATTAGCTTAATTACCGAAAAGTCAAACATATTGTAATTTAGCTTTGACTTTCGGTTTAATCACAATTGGTCCAGCCACTGATCAAAACGAAAGTGGTTATGGAACCATATTAATGTAGGTGATTAACCCTTAAAAGGGCACCTCCTAATTATTCCGTTTGACTAGTCAATTGTCGGGTCAAACTAGTTTGACAAAAAGTCAAACTGGACAGAATGTTTGAAAATGATTAAAATTAATAAAATAGAAGTTCTAAATTATATTTTAACATTCTAATGACTTGGTAATTAATATTAAAACATGTTTTATCAGTCCTAACCCGACAATTTACAGTCTAAGGTCAGTTTATAACCGAAAGTCGCAAAAGCTTGACTTTTGCTTTGACTTTCAGTTCTGACCCGTTCAAGCTTAATTCTCCTATGTTTTAAGCTTCCATTAGGACCACATTACTCAGTAGTATAACCCTCTAGAGTTATAGTGCATGGTTCCTAGTGGTTTGAATTATATGCTCTTGATCGTTAATATGCTTATAAATGCCATAAACGCCCTTTTGACACACAAATGAGATTTTTAGAAATGTTATAGGACAAAAACCTTTGTTACTGATTTATAAACTTGTCCAAAAAATTTGACATCAGTTTGAGGTCTAGATTAGGAGTTATGCTCAATAGCGTAATTAGAAAGCTTTTTATTAATTAAACGGCATAATTAGCCTATAGCCCATTTAAACCCAAATTTTTATACCAAACTTTTTACCCACTGATATAAAATAATATTTTGGGATTTTTGAAGATTTTTATTTATTTTTAAGCTGAGCATAACATAGGGTTCTAGCTTTGATTCGGTAAATGTCGGTATTACCCTTTTCTTGGATAAAATGAGTTTTACATAACATTTTGGTACCAAACTTTTTTCTACTGATTTTATATGATAAATAAAATATTTTGAACTTTATAAACTGATGAAAAACTCAGATTTCCTATGTTTACCCGAAAATCGCTTAAAACCGACTTTTACGCGTTTTAAGCACATAGTATGAGTTAAACTATTTTTGGCATATAAAATTTATTACCTACTGATGTTTTAAGTTAATTTATGTAATTAAACAGTAAGTCAAAGTTTTAAACTCAGAATTTTAATTTTGACCTTTAAAGCTTATGTGAAATTACCAAAATGCCCCTACGGTGCATAGTTTGGTTATAAAAGATAAATTTCACATATATACAATACCCTACTGTTATAACTTATAAAAAATACATATTTTTACTGATTATATCAGATCTGAAACTCAGATTAATATTAAAACTCTTTTATAGGCATTAAAATTACCAAAATGCCCTTATGGGACTTAACTTGGTTTAAATTACTTTTTGGGCATATATGTTAACATCCTACTGATGTTTTAACATATTTTAAGCATAATAACAATTAAGACCTGTATATGATTCATTTGGTCACCCGTTACGCGTTTGTGCGTTCGGATCGGTTTATGTGACTAGTTTACGTAAAATAGCCGAAACGGGTATAACCTTATCATCAAATCCTCAATTTCCAGAATGTGAATAGTTTACCCATATTATACAAGTATCCAAGCTTGTCGGGTCTAAACCACATTGTATTCCGGTCTCCGCTTAATCTAGCGTTTAGAACCGTAAAGTTTCTTTCTAGCTAGCCGGTCTAAGTCCTTGACTTAACTAAAGGCCCGTTAGCACCCTAATAGGTTATTAAACCTTCTATACAGATTAAGTAGCATCCAGTAGAAGGTATCATCATACAGCTTTAGGATTTACGGCTAAGTAACTTTCACCTTTGAGCTCAGGTAAATACTTTTAACTTATTTTCCCTATACGGGCTTTGGATATGGTATTATAATAATACCACTTGGTCGGGTATGAAATCATTTAATCGGATTGTGATTAATAAATTTACATAACCCGTTTTAATCTATCTTGTTTGATAACATAAACATTGGGGTTTAATTCGACCGTGTCCTGGATATCCTCGGCTCATTTCATTTGAAAATGGCCACGACCTATGCACGGGGTGTAGGCATACACCTAACAGATGCAAATGCTAAAAATATAAACCCACATGTTGGGGATAACTCCTTTGTGGGTTCTATAAGTGGTGAGTCGGTTAATCATGACCGGCTTCCAATCGGCCCCAATTGTAAGACAAACATGTAAATCTGTATACAAGATTATATTTAAATAATTGTCCCAAGTTATAAAAGATTTGTGCCATGTGCATTTAAATCAATTTTCATAAATGTTTTCAAAAGAGTCAGTTAATTGTATTTACCAGTGTAAACTGACGTATTTTCTTAAAGACTGATTTGACAGGTACCTCTCGTAATAGGCTGGAGCTATTAGGTGTCATAAGAGGATCTTGCAAATCCATAGATACCTAAAGTCTTTTTTATTTTGTTTCTTTGTAACTATTTATGATCCGCCTGTGGATCTTATTACATTCCAGTCTGTATATTCTTTCGTCGAACACTCAGACATTATGGTTTGTAATAGTTTATTCACCAAGCCTTCCGCTGTGCTTTTATATTGTGTGTATTGACTATGATGATATTAACTACGTCACGATAATCCCTGCCGGGCCCACCGGTAATATGTGGAAAAATCGGGGTGTGACACCTCGTGATGTCAATCGGGCTGACAAATGCACCCGCGGCTTTCATGGACCTCATGAACCAGGTTTGCAAGCCGATGTTGGATAAATCGGTAATCGTGTTTATTGACGATATTCTGGTATACTCGAAAAGTGAAGCAGAACATGCACGCCACTTACAAGAGGTATTAGAGACACTCAGGCGAGAAAGAGATGTATGCGAAATTCTCAAAATGCGCCTTCTGGTTGCGAGAGATGCAATTCCTCGGTCATATCGTAAGCGCCGATGGAATATTGGTAGATCCTTCAAAGATAGAGGTCGTGTCAAAATGGAGCCCTCCGAAGAATCCTTCAGAAATTAGAAGCTTCTTAGGTCTTGCGGGATACTACAGGAGATTCATTCAAGATTTCTCCAAGATTGCATCGCCGCTAACTAAGTTAACCCAGAAAGAGGAAAAGTTCATTTGTGGTGTCGAACAGGAAAGAGCGTTTCAAACGTTAAAAGAGAAGTTAACTCAAGCTCCGGTGTTAACGTTACCGGATGGAGTCAAAGACTTGGTGGTTTATTCGGATGCCTCAATATCGGGGCTCGGATGCGTTTTGTTGCAACGGGGCAAAGTTATAGCTTATGCCTCAAAGCAACTGAAAATACATGAAAAGAAATATCCCACGCACGACCTTGAATTGGCTGCGGTGGTGTTTGCATTAAAAATATGGAGGCACTATTTATATGGGGTAAAGTGCACCATATTCACCGATCACAAGAGCTTAAAATATTTCTTTGATCAGAAGGAGCTAAATATGCGACAAAGGCGATGATTAGAAACGGTGAAAGATTTTGACTGTGAAATACATTACCATCCCGGAAAGGCAAATGTGGTGGTGGATGCCCTGAGCAGAAAAGCGGATTGTGTCCCAATACGAGTAAGGTCGATGCAGATTGTTATGACCTCGGGCATACTTGAACGTATCCGAGAAGCGCAAGTAGAAGCAGTGAAAGAGGAGAACTGGAAGAAGGAAAGAATAATCGGACAGTTAAAAGATTTGTCGGATGGAAAGGACGGGTTGAAGACTCGATCCGGGAGAATATGGGTTCCAAATTCTTGTGGGGTTAAGACGCTTCTATTCGATGAAGCTCATAAATCCCGATATTCTATTCATCCGGGTGCGACCAAGATGTACAACGATCTGAAACAAAATTATTGGTGGCCCGGAATGAAGAAGGATGTAGTAAAATACGTGGAGAAGTGCTTGACTTGTTTACAAGTCAAGGCGGAACACCAGAAACCTTATGGAAAGCTGCAACCTTTGGAGATCCCAGTTTGGAAATGGGAACATATCACTATGGACCTATTGACCAAACTACCTAAAACGATACGGGGATTCGATGCTATATGGGTGATTGTGGATAGATTGACGAAGAGTGCACATTTTATTCCTATACGCGAAACTTATACTTCGGAAAAGATGTCCGAGGTATATACAAACGAAATAGTAGCACGTCATGGAGTACCGGTATCCATTGTGTCGGATAGAGATCCCCGGTTTACTTCAAATTTTTGGTGAGATTTTCAAGAACAAATGGGAATGAAACTTTTCATTAGCACCGCCTACCATCCTCAGACGGATGGGCAGAGTGAAAGAATAATACAGACGCTAGAAGATATGTTACGGGCATGTATCATCGACTTCGGCGGAAGTTGGGATGTCTATCTACCTTTGGCCGAATTTTTGTACAACAATAGTTATCATTCGAGCATCGGTATGGCACCTTACGAGATGCTATATGGTAGGAAGTGCAGAACCCTGGTGTGTTGGGGTGAAGTGGGACCACGTGAACTGGCCCATAAAGATGTTGTCCAAGCCACTAATGAGAAAATTGAAGTGGTACGAGCCCATTTGAAAGCAACCCAAGATAGCCAAAAGTCTTATGCCGATAAAAGACGAAGACCGATTGAATTTCAGATAGGCGACATAGTTATGTTAAAGGTTTCCCCATGGAAAGGCGTTATCAGGTTCAGAAAGAGAGGGAAACTAAGCCCGAGGTTTATTGGGCCATTTAAAATCATTGAACGGGTTGGCAAGGTAGCCTATCGCCTCGAGCTACCGGAAGAGTTGAGCGGAATACATGGCACGTTTCATGTATCACAGCTACGTAAATGTCTAGCGGAGGAAACAACTTATATCCATTACGACGATATCGAGGTGGATGATAGCCTGAATTATGCGGTAAGGCCATTGAAGATTTTAGATCGAAAGGTTAAGCACTTGCGAAATAAACAAATCGATCAAGTCAAGATCAAGTAGGAGCATAGGAAAGGTTCGGACACTACATGGGAGTCCGAAGAGGAGATGCGACGTCTCTACCCTACACTATTCGGTATGTACTTTGGTTTCGGGGACGAAACCCTTTTTAAGGGGGGTGGACTTGTAACACCCCGAAAATAGAAATTCTTATAATACAATAACGTTGTGAATAAATAAGAAAAATAAACTAACTAGGAATGACATTAACCTAGTTAGATGATGAGTTGTGAGTAGTTAAAGAGTTAAAACAAATAAAGAACAGAAGTTGCGGGGCCAAAAGTGTTTAAATGAAAACTAATATTAATAAAACAAAAAAATTAAACTCAAAACACACTTGTGTGTGTGTTGCTGAGATCGATCAGAAGCAGGGGGGCGATCCCAAGCTCCCCAAAACCCTAGTTCTTGTCAAAACCTCCAATTTGAAGGTTCAAATCAATTCCAAAACGAAAATCGAGCATAGATTAGTGATCCCCATTGCAAGGAGATCATAAGGTATGTAAAATTTGATAAAAAATCTCTACTTGCAATTCTCATGAATTTAGGGAATTCGAAATATGTGGATGCATGAATGATATGTAGGTGAAATAGGAACATTGAAGTGTCTAGGAGTAAACCCTAGACAAATACATGTTGAAATCATACTTAATTCTAGCAAAGTTCATGAACACCATTGTAGGTGGTTAGTGGGTGTAGTAGAACTTGATAAACCCTAGGAAATTGGGGGTGGTTCTAGTGAAATTTGACATGTATGAAGCAATTTCAGAATCCTAGAGGCTAATATTGATCTAAGGTAGTTGATTGATGAAAATATAGGTCTACATGACAAGTTATGAACTTGCTAATACATCATGTAAATTGCTGCCCTTAAAGTGTTTGTATAATTGCCTCAAAGAAGGCTTAAAACTGAAATTTAAAGTTAAACCGCATAATTGTTATGTTTCGGCAAATTGTGCGACATATGATTTAAAAAGAGTTCTAAACATGTTATGATTGGACTCTAAAGGGAAGGACACCGGAGCGTCGAGTGGACAAGCCGGTAGCGACTTGCGTTTGAAGGGCGTACTTTGAAGGTATGTAACTTGATTTGTTACATTAAGTGAATTGTTATTAAATTATGTATAGTTATATAGTAGAATAGATGTGGCGTTGATTTTAGTGACCATGTTTGTCACTTGAATCAATAGGTTAAGAATTGGCAAGAAACCGTTTGGTAGTCATTATATTGGAGGATTCCATAAGATGAGCCAACGGGTCGAACAATGGAGTAAATTGTAGTACTAGTGTTTTAATAGTTAGCGATGGCGATAACTATCACAAGAGCATTAAACCATGAGATTGGTAAGGAAATGCGGGTGATGATAAGCCCCGGATGTTGGGTATAAGGCGCCATAGGCTTACTAGTGGAATGGTAGTAAAATGAGTGAAGTTAGAGTGGGTAGAATATATGCATAGTGATTTTCAGTCATTCGGCCCGTAAGTCAAATTTTCGGTATGGTAATTATAATAGACACGTCGGTAGTGAATTTACAGACGTATAGGATAAAGAATCACTTAAAACGGACTTACGAGTCAAAAGTTATGTCGATTTGAAGTATTAAATGTTAAAATTAGGTGCTGGGCTGATATACAGCTACAACAAGCAACAATCTGTCGAAATCACGCCGTGGCATTACGCCACGGCCAAACACTAAACCCGTCGCGCGACGCGACGGTGGTGGCGTCACGCGACCACCTGTGGTGGTCTCCGTCGCGCGGCGCGACTGTCCAAGATGGATGGATTATGTTGTTTTTGCATTGTTTTGAGCATGGAACTTAACCGGACTTATATTTAAGGCGTTAAAACTAATCTTTTACGTGGTTTTGACTATAGGTGATGATGAACTAAATCCAGATGGCGATCAAGCACGATTTCAAGAACCGAACACAATCTTTTGAAGCTTCCGCGATTACTTTAATATGATCAAATCAATGTCTATGTAGTTAACACTTGAATACTTGTTCTTTTGTCATGAGATTCTTAAATTAGTAGTACTTATCCTAGATGTTAACTTGGTTAAACTTTCCTTATGTTTAATATAAAAATCAAGGTTTTGGTTTACTAAGACTTTGTTTTTAATAAAATATTATGAAAAGCGAGTAGGGTGTTAGAATTTGTAACATTCTGGAGAATTGTGTAACGAAGTGCTGTCGAATTCTCTCTGTAACAAAACGTTTTATATGAATGAAGAACATATTTAAAGTGACTTTCTACTCTTCTACTCCTGTTCTAACACTGATTGACGGTTTCTAGTCTGATTCCGCCTTTCTAGAAACTAGATCTGACTCTGATTGACTCGTTTTGGATGATTCTTCGATCCTACAATATCCTCTCCCCTTTCTCTCAAATTCTGTTCATCATCATCTTCTTCTTCTTTTCTTCATCTCATCATGACGAGAACCATGATCCGAGTCTCACCAAATAAGGATCAAGAAAAGAACAGTCCCCCAAAAACCAAAAACCTTTTGAAGGAACCATCTCAGGAACTTTGTAGATTCACCGACCCTGAAATTGATCAGATGCACTCCCACTTTTAACCGGGTACCATCTTCAGACCCTTTGATTCCGCAATGAAAAGTGATTGTATGTCTGCTACCTGGGTGTGCTTTCCTGCTGCCCCTTTTCAAATCGGATTCTCATATCCTTTTCCAGCTTTCACCCAGAGTCTGTTTACCTTCACTGGCCTTTGTTATAGTCAAGCCATGCCTATGTTGTGGAGGGTTCTCTACACCCTTGAACACATCATTGCTGAGGAAGGTATTGACCTTGGTCTCACCGAGCTCAGTCACCTGTACAATCTGGTTAGCCATGGTTCCCACCGTTATCTGTTCAAAGCCAAGCCTCAACAACCACACCCTCTCCTCAAGGTCACTAAGAACGACTCCAACTGGAGAAATCAGTTCCTTTTTTTGTTAGGAGGGATTCCATTACCAATGGGAATCATCTCCCTAAAAAATGGAATTTGAAGGGTATGATATAGGATCCTTAGGCTAGGGCCACAGAAAATCCTTTTCTCTTTCTGAACAGGATAATTGATGCTGTTTTTTTGTCTGTGCGGCTGCTAACTTATCATCTCTAACGGATACACCTGCCACACCCGAACGAGTTGCTGCTTTCTGGGACCTGGATTCAAGTATCAAGAAATACCAAGCAAGGATTAAGGATTCAGAAGAAGCCTCCTCCACTTCCTACACCATGTCAAGTAAGTATCCATATATGCAAGTATTTAATAGAAAAATAGTTAATGAATACTTATTTGTTTCATATGTTTGTAGGTGATGCAAAGTCATCCAAGTCTGCCTCCCGGTTCAGAGTGAGTGACATCGAAGGCATCGTCTCCCCCAGGTCCATTAAAAAAGTGCTGGCCGCAGGCCCAAGCATCCCTGAGGTCAAAGGCACGGCCAGTAGATCCAAAGTAGGAAGCAAAAGGAAGAAACCCAGTGAGCCCTCCAATGGTCTCCCCCTAATTGAGTAACAACTCCATGAAGCAGTCAGTGAGGTAAGGATCACATATCCTGAAATTGTATCTTATCCAAGGCCCAAGCATCCCTGAGGTCAAAGGCACGGCCAGTAGATCCAAAGTAGGAAGCAAAAGGAAGAAACCCAGTGAGCCCTCCAATGGTCTCCCCCTAATTGAGTAACAACTCCATGAAGCAGTTAGTGAGGTAAGGATCACATATCCTGAAATTGTATCTTATCCAAGGCCCAAGCATCCCTGAGGTCAAAGGCACGGCCAGTAGATCCAAAGTAGGAAGCAAAAGGAAGAAACCCAGTGAGCCCTCCAATGGTCTCCCCCTAATTGAGTAACAACTCCATGAAGCAGTCAGTGAGGTAAGGATCACATATCCTGAAATTGTATCTTATCCAAGGTTAAAGGATCCTGAATGTTGACTCTTTCTCTGCAGAAATTTGCTGAGATCCAGATCTTCCAAGGCCAACATTTGGCCGATGCTGAAGAGCGTATCCTTAACCTCCAGACCATTGCAGCTGCCAAAGATAAGAGGATTGCTCACCTGGAGAAGGAGAACAAGGCGTTGGAGAAGCAAGTTCTTGTTGCTGAGATGACTGCTTCCAAGGAGCGATTGGAGATCATTGATGAGGCTATGAACTTTGCTGCTATTGTGGCCCTCAAGATCAGGCTTCAGATGGCTAGGGAGGCTGCTGACCCTTCCTTCAACAGGGCTGAGTGGGACATTGCTGCTTGGAGACAAAGGCTTCATGAGCTTGGGGATGATGACGATGCTGAGGAGGTGCTGACCATTGAAGCTGGTGGAAGTGGAAGCAAGGATCCTGTGGATGCGGCATAGGCTGGTGGAGAGGCTAGTGGAGCTAAGGTGGATGATGCGCTGAAGGAGGCCCATTTTTTATGGTTTATGATTTTTGGTTATGGTGTTTTTATTCTGAACAATTGGTCTGTAATAACTTTAAACAATAGTTTCTAGGGTTAAGGATCACTGATCCTTTGGAGAAAAAGGGGGGTGGCAAAGGTGGATGGATCCTTCAGTTTGTGGAGGATGAAGCCTTTGGTGCCCCTCGCTCTTTATTTCCTGCACTTTTTGACCTGTTAGTATGGACACCCTTTGCCAACCCAAGTGGACGGGCCATGTTTTGCTGGTAGAAACTTGGGTAGGCAATTTTGACAACCTTTAAAAGGGTTTAATGATAATTAAATAAAACTTTAAGCTTTTGTCTATCTTTTGTGTTGTTAACTTTATTTTGAATGTTGTTCTATTTACATTTACTTGCCAATGTCTATCTTACAACTTTGGAGTTTACAAGTTGTTAGAAAAAATACCAAATGTTTGTGTCAAAACCAGTTTATGTCAAAAGATTAAAAATTATATGATCAAAGATCACATATCCTGTTGTCAAAGGATAAGGGTAACATTAATAAATCAGAAATAAAATAAAGGCAAATAAATGATTATACCAGAGAATCCAAGTTAGGATTCTATATCCTTAACACTTACAACTATGCTAACAAGACACAAGAACCAATAGAAAGTTAGTATCCTGGATCCTTAATTGTTTGGCTTTGGGAACCTGTAACAACACATAACTTGGGACTAAGCCAAATGTCACAGAAAAGAATCATTAGCGACTGGGGACAAGCCCAACAAGCTGGGGAAAAGCCCAATAAACTGGGGACAAGCCCAATACTGAGGACAAGCCCAAATATACTTGTGTAAAATGGAGTATGGCCCAAACTGGCGACTATCCCAATGTGAGTGACATGAAAATGCCAAAATCTTAGCTAACGTGAAAATGTTAGAAACCTTAGGATTGGATGTATGGTACGTCTACCATTATACTTAGAATCCTAAATATAGCCAACAACAATGAAATTGCCAGCCACTAAAGCGGGTACTAGTCTCATTGCCTCGAACTATACTTGGATAATCATGCACAACTGGAGAGGGTGTTGAAACCGGATTCGTAGAAGGTAATAGATACCTTAGACTGGCGACGAGCCCAAAAACTTTGGAGAGTTGACCAACCACTTGATCCTTTGTAAAAAAATGCAACTAATTCTGCAAAACTTACAACTTGATGAAAAGGATAAAGGATTCTAACACTTTCCCCTCATAATCAAATGAATTAAAGAACTTGTTAATAATAAGAAATAAATCATTACCAAAGTGAGGATCAAATATCCTCTGAGGATCCTCAATGTGAACTAAGTATCAGAATATTTTAGGATCGTGGATCCTTCTCACATGAAGTATCTTTTTAGATGAACAACGTTCCAAGCCCTTGGTAAGAGGTCACCATCCATTGTCAGCAAACGATATGCCCCCTTTCATGCCTCAGCTTCACTTAGATAGGGGTCGTCCCACTTTGGTGCTAGCTTGCCATCAGCAGGATTTGTGGTATTCTGGAATGCCTTCCTCAACACCATATCACCAACTTGAAACTTTCTGATCCTAACATTCTTGTTGTAGGCTCCAGCCACTCTTTGTTGATGGCTAGCCAACCTTATCCTTGCTAAATCCCTGAGTTCTTCTATAGTATCCAGATCTTGAGTCAAGTTTTCAGCATTTCCTTCAGGATCACGGATGCTTGTTCTTGAAGTAGGGACTACCATCTCTGTAGGGATCACAAATTCAACTCTAAAGATCAAAGAGAATAGAGTTTGACCAGTAGCATTCTTAGGAGTTGTTCTATCAGCCCACAATACATATGGTAGCTCTTCTGCCCATTTCCCTTTCTTGGATCCAAGCTTCTTCTTCAAGTTGTTGATGATGATCTTGTTGGATGATTCTGCTTGATCATTAGCTTGTGGGTGGACTGGTGTTGATGTTATCATCCTAATCCCCCAGCTGTCACAAAAGTTAGTAGTTCGGCTCCCAATGAATTGGGATCCATTATCACAAACAATTTCAGAAGGTATGCTAAATCTAGTAATGATGTTTCTTTTGATAAAGGATATAACTTCTTTTTCTCTGACTTGTGCAAAGGCTTCGGCTTCTATCCACTTGGAGAAGTAATCAGTCATGGCCAACATAAATACTTTCCCTCCCGGTGCCTTAGGAAGTTTGCCAACTATGTCCATCCCCCATCCCATGAATGGCCAAGAAGAGGATATAGGATGAAGAGGCTCTGCTGGTTGGGGAAGGATATTACTATGTCTCTAACAAGCATAAAACTTATTTGCATATTCCACATCATCCTTCTTCATTATCGTCCAATAATATCCTGTTCTAAGGATCCTTGATAATAGTGCTCTGCCCCTAGTGTGGTTCCCACAATCTCCTTCATGAAAATCCTTTAAAACTTCATGAATTTCTGAATCCTCAATGCATCATAAATATGGACCTGCAAGAGACCGTTTATATAAGATGTTATTTAGTAATGTAAATTGAGATACCTTAATTTTGAAGGCTCTAGGATTTTCTCCAGCAGGAATCTCTCCATTCTGTATATATCTCAGGATTGAAAGGATCCAGGATCCTGAATTTGACTGTGCACCATCACTAGGTACAATTGTAGAATCCTCCACTATCTCCATGGCTATGTTATCCTCAATAGCAGGGGTTAAAATGTGGATGATGGGTATCTTAACATCCTCTGGAATCTTCAATGATGATCCAAGGTTAGCTAAGGCATCAGCTTCCGCATTCTCTTCTCTAGGTACCTGTGTTAAACTAAAAGAAGCAAAAGAATCTGCCAATTTCTTGACTATTTCTAGATACTTAATTAGCCTTTCACCTTTGACATCATAAGAACCATTATAGTGGTTAGTAATTAATAAAGAATCTACATGTACCTCAAGATACCTGATCCTCATATGCTTGGCTAATTGCAAACCTGCTATCAAGGCCTCATACTCAGCCTCATTGTTGGTGGTTTGAAATTCACAAGCAATTGACTGGGGTATAATGTCCCCCTGTGGCGATTTTAGTAGTATGCCTAATCCAGTTCCATTGACATTTGAAGCTCCATCTGTGAAGAGTGTCCAAGGATCCTTGTTTTCTTCAAGTTGTTGAACTTCCAATTCAGCTTCCCTTTGTAGATCACTACTGAAATCAGCCACAAAGTCAGATAAGGCTTGGGATTTGATGGCAGTCCTAGGTTCATAGTTAATGTCATATGCACTAAGCTTGACTGCCTATTTTGCCATCCTTCCTGACATTTCAGGTTTCCTGAGAACATTCTTGATAGGAAAGTTACTTTTAACAACAATGGGATGAGTTTCAAAATAATGATGTAGTTTAGTAGATGCCATGATTAAAGCAAGAATAAGTTTCTCTAAATGAGAATACCTTGACTCAGCATCAAGTAGACTTTTACTTACATAGTATACCAGATGTTGAGAACCTTCATGATCCTTAACTACGACCGCACTTACTGCCTTAATGGAGACAACTAGATATAAGGATAATGTTTCCCCATTTTCTGGTTTCATTAGAGCTGGAGCTGAGGATAAGTAATCCTAGAGGGCCTTAAGGGCATGCTCATGCTTTTCAGTCCATTCGAATTTTTTATTCTTTCTCAGGATGTCATAGAAATCTTTACATTTCTCTGACGACTTTGAGATGAATCTGTTCAAGGCTGCGATTCTTCCTGTCAACCTTTGCACATCCTTAGCATTGGTAGGAGACTTGATGTTCACGATGGCCTTGATTTGTTCTGGACTTGCCTCTATTCCCATCTTTGTCACCATGTAACCTAAGAATTTACCAGCTTTAACTCCAAAATGGCATTTGGAAGGATTCAGATTCATGTTGTATCTATCAAGGATATCAAATGCTTCTTCCAAATCCTTTAGGTGATCCTCAGCTCTTTTGGACTTAACCAGCATATCATCTATGTAGACTTCCATTATGTGTCCAATCTGCTATTTAAAAATCATATTCACTAGACTTTGGTATGTAGCACCTGCATTTCTTAATCTAAATGGCATAGCAATATAGCAATAGATACCAGTGGGAGTCATAAAAGTTGTATCCTCTTGGTTAGATGGTTCCATCTGAATTTGTTGAAATCCAGATGAAGCATCTATAAAAGTTAACAACTCATGACCCGCCATAGCATCCACCATGGAGTCAATGTGGGGTAAAGGGAAAGGATCCTTGGGACATGCTTTATTTAAGTCAGTAAAATCAATGCATACCCTCCACTTTCCATTCTTTTTCTGAATAACAACCACATTGGCTAGCCATCTTGGATACTTTACCTCTCTGATCATACCTGCCTTGAGCAATTTGTCTACCTCTTCTTGGATAATGGCATTTCTTTCGGGTGCAAATTTCCTCCTTTCTTATGTATTGGCTTGAAGGACCTGTCAATACCAAGTTTGTGAGTAATAACATCCTTAGAAATACCTGTCATATCTTCATGTTTCCAAGCAAAGGTAGTTTTTCTTCTTTTCAAGAAGGATATTAAATCCTGCTCAATACTGTCAAGGATCCCAGATCCTATAAAAATCTTGGATTCAGGATCCTCCGGGTTTAGCAGAATATCCTTGATGTCTTGCTCTCTTGCCTCCAGGACGTCTCTTGGAGGGTACTTTAATTGCTATGCCTCCCTAGGTTTTGAGGTTGGTTTCATTAATGAAGTGTAGCAATTTTTGGCTTCTTGCTGATCACTTTCGATCTTCACCACACCCCATGGAGTAGGGAGCTTCACACACTGATGATATGTTGAGGGGACCGCCTTCATATCGTTTATCCATGGCCTGCCAAGGATAATATTACAGCAAGATAAGCAATCAATGACACAAAATTTTTGAACGGAATTTACTCCCTCTATATAAATAGAAAGTTTGATATCCCCCAATGTATTCTTTGTCTCTCCATTAAATCCCACAAGGACAGATGATCTTGGGACAATATCGGATTCAGGGATGTTCATTCTTTTGAGGACATCTAACTCGATGATGTTCACTGAGCTTCCCCCATCAATGAGAATCCTGCGAACAAAATGGTTAGAGATAAATAATGTAACGACTAGACCGTCGTGATGAGGATCTTGTATATCCATGCGGTCATCCTCATCAAAGGATATGACTTTTTCCTGGGTAAAGATGGAAGTTCGAATAGGTTTATCCCCATTCTCTATCTTTGTCTCCTTTGCATGTCTTTTAGCTGCCGAGAATGAAGTGCCACATATATCAGAGCTACCAGAGATGAAATGGATAATTTGAGCATCGGCTGGTGGAGGAGGAGCTTTTTCATGGACTTTCTTAGAATCCTGGATCCTTGATTTTTTCCTTCCGAATAACTCCTTCAAGTATCCTTTGCTCAAGAGGTAACCAATTTCCTTCCTTAATGCTATGCATTCATCTGTGAGATGACCAAAGTCTTCATGATAAGCACACCACTTCAATTTATCCTTGGTAGCCGCTGGCTTGTCACTTTTCTTCGGCCACCTAGCTTTGTCACCTAAGTTCTGCATAGCAAGGATTAGTTCACTACTATCAGCAGCAAAACAATATTCAGAGATAGGAGGATAATCCTCATCATCTTCCTCTTGTACCACAGCATGCACATTCTGGTTGTCAGATTTAGTGTATGACTTGGGTATGTTATTCTTGAAATAGGATCTTTGTTTGTCTTGCTTTGAGGATCCTGATAGCCTCTCTTGGATCCTTTTGTCATCCACTAAATGGATGAACCTAAGGGCCCTGTTTCTTACCTCATCTAGGTTCCTGCAAGGAGTCATAACAATATCATCATAGAACTAGGAATCTTTAAGTAAACCCATTTTAAAAGCTTCAATAGCAGTAACAATATCTAAGTTAGGGATTTCTAAGGATTCTCTACTGAATTTAGTTATGTAATCCCTTAATGATTCATTATGACCTTGGATGACCCTATATAAATCACTAGTTAACCGTTCAAATCTTCTACTACATGAAAATTGACTATTGAACAAGTTAACCAAATTAGAAAATGAAGTAATTGAATAAGGAGGAAGACTTAGCAGCCATTTCAGAGCTGATCCAGTCAATGTGGATCCGAAACCCTTGCAAAGGCAGGCTTCTTTTAACGTTTCTAGAATGGGGTTGATCTCCATTCTCTCCCTGTATTGTGCCACGTGTTCTTCTGGATCGGTGGTACCGTCATAGAGCTTCATATTGGGTGTTTCAAATCGTTTTGGTATCTCAGCATTACATATGGGTGGTGCAAAGTGAGACACCTTGTGACTCCCATCCGGAATCTCAGGAATGGGCTTAACCACTCGTGGAACATTGAATATCATATCCTTGAGTTTTTGCAACTCTCTAGCCATGGCCTGGTTGATCTCTGGTTCCTGCATAAGACCATGGTTAGTATTATAAGATGTATTGAAAGTGTTACCTCTTGACTGATTTGAAATTGGAATCCCAGATGAATATCCGAAATGAGGCAATTCTGGTGCAATGGTGGGACCAGACGAAGCAATAGTCTGCATAGGAATGAAGTCTCCCCCATGAATCTTAGAACTTCTGAGTTGTTGATTCCCCGAGGATCCTTGATCCTGAAAGATGTTGGATCCAGGATACATTGGAGCTGAAGGTCTTGGAGGATATTCCATGGATCCTTGAACCTACGATGAGGATCCTTGATGCTGAGGGTAGGATCCTTGAGCTGATAGCATGCCCATGTATCCTCTCGAACTAAATAAGGACCCTTGATACTGGAAGGAGGATCCTTGAGGCAGGAAAGAGGATCCTGGAGGCTGGAAGTAGGATCCTTGAGCCTGTGTCATAGCCGACGATCCATACTGCATACTTGATGATCCTCCATGATACTGGACACCTGCTGCTTTGGAATGCTGGATGGTTGTTGGTGGAGTTGTGAAATCCAACGATCTGGGCATCAATGGAGAGTGATCCTCCGTTGACTTCTTCAATTTCTTGATTTCATCAATCTCACGAAGGATCCTGCAGTTACTTTCATCCTGCTGTTGCATGTAACCTCTCATCTGCAAAATCAAAGAATAAAGATCACTGTTAGTAGGTGTAGAAGAAACAGCAATAGTTGTTTTTTTTTTGTGAAAACGGGGGTTGTCTTCTTCGCCGCATTCTCAGCATTCTTCTGGGAACCAGAAGAAACATGAGGCAACAGTGGAATGCCCTGTGATGAGGTGATCGCCGACATGGAGCTTGATGTGTTTTTCCCTTGAGAAGCCATGTGGTTGAAGGTAATGAACAAAAATGAATGAAATTAACAGAATTTTCAGGAATGAAGCACCAATTGCCACACGGTAGGCGCCAATATGTTTTGGTCAAAAATCGCACAAGGATAATGTAACTAAATCTGATTTTTGTGAGGTTGGATGCTTGATTAAATGAGCAAGTGTATGAACAATTATCAAAATGAAATGACAATGAACACAAGGATTTATACGAGGAAATAGCCCTTGATCAATGAATGATCACCGGCATAAAAAACCTCGGATAGTGAAAACTATCACTATCAACTATATTGATAAAAAAAAGTTACAACTTTGGATGATATCAAGCTCAATACAATGAATTGCTAATGTGAAAGTGTGTGTGTTCACCAATGTTGATCAGAGAATTTGAATACAGGGTGTTGTGTCTAAAAATGTGAGCTTGATACCCCTTAAAAGATAAAAAATATCCTCGTAACAAACTATCCAAAAATCATGCAAGCTTCCCACGACCTTCTTCAACGGTTATGAGCATCATGCTCGTGCCAAAAATAGCATATTCCTCTGAGATTCTCTCAATGACCTAGTCCACAAATACTTGCAAACGTAAACAGAGAATACAAGGAACAATTGTTAAAAACATAAACAATAGTAAGGATCCTGGATCCTCAGACTTCCTGCATTATCCATTAAGGATCTGTGATCCAGGCCCAGTCTCACGATAGATGATCCTTAGCATTGAATCCATGCCCTAACAGTGATTATGAGTAAGAATTGATATATTGAATGTTTGGCTTTTAATAGTTAATATAAGAAGGAAGGTTATGTCATTATGAGGAAATTTCCAAAATCCTTGAGTAAAAACTTAGGGTATTGGTTAAACGCCCTCACGATGCACTCGCACAACATACTTGCTAAGTAGGATAAGTAGTGCTAGAATAGAGCTAATAATAAAGAGATATGAATGAGATGATTCGAGGTTAACTTAATGGTATGTTTGGTACAAGTAACGATAACAACCATAGAATGATACCTAATTCTCGTGTCAAGTACGAATAAGTAAGCAAGAAAAGGGTAGGTTTGTTGTAATATTAATAGATAATCGAATGTCTATTGGTATGCATATAATGATATGTTGACCTTCATATGAATACGAAAATACATAAGAAGGAATGTTAATAATGGAATGTTGGGATTTATGTTTGGTGGTCAAAATGAAATATCATAGATGATATATGAATAGAATAAAATAAATTGATTTATTTTGAATAAGTAAAACATAAATGTATTATGTTTAATTAAAAAGATGAAAACAAGCCGTAAACTTAGATCTGTACGAGCAATAGAGTGATGAATGAATCGCTAGTGATGAAGTGTGTTAGGAACTGGCGCTATAGAGTGAAAGCGACACTAATAAGATCTCTGGATAGATTCTGAATTTTTATGTGATGATGAATGTAACTTGCTAAGTTCAAGAAGGTAGGGGCAATGCGTATAGTTATGATTATTTTGCTAGAAACTAGCACTATGCAATGAGGACGACACTAATAAGAACTCCGGTTCGGGTTCTTGGAGTTAGAAGGTCGTCACCAATACGGGCTCGTGATCAAGTTGATGGGGGGAAAGATAAATATAGTTAATGTTAAGTGGAAATGAACAAGGCTTCGGGGATGAAACCTCCTTTAAGGGGGGGGGGGGTAGACTTGTAACGGCCCAAAACTTGAATCTTTAACCCGTTAATACGATTTCCACAAATTATGGAATAAAGTATAATATATAGGATTAACTAACCTAGTTTATAAGTATTAAATAATGGATGAAAACATGAACTAGTGGCTTTTATAATAAAAGCCATAGTTGAGGGACTAAATGGGAACAATTAGAAATATGTAACACCCTAAAAGTGCATATAATTTAATTATATCATTATTCTATAATATACCCAGAATGTTAGTAAATAGTTGATCCTATAATGAGGTATGTTAACTATAAGTTATAACTTAGTTAACATATAAGACTAGTTGATGAGGATTAATAACTAATACCTAATACTTAAAATGCCCGAAGTTGAGGGGCTGGAATTGAGCAATTCTAAATTGAAATTTACAAAAGAAAAATGGAAAAGAAACCGGGCATACATATGTGAAGAAACACTAACTAAATGGTCGGAACCGAGATAGTTAGGGGGTTTGAATCCGCATAAAAGGGTTAGCTCTCTCTCGGTTGATTCAGTTGCAACGGGATTTCTTCTCCGGTGATTCTGCAAAAAAGAACACCGTTAGCCTCGCCAAGGGGAGAAGAGGGTTCTCTCCTTGACCCGACTCCGGTGTGAGAATAAGTATTGGTAATGGAGAAGAAAGTATTTGAGAAGTGAGTGTGATCTGAGTTTATACCTGAACAGTTCTTTTATTTATAACCGGGAGTTTGGGAGGGAAAACCTGTTATTGAAAAGATGACGGAAGATGCTAACGCCGTAGCGGTTATATTTTCTTCCGTTAAGTTCTTTTAATCCAACGTCAAGTTGTCTCGATCCGGTGTGATTGCACACGGATCGTGGTTTGATCTATGGCTGGGGGATTGCCACGTGGAAAGTGATTAAGTGGAGATTACTCTCCAATTGCATGCCTTCGTTGTGATTCCGGGGTTGCTTGTGGTGATGACACGTGTCCAGACGGTTATAACCGTTTGGGTGGTGCACGATTGTATTTCTTTCTAGAAGATTACTGCTGTAATCTGGTGTGACACCTTGCTGTGTGGACACAGACAAATAAATCCCAAGTCTGGGTAAAATAATATCCAAGTCTGGATATTCAGGCGGAGGTACTGAACAAAGGGTTTTAATCCTTTGTTAATATTGGGGAAGGCGCAAGGATTTATGTTTTCCTTTGGGCGCGTGGTTATAGATTGCTGACTTCTCTTTCTTTGTAAGACCAATGCGCGGCCGCGCAAGGTCGAAAGGCTAAAAAGATTGGTTTGTGGTATGGTCTCAAATCCTTTTTATGAGGTTTTTGGGACCTTACCCCTTCAAGTCCCCCCAGTCTAGTGTTGTACTTATGCGAATAGGTGGAGCACTGGACTTATGAGAGGGAAATGGTTTTTTGGGCGCGAAAAGGTACGAAAGCTTCTATGAGAAGATTTGATTTTGTTAAGTTTGTAAAGATTTTTTATGGAAAATCTTTGACTTTGAAGCTAGCATAGTAAATTGATTTTGACAACCTGTCATTGTCAGTTGTTCCTTTACTGTCCGTGCCTTACACGTGCGCGTGTAAACGCGTGTATGTTCTGACATCTGCTTTTTCTGTTGCTTGGGAAACTGTGATATCCGGAACAGTGCTGTGACGGTTACCGATGCTATTTATTGCGATGGGTATATAATCGTTTGGGTAACCTCCTCTGTGCAATCATTACTTTACTTGAAAATTTTCCCATTCCTTGTTCTTAAGAAAAATTTCCGTCATTCTTTTGCTTATGTCAACCGGAGAACATCGAGAAGATCTTGTTGAAGATATGTCTACTGATCTTCCACCATTGAAGTGGCCTAGGGCGTCCTTTGAGGGTTTGATTCAGAACCTTAAATTTCCGGAGAACTGGGGTGCCTTGTATCCCGAAGAGGGGCAG
The DNA here is from genome assembly GCA_030545235.1 of Helianthus tuberosus. Lineage (NCBI taxonomy): Eukaryota > Viridiplantae > Streptophyta > Magnoliopsida > Asterales > Asteraceae > Helianthus > Helianthus tuberosus. The sequence continues at coordinate 92,910,994 of CM060437.1, forward strand.
ACGGCAGCGGATGCTCCGGCCGGATATATTACCCTCTTTTGGGATTTTTTCTGTGACGGTAACTTTCGTTTGCCTGTTACCAGATTTTTTCTTGAAATTCTTGGATTCTATAATCTGCACATCTCCCAACTTCATCCCATTGGTATGGTTAGGGTTCGACATTTCGAATTCGTATGTCGGACGATGCATGTAGAGCCAACCGTTCCCCGATTTAGGGTTTTTTATCAGATGCATTGTACCCAAGGGTTTTATTCATTCGTTCAGAGAGCTTCTGCAAAGAAGATTTTACATCAACCCCCAAAATCGTTTCATGATTGGAAACAAAAATTCTTTTTTATCAAGGCTGGAGTGATTCCGGTGAAGATGATTTTAAGAGGAAAAGACGACATTTCGATTGAAACGCTTCAGACTCCTGTCGATGAGAACTGGTACCAAGATCTGAAGGATGTGCCCAATATTGCATTGCCGGAGAAAGCCCTAGTCGGAGTCGGCATGAGTTTGAACTGGAAGATGGAACGTGATGATAAACCCGTGTACACCGAGGATGGTCATAGTAAGTTTGGGGCTTTTTCACTGATCTTCTTTTTTTTTTTTTTTTTTTTTTTTTTTGACCTGCCCTTTCTTCAAAATGTAGTTGTTTCTCTATATGTTGTTGCCTTCAAGAGGGAAGGCGGGAGAATGGGTACTATCAAGAAGAAGCCTGAAGAAGAGCTTTGGTATCATCGAATTGTGAAAAATTTTGTTCTTCCGCGGGATGCGGATCTGTCTGTTCAACCGGCAGCTGGTGCCGGTGAGTTTACATCTGTTTTTCCTTTCTTTTTTGCTTTGAGTAATTTTTTGTCTTGCGCTTTTGTAGGTGAATTGTTGAATTTGGGTATAGGGCCTGAAAAGAAAAAACGCGCAACTACGTCTACTTCCGCGCCGAAGAGAAGTGAGACTGTTAAGACTCAACCTTTGAAAGTGAAAAATGTTGGGGAGAAGAAAGGTACGCGCCGTACTTCTGTCTCCAGATGTGATTATGTGGTGGTTTCTGACTCTTTGGAGGGTCTTATTCCTGTAGTGACTATGCGGGAACCGAAGCCGGAACCAAAGGATTCTGCTGACATTCCTCCTTCTAACCCGAATGAGCCTATTGATCTGGATTCCAGTCCCGAACATTTGGTTCATAGGAAGGCTGGTAAAAGAAAGCAAGCTGATGCTGATGCGGAGGGTCAACCTCCCAAAAAAGTGCAGAGGAAGAAAATTACCAGAAAAGGAAATCTAGATTCTTTTGTTTTAGAATCTATTCCTGGTAAGTATTGCTTTTCTTTGTTTTCTTTGAGCGGATAGGATTTTTACAGACTTTTGTTTATCCAGAAATTCCTGTTTCTCCTATTCCTGTAGACGTACCAACTGTGGTTGATAAAGAACTTCCCCCTTCCCCGCCGTGCGCTGCCGTTGCAGACCCGTTAGAGTCTTTAGAGATAGCTGGGGAAGGTGTTGAGAAAACTATTGAGGCTGAGGAGCCTGTTGGTGCTAATACAGAAACTGAACAGATTGTTTAGCCGGGTGTGGTAAATGATGTTGATAATCCACCGACACCGGAAAAGGAAACTGCTGAAAAAATTCAATCTTCTCCCCCTAGACCTTCTGAAACTATACCTGAACATACTGAGAAGGCCACCACTGAGGGGGCAGGTTCATCTGCTGGTGTTGAGAAGCAATCTCCAATTCGTCCAGAAGAAACCCCGGGAGAATATTATTACCGGACGTATGCGGAGAAAGATGCTGCTGATCTTCATGTTCCTGTTTGGAATGTGAAGAAAGGAGATACCTTCTCGGATTGGCGTGTATGCCAAGATTGGTTGCAGGGGATACTTCCGCCTGGCGAGATTAAATTTCAGGAAAATCAGCCTTATGAACAGACCTATCAGTCTTATCTTGCAGAAACTGCGTCTCATGTTTCTACTACTCACCGTATAGTTCGTGAGTGGTATAGCATGCATAAAGAGCGGGTATCTTTTGTAGCATCACAAAGGAAACTTGCTAAAGATGAAAAACATGTGGCTCAGTTGAAGGCTAAATTAGAGGCTGAGCAAGCTAAGTTTGAAGCCGAGCGCAAGACTGAGGAATGGTCAGTTTCTGGTTGGAAAAGAAAAGCTGAAGCTGAAGCTGCACTTTTATCTGAGGAGCGCAAAAATTGGAGGAGAATTTGTGAGAAAGATAATGCCGAGAAGGCAAACCTTCGCAATATCATAAATAACCTCAAGGCTGAGGTTGAAAATCAGAAGAATCAAGATGCGGAGGTAGAAAGATTGAAGAAAGAAAAAGTTGATATGGAAGCTATGTTGATGGAGGCGCGCTCTCATAGGGAACGAAGCGAGCAACGGGAGGTACAAGCTTTAGCCACTCTTGCCGTTAGAGATAAAGAATTAGAGGAACTTACCGCTTTGGTTTCTGACCAGGAACAATTGAAGAAGGATCTGGAGCTTGCGCGTTCTGAGAATACTGAAACCTCCCGCCGTTTGACTGAGGTTGAAGAGAAACTGGAGAATTCAGAAATGGCGCGGGTTTCAGCGGAAAGCGAGCTTGAACCTTTAAAGAATGATATGGCCTGGTTGAAAGATCGCGGGATTGCTTGTGTAAGATTTTTTCTTCTCTCTTCTTTCTCCTTTTTTTTTGTTTCATGTATGCGCTTTTCTTGATGCTTATTTTTGCTTGGTTTCATAGGTTGCTGAATCTGTCTTAAACTCTAAAGAACTGGATAAAACTGTTGCTAATTTGATGGTTGCTGCACGGCGAGATGGGTACGCGCAAGGTTACGCAGAATGTTCCCAACATGTGAATAGCGCGCTGAAGGTGGACTGGGATGATAGCAAGTCTGCTACCTTTGGCGTAAATACTGCCGCCGCGCTTGCTTCCATGAAGACGGAATTTAATAATTTGCAACTTCCAGTTATGGAGTTGATAAATGTGGCACTGCAATCGGATGATCATGTGGCGCAACTCAAAGAAATCTTTCCGGATGAGGGTGAAGATTTAGAGTAGAATGAATTTGTATTGAACAATTTTTTTATGTAGGATGTTGATCCTTGTTCTGACGGTGCGCTGTTGCGCAAGGATTTTAAACACTGCTGTGTCTAAACTCTTTAGGACGTATTTGTACGCCAAAATAGTATGTTTCTATTTGTTTTGTTAAATGTCTTTACAATATTTTGCATGAGTACAATTACTTTTGCTTTTGCTTTTGCTTTTGCTTTTGCTTTGAGTAAGGCGAATAAAGTTGGTATGAAGCTCATGTGTGAGTTTATGGCCGTTTGTGACGTGATCACTGACCGCGCATGGAGCTTTGTGTTATACTACCATAATGTTTTTGCGCTTACTAAAAAGAAATTGCATGCACTTTGTAAATACAAAAATAATAGAAACTTTGTAATTTTATTCATGGATAGTGCTCAGAGGCATTACAAAGTTTTTCGGATAATTAAATGGAACTTAACTTACTCCCTGATAGTTCCGTCGCATCTGATAAGTCATGTCTTTTCTGCGGAAAACTTATAGAGTCCTTTAAGTTTTAGCCCGTTTGCTTGAGCTTTCTTCTCCCCGGGTAATCTGCTTAATCTCCTTGCGCATATTCTGGAGTAAATGCGTAAGTTCTCCATTTTTGAGGGCCTTCTCATTTCTTCTCCCCGGGTAATCTGCTTCATCAGGGCGATAAACTAAGTCATAGTTATGTTCTGCTTCAGGATTATAGATCGCCCGAGGCCTGCATTTGTTATAGTTTGGCTGCAGTATGTTGAATACGCTGGTGTTTGCGCTCACACGATATGTTTGATCGGATTCATCAGTATGAACATCCCGTTGGGAACCCAACCTGTCATGAACCGATTGTCTTCGACGAGGATGTGGTTCACCACGGTGTTGTGATTGGTAACTGCCTGTATCATTATAAGTTGATTCTTCTCGCTGAGAGGCATGAGCTCTAGATCCCGGCCTTCGGGATTGGGTTACGGGAGCTGTTTGAGCAACAACTGTGTGTACACTGCGTTTAACGCTCCTTGGGACCGGACATACCATGATATCGGAGTTTCTCCTGGTGGTAAAATTGATTGTGCAGGATTTGCTGGTAATATTCCTGGAGTAACAGGATCATTTGCTCGATTAGATTGAACCTCGTTATCGTCCGAGGCCTCTTCTACAATCCCTTCTATTGGTAAATTGTTTCCGACATTTGGTCGAGGACCAGGTTGCCGGTGAGATGACGAATTTTCTGCCATGTGTAAGAACAGAAAACGGAATGAACTGAATTGACACGAGATAGAAACTAGAAAAACTGAGAAACGGTGGGCGCCAATGAAGAAACACAAACTAAATGGTCGGAACCGAGATAGTTAGGGGGTTTGAATCCGCATAAAAGGGTTAGCTCTCTCTCGGTTGATTCAGTTGCAACGGGATTTCTTCTCCGGTGATTCTGCAAAAAAGAACACCGTTAGCCTCGCCAAGGGGAGAAGAGGGTTCTCTCCTTGACCCGACTCCGGTGTGAGAATAAGTATTGGTAATGGAGAAGAAAGTATTTGAGAAGTGAGTGTGATCTGAGTTTATACCTGAACAGTTCTTTTATTTATAACCGGGAGTTTGGGAGGGAAAACCTGTTATTGAAAAGATGACGGAAGATGCTAACGCCGTAGCGGTTATATTTTCTTCCGTTAAGTTCTTTTAATCCAACGTCAAGTTGTCTCGATCCGGTGTGATTGCACACGGATCGTGGTTTGATCTATGGCTGGGGGATTGCCACGTGGAAAGTGATTAAGTGGAGATTACTCTCCAATTGCATGCCTTCGTTGTGATTCCGGGGTTGCTTGTGGTGATGACACGTGTCCAGACGGTTATAACCGTCTGGGTGGTGCACGATTGTATTTCTTTCTAGAAGATTACTGCTGTAATCTGGTGTGACACCTTGCTGTGTAGACACAGACAAATAAATCCCAAGTCTGGGTAAAATAATATCCAAGTCTGGATATTCAGGCGGAGGTACTGAACAAAGGGTTTTAATCCTTTGTTAGTATTGGGGAAGGCGCAAGGATTTATGTTTTCCTTTGGGCGCGTGGTTATAGATTGCTGACTTCTCTTTCTTTGTAAGACCAATGCGCGGCCGCGCAAGGTCGAAAGGCTAAAACGATTGGTTTGTGGTATGGTCTCAAATCCTTTTTATGAGGTTTTTGGGACCTTACCCCTTCAATATGTGTGTGCGTAAATTAGAGGGGGGAGGGAGAAGAACACCCAACAAACTCTTACAAAAAATTAGCAATTAAGAAGCGAATTGATGATCAACTCTATGCATGAACATGATTTCTTAACCATCTAAGCTTGATAATCATAAGGTAAGTTACAATTTTTGATTTGGTTATGTTTGTAGAAAAGATGAACATAGATATACCAAATCTCATATGGGTTATGTTGCTATGATGTAAAATTGATATAGTATGTGATTTTTTTATGAAATCTTCATGTCATATGAAATGGGTTTTTATTTTAATACCACAATGAAATTGAAAGTCTCTTGATAATTGTTGATACTAGTTAAGGAGTGTGAAAGTAGGATTACTCTTTATAACAAATGAAATCATGATGAATTGAATAGAAGTAAATTTATGTGTATATTCACAATAGGATATGATGACATGAAAATAGAGGTTTGCTAAGTAACTAAAAATGAATGCCCACCAAGTGTTTGATGAAATGCTTATAGTGATAAATGTATGAAATTCTGAAATTTGGTGACAATGTTCATAATTTAAATATGAGAAATATATTCGTAATGAAATCTATGTGCAAATGTAATTCAATTGTGATTAACTAGAAGTATGTTCTAAGAATGTGCTATATGCTTGGTTGATGTAACGCTTTAATCGTTTGTGGGGTTCGGGTGATGAAACATAATATGTCCAGAAAGTTACAGCCGAATTTAATCGGCTGTAACCGGGTTAAATCTTGTCGAAAACTAATGTTTATTGAGTTTTTGATGAACTTCTAGGAAAAACCTTTCGAACCCAACTGAAATTGCATTTTCTCGAAGAAAATTGAACATTTTATGAATTTTTTTGTATCAAAGGTTCAGACTGCATTTTTTGGCAGAATTTGCAGCCCATTACGAATGCCATAACTCAATTTAGGAATTGAGTTATGATCTCAAATTTTTATTGTAGGTAGCTTCAGGAGGTCATGTAAATCTCCAAATGGAGTTATGTCAATCGGATAATCGAGGATTTTTAAATGAATTTTTTCGTGGGCTGCAGTCAGAAAGTGACGAATCTGATTGCTGCTTAGTAAATGATTTTTTATTAATTTTTGGTAGAGAGTTAGATTCTAAAAATTTTACAAAAGGATAATCCCTCAGAGCGACACATCACATAAAAAGATTGTAATTTTTGCAAGCTCATAAGTACAGAAAACGGACGTCCCAAAACAGCCTATTTTCAGTGAATTGAGCTATGCATGTTAGTGAATGATTGACTAATGAAAGTAATGCAACTAAGAATTTGGAATGATGCATTGTTGAATTTATGCCTTGTACTTATTACAAATGATAAGTGAAAGTCAAATGTGAAATATGCAATCTATATGATCATTAACATGTACAATTATGTATGCTAACAAGAATGTGATTGCGATGACATGAAAGTATAGGGATCATGTCGAGACGGACTCAAGCGTGAAAGGCTAACGGGTCAAGAAGAGGCAAGGAAGCGGATATAAACACGGACGCATAAGGTAAGTGAATCCCGAATTCACTTCGTATATTATAATTGATATTTGGTATGATTTAATACAGGAAATCATGTAAGAAAGTATAGGTAATGCAAACATAAGGTAAGTTTTATTTTTATGCATTAAAAAGTCGATGACTATGTCAAAAATCGTATGTTAGAAGCAAACGGTTCAAAAAGCAAAAGTAGCATAATAAGGTATTGATTGTCGGACGTCATATTATGGGGATTAATGTGAAGTTTTGTTTGTATGAATGTTGGGAGTCATGTAAGAATGTTTTAGAACGTTTCGGAACGATATGGGTCAGTTCGGGTTGGAACGGGACTCGAAAACGGGTCGAATAAGCTGAAATAACAAAAATCAGCATCTAGGGAATGGGGGAGGCGTCGCCGACGCCCTAAACTGGTCCAGGAACTCTGATTTGTTTATTTTAACCCATGATAAGTTCCGTACCTTCCGAAACTATTCTGTAACCTTTAAAGAGTCCCGAAATGTATTCCAAACTCACCAAAGAGTGTTTATGAGGTGCGATGAGTGTGTGCGAACTAAATGAGGGAATGACATAAGTCTAGAAGCCTATATGTAAGCACGGGCATGGATTTACTTATATGTTAGCAATGGAATCCATAGCTAAGCACGACTTGAAAGGAGTACACACGTAGGATAATACGTATGAGATTTATTCATGTGGGTGTTTGTAACTAAGATAAGTTAGTATAATCATATGAGAGTGTAAGCGGTATGCAAGAATCATGTATGTATGTATGTATGTTTGAATATATATATATATATATATATATATGAAGAAGAATCTATTGTTCATAAAAGAATTTATGGGGATTGTGTGTTTATATATATATTGATGTGTGCAAAATGCAACATATAAATTACATCAATTGTGGCATAAAACTAACCTTTTTTTAGTACTAATGTTGGAAAAAGTGTGCTTTTGTCTTCCTTTTGTATTTTCAGGATTAAATGAGCTCAAATTAACAAAAGAAGCAAAAATGCAGTTAAATCTAACTTAAATACAAGAAAAGGAACAAACGTGGCATGCCCGACCTCCCCGAAAGCATCTTCCCAAGCAAAACAAGAGAATAGAAGGCTGAACACGCCCCGTGCTCAGTGAACACGGGGGCGTGCCCAAGTGTCAGCATAAAAGACAAAGCAGTAGAAGCTTCATCGCCCACCACGGGGTCATGCTCAGTGGACACGGGGTGGTGGTCAACTATAAGATTCGCAGAATCCAGGAAAATCTTGATAGTACAGATATGCTTCTGCACACGGGGTCGTGCCCAGCGGACACGGGGCCGTGGTCTACTAATACAGACAAGAGCAATTAATGAAGACAGAGAAGGAGGACGGACACGGGGCCGTGCCCGAGCTACTATCCAGGCTATAAATAGGGGTGCTTGGCTCATTTACAAACCATCCCTTGGCACACCACCTCTCTCACACTTCACCCACCACCCACCACCATCACAACACTATCATCCACCACCATCATCCATTGTCCATCATAGAGTGTGTGAGTCGTCTCGGGATCCAAGATTGATCGTAAAAGTTCTTAACAATCAAAGGCCATGTTTGCCTAAGTCTCTTACATCACTTGGTGAAGACAAGTGTCTAGTGTAATACTTTTTATTTTTAATCTTTTCGCACTTTTTACTTGGTTATGTATTAATGACTTTAATAACTAGTTTCTTATGTTGAAGGTGATTCTTCCTTATCGTTTGTCCATGGTGTCTTGGCATTATTTTACTGTCTATATAAAATAAAAGATTTTCACCATTCATATCTCCACGGTCTATATGGAGGTATGTTGGCTACCTGGTCGGGGGTTAAGGAAACGGTTTGGTAAGAGTCTTTGTTGGTGCATACATCTGTTGTCTTCGTCTTGTATCGAGTCTCGGTTCAGTGCGGAGCTAATCAAGACATGATGTCATGATGACATCATCTAGATGACATCATCAATGACATCATATCATATGTTTACGTGAGATTGCATCACAAAAGACAAATCAGATTAGTCAACATGTGCATTTCGCTTCAAGACAAGAATGTTATATATTTGAATGATTTCGCTTGAAGATTTCGCTTCAAGTGTTTCAAGCGAAATCTAGAAGGTTATATATAGGCATAGTGTGATTTCATTTGTAACAACTTTTTCAGAGATTCTTCCGGTGAGCCACGAAGTGCTGCCGAAGTGTTGTTAGGTCTGTAATCGCATTTGTTATCAATACAACAACAGTTTAAAGTGAAATCACGCTGAATTGACCTCGGTTTCTTAGTTTCCGCCTCTGAAACCGAGATAAACTCTTCTGAACGACTCGTTCGGGTCCGCAAACGATCCTACAATTGGTATCAGAGCCAGTGAAGAAGAGTTCTTGTTGATTCAGCCGTAAAATCTGTTTCTACACCTTTCTTTTCGAAAAACAAAATTTTTTTCGGTCAAAATTGGACAAAATTCACATATATTGTGCGCATACATGGTTTAATCAATCCTTGAAAGTTTCAAGTTTAAAATCAGCCTAAATCTTGTAGTTTTGTGTGTTTTCGCTTCAACTGTTCGAACAAAATGATGACATCAGCAACATTCTGGATGGATTTCGCTTGAAATCATAACTTTGTAATTGAATTCGCTTGAATCGCTGAAGCGAAATTGATCTGTTTGGATATCGCTTGAAAAAGTTGTTTTGATTTTGTTTAATCTCGCTTGAAACTTGTCACTTTGATATTATCATTTCAAGTTTTAAACTTGAGGGTCTCGTAAATTGAAGTTCGAATTGCTTGGTTTGATGAAAAGTGTCAGTTATGTGTGTTGAAATTGTCTACCTGCATGGATTTTAATTGAGTGATAAAGATTGTCAGCATGTATTGCAAATTATGTTAATGTGTTGTTGATAAATGTGATAGACATTTAAGTGTGTTATTCTGATCAAGGTGTCAGTTTTAGGAAAAGAAAATCACTTGATTGTGTCAGTTTACATGTGATCTGGATTAAAAGGGGTTAGCACATAGCATACTAAGAGTTGTCGACTTTATAAAAATCCTGTTGACTTCGCTTCAATTAATGGTTCAAGTGATCATGACTCAGGTTGTCTGATGTGCATATGATTAGTGATTCTTAAAGTTGTCGGCTATAATATCACTTGATTAAAGGATTGGGTGCAATCAAAATTAATTGATATCAATGTTGTCAGCATCATTCATCGATTCATGTGAAGTTGTCATATGACTTTGTGATAGTTTTTAGGTATTCGGTCCAATCATAATAGAATTAAGTTGAAATTTGTTGACTATATGTGATATGATAAGTCGTTGCATGTTAAACATGTAAGTGTGTCAGTCATATACAGATTTCATGTGATAATATCATTGTTTGTATGTGTTGTTAGATGAACTATATCATGTGATCATATTTGTCGGCACATGTAATTGTTTCGAGATCTCATATTGATAATTGTTGTTAGTCATATACAAACGGCCTAGCCAGTAATCAGGTCACAAGGTTTGGAGTTTAGTCGGTTTGCTCGGTTTGATCAGTACGTGTGTCAGTCAGGTCGTTTTGCGTGGTCGAGTCGCGTGATAAAGTTCAGTTCATACGATTTGGAGTTCAAAGATTTCGAAGGGTCAGGTCAATTGAATTCGAACCGGGTCATATCAGTCCGTACAGTTGGTCAACAGTCAGTCCGCACAGAAAATTCACAAGTTCGAGTACCAGTTTTATTCAGTTAATTGATAAACGGTTAAACTGATTGTGGTTTGTTTGTTTGTTTATTTGTTAGGTAATCGACAGGTATTTTACAAGGCGATACAGCTCATTTGAAAATCCGAAACATGGAGAACGAGTTCTACAATGCTTTTGCTAGTCCAGTTACAATCACTCAGAATGCTTTGCATGAAAATGAAACCGGGACGTCTCAGAAACCACCCAAACTCATGGATATTGATGATTACAATGGATGGTCCGAAAGGTTTGGAAATTGGGTTGAGGCGTATCACTTGGATGCGTGGGAACACACTGAAGAGCCGTATGTTAAGCCCACAAAGAACGATGTTGTGAATGGTACTCCGTTGACACTTAGAGAAATGACTACTGTAGATAAAAAGAAATATCGAGATGAGAAATTGATGGTGAGTCTGCTTCAGCAAGCGATAAAAGAAGATATTTTGATACTGCTTCAACATGATGGAACTGCATATTCGATATGGACAGAGTTGGAAGCAAAGTTTACTGGAAGTGATGATATGCTCAGGAATAAGATGTCTCTCATGAAAAAGGAATTTGACTTATTTCGGGGATTGAAAAATGAGAGTGTCAAGCAATTAATTGATAGATATTGTAACTTGGTGAGAAATATGACGAAACTTGGTGTTAAGAAAGATACTGATGAATTGGTTGAAAAACTTGCAGATGCGCTACCATATGAAACATGGGGAACATTTCTGATGATGCTGCGGTCAAACAAAACAGATTATAAGAACATGACACTGGGAGATTTTATTAAGCATCTGGAAGCTCAGGAGATGGAGCAGAGGAAGATTGCTAGGATGAAGAATTACGATGGAGAACAAGATATCAGCTTGTATTACAAGAGTGGTGTTACTGGAACAACAAATCATTCTCCAAAGATCGAAACTGCTTACAGTGTGAAAGATTCTTCTGAAAAGAGATCATCTCAGGGTTCAAGCAGCACAAGATTTTCATCATTTGATCCAAACATTTCAGCAACAAAGAACGGAAGAAAACTTCAGTGCAATATTGTTCTAAGTCTTGAAAATGATCAAGATTATACTGAAGAGGTTGCTAAAAATCAAATGTCTTTGTTGGGAATGGTGTTGGAATCCTATAGTAGTTTTGTGGCCGGAAGGATCGGTAATCCAATGCTCACGAAAGAGGATTACGATCAAATCGATGCTGAGGAAATGGAATTGATGGATATTAAATGGTGCATGGCCAGTGTAATGAGAAGAGCTGAGAAGTTTAAACAAATTACTGGAAGAAATGATTTCCTGGATGCAAATGTTTCAAATTTAGGCTTTGATAAATCTAAAGTTACTTGTTTTCGTTGCAGGGAAAAGGGGCATTTCAAGAGAGAGTGTAAAAATCGTGAAGCTACTGGAGCTCAGAATCCTTTTGGAAACAACGATTATCACAAAAAGGCGATTTATCATCAAATCACACCACCAGCACTGCATCAGGCACAAACTGCACATGGAATGTTGGAGATTAAAGATTCAAAGAAAGCTTGTCTGGGAAAGGATAGTGGTTTTAGTTGGGATAAATATGTTCCAACAAATAGCAAATTGTGTTTGGCAGATCAAGACAATGAAAAATTAGCTGAAGGTTTCAGTTGGGACAATTTTTGCTCAGATCAAGAATTTATGGCCAAAGAGATGTCCAAAGACACTTCAAATGCTAAAGCTTTCTTTGCTAATGCTTATGATTTGAAATGCGCAGAAAGATGCAGAAAAGTCATGGAAGCAGCTGAAGAAAGACGAAGAAAGAACGAAGAAGAGGAAGAAGAAGAAAAAAGATTAAAAGCTGAAGCTAAAGCTGAGAAAAAGAGAAGAGCTGAATTTTTACAATCAAACAGAACAGTCAAAGAAGTTCCTGAATTTGAGATCAAAGTTGATGCAGAACCTGTCAAAGATCCTGAAAAGTGCATGAATTGTGATTCTTTAATCAAGCAAAACAATGAATTGCTGCACAACATAAACAGATTGAAAGAATCATATGATACAATGAACAGAGAAATCAACAAGTATACTGATTCAAACGGTGAACAAGCTGAAGCTATGAATACTTTGAAGATAGCTTATCTGAGACAGCTTGATACGGCAAACTATAACATTAAGAAATGTGCAGATCTCGAGCTTGAGTTGGCAACACAAAAGATAGAAACTGAGAAAGTTAAGAAATTATTAGACAGTTACTCATGTTCTACTTTTGTTGTTGACAGGATTTATCCGGTTGTGGAAGAATTGAAGACGTTTGAAGATGTGAAGATGTCCGAAGAAAAGAAATCCGTGACAAAAGATAAAGTGACAAGTTCTGGTAAGAAATCAAGTGTGGTCTACACTAGATGTCCGCCCCCGGTCGAAAATGGATTTTTACCTCGAAATCCAAATTCCGAAAGAGTCGAAAAGGCAATGAACTTACAATGGGAGTCTGGGCCGTCGGATAACTTGCCAGAAAATATTGATGTCACGTACACGTCGTCCGATACTGATCATGAGTCAAAGTTGATAAAAAGTGTGGTCGATCAGGTGTTAGATAAAGATGATTGTGAGGAGTCAAAACCGGAGTCCAAATTCAAGTCAAAGTCTGAGTCCGATACGTCAAAGTCAACAGTCAAAAAGGACAAACGGGTTTATGATAAAGAGTTTTTGATATCAAATTCTAATTTGAATGATGAATCATTTAAAGTGGCATATACTTTGAAAGATTCTGACAAATTATATTCTGATGAAGATTTTCCAATAAGAGGTGTTAAAACTGAAATGATTAAAAAGGTTTTCAAACTAACAGAAATCAATATTTCTGAAATAAAAGATGAAAATCTTCATGTAAAACCTAATCCTTACACCTCAAGAGTTCAACAACGTTTAAACAAGAAAATGGGTTACAATTGTGGTTATAGTTTCCAAAAGAAACCAAACCATAATCGTAATTTCAAAAAGAAAGGTCTTGGTTTTATACCACCGAAAAATTATAAAAATGAGGAAATTTATAAACCAAAAACTGATTTTGTTTCAGGAACAAGTCAAGAGAAAGAACAAAAGAGTTCATTCTGGAAGGAGACAAATCAAGAATTCCTTGCCAAGAAGCAAGAAGAGTTGAAGAAAAATCATGTTCCAAAGAAGATAGAAACCAGAACCTGTTTTCAGTGCAAGATTACTGGTCATGTTGCTAGGAATTGTCTGAAAATATTCAAACCAAAACAGGAAATTTCTGGTAAACTAAAAGAGAAAGTGATCGAGAAAACTGAACTAACAACCAAAAAGTTCACAGGCTTTGAAAATTCAATCTTTGAGAAGGGAGAATGTTCAAAGAATGTGGTTAAAAGAAAAGAAAATCTGATAAATCAAAAATGGGTTGTTAAGGGTTCAGGAAACAGTTCTGGTGATGAATCTGATTCCACAAAATCAGAGGAGCCACATATTGAGAAAAAGATTGAGAAATCAGTTCTGAATGTGAATGATGAAAATTTTCCAACTTTGCAAGCTGAAAATTACATGAAGAAAGTTGGGAAAGTTGAAATTTCAAATCAATTTTATTCTGACAAGAAGAAATTTGATGTTGATAAAGCTTTCAACGGAACTGTGAAACACATTTTTGGCAAAATGATCAATGGTAAGGTCAAAGGTGTTAAAGAATTTTACGCTGCCAAAAGAGGAGGTCACAGGTTAGTTGAAAGAAAAGATGATGAAGAGATTGTTACACCCAAGGAAGGTCAGGCTTGGGTGGATATATTTTTCAAAGAGTAAAAATCTGACTTGCCGGAACTCCCAGGTTTGTAAGCGAGGAGTAGGAATCGGCACCTTGAGAATTCAACTAACATATGATGTTTGGTTGAAAATGTTTGATTGGATTGATCTTAAAAGTGGTAAATCAGGGACATTAAGTTGTATCTGATTTTCTACAAGTGGTTGAAAAACAATGTGATGATTTAATCCCTAATTTTACAAGTGATAAAATCAACAAAACTTATTTTCCGGAAAAACCATTTGATTAAAACAAACTTAAGTGTTTTGAAATCGATGGGAAAATAGTTTGTTGTGAGGGGGAGTTCTGATTGTTTATGCCAAGTGGATGGCGAATTGAAGTGATTCGATATCAGTTGTCATGTTTCTGTACAGTTTATGTTCAAATTTCCTAAAATGTGTTTGCATTTTAGGGGGAGTAAGAAATTTTAGAAAATCCAAAAACATTTGAAATTTTGAAAAAGTCAAAAACATGATAAAATGAAAAATGAGTTTTTGTTGCATAATAGAGGAAATGATAGTACATCAGTGGACGATCACAGCATGCTAAAGAATTGGTAAGATAAAAAGTGATAAACGGTCTCACTGATGATGTGCCAGTAGGTTTTTGCACATTTAGTAAATTGTGACGAGATATAAACCTAAATTTCAAACTTGCTTATTCTGTGGGTTAACAACTTCTTGGATATATAGGTAACCCCTGAAATCTTGTTTGAAAGGTCCCTTATTCTGAGATACTAGGTCTTTATGCTCAGTGATATCTGAGGTATTATCCAGGGACTTCTGCTGAAAGAAATTTCTGACCTAGTCCCCGGATAATACTTTCTGCAAATGCTTGAAACATAGCATCACCCTCAGCTAAAAAATGATGAAACATTGAAAAATGCTAATCATGGCTGTTGTAATTCAAAAGATCCTCTAAAGGGGACACACCTAAAAGTCAACTAGGCTCTCTGCTGAACGGAAGTTCTGACCTGAGCTATCACGGTTGCATAATTTATTCCCCTGACAGATATTATCTGTGGTATACTCACCTGTAAGACTGAATATTGGGATCTGGATACGGGAGTATATTCAAGTAGTGGGACACACGAATAAGTTCAAGAGCTTAAGACATTAATTTCGTATCTCGGATCAATTGAACTTTGTGTGAAAATTTAAGTGGACAAATATACTGACAATCTAAGTGAATCGTTTAGAACTTAAAATGAAATGAAGCTTAACGGTGTTGGTGATTTGTCTCAAAAACTGATATGATCCTCTTGCACGAACTCACAAAAATATTGTTTGTAAATATTTCATTTTCTGCATTTCTATTTCAGTCAAAAATCCAAAAAGATTTTAGTGTGTTTTAGCATAAAGTTTGAAAAATTTAAAAAGATTTTCGACAACTGGTGTTGGAGAGCTGATTTTCAAAATTCCGAATGCTAAACATGATGAACAAATGGTTTGGGTAAAAGTGTTTGAAGAATGTTGAAATGAAATGAAAAAATGTTTTGAAATATAAATGTTATTCCTGCAAGTGGTAAATTAGACTTGAAAATCTTATCTACAAAATGGTTATCAGAAATTTTATTTTTGGGTAGAGTTTTTGCAGGTTAGCCAGGTTCTGAAACTTCAGAGTGATGAAGTGCCAGATTACGATCTAAGAACCTGTGGAAAGTGAATTCCAGACTACGATCCCAACAGATTGAAAGGGGGAGTCTAAAGACATCAAGACTCGTCAACATTTGAGAGAGAGGAGTTTGTTGATGTTAAAGATAGAGAATGAGGATTCTTGCAATGACAAATACTTCAGAGAAAGATCAAAGATTGATAAAGACTGAAGATGCAAAGACTCGACACTTAAGACTCGTCAACATCTGAGGGGGAGTCTGTTGGTGCATACATCTGTTGTCTTCGTCTTGTATCGAGTCTCGGTTCAGTGCGGAGCTAATCAAGACATGATGTCATGATGACATCATCTAGATGACATCATCAATGACATCATATCATATGTTTACGTGAGATTGCATCACAAAAGACAAATCAGATTAGTCAACATGTGCATTTCGCTTCAAGACAAGAATGTTATATATTTGAATGATTTCGCTTGAAGATTTCGCTTCAAGTGTTTCAAGCGAAATCTAGAAGGTTATATATAGGCATAGTGTGATTTCATTTGTAACAACTTTTTCAGAGATTCTTCCGGTGAGCCACGAAGTGCTGCCGAAGTGTTGTTAGGTCTGTAATCGCATTTGTTATCAATACAACAACAGTTTAAAGTGAAATCTCGCTGAATTGACCTCGGTTTCTTAGTTTCCGCCTCTGAAACCGAGATAAACTCTTCTGAACGACTCGTTCGGGTCCGCAAACGATCCTACAGTCTTGCCTTGTTCAGTGGATAGATCCTGCAAGGACCTGGGTCAAATTTAGTTGGACCTCCTTCAATACCCACCGGTATTGGATGGCGGGTGTCCAAACTCTTTGATCCCCTCATATGTAAGCTACTGTTAATACTTTAACCCGGCTACTTAGGACTGTATCCCTGCTGACTCAGACTACTTAGCCGAGGGTAACGTCACCTTCAAAAGTGGGGCCTACCATAATATGCATTAATAACTTAATTAATTATCTTTCAATAATCCGACCCTTTAGGATTGTATCCTTGCTGACTCAAACTACTGGGTTGAGGGTAACGTCACCTTCAAAAGAGGGGCCTACTACAATAACTAAGATAATCTCTTAAATAGTGCAAAAGTGCGGAAATAATCAAAGGTTACACTAAACACGAGTCGGAGCCAAGTGATTCATCTTGTCTATCTGTTTTTATTTTTATTTTATTTTTCAGCATTTTAGTTAGTTTTATTTTTCTTGTTTAAAAACCTTTTTCTAAACTTTTGATTTGATTAGACGTTGAGGATAAACCGGTACTAAAAGCTCTTGTGTCCTTGGACGACCTCGGTATCTTGCCAACACTATACTACGCTCACGATGGGTGCATTTGCCCATATGTGTGTTTGGTGTTAGTAAAATATCGTGTTTTATAAATTTAAAACTTGACTAACGTGTAAAAAGGGCTTAAAATATACTTAAACTTATATACACACTTTACGCACATCAAGTTTTTGGCGCCGCTGCCGGGGACACAAGGATTTTAAGAAAGCTTAAAATCGACGGCCTAATCAGTTTTTCAAAACTTTTTTCAAAACGCGCGCATATTTTTCTGCATTTTAGTTTAGTTTTGCATTTACAGTAGGTTGAACACGGGCCGTGCTCACTGAACACGGGGCCGTGCTGCATATTTTTCATAAAACACCCAGTAACAGAAGCTGAACACGGGGTCGTGCTCACTGAACACGCCCCCGTGCTCAACGAAATCAGTAACTTTAATTAAAACGCCCAGATACAGATTCTGTACACGGGCCGTGTCCACTGAACACGGGGCTGTGTCCAGCCTCTGTTTCCGTTTTTATTTTTGTTTTCTGATCTCGAGACTTGGTTGTGGTCTGCTGAGTGATTCTTATGGATCAATACTCAGGAGGTTACAACTACACCTATGAGGAGGATGATTACAGGAGTAACTATTGCACTAATTGTGTAACCCGCACTCGGTTCAATATTGTAACTTATATCAACCATCCACTTCATACCTACTATGAGGAACCCAGGTACGAGCCATCAACTTCATACACATCCTATGAAGACCAAAGGTATGAACCTTCTCCCTCATACTCATATTTTGATAAACCAAGGTATGAGCCTTCTTACTCATACTTTGAGGAACCAAGAAATGAGCCACCACCTTCATATGCTTATTATGAGGAACCATGTCGTGAACAACCCACCTCATATGAGTATTATGAAGAACAAAATTACGACCCTTATCCATTATATACTTACAATGAAGAACAATGGTGTGAACCATCTACTTCATATGGGTATTATGAGGAACAAAGGATCGAACAACCGGATTCAAGCTTTGAAAATTCCGATCCTTTTTCTATAACCGAAGTGACCGATAGGATATTAGAGCACCTTAAAGTTATCGAGCGCTATATAAAAGAATCTCGTGCAAGGGAAGAGGAGTCCCGCGCAAGAGAAGAATTAATTAAAGAAGAGATAACTGAAAGTGTAAAAATGGAAGAACAAACAAGTGAAAAACTGACACATGAGTTAAACAACGAAAAAGGTGAGTCCGTTAATGTTAAAATTCAAGAAGAGTCTAATTTTGAAGAAATTAATCTCTTGTCACGTTCTTTTGAAAATCATTGTTTAGTTCCAACTCATGCTAAGTTTTTAAAAGAATTAAACACTAACACTAAAATTGATGAAATGGTAAGCGTTAAGTTAACTAATTATCAAACCTCGCTAATAAAAGAAGACCCATTTGAAATCAACATTACACCGGTTCCATGTTTTTTTCAAAATTCATTTATTAGTAATGTCACAATTGATAAAGATCTTTGCGTTAACATAATGCCCAACTACATTTTCGAAAAATTAAGTATTAGTGATTTTTCTCCACTTCAAATACCCATTTTTCTATCTAATCGGAGAATAATAAAATCAATCGGTGTAGTTGAGGATGTCTTGGTTCAAACAAATCAAATGGTAATCCCAACCGACTTTGTCATCCTTGATGACGCTCCTCTAGTGTTGGGACGACCCTTTGTAAAGACTCACGAAGCTTTGAAAAACCGGAAGTTCAACAATCTACCTCTTCAATTAGGGGCATTTAAAAAGAGTGTCGATCTTGAGCGGTCAATGAAATATCCATTCGGCAATAATGACCCCCTAATTGAAGATGAAGATGAACCACCCGATACAAGTGAAAAGTTTGACCACTTTATTGAAGAAGAGGTCGCCATAGAACAAACTTTTAAAGTTCTTGATCAAAATGAGCAACCAAATAAGGAGTCTCCTAAAGACCCACCTCTTGAGCTCAAAGAACTTCCAAAAGGTTTGGAATATGCTTTTCTAGACAAAGATGGTAAATCACCTGTAATTATTTCATCTAAGTTAGATAGTTTAGAAAAAGAAAAATTAATTAACCTTTTGAAAAAACACAAAAATGCGATTGCTTGGAAGCTTGTAGATATTAAAGGAATAAGTCCTTCCATGTGCACGCACAAAATTTTAATGAATGATGACTACAAATCGGTAATACAACCACAACGTCGAGTAAATCCAAATGTTCAAGAAGTGGTTAAAAACGAAGTCATCAAATTACTTGACGCCAGACTTATTTATCCTATCTCCGATAGCCCTTGGGTAAGTCCCGTCCAAGTTGTTCCAAAGAAAGGAGGTATGACGGCAATAACTAATGAAAAGAATGAATTAATACCAACGAGAACCGTCACAGGATGGAGAGTATGTATAGATTATAGACGATTAAATGAAGCAACAAGGAAAGATCACTTTCCTTTGCCCTTCATTGATCAAATGTTAGAGAGATTATCCGGTCATAAATTTTACTGTTTCTTCTATAGTTTTTCAGGTTACTTTCAAATCCCGATAGCACCCGAAGACCAAGAAAAGACAACTTTCACATGTCCCTATGGAACTTTTGCTTATCGACGCATGCCATTTGGTCTATGTAATGCCCCCGCAACATTCCAACGTTGCATGGTAGCTATCTTCCATGACATGATTGAAAAGACAATGGAAGTCTTTATGGACGACTTTTCTATCTTTGGGGATTCATACGACCAATGCCTCGATAACCTTGAACGAATGCTATCCCGATGTGAGGAAACTAACCTCGCGCTTAATTGGGAAAAATGTCATTTCATGGTAACTGAGGGAATAGTACTCGGTCACAAAATCTCAAGCGAGGGAATGGAAGTTGATCGAGCTAAAATAAACACTATTTCTCGATTACCACCTCCATCCTCCGTTAGAGCTATCAGAAGTTTCCTAGGGCATGCCGGATTTTATAGGCGGTTTATCAAAGACTTTTCTAAAATTTCAAGGCCTCTAACAAAATTACTTGAAAAAGATGCCCCTTTCATCTTTGACAAGGATTGCAATTAAGCATTTCTAACCCTAAAGGAAATGCTAGTCAATGCACCTATCATGATAGCGGCTGATTGGAAATTTCCTTTCGAAATCATGTGTGATGCTAGTGACTTTGCAGTTGGAGCTATCTTGGGACAAAGAAAAGAAAATCATTTTCACCCAATTTATTATGCTAGTAAAACACTTAACGATGCACAAGAAAATTACACAACAACTGAAAAAGAATTACTAGCTGCGGTATTTGCTTTTGATAAATTTCGTTCTTATCTTGTTCTTTCTAAAACTATAGTCTATACAGATCATGCAGCCATTCGATATCTCTTCAAAAAGCAGGACGCAAAACCACGTTTGATTCGGTGGATTTTACTCCTCCAAGAATTTGATATTGAAATCAAAGACAAAAGAGGAGCTGAAAACACCGCAGCAGATCATCTTTCACGCTTAGAAGACCCAGCTTTGGAGGCAACCAGGGACGAGCAAATCAATGAAAAATTTCCAACAGAGTCCCTAGAAATGGTGGAATACAAAGAAGAACCATGGTACGCCGACTATGCTAACTACCTAGCTAGCGGTATAGTCGCTAAGGGTTGGCCGCATCATCAAAGAAAAAAATTCTTTGCTAATGTGAAGCATTATTTTTTGGAAGACCCTTATCTTTTCAAAATGTGTGCCGACCAACTCGTCCGACGATGCGTACATGGTAGCGAAGCACGAAGAATTCTCCGCCATTGTCATGAAGGTCCATACGGAGGACATCATGGTGCCGCTAGTACCGCACGAAAGGTATTTGATTCAGGATTTTATTGGCCAACCATTTACAAAGACGCCCAAAGTCTTGTCAAGACATGTGATGCTTGCCAAAGAACATGTAATATTTCTTCCAAAAACGAAATGCCACAAAATGGCATTCTTGTTTGTGAAATTTTTGATGTGTGGGGACTCGACTTTATGGGACATTTCCCACCGTCAAAAGGAAACAAATATATACTTGTGGCAGTAGATTACTTGTCTAAATGGGCTGTGGCTGAAGCACTTCCAACAAATGATGGAAGAGTCGTGGTAAGATTTCTGAAAAAATTATTCTCTCGTTTTGGAACACCTAAAGCATTAATAAGTGATAGAGGTACCCATTTTTGCAACCATCAACTTGAAATTTTTTTAACAAGATAACGGGTCTATCACCGGGTCTCAACAGCATATCACCCACAAACAAACGGACAAGCCGAAGTGACTAATAGAGGTTTAAAACGAATACTTGAAAAAACCGTAGGGCTAAATAGAAAAGAATGGGCAGATAAATTAGATGATGCTTTATGGGTTTTCGAACTGCTTATAAAACAACAATAGCTACAACCCCATATAAGATAGTCTATGGGAAAAGCTGTCATTTGCCAGTAGAAATTGCACACAAAGCCAACTGGGCAATTAAAAGTGTAAACTTAGATTTAGAATTTGCCGGTAGAAATCGATTTTGTCAATTAAATGAATTAGACGAACTTAGGAATTATGCATACTCAAACTCAGAAATTTATAAGGAAAGAATGAAAAACTTGCATGACAAACATATTAAACCTAATGAATTTCGAGTAGGAGATCAAGTTCTTTTGTTTAATTCACGACTTCGATTATTTCCTGGTAAATTAAAGTCTAGGTGGTCAGGACCATTTTCCATCACCCATATTTTCCCACACGGTGCAGTAGAAATTAAATCTCGAAATGGAATTCCATTCAAAGTCAATGGCCAACGGCTAAAACCATATCAAGGATTTATTGAGGAAGAAGAGGAAGAAATCTCGCTTCAAACGGTCGAAGAATAAAAGCAACAACATCATACCTGGTAAGTTACGAACCAATGGGATGACATCATAATCGGTAAGTCTTCTAACCAAGTTTTTGGGAAACAAAGGGCACTCACACGAGCACTGAAAAAAAAACTTTTGCTCGGCACGAGGCCGTGTCCGTGCAACTGTCGGAATAAATCCCTTTTTTTCATAACAGTTACACCATTCCACACGCCCCGTTTCCCCGAAAACGCTCTAGTTCAAGGCGATTTTCCGCAGATTTTCGACGTCTCCACTGATTCTAACAACATCAAGATGTCAAAGAAATTCACTAGGTTCAACGCAAATGAGCTCGATGCTAGGGCTAGATACGAAGTACTTCAAACAAGACCGGAAGAATACCCAAGACAAGCATGCATGGATTTGTTAGCATTGGTGAACCAACTTGACCGGTTTAACAACCTCGTTACCGGCCCACTAAGAGTCGCCCTAACCACTCGACTTCGCTCAGTCCACGAGTGCACTATGGAATTCTATAGCACCTTCTCGTTCAATTCAAGGTGCGACCCATTTGACAATGATGGGGTAGCATTCCGATGTGGTGGAACTAGGTACTCGATTTCAATGGACAATTTGGGTCGATAATTGGGTTGTATGCGGAGGAAGATGCGGGTAATGAAGAAAACACCGGAGGGGTGCGAGAGTTGGATGAGAACGAACGCCAAGCCGCATGGGCTCAGATTGGTGAAGGGCACTATAACCCGAGCAGCACTAAGAGCACTAAGCTGAGGGACCCGCTTTACCGTTACATTCATAGAGTCCTCGCTTACTCTCTTAGCCAAAGGCATGATAGCAGTGGCGTTTTGGGGTTGAGAGATTTGGTGGTCCTTCATTGCATTCATACCCGCAGACACCTAGATGTTCCGTACCTCCTGCTCCGTAACATGCATCTGAACCGACTTGCTACTTCACCAACACCTATCTTCTTCGGGGGGTGGATATACCGTCTCTTTAGGCACTTCACGAACATACCTAGATCCTTTGAAAGGAGTCCATGGTTGGGAAGAGTGGATGTACACATCTTCCGCTCCATGAACTTAATTTATGAGGCTGAAGACGGGTCGGTTAGCTTCTAAAGGATGCAAGGGCATGCATGGAACCCGCAAGAGGCACTCTTCCTTCACGCTCCACAACATCATCAGTACCAGTACCAGCCACATGGTGATCCGGGCCAATCTTCCTCACAAGGAGGTGGTTTTCCTAACTTCCAAAGTTTACATGATTTACTGCAGGAAAACCTCATGTGCACCAGGAACACCTATAACATGGCAAGCAACACGTATGCCCGGGTTGGAGCAATCGAGAGAAACATATCCGATATCCAAGATGATATTGGGAATATCCGGGAGTACATTGCGGGGCATGGTGGAGGAGATGATGATGATGAGGATGAGGACATGGACTAGGCAGGAGGAGCGGAGGCAGAAGCGGTTGGTTGGTGATCCCACAGGTTAACCCCCCCCCCCCCTTTTATCTTGAACAATTGCCGGCCTGCGTGCCGTGTGTTGAACAATTTAATTTCCTTTAACTCTTTTTATTTTCTGCATTTGTTTTTCTTTCTAACTTTGTGATGTGGATGTTGAACGTTGGTAATTTAGGATGTTTGCTATGTTTTGGTGTAGTGTTTATTGCTAAAACAGGTACATAAGAGGCTTAGAACACTAAACATTAGTGTTACTAAAGTCGGGACAGGAAAACCAGAGCCAGAAACCTGTTTTGTCACCTTTGCAGATTGTCTACACGGGGCCGTGTCCAGCCGGCACGCCCCCGTGCCCACTCCCCCAGACTTGCTGTTTGTCTAAATCTGCAGACTTTTGCAAGACACGGGGTCGTGTCCACCTTCTGTAAGTTTTCAATTCTGGCACCTGAACACAGGGTCGTGTCCATCGAACACGGGTCCGTGTCCAGACGCCCAGTAACATAAAATTTTGCTTTTTCACACCTTTTACATATTCAATCAACCTAAAAACTTATTTTTGGGACACATTGAGGACAATGTGTAATTTAAGTGTGGGGGGATGCTAAAACTTTGAATCTTGCAAGTCCTAATTACAAGCCTTACACAAAACTCTATTGGAACCGCTAATCACCCCAAATTTTTTTCAAAAATTTTCATTTATTTTTACTCGTCTAGGTTTAACTTGGGAATTTCAAATTCTAAAAAAGGTTATATTTTTACAAATTTACAACCGAAAGCGTCGTGATAAAAAGAACCAACATAAGAAAATTATGAAAAGGCATGACAAGCTTAGTTAAACTTTAATTATATATACTTGATCACATAAAAACCCATTCCCACAAAAGTGAGTTTGAGCCTTTATTGAGCATACAAATACATATCTTTAAACTAAATGCTCATTTTTCGTTTCTTGTGTGAATAGCCGCTTGGTTCTTACAACTCTAGAACTTGCCACGACGATACATTCCCGGTCCTTACCAACTTAAATCCGAGTAAGTAAATGATGGAGGCATTAGGACTAACCCTTTTTATTTCTACACCATTTTTTTTACCACCTACCCAAAATCTCACTAGTTAACCCCTTTGAGCCTAAACCTTTTCATTTCTTAACCCAAACCAAACACCCTTTCACCCACCAAAACCTTTTTTATTTTTAACCCTTTGTTTTAGTAACAAGCTCGGTTTTTCGTATGACTTTCAAAAAAAAAATGTTGATGATGAAGCAAAAGAAATAAACAAGCAAGTTCATTAAAAATAACTTTGTTTGAATTATGGCTTCATCAAAATAAAATTGCAAAAATAAAAAGTCTTACAAAAACCGACGCTTTTTACGCTTTTCGCCCTTTTTTCTACTAACCACTAACCCAACCACCTACCTTTAACCCAAGCCTAACCCTTCACCCAAAAGTCCTCTTGATATTTACAAAGGTATATAGTTAAAAAGGAGGAGGATTGATTGCTTGGCAAGCCTATGGTAGGAGTAAGTTCCATGCCGCTCTTGAGTGATTCACTAAAATACATCTTCGGCCGAGTGTTGAGTGATCCCCCGTGAGGTATGTGAACTTGTATATAAATATAATTTTAAAGAGGCATGTTATGCCCTAATAAGTAATTTATCTTATGAAAAGTTTTAAATAAATCATGACGAATAGGATTGTAAATAAATAAAAATAAAACTTAATAAAGAATCTTGGAAATCCCGACACTCTATGACAAGCACAAAAACCTTCTCTTCTACCCATTCCATTTGGGAGTGTAAAGCCACATTATAAAGAGTTTTGCTTGAGGACAAGCAAAGATTCAAGTGTGGGGGTATTTGATGTGTGCAAAATGCAACATATAAATTACATCAATTGTGGCATAAAACTAACCCCTTTTTAGTACTAATGTTGGAAAAAGTGTGCTTTTGTCTTCCTTTTGTATTTTCAGGATTAAATGAGCTCAAATTAACAAAAGAAGCAAAAAGGCAGCTAAATCTAACTTAAATACAAGAAAAGGAACAAACGTGGCATGCCCGACCTCCCAGAAAACATCTTCCCAAGCAAAACAAGAGAACAGAAGGCTGAACACGCCCCGTGCTCAGTGAACACGGGGGCGTGCCCAAGTGTCAGCATAAAAGACAAAGCTGTAGAAGCTTCATCGCCCACCACGGGGCCGTGCTCAGTGGACACGGGGCCGTGGTCTACTATAAGAGTCACAGAATCCAGGCAAATCTTGATAGTACTGATATGCTTCTGCACACGGGGTCGTGTCCAGCGGACACGGGGCCGTGGTCAACTAATACAGACAAGAGCAATTAATGAAGACAGAGAAGGAGGATGGACACGGGGCCGTGCCCACTGTACACGGGGCCGTGCCCACTGGACACGGGGCCGTGCCCGAGCTACTGTTCAGGCTATAAATAGGGGTGCTTGGCTCATTTGCAAACCATCCCTTGGCACACCACCTCTCTCACACTTCACCCACCACCCACCACCATCACAACACCATCATCCACCACCATCATCCATTGTCCATCATAGAGTGTGTGAGTCGTCTCGGGATCCAAGTTTGATCATAAGAGTTCATGACAATCAAAAGCCATGTTTGCCTAAGTCTCTTACATCACTTGGTGAAGACAAGTGTCTAGTGTAATACTTTTTATTTTTAATCTTTTCGCACTTTTTACTTGGTTATGTATTAATGACTTTAATAACTAGTTTCTTATGTTGAAGGTGATTCGTCCTTATCGTTTGTCCGTGGTGTCTTGGCATTATTTTAATGTCGATATAAAATAAAAGATTTTCACCATTCATATCTCCACGGTCTATATGGAGGTTTGTTGGCTACCTGGTCGGGGGTTAAGGGAACGGTTTGGTAAGAGTCTTGCCTTTTTCAGTGTATAGATCCTGTAAGGACCTGGGTCAAATTTAGTAGGACCTCCTTCAATACCCACCGGTATTGGATGGCGGGGGTCCAAACTCTTTGATCCCCTCATATGTAAGCTACTATTAATACTTTAACCCGGCTACTTAGGACTGTATCCCTGCTGACTCAGACTACTTAGCCGAGGGTAACGTCACCTTCAAAAGAGGGGCCTACCATAATATGCATTAATAACTTAATTAATTATCTTTCAATAATCCGACCCTTTAGGATTGTATCCTTGCTGACTCAAACTACTGGGTTGAGGGTAACGTCACCTTCAAAAGAGGGGGCCTACTACAATAACTAAGATAATCTCTTAAATAGTTCAAAAGTGCGGAAATAATCAAAGGTTACACTAAACACGAGTCGGAGCCAAGTGATTCATCTTGTCTATCTGTTTTTATTTTTATTTTATTTTTAAGCATTTTAGTTAGTTTTATTTTTCTTGTTTAAAAACCTTTTTTCTAAACTTTTGATTTGATTAGACATTGAGGATAAACCGGTACTAAAAGCTCTTGTGTCCTTGGATGACCTCGGTATCTTGCCAACACTATACTACGCTCACGATGGGTGCACTTGCCCATATGTGTGTTTGGTGTTAGTAAAATATCGTGTTTTATAAATTTAAAACTTGACTAATGTGTAAAAATGGCTTAAAATATACTTAAACTTATATACACACTTTACGCACATCATATATATATATATATATATATATATATATATATATATACGGCTTCAATATGTTCGAATATTTACTTTACTAATGGTGTGCCTTAAGAATGAAATGTAATGCAGGTACATTATGGTTGTCTCATCGAAGATTAGACAACCGGATGAAATGCTTGAATTTAGAAATAAAACGAAACGAAACGTATATGAGGATAGAACATGATGAGACTTTATAATTATGAATTTACGTTATATATACTTAATGCGTACTAATGTTGCGAATGTATGTGGTGAGTGCAGGTTGTACAAAATTTTGGATTAACATCATGAAGGGCAAGTGATTGATGATCGAGTTAAAGAGACACGGATTATATGGATTGAGTGGTCATGAAATCTGTATTTGTATGTTATAATCGATACAGTAATGACGGATAAACGATATAATTCTTTTAAAGAAGTGTTTTTAAATGACTTTCAAGTATAAAGGAATATTATAAGAAAGAAATATTGTGGTACGTATTTTCCGCTGCGTCTTTTCAGTTAGATTGTGTTAGGGGTCTTACACGCAGCAGCAAGGCAATCGAAAGAGCTGCTTTCAGTGTGGAAGTGAGAGTCACTTCAAGAGGGATTGCCCGCAGCTAAACCAGAACGCCAACAATGCTAGAAACAACAAACACGACAATGGGAATAACAATAGTAACGATAACAACAATGGTGGAAATGGTGCTCGCGTGAGAGCATTTACGATTGGCGCGTGTGACGCCATGAATGATGACAACTTTGTGACCGGCACATTTCTGTAAACAATCTCTTCACTTCTGTTTTATTCGATTCTGGTGCCGATTGGAGTCTCGTGACTTTGAAGTTCAGTAGACTGTTAGGATCGAATCCAAATCCCTTTTTGAAACCAAACACATTGAGGAATTGGCTGACGGTCAGCCGATTGAAGCATCCCATATTTATGTTGGGTGCAAACTCGATTTTCTAGGTCAAGTGTTTGACACTTATCTCCTTCCTGTTACCGTTGGTAGCTTTAACGTAGTCATCGGTATGGTCTGGTTGACCAAACATCAAGATGAACCTAACACTCATTTATTCAAAACTGCGAAACCTAACACTGATGCAAATAGTGAATTTCGGCACGAAATTCCCTTTCAACCTGAGAAAGAACATGCGAAAAATTAACATAAAGTTGGTGAGTTCATAGTTTGTTTGTAAAAGATTTAAAATAAATCTTTTGATAACCGGTTTAAATTATGTTGAGAAACGCAATATAATCATTATCCTCGGCATGTCATATGAAAACTTTGTATTTGTAAAACTTCTAACCGTCAATGTCCGCGTACGAAAAAGACAACATGCCCGCATGAGCCTATAACCCACCACGTGCTAGGAAGTGCCTTGCCAAACCGTTTACTCAAGACGGTAGACTAGCAGGTGAGTATAGTTCCGATATGTAGCGAAGCCTTCACTACATAGTTTTAAGAACCCTACAGCCCTTACAGTTGAGTAGAGGGCAATCCAGTCCTTAAGTTATATGTAGGACAATCCAGTACTTGTGTCTGTATGTAGGACAACCCAGTCCCGTTGTTCAGATGTAGGACAACCGAATCCTATGTTCAGATGTAGGGCAACTCAATCCCTATGTTTAAATGCAGGACAAACCAATCCCCTTATTTGTATGACGGCCAACCCAGTCCCGTTGTAACTAGGACAGACCTGTCACTAGTCATGAAACTCATGCATGTTTCGAAAATACGGGTGTGTTTTGTAAAACCGGTATGTTTAGCATAAACCTTTCATAAACCATTTGAGTTAGATGGAATTCGTTTGCAACATGGTTTAGAAAATATGAATTTTCATTCATCGAAATGTTGTGTACTTTTGCAAATATTGCATGTCTTTCCACCCCCGAAAACATTTATAAAAATGTAAAACCGTAAAAAGTGGGGGTTATGAACTCACCTCGATATCCTTGTGCAAAGCTAGCTTAATATGATTCCATAATGTCGTTTCGAGAATGTAACTATCTAGCATGCAATCTATAAAATTCATATCAAGGAATAACTTATAAGTTTCTAATAAGATGATGTAGCTAAACTATGTATCACTGAGCTCTATCCAATCGCTACCCGAAAGATTCAACGGGAAGGTGTAATTAACTTGATAGGAACAATAATGTTATACTCGTTTAATCCCGTTTATTGTCGGTGGTAATTACTAAGTATTGGAAACACTTAGGTTCCGAGGGATTTAGAATATATATATATATATACATTTATGGAATCGTATTAGTCGTCCCGTATGGTCGTGCGTGTACGTACACAAGTGTTGGTATGAAATTAATACATGTCATATACTTGTAATAAGTATTTGTATGGTTTCCGAGTAGTCGTCATGTACGTAGATAAACGTATGTATACGTAACTATATATATATATAATGGAAGTATCTGTAGAAAACCCTTATAATTTAGAAAACTTGGGAAACTCTAACCTCCCGAATTTAAAAAAAATAACACATGTTATATACATGTTTTTAAGGGTTTTGGGCAAAAAAATCAAAAAAGCGTCGAGTGGATATTTAAAAAAAATAAACAAATTTCTGGGGTAACATATGTCAGAGGAATGTAACATATGTTACACCAAAACTTGTTTATTTTTTTTTTAAATATCTACTCGGCGCTTTTTTGATTTTTTTTTTGCCCAAAACCCTTAAAAACATGTATATAACATGTGTAAGTTTTTTCAAAAAAACAAAATCGGGAGCTTTGAGTTTCCTGGGTTTTCTAACCATAAGTGGGTTTTCTATACATCCTTCCCATATATATATATATAGGGTTGGGTTCATTTCAGAACTCTAAATAATTGCAGAACTTTCAGAACTCCTAATAAACAATCATTTTACAAAAGTATTTTTATATTTAGGGCACTTTTATTATTTATTACATGTATTATTATGGTTACATACATGTTAAGAGTAGTTTACATATGTGTAATAGTCAAATTATATATATGTGTAATAACTTATTACATATATGTAAAAATACTAGTTTACAGATATGTAATCATAAAATCACATATAAAAAATAATAAAATTACTCTTAAAATGTATGTAATGATTAAAATACATATAATAAATGATAAAGTTATCCTAAATATAAAAATATATAAATAAAAGATTGTTTATTAGGAGTTCTGCGAGTTCTGTAAATATTTATGGTTCTGAAATATAATCCTCACCCTATATATATATATATATATATATATATATATATATATATATATATATATATATATATATATATATATATATATTTAGATACATGTAAACGTCGCGCGGTCGTAATAGTATTCTCGCGTCTCGTGGGTAATTATCAAAATAATTATATAGTAATACGCTTGGTATAATCGACTTTCGTTTGTTTGTTAACAAAATGACTCGGTTAATAGTATGTTTGAAGATAATACAATAACGCGTTGTATTCCGTTTAGATGTTTGAAATAAATATAACTAATTATATTTACTTTATAAATTGTGTCGAGTCGTAGACGTTGGAAATGAGTATGACTAATTAGTTTTATTTTGCATAATTGTTGAACACTAGACGTTTGGAATAAATATAAATAATTATATTTATTCTATAAAGTTTTCCGAGTTTCGTTCTCTTGTAAACCATTTTTGTCAAAGCTTTATAAACGCGTTTTTGTGAGTTACAAAGTGTCGTCAAAAATAAATATACACTTATATTTATTTGTATAAAATACTTGAATCCAAATAGGTGTTGTTTTTAGAATTCTAGACGCGTTTCGTATTATGGATTTTTACGAAAAATTGGCAGAGTTTCCTCTGTTTTTAGGATAACCCGACAATCAAATTGTCAAAATATTTGTCAAAACTCAACAATTTAAACGCCATTACATATTTTTATGTCACGTGTCGGCTTGGTCTATATAACATTTTGTACACACTTGATAATATATACAAGTCTGATATATTTATATATATTTACTTTTACGATGATACGCCGGTCCGGTTTGAGCTCGGTACACGCGATAAAACTAACATTAATATAACTATAAACGTTTTAACGCGTCCATTAAATTTTACCGTGTCTTGTGTTGACCATAGCTGACCACGTTGACCGGGTTTGACCCGAGTTAACTGAGTTGACCGGGTTTGACCGTGTTGACCAGCATTTGACCATGTTGACCGAGCTTGACCGTGTTGACCAGCCTTTGACCGTGTTGACCCGAGCACCAAAACTGACCCGGTTTGACCAGTTGACTCGAACCTAAATTTGACCGTGTTGATCGGGTTTGACCCAACACGAAAACCTAAGTTGTTGACCATTTTGACCACAGTTGACCCGAACATGAACCGGGTGAACCGGAATTTGAATAACCACCTCCATTGTCGCACTGTCACCACCCAACCCTCGAAATCACCTACGTCGTCCTACTGTCGTCATCACGGTCGCACCACTGCTACCTTTTTACACAGCCGCCGTCACCCCCCGCCGCCTTCACCTTCCACTGTTGCCGGTCACCATCGAGCCTCCCCATTAGTCCATTACCTGATACAACAAGCACTAGCCGACAGAGCCGTGGTTCTACAAAGATTCTGAAAAAAAAAAGAGGAGCTATAAAGCTCACTAGGGTGAAACCCTTGTTTTCGAGGCTTCTAGAGTTAAAACTGCTACATCCGTCACTTGAATGAAAAAACGGAGGCCGGATTCATGCTCAGAAGGCTCAATTTGAAGAGGGGGTGTACGCCATGGTTCCACTGGAGAAATCCACCATTATAGGCGCTGTCCGCCGTCGTCGGCCGTCACCGAAGCTCCGCCGTGCTCCGCCGCACCGTCGCCGGCTTCTCTAGCCGGAGTCCGGCTGCCGGAACTGAAGAGAGAGAGAGGGTAGGTAGGTGTGGATAAGGTTTATGAAAAAAAATGAAGTGTGGAGTGGGTTAAAGGTGTCTTTATATGTAGGGTTTGTGGAGTTGGTTGGGCCTAGAGCCCATTAGCATGTTCCTAGTCTTTGCGGTCCAAATGCATTTTCGAAGAGTTGTTTTTGAACCCAGACTTTGTGTAACATCGTAAAATGTCATTTTAGGATCAAAATGTGTAAAATAGCGTTGGAAGTCGATGTTTGTCGCGTTCGTTCGTTGATTGTGTTATAATTGCGCAAAATGCTTCGGTTATCATTTCTTATCCGTTTTTCGATCCGGTTTCGACTGCGAATATTAAAATTTGATTATGAAGCTAAATGTATCATAATATTTAAGTTTTGAAGGTAATACTCAAGTTCGATGCTTTCGTTTCGTTGCCGGTGCGTTCATACTGTCGTGTTTTTCGTTCACGTATGCGTTTTGTGCCGTTCGAAAGCATTATAATTTCGCAAAACCAAATTCATGTGCATAAAATATATGCATAAAATTCGTATTTTTTGGCGGAGTTAAGATTTCGTCCGGTGTCCGTCCGTTACCGTTTAATGTTCTGCCGTTTTTCCCGCAAATCACCATTCGCGTACTGTAAAGCCGGATATACATTCCTAGGCATGCCAAGGCTTATTTAAGTTAGTTTGCATTTTAAAACACTACTTATTATCGTCTTAATGTCTGTTTTGCATGTAATTATAAACCAGAAAATGCTAGTTGTCACACACGACTTCAGATTTCATCGCCGGAAACCTGCAACTCGTCGGAAAGCTCGTCGGACGCTTCATAAATTCTCTGAACGCATTCCTTGCATGATGCCTCGCTCCAAGGACGCATCCTGAGGCCATGTATCCCTTTTAGGTTTCGCTTGAAAGACACATCCCATGCTTGAAAGTCTCATCCCATACATGATGCCCTATTCGAAGGGGACATGAGCTGGCTATTTTCGTAAGTCATTTTGGTCTTTGGGCATTTTGGTAATTTTCCCTTAAAAACTACCCCCTCTTCAATTCTCTCTCTCTAACACCGACCACCACCCACTCTCTCTCTCTCTCTCTCTCTCTCTCTCTCTCTCTCTCTCACAACCAAACCCCCACCATTGCGTGTTCAATCGAGAAATATCTGATAAAGGGGCGACGACTGATTTTGAAGGTAAACTATAAAGAAATCTAAAGTTCAATCGAGATTGAGTCACTGTTCTTTAGTTGAAGGTAAATCTGATGTTCAATCGAGATATAGCCGCTGTAGTTTTCACAGTTTGTTTATGCTCTAATCTGCAGCCCTTAATCCGGTTTACGATAAATATTTGCTTTTTGAATTTGTTCGATTGTTCTTTAATTAGATGTGAGCCTGGTTCCAATTTACAATTATATATATATATATAGGGGACCGCTAAAATGAGAACCACCTCGAGTTGTAAGAACCGTGAGAACTACACCGTACGGGGCGAGGTGGACCAAAATTTTTTTTCATAAACGTAAATGCGTGTATTATAAACACATTTGTAAAAAAAACTTAAAAAAAATGTCGTGTGTGTAGTTTTGAGCACCACAAGTTTGTGTTTACGGGTACCGTAAATCCTACCGGAAAATTTACGGTACCCGTAAACACACACTTGTGGTGCTCAAAAACTTTTTTTTTGAATTTTTTTTTACAAATGTGTTTATAATACACGCATCTACGTTTGTGAAAAACATTTAGTCCACCTCGCCCCGTACGGTGTAGTTCTCACGGTTCTTACAACTCGAGGTGGTTCTCATTTTAGCGGACCCCTATATATATATATATATAGGGGAAGGTTCAAATGAAAACCACTAGTTAACGCGAAAACTCGAAAACTAACTAAAAAAAGCCTAAAAAACACACCAAAAATATTTTTTTTTTTTTTTTTTTGCAAAACCAAATTTCGCAGGTTTTTTTATATAAAAAAAAAAATTTCAAAAAAAAAAAAAAAAAAAAAAAAAATTTTTGTACACATGTGTATTATTACACATGTGCACTACACAAAAAAATATTTTTTTTTTTTTTTTTTTTGAAAAAAAGTTTTTTTTAATATATAAAAACCAGCGATTTTTATTAAAAAAAATTTTGTGTTTTTTAGGCTTTTTTTAGTTAGTTTTCGAGTTTTCGCGTTAAAAGTGGTTTTCATTTGAACCATCCCCTATATATATATATATATATATATATATATATATATATATATATAGGGAGGGGCTCATGCGAGAACTCCATTTATTGCGAGAATCGCGAGAACCAATGTGAACACAACTTAAAAGAGCTAAAAAAACCTAAAAAAAACTAACCCCCACCCCCCCCCCCCCCCCCCAAAAAAAAAACCTAAACCGCCCTCCCCCCCCCCCCCCCCCCCCAAGCTAAATGCTAAAAACTAAAACCCCCAAAAAACCTAAAAAAAACCCTAACCCCCCCCCCCCCCCCCAAAAAAAAAAAAAAAAACCTAAACCCCCTCCCCCACCCCCCCCCCCCCCCCCCCAAGCTAAATGCTAAAAACTAAAACCCAAAAAAAAACCTAAAAAAATCTAAACATTTTTTTTTTGATATTTTTTATGTTAAAATCGCTACTTTTAGTAGCCAAAAAAAAATTTTTTTTGCTACTAAAAGTAGCGATTTTAACATAAAAAATATAAAAAAAAAATTTGTGTATTTTTTAGCTATTTTTATGCATATTTGGTTGTGTTCACATTGGTTCTCGCGGTTCTCGCAATAAGAGGTGGTTCCTAACGGATCTTTGTCCTATATATATATATATATATATATATATATATATATTATTGTGAAGTTATTTAGTGCTACAGTTAACTAAGAAATTTTGTTTTGTAGGTGTTTTCCCTTTTCTTTAACCTCCTTCAGTTGATCTTCTTGCAAGTTTTATCTGAATTTTACTTCTATAAGATTTTATGTGGCTGCTTTTAAAAAAATTGAAGGTAGTGAAGCAATACCTAGGGTTTTTCCTACCAATCATAATTGTCTGCTACAATAAGTCAGATCACCAGAACTGTTTTAAAGACATTTTTTTAGTGAAATTCTCTTAAATGTAGCGAACTGACATTCATTTCTATCTTTCATGTAGATATATTCGTAACTCTAGATTTTGTGTGAAAAGATCAGTGGCATGGTGCTGCTCAACGCTGGTGGATTCTTGTTGAGGTTCTGTTATGCTTATGTAGAACTAGGGGTTGGTGGTGGTGGCTGTCACAGTGGTGGTGGGGGTGGGATTTGGTGGTGGTGGCAGTGGGGTTGGTTGGAGAGAGAGGGAGGGGGAGAGGGAAGTGAGATAGAAACAGAGAGGGTAAATTACATTTTGAGTAAAATACCCGGATAGTTCTTGTGGTTTTGTAAAATAACACATGTAGTCCCCAACTTTTGGAAGTTACACCGGTGCTCCATGTGGTTTACTTGTTACTTGGATGGTCCCTAGAGTGGATAGGGGTAAGTTTTCTCAGTTAAGTGGGTGTGAAATGACCTTAATGCCCTTACTGGTTTAAAAAATATTTAAAGATAAAGTTAACACAATTGGGCCTCGCCCCACCCCCACCATCACCTCACCCCTTCTCTCTCTTTCTTTTCTCTCCTATTCTTTATCTACAATTACAACTAGAACCCACTATCTCGTTCTTTTTCTTCATCTTCTTAACCCCACCTAGCAGCACTGTCCACCACCGATTCCGCTTACCGTCGAACCTACAACACCGCCATACATCCTACAACACCGCCATACATCACCACAACAGCATCACTAGCCACAACCTTTTAAAATCAGAAGTCGGGGTGAGGTGGTGGCAGTGAGTTGCAGTTGGCGAAACAAACCTTACAGAACAAACCATTACAAACAAAATCAACAACGATCTGTAACAACGGAAGTACCCTGCAGTAGCGGAAGTGTTGACAACCACCCCACCTCCGGTGAAGAGTTCCGCTACACCCACCACCTCCGATGAATAGTTTCGTTACAACCTCCACCCACTACAAAAAAAGCCATCTAGTGGCACACATTTTTAATGACATTTAGGTTTTGTGCCACTATTTTTTGTTTTTAATGGCACTTTAGGTATTTAACACATACATTTAGTGGCATTTAACTTTTTTGTCACTAATCAAGGCTTTTAGTGGCATTTTGCATATGCCACCAAATTTTTCTATATGTTTTAATGGCACTTTGCCTGTGCCACAAAAAAATTTTGAACAACTCGTTTAAAATTTTCACCATTTCCCTTTATGAAACCTAAAAATTTCCGTAGAAATTTCTTTTTCTCTTTCAACCAAATATCAATTTCCCTCCCCCAAATCATTTCATATTCCCGCTCATTGCCTTAACCCCTCATCGATTTCTCTCTCGTTGTCACCAAAAAACCAATTTCCCCCCTCTAATGTACTTTATTTTGTTTTTGCAGTCGACCAATGGAGGAGGATGCTATGCACCGGTAAGTACTTTTGGTTTGATTTTATAGCTTGATTTTAGTTAGAATTTCATTTTTTTTTTAAATTTTGCATCTGATTTTGAATGGTTGAAGTGTTTGGTAATAATTGTTGCAGACCACGAATGAGGAGGAGTTCAACACTGGGTCTCTCTGTGTCTCCGTCAATTACAAGTAAATTGTCCTTGTTGTACTATATTTCGTCATTGCTATTCCTAAATCATATCAGTCCATCGCCTTTTGCAGGTTTCTTGAAGCAAAATTCCCATTCACATGTTTATTTTTGCAACCTCTTCTCCTCGAGGACTAGAAAAAGTGCGAGACGGTGGTAAAATTCTTCAACTAATGGTGAGTTGCTTGGTCTCGTTTTATTTTGGCAATATAAAACCTTTAAATTCATAATCTTGACCAAACTTGTGACCAAATTGAAACCAGAATTATCTTGTTATATTTAGGTTGTTACATGAGATTGGAATAGCAGTATTATTTGTTTTAATTGTTTAACTATTTCTCAATCATATCGCTATGATTCTATCACTACAAGAAATTCCAGCTATAGTGGCGACACCTTTAGAGATGAGTCCCGGAAAGACAATCTGACGGTTGATGTTTCAATGGTTATTAAAACCTTGGGCGGGCTATAGACTCACTCCTTCCCACCCAAATCTCACCAGTGCCGCCTCCTCCAAACCCTCAATTAACACCGCACCACCTCGCCGGACCACCTCCTCAGCGCCGCCGTACCGCCTCGCAGGTCCACCTCCTCAGCGCCGCCGCACCACCTCGCCGGTCCACCTCCTCAGCGCTGCCGCACCACCAGGTAATCTTGTTTCCTTTGATTATCTCTAATTAGTATTATATATTTACAAAATTGTAGCACCCATCTAATTACTACTTGAATTTAATAAAAATTCATACGATTTATATAAAATAAGTGCCTAGATTTAAACATAGTTACCAAAACAAGGTTCCAAGTAAACAAAACTAGTCAACAACCGACTAGTTAAAACATTCATGACCTGATTAGCAAGTTGTTTACATTCAAAAGGAATAGAAACATTGTTTAACAAAGTTATGAAATCGCGGAAGCTTCAAAAGTCGTGTTCGGTTCTTCAAAACTTGCTTGACCGCCATCCGTAAGATCCCCATTGTTACCTAAGGTCAAAACCACGAAGAATGTTAGTTTTGACATTGATATAGTACATATAAACAAGTTCCGACAACGAATTATGAAAAATAAAATAAAATTTCAAAATCGATCCTGTCGCGTGTCACGGCAGGTACCATTCGTTTTGTCGCGTGTCGCGACAGCTCCCACGTGTCGCGCCGGATCCAAGTGATCCTGTCGCGTGGCGCGGGGAAGTCAGTTTTCCAGCAGATGCAGGTTTGTGAGCTGCATTTGCTGCCAGCTCCGGAAATTTAGATTTTTAACATCGTTTGGCCATAACTTTTGACTCGTAAGTCCATTTTAGGTGATTCTTTTTCCTATACGTCTGTAAATTCATTACCGACATATCTATTACAATTATCATACCGAAAATTTGATTTACGGACTGAACAACTAAATGTCACTATGCATTTATTCAAACCGCTCTAACTTTACCCATTTTACTACCACTTCACTAGTAAGCTTATAGCGCCTTATGCCCATCATTCAGGGCTTAGCATCACTTGCATTTCCTTACCAATTCCATGGTTTAATGCTCTTGTGATTGATATCGTCATCGCTAACTAATTAAAACGCTATTACTACAATTTACACTATTATTCGACCCGCTGGCTCATCTTGTGGAAATCCTCCAATATGATGACTACCAAACGGTTCCTTATCAATTCTAACCCTATTAATTCAAATAACGATCATGATCACTAAAATCAACACAACATCTATTCTACAATGCGACTACGCATAGTTTAACCACAATTCCTTTAATGTAACAGGTCAAGTTACATACCTTTAGTGCACGCCCTTCAAACGCAAGTCGCCACCGGCTTGTCCGCTTGGAGCTCCGGTATCCTTTCCTATAGAGTTCAATCAAGACATGTTTAGAACTCTTTTCAATTCATAGTTCGCATATTTTGCCGAAACATTAAAATCATGCGGTTTAACTCAAATTTTCAGATTTAAGCCTTCTTTGAGGCATTTATGCTAACACTTTAAGGGCAGAAATTTACACTATACATTATCAAGTTTATAACTTGTCATGTAGCCCTAAATTTCCATCAATCAATTACCTTACATGAACTTTAACCTCTAAAATTCTGAAATCACTTCACATATGTCAAAAATTACTAGAACAACCACTATAATCCTAGTGTTTATCATTTGCTCACAAAACCCATGAATCGCCTTTAATGTGTTCATGAAATTTTCAGGATTTAGGCATGATTTCACATATTGGTGTCTAGGTTTTACTCCTAGACACTATATCATCTCTAACCTATCCAAATAGCAAACATGCAACATCAAATTTCAGATTTCCCAATTTCATGAGAATTCCAAACAGAGAATTAACACCAAATTTTACATACCTTATAACCCCCTTGTAATGAGGATCACTATTCTATGTTCGGATTTTGATTTGGAACTGAAATTAGCCTTCAATTGATCAATTTTGTGGAGCTAGGGTTTGGTGAGGAGTTCTGGTCGCCCCCTGCGTTCCATGTACGACCAGACACACTTCTTGTGTGTTTGGTTATATTTTTTTTTATTAATCAATTTAAGTTTCAGGTTTTACACATAAGCCCCTCCACTTTTGTTTGACTTAAAGTTTGGTTGTTTTTTACCCTATTATAAGTTACTTTTAGACTTGTAGTTAACTAGGTTAAAAATTCCTAGTTAGTAAATTCTTGTTTATTTATACTTTATAATTCTAATATAAAGTTTTATATTTTCGGGGTGTTACAAGTCCACCCCCCTTAAAAAGGTTTCGTCCCCGAAACCGAATTACATACCAAATAAAGTAGGGTAAAGACGTCGCATCTCCTCTTCGGACTCCCACGTAGTGTCAGAACCTTTCCTATGTTCCCACTTGATCTTGACTTGCTCGATTTGTTTGTTTCGCAAGTGCTTGACCTTTCGATCTAGAATCTCCAATGGTCTTACCGCATAATTCAGGCTATTATCCACCTCGATATCGTCGTAACGGACATAGGTTGTCTCCTCCGCCAGACATTTCCGCAATTGCGACACGTGAAACGTGCCATGTATTCCACTCAACTCTTCCGGTAGCTCGAGGCGATAAGCCACCTTGCCAACCCGCTCGATGATTTTAAATGGCCCGATAAACCTCGGGCTTAGTTTCCCTCTTTTTCTGAATCTAATAACGCCCTTCCATGGGGAAACCTTCAACATAACCATGTCGCCTATCTGAAATTCAATCGGTCTCCGTCTTTTATTGGCATATGACTTCTGCCTATCTTGGGCTGCTTTCAAATGAGCTCGTACCACTTCAATCTTCTCATTAGTGGCCTGAATTACATCTGTATGGGCCAATTCGCGTGGTCCCACCTCACCCCAATACACTGGGGTTCTACATTTTCTACCATATAGTATCTCGTAAGGCGCCATGCCGATACTCGAATGGTAACTATTGTTATATGAAAATTCGGCCAAAGGTAGATAAACATCCCAACTTCCACCAAAGTCGATGATACATGCCCGTAACATATCCTCTAGCGTCTGTATTGTTCTTTCACTCTGTCCATCCGTCTGAGGATGGTAGGCGGTGCTAATGAAGAGTTTCGTTCCCATCTGTTCTTGAAAATCTCGCCAAAAGTTTGAAGTAAACCGGGTATCTCTATCCGACACAATAGATACCGGTACTCCGTGACGTGCCACTATTTCGTTTGTATATACCTCGGACATCTTTTCCGAAGTATATGTTTCACGTATAGGAATAAAATGTGCACTCTTCGTCAATCTATCCACAACCACCCATATGGCGTCAAATCCCCGAATCGTTTTAGGTAGTTTGGTCAATAGGTCCATAGTGTTATGTTCCCATTTCCAAACTGGGATCTCCAAAGGTTGCAATTTCCCATAAGGTTTCTGATGCTCCGCCTTGACTTGTAAGCAAGTCAAGCATTTCTCCACATATTTCACTACATCCCTCTTCATTCCAGGCCACCAATAGTTTTGTTTCAGATCATTGTACATCTTGGTCGCACCCGGATGAATAGAATATCGGGATTTATGAGCTTGATCAAGTAGAAGCGTCTTCACCCCACAAGTATTTGGAACCCATATTCTTCCGGATCGAGTCTTCAACCCGTTCTTTCCATCCGACAAATCTTTTAACTGGCCGACTATTCTTTCCTTCTTCCAGTTCTCATCTTTCACTGCTTCTACTTGCGCTTCTCGGATACGTTCAAGTATACCCGAGGTCACCACAAGCTGCATTGATCTTACTCGTATTGGGACATAGTCCGCTTTTCTGCTCAGAGCATCTGCCACCACATTTGCCTTTCCGGGGTGGTAGTGTATTTCGCAATCAAAATCCTTCACCGTTTCCAACCATCGTCTCTGACGCATATTTAACTCCTTCTGATCAAAGAAGTATTTTAAACTTTTGTGGTCGGTGAATATGGTGCACTTTACCCCATATAAATAGTGCCTCCATATTTTTAACGCAAATACCACCGCAGCCAATTCAAGATCATGCGTGAGATATTTCTTCTCATGTATCTTCAATTTCCTCGAGGCATAAGCTATAACTTTGCCCCGTTGCATCAGAACACATCCGAGACCCGATAATGAGGCATCTGAGTAAACCACCATGTCCTCGACTCCGTCCGGCAACGTTAATACCGGAGCTTGAGTTAACTTCTCTTTTAGCGTTTGAAACGCCCTTTCTTGTTCAACACCCCAAATGAACTTCTCCTCCTTCCGGGTTAACTTTGTTAGTGGCGACGCAATCTTGGAGAAATCTTGAATGAATCTGCTGTAGTATCCCGCAAGTCCTAAGAAGCTTCTAATTTCCGAAGGTTTCTTCGGGGGTTTCCATTTTGACACGGCCTCGATCTTTGACGGATCTACCAATATTCCATCGGCACTTATGATGTGGCCAAGGGATTGCACCTCTCGTAACCAAAAGGCACACTTTGAGAATTTCGCATACAACCTTTCTCGTCTAAGTGTCTCTAACACCTCTTGTAAGTGGTGTGCGTGCTCGGCTTCATTTTTCGAATACACCAAGATATCATCGATGAACACGATGACCGATTTATCCAGCATTGGCTTGCAAACCCGGTTCATGAGGTCCATGAAGGCCGCGGGTGCATTTGTTATCCCAAATGACATCACGAGGAACTCGTAATGTCCGTATCGCATGCGGAAAGCCGTCTTCGGCACATCTTCTTCCTTGACCTTTAGTTGGTGATACCCTGATCTAAGGTCAATCTTTGAAAACCAGTTCGCACCTTGTAATTGGTCGAATAGATCATCTATCCTCGGAAGCGGGTATCGGTTCTTTACCGTGAGTTTGTTTAACTCCCGGTAATCGATACACATGCGCATGCTTCCGTCTTTCTTTTTCACGAACAGTACCGGTGCTCCCCAAGGAGACACACTCGGCCTTATGAATCCTTTGTCAAGCAGGTCTTGAATCTGGGACATCAATTCTTGTAATTCTGACGGTGCGAGTTGGTACGGTGCTTTAGCTACGGGTTTTGCACCCGGAATCAATTCGATCCCGAACTCTACTTCCTGTTCAGGCGGTATCCCCGGTAAATCTTCCGGAAACACATCTTCATAGTCCCGTACTACCGGTACATCTTCAATCTTCAGTGATTCTTTCTCGGGCTCATTTGCGTATATCATAAATGCCTTGCATCCTTGCTTCATAAGCTTGGGAGCTTTCAACATTGAGCATATTATGGGGTTACCTCCTTTTTCGCCATAGATAGTGACGTGTTTCCCGCTCGGAGATATTAGCTTTATCTCCTTACGGAAATACACGACCTTTGCGTGGTGCTGAGATAGCCAATCCATCCCAACGACTACTTGAAATTCTCCCATTGACATCGGGATTAAGTCTATCAGGTATTCTTCATCATCGATGCTTAATTTGCAGCCTCGACAAATATCACAAACTATAAAACTTTTGTTGTCCCCTATTTCAACTTCTAAGGGCACAGATAATTTCGTCAATGCAAATGAAGGATGTCGAATAAATCCATGCGAAATGAAGGATTT
This sequence comes from Helianthus tuberosus, assembly GCA_030545235.1. Lineage (NCBI taxonomy): Eukaryota > Viridiplantae > Streptophyta > Magnoliopsida > Asterales > Asteraceae > Helianthus > Helianthus tuberosus. Next base: position 92,953,675 of record CM060437.1, read on the forward strand.
ATTCGCACCCGTATCAAACAATACACGTGCTAGAATTGAGTTAATTGTAAATATACCTGAGACCACATCGGGTTCTATTTTTGCTTCAGCCGCGGTAAGTTGGAAGGATCTAGCCTTCGCCTTAGGAGCTTCTGCTGGAGATTCTTTAACGTCTCTCTTTCCAACTAAGTCCGGGCATTCGGACTTTCTGTGGCCGGGTTGATAACATTTGTAGCAAACTGAGACTTTACCCGGGCATAGCGACGCCGTGTGCCCCGTCTTACTACATATGGGGTATGGTTTGTCTTTGAACCGACATTCTCCTTTGTATCCTTTCCCGCACACTTTACAACTTGGCGACCCACCTTTAGCATCCACCTTCTTTCCCGATTCTCCAGTCCGAGCTTTCTTTGTAGGGCTTGGATTCACATCATGTGCCCTTTGCACACCCCTTTCAACTTGTTTCTTCAACTCGATTTCCCGTTCCCGAGCAACGTTTATGATCTCGGTAAGGGTCTCGTATTTTGAAGGAGTCATAAACTCCCTATATTCAGCGCTCAACATGTTATAGTAGTAGTATATTTTCTGTTCTTCATTCGTCACCAATTCACTACTAAACTTCATCTTATCCATAAACATCGCCGTAATCTTGTCTATAGTCTCGCCCTTGTGCCTAAGTTGCATGAACTCTTCCTTGATTTTATTAATGACCGCCTTGGGGCTATGATGTTTAAGAAACGGCGTCTTAAACTCTTCCCATGTCATGGTTCTCGCCGCTTCGGCTCCTATTTCATTCTTTTTGTTGTCCCACCAATCTTTGGCTTGACCTCTCAACTGGCCCGTTCCGTAAGCAACAAAGTCACTTTCATCACAATGGGTCCTTTCAAACACCCCTTCGATGTCACCCAACCATCTTTGGCAAATTATTGGGTCAACCTCCCCGTTGTAAATTGGCGGTTTACACGCCATAAATTCTTTGTATGAACACCCTTTACGTTCTCCCGATTTCTCCTTCATAAGGTTGACACTATCCTCCAACCTTTTGACTCGCTCTTCGACAAGTGACAACACCGTGCTTTGAATTTTGTCTATAAAGCCGGATAGACTGCCTTCAATTGCCTTCCCTACTTCTTCGGCAATTATCTCTTTCATTTGTTCGGTGCTTGTCTGCACCGGATCATCATCGATTCTTTCCGACATCTTGAAACTGAAATGTTTATATTAAACGTTAAACATTTCATTTATAACATTGCTTCATTTGTTTCGGTTTAGCTAAGTTCCCAACTTGCTTTAACCGTTCACATTTGGTGCACTTTCCGGGTTTGAGTGAATTTACACACTCTTCCCATGCACGTCAAATCACTTCTCATTTCTTACATAAGATATAATCTACTAAAAATAATAAATTAATTCTTACTGGACGATCGATCAAGCTTGAACCGAACACTTTGTTGACAACCTTAAGCTCTGATTACCAACTTGTAACACCCATCTAATTACTACTTGAATTTAATAAAAATTCATACGATTTATATAAAATAAGTGCCTAGATTTAAACATAGCTACCAAAACAAGGTTCCAAGTAAACAAAACTACTCAACAACTGACTAGTTAAAACATTCATGACCTGATTAGCAAGTTGTTTACATTCAAAAGGAATAGAAACATTGTTTAACAAAGTTATGAAATTGCGGAAGCTTCAAAAGTCGTGTTCGGTTCTTCAAAACTTGCTTGACCGCCATCCGTAAGATCCCCATTGTTACCTATGGTCAAAACCACTAAGAATGTTAGTTTTGACATTGATATAGTACATATAAACAAGTTCCGACAACGAATTATGAAAAATAAAATAAAATTTCAAAATCGATCCTGTCGCGTGTCGCGGCAGGTACCATTCGTTTTGTCGCGTGTTGCGACAGCTCCCGCGTGTCGCGCCGGATCCAAGTGATCCTGTCGCATGGCGCGGGGAAGTCAGTTTTCCAGCAGATGCAGGTTTGTGAGCTGCATTTGCTGCCAGCTCCGGAAATTCATATTTTTAACTTCGTTTGGCCATAACTTTTGACTCGTAAGTCCATTTTAGGTGATTCTTTTTCCTATACGTCTGTAAATTCATTACCGACGTATCTATTATAATTATCATACCGAAAATTTGATTTACGGACCGAACAACTAAATGTCACTATGCATTTATTCAAACCGCTCTAACTTTACCCATTTTACTACCACTTCACTAGTAAGCTTATAGCGCCTTATGCCCATCATTCAGGGCTTAGCATCACTTGCATTTCCTTACCAATTCCATGGTTTAATGCTCTTGTGATTGATATCGCCATCGCTAACTAATTAAAACGCTATAACTAAAATTTACACTATTATTCGACCCATTGGCTCATCTTGTGGAAATCCGCCAATATGATGACTACCAAACGGTTCCTTATCAATTCTAACCCTATTAATTCAAATAACGATTATGATCACTAAAATCAACACATCATCTATTCTACAATGCGACTACGCATAGTTTAACAACAATTCCTTTAATGTAACAGGTCAAGTTACATACCTTTAGTGCACGCCCTTCAAACGCAAGTCGCCACCGGCTTGTCCGCTTGGAGCTCCGGTATCCTTTCCTATAGATTTCAATCAAGACATGTTTAGAACTCTTTTCAATTCATTGTTCGCATATTTTGCCGAAACATCAAAATCATGCGGTTTAACTCAAATTTTCAGATTTAAGCCTTCTTTGAGGCATTTATGCGAACACTTTAAGGGCAAAAATTTACACTATACATTATCAAGTTTATAACTTGTCATGTAGCCCTAAATTTCCATCAATCAATTACCTTACATGAACTTTAACCTCTAAAATTCTGAAATCACTTCACATATGTCAAATATTACTAGAACAACCACTATAATCCTAGTGTTTATCATTTGCTCACAAAACCCATGAATCACCTTTAATGTGTTCATGAAATTTTCAGGATTTAGGCATGATTTCACATATTGGTGTCTAGGTTTTACTCCTAGACACTATATCATCTCTATCCTATCCAAATAGCAAACTTGCAACATCAAATTTCAGATTTCCCAATTTCATGAGAATTTCAAACAGAGAATTAACACCAAATTTTACATACCTTATAACCCCCTTGTAATGAGGATCACTATTCTATGTTCGGATTTTGATTTGGAACTGAAATTAGCCTTCAATTGATCAGTTTTGTGGAGCTAGGGTTTGGTGAGGAGTTCTGGTCGCCCCCTGCGTTCCATGTACGACCAGACACATTTCTTGTGTGTTTGGTTATATTTTTTTATTAATCAATTTAAGTTTCAGGTTTTACACATAAGCCCCTCCACTTTTGTTTGACTTAAAGTTTGGTTGTTTTTAACCCTATTATAAGTTACTTTTAGACTTGTAGTTAACTAGGTTAAAAATTCCTAGTTAGTAAATTCTTGTTTATTTATACTTTATAATTCTGATATAAAGTTTTATATTTTCGGGGTGTTACAAAAATTCTTGAGTTAAGAGTAGTATAGTAGGTTATTGTGTTGTTATTGTGTTAATGTCAAGTAAGAAAGAGCTGAGTTAGAGGTTCATTGCTGCATTTTTTTGATAACTAGGTTTAGAGAGTAGTTGAAGTGTGTTGGTGTTTGGATTTAAAGAGTAGTTGTAGGGATGGATACTTCAAAATTCCAAGTTGGTTCTGTATCTTGTTTACGTTTGATTGGATTTGTTGATTGATATTGTAGACTGATGTGGGGTTTTTCTGTGCAGCGTTCGGGTTTAATGTAGAGACGGTGCAATATAACAATACAAGTTTCAAGTTTGGGATATCGGTATGTTTGAGCGTTTGCTAATTGTTATCGAGTTGGATTTGTTATTATTTTCTGTATTTTTTGAATTGTTCTTTTAAAAGAAAGAGTTAGATAGTAAGTCATATGTTTAGACCATAGTTGGCAAAGGCGCAAAGGGTGAGCCTTGTTCTGGTGATCTATGTGGCTTAGGATAATATACGTAAGATGATTTCTCACTTTTGATTTGTTTTTTCTTTTGTTTATTATACTTGTGTTGTGAATTTCTGATATCTAGGTGTAGATAAACATTATTAGAAAGTGTAGATAAGGTGTTCGACGTTATGTCTGTGTGAGAAAGTTCATTTTTTTTACAATTTTGGTAGTAATACCTTTGATCTGATGAGTTACTAGGTCCGCCCGCTACTGTCAACATATACGGCTACATGTAAGTTCAGGACCTAACCGGGTTCAAAGTCAGATTCGATTCCGATTCAAAACCAAGTTTAGTTTCCATCCCGGATTTTATTGTGCACCTCCATATACATGTGGCCAACAATGTTAGAAAAGCCCAAGACAATTAGAATATGTCCCTAATAATTTATTGGAAGGCCCCTGCCCAGCAAAATTGCCCCACTCAAACCTCTTGTGAAACTGCTTTCCTCTTCTATCTAATTGTGCAGTACTATGAAAATCTCATTTAAACTCCCACCATCATAAACAAGAAAGCTACATGTGATTAAGTGTGTCAAACCATAATATGTGAGTCTGAATTGATATTCTCTTTTTAATTTCCTTAGAAGTTAGAACAGAATGTTGATGTGTTAATAATAAGTGTTATGATAATATGTACATTTCTGGAAATGGAAAATGTCACTTTTTTTAACCAAAATGTAATGAAAGTCTGTATATTGCATGTTCGATTTGATATGCAATCCAAGTGTTTGATATACTGCACCTAGGCATAGCAAAACAAATGGGTCAGGTCTGGTTGGGTTGAGTGGCAGGTCAGATTGGGTTCGGGTTAGAGCGGGTCAAATTAAAAATGGATTTAATATGGTTTGGCTTAGAACGGCTCATCAGCAAAATAGATTCTGGTTAGAATTGGTTCTCAGCAAAATAGGTTCAGGTCAAAACATGCCGTTTTAAGATAATATGATTTACATCATTTATGCAAGTCTGATTTGTATATATGATAAGACAACACATCCAAAGTTTATATTCATCTGATTACTCTTCTTTACATCCACGAATTTCAAAGGAATTTCAAACTTAAAACTATAGAGTATTGATAAGGGAACAATCAGTTCAGATTATTATATTTAAGGGGTGTTTACATATAGAATCTCATTCATGACTATAGAATTTATAGATTTTTTTTATTTTTTTATATTTTTTTTTATTTTTTAGAATCTTTTTAGATTTTTAGATTTTTTTTAGAATTTTTTTAGATGGGAAGGTATTTTGTAGGAGATGGAATAAGTATGGTCAGGTACACATTCTGCACTTGAGGGTTTTTTACTGTCACTAGATATTATGATTCGAAGACTTTTTTTATCAAGTTTGTACATGATACAATGTGAGAAGATAGTGGAGTCAATATGCTGAGTATCTCGCAGATCTGTGACAAGAAGTTTATTGCACACTTTAATGACCAAGAGTGTCTGATGCTCAAACCGGGATTTGTCATCCCTGAAGAGTGGGTTCTGATGAGGGCGCCGAGAGAGAACGATCTTTATGTTCTTGATATGAGCATCGCAACTACTACAGATAACAAACCGCAGTGCTTTGTATCTAAGGCAACTGAAAAGGAATCAATTTTGTGGCACCGTAAAATGGCCCATATCCATTTACGGAAAATGAATCATCTTGTGCATAATAATCTGGTCGAAGGTGTCAACTTAAAGAATTTCCAACTGGGCGACGAGTGCATTAGCTGCAAGAAGGGGAAACAAACCAAAAAGTCGCATCTAAGGAAACTCTTAAACTCGATTAAGAAGCCACTGGAGAGACTTCACATGGATCTTTTTGGTCGTGTGAACGTGAAGAGCATTGAAGGACATCTGTATTATCTGGTGGTTATAGATGATTATTCAAGATTTTCTTGGGTACTGTTTCTGGAGACTAAGGATGAGGTTTTCACAAGTTTGATGAAGCTGTTTAAGAAGATGGAGACTCAGTACAAAACTCCGATTAGACGAATCAGAAGTGACAGTGGTACTGAATTAAAAAACAGCCAAATGACAGAATTTTGTGACGAAAAGGGTATCTTGCACGAGTTCAGCGCTCCGTATACTCCACAATATAATGGAGTAGCAGAACGAAAGAATCAGACGTTGATCGAGGCTGCTCGCACTATGTTAGCAGATTCAAAGCTCCCTGTGAGCTTCTGGAGCGAAGCAGTAGCCTCTGCATGTTACACCCTAAACCGAGTGTTGACCGTCAAGCCGCACAATAAAACATGTTTTAAGTTGCTGATGAACCTGAAGCCAAATCTGAAGTACCTTGAACCTTTTGGTTTTTCCGTGCACAGTTATAGATCCAAATGGCGAACTCGGGTTAAAGATTTTGGAAGGATACTTTGTTGGATATACTAGTCCACTCAGACGGGTATTTGTACCAACTCTCAAATGTATAATTGAATCTCAACATGTTGAATGCCAGGGATATTCTATGCCAGTTCAAAAACCTGGTGCTATGTGGATGTTTGACTACGATGGGTTGTGGAATTCATTCGAGTTTCCAGATGAACCATCAGATGATGAATTGGTGAAACTATTTAAGCAACATCTGTCTTCATCACAAGAACAAGAGCCAAGACTGATGGTTGCTACTGACGATCATTTAGGAGGTGCAAATGATTTGGAAGCTGGCCCTAGTCACGCTAAGAATGATTCTCAAACTCAGACAACAGAAACAGTTGCTCCAGCAGAAAATGCACCGGCCACAGTGGTTGAAAACACAAATGATTTTGATTCAGAAAGTCCTACATTTGATTAGGGAGATACTGACTCTGAGGGGGAGCAGATCCAGCTTGAGGTTCGGTCAAACGAAGTCATTCAAGATGCAGAGCAGAATGTTACAAATCAAGAGAACGAGGTGATAGTTTCAGATGAGGTGATGCCACGGACACTTTCCTATCACCCTGAGGAGTTTATCATAGGAGAGCTTCAATCTGGTGTTCGAACCAGACGACAAATTGATTAGGGCCTTTTGTGCTTTTACACTAATATTGCTCCATTACAAAACGATTTTTCTCTCAAGTGTTTTATTTCGTAGGTTGAGCTGAAAACTTACAAGGAAGCTGATAGGAATATGACCCCGAATCACCGGTTCAAATAAAAGGGTAAAATAAAAGATAGATCTACGGTTCGTTTTGGATACAGATACACCACCAAAACCAACAGTAGGGCTGCGAATCACTCCCGAAGATACAGAAATCACCACTCCGGTTATAAATTCGGGTCTAAGAACACCACTCAATGTGCCACAATTGAGCTAGCATAGACACAATTAATTCACCTCAAAATCCATTGAGAGAAAATTAACCAAAAAGAAATTCTTTACTCAAAACTCACTGTCCCTCCTTTACATTCATTGATCCTAATTAATATAAAACAAAAATACGGTTACCTAAAGAAATTAACTACCTACCCACTACATGCACATGCACTTAATTCTAAAATTAAAATAAAAAGAAAATACATAAAATAAATGGAACATGGGAGCTTGCATGATGAACTGATCGTGGGTGATTGCATAATTTTTGGAGCAAGTTGACCCAGGTTGGCGATCCACCCGTTATACGTTAACGGGTTTGTGACTCGACATACATCAGAAGCACTGACGGAGGAATCGTGGGTGAATGCGATGCAAGAAGAACTTGGTCAATTTGAGAAGCTAGGGGTGTGGAAGTTAGTCGAATTACCTGACGGCCACAGAAAGATAAACACAAAGTGGGTTTTTAAGTGTAAGCGAGATGATATAGGAGTCGTTGTCCGTAATAAAGCTCGCCTAGTCGTTCAAAGTTTCAGTCAGCAACAAGATATTGATTTCACCGAAGTGTATGCCCTAGTTGCTCGACTTGAAGCTATTCGAATCTTTCCCGCATTTGCATCATGGAAAGGATTTAAAGTATATCAGTTAGATGTAAAATCCGCGTTCTTATACGGAAAGGTGAAGGAAGAGGTGTATGTCGGTCAGCCATCGGGCTTCAGTGACCCTATCCACAAAGATAAGGTTTACCTTCTCGACAAAGCCTTGTACTGGTTGCACCAGGCCCCGAGAGCCTGGTATGAGACGCTCTCTCAGCACCAGGAGGGAAGGTAGATGCAACTCTCTTCACAAAAGAAGCTGGTGGTCATCTTCTGATCGTACAAATTTACGTTGACGGCATTATTTTCAGGTCTACCAATGACAAGCTCTACAAAGAATTTGAAAAAGTTATGAAGCAGAAGTTCGAAATAAGTTCAATGGGCGAAATGAAGTTCTTCCTCGGTTTGCAGGTCGATCAACTGCCAGAGGGGATCTTTATTCATCAAACAAAGTACGTTCATGATGTGTTGGAGAAATTCAGCATGTCAGGGACCGCTGCAAGTTCAACCTCATTAGCGACCAACCACGGTATCAATCTGGATCTCACGGGAGAGAACGTTGACGAAATGTATACCGGTCGATGATTGGTTCGCTTATGTACTTAACCACATCAAGACCTGATATAATGTACCCAACTTGCCTCGCTGCCCGATATCAGTCAAGTCCGAGAGCTTCTCATCTCACAATCGTGAAAAGGTTCGTGCGCTACTTGAAAGGAACTCCAAGCTTAGGGTTGTGGTACCCCAAAGATGGCGAGTTCAGACTTGAGGGCTACTTAGATTCAGATTTCGGTTGCTGTGAAATCAATTCAAAGTCTACAACTTTAGGCTGTCAATTATTCGGTCCACGACTGGTAACTTGGCAGTGTAAGAAACAAACCACAGTCTCACTCTCAACTTTCTAAGCTGAGTACGTCTCAGCTAGCAATTGCTGTTCATAGATTCTGTGGATTCAATAGCAAATGAAGGACTATGGTTTGCAATTTCTTACCTTGCCTATTTTTGTAGATAATGAGGCTGCAATAAATATCACCAAAAACCCATTTCATCATGCTAAAACAAAACATATTGAGATTCGACATCACTTCATCCGTGATTGTTACGAGAAGAAGTTGATTTGAATTGAAAAAATCCACACCGACGAACAAAAGGCTGACCTTCACACTAAACCTTTTGATAAAACACGTTTTCAATATCTTTTGAAACTTAACGGTATGATGTTGTTTTCGTTAGGGGGAGACATTGTTGGTGTTGATGAAGAATCCAGTGCAGAGGATGTTGGGAAGCAATCTGCATTGGTTTGTCACATTTTTAAATGTTTTGGTCTTTAGGGGGAGAAAATGTAAAAAATACAAAAACGTTAAAAAATGTAAAAAATACAAAAACAATAAAAAAATGCAAAAAATATAAAAAATATAGAAAAAGACAAAAAGAGTTAGTGTAAAAAGAGGAAATGATAGTACATCAGCTAGACTATCACAGTATGCTAAAGATTTGGAAAGTTAAAAAGCGTTAAATGGTCTCACTGATGATGTGCCAGTAGGTTTTTACACATTTAGTAGACTGAATTCGGGATATAAACCTAAATTCAATATCTTTCTTATCTCGTGGGGAATATCTCTCGGATATATGGGTAACCCCCAAAATCTTTTTTGAAAGATTACCTAATTCTGAGATACGAGGTCTTTATACTTAGTGATATCTAGGGTATTATACCAGGACTTCTGATTTTGCATCAGCAATGGCTTAGTCCTCGTATAATACTTTACGTGCTTTAATAAAGCTTTCCCTCAGCATAGAAATTGATTAAATATCGAAAGATACAAATCAAGTGTTGTTGTAAAAAAGATCCCTAAGTGGGACACACCTAAAGTCGAGCCATCATCTCTCTGACTAAATGGAAGTTCTAACCTGAGCTCTCATGGTCTCGCACTACCCAGAGAATAGATATCATTATAGTATATTCACCTGTAAGACTGAATATGGAGAATCTGGATACGAGAGTATATTCTGAGGTGGGACACGCGAATAAGTTACGTGCTTAAGACATTAATCCCGTATCTTGAACCAGTTGAACTTTGTGTGAGAATTTAAGTGGATCAGTATACTGACAATCTAGGTGAATCGTTTAAAACTTAGTGTGTTTATAAGCTCAACGGTGCTTTTGACTCGTCGGTAGCTGATATGATCCTCTAACACAACTCACAAAAATATGTCTGTAAATAGCTTGTTATTTCATTTTCAGATTAAAAATCCAAAAAGATTTTCATTGTGTTTTAATATAAAGTTTTTTAAAATACAAAAAGATATTATTTAAGCGTTATTTTCGACAAACCAAGGTTGGAAAGCTAATCTTCATATTCTGAGATGCAGAGAAAGATCCTGAATAGATTGGGTGGGAGTTTATCTGAGAATGTCAGAAAACTGAAAAGTTGAACAAGTTCATTAATTTGAAACTTGTATTTTTTTTGAAAAAGTTGAAAAATTTGATCGGTTCGTAAATCGGGTCAAACAAGGTCATTAAATTGGACTTGGTCGACAAATCGAGTAATCAGGGTCATTAACTTGGACCTGGATACTTGAGTGGATGTTGAAATCTGATAAAATTGGAAAATATTTGAAAAAAATGAAAAGTTTTGAAATTGCAAAGCCCATCCGGACGAATGAACTTTGTCCATCCGGACGGATGGAGAAAAAGTCCATCTAGAGCAAATTGCTCATCCGGACGGATGGACTTGGGAGGTATAAATAGTCCATCCGGACAGAAAAGGTTCATTCGAACCATATATTTTTCCCATCCGGACAAACTATTTTCTCTCAAATTTTCACTCAAAATCTAGTCGTTACGCTGCCGAAATTTCTTCCTGAGGGTGTTGGTCGGCACAACATCCATCATGGTGAAGGTAAGATTTCAAAATTTCATCATTTAATGCTTCAATTTGACATCCGGTTAGCCAATACTCATAAAACCTTAGATCTAGGTTGTTTTAGGAAGTTTTTCATAAAATTGATCAAGGAATACATCTAATTGGCACATTATCTGAGAGATTTAATCTTCAATTTGATAAAATTCAACAAATTTATAAATGATTCATATGAATGTTCTTCAGTTTGCTCATCCGGATGAGCGTCCGGATGAGCCCATTCGGACAAAAGTGGTGTTTCAATCTGAACAGTACGTGTTTGTGTCCATCCGGATGGAATTGCCCATCTGGAGAATGTCCATCCGGACCATTTGCATTTTGTGTTCATCCGGATGGAATGAATGTTGTTGAAAGTTAAAAAAAATTTAAGTGTTGAAAATTTTCAAAAATGCAAAACTTTCTCGATATACGTGCAATATCTGATGATGTTATTTTTTGCAGGCTAAGAGCTCGGATTTTAACAACAAGCACAACATTTGTTGTGACTTAGATAAAAAGTTACCGAAGATGGGTCCGTTCGAAGAAATGTTGAAGTTTATTGAAGATAGCAGAATTCATAAGGCGTTAACGGATCAACATAAATGTTACGAATCGCATGTTAGAGCGTTTTGGAACAGTGCATACTACGAAGAAGATGATAAAGCTATTCACTCTGTAGTAAAGATGAAAGATGCGAACGGAAAAGACATTGATGTGGCGGTAAAATTCACAGTTGGCGATATTTGAAGAGTCTTGGATTTCAAAGATAAAGACGAAGATCCAATCATCGTTTCTGAAAGATTATGCAAAGGTATAGGGATGAGAATGGGCTACACTGGGTTTGTTAATGATTCAGCATACACAAAGTCGAAGTTGTCGAAGCCTTATAAGTTTCTTATTCATTCAGTGATACACGCGTTAGGCCACAGGAAGGGTGCTTATGACGAATCTGCAGATTATATCATTAACATAATCACTTGTTTGATTCTGAACAGACCGTACAACATATCACAAGTGATCTTCAATCACATGTTGGATAACATCAAAGGTGAACGTTTCTTGCAATATCCAACGTTTGTGCAGATGTTATTAGATGATCAAATTCCAAACTTACCAAAGGTTGATAGTGACGAGCTGAAGTTAGATCATATGGACAACGAAACCTTGAAGAGGTTAGATGTGTATAGAGGAGTTAAAAAGGGCAAAGAACCAAAGTTTAGAAAGAAGTTTGCTACAATAGAGAAAGCGGATTATCAGGCCCCAAAAGATGACAAATGGAGGCATGATAATAGTGATTTTGATGATGAAACAAAGAAGATGGAGCAATTTGTACCTAAGAAGACTAGGTGGTGGGTGAATAAAGACGAGAAGCAGAAAAAGAAAACTCCAACTCCACGAACACCAAAAGCTGTAACACCTAAAGCTGCACCAAAGAAGAAGAAATCACCACTACATCTGGTCGATGAACCAGATGTTGTTCCTCCTGAAAACATTGATGTTACTGTTGCAGGTGATGCAGTTGCAGATGAAATAACAGTTGATGAAGTCATGAATATTGTAGTTGATCAAGATGCTGCGAAAGCTACTCAGAATGTTGAAGCTGCAGCAGGTGGTGTGAAAAGCGACAAAAACATTGAAGCTATGAAAGAAACTCTGGTTGAAGGTGAGGTGCATATGGATTCAAGTGAAACTGAAAGTGACATAGAGGTTACAAAGATGGCACTAACATCATATGTTAGCGGCAAATTCAGAATGAAAGGTCCTACAAGAAAAAAGAAAGGTTCTGATGAAGAAGATGCTACTTACGAGCCTTCAGCAGCTGCTGAGAAAGAAAAGTTAAAGAAGACTAAAGGTTTAAAGAAGCTTAAAGCTCAGCCAACATGTGAAGTTTCGAGGAGACAGAAAGCCAGAAAAGTCACAACTTCTATTCCTGAACAGATTCCTGAGGTTGAAGTGACAGAAAATATTGAAGTAGAGATTCCTGTACAAAGTGAGTTTAGAATGGCTACACCTCTAGCGTCACGTATTCATGAATCAATTCCAGTAGTTAATGTATCAACTCCGTAACAACCACCAAAGATCGTTGAAGAGCCTGGTTCTACTACAAAGAAAGCTACAACTCCGATTCCTCAAAGTTCGGGTCAAAGTTTTCCGGAGATGCCTTCTAATCTTGGTCCAGGTCCAACAAGTTTGGAAGATGTCGGATTCTTCGGTGATGAAAGAGTTGATGGTATACTCAAAAGAGTTTCTGTGTTAGAGAAGGAAAAACCAGATACAGATGCAGAACTCAAAGCCACCAAAGAGAAGCTGATAAGTGTTGAAGCTGAAAATGTAGTGCTCAAGAATGAAATAATAGCTATACAGAATCATATTGAAGATGTCAAAGCTGGTAACAATGCATTGAATGAAACAATTGATGAGCTGCTAGTTGAAAACTGCGATTTGAATGATGCTAACACGACAAGCAATGCTAATGAGATCTTGAAGAAAGAAATAGAAGATCTGAAAGTCAAAGATTAAAACAATTCGAAGCAAATATAGATGCTATATGCGGTCATTGAAGATAGACTTGGAATAAATGTTCATGCAGCTTTCGATGAGATTGAAATCCGAAGAGCTGAGGCTTGGAGGATAGAGAAAGAACAAAAAAATGCTGAAGAAGCCGCTGAAGCATTAAAGGATGAAGGTAAAGGTGTTGTGGTCGATAAGGAAGAAATTATTGGATCCTCAAGTCAACAAGAGCAACAACAACCAGATGCTGAAGTTAATGTTGCAGATGTTCAGGTTAATGTTACAGATGCTGAAGTTAACACTGAAAGAGTTATCGTTCTTGCACAACAGTTTATACGTGTAGGTGAGACGATAGATGTTCCTTATAATGAAGAAGAAACAAAGAGGCGTGATGAGATAAAACGTCGAAAAGAAAAGAAAAATGATGTGAAAGTTGACGAAGAGGATGAAGAAGATGATGAAAAAGATAAAGAGTTAGAAGATTGGTTTGATGATATTGATAATTATCATGGTAATGATGATGATGATGATGATGATGATGATCAAGGTGGAAATGGTGGTGCACTGATAGTGAGACAACCTGGTGGCAATCAAGTTAATGATTATCTCGATGATACTCAGAATGAGGAAAGAGAGGAAGAACAACCTAAGGGGTAGTCCACATCAGGTGCAAAGGATGATGATCTTCAAAAGGTATTCTCGAATACTCCTAAAGTTATATATCTTAGTCATGATGTAGAAGAGGGAGAATTAGTAGAGAATTGGATGAAAATTTACCCCTCTTTTTTTAACAGTGGTTAAAATCGGATTAAACTAACATATTTTGAAAATGTCATGGACGAAAATCGCACGATAAAATAATTTGAATAAAATGACAAATTTCTCCATATCTCAGGGATGAAAACGTCAGTTTTACTCTTAACAATATATGAACCATGAGAGTATACGTTTCACTTTCATAATACTTACAATAAATCAATCAGCTATGTGTCATCTTCACATCTCTATTCTCTGTTGACTATGTCCACATGATGCAAGACAGGTTATAAATGCCGACGAAACTAATTATTTCCAAATTCATGAAAATGAACTACATAATAATGAAGTGGCCTTTAATCATATGGATGCACAAAAGTTAATAAATCAAGTATCAATCAGTTCTTGATCCAATTAAGATGAAACTGGTTGATACGAGTGTTCATGCTTTTATGATGATGACAACTGATATTGCTTCGCACTAGTTATGGACTAGGATGAGGTTTAACCCTAAATCAGTTATTCATATTAAAATTAATATCAATAAAATTAAATAAAAGCTGAAAGTACAAAATGAGAATTGAAACCTAACTTTCTTTAAAATATAGTTTAGTAATAACTATAACTAGATTTTAATGTTGCAGCGCAGCGCGACAAAACTAAGTCATTGTAAAACTATTTATTGCGACTAAATACTTGGTTGTTATTAAAGTTGTGCTATTTAGTGTTTTATTTTTAAGTTGACAAGTGGAGTTTTCATACAACAGAGCCGTTGGCAGCAAGCGAGTTAGTAACTCCTGGCGATGGCGACTATTGCGATGTCTAAGCATCCACTAACCCAACAAATAAGGAATAAGAATTGTATAAATACAATCAGAAAAACGTGTGAAAGAGGAGAAAAAGGAAGATGACGTGAAGTTATGTAAGCATAAAATGGAAAAAAAAAAAACCCCATTAACTGAATCACATTATTAATATGTGTGTGTATATAGTAAGTAATAAGTATTTTAATATTTAAGTATTTAGAAAAAAAAACAATTTTTAAGTGTTATTCAAGAGTCAACAATTTCGGCCAAGGGAGGGTGTTTCGGGTGGGTATTTCGGGTGGGTAGTGTTGGGTGGGTAGTGTTTCGGGTGGGTATTTTAATATTTAAGTATTTATAAAAAAAAAAACAATTTTTAAGTGTTATTCAAAAGTCAACAATTTCGGCAAAGGAAGGGTGTTTCGGGTGGGTAGGGGTGTTTGGTAAAAATTCCACTTTATTATTCATTAACTTTGTCACGTGTCTATATGTTATATGTGAGTGGATGTACGTGAACCAATAAGGAAAGTTTACTATTGATTATAATGTGACAAATACTATTCATTAGCTTTGTTTTTTAATATATAGGATAATTGAAATATTGAGTTATAATTTATAGTTACTAGCTTACACCAACTCTAGGTGATGCCTTCTTTACTCCATTCTCTAATCCTAATTAAGATAAAAGTTGCATATGAAATAAAGAGTGAATTGCAAGGATTGACCTTTATCTTTATACCTATTTGCAGGCGTTGTCCTTTATGTTTAAAATTGACGAGTTTTGTACTTTATGTTTTCAAATCATACACGTTTTGTCCTTTAGCCCTAACCCAGTTAGATTTTTCTGTCAAATCTGGTCATGTGCAATGCACATGAGGGTAAAATTGTCTTTTCATCCTATTCTTTAAAAATACATATAAAAGAAAAAAAAATATTATATGTTATAACAACACCCACCAGCCACCGCCCTTCATTCCGTCAACCATCACCAGCCACCACTCATACTACCTGCCACCGCCCTTCATCTCGCTCCTGCCGTTTCCACCACCATCTCCAATTCAATAAGATAATCCATACTTCATAAGGCAATATATATATATATATATATATATATATATATATATATATATATATATAGGGGATCGTTAGAATGAGAACCACCACGAGTTGTAAGAACCACGAGAACCGCGACCCGCGGGTGGCCGTTGACCACGAAATTTTTTTTACACCTAGATCCGTATATTTTAACATCGGGGGTAAATTTTCGGTTCAAACGGCGCGCCCGAGGGGGTAGTTTTTTACGCCCAAAGTTTGGGTTTTTTTAATTTTTTTAATTTTTCTTTTTTTTTTTACCAAACTTTGGGCGTAAAAAACTACCCCCTCGGGCGCGCCGTTTGAACCGAAAATTTACCCCCGATGTTAAAATATACGGATCTAGGTGTAAAAAAAATTTCGTGGTCGGCGGCCACCCGCGGGACGCGGTTCTCGTGGTTCTTACAACTCGTGGTGGTTCTCATTCTAGCGGCTCCCTATATATATATATATATATATATATATATATTTTATTTTCACTCATTACTTTAGCATTATTGATAATGTTCATCCTTATGACCTGAATGCAATAACTGAATGGATAAGAGTGAAACCATGTTTATATCTAGAACCTTTTGCTCGTCGTTGAATTGTATAAGTTGATGATGTGTCAATCAACCTAGATATAAATTCCCAAATCAACTAACAACCAAAATTTCTCAATTCATCTAAACAACCGAAGAATTCGTAAATTCCCCCAGTCAACCCAAAAACCAGAAACCCCCAAATCCCTCAATGACCAGACTCAAAAACCAAAAAATCCTAAATCCCTCAAGAATCAGAATTGAAATTTTGCTTCTTATTGCTTGAAAATAGCCTAAATCGGGTTCAAATTTTTCAGTTTGGGTGGCATTAGGTCGGCTTCGAAGGGGTGGTGGCAGGCCGTGGTGGTGGATATTGTTGTCAGAGATGGTTGGGAGGGCGGTAGCGGTTGGTGTAGCGGTGGTCGGTGTTGGCAATGGTTGGTGTAGCGGTGGTTGTGGTGCAGCGATTGGTGGTGGCTATAGACAGTCAGGAGTAAAGAGAAGAACGTGAGAAAGAGTTATATATATAGTCTCAAAAGGTGAAGTTACAAAACTACCCTCATGTGCGAGACACATGACTGGATTTAACCAAAAAAATTAACCAGGTTAGGGCTAAAGGATAAAACGTGTATGATTTGTAAACATAAAGTACAAAACTCGTCAATTTTAAACAAAAAGGACAGCGCCTGCAAATGGGTATAAAGATAAAGGACAAAACTTGCAATTCACTCGTCAATTTTAAACATAAAGGATTTCTTAACTGTTATTCCTATTGAAGGTTTGGGTCAACGTATGTCAGCGGTGGAGTACCGGTCAATCCTTAAGTACCGTTTGATGATCCCCATGTTCCCGAATGATGAAACTTGCCCAGTCTGCCGTAAAGCATGCCTAGATAAATACGAGGAGCATGCGTTACACTGTAGAGAGTTGCCGGGGTTTAAGTATAGCCATGACTTTGTGCGAGACGCATTAATGGATATTCTCAGACGAGCAGGGATCTCGGCGAAGAAAGAGGCACCGGTTAATTTTCTTACAGACCCGTCGGAAGGGAGATCCACCCTATGCCCAGCTGACGTGCTAGTTTTTTGTTGGGAGGGCGGGAAACATGCTTGTGTCGATCTCACAGGTGTATCCCCACTAGCCGGGTTCCGGGAAAATGGGTTTGTGGCGGGGCAAGCGGTACTGAAAGCAGAGTCAAAGAAGGTGGAAAAGCACGCGAAAGCTTGTGAGGATAATCAGCATGCCTTTGTCCCCCTGGCGTTTGACACGTTCGGCTCCTTGGCGCCGGAGGCAGTTCGGTTCTTGTCTAGAGTTCAGCGTGTTGTCCACAACAACTTTTCGACCCCTCAGGGGCGAGGCTTTGTTTTTAGTAGAATAGGGTTTTCTATTCAGAAAGGGATGGCAGCGCACTTTGTTGCTCGTCTACCCGCTATACTTATGTAATTTGCCCTGATGATTCGAAATATTAATGATTAAAAAAAATTCACTCTGAAATAAATAAAAAACTTATAACACGAAATGTAAACGGTATGCCCTCTAGAGGGGTGCAGGATGTTGTAGAACTGGCGGGAACACCCATTCTTTATCCATGATCCTGATACGTGCCCATGATCTCAATGACATGTTCCCATGTAATTCTATTATTTTCCTTATTTCATGTTTAGTGGTTAGTTAATTAAGAGTGTTAGTGGGTTAGTGGAGTATTATTTTCTTATGTAATTTCCTTTCTTAAAGGCTATATGAAGCCAACTAGTTGTTTATTTTAAACAGGAATGAAAAATTTAGAGAATTATCTCAAGTCTTGTTTCTTGCTAATTTCTTTTGAGTTTGATCCACTCAACGGATTATCTATCAACCGTTTGGTACATATCAATTGGTATCAGAGCCAGGTTTGATCCACATCAATGGACGCTCAAAAATTGAACGGGTCGTTGGTTCATATTGAGTCAATGATTGTCGAGATAATCAATTTTCTCAAGAACCGACCCCGCCTACCACCACCAGTTTCTGCCACCACACCACTCGCTTCTGTCACAACTCCCGCAACCGCAACACTTGATCTGACAGCCACACCACCGCCCGCTCCTGCCACCATTTTGTCTCCTAAACAACTGCCTTTAACCTTTCCGTTTGTGACCAACACACTTGAAGATGACAAGAAACCCCTCGCTACGCTAGCACCACCTCAGAAAACAAACCCAAACACACTATTAGCACCACCAATTGTCCCTCTTTTTCACCCTACATCACAAAAAAACAACAAATCAGTGGCTCCAACACCTAATTTGGCACCGTCATCAAGTGTCTTTGGCCCTTACCCTTCACTGGCGACCCTAACAACAAAAGCACCTGCCACGACCACTGCTACCTTCAGAATCAGTAGCACGAAGAATGTTACGAACCCGTTGAAGAAGGTTGTGTGTTTAGTGCCGACAAAGAAAAAATTGACATCAGTCAAAGGGGCGTTCGGGAAACCTGAGTGGCGTCCACCGTGGCGCTTGATATTGGAAACAGCTCCAAATTCTATAGCACGAGTCGAGTGGCGACCGCCGTGGTTTCCACCAAGTCGTATACTGATTTTCGCCTTGCGGACAAGTCGAGTTCGAGTGGGGTCGAATGATACGTGCCCATGATCTCAATGACATGTTCCCATGCAATTCTATTATTTTCCTTATTTCATGTTTAGTGGTTAGTTAATTAAGAGTGTTAGTGGGTTAGTGGAGTATTATTTTCTTATGTAATTTCCTTTCTTGAAGGCTATATAAAGCCAACTAGTTGTTTATTTTAATCAGGAATGAAAAATTTAGAGAATTATCTCAAGTCTTGTTTCTTGCTAATTTCTTATGAGTTTGATCCACTCAACGGATTATCTATCAACCGTTTGGTACATATCAGATCCCTGGTTTGTTTCTGCATGAAAATTGATCATGTACGCCAAAGGTACTACTTCAATTATTATTATTGTTGTTGATGTTGCTGCTATCGTCGTTATATTGTTTTTATTGTTATTATTTTGTTATATTACTATTACTGTATTAGTTCAAATTGCTTTGTAATATAATTAGTTATTTGTATTATAGTTTATATTTATTTATTTTAAAGAAAATGAAAAATGGTTTAGGGATTAGAAAGATGGAATTAAAGGTCCTTATGAAAGAGATAAAAAAAAATCATATGGCGTTAATGTGGAAGATAGAGATATTTGAGATGTGTGATTTGAACTAGATGGATTCCACAGCCCTTACTTATTGAAGTTGATTGAATGATCGATGTTGCGGTCAAGGATGGAGTTATCATGAGTGTGAGACGGGCTTGGACAAGGACCCAATGGCAATTGGTATGCAGTTTGAGAGTGTGAGATGGGTTAACATCCAGTTTAGCAATGCAAAGATTCACGAAACTCTTTAATTTACTCCCAAGTCTTTTTCAAGGAAACAAAGTTCTCTTGACTAGGTATTCAATTAAATGCCTGAATCACAAGTGTGCTTTCTACACTAGAGATTATTAATTTATGAGTAAACTGTAATTTTGCCCCCTGTGTTTAGCGGCCGCTAACATTCTTATCCCATATTTTCAAACAACTACTGTCTTAGCCCCACCCCCGTGCCTGGCCAATTTCATTAGTGACATTTCTATGCATCACACAAGACACCTTTATTTTATGCTTTGACCACACAATTTTGGTTCTTACACTTTTGCCCCCTCAATTTTGTTTGTTTTTTTAATACTAATTTACATTCTTATCCCCTGAATTTTAATAAAGTTATCGAACGTACCCCTAACACTAATAAAGTTATTTTTATCCTTTTTTAAATCGTTTTACATCACAATCCCAGAACTTTAATAAACCACTTTAAATTTTTAACAAGTTTTCCGTTATAATGTCATATTTTTTTACATGTTTCATCTTTTTATATATAGTTTCAAATAATATTAACAGTACGCATGAGCTATTTTTATCTACAATTCGACATTCATTTATGTAACGTTATTTTACAACCAGTCACTTGTTTAGACGCTTTTTATAGCGTTTGATTTTTTAAACCATCTAGCACTCATGTAAAAATATACCATTGTTACGTGTTTTTTTATCTACGCTAAAACCGACCCACTCCAACACGTTATACTATATGTTAAAAAGCAACCTTTGGGTGATTGTTTTTTCGAAGGAAGTGATGCTAACGCTAAAGAGTCTTTAAAGTATAATTTCTTTGGGAGTGTGAGTTGTTGGGGGGACGGTTAACAGTGGGAAGCGGTGGGGTCACTGAATTTAGTTACGAGTTTTATAAATAGTTTATGTTATTGTACCGAGAATCTCTAAATGAAACATAAATTTATCAACTACCAGGTTCTTAATTATTTTAGTTATTTTTGCTTTCAAAACAGGTTGGTTCCCCGTCGCAAAGCGCGGGTGGGAATAACCTTGTTTATATAGTAAACTTCAGTTGTACTCCCTGGTGCCACCGGGACCGAGTCGGAAGCACGTCTGAGTTCTGTAACTCCTGTTGAACATTTTCCAACATCTAAACTTCTTTATCTACACTTCAATTTGTTCCTGCTTCGCTGTCTATGACCTAAAGAGACTCGCTGGAGAGTTTGAACGCTAGCCAAAACTGAATCCGGCCATCCGGCCTCCATCGTCGGTATTTCTCTTGTTCGTTCATGGGATTTCAAGTAGGGCTGGTGCAACTTGGTTGCAAACGGGTCATGGGTTTGGGATGAGACGGTTGAACAGAGCAATGCACAAGCGTTATAGGTTCGACTAGGTGAGCATGAACCCAATTAGTTTAGAGATGAGTTGCAGGTTTTGCTCCAGTGCTCGGAATATCTCCTGAGTGGTCGGAACAATTCCGGAGATGGCGAATTTAATAATACAAGGTGTAAACATTTCAGCGTAGGTAAAACACAAGGTATAAATGCGTCGTAAACTCTAAATCTTTTTTATTATTTGGAGCAAAAACATCCTTTCATACGTTGTGGGGTAAACATTGATGCAATTGGCCGAACACGGGGTAAGACGACAATTTTTTAAAAATAAGAGGTAAGGCCTTAACACCCTTACTCTTTAATTTATACTTATAGTAGCGGTTGAGTCTAGTTTTGGTTAGATTCAATCCTTTGAGAATTGATTATAAATAGGGATCTCTGATCTTTAATTAAGATGATACAAAAGTGATCCAAGATTTGACAAGTGAGGCAGACGAGGGTCCAATATAAAATGGACCCGTGATTTATCATCTTTTATATGTAAAAAAGAGGGAATGGGAATAGTAAGCATCTACGACTAACTTTTTTATATAATAACATACAAATATCAAAGGCAATGTTGCATGTAGGAGCATATACAAACTACAAAGCTTGTTTCAATATTTACGGTCATTTAGTGCTCTCAATGGCCTTAGCATTTTCCCTAAGAACAAACTTTTGAACCTTACCGACTGAATTCACGGGTAAATTCCCGAAGCTTACGTTCGATGGGATCATGCTCGGAGGCAACGAATTATCTTTGCAAAACTTGATGATGTCGTTACTTGTTAAACAACCCCCATCTTTCAACGTAACGAAAGCATATGGAGCTTCACCAACTAGGCTGTCAGGTTTCCCAATAACCGCAACATCCTTTACAAAAGGATGACCTCTTATGACTCGTTCAATATCCATCGTGCTCACAATCTCCCCGTTTATGATAATGCTATCTGACAAACGATCCTTCATCACTATATCTCCATCAGGGTTTCTAACCCCGATGTCCCCTGTCCTATACCACCCGCCTTTAAACGCTGTTTGTGTCCTTTCCAAATTTTTAAAGTAACCTAACATTACCACATTACCCTTAACCACCACTTCGCCGATTGTCTTCCCGTCCCATGGTACACTAGTCATGGTCTTAGGGTCTTTCACATCAACATCTTCCATTAAAATGTTGTGAATTCCTTCGCGGCGACATATCTTTATATTCTCATCGTTACATTTTTCTTCCTCGTCACTCGTTCTCATAGATCTATCCATCACGGGCCCGAGAGCTTCAGTCATCCCATAGCCATGGTGTACATCAAACCCTAATTTCTCAACATTCAATATAACTTCCAACGGCGGCAAAGGCCCCGCGACAATCACATTTACCTTAGTTTGAATCACCCCTTGTTCCTTAGTTTCACAGCTTGCAATCTTTTCTAAAATCGTCGGGGGACCACACAAGTGTGTTACCTTATGAATCACAATCGAGTTGAAGATCACCTCCGCCGTTACTTCTCTAAGGCAAATATTGGTGCCACCTAATGCAGCCACTGCCCATGGGAAACACCACCCGTTGCAACGAAACATATCAACCGTCCACAAGAAAACCGGCATTTTCTTCATGTCGTATCTAAAGATAACTGCTAACGAGTTTAAATACGCTGCTCTGTGGCTATACACAACCCCCTTAGACTTTCCAGTTGAGCCTGAAGTGAAATTTATCGAAATTGGATCGTTTTCATCATTAGGATGTATGATTTTGAAATCGGGTTTTCCTAATGAAACAAGATCCTCATAGTCGAATGTGTTGGATGGCACGCTGGTGCAATTCTTGCCACCGATCAAAACTAGCTGCAATGGAGGTGGTGTTTCTGGAGATAGTAGCTTGAATGCTTGAATAACAACTTGGATGTACTGGTGGTCTACAAAGATGATCGTGGGTTCGAGTTCTTGTAGAGTGGTTGCTAATGCTGGTGGATCAAGGCTTGTGTTGAGTGAAGAAAGGATCGCACCAGCCATTGGAACCCCAAATTGAAGCTCGTAATGAGCAGGCGTGTTTGGGGCAATAGTTGCAACCTGCGTGTTTATTTTTAGGATATTGTTATAGAGTAATAAGAAATAAAATGTTATTAAAAAGTAGAGAGCTGATATCCAAGGTTTAAGTGATTTTTTTATAAAGGTTCATAACAAGGGTTTTCATAATAACATTTTGATCCTTATATGAATTCATTTTGTTTTTTAGGTTTTAAAAATGACACTTGTTAGTTTGAGAGTCATGAGTTTTTAAAAATCAACAAAACTACAGTTTATAATAGTGTAAAGTTGAGATGCAGATGTATAGATAAAACCGAAACACCCCCTATATATATTTGTGTCAAAGATATTGATTTTAACTTTGACACACTTTAAACTGTAGAGTAAAGTGTCAAAATGGTTCCTGAGATTTGGTAACTTTTGCCACTTTAGTTTAAAACTTAAACCTTTTGAATCTGCGTCTCTGTGGTTTTAATTTGGTTACCATTTTCATTCAAAACCAAAATCTAGTCAGATTTTTCAGTTAAATCCAGTTTTTTTTTTCCCTTTTTTAATGAAGGGCAAAATGGTTAGAATTTTTTAATTCGTTATAATAAAATGTTAAAAGACCATTTTGCCCTTCACTAAAAGGGAGGAAAAAGACAAAAAACTGAATGTTAACTGAAAAATCTTACCAGATTTTGATTTTGAATGAAAATGACAACAAAATTGAAACCATAGGGACTCAGATTCAAAAGATTTGAGTTTTGGACTAAAGTGACCAAACCCCAGGGACCATTTTGGCAGTTTGCTCTAAATTGTATAATCAAGACATGATTTGTTTAACTCATTTACATAAATGGGTCAAATAGGTTACGGCCCTGTGAAAGAGTTATAGTTGTAAGCAGATTAACCGGGTTGGTAGATCAACAAGTTTAACTAAACGAGTTAAAGATATCAACCATAAGATAGTTTGATTATTTAAACAAATTGAAACCAACATGACTTGTTTATTAAACGGATTACATCTGACAATGGGTTATTTATTATTAGTCTTGTATTAGAGAAAAAGGAAATTTAAAATTTAACTCGGTAAATCTAGTATAATCCATGTGTGATTAGAAGAAATGAAAATCTGAAAAAGAGAAGAAAACTTAACATAGATTGTTTAACGTCTCAAAAATTGTTATTGCATGAACCATGAGAATATAGATTTACTTTCATAATACGTACGATAATAGGATTTCATATGTGTCATCATCACATGTCTATTCTCTATTGACTATTAAGGATATAAGCCGGGTGATAATGCAGACCATACACTATATTTCCAATAAAATGATGTAGACCAACTCTTAATTAACAAGTAGTCCGCAATCATATGGATGCACAAAATTTAATAGAACAAGTACCAATAAGCTCTTGATCCAATTTAGTGCCATGATTTTATGATGGTGACACATGGTTTAGTTTGCTCCTTAGACCGGTATACCGAGTCGATAGATCAACAAGTTTAACTAAACGAGCAAATTAAAAAAAAAAAAAAAATGACCGGAGGCTATGGGGGCCGGCCCTGCCCCGGCGAGCCCGGCGCCGAACCCCCACACTGCCCCCTATGCCTCGTCCTGTCTTCTCCGTCACCTCAAGGTCGTGTGCGACGTGCCTCTTTCTCTCTCCTCTCTCTTCGTTCTCTCTCCTCTCTCTCTTTCTCTAAAATCAAATCAGTTTACTTTTTTTTAATTGTTTTTATAAATAGTGTGGGGCCCCATCCTCCACCCACTTGGTCCATCCCCTTTAGGCCCATCCTCACTCCCGATGACGTGGCGTCCTACGTGTCGGCCCATCCCTTTGGGGATGACCCTCACCATACCCTCCAGTCTTAGACCACACGTAGTGGTAGAAATTTGGGCCTTTTTTTTTTTGCCAACCACGCCCGAAAACGCCGAAGACCCGCCCCGTGGTGTTTTTGCTCAATTTTTTTCGATTTGGCGTGTTTGAAACCACGCTTGAACAATTTGAAACCAACCAATAAGACCGTTGCAACGGTCAAAAGCAACGGATAGTTTTTATTTTTATTTTCTTCTTTCCTTTCTCACCTTTATATATATACACACTACAAATCACATTTTTTACAAACAAAAACCTATACAATCTCAAATATTAAACAATTTTTATAAAAAAAATGGATTCTCCTAGTTCCTCGTCCATCGCAAATTATTACTATAGAGAGTTTTTAGCGAATGAAGGTGAATCCACCGATGAGGAGGTCGAGCAAGTGACTGTTACGAGTGCTTGTCAACTAGCGGTGCGATATATGAAGCATTGTAGCTGGCCCGAACGTGAAATTTAAACAGGAGATTATATTGAACGAGACCGATGTGCGGCAAACGATCGGTTGATGAATGATTATTTCGATGAAGCACCAACAAATCCGAACCAGAAGTTTTTAGGCGTCGTTTCCGGATGAGTAAACGTTTGTTTCTACGCATCGTCGAGGACTTTGAAAACAACTTCGATTATTTTAAACAAAAAGCGGATGCGAAAGGGACACTTGGATTCACCGGCATTCAAAAGTGTACGTCGTCGCTACGAGTCCTTGCTTACGGAAACACGACCGACATCAACGACGAGTATTTAAAAATGGCCGAGAAAACAACGCGAGACACCTTGGAGCATTTTATGTATACCGAAAGCCGTTCAGGAGGAGCATCCGCAAGCGTCAATGAAAGAAAGAGTGAATAATGCACGAGAATTGCGTTACGAACCCCACCATTCCGCGTTAACGATTGATCTGGTACAACACGCATGGTCGACTCGGTATACCCCAGCTGAGGAAGACGAAGATGACGAGAATGACGAAAGCGAAGACGATAATTAATGTATTTTTTTTTAAGTATGGTCGTTTTTTTTAGTATTGTAATTTTTTTAATGAAATATTATTAGTTTTTAAATTAAAAAAACTAATGATTGTGTAATGATTGGTTGGGGCATTATTGGGCATTATTCCACTACGCCCCTTTTGTAAAAACGTCCAATAATGCCCCCTTGCTGACTCGACTGACACATGGCAGAAAACGACCAAGGGTGGGGGCATTATTCACTAAACCACTACACATGGTCTTACTAGCATGGTTGTAAAAGTCGATAGGCGCTCCCTAGTCGGTCGAACGGGGAGTTGAGAGTACTCAGCCTAGGCGGAGAGTACACGGGGAGTACTCGGAGATGCCAAATTATAAAGAAATTAGTTTTCGGAAATTAAATATATGTCAAATAACATAAATTTACTAATGTTTATAACAAAATACGTGAAATTGATATTCGTTATTTAATATGATAGGCATAGAAATTATGTTTTATTTTATTTTAATTCAACCTCGGCCCGAGTTGACCTACTAGATTCGATTTTGGCCAATGTTGACCGCATTTTATCGATTCTGAGTAATTAGTCGGAGTTGAAAAAAGTTGCCTCGGCATCCTACCTTGTAGCGACTACTCGATGAGTACTCGGCCTTGGAGACCTTGTTTTACAACCATGCTTACTAGTTATGAATCAGGAAACCAATGAGGTGGTGGTTTATTGGCAAAGGCAATATCTTTAAACACCTTAGGAGGGGGAGATGTTGGGTTCATGTCCCACAGACGACAGGAGTAATGAAATTTGCCGTTAAAAAAAAGTTATGGACTCCGGATGAGGTTAACCCAAAAATCAGTTATGCATATTAAAAAACCTACATTTCATAATAAACAAACTAATTACTTTCTTTGTAATATAATTTCTAAAATATAATTATAAACTGAGACTTTGATAAAAAAAAAAAATTATGTTATATTTAAGAGTGTGAGATGGATTAGGACAAAGATCCGAATGATGTCCAATTTCGAGTGTGTAAGACGAGTTAGGATCAAGTTTAAACAATGCTCAATTAACTAAAGTCTTTAGTTTGCATACAAGTAATACATGACGATTCAATATATATCCGTGTTTATATATGCATTGAATAATTATGTATTTATACATATGCAAGAGATCTAAATACAACACTATATATTGTGAGAACAAATATAACAAAATAAATTAATCATTTTTCATTTTTAGTTTATCTTTAAAATAAGATATAATTTTTATAGTTTTTTCACTCTTCTATACAGAAAATGAAAAGAAAAACACTAGTTTAGTTGTTCGTTATATGTACATGTATAGGTAATATGTAGATTATATTAAATAAGTTTGTGTATGTAAACATATAATAAAATATATAACTAATTTATTTGATGGTTTTTTCATGTGTATAATCTAAACATTTATATGTAAAATATAAAGAATTTAAATAATAGAAATTATAAATAAAAAAAATACACAACTTCTACTTTATTTTAACAATACGAAGGGATGCGGTTAGAATTCAGAACATATATCACACTACGACAACCGATAAATAAATTTGTAAAATTGAATAAAATGATATCTTAATGTGTTATGTTATTTGCGTCGTAATTCGACTCAAAACAACCAAATAATAAGAAAAGGTAAAATAATATAGTAAATAAAAAAAGGTAAACAATAGAAACTCGGTCGGTTTCAGTGCGCTCGTTATAGCAAAGAAAAAAAAGTTGAAAAAATATGGTCAAAAGAGTATCGGCGCTCTCTTAAAAAAAACCTTCGCCACACTCGGTATAACAAAGAAAAAGAAAAGTTAAAATTTTTGTCTAAGACGGTATTAACGTGTTCTTTAAAAGAACTATTTAGGGGTAGAAAATAATTTGGTTAAAGTAAAAGAAAAAAAAATACAATAATTAAACTATATGGTTTACAAATAAAAAAGATTACACTAAATGACGAAATAGATTAAATGATTAAAGAGCAGTATTTATTTTCTTATAACTTATAAAGAGATAATTTAGTTTGGCTTTCACTATTCCCACATCCCTAAGGGTCTGTTTGGTATGGGGTAATGAAATAGACGAGGGAATGCAATAGATCATTACCATTCCATGTCTTGTTAAGTTACCATGTGTGAATGGAATGAATTATTATGGTGGCTGGTGGCGGCGTTGGTGGTTGTGGCGGCAAAGGTAGTGGTGGGTGGCGGTAGCGGTGGGTGGTGGCGGAGGAGGTGATGGGTGGTGGCGGCAGTGACAAGGGGCGGTGGAGGCGGCAACGACGGGTGGTGGTGATGGGGGTGGCGGCGGCGGCCGTCGGTGGTGGTTGGTGGTGGCGGTAGTTGTGGCGGCGACGGTGGTGGCAAGTGGCGGCGACGGTGGTTGGTGGAGGCGGTGGTGGGTGGCAACGGTGGTCGGTGGCGACGGCGACGACAGTGGAGGCGGTGACGGATTTGCGGGTGGAGGCGACGATGGCGTCGGTGGTGGGTGGTGGCAAAGGTGGTGGGTTGTGGTGTTGATGAATGGTGCAAGAGGGGATGAAATGAAAAAAACACGGTGGGGTGGATGAAATGATTTTGAGGGATTGAAATGCCATGTGGAATAGGCGATTCCATTCCATTGACCAACCAAACACCCCTTTCTTCTTTCCTTTGTAATAATTCATTTTATTATTCTGTTTTCCATTCTTCATATGCTTTCGTGGCTTCAAGGGTCCAATCTTGGGGTTTACAAGACCACATACTCCGAGAATGTGGTGGGGATGTTTTAGACTCCGATTACAGGAGTGCGTTGGACCTTTTGCATAGTTCTCTTCCCGACCTTGATATTGGCGGTTTCTACATTAAAGACACCGCCCCTCCTAAATCCCAGAAAATTCTGGCGAATGCCTTATATGGCGAAATTGTCAAGAGATTTGAAGAGAAAATTGTTTTATCCCCTCGGCAAAGAGCTGTGTTTGAATGTCTACGTGCCCCACATGCTCAAGATTTTATGTCTGTCGCACCTATTGAAGGCTTGGGGCAACACATGTCGGCTGTGGAATACCGTGCTATCCTTAGATACCGACTGATGATTCCTTTGTTCCCAGTTGACGAGGCATGTCCGGTATGCCGCAAAACGTGTTTGGATTCTTTCGGCGAGCACGCGATCCACTGTAAAGAGCTATCAGGGTTTAAATATCGGCATGATTGGGTGAGAGATGTGTTATGTGATGTTCTTAAACGGGTCGGGATCTCTGCCAAAAAGGAGGCTCCAGTAAATTTCCTGACTGACCCCTTAGAGGGGAGGTACACTTTACGCCCGACGGACATCCTTGTGTTTGGATGGGAAGGGGGAAACACGCTTGTGTAGATCTAACTGGAGTCTCCCCCTTGTCGGGCCCAAGGACAAGGGCTTTGTCGTAGGGCAAGCGGTGCTCAAGGCAGAGGCAAGCAAAGTGGCAAAACATGAGAAAGCCTGCCTGGAGAATCAACATGTGTTTGTCCCGTTTGCGTTTGATACCTTTGGTGGTTTCGCTCCTGACGCTGTGCGACATTTGAATCGGGTTCAAAAAGTCGTTAATAGTAATTCTTCGTCGCTAAAAGTTTCAAAATTCGTATTTAGTAGAATTGGTTTTTCTATTCAAAAGGGGGTGGCGGCGCAACTTTTTGCCCGACTACCTGCTATTGCTTTGTAATTGCCCTTTTTCGTGTGGAATGATATTGACGATAACTATTTTAATAAAAAAAATGTGTGAATATTTACTCTACTAATTTTATATGTATAGTATTGTGCTTCTAGAAAGCTGTTGACATTTGAGAATGAAGTTTCCTTTCCTTCTTTTTTTCTCCTAGTTTTATGGGTCTTGCTATTCACACACCCCACCTACCCCTTTTGTCTATTTACACACCCCCCAGTGTCGACCTGATGTATAGTATTATGCTTCTAGAAAGGTGTTAACATTTGACAATGAAGTTTCTTTTTCTTTTTCTTTTTCTATTAAATCTTGGGAGCTGACTATATTTTCATTGGTTCTTGTACCTCTCCAACTATATAGAATCACGTATCTACGGAGAGAAAAAAGTATTTTACTTTATGTCTTGCCTTTCTACACCATCTTTACACAATAAGTTGTACAAATCATCTAACATCGAAAATATGTAAACAAAAACGTCATGAAATAAAGCTGATTGAACTTACAACTTGTCCGCGGCCAACTCCTCTAATTGAGAGAGCTGAAGCGAGTTTCACACATCTGTCACGTGTTTCTTTCCATGTGTACGTCTTTTCTTCGTAAATAATACATGGGCTTTTTTCATAAACGAATGATGCCCTTTCGATAAAGCTAATCGGTGATAAACGCACATAATTAGCGTCACATTGATACAAACCCTCCATTTGAAGTACAGTTTGTTGGATGTTTTTGGTCTTTTCAAACAATAACTTGCATCATATACATATATATAGAGGCGCACCAATAACCATGAGGTCACATGCATGATATAATGGGTATGACGTAGTCAAAATTCTTTAGTATAATATATAACTTTAAAAACATAGGTGGGCAACAAATAAATGTTATAATACCTTACGACGTGAACATGGGTTTTAACGATTATGTTTGTCTTGACTGCTAGATAACTCACAGGGGTAAGAATAAGAAGAATACAAAATATAGCGTGGCTTATCAAAATATAATTTACAATATATTTTGAGATTAAAAGGTACCTAATTACAATCATCTGAGAGATATTTATTTAAAAAAGTCAAATTAGGTATAAGATCAGTTTTTGAAGATCTTTAAGGTAACAAACGCATGCATATTGTAACAGTCCTCAATAAAACCGACACCCTCGAATTATTTTCCGACACCCTAGTATATTTTAAAATGTCCCAATATGTCTTTAAATACACCTCGTATGTGAAAACCGAGCCCGAAATACAATATAGCATAAAAAATAAATTAAAAACAAGAAAATGTAAGTTGAGGCGGGCATCGTAGACCCCACCCCAACCTTACGCGGGCGGTATAAAGGTTAGAACCTGATTTCGTTGATTTGTAAGTTCAGGCGGGCCGCGTAAGACCCCTGATTAGTTTACGCGGGCCGCGTATCAAAAAGGTGGCGCAGCCCAGTGATGACACGTGTCATCATCGTGGCGAAGCTAGGCAGTGACCCGGACACCCTAAACCCTACCCGGACTAGTACGCGGGCCGCGTAAGCCCTTGCTTACATTTACGCGGGCCGCGTGAGAACCAGAAAACAACCCTATATAAGAAGGCCATCGGATTTCATTTCAACTCGTTCATTTTTTTTCTGTATCTCGAATTCTCTCAATAGTAGGCATAATTCCGAGTATAATACCCCCTAATTAGCGAGGTTCTACTCCGTTGTAAGTATTATAACCCCAGTTTCGTACTAGATACACTGTCCGATTGATTTAGGGTTCCGTAACAACTGTCGTGGTTCTGTCCGACGTAGTTGTTGGAATACCGTCTCGGGGAGGGTATCATTAATATTATCAAAGGGTTATTATACTAACCTATGTACATTTGTGTAAATTATAGATTAATCCCAGAAAACCCTTACGAGAAGTCTAAGATAGCAATGTGAGTTTATCCTCTTTTTGTTAACCTTTTTGTAATATTTTACAAAACCTTAAATGTTTTACAATGCGATTAAGCGGTGATTGAGTCTTTGTAGTTCTTCAATTACTGTCGGTATGTTGGGGTTTTGTATACAAAATTTACTACACTGTGAGTAGTAAGTCGGGACGACAATACGTTACCATTGGACAACGAGTTAGCCAATGTGTAATATGACCCACAAGTCAGGATTGACAGTACTGAATGAGTAATTGTGTAGAAATAAATAATGTGATCGCTCTCAATACTGTGTTAATTGATAAAATGTTTCTTGATTAAACCGGGATTCACTCACCAGTATTTCCCACTGACAAATGTTTTTAAAACGCGTTTCAGGTAACACAATGTGACAGCCAATTAGTAAAAAGCCAGCTGGAGAGCACTGAAGGCTTGAGAAAAATGTGGCTATAAAAGTTACCTAAAAGACGATGTTTTAAATTCAATAAAATAGGGTTTATCTCTATAAACATATTGTAATAAGAAACTTGGGTTTTACCCATGTGATTATTAATATAAAAAATGGTGGTTTTACTCTGATAAACATTTCCTAACTACGGTCCTGATGTAATTTTCACTGCCAAATTAACCAACTGATACCACCAAAATTCTGAGTTCGCGTCCACCCGTTCCCGGGACAGATAAGGGATCGGGGGTTGCGACAGAAGGTGGTATCAGAGCCTAGCCACTGGTCTAAGCCAAAGAAGTGTTCTGCTGACACTTAAAATCTAAAATTTGTGTTAGGAAATAATTTATGTGATTATGTGTTTTGTGTTATTTGACTATTTGTTAGTTTACAGTATGAGTGACCAAGGACCCTCAGACATGTGTCGTCAGTTGTCTGATTCACCTAGGAGTGAAGGTACATCTTCACAGCCTGCCCTTTCTGGGTATTCTGCTGATCAGGAAGAAGGGATGTTTGCCTTTAAAGCTCAGTCGGAGGAGCCATTCCCTCATAAAAAGAGAGGATGGTTCAGTAAGGAAGCATTTGCACGTAGGAAAAAAATGCGAAAGTTGCAACAGCAAAGAGCCTTAGCAGCCGTTAAGCGAAAGTCAGATGCCCATACACAGGATATGCTTAATAGAAGCCTAGCCAATTTCCATATCCTAGCTACAACTGCTGCTAACCCAAGTCTGGAACAACTAGTAGTCCCACAACCCTTACCTTTGATTCCCACTCAACCAATGGAGGTAGAGATGCATGATTTTAATCCTTAGGAGATACCTAGGATACCAGCCCCTAATCCTTTAGATCCAAATTATGATCCATGGTTTGATGATCTTAGGGATTATGTGCCACGCTATCATTTAAACAAAGAAACCTTGCCGAACTTAGCAGCATATCCAGGTTTGGACCCTCTAGATCCCTATTATGACAATGATGAATACATTAGGGAGATTTTGGAGAATCCATACCCTCAGGAGAATCCAGTACCTCAGTACCCAGAGCCAATACCAGTACCTGTACCCCCAATGAGTGCAGAGAATTTGCAAGAACTCTGAAATTTTGGAGAAGAAATCATAGAAAATAGCGAGAGAATGAGGTATGTAGGAGAGCAACTCGTATGGAAATACGATGAGCGCCAGATGGATTTCGGGGGAAATCCATATCCATGAAGGAGATGGTAAAGTTGGTAATAATAATAAATAAAATATATGTGTAATACTAATAAATCTATCGTAGTATAGACCACTCTGTGGTTAACGAGGCATATTAGTATTGTAATTTTTAAATTTCTGTTTTAGTGTGTATTTGACGCATACTTTATCGAAAAGAGTAAAGTCGCAATGCACGACGTTTTTGACCAATATGTGTATTATGTGGTTGTTATTTAAACTATTTAATTATTCTATTAATGTTTAAAATTCAGATGGCCGACGAAGGAAATCAAGGAAATCTGAATAATGATAACCAAAGTAACATTAACGTGGTTAATGAGAATCCAAGCATCACTAACAATGGAAATCAAGTGGATAACAGTGCTATCCAACACATAGTCGCACAAGGAATAATAGATGCAATGCCATATATTATTCAAACGGTTAGGGAAGCCGATAATAAGAGTAAACATGATAGCAAGCGACCCTCTGAACCTGAAAACAACGTGAACAATGGACCTGTACTTCAAATGCCTATTCCCAAAAGGAGAAGAACCGTATCCTACGGTTGTTCTTATAAAGAATTCTGGTCTTGTAAACCAATGGAATTCTCGGGCAACGAATGGGCCATTGCAACCCTACGCTGGATAGAGAAAACTGAGGCAGTCTTAAGAATAAGCAAGTGTGCTGAAGAAGATAAGATAATGTTTGCTTCTAATCTGTTTAAGAATTCAGCACTAGAATGGTGGAACACTATCCTCCAATCAAGAGGAAGTGATAGAACTTATAATATGGAATGGGAAGAATTTAAGAACAAGGTAGAAAGGAAATTCTGCCCACCCAATGAAAAGGAACAGATAACAAATAAAATCCTAAATCTTAGGATGACCGGTGTGGATAGTAAGGGATACACTAAATTATTCTTTGAATATGCTAGAATAGTACCAACCCTTGCTTCACCTGAACAGTATTGATCTCCCGTTATATCTGGGGATTAATTGGGGAGATAAGGCACGTAGTCAAGGCAGCTAGACCTCAAACCATAGAAGAAGCTGTAGAACTAGCAAATACCTTGACATATGAATTAGTCCGTACCCGAGAAGAGGATCAAAGAAGGAACCTAACCCATAAGCTCACACAAGAATTTCGTTCTGGAAATTTTAATCGTGGGAAAAATATAGGTTCTACCTCTACACCTTACTGTAAGAATTGCAAAAGAAAGCATTCAGGAAGATGCTCCATATACTGTAACTTTTGCAAAATATCGGGACACAAGGAAGAAGACTGCAGGAAGAAAGCTAACAACAGGATATGTTACAATTGTGGAGAACAAGGTCATATCAAGCCTAATTGACCGAAATTAGCTCCAGCTACAACCAACAAGAATACCAAAAATGCTAGAGCATTTGTTCTAACTGCCGATGAAGCCAAGATGATTCCAGATGTCATAGCTGGTACGTTTTTAGTTAATGATATTTTTGCTAAAGTATTATTTGACTCTGGTGCGAACCAAAGTTTTATTAATACATCATTTTGCAAATTTCTAAATCAATCATTAACTAAACTACCACAAGAATGCTTAGTAGAGACAGCTAATGGAGAAACCGTTAGGATTTCTGAAATCTTGCAGGGAGCAAGCATAGAAATTTTAAATCAGAAATTTATTGCAAACCTTTATCCCATGAATATGGCAGGATTTGATGTTGTATTAGGAATGGATTGGTTAATAGCCAATAAAGCCAGTATTTTATGTGATCAAAAGTCAATCCAAGTAAATTCACCAAAAGGTGAAAAGATTACAATTAAAGGAGATAAACCATCTAGATCCACAAAATTCATCTCTGTGATGAAAACTGCAAGTTACATAAGAAAAGGATCATTAGTGTATTTGATTTCTATAATTACTAACACTAAAGGAAAGGATTTATAAGATATTCCAGTAGTATCCCAGTTTTCAGATGTATTTCCAGAAGAATTACCAGGACTACCGCCAGACAGAGAAGTTGAATTCAAAATTCACCTGCTACCAGGAACAGCACCGATTGCCAAAGCACCTTACCATTTGGCACCCGCCGAAATGCAGGAACTAAAGAAACAATTAGATGAATTGTTGGAAAAAAGGATTTATACAGCCAAGTTCGTCACCATGGGGAGCGCCGATACTGTTTGTTAAAAAGAATGACGGATCAATGCGTATGTGCATTGACTACCGTGAATTGAACAAGGTCACAATTAAGAATCGGTACCCATTACCGAGAATCGATGATCTGTTCGATCAATTGCAAGGAGCTCGATTTTTCTCTAAAATCGATTTAAGGTCAGGATATCATCAATTAAAGGTACAGGAAGAGGACATTCCTAAGACCGCATTTAGAACAAGGTATGGCCATTATGAATTTACTGTCATGCCATTTGGTTTAACCAATGCCCCAGCTGCATTTATGGACATGATGAACCGAATATGTAAGCCATATTTGGATAAATTCATAATTGTTTTTATTGATGATATTCTCATTTACTCTAAGAATAAAGAGGATCATGCAAAGCATTTGCACGCACTTTTAAGCTTATTAAGAAAGGAAAAGCTTTATGCTAAGTTTTCTAAGTGCGAGTTTTGGTTAAAACAGGTACAGTTTCTCGGACACCTAGTCAATCATGAAGGAATTCATGTGGATCCCACAAAAATCGAGGCGATTACTAAATAGAAAACCCCTGAATCACCAACCGATGTTAGAAGTTTCTTAGGATTGGCCGGTTATTCTAGAAGATTTATTCAAGATTTTTCTAGAATAGTCATTCCCTTAACTAAGCTAACCTGTAAATCTGTTAAGTTTGAATGAGGATTAAAACAAGAAGAAGCTTTTAGAATTCTTAAGTAAAAATTAACCCATACACCCATATTAGCGTTACCAGAAGGAACTAAAGATTTTGTAGTCTATTGTGACGCTTCTAAATTAGGTTATGGATGTGTATTGATGCAACGACAAAAGGTTATAGCCTATGCATCTAGACAACTTAAGAATCATGAAGAGAATTATTCAACCCATGATTTAGAGTTAGGAGCTATAACTTTTGCTCTTAAGATTTGGAGACATTACCTTTACGGTAGTAAGTTTACCATATTCACTGATCATAAGAGTTTAAGGTATGTTTTCAAGCAAAAGGAATTGAATATGAGACAAAGACGCTGGATGGAGATACTTAGTGATTATGATTGTGATATCCAGTATCATGAAGGAAAAACAAATGTAGTGGCAGATGCTTTAAGCCGAAAGTATCATGAAAAGCCAAAAAGGGTACGTTCTCTTAAATTAAATCTGCAAGTAGATTTAAATGATCAAATAAGAGAAGCACAAGAATCAGTAATCAAGGATGATACTGAAAAATTAAAAGGTATGATTAAAGAATTAGAACAAGGAACAGATGGAATTTGGAGATTCCATAAAAAGAGAATGTGGATACCTAAATTAGGAAACCTACGTCATCGTATATTAGAAGAAGCCCATAAGTCTAAGTATACGATGCATCCAGGAAATGATAAAATGTACCAGGATTTAAGGAAAAATTTCTGGTGGATAGGAATGAAGAAGGACATAGCAGCCTATGTTTCTAAATGTTTAACTTGTTCACAAGTTAAAGCTGAACACCAGAAACCCTCAGGTTTGTTACAACAGCTAGAAATGCCAGTATGGAAATGAGAATTAATAACAATGGATTTTGTTACTAAATTACCCAAAACAAGGAAAGGTAATGATACAATTTGGGTGATTGTAGATAGACTAACCAAGTCAGCTCATTTCCTACCAATGAAGGAAACTTTTAGTATGGAACAACTAGCTAAATTATATGTAAATGAAATTGTTTCATTACATGGAATTCCTTTATCAATTGTTTCTGATAGAGATAGCCGATTTACCTCTCATTTTTTGTCAAGTTTCCAAAAGGCACTGGGAACCAAGTTAAATCTGAGCACAGCTTATCATCCTCAAACAGATGGACAAAGCGAAAGGACAATTCAGACGATGGAAGACATGCTTAGAGCTTGTGTAATTGATTTCGGAGGTAATTGGGATGATCACTTACCTTTAATAGAATTTTCTTATAATAATAGTTATCACACAAGTATCAATGCTGCACCATTCAAAGCACTTTATGGACGAAAGTGCCGAACCCCAGTCTGTTGGGCAGAAATTGGGGAAAAACAACTATCTGGACCTGAGATAGTGCAAGAAACAACTGACAAGACTATTCAAGTCAAGGAACGACTAAAAACAGCACGTGATCGACAGAAGAGTTATGCTGATAACCGACGCAAACCATTGGAATTTCAAGTAGGAGATAAAGTATTGTTGAAAGTCTCTCCTTGGAAAGGAGTGGTAAGATTCATCAAACGGGGAAAGCTAAGTCCCAGGTATGTTAGACCTTTTAAGATTATTAAGAGAATAGGACCTGTAGCCTATCAGCTGCAACTGCCAGAGGAAATGGCAGGAATACATGATGTGTTTCATGTATCTAATCTCAAGAAATGCTTAGCTGATGAAACACTTATAGTACCTCTTAAGGATATAGAGGTAAATGAACAACTCAAGTTTGTAGAAAGACCTCTACAGATTGAAGACAGGAAAGTCAAAAATCTCAAACATAAGAGATTAGTTTTGGTCAAAGTGAAGTGGAACTCCAAAAGAGGACTTGAGTACACATGGGAGCTTGAATCTGAAATGGAAAGGAAATATCCGTACTTATTCCAGTAGATCTCGAGGACGAGCTCTAAAACAAGGTGGGGAGAATGTAACAGTCCTTAATAAAACTGACACCCTCGAATTATTTTCCGAAACACTAGTATATTTTAAAATGTCCCAATATGTCTTTAAATACACCCCGTATGTGAAAACCGAGCCCGAAATACAATATAGCATAAAAAATAAATTAAAAACAAGAAAATGTAAGTTGAGGCGGGCAGCGTAGACCCCACCCCAACCTTACGCGGGCGGTATAAAGGTTAGAACCTGATTTCGTTGATTTGTAAGTTCAGGCGGGCCGCGTAAGACCCCTGATTAGTTTACGCGGGCCACGTGAAATCAAAAAGGTGGCGCAGCCCGGTGATGACACGTGTCATCATCGTGGCGAAGCTAGGCAGTGACCCGGACACCCTAAACCCTACCCGGACTAGTACGCGGGCCGCGTAAGCCCTTGCTTACATTTACGCAGGCCGCGTGAGAACCAGAAAACAGTCCTATATAACAAGGCCATCGGATTTCATTTCAACTCGTTCATTTTCTTTTCTGTATCTCGAATTCTCTCAATAGTAGGCATAATTCCGAGTATAATACCCCCAATTAGCGAGGTTCTGCTCCATTGTAAGTATTATAACCCCAGTTTCGTATTAGATACACTGCCCGATTGATTTAGGGTTCCGTAACAACTGTCGTGGTTCTGCCCGACGTAGTTGTTGGAATACCGTCTCGGGGAGGGTATCATTAATATTATCAAAGGGTTATTATACTAACCTATGTACATTTGTGTAAATTATAGATTAA
The DNA here is from genome assembly GCA_030545235.1 of Helianthus tuberosus. Lineage (NCBI taxonomy): Eukaryota > Viridiplantae > Streptophyta > Magnoliopsida > Asterales > Asteraceae > Helianthus > Helianthus tuberosus. The sequence goes on from CM060437.1 coordinate 92,992,518, forward strand.
TCCCAGAAAACCCTTACGAGAAGTCTAAGATAGCAATGTGAGTTTATCCTCCTTTTGTTAACATTTTTGTAATATTTTACAAAACCTTAAATGTTTTACAATGTGATTAAGCGGTGATTGAGTCTTTGTAGTTCTTCAATTACTGCCGGTATGTTGGGGTTTTGTATACAAAATTTACTACACTGTGAGTAGTAAGTCGGGACGACAATACGTTACCATTGGACAACGAGTTAGCCAATGTGTAATATGACCGACAAGTCAGGATTGACAGTACTGAATGAGTAATTGTGTAGAAATAAACAATGTGATCGCTCTCAATACTGTGTTAATTGATAAAATGTTTCTTGATTAAACCAGGATTCACTCACCAGTATTTCCCACTGACAAATTTTTTTAAAACGCGTTTCAGGTAACACAATGTGACAGCCAATTAGTAAAAAGCCTGTTGGAGAGCACTGAAGGCTTGGGAAAAATGTGGCTATAAAAGTTACCTAGAAGACGATGTTTTAAATTCAATAAAATAGGGTTTATCCCTATAAACATATTGTAATAAGAAACTTGGGTTTTACCCATGTGATTATTAATATCAAAAATGGTGGTTTTACTCTGATAAACATTTCCTCACTACGGTCCGGATGTAATTTCCGCTGCCAAATTAACCAACTGATACCACCAAAATTCTGAGTTCGCGTCCGCCCGTTCCCGGGACAGATAAGGGATCGGGGGTTGCGACACATATGAGCTAAAAAAAGTTAATCTAACCTTCGTATAAATGCCCAAAGTTGACACACATGATCTGCCCATGTATTGTAAGCTAACCAACTTTTAAGTTTCACAAAAGTTGGGCATCTCATATTCAGCAAGTAGAGTTTTTCTTGTCTCCATTATTGGTAGCAATTTGGTGTACGTTTTATTGTTTTCGTCTGTGACTTTGATACCTTTGGGAATCGTGTTTTGTCACTTTCAGATTAAATTACTCATTGATATACAAAATCAACAATCGGATAGGATAACTGGTGAACTTCCAAGTTCAAGAAGTTAATTACTATCTGTGTGATTTCGAAGTAAGAATTACGATAAAGAATTTAGACCAGATGTCTTCTACTTATACAGAGTTGAACCATCACAAAGTTTTAGTTGGTAATTATACATTTAGGGATATAACCATGGACAGTTACAATAGTAACTGCTCGGTAGTAACTTTGTATGCTACCGAGGTTTAATGTTGTGACTAAGTTGCTACCACATCTAAATTGCTATCTAGGTTCATTTCCTATGGCACTGCATAGTTTCTACTTAGTAGTAGAGATTTGCTAATGACCTTCATAACCCTCAGAACTAGCAACTTGTTACTTATTTCTAGCAACGTTGAGGATCATTTTCCTTTTCAACTTTTCACTAGCCGTTCAAATCTGATGTGTTTCTAATGAAGCGAGACCAACACCAAGGATGTTGCCCTTAGAGCCCACTTGGTGCATTGCACCCAAAGCTCCACCAAATGGGCATAGCTCCTTTAGAACCCCTTCCAATGGGGCGCTACCCGCTTCAGCCCTCCAAGTTCATTGGATCCAAAAATTACGATTGTTTTGGACAAGTGTGTACTCTACACCTCCTTACTTGCACCAATGGTTATTATGATTTTTCATTTGGTCTCAAAGTAAATCCGGTGATCCAAAATAACTTAATAACACTAAACTCACCAACATTTTGTTGGTATTATCTCTTAGGGCCTTGCAACTGGGGTTTTGACTCTTTAGCGACAACTAGGGTTTTGGGATATGGAACAATGAAGATTAAGCTCGTGGCTAGTGATGACGAAATTTTGCTAATGATGGGACGAGCGATGCACTAGGTGGTAACGGCTAGTGTTGATGTTTCAACATCTATAGCGAGCAACTACTAGACTTAGTGTTAACCTAGCTTTTATTTACCTTAGAAGTTGGATATAAATGATAACCACTAATGAATAAGGCTACTACAGTCCTAAACTTATAAGTTATAGTTCTTAAGATATTCACGTTAAGATATAATCATATTTACAATAATTATAGTAAGTTGTATCAAGATGAAGGAGTAAGACGTAATTTAATATAGATAAATTTAAGTGCAAAATTCTGATTATAACCTTTTTTTATGCCGAAAGAACCGCTAGAACCAGTTGGGATTATAAATATTTATGACCCTATTTTATTAATGGGCTTTTCAACATCATACAACCATCCTAATTCTTATTCCCTCTTCTTATATTCATTCCACGATCTCATCTTTCATCTTCTAATTCTTTTCCATCTCTCAACCCTAACCCTAATTGCTATCATACAAGTTCATCTCCATCAACACCTTGCAAATACAGGTACGCTATTCTACATGACCTTTTTTTATGATTGCATATATTTTCTTTCTAGATGGTTGCTTTCTGAGACATATAGTTTTCTGTATGTGAAAATAAAAATTGAACAAAAATAATCAAATCAATGTTGATCGAATTGTAAATGTGTATATAAATAGTGTATCTGTGACAACCCTCATGATTACATGTATCCGTACGATTAATTAATATTAAATTGTGCTTAATGACTGTGCTTAATTACAACTGATGACGTAACTGCATTTTTAACATACTAGTCTTGTGCAGAAAATTTGACTAAATGGTCCTGAATGCTTTCCCTAAGTGTTGAGAATTAAAAGTGTTACAAAAATTACATAAAAGACACTATACGGAACAACTTAGCACTTTAACGAACCGGTATCTAACCGAACAACCGGACATTACCCGGGACACCAAAATATTGCAAGAAACATTGTTTAATTCTTTCTTGGCTAGTTATGATCCCCGTACACCAAAACACCCACTAGAAATCTACTAACTAAAACATGTGCCTTATACTTAGAATTGAACTATTATTTACCTATTTACCATTAAAAGTTTCACTTAACCCCCCCCCCCCATGCCCATTTACGGTCCAAGGTGGACCCACCAAAATCACCACCATATCCCACTAGATCTTATATCATATTTTATGTAGATCTTGCTTGAGGATTTGAACAAAATATAGGATGAAATCTTATAGATATGGTGAATCCTTACTAGATCATCCAATATCATTCCATATCTTCAAAATCTTCACACCATCTCTCACTAACTCTCTCTCCTTCTCTCGGCTCACCTTAAGGCCGCCACCACCACCACCATACAACCACCATATCCATCCACTTTCAAGCTCCATTCAAGTATTAGAAGATGTCTTGTGAAGGTTGAAGCTTGAAGAACTTAAAGGAACTTCGTACATTGCTTTCGTTCACCATCTTCTTCATCATTTTCTCTAGTGATCTTCCCTAGCTTTAAGCTAGTTGTAAGCTTCTTGTTAACTCTTGGTTACTTCCTATTTTTTAGTAGTTAAAGGATGTATTATGATGAAATAATGCTAGTATGATGTTGTCTTGTTTATGTTGGTTACTTGATGAAAACTTGTACTCTGGAAATCTGATATGAACGATGGTACTTGACATGATAAATCTGAGTTTAATAAACGATAACCTGCTGCAAGTGATGTTAAATGTCGTTGTTGATCACTAGGCATGTTAACGGAACAAATAGAACTTGCGTTAGAGCGCTATAAGCTGAAAACAGGAAGCTGTCAAACTGTTACAGCCGCCTTCAGTCGGCTGTAACCAGGTCATAACTTAACGAAAAATTGATTTTATTGAGTCTATAACGTGTTATTTTGAAGTACGGTTCTAATGGCACTGGAATCATAATTATTGGACTTCGTTTTCTATTTTTAAAGGGTCGTTTTGTACAGCAGCAAAAGCTGCGTTTTTACTGCAGAAAATGTGTGTTATGTTTTTCATCATAACTTGAAATCTGTGTAGAATTAGCTCATGAAATTTGTACTGTCGATGACCACTGATGTCTTTGTAATGCTCCAACTGGAATTTCATCAATCGGACTTACGATGAATTTTAAATGAATTATTCCGTGGACTGCTGTCAGAAAGTGACGAATCTGATTGCAGTCGAGTAAATGATTTTTTATAAAATATTGGTAATGAATTGGATCCCTATATTTTTACAAAATAATATTTGGATTGTTTAAAACATTGTGTAAAAGTTTGGGAATATTTGGAGTAAGTTAACTATTTTATTAAAATACCCGAAAACAGTCCAGTTTTGGATGTGCAAGCTGAAACAATATAACTAGTGATTTGCATGTCTAAATGTCGGATATGTTATCTGAGAATGATCTAACGTGTTATATGTCAATGAAAGTGTTATGTGCAATATCGTATGCTTGCTTTTGAATGGTAATAGATGGGGAAGTTTATATGGGCGTGAACTGTTAAAGTGAGTACATGTTATGTGATAGATGCGTGTAGGAACTTCTTGCTTATTTGAAGTCACTAATAAACTAAATGGTAACCATACTAGGACATGATTGACCAACACCTATTGTTAGCTACTTTAAGAGTTCAACCGAGCAACCAAAGGTGAGTTCACCCTCTTAAGGCATGGGATTCCCGGTGGGTTAGGAATGGGATTAAATAGCTAAGACGGAACTTGTACTTTCACCACTACTAGACTACTTACCTCTGTCCTCGGATTGGGAAGGACACCAACGCTAAACCTACGTATTCACTACGTACCACTGTCCTCGGATTGGAAAGGACACCAGCGCTAAACCTACGTATTCACTACGTACCACTGTCCTCGGATTGGTAAGGACACCAGCGCTAAACCTACGTATTCTTATACGTACCTCTGTCCTCGGATTGGGAAGGGCACCAGCACTAAACCTACGTATTTAATATGTACCTCTGTCCTCGGATTGGGAAGGACACTCATATATACATCTAGTCTAGTGGTTCACAACATGGGGTAGCCCCCACCGTTTATGGTTTGGAAAACAAGGAAAGCTGATTTAACTGGTAGTTGCAAACAAACTCATAGTTCTTGAAAAACTACTTTATAACAAACACCTACTGTGAACTCGCTCAACTTTGTTGTTGACTCGTTGTTACATGCGTTGCAGGTCGTTAGGTATCTATGGAGCTTGCACGAGCGGGAGGAGTCGTTGTGGGACATGGACATCGTGTGCCATGTTAAACTTACTAAACTTATAACTTATGTTTTGGATTTACAATTGATGCTTCCGCTGTTTAACTGGAATTTGATAACTTATGTTTGAACACCAATTATATTGTGTGGTTGGATTTTATTCACTTTATATACATTGTTCAATATGATTGGTGGCTTGATCTTGGTCATGTCACGCCTCCTGCGGTGATACTCCGCATGTGGGTTTTGTGGGGTGTGACAGATTGGTATCAGAGCCATTGGTTATAGCGAACTTGCTTTTAAAAAGGGGAAAAACTTTTTGATAAAACCAGACTATAACCTGTACAGTGCTCAACGATACACAACGACGCTTCGCTCCACGTGCAAGGCTCAACACACTAGGTGGTATGATTTAAGTTTAAATTTCTTACTTGCTAGATTACTTTTGTCTGGTGTGGTGTTTATTGTGTGTTTATTTAGGGTAGTAGCATGCTGTCTATTAGCCCTACTGCGTTCTTTATGACACGCAATTGTTTACTTGAAATTTGACAAGTGGTGGTCAAATTCTTTTCTGATTTCTCGTCACCCCGCTACGACAACTGTTTATGCATTCTATCTATTTATACGCTTATCTCGACATGACGTCACTATCTGACCCTCCGTACATTCGGTTTGCACGTCAACGTTCACGAAGACCAGACCTGGCTCAAACGAACTCGGGATTAGGAGAACTATATCCACGCATCTCTGTTGACAAACCTTATCATCTCCACCGGTCGTCATTACCAGAAACGAAGCAGCCACATTTACACGCGCTTGTCGTTTTGCAACTCGTAACCCTACCAACCAAATTCTGTTTTGAACAAGTGATGTACTTTCGTGACCGTGATGCAACGAACTTCCCTATTTGTGTCGTTCCGCCACACCTCACTACTAGAATTGCTTCTAAGCAACATATTACTTGGTTGAATTCTTCTGTTATTGGTGGACCCCTGTTTTCGCTCGATTCTTCGCATGAACCTCATTAATTCCCTGTTTCTTCGATTGGCAACTGATTTAACGAAATGCTAACAACCATACCATGATTTCCACCGATCACAAGATTACCCCCCCCCCATTACTTTGTTGGGTGGTTAATGCTTCTCCTACTTGATATACTCCTTCGTAAACCCAACCTAGCGAATGGATGCCCTTACTGATGGGATAGTCTTCTTAAATACGCGGAATCTTTACACTAGCTTTTGTACCGACACATGATTGTTGATTAATGATACGTCCAATTTCTACCATTGGCTTAGATCAAACCATCACCCCTTACCACAGTGACTTTACGTTCTCGCTACTCCATGTTGAGATACTGAAACGAACACGCACTCGCTTAGAGAATTTGGAAGGCTCGACCTTCGATCATTAGTGATCACTCCTTGAAAGCTTGAGGGTGGTGATGTATTGTCGATACGATCATACTCTCTTGAACACGTTTTCGCGTCTTTCCTTTGGAACCTCACGACTACGCAGACGCATTTTGGATTCATTCGCACAACCCAAGAAACTCCTCCTAACTTGGTTGCTTACTTGATGAATCACAAACCCACCTAAGTTCATGGATTCAGGTGAATTGTTCCTCCTTCGCATGTGGGCGAGTCCGACGACTTTTGATGGAAGTCTCAGTGAATCTTAACACTACACACTTATACGACAATCATGCTGCTATGTTGAATTCTTGTTCTGATTGATTTAACCCCGTGACAGCTATATTCGATCAACGGCATACTTTATCCTAACTATACCCAACTTGCGTACAACCAGCTGTACCTTCGACATCAGGTAAACCCCTGCTAGGGATTATTAAACGCTTATTCATCGATTGCGGCTACCCTTTCTCATGTTTCCTCACCCATACACGTTATACTTTTGAACCCTACGATCTTAAAAGTGTTCCCCGCGGACACTCCCTTGGACAAGTTACGCTCTATGAACGTTACTCAGTGAGCATTGGGCCATGAACATGTTAATACCCCAGGTACTTTTCCTTGATCTGGATATGGCCGATATGGATCTTCAGACACGATAGATATGTCCCTTGTTTTCTTTGACGACATCCGAACCCACTTGAAGAACTGTCCTCGCAACTACGAGAGCTCTTGGACAAGGGTTTTATTCGCCCTAGCTCTTCGCCTTGGGGAGCTCCAGTGTTATTTGTAAAGAAGAAAGACGGTACCTTCAGAATGTGTATTGACTATCGCGAACTCAACAAGGTGACCGTGAAGAATCGTTATCCCTTCCCACGTATTGATTACCTATTCGGCCAGTTACAAGGGTCAAGTTTCTATTCCAAGATTGACCTGAGGTCAGGTTACCATCAACTGAGAGTCCGAGACGAGGATATCTCTAAAACAGCATTCAGGACTCGTTATGGGCATTACGAGTTTCTGGTTATGCCTTTCGGATTGACGAAAGCACATGCGGTCTTCATGGATCTCATGAACCGAGTGTGCAAACCTTACCTGGATAAGTTTGTCATAGTTTTCATCGACGACATCCTGATCTATTCGAAGAGTCAGGAAGAACATGAACAACACCTGAGGCTTATTTTGGAACTTCTTCGAACAGAGCAATTGTATGCCAAATTTTCGAAATGTGACTTCTGGCTTCGCGAAGTCCACTTTCTAGGCCACGTGGTAAACAAGGATGGGATTCATGTGGATCTGTCCAAGGTTGACTTGATCAAGAACTGGCCTGCACCCCGTACACCAACAGAAATCCGCCAATTCTTGGGTTTGGCAGGATATTACAGAAGGTTTATCAAGGATTTCTCTAAGATTGCGCAACCTCTCACCTCGCTAACCCAGAAGGGTGTCACCTATCGTTGGGGTGATGCACCGGAATCTGCTTTTCAGCACTTATAGGATAGACTTTGTAGCGCGCCTATCCTCTCATTGCCTGAGGGCGCAGAAGATTTTGTGGTTTATTGCGACGCTTCCATCCAAGGACTTGGTTGCGTGTTGATGCAGCGTGACAAGGTCATCGCCTATGCATCGCGCCAACTTAAAGTTCACGAAAGGAACTACACTACGCATGACTTGGAACTGGGAGCAGCTTTTTTCGCACTTAAGATATGGAGACATTACCTGTACGGTACCAAGTGCACCATTTACACCGATCACAGGAGTCTCGAGCATATCTTCAAGCAAAAGGAGTTAAACATGCGACAACGTCGATGGGTCGAGCTCTGGAATGATTACGAATGTGCGATCAAGTACCATCCGGGCAAAGCCAATGTTGTGGCCGACGCCCTCAGTCGAATGGATACTACACCTAAACGTGTGCGAGCGTTACAACTTACCATCCAATCTAGTCTTCCTACCCAGATACGAGATGCTCAGGTCGAAGCATTGAAAGCAAAGAACATCGGGGCTGAGTCCTTACGAGGATCGAGGAGGCGGTTAGAACAAAAGGAAGACGGTGCCTACTATGTAACAGGGCGTATCTGGGTCCCACTTTTCGGAAACTTACGCGAGCTTGTGATGGATGAAGCACACAAGTCTCGTTACTCAGTACATCCTGGTTCGGATAAGATGTACCACGACTTAAAGACTACATACTGCTGGCCTAGCATGAAAGCCAACATAGCAACCTACGTCAGTAAATACTTGACTTGTGCTAGGGTCAAGGTCGAATACCAGAAACCATCAGGCCTACTTCAACAACCAGAGATCCCGACATGGAAATGGGAGCAAATTTCCATGGATTTCGTTACTGGCCTGCCTAGATCTCAACGCGGAAATGACACCATTTGGGTGATAGTGGATCGATTGACTAAGTCTGCACACTTCTTGGCTATCAAGGAAACCGACAAGTTTTCTACTCTAGCAGACATCTACCTAAAGGAAGTAGTATCAAGGCACGGAGTGCCAACCTCCATCATTTCTGATCGTGACTCACGTTTTACATCTGAATTATGGCAAGCTATGCACAAGTCCTTTGGTTCTCGATTAGACATGAGCACGGCATATCATCCACAGACGGATGGGCAATCTGAACGCCCCATCCAAACCCTTGAAGACATGCTTAGGGCATGTGTAATCGACTTTGGTAATGGCTGGGAAAAACACCTCCCGTTAGTGGAATTTTCGTATAACAACAGTTACCACACTAGTATCCAGGCCGCTCCATTCGAGGCATTGTACGGACGTAAATCCCGATCACCTCTCTGTTGGGCAGAAGTTGGCGACAGTCAAATCACTGGCCCAGAACTTGTAGTAGATACAACCGAGAAGATTGCTCAGATACGACAACGAATGGTGGCAGCTCGTGACCGTCAGAAAATCTACGCTGATAAGCGCACGAAACCACTCGAGTTTCAGGTTGGGGATCGAGTGCTACTCAAAGTCTCACCTTGGAAAGGTGTAGTTCATTTTGGCAAACGAGGCAAACTCAATCCGCGTTATGTCGGACCGTTTGAAATCCTTGAGAAAATTGGCAAAGTCGCCTATAAGCTGAATCTACCTGCAGAACTCAGCGGAGTTCACAACGTATTCCATGTGTCGAATTTGAAGAAGTGTCTGTCAGATGAGACCCTCATAGTTCCCTTAAAGGAGCTCACAATCGACAACCAGTTGCGATTCGTCGAGGAACCAGTTGAAATCACAGACCGAGACGTTAAAATTCTCAAGCGTACCAGAATACCCCTTGTTCGAATTCGTTGGAACTCCCGTCGTGGCCCAGAGTTTACCTGGGAACGAGAGGACCAGATGAAACACAAGTATCCCCAGTTGTTTGAGAAAAGTGCAACCACTACTGAGGCTGAAGCTACTGCGGAATTTCGGGACGAAATTCCAAACCAACGGGGGGATGATATGACACCCCAGGAAAACCAGGAAACCACGCAACCTAACTAGCTCCCTCAGTAACCACGTGCTAAATTTCGGGACGAAATTTTCTTAACAGGGGGAGAATGTGACAACCCTCATGATTACATGTATCCGTACGATTAATTAATATTAAATTGTGCTTAATGACTGTGCTTAATTACAACTGATGACGTAACTGCATTTTTATCATACTAGTCTTGTGCAGAAAATTTGACTAAATGGTCCTGAATGCTGTCCCTAAGTGTTGAGAATTAAAAGTGTTACAAAAATTACATAAAAGACACTATACGGAACAACTTAGCACTTTAACGAACCGGTATCTAACCGAACAACCGGACATTACCCGGGACACCAAAATATTGCAAGACACATTGTTTAATTATTTCTTGGCTAGTTATGATTCCCGTACACCATAACACCCACTAGAAATCTACTAACTAAAACATGTGACCTTATACTTAGAATTGAACTATTATTTACCTATTTACCATCAAAAGTTTCACTTAACCCCCCCCCCCCATGCCCATTTACGGTCCAAGGTGGACCCACCAAAATCACCACCATATCCCACTAGATCTTATATCATATTTTATGTAGATCTTGCTTGAGGATTTGAACAAAATATAGGATGAAATCTTATAGATATAGTGAATCCTTACTAGATCATCCAATATCATTCCATATCTTCAAAATCTTCACACCATCTCTCACTAACTCTCTTTCCCTTTCTCGGCTCACCTTAAGGCCGCCACCACCACCACCATACAACTGCCATATCCATCCACTTTCAAGCTCCATTCAAGTATTAGAAGATGTCTTGTGAAGGTTGAAGCTTGAAGGAACTTCATACATTGCTTTCGTTCACCATCTTCTTCATCATTTTCTCTAGTGATCTTCCCTAGCTTTAAGCTAGTTGTAAGCTTCTTGTTAACACTTGGTTACTTCCTATTTTTTAGTAGTTAAAGGATGTATTATGATGAAATAATGCTAGTATGATGTTGTCTTGTTTATGTTGGTTACTTGATGAAAACTTGTACTCTGGAAATCTGATATGAACGATGGTACTTGACATGATAAATCTAAGTTAAATAAATGATAACCTGCTGCAAGTGATGTTAAATGTCGTTGTTGATCACTAGGCATGTTAACGGGACAAATAGAACTTGCGTTAGAGCGCTATAAGCTGAAAACAGGAAGCTGTCAAACTGTTACAGCCGCCTTCAGTCGGCTGTAACCTGGTCATAACTTAACGAAAAATTGATTTTCTTGAGTCTATAACGTGTTATTTCGAAGTACGGTTCTAATGGCACTGGAATCATAATTATTGGACTTCGTTTTCTATTTTTAAAGGGTCGTTTTGTACAGCAGCAAAAGCTGCGTTTTTACTGCAGAAAATGTGTGTTATGTTTTTCGTCATAACTTGAAATCTGTGTAGAATTAGCTCATGAAATTTGTACTGTCGATGACCACTAATGTCTTTGTAATGCTCCAACTGGAATTTCATCAATCGGACTTACGATGAATTTTAAATGAATTATTCCGTGGACTACAGTCAGAAAGTGACGAATCTGATTGCAGTCCGGTAAATGATTTTTTTATAAAATATTGGTAATGAATTGGATCCCGAGATTTTTTACACAACAATATTTGGATTGTTTAAAACATTCCGTAAAAGTTTGGGAATTTTTGGAGTAAGTTAACTATTTTATTAAAATACCCGAAAACAGTCCAGTTTTGGATGTGCAAGCTGAAACAATATAACTAGTGATTTGCATGTCTAAATGTTGGTTATGTTATCTGAGAATGATCTAACGTGTTTTATGTCAATGAAAGTGTTATGTGCAATATCGTATGCTTGCTTTTGAATGGTAATAGATGGGGAAGTTTATATGGGCGTGAACTGTTAAAGTGAGTACATGTTATGTGATAGATGCGTGTAGGAACTTCTTGCTTATTTGAAGTCACTAATAAACTAAATGGTAACTATACTAGGACGTGATTGACCAACACCTATTGTTAGCTACTTTAAGAGTTCAACCGAGCAACCAAAGGTGAGTTCACACTCTTAAGGCATGGGATTCCCGGTGGGTTGGGAATGGGATTAAATAGCTAAGACGGAACTTGTACTTTCACCACTACTAGACTACTTACCTCTGTCCTCGGATTGGGAAGGACACCAGCGCTAAACCTACGTATTCACTACGTACCACTGTCCTCGGATTGGGAAGGACACCAGCGCTAAACCTACGTATTCTTATACGTACCTCTGTCCTCGGATTGGGAAGGGCACCAGCGCTAAACCTACGTATTTAATATGTACCTCTGTCCTCGGATTGGGAAGGACACTCATATATACATCTAGTCTAGTGGTTCACAACATGGGGTAGCCCCCACCGTTTATGGTTTGGAAAACAAGGAAAGCTGATTTAACTGGTAGTTGCAAACAAACTCATAGTTCTTGAAAAACTACTTTATAACAAACACCTACTGTGAACTCGCTCAACTTTGTTGTTGACTCGTTGCTACATGCCTTGCGGGTCGTTAGGTATCTATGGAGCTTGCACGAGCGGGAGGAGTCGTTGTGTGACATGGACAACGTGTGCCATGTTAAACTTACTAAATTTATAACTTATGTTTTGGATTTACAATTGATGCTTCCGCTGTTTAACTGGAAATTTGATAACTTATGTTTGAACACCAATTATATTGTGTGGTTGGATTTTATTCACTTTATATACATTGTTCCAAATAAAGTACCATAAGTCTAAAATTTAAAACGAGAAGTCGAATAACCACACCACACTAAAAGTTAATATTTATAGGGTTATAAATCTATTGATAGATTTGTTACTTAGGTTTTAGTTATGGACTTATGGGCCATTTAGTGGGTTTGGTAATATGTAATTTTAATACTTGGAAAAAAATTTGAAAATAATTTATAGTATAGCTTAATAAAAGTTATATATGCATTATATTTAAAAATCATAAATAAAAATGTATAGTTTTTATTCGAATTTCGAATCGAATCGAATTTGAAATTATAAATTCGTATTCGATTCGTATTCGATTTACATGACTCGAATTGAATCGAATTCGAATTCTTTTAATCGAAACGAATTCTTGATAAATGAATCGAATTTAAACGAATCTCGAATTTTTCGAATTCGAAACGAATTCTGAACACCCCTACTTAAATTTAGCAATTAACGGTTCCGGTGGCTCCGGTTCGGTTCGGTCCGGTCCGATTCTGAACCGTTGCACAGCCCTACCAAAAGTCTTTTACTTCTGGTTTGGGCCACACGGTTTCAATTAAAAAAAACGCAAAACACGATTGAAGGTGGTGTTGGAATTTTCTTGGAAATGACTTGCTTAAATTATTTAATTTATTAATAAATTATATCCTTATCGGGTCGTGGACGGCTATAAAACGCGTTAAATGTTTATGGTCTATCTCCTCACATCTATGAGTTGTATGTTTATTTTATATATTTGTTAAATAAGTTTAACTAGAATTACCACCCGCCTCATTACGACGGGAATTCGTTAGTTATATATATATCATATTAGATGAAAGTCAAATGTTTCTTATATGACCGTGAACATGTGTGTAAAACATAGAAAATAATAACTAAGTTGATCTCTGACCCGCGCGTTGCGACGGACTTATCAAACGGGGGGAAATAGACACGTTGCGACAGGCATGTCAAACGGGAAAAAGTAGATGTAAAAATATGGAACCTCACACGCACATTGCGGCGTTTTAACTCGAAAAATTTAGAACAAAATGTTAAACGGAAAACTTGCGAAAGATGAAAAGTTTAAAGGGCAAACTTGAAAGTTAAAAAGTGTTTGCAAATGATGAAATGTTTTGAGTTAAAAGTAAAAAAAAAAAAAACAAAAGGGTTAAATTATAAAAGATAGAAAGTTTGAATTATAAAATATAGAAAGTTTGAATTATAAGTGAAAAATCAAACTAATCAAAGGGTTTAAATTACCAAACAATGAAACTTTTGACTTAAATTGTCAAATATCGAAACTTTAGGGTTAGAAAGGATTTTTTTTTTTGAAAAACTCTCTAAACCAATGGTACAACTATCATATGCATATAGATGTTGCTTATTTATAGTTTATAATATAATTTATAATTTATAATTTATAATTATAATAATGGTTAAATAATGGTCCAAATCGAAGTGGTATATATATTAGGAAATCAAGTTTCAGATAAGATAAGAGTAGCAAACAATGGAATCGATTCAGATAGTGTTTGATGATGTTTACTATCGTAGTAGTATCTATTGTGATAAGGTTATCAGATAGTGTTTGATGATGTTTACTATCGTAGTAGTATCTATTGTGATAAGGTTATATATCTAGTATTTTACATGTTATCCTTATCTCTTATCTAGATGTTTTGTCCTTTTTATAAGTTTGTTGCGTCTGTCTCTTGTTTATTGTCGTAGTTAGTGTTTCATTAAATAACAAAGTTATTGCGACTCTCATCACTTTTCTATATATCCCCATTAATTTTACATGATACAACATATGTTTGTTCATATGTCCTCATTAATTCTTTTATTACTAAAACGAATTGTATACGTTTATTTGAGGTGGAAGCACTAGAGGTTGGTTACTCGAATGTTCGATGGCTCTATGCTTCAGTGTATCATTACCATGTTAGCCTCTTCGACTCACATCTTGAAATTGTTGCTCATTTAGTCTCCCTAACTTTGGAAAGTTATTGAAAACCATTGCATTTGTAACATCTCAAAATTTGTATACTTCACTTGGGAATATTTTGTTTTGTGAAGAATTCACATTCAAATTGTGTTGCTACAAATTTAATTTAAACTCATTAATTATCGGACTAAAAGGTCAATAAATGTCAACACCACCGTTAAAAGTGAAAAGATCTGATTTTGGTGGCAAATATTCAACTTCTTATAACTTGAGGGATCGAGTTAAGTTGTCATTAGACAACCTTAAAGCTTTGGATATATCTTCTTTGATAGGATAAAACACAAAACTAGAGTATAAGTTTGTTATTAAAAAATTTTATAAATATTTTATTTTTCTTTCTTTATCTATTTTCCTTTCGTGTAGATCTTCTCCAGAATGATCTCTAAATCAATTGGTGGAAGACTTATATTTCTTTTGAGAGATACAAGTTTAACTCTCATTTGGTGCAGAGTGAGATATTGGTGGGCAATGATATAAGACCTAGGAAAACCTGGGTTGGATCCTTGACCAAGGGAAACCTGGGTTGGATCCTTGACCCAGGGAAACCTGGGCAGGCGGGTTACCGGGTTTTCCCTGAAATTGGTGGTGGATCCAAGTTACTCTTGGAGTACTCCGTTTGGTCCAGTTGGTGCCCTAAGAGTGCTCGAGATTGATTCTGTTGGCGTTTTAAAAAAAATCTTCTCCTTAAGGGGAGTGGGGGTGGTATCACTTGCAAAAATTCTATTACTCACAAACATCCAATCAAGTTCCGCCATGTCATCAACCATTTTTCCATCACTCATATCCTTTTTAATGGCAATGGTCATCACTCACAACAGCCAACAATAAACTCTCACACCCCCTCACATCCATTTATCACTCAAACCTTATCACGCGTTAACATTATCACGGAATCTATACCATCACTTGTTAACTTTGTGGTGGCGGTGGTAATTGTGTTTGTTCCATGCGTGGAAAACTGCTATCACGGACGAAAACGTAACCGCCCCCACTCCCCTAATTAGAGGAGACTACTAAATAATAAAAATCCCTAACTCTTTACCCAACTATTCAAACAAAACCACTAAATAACACCGTAAAAACTATTTCAGTATTTCTTCTTCCCTTACATTAACTGCTCCACCACAAAACCAATTTATTTGGTTTCTTCTTATGTTGGCGTGAACCTCAAAGTCCCCTTGTAATTTGGATTGGTGCTCTTGATCAAGAATGGCAAGTGACGACGATCGAAACAAAAAGAAAGACGAAGAGGGGTCAGGTGCTACAATCAACTACGACTCGCCTTACTACCTTCAGCCTGATTATCCTAAACAACCACACGTCAATGAATTTCTTACCGATAGCAACTATGCCGATTGGTCACTGATGAAACAGTGGTTAACCAAGGGAGGTTAATTCACTGGTCTCGTCAAGTAGGGTTAATCCCTTCTTTCCGAGGATCGGTGACTGTATCGTCCGCTGATCTTTCTACTGCACAAGTAAACACACCGTGACTCGTAACAATGCGAGTAGTTGAGGTGAACTATGGACAACTAAACATGGTCATAAGCATGCTTGTGTCCACCATTGTTTATTATATGCGGTCAATTGGTAGTTAAACAAAGTCATAAGCAGACTTGTTACTTGGCTTGTTGGTCAATGAGATCACCGCAATTTATTAGGAATCTGGGTGAAACTCGTCCGCATTCGTTCTGTAGCCACTTCAGGTTCATGACATTGAATCTGTTTTCCTTGAAGTAGCTTTGATCAACTTTGTGATGGCTTAGTCGTGGCTCTTCCGTAGCCGTCGTTTCCATAGTCATGGATCGGCCACATCACCTCATGAGTGTCTGCGGTTTGTAACAGAAGACTCGCTTTAAAAGAGCGTTGCACTTGATGTGGCTCTTGAAGGTTCAAGACTCAGGGTTGCTGATGTGCGATCGCTCCTCATAACCATCCTTTCCTTAGTGGGGAGCTATTTGTATCCCCTCTGTGGTTGTGAACCAGAGATGAGGGATTTGAAGCTTGAAGAGGCTCTAAGGAGGCTTACTTTGCATGTTCCTGAGATGCGGTTTTCGCAGTCCAAAGAACATTGCTGGTTCTGAGTATCTGACACACCTGTGCGGGCTCGTGTGTGTTACTCTCCGCATATTCCACGTGTGGAAGTAAAGCTATGAAGAGCTTGGTTATCCCCCTTTACTAAGTATGTAGATATATGATGTGTGCAAAATGCAACATATAAATTACATCAAATGTGGCGTAAAACTAACCCTTTTTAGTACTAATGTTGGAAAAAGTATGTTTTTGTCTTCCTTTTGTATTTTCAGGATTAAATGAGCTCAAATGAACAAAAGAAGCAAAAAGACAGCTAAATCTAACATAAATACAAGAAAAGGAACAAACGTGGCATGCCCGACCCCCCCGACAGCATCTTCCCAAGCAAAAACAAGAGAACAGAAGGCTGAAAACGCCCCGTGCTCAGTGAGCACGGGGGCGTGCCCAAGTGTCTGCAGAAAAGACAAAGCTGTAGAAGCTTCTATCACCCACCACGGGGGCGTGCCCACCGGACACGGGGCCGTGGTCAACTCTAAGATTCGCAGAATCTGGGGAAATCTTGATAGTACAGATACGCGTCTGCACATGGGGTCGTTCCCAGCGGACACGGGGGGCGTGGTCAACTAATGCAGACAAACTGCAATTAATGAAGAAAGAGAAGGAGGATGGACACGGGGCCATGCCCAATGGACACGGGGCCGTGCCCGAGCGTCTGTTCAGGCTATAAATAGGGGTGCTTGGCTCATTTGCAAACCATCACTTGGCAAACCACCTCTCTCACACTTCACCCACCACCCACCACCATCACAACACCATCATCCACCACCATCATCCATCATAGAGTGTGTGAGTAGTCTCGGGGATCCAAGATTGATCGTAAGAGTTCTTGACAATCAAATGCCGTGTTTGCCTAAGTCTCTTACGTCACTTGGTGAAGACAAGTGTCTAGTGTAATACTTTTTATTTTTAATCTTTTCGCACTTTTTATTTGGTTATGTATTAATGACTTTAATAACTAGTTTCTTATGTTGAAGGTGATTCTTCCTTATCGTTTGTCCGTGGTGTCTTGGCATTATTTTACTGTCTATATAAAATAAAAGATTTTCACCATTCATATCTCCACGGTCTATATGGAGATATGTTGGCTACCTGGTCAGGGGTTAAGGGAACGGTTTGGTAAGAGTCTTGCCTTATTCAGTGTATAGATCTTGCAAGGACCTGGGTCAAATTTAGTATGACCTCCTTCAATACCCACCGGTATTGGATGGCGGGGGTCCAAACTCTTTGATCCCCTCATATGTAAGCTACTATTGAAACTTTAACCCGACTACTTAGGACTGTATCCCTGCTGACACAGACTACTTAGCCGAGGGTAACATCACCTTCAAAAGAGGGGCCTACCACATTATGCATTAATAACTTAATTAATTATCTTTCAATAATCTGACCCTTTAGGATTGTATCCTTGCTGACTCAAACTACTGGGTTGAGGGTAACGTCACCTTCAAAAGAGGGGCCTACTACAATAACGAAGATAATCTCTTAAAAAGTGCAAAGAAGTGCGTAAATAATGAAAGGTTACACTATACACGAGTCGGATCCAAGTGATTCATCTTGTCTATCTGTTTTTACTTTATTTTATTTTTCAGCATTTTAGTTAGTTTTATTTTTCTTGTTTAAAAACCTTTTTTCTAAACTTTTGATTTGATTAGACGTTGAGGATAAACCGGTGTTAAAAGCTCTTGTGTCCTTGGACGACCTCGGTATCTTACCAACACTATACTACGCTCACGATGGGTGCACTTGCCCATATGTGTGTTTAGTGTTAGTAAATATCGTGTTTTATAAATTTAAAACTTGGCTAAAAAGTGTAAAAGGGCTTAAAAATATACATTAAAAACTATACACACTTACGCACATCAAGTTTTTGGCGCCGTTGCCGGGGACACAAGGATTTTAAGAAAGTTAGGAATCAACGGCCTAATTGTTTTTTCTAATTTTTTTTAAGGATTTTTTTAGTTTTTTCAGCTTCTGCAGAACTCAGCACGGGCCGTGCCCGCTGAACACGCCCCGTGCCCAATCCTTGGAACTGGCAATCCTGTTTTAAGTCAGACAGTAAGCTGAACATGGGGCCGTGCCCACTCAACACGCCCGTGCCCAAGTTTCAGTTACTGAAAACAGAACCGTAAGATCCCGACGGTTGGTAATTTCTGACACAAACATGAGTGATATTGATATTTTTTACTTTCGGCACTCTTATGGTACGTGGTGTCAAATATGTGGTGGCCCTCATAAAGAATTAGAATGTTACTTTCTAAATTATAAGCCCCATTATATAGACCCATTGTTTTCCTGTAGCCTTAAGAGGGGCGAAAGTAAAAATAATCCCTATATCTCCCTCGAATGCTCTCAACCGGACCTTCTAGGAGAAATGCTTCTTGATGAACTATTTCAAATGGAAGATCTAATTCTTAATTGGTTAAAAGAACTTAAGATGGATTTCTATAATTCATCTCAAGACGATAACCAAGAAGAATTATTGGGATCACATTCAAATAAAAACAACTTCGTTGTTCCCGATATTACCTCTAACTCTAGCGAAGACGTGGGCGATAGTCATACCTGTGTCGATTGTGCCGTAAAGGACTCTTCATCGACTTCGTTCGGTGCATACATAGACCTGAGCGATTCGGCATACACCTTCTTTAACGAGAGCCCGAGAAAGGGTTGGACCTGTCCACCTACATGTAGCATAGGAATCACCCCCACCGACAACCTCTTGCGTTCTCGTCTTAATCTAGAGCAATTAAGGTATCTTAGGCACTTCGGGGTTGTTCCATCCAGTAAGGAACCACCCGATCCGGAAAAGTTTCTTAGAAATAGACGAAACTTCATAAACAACCTCTAGACACGGGACCGTGTCCAGGTCAACACGCCCCCGTGTCCACCAAAAGATTCCTTTCTGATTTCATGTCAGAATACGGACAAAATGTGTCAGGATCTTGCCTGCACACGGGGTCGTGTCCAGCCGACACGGGGCCGTGTGCAGCATGCTGTCATTTTCTATAAATGCAGCCAAGAATCCTGCACATTTGGACCATTCCAGGGACAGAGATTTGAGGGAATCTTCTCACATACCATCCTAGGTATTTTCTAAAAGAAGTTTCTCAACAACCTTCTTGTCCTTTCCTCTTATGACCATTACCTTCTTCTCCATTTCTTTTACCTCAACACCTCCATTAGAGCTTGAGATCACCATGATTCCAAGCTTTATTGTGATATTTGTTAGGTTTTTGTTCAAGGAATCTTGTTAAAAATACGTTTCGCAACATTGTTTTAAGTTATTTCTGCTCAGAAATGCTTTAAAAATTGGAAAAATAACTTGAAACCCCAAGATTCCTTGTTCCGAAAATCTGAAGAAAAGTGAACACGGGGCCGTGCTCATTGAGCACGGGGCCGTGTCCGAGGTTAGTGTTTCGTTAAAGTGAACTCTTTTCCGTTTATTTTCGTAGAATGTCAAGCCAAAACAGTGGAACCTCTTCTGCGCACTCCAGAAACAGTCGAAGGGAAAGAAGGTCTTCAATTGAAGCAACTCTCGTACGCTGCGTAATGGCATTACGTGAGGGTCTTGATGAGATGATGTCGGTAGAGGAGGTCCTCATTGACCGTATAAATTATCTTACGGTGGGGTTGGAAAATAGTTTTCAAGAAATCAACCTCTTGCACCAGAGGTTGAACATTCTTGTGACACCTCCCATGGAACCAATCCTCCCTCAAGAGGATTGGAACCTAGCACTTGGAGTCAACAATCCTACCGGTTGGGATGACATTCCAGCGGAACCCCCTCTTGAAGATCTACAAGAAATCCCGGTGGAAGTTACACCCCCTCAAACCAATGCCAATGAGCCCGCCTTTCTTCTCCCAAGGGAGATAGAGGAATGGCTCGCGACGTATGACGGACCCATGACCGGAGAAAGGAGTTCTTCAAGCCGCATCCAACCGAGAGAATTATCTTTTCGGAAATTTTGCTAATAGAATAAACTTTAGGCTAGAACTTCTTGGCTTAGACTTCTTGTGCTTCTTGACCTATCTAACTAGAATTTTAACTTTGTTAGGAATATTATGTAATTTTCTCTATTGGAATGAATGATGGTTTTAGTTAAAATGGTGTTTGGATGATGATTAAAATGGGTAAAACACACTTGGGATGGTGAAGGATACTAAGGGAAACTTGAACCAGCACCCCATGCACAAAAACAGGGCCACCCGATGAATTTTTCTTCATTACAGCAAGTTCAGCACGGGGCCGTGCTCGCCCAACATGCCCCGTACCCAACCATCTGCAGAAAATGCCCAGTCCAGGTAACTGGACACGGGGCGTGCTCACTGAACACGCCCCCGTGCCCAGGCTTCTGTTTCTTTTTACTCATTTTGTTACTGGCGATCTGAACACGGGGCCGTGTCCAGACGCCCAGTAACATAAATTTTTGCTTTTTCACACCTTTTTACACATTCAATCAACCTAAAAACTTATTTTTGGGACACATTGAGGACAATGTGTAATTTAAGTGTGGGGGGGGGGGGATGCTAAAACCTTGAATCTTGCAAGTCCTAATTACAAGCCTTACACAAAACTCTATTGGAACCGCTAATCACCCCAAATTTTTTCAATTTTTTTTCATTTTTTTACTTATCTAGGTTTAACTTGGGAATTTCAAGTTCTAAAAAGGTTATATTTTTACGAATTTAGAGCCGATAGCGTCGTGATAAAAAGAACCAACATAAGAAAATTATGAAACGACATGACAAGCTTGGTTAAAATTTGATTATATATACTTGATCACATAAAAACCCATTCCCACAAAAATGAGTTTTGAGCCTTTATTGATCATACAATACATATCTTTAAACTAAATGCTCATTTTTCGTTTCTTGTGTGAATAGCCGTTTGGTTCTTACGACTCTAGAACTTGCCACGACGATACATTCCTGGTCCTTACCAACTTAAACCCGAGTAAGTAAATGACGAAGGCATTAGGACTAACCCTTTTTATTTCTACACCATTATTTTTTTTTACCACCTACCCAAAATCCCCCTAGTTAATCCCTTTGAGCCTAAACGTTTTCATTTCTTAACCCAAAAACAAACACCCTTTTTTACCCACCAAGACCTTTTTATTTTCAACCCTTTGTTTTAGTAACAAGCTCGGTTTTTCTTATGACTTAAAAAAAAAAAATTTACTATGATGATGAAGCAAAAAGAAATAAACAAACAAGTTTATCAAAAATAACTTTGTTTGAATAATAGCTTCATCAAAATAAAAAAATACAAAAATAAAAAGTCCTACGAAAACCGACGCTTTTTACGCCTTTCGCCCTTTTACTAACCACTAACCCAACCACCTACCTTTAACCCAAGCCTAACCCTACACCCAAAAGTCCTCTTGATATTTACAAAGGTGTATAGTTAAAAAGGAGGAGGATTGATTGCTTGGCAAGCCTATGGTAGGAGTAAGTTCCATGCCCCTCTCGAGTGATTCACTAAAATACATCTTCGGCCGAGTGTTGAGTGATCCCCCGTGAGGTATGTGAACTTGTATATAAATGGAATTTTAAAAAAGGCATCTTATGCCCTAATAAGTAATTTATCTTATGTAATGTTTTAAATAAATCATGACGAATAGGATTGTAAATAAATAAAAATAAAACTTAATAAAGAATCTTGGAAATCCCGACACTCTATGACAAGCCCAAAACCTTCTCTTCTACCCATTCCATTTGGGAGTGTAAGCCACAAAATAAAGAGTTTTGCTTGAGGACAAGCAAAGATTCAAGTGTGGGGGTATTTGATGTGTGCAAAATGCAACTTATAAATTACATCAAATGTGGCGTAAAACTAACCCCTTTTTAGTACTAATGTTGGAAAAAGTATGTTTTTGTCTTCCTTTTGTATTTTCAGGATTAAATGAGCTCAAATGAACAAAAGAAGAAAAAAGCCAGCTAAATCTAACATAAATACAAGAAAAGGAACAAACGTGGCATGCCCGACCCCCCCGACAGCATCTTCCCAAACAAAAACAAGAGAAAAGAAGGCTGAACACGCCTCGTGCTCAGTGAGCATAGGGGCGTGCCCAAGTGTCTGCAGAAAAGACAAAGCTGTAGAAGCTTCTATCACCCACCACGGGGGCGTGCCCACCGGACCCGGGGCCGTGGTCAACTCTAAGATTCGCAGAATCTGGTGAAATCTTGATAGTACAGATACGCTTCTGCACACGGGGTCGTGCCCAGCGGACACGGGGGCGTGGTCAACTAATGCAGACAAACTGCAATTAATGAAGAAAGAGAAGGAGGATGGACACGGGGCCATGCCAAATGGACACGGGGCCGTGCCCGAGCGTCTGTTCAGGCTATAAATAGGGGTGCTTGGCTCATTTGCAAACCATCCCTTGGCAAACCACCTCTCTCACACTTCACCCACCACCCACCACCATCACAACACCATCATCCACCACCATCATCCATCATCCATCATCCATCATAGAGTGTGTGAGTAGTCTCGGGATCCAAGATTGATCATAAGAGTTCTTGACAAT
The DNA here is from genome assembly GCA_030545235.1 of Helianthus tuberosus. NCBI lineage: Eukaryota > Viridiplantae > Streptophyta > Magnoliopsida > Asterales > Asteraceae > Helianthus > Helianthus tuberosus. Next base: position 93,015,814 of record CM060437.1, read on the forward strand.
CAAAGGCCATGTTTGCCTAAGTCTCTTACATCACTTGGTGAAGACAAGTGTCTAGTGTAATACTTTTTATTTTTAATCTTTTCGCACTTTTTATTTGGTTATGTATTAATGACTTTAATAACTAGTTTCTTATGTTGAAGGTGATTCTTCCTTATCGTTTGTCCGTGGTGTCTTGGCATTATTTTACTGTCTATATAAATTAAAAGATTTTCACCATTCATATCTCCAAGGTCTATATGGAGATATGTTGGCTACCTGGTCGGGGGTTAAGGGAACGGTTTGGTAAGAGTCTTGCCTTGTTCAGTTTATAGATCCTGCAAGGACCTGGGTCAAATTTAGTAGGACCTCCTTCAATACCCACCGGTATTGGATGGCGGGGGTCCAAACTCTTTGATCCCCTCATATGTAAGCTACTATTGAAACTTTAACCCGGCTACATAGGACTGTATCCCTGCTGACTCAGACTACTTAGCCGAGGGTAACGTCACCTTCAAAAGAGGGGCCTACCACATTATGCATTAATAACTTAATTAATTATCTTTCAATAATCCGACCCTTTAGGATTGTATCCTTGCTGAGTCAAACTACTGGGTTGAGGGTAACATCACCTTCAAAAGAGGGGCCTACTACAATAGCTAAGATAATCTCTTAAAAAGTGCAAAAGTGCGGAAATAATCAAAGGTTACACTATACACGAGTCGGATCCAAGTGATTCATCTTGTCTATCTATTTTTACTTTATTTTATTTTTCAGTATTTTAGTTAGTTTTATTTTTCTTGTTTAAAAACCTTTTTTCTAAACTTTTGATTTGATTAGACGTTGAGGATAAACCGGTATTAAAAGCTCTTGTGTCCTTGGACGACCTCGGTATCTTACCAACACTATACTACGCTCACGTTGGGTGCAATTGCCCATATGTGTGTTTAGTGTTAGTAAATATCTTGTTTTATAAATTTAAAACTTGGCTAAAAAGTGTAAAAGGGCTTAAAAATATACATTAAAAACTATACACACTTACGCACATCAATATATTCTTTTATTTTTTGTGGGGGTATGTAAAAAACAACATGCGATATAGGTTGTGGTATGAGATACCAGATAAACCGCATGCCGCGTACATGAACTTTGTCTTCATTTTGTCGCTTACTTTAGATGTTGTAGGTCGCACGTGCGGGTTGGTCGAAGTTGGTGAGATTTAGCTGGCATGTGATGAAATGAAATGATGTTTGCACTGTCCAAGGTCATAAATGCACTGTAGCAGGAGTGCAAAAAGTCGTGTATTGTCAGGCGCGTGGGTGGCCACGCGCGCGTGGTAATTGTCAGAGAAACTGTCGTTTTACACGTGCGGTCTGTGATGGGCTCCGAAAGCGCACGTCTGTTCGGTTACCATGATCGCATTAATTGCGTTGAGTATAAAAGGGGAAAACTTTTAGGGTTTCCCCTCACTTGTTCGAAATTTCAGATTTTTCCAGCGAGAAAATCAAGTTTCCTTTATCTTCTCCGACCAAAAAACCTTGAGTTTTTCGGTGAGAGTTTCGAAGTTTCTTATTCTTCTTCCTTGTTCTGTGATTCGATAGCTAGTCCCTCTAAACCACCTTCTCCATCTCCGGTAAATCCTAATCCGCCGTCGTCGCCGACGGCGGAGGAGGAGACGGAAGTGAATGCTCCTGGCAAGTATTTGCCAGTTTTAAAGTGGTCGGAGTCGTCATTCAATAACTTGATGACAAGTATCCAAAAGCCGGCTGCTTTTGGGGCCAGGTATCCCCAAGAGGGCGATACTGCTGGTGATTCTCCGGCCGGTTATGTCAGCATGTTCGCCGACTGGTTCGATATCTGCAATCTCTGGCTTCCACCGACCGTTTTCATGGTGGATTTGCTGGAATATTACAATATCAACATCTCCTAACTGAGTCCTTTGGGAATGGTACGTGCTCGAAATTTTGAGTACACATTTCGTGCCCAAAATGTGGAGCCTTTGGTAGAGGATTTTCGACGTTTCTACCAGATGACGTAGCAGCTTGGCTTCTATTCTTTCTGTATGCGGGATGGTGCTCCCAAGCTTATGAGCCCACCTATGGGAATAACCAAGTGGAAAACCAAGTTCTTCTATGTGAAGGCGGCCGCAGTTACTTCCAGGCTGCGTTTTAGAAACGTGAGTGATCCTATTGTTACTAAGCAGCTAAGTACCCCTGAAAAGGGCAAACAAGCCTGGTTTTCACATCTGCATGTTATTGCTTCCCTAAAATTGGACAACAGGCAGTTACTGATTCTGCGGATGATGCTAGGGGGTAAACCAGGGAAGAAGACGAAGCCTGTGTTGCGGGAGAAGAACGAAGGTAAGTGCCTGTGCGTTTTGCTCTTTTTTTTTACCACTTTGGTTGTTTTAGTGAGTGATATGGAGTCTTTTGTAGATGCTCCCTTGTAGAGAATGTTTTGCCATGATTTTGAGGGCAAGATTGAGATCGTCGAATGTGGGCCGGTCGAGGAAGGATGGTATGAGACCATTGTTGGGAACTTTCGGGTCCCTGATGAAGCCGTACTGAATGCCTTTTTACCGCAAGGCAAAGGTACAATGTTTTTAATCTTCCTCCATTGTTCTTCCCTTAGTAATGTTTAACTCATAAAAGATTGTATGAACCACAGGTCATATTGGGGCGTTGGGAGACCCTGCTGCGACGGGTGTGCCGTCCCCGTCTATGACGATGGTAGTTGATAAGCACAAGCGCAAGAAGAAAGTGCATAGTCCTGTTACCCTTCCTCCCTTGGTGCCGGATGCATCAGGTACCTTTCGCCCTCATTTACGAAAAATATGAAGATTACGTGGTAATGTCTGACACACTTGAGGGCTTGACTGTTCCAGGTGGTTCTTTGGACGCGGGTGGCGCGGCCGCGGGTACTAAGCCTGTTGATGATAAAAAGAGGAAATGAGATACCGCGGTTGCTGGCGATGAGAAGGCGCCGTTGCTGGCGATGAGAAGGCGCCGAAGCTTCGGAAGACTAGAGCGACAATGATTTCGATACATAAGCCTGCGGGCTCTGCTGGTAAGTTACTACAATATTTTTCAAGTTGTGGTCGCACTATATTGATATATATTCTTTGTTTTGTAGAACCCATTAAAGAACCAACCTTCGCATCTAGTCTGCGGTCTTCTCCACCGAATGCTTCGATGAGGAAGGTCCAAAGAAGGCTTCGGAGGACCCTCGGATTGAGTTGTTGAGTAGTGAAGGTACTCCTCCTGATGTTCGTGCGGGGCGGTTGTCAAAGAAGACCGAGGGTGATACAATCTTTGATACGTTGGACTCGTCCAACAACTTGATCGACCCGTTTGGTGCTGGAGATAAGGGGCGAAAAGCCAAAGTCCCCTGTTCATGAAAACGTTTCCGGTTCTGTTGCCGCGGGCAAGGGGGTGAAGATCAACCTCCAATTCAGCTGAATGAGACTGAGTTGGACTATTATTACCGATCTTACTCAGAAGGACGCAGTTTTACTATCCACCTTCCCCCTTGGGGTATTTTGCAGGGGGATGAGGTGATGAATGATCCCTCTGCTTGCAGGGAATCTTTGAGGGGTTTGGGGACCCCTGTTAAGACTGATCGTGCTCGGGGCTGTGGCCGCTAAAACTTGCAGAATTAGCTTGCCTCTATGCTTGTTGGGGGTTCCATAATCGCGAATGCGATTTTGGAGGATTACACCGCCTTAGCTCACAGGGAAGAAGAAACTATTCAGCTAAGGGCGAAAGTTGAGGCTATGATGAAGACTGCTCAAGCGGCTGAAGAGCACTTAGAGAAAGAGAAAGCTGCGTTTGAGAAGTTGAAACTGACTGAAAAGTGGGCCGCATCTTCCGGCCTTAAACAGGTTCGTTTTCTTGCCAATCTTCTTACTGAATAGCGTAAACTTTGGAAGGAAGCTTGTGCCAAAGAGAATGAAAAGATGTTCCATCTTCGTCAGGAGTTGAACAAACTGAAGGCCGCTAATGTCGCTCTAGTCAAGGAGAAAACCGCAGCTGAAGCGGCTGTGAAAGAAGCGGAAGCACGCGGTGCTACTGCGCTAAAGGAGGCGAAGGCGCATGCTGTGGCAGCGGTGAAGGAGCTTACGGATGCAAATGCTGATCGCTTCAAGTCAAACAAGGTTGTGGAGGAGCTCCAGGTATGAACTCATCTATGCCTGAGTTGTTTTCTTGTTTTGATAAGTGTTGGAGACTGCCTTCTAATACTTGTATGTTTTCTTTGCAAATAGGCGGAATTGAGGACTCGAAAGAGTATTCTTGGGGAAGTGACTTCCCGCGCTACTGAAGCTGAGGCGCGGGCGAGGCATGCTGAGGAGGATAGAGATGGGCTGGCCACCTTACTTGCCCAGGTCAATAGTGATCATGCTTGGGTGCGGCAGCATGGTATTGGGCATGTAAGTATCTTGTGCCTTTTTATTCCTTGTGTTTGCCATAGTAATTTTCTTTCTGTCATGTGACTAGATTGTGGAGACTATCCTTGATGCCCCTGAGAACGCGACTGCGGTTGATGATATAAACGAGCGTGCGCGTCAGGCTGGTTATAATAAGTGCCTTAATGATGTGAACCCGTTCTATGCGAGCAAATTTACCGATGAACGGTCTGGGTTTCACGGTGTGGATACCGAAGCTGCTTTTGATGACGCGGTAGATGCGTATAACAGTCTTACCATTCCTGCCCTTGATCGAATTGAATCATGTTTGGAGGTAGAAGATTATGTGGACCGTTTACGCATGCTGTTTAAGCCAGCGAAAGAGGGTGAAGCCACTAGCGGTGCAAATGTAGAATAGGTTGGGCCTACGTGCCTTTTTTGCCTTCTTTCTTGTAAACGTTTCGAAACGATGTGAAGGTTGCCTTTTATGTACCTGTTAGGTGCATAAGTATATTGAATATATAATTTTTTGTTTGGCTTAAAGTTTGTAAGTAAAGGGTATTTACTGTTTGACTTTGTGTGAGCGCGGATGAGTTAATATTATTTAAGGCCAATGTTTAAGGCGCGTGTAAATAATAGTAAGTCAGGATTTTCCTTTTGCATGTCTAGATGATATGCAAGTATGTTAATGTGTGACTTTGTTGGCTTTAGAGCGCGGATGAGTTAATATTATTTAAGGCCAATGTTTAACACGCGTGTAAATAATAATAAGTTAGGATTTGCCTTTTGCATGTTTAGATTATATGGAAGTATGTTAATGTGTGACTCTGTTGGCTTTAGAGCGCGAGTGAGTCGACACCTTTCATTATTTCCGTTCCACTGGTTAGGCATCGCGTGGAATAATAAGTATGCTGTACACCATTGTTGTGTAAGTAGTAGTCGATTCCCGTTTTTATCCCGTTAAGGCCTTGGAAGTGCGTTTCGGTTTGAAGAAACCTTAAGTGATTCGTTGTATGCATCTGGCCGGATACATCACGGCGTTTGCTCTTGCTCAACTATTACAATATTTGTGTGTAACTGCCACTTTGTATAGGTATTGCAAATGAAGATTTTGCCAATCTGTTTTTGTAGATACCGCAAAGTGAAACACGCATTTGTAATAGAAAGAAGAGATAAACAATGTTGGAGCAACTGTTTGTTTATATATTAACAGATGGCACGTGGGCCATTAGGTACATGGAAATGTAAATTACGGCTTATATATAGCAGCGTCTGAGCTGATCTGCGTTCCAAGTCGTGCCGATAGGGTGTCCTTTTAATGTTTGCAGTTTGTATGCGCCTATGCTCAAGACCTCATGGATGAGGTAGGGCCTTCCCATTTAGGGGCAAGTTTTCCTGGGCGCTCTGCATTAGAAGCTTCATTATCGCGAAGGACGTAGTCTCTGGGATTGAACGTGCAAATTCGCACGCGTGCGTTGTAATATTTTTCTAGCTTGGTTTTGTACTTAGCCTCGTTGATTGCTGTGTTTTCGCGCCTTTCCTCGAAGAGGTCTAAGTCAAGCCAGCGCTCGTCGCGGTTGTCAATTTTGTTGACAGCCAGCATTCTTGGTGAAGGGAGACCCATTTCGGCTAGGATCACCGCTTCAGAGCCGTAGACCAGGCTAAAGGGTCTCTCGCCGTTGCTTGTCTTTTGGTTGATCCTCTCTGGCCATAGGATACTTGGGAGTTCATTGACCCAGCCTCGTTTGGCTGTTCCCAACCGTGCCTTTATCCCTTCGACTAAACTTTTGTTGATACTTTCTACCTGGCCATTCCCTTGAGGATGCGTCACGGAAGAGAAGACGTGTTCAATGTTTAGTTCTTTCAGCCACTTTTGGAAGTCGTCGGCAGCGAAGTTGGTGCCGTTATCGATTACGATGCACATTGGTAACCCGAAACGGTAGATGATGTGTTCCCAGATAAACTTTCGTGTTATCATAGCCATGATGGAGGCTAGTGGTTTTGCTTCCACCCATTTGGTGAAGTAATCGACCGCAACTATGATAAATTTAACCGCACCTGGTGCGTCTGGAAAAGGTCCCACTACGTCTATGGCCCATTTCTGGAATGGCCAGGCGGTGGTGACTGGAATCAGGTTGTTCTTGGGGTGCAACGTTTTTGGTGCGTGTCGTTTACAGTTGAAGCACTTGCGAAAGATCTTAATAGCATCCAGATGCATACCGGGCCAATAATACCCAGGTGTTGGAAGCTAGTTGATGCCAGTTTAGAATGTGCATCCGCTGGTTTGTTTTTACTCCTGTTGATATGTACAATGTTGAAGGAGGTGAACTATGATGTTAGTTGCTTGGCTTGTTCGAGATAGAGGATCATGATGTCCCCTTTCGCGGCGTAGTCTCCGTTTACCTGCCCCGCAACTAGTAACGAATCGACGTGCACTTCCAGATGTTGCACGCCGAGTTTGACTGCCAACCATAGCCCTGCGAGCAATGCCTCGTATTCAGCCTTTTTGTTTGTACTTTTGAAGTCGAGGCGTATGGCGTAAGTGAGCTCTTGACCTTCAGGGCTGATGAGCCACAGGCCTGCGCTCGCGCGGTCCTCATTGGACGCAACATCAGTGTATAGTTCCTAGATGTCTGATGGGGACGCTGAAGGTGTAGTTTTGTTCTTACTCGCATACTTGGATGCGATTCGCCGGTACTTCCGTGGCGAAGTCAGCTAAAACCTGTCCCTTGATTGCCGGGCGTGGCCTGTAAACAAGGTTGTGTCCACCAAGCTCAATAGCCCACTTGGCAAGTCTTTCAGATATTTTGGGCTTGGAGAGGATTTTCCCGATCCTTTAATTGGTTAAGACGGTGATGACATGGTCTGCAAAGTATCGACGCAGCCGCCTAGACGCATGTACCAATGCTAGGACCAATTTTTCCATGATGGAGTATCTTGTCTCTGGGTCGTTTAGCATCTTGTTGACATAGTAGATTGGTGTTTGGACCCCCTCTCGATCCACTATGAGTATCGCGTCCGCTGCTTTATCCGCGGCGGACAAGTACATGATGAGCGGTTCCTTCTTGCGCGGTGCGGTGAGAGTGGATAGATGGATCAAACACTCTTTCATTTCCTGAAAGGCGCGTTCTGCCTCCGCAGTCCGTTGGAACTGTACTTTCTTTAGGCGGTTGTGTAAGGTGCTGATAAAGGGATAGGATTTCGCCGCGTGATTGGCCAGGAACCTATTTAGCGCGGCCAGCCGACCGGCCAACCTTTGCATTTCCTTTATCATTGAAGGTGACGGCATGTGTTTGATCGCCTGAACCTTTTTCGGGTTAACCTTGAATCCATATCTTGTGACGATGAACCCAACGAATTTGCCTTCTTCCATTCCAAACGAGCATTTATCTGGATTGAGCTTCATGTTGATGCTCCGCAGAGTTTGGAATGTTCTTTCAATATCTTGGAGCATGGTGTCTTCTTCCATGCTCATGACGACCAGGTCGTCCACGTAAATCTCGTCACTCTTGCTGATCCGATCCCCAAAAGTGTCGCTCATCAGTTTTTGGTAAGTTGCGCCGTAAGTTGCGCCCGCATTGCGCAACCCAAATGACATCTTTGTATAGCAGTAATTTCCCATAGGGGTGCGGAATTCCGTTTTGTCTTCATTTTCGATTGCCATCTGTACCTGATGGTACCCTTTGTAGTAATCGAGGAAACACTTCCATCATAATGGCGTGAGATTGTCGACCTTTTCGTCGATCTCCAGAAGTGAGTAGCAGTCTTTGGGGCAGGCTTTGTTGAGGTCTTCGTAAAAGACGCACATTCGCCAGCCCCCACTTGCTTTCTCTACCATAACCAGGTTTGATAACCAAGTCTGGTATTTAACTTCCAACAAGATCCTTGCGGAGAGCATTTGTTTGACCTGCTCATTCATTGCGTCGTTTTTTTCCGGATCCCAGGTTACGTCTTCCCTGGATCATAGTCTTGATACCTGGTAGGGTATTCAAGAAATGTTGCGCAACCTCGTGCGGGACTCCTGGCATGTCTGTAGTGGTCCACACGAATATATCTTTATTCCTGAAGAGAAGCTGCTTCAGGCGCGCCCTTGTGGTGTTGGACAAGGCGTGAGTCAAACTGATCGTTGTTTGGGGTACTTTGCATTAAGTACCCATTTTTCCGGCTCGGTGTTGGGGGTCGGTCTTGTCATCTTAGCCGGACGCAGCTCGTCTGTTTCGGTCGGAAAACCAATAGCAGAGTGGGGAACGAACGTTATCATGTTAAAATCTCCCTTTAATTCTCTGCCGAGAAGCACGTCATACTGGGAGGTGTGGGGTAAAACTATGAAATTTACCGCCTCGATCCGTGTGTGCTTAACGTTGGTAAGGCGCACGGGGAAGGTGATTTGGCCAAGGGGGAACATTGTTTCCCCCGCAAACCCGGCCAACGGGTAGTCCACCGGCTGTAACCGATCTTTGTCTTCTTGATCGAATTGGTTGAAGCATTGCTCGTATATGTTATCGGAGGTACTACCCAGGTCTATGAATAGACGTTCGGTGCAGTAATGAGCCAGGTAGCCGGTGATAACGACGGCACGCCTGTAGACCGGCCCGCCTCGAACTTTGGGGAAAACTACTTGTTTTTCGCGCCAGTCGTCGTCCCCCCTCCTTGCCAATTTGCGCGGCTGTTTGTGGCCTCCACTGATCATGTGGGTAGTTGCCACATACATGCCCTTCTTGCCACTGGAGGTGCCCTCGTCGTTGGGGGTGATGCGCTTAGTCTGCTTTGGCGCATTCGGGAACATGTGTTGCAGCTTTCCCTCCTTTAGGGCTCGTTCAATCTCCAGGCGGAGACTGATGCAATTGTGTAGGATCGTGAAACAACCTAACGAGTCGATCAAAAGAGTGCTCAGACAGAATCAGAGGCATAATTCATTGATTCGGTCTTCGTTTAGCTTATATTCACTATTAAATGTCTCGTATATTAAACTCTGAACAATTTACAATCTGGAGACACTTCGACAGCACCTCGGCGTCGGAATCTAGAATGTTACAAATGAATCTGTTTGAAGGGTATTTATAGACTAGAGCTGTCCGTTTGAAGGTGACATGCCACCCTTCAAACGGACACCTCTTCAAACGGTCAGGCACGCTTCAAACGGTCAGGCACTCTTCAAACGGTCAGGCACTCTTCAAACGGACTGGCCTCAAATACATCTAAAACCTACCCTATTTCTCGTATAACGTGCCCTGATCTTTCAATTCTAGTATAAGACTCGATACAAGACGAAGTCGATAGACGTATGCACTAACAAACTCCCCCTCGGATGTTGACGAGTCTGAAGTATCGAGTCTTCTCATTCTTCAGTCTTTACCGGTCTTCGGGCTCTTTCACAATCTGAGACTCGAACTAAGATGAAGTCGACAGACAACTGCACCAACAGACTCCCCCTTGAATGTTGACGGAATCTTCAGTGAGAGTCTTCATCATAACGACTCTTCAATCTTGATCGATCTCCTTTCTTTTTTAGCATGTACCAAGATCTTCTCTTTGGCTCTAACCTCGTCAGACTCCCCCTCTCATCATGATGGGATCGCCGTCTGGAATTAGCTATCACCTAGAGATTAATCCCTGGTTTTATCTCTGATCAAGCTCATCTCCTGCATAATCTTCTCACAACACATAAGTTTTTACTTAAATTAATAAGAAAAACTTACTAGTAATAGTTACATCAAGTTCAAATTAATGATCTCGATTAACTAAACAAACTTTCTTTCTCAAAATAAATTTCTCAATTCAGCACACACACTCCCAAACCAGTTCATCATGTTCAGCACTTGGAATTTTGAAAATCAGCTCTCCAACATCAGTTGTCGAAAATCTTTTTGTATTTTTCAAAATTTATGCTAAAACACACTAAAATCTTTTTGGTTTTTGAAATAAAATGAAATACAGTAAAGAATTATTTACATACAATATTTTTGTGAGCTTGTGTAACAGGATCATATCAGTTTATGTGACCAATCACTAGCACCGTTAAGCTTTAAACTTTTTCAGTTCTAAACGATTCATGTAGATTGACGATATTGTTGTCCAATTAAACTCAATCTAACAACTTTCAAAATGCTTACCGATATTTTAAGGTATATTAAGATAGCACTAAATTCTTATGGACCCCACGATCTCAGCATATCCCCTCATCATGCAATACACTGACTCAAGTAATGCCTTTAAACTTTTATCAACTGTGATTTGTGCGAAAACAAAGCAGAATGTTTAAACATTAACAATCAGGTCGATACTTCCGTATACGCAGAGAAAGTCCAATGTTTAAACAAAATAAGAAAATAAAAATAAGTTGAAGTTGTTTAGGCTTTAACCACCAGGTCGATACTTCCGTATACGCAGAGGTGATCCAAAGCTTAAACGAAACACCAAAGAAAATAAAGCAGAACATTTAGGCAATAACATCCAGGTCGATACTCACGTATACGCAGAGGATGTCCAATGCTTAAACAAAATAAAGAAATAAGACAAGTTTAAATCTTTGCAAAATAAAATGCACAATCACAGCGACTTTTCAGCAAAGTTGTGAAAGTTCACAAACTTAACCAGTTTTATGTCTTTCGACAATCAGCGATTACTGAGTAGGCACACAATCAAGAAGGACAAAACTAAGTACTATGCTTTCAATCATGTTTCCCACTAGAACTAGGCTTTTTCATTTAGGTTTGTATCGTTCTCGCAAATCTACTAGTCTAGCTGAGCCTACCGTCACATCTTTAGTGAGATCGTTTATCACATTATATCTTTCCATTTAGTTAGCATGCTGTGACAGTCCAACTGATCTACTATCATTTCCTCTTTTTCACAACAAAACTCATTTTTTCATTTTTTAATGTTTTTGTCTTTTTCAAATTTTCAAATGTTTTTGGATTTTCTGAAATTTTTACTCCCCCTAAAATGCAAACACATTTTAGGAAATTTGAAAACAAACTATACAGAAAGTAACAACTGATATCAAATCACCTCAATTCGCCATTCACTAGGCATAAACAATCAGAACTCCCCCTTTCACAAAACTATTTTCTCATTATGATTTCAAAACACTTAAGTTTATTTTAACCAAAATGATTTTTCCGGAAAATAAGTTTTGTTAATTTTACCATTTGTAAGTTAGGGGTTTGGTTCATCATATTGTCCATTCAATCACTTGTATGTGGATTACATCAAGTTCAAACTAATGACCTTGAGTAATCACTTTGTCAGAATCAACCTCTTACCACTTGTAAGTATATCCAAAACTTTTAATCACATGTAGGAATAAATCATCTACACAAACCATTTTACCAATCAAGATGCCGATTCCTGCTTCTCACTTACCAACCTGGAAGCTCCGGCAAGTCAGGTTTTTCATTTGAACAGATTCACCCAAGCCTGACGGTCCTTGGGTGCTTTGGAATTCTTGTTCAACAATGGTGGAAAATTTGCATCATCCATTGTTAAACCAGAATTCTCAACTTTTACCTCAACACAAGGCTCTTCTGGTTTTACCATACCAGAATCATTGCCTGAATGTGGCTTGTCTGACTTTGATAAGCCAGATTCATCACCAACAACTGGCTCCTTTGTTTTCGGAGAAACAAATTCATCACCAACAATTTTCTTCTTCTTCTTTCCCTCTTTCGTCCTCAGATTTGTATCTGATGAATCCGTTTTGCCTGATTTATCATTCTTTGGTGAGCAAGACGATTTATCAGAACTTTTATCTGTTTTACCAGTTGTATCCGAGGACAAAATCTTCTCTAGATACTCTCTGGCCTTCTTCCTCAGTCTGTCTTTTTGCCCCTGAGAAAGCTTCACTTTCTTTTCTTGAACTTTAGGTTCTTGAACCTTCTGTTCTTTGGGCTTTGCTTCGACTTTGACTGGTTTCTTCTTTGCCATTTTCTGAGATTCAGCCCTCGATCTTCCCTTTGATCTCATTGGGCAATCTCTAGCAATGTGTCCTCTGATTTGGCAATTATAACATCTTCTCGTTTCATAACTCCAATTCTGGCAGTTAACAGCAATGTGTCCTCGAACACCACAAGTGTAACACACTCTGTTATCATACCAATCACCACTTTCAGTCCAAACATTCAGATCATAGCATTGTCAGGCTTTGTGGTAATCATTACTCCTCCTGAAAGCTGAATTTGGCTTTGAAGCACTGTGGTCAAACCTGCACCACTTATTACCAACAGTTTTTGAGTTTTGATTTTCCAATTTTTGTGTTTTTTTATCACGATTGGATGATTGAACTGATGAGCTTTTATTTTCTTTTTGAACATTTTTCGGTTTTTTATCTTTTTGTTTTTGTTCCACATTCTTCTTTACAGGTTTTTGCGTTGAGCATTCACCTTTCTCAGTAGAATGTAAAACAGTATCTTGAAACATTTCGTTTAATTTAAAAAAAAATTCTTTTCTCATCATCATCAGTTTTCTCATCACAATCTTCAACTTTGACTTGGCCAAAGTTTGTGACATTGTCACTTATTGGAACATAATTTAAAGGTTTTGGGCAAGGATTAGTTGAAGTATTCACGAAAACCTTCAACTTTTCTTCCCATTCATTGATTTTCTTTTGAGCACATTCTGCCTCTTTTTCAAGTCGAATAATCTTTTCAAGATGAGAATTGTTTGCAATTTGTTTTTCAAGATTGTTTTTACCAAACATATCTCTCTCATCTTCTAAAATTTTTATTTGACTTTGAAAAACTTTTTCAATCTTTGATTTTTCATTTTCAAATTTTTTTTCTTTTTCTTTCAAAATTTTGTTTTCTAATGTCAAACTGTCCAAACCACTCAACAGTTTGACATTTTCAGATTTCAACTTCTCAAAATTTTCCTGCAAAAAAAGAATCTGTTTATCATCAAATTGCTTCTCATCTTTCAACTTCTTGATTTCCAATGTCAAACTTTCCGCATTCTTCAATAGTTTGCCATTGTCAGCCTCAAGTTTATCACATTTCGAGCAACCTGAGTCAGAACTTGAGGATTCAATCTTCACAGATTCTTCATTCTTTTGAACTTGCTCTGTCTCCATCTTGTATGTTCCTGCACAAAAGATTTTAACGAAGTTAAGAGGATTCATATTCTCATCAATATAACAACCCCTCTTCATATCGTATTTCATAACATCTTTTGCACTAAGACACACACAGACTCTTTTGTTCAGTTCTACAACCACATCCAAACTTAATTTTTTTTAAATTATTTTCTATCCTATTCAACAACCCTTTCTTTTTCTCTTCATTATCATTCATATGTGTTGTAAGTTTACTGATGAATTTACTTAAAGATAATTTTGAAAAACTAGAATTCTTTCTTAGATTTTCCAAAAAATCATCCAATTCAGCTGGTAATCCATTAGCAAACTTTGATACTATTTCAGCTTCTGATATCATTATCTTGTTTTCTATCAAATGGTCAATCAAACGATCAAATCGCTTCTCCAGATCATCTAATTTTTCATCTTTCTTACACAGAAAACATTCGAACCGGTTAACCCAAACATTCTTGGACAAACCTTGATAATGACTACTGAAATACCCTCGATACCAATCATTTATCCTTTCAAGATCATTGTTTTCTTTTTCATCTAAGACCTCTACCATTTCAAACAATCTGTTCAAACGAAATACCAAGTTCAAACTAGATCCCCTTTCAAATGGAACCCTTTTCAAACGGAATAGTGCTTGTTCAAACGGACAGGTCAGTGTCAAACGGACAGGTCAGTTTTCAAACGGACAGGTCAGTTTTATAACGGACAGGTCAGTTTCAAACGGACAGGGTCAATTTTCAAACGGACAAGGTCAATTTCAAACGGACATGGTCAATTTCAAACGGACACTGTCAATTTCAAACGGACAAGGTCAATTTCTCAAACGGACAGACAAGCCTCGTTCAAACGGTCACCAATTTTCAAGCCATTTTTACCAGTTTTACTTCGAGTTTTGATCTGATATTATCAAGGGTTTGTTAAAACACAATTACGCACACATTGTGAAAGTTTTAGCCGATTTTAACCGTGAAAAGTATCAATTTTCTGAAAGAAGGTGTAGAAAATCAGAATTTGCTAGCGAAAACGAGCTAAACGGTAAGAACTCTTCCTCCTGAGCTCTGATACCACTTGTAGGATCGTGAAATGACCTAACGAGTCGATCAGAAGAGTGCTCAGACAGAATCAGAGGCGGAATTCATTGATTCGGTCTTCGTTTAGCTTGTATTCACTATTAAATGTCTCGTATATTAAACTCTGAACAATTTACAATCTGGAGACACTTCGACAGCACCTCGGCGTCGGAATCTAGAATGTTACAAATGAATCCGTTTGAAGGGTATTTATAGACTAGAGCTGTCCGTTTGAAGGTGACATGCCACCCTTCAAACGGTCACCTCTTCAAACGGACAGGCACGCTTCAAACGGTCAGGCACTCTTCAAACGGTCAGGCACTCTTCAAACGGACTGGCCTCAAATACATCTAAAACCTACCCTATTTCTCGTATAACGTGCTCTGATCTATCAATTCTAGTATAAGACTCGATACAAGACGAAGTCGACAGACGTATGCACTAACAGACTCCCCCTCGGATGTTGACGAGTCTGAAGTATCGAGTCTTCTCATTCTTCAGTCTTTACCGGTCTTCGGGCTCTTTCACAATCTGAGACTCGAACTAAGATGAAGTCGACAGACAACTGCACCAAAAAATTGTTTGTGGAGTGGCCCGAGTCTTTATGGTATTCACAATATAGGGACGTGTCTTGGCCTTTTTTAGACTTCATTGGTTGGGCTGGTCGCAAGAACAGCTCGTCCGGGGGGAGAACGTCCCTTGGCGACTTTGTGAGCTCCGTACAATTGCGGTCCCGAGACTCTTTCTTGGATGCCCGTTGATCTCTCTGTGCATTTATTGTCACGGCCCCAGCCCCGGTTTTAACCGGTCAGGAGCCGCGGGACAGGAACCCATGGTATTTATTAATTGATGTGACATCGGAAGATTTTACAGGATCTTTTAAAACTTGAAAAATCCCCGATTATTTTATTTCATAATTCGGGATAAACCCCGTAATTTACAATAGAGGAATTTAACTAAGAAATTCCCTGGTTTATAAAACATGTTTATTTATTTTAACTAAGCCACCTCTTCAAGCTTGTTAATGCTTCGTAGCACGTTTTCCTTGATTTATAGCAGGTCGCCTGAAACATGTTTTAAAAATATTTTATCAGTGGGGAAATACTGGTGAATCATTATCTTTGCATAAAATGACACATGAGTTATGAATTACAGCATAAGAGCGATTACAATGGCTTTTATCCTATTTTTATCTGGCGCCGTGTCACCTGGTGACGATGGTCATACCACTATTGGGTCTATCCCCAAGTAGTGATGATTATCACAGTTAGGATTTATTAGCCTAACCTTGAGAAATTAGTAATGTGCACAATACCCCACTAGCCAGTGATTCAAGATAACCACGACTTAATCCCTGTAATTATAACCTTTGAAAATAGTTAGAGTATTGTAAAACACTTTTGAGAAAAAGAGAATGACTCACATTGTAAGTTTAACGGGCAGAGTTTTAGCCTACTGATTAGCCTTGTTAACCTAATTCAAATAACAATGCATACGAAAACTAGGTTAGTAACTTTAATCCAACTTTTTTACGACAACTCACGAGATCAAAACCTTCACAACAGATGACAAAGTGCGATACTTAAACATCCATCGAGTTCACGATGAATGACAAAGTATAACCCAAGTTTGAGCTGCACTTAAACATCCATTGGATTGGTTTCTATCGATCGGACATTAAATCATAGCAGTGATTGAGTTATTACCCTGTTATCCCGGCAGAATTTGTGCTAGTGTGTGTTTTATAGTAAATGGACAATATCTCAGTGTACGTATTAAGTTTTAACGTCGAACTAATGCAGAATTGCAAGTGCCAAACACCTGAATATATACTGGAAAAAGGGCGCGCCCGCGTGGCGCGAGGACCTCTCGGGTGGCGCGAGGGGTACCACCCTACCATAGGGTAGCCCCGTGTCCAGGTAGCTTCACTGAGTTGGTCGTTCGTTCAATTTCATTTTACACGTAAAACTGTTTTGATAATACCGAATAGGAAATGCCCCCCCCCCCCTGAGTTTTAAGGGCCCTGATCCTAATTCCGATTGTTCTGAAAATTTTAGGGTTTATGCAGGATCACTTGGGGGTCTTAATTAGGGTTTCCTATTGGACAAAATATAATAAGAAATAATAGTTTTGGTGAGAGTTGTTACATCCTCCCCACCTTAATAAAAATCTCGTCCTCGAGATTTGCTGAAACAAGTAAGGATATTTTCGCTTCATCTCCGATTCCAGCTCCCAAGTGTATTCAGGCCCTCTCTTTGAATCCCACTTGACTTTGACCAGCACTAGTCGTTTGTGCTTGAAAAACTTGATCTTTCTGTCTTCTATTTGTAATGGCTTCTCAACAAATTTTAATTTTTCATTTACCTCTATATCTTAAAGAGGTACTACCATGGATTCGTCAGATAGACATTTCTTGAGGTTGGATACATGAAACACATCATGTACTCCAGCTAGCTCTTCTGGTAGTTGTAAGCGTTA
Organism: Helianthus tuberosus; assembly: GCA_030545235.1. Classification (NCBI taxonomy): domain Eukaryota; kingdom Viridiplantae; phylum Streptophyta; class Magnoliopsida; order Asterales; family Asteraceae; genus Helianthus; species Helianthus tuberosus. Next base: position 93,032,825 of record CM060437.1, read on the forward strand.
GGCAACTGGTCCTATACGTTGAATTACTGGGAATGGTCCAATGTATCTTGGACTTTGCTTTCCTTTCTTACCGAACCGAACTACTCCTTTCCAAGGAGAAACTTTCAAAAGTACTCTATCTCCGACTTGGAATTCCAGTGGCTTGCGTTGATTGTTGGCATAACTCTTCTGGCGATCTCGAGCCGTTTTTAGTCTTTCTTTGATCTGGGTGATCTTGTGGGTAGTTTCTTGCACAATTTTAGGACCTGAGAATTGATTTTCTCCTATTTCTGCCCAACAAACTGGAGTTCTGCACTTTCGTCCATATAGTGCTTCAAATGGGGCAGCTTCTATGCTTGCATGATAGCTATTATTATAGGAGAATTCAATTAAGGGTAGGTGGTCATCCCAGTTTCCACCAAAATCTATTACACATGCCCTAAGAATGTCTTCTAGGGTTTGAATCGTCCTTTCACTTTGTCGGTCTGTTTGAGGATGATATGCAGTACTTAAATTTAGTCGAGTTCCCATTGCTTTCTGGAAACTTGTCTAGAAGTGGGAAGTGAAACGACTATCTCTATCCGATACAATGGAGAGTGGAACTCCATGTAAGGATACTACTTCATCCACGTACAACTTTGCTAACCTTTCCATGCTAAAGGTTTCTTTCATGGGTAGAAAATGAGTTGATTTAGTTAATCGATCCACAATTACCCAAATCGCATCATTACCTTTTCTGGTTTTGGGCAACTTAGTAACAAAGTCCATTGTTATGAGCTCCCATTTCCATACAGGCATTTCTAATTGTTGTAATAGACCTGAGGGTATCTTGTGTTATGCCTTAACTTGTGAACAAGTAAGACACTTAGAAACATATCTAGCTATGTCCTTTTTCATTTCTATCCACCAGAAATTATTTCTTAAATCTTGGTACATTTTATTATTTCCCGGATGCATGGTATACCTAGATTTATGGGCTTCCTCTAAGATCTTATGTCTTAAATTTCCTTGCTTAGGTACCCAAATCCTTTTCTTATGGAATCTCCAAATTCCATCAGCTCCTTGCTCCAATTCCTTTATTCTTCCATTCATTCCTTCAGCATCATCTTTGATTGCTGTTTCCTGAACATTCTTTAATTATTCCATTAAGTCTAATTGTAGACTTAATCTAAGAGCACGAACTCGTCGTTGTTTTTCATGATACTTACGACTTAAGGCATCAGCAACTACGTTTGCCTTTCCTTTGTGATACTGAATATCACAGTCGTAGTCGCTTAGAATTTCCATCCATCTCCTTTGCCTCATGTTAAATTCTTTTTGCCCAAATATGTACCTTAAACTTTTGTGATCTGTATAGACAGTAAACTTACTTCCATACAGATAATGTCTCCAAATCTTAAGGGCAAAAATTATGGCTCCTAACTCTAAGTCATGAGTCGTATAGTTTTCTTCGTGCTTTTTCAATTGCCTTGAGGCATACGCAATTACTTTCTTGCGTTGCATTAGCACACATCCTAATCCTAGCTTAGAAGCATCACAATATACTTCAAAATCTTCCGTTCCTTCTGGTAAGGCTAGAATTGGGGCATTTGTTAACTTTTGCTTCAAAATCCTAAAGGCTTCTTCTTGTCTAGGTCCCCATTCAAACTTAACTGTTTTACAGGTTAGCTTAGTTAATGGTACAACTATCTTGGAAAAATCCTTTATAAACCGTCTATAGTATCCGGCTAAACCTAGAAAACTTCTAATTTCCATAGCTGATTGCGGAACCTTTCATTTGGTGATTGCTTCTATCTTAGCAGGATCTACGTGAATACCTTCGTGATTCACCATGTGTCCTAAAAATTGCACTTCCTTTAGCCAAAATTCACACTTCGAGAATTTGGCGTAAAGTTTTTCCTTTCTTAACAAGGTTAAGAGTGCATGTAGGTGCTTACAATGCTCATTCTGACTTTTGGAATAAATAAGTATATCGTCAATGAAGACAATTACAAATTTATCCAAATACGGTTTACAAATCCTATTCATCATGTCCATAAATGCTGCTGGAGCATTTGTCAGTCCGAAGGGCATGACTGTAAACTCGTAATGACCATACCTAGTTCTGAAAGCAGTTTTAGGTATGTCTTCTTCTTGTACCTTTAATTGATGTTATCCGGAGCGTAAGTCGATCTTAGAAAAGTATCTAGCTCTCTGAAGTTGATAAAAAAGATCATCAATCCTAGGTAATGGGTATCGATTCTTAATTGTAGCCTTATTCAATTCCCTATAATCGATACACATTCGCATCGAACCATCCTTTTTCTTTACAAACAACACTGGTGCTCCCCAAGGGGATGAACTAGGTTGTATGAATCCTTTACTGAGCAATTCATCTAATTGCTTTTTTAGTTCTAACATTTCAGTAGGTGCTAAACGATAGGGTGCTTTAGCTACAGGTGTAGTTCCAGGAATCAAATGAATTCTAAATTCTACTTCCCTATCCGGTGGTAATCCTGGTAACTCTTCTGGGAATACATCTGGGTATTCTGAGACTATAAGAATTTCCTTAAGTTCCTTATCCTTAGTGCTCATGATTACCAAAATCATATACACTACTCCTTGTTTTCGTTCATAACTAGCAACTTTCTTTACTGAAATGAACTTCATGGGTTTACGCGGCTTATCCCCTGTAATCATAATTACTTCTCCGGTGGGTGCACGAATTTCTATGGAGTTCTTATCACAAAGGATTCGGGCATGGTTGGCTACTAACCAATCCATTCCTATCACGACATCGAATCCAGCCAATTTCATTGGTAATAGGTTTGCAGAAAATTTATGGTCTGAAAGTTCTATATTTGCTTCTCGCAAAACCTTATCTATTTTAACAGAATTCCCATCTACCGTTTCGACTGTAAAAATCTGCCTAAGGTTGGTTAAGGGTAAGTTAAGTGCTTGGCAGAATGAAGTATTTATAAAACTTTGGTTTGCACCAGAGTCAAATAATACTTTTGCATAAACGTCGTGAACTAGAAACGTACCTGCTATTACGTCAGGAATCAATTCAGCTTCCTGCGTGGTCAATTGGAAGGCTCTTACGTTTTTCTTGGTAGTTCCTTCTGCAGGTTTGGCTTTGTTATCGGCTGGTTTGACCAATTTTGGGTAATCTGGCCTAAAATGTCCAGATTCTCCGCAGTTGTAACAGATTTTGGCTTTCTTCTTCCTGGAGTCTTCTTCTTGATGCCCTGGAATTTTGCAGAAATTGCAATACCCTTTGCATCTTCCAAAATGCTTTCTTTTGAAGGCATTGCAAAATGGGACAGTGGAAGATTGCCTAGTTCCTTTTTTCTTGAAATTGCTACGGTTTCTCATACGGAATCCCTGGGTAATCTTTTGGGCCACTTCCTTCTTCCGGTTCTCTTCTCTTGTGCGTACCAACTCGTCAGTTAGGGTGTTAGCTAATTCTACCGCATCGTCAATAGTGTGAGGTCTCGCAGCTTTAACGATATTACGGATTTCGCCAAAAAATCCCCAAATATAGCGGGAAATAAGCACTGGCTCTGGCGAAGCCAGGGTTGGTACTACTTTAGCATACTCAAAGAATGTCGAAGTATACCCTCGACAGTCTACACCCATCATTCGATGGTTCAGAAATTTATTTGCCATTTGTTCCTTTTCATACTCGGGATAGAATTTTCTTTCCATTAACTGTTTAAATTCTTCCCAACTCATGGCATAGGCCACATTTCTTCCTTTGGCTTGAAGTACCGTATTCCACCATTCTAGCGCCTCTTCTTTAAAAAGATGTGACACATACATGACCTTGTCTTCCTCGTCACATTTACTTATCATAATTACTGCTTCGGTTTTCTCCAACCAACGCAGCGCCGCAGTCGCCCTTTCATTGCCTGCAAATTCAGCTGGTTTACAGGCAAGAAATTCCTTGTAAGTGCAACCAGGCATTGTAGCTTTCATTCTTTTGAGAATTGGGGCTTGCCGTATATTATCATTGTTGTTAGTATGATTACCGCCCCCGTTTATGCTATTACTGAAATTATCTTCACAAGTACGTTTGCTAGGAATAATTTGTTGAGGTTCAACTGGGTTTCGAGCAGCAGCCAGGATTGCTGGAATAGCATTGGCTATTCCTTGAGCAACAATATTCTCGATATCTTGCCTATTTAGAAATTGATCTTCCTGTTGTTGCTCAGATTGGTTAACTTCATTAACTGGTTCATTACTAGCATGTGCCATCTGGAAATTAATTTATATAAGTAATTAGTATAAATTATTTAATAACCAAACATAACAAAATAATTACATAATCATGTAAACAAATATAGCTAAAATTGTTGATTTCTCAACTTCTATTTTTATATATTATATTATGCATCCATACACACTGTTATCTTACAAAGAGTTTTATTTTTAGTTATTTTTACAGGATTTATATTTTTACTATTATTTTTATTTTACAACCACAGCTTCACAACCACACTATCCCCCGTCAGCTGGCACCTCAAACACGACGTTCCCTCTCGTCGTACTTCCAGGAGATCTGTTCTCCTACCTCCCGGATCCTATTCCCTGCATCTATCAGCTCCTCGCCAAAATGGCGGAGTTCAGCTAAGTTTTCATTACTCCTTGGTGGGTTTGGTGCAGGTTCTGGGTCGAACTGAGGAAAAAGGTATAAGGGTTATTTAGGAGGTTTTGAAATTGCCAGTCGTTGGTCCACCATTCGTCCATTTCTCCTAGAGGTTGGGTGTGGATCAGAGGGTCTGGAATGGCTGGTTCCAAATTTATTGGAAGTTGGGTTTCAGCAGGATAAGGGAAGAGGTTTGTATTAATAGGCCTAAGGATGTCACAGCGTGCCAATATGCGATCTAGTTCCTCTTGTAGTGGCAATTCCTTGGCTTGCCTAGAATTTTCCCCAATCTCCATTTCTGCTTACCTAGAACTTTCCCCAATCTCAATTTCTGCTTTCCTAGAACTTTCCCCAATCTCAATCCCTTTTCCTTTATCCATAGGATTTTCTATCTTGGGAACTCTCCTAGTTGCTGGTTTCCTCCTGCGTACACGCCTCCAGCCTACTAATCTTCTCCTTTTCTTAGGCTTTGATTTCTATGGAGGTGGAGCTTGAAATTCCATAGGTTCTTCCACATCGGCAAAGTAACCAGTAAAATCTCTGGAAACATCCACTTTCACAGGATAGAGATTGAGATTCTGAAGGGCTTCAGATAACTCATTCATGCTGTTTAGCATATATGCAAAATGCACACAAAATACTAAGTTAACGATTTCGCAGATGAATGTTTAACATAACTATTCAAATATTATTGCACATATTGTGACTTTCAAATTACAACGGAAATTCAAAGCATACTAGGGGTTACATAATCATAATTTATTTTATTTTCTTTTACTAAGTTGTTTATCTAAAGGGTAAAGTTTCTGGCTTGTAGGTGATATGGGTGCTAGTAGTGGGTCAGAGCATTTAAAAGTTAGCATTTACTGCTGTAGTGGCTAACATATAGAAATCTGCCCATTTTTCATCTAATTCATCTTCACATGGCGGGTTATTGCCTATTTTCTGAATATCTTTTTTAATCATCATTCCTTTTTGTTGTGACTTTTTTATTTTCTCTTGGCTTTTTCTAATAATCCAAATTCTTTTATTAGGGGTAAGGGGTTCCTCAAAATGTTCCTTACGAAAAATATTCCTTCCTCAGTATTTGCTGAGTATCTTGAGGAATTTGATTGGGATGAGGTTCCTTTATCTTTTGGCAAACTATCTAGTTGACGATAGATGTCCGAAAGTCTTTGTTTACCCATACTGTAACTAACAAATAGTCAGTTAATAAAACACATAATCACAAGATGATAATCAAGAAAATTAAGTATTTCTAAATACTTAATTGGCTTAAATCAGTGGCTCTGATACCACCTTTTCCTGTCACGGCCCCAGCCCCGGTTTTACCCGGTCAGGAGCCTCGGGACAGGAACCCGTGGTATTTATTAATTGATGTGACAGCGGAAGATTTTACAGGATCTTTTAAAACTTGAAAAATCCCCGATTATTTTATTTCATAATTCGGGATAAACCCCGTAATTTACAATAGAGGAATTTAACTAAGAAATTCCCTGGTTTATAAAACATGTTTATTTATTTTAACTGAGCCACCTCTTCAAGCTTGTTAGTGCTCCGTAGCACGTTTTCCTTGATTTATAGCAGGTCGCCTGAAACATGTTTTAAAAATATTTTATCAGTGGGGAAATACTGGTGAATCATTCATTTTGCATAAAATGACACATGAGTTATGAATTACAGCATAAGAGCGATTACAATGGCTTTTATCCTATTTTTATCTGGCGCCGTGTCACCTGGTGACGATGGTCATACCACTATTGGGTCTTTCCCCAAGTAGTGACGATTATCACAGTTAGGATTTATTAGCCTAACCTTGAGAAATTAGTAATGTGCACACTACCCCACTAGCCAGTGATTCAAGATAACCACGACTTAATCCCTGTAATTATAACCTTTGAAAATAGTTGGAGTATTGTAAAACACTTTTGAGAAAAAGAGAATGACTCACATTGTAAGTTTAACGGGCATAGTTTTAGCCTACTGATTAGCCTTGTTAACCTAATTCAAATAACAATGCATACGAAAACTAGGTTAGTAACTTTAATCCAACTTTTTTACGACAACTCACGAGATCAAAACCTTCACAACAGATGACAAAGTGCGATACTTAAACATCCATCGAGTTCACGATGAATGACAAAGTATAACCCAAGTTTGAGCAGCACTTAAACATCCATTTGATTGGTTTCTATCGATCGGAAATTAAATCATAGCAGTGATTGAGTTATTACCCTGTTATCCCGGCAGAATTTGTGCTAGTGTGTGTTTTGTAGTAAATGGACAATATCTCAGTGTACGTATTGAGTTTTAACGTCGAACTAATGCAGAATTGCAAGTGCCAAACACCTGAATATATACTGGAAAAAGGGCGCACCCGCGTGGCGCGAGGACCTCTCGCGTGGCGCGAGGGGTACCACCCTACCATAGGGTAGCCCCGTGTCCAGGTAGCTTCACTGAGTTGGTCGTTCGTTCAATTTCATTTTACACGTAAAACTGTTTTGATAATACCGAATAGGAAATGCCCCCCTGAGTTTTAGGGGCCCTGATCCTGATTCCGATTGTTCTGAAAATTTTAGGGTTTATACAGGATCACTTGGGGGTCTTAATTAGGGTTTCCTATTGGACAAAATATAATAAGAAATAATAGTTTTGGTGAGAGTTGTTACATTTATGGTTGCCCTAGGGTCAGGCTGAGGCCCGTGCGGGGCATATGGTTTAGAATCGTGGTTGCGATTCCACGCATCCTGGTTGCGCTTGTTGTTGTTGTTGTTGCACTTGGACTCTTAGTGGGAGGAATGTCCTTCCACCTGGGGACGGACTCTACCAGTGCTGGCTCTGAGAGACCGCGTTGTTTGGGCGTACGTCTTGACTGTCACCATGCTGTCGTCCCACTTTTCTGGCAAGCCGTCCTTGCTCGATATCGTCATAATCATTTCGTCGTGGTTGACTACTCGGAGGAAATGAATGCGGGCTAGTTAGTCTGCTACCCCGTCGATTTCGAGGTGTGAGGACCGGGAATTCGGCTCAAATGAACTTGCTCAGGTCAGATCTGCGATCACCTCGATTGTGCGGAATCCAATCACGGTGTAGGAGTAAGATCAATTGTTGGGATTGAACCCTATCAGAGGAACAGATAATAAAAGCCAAAACTGGTTCACAACAGTGGATTCTTCATAAGCAGTAGTTTACACCAGGCTTTCCCCTTGAAAGTGCGTATAACATCTGATGTCCTCTATCCACTGTCCGTATACAACAGTTGCTGTCCTTCAAACTGCTGATGAAGCCCTGAAGACTGTTAAGAATTAAACTCTGCTGGTTAAATCTACTGATGCTATCTAAGTACTGTTGTTGATTAAAGAACTGCCCACTCAAGGACTGATAAACTTTGAGGAAAGCACTGATAGTCAAACATCAGTGCTGATGGATGGAGAAAGTAGTAGTTTAGTTTGTCACTTATATTGTATAGAATAAGTGGTTAAGTTAGTTGTGTTTGTATTAGAACAGTGGTTAAAGGTTGTTAGGTTGTTAGATGTCACTTTCATGGTGACATCAGCTTAGATGCTTCAGTGGTTTGATTTGCCTATAAATGGAATAGTACCCTGTACTGTTACATTTGATTGACTGAGTGAGTTCTTCTCCTCCAATCCTTTCATCTTGTGCAATCAACCAGTGAGCATCATGCTGAGGGGGAGCTTTAGTATGTAACCATGTCTGTAATCATTTCTGTATTGTAATTATTCGACTTAATGATAAGGATGTGTTTACTAAAAACTATTTCTCCTTGATTGTGTTTACAAAGTTTGTTTTCAATTCCGCTGCATTAGATCTTTGTTTAATATTCTTTTATTGTTCAAATATTACAAACAAACACAATCAAGAGGGCCTCCGATCCTAACAATTGTTATCAGAGCTTGGACAGTCAAATTCGATCTAACAATCAATTTGACGTAACAGTTCAGCTCAAAATTCATTGATGCTAAGGTTGATCGTTTTTAGTTGAAAAACAGAGTAACGAATAATCACTTTCAAAGTTGTTATTCAAAAAACTCTGTAAAACAACCAAGATGTCATAAGACAAACAAAATCCTCTTAATATACAATGTCATGCATAAATCACCAATAGTTCCAGATCTGAAAATTTCATCTGGTGACTTTGGTTTGAATATTCCATTTACAAAATTGATTTCAAATGTTATTATGAAGTTGTGTGTTGCTCTCATCACAATAGCTGCTAAGGTGTTTTACCTCATGATTGACAAAGGCCTATGTTCAGACAAAACATTGATGTTTTTGTTAACATTAAAAGAGGGAAATTAAAACTTTAGTTATTCGATCTTGTGTATTGAAAAACAGGTTGAGAATCCTCAAAAAGGACCAGATCAATTTTGTTAAAAATACATTAAGAAAATCAGAAGTCAAATACGTCCAAATCATGAGTTATGTGGAAATTGTCATAAGCATGTGCAAAAATGACCAAATCTTTCACAAACATTGCTGTAAAATGATTTTGGGTTTAAGTATTCCTCCCTTAGAATCTTCCAGTAAGTGTTCTAAAACTTATGAATGGGAAGGGTAAAAAGGGAAGAAGAAAAATCACAAAAACTCAAAAGTGTGTTTATCTCAAAACTTTTGAAGTCAAAAGAAAAGAGCATAAATAGAAAACACTTTAGAGTCCACAAAATTGGGTTAACAATGGTCATCAAGCAACTGTGTGCATTCATTTATTCAGGGAAGTTCAGGTAACAATAGTATCACCAGTGATTAAGCTTACAAGAGGAATCGACAAGTTTTTCAAAATCATCACATAGTAACAAAGTCTATAACAGGACTTTCAAAACTTATGTGAACATGTCTCCTCATTTTTTTTTGCAATCAATTAACAAGGAAATGGTCCCAAACAGTGGTTATTACAATGTATTTTAAACCACTGACCATTTTCATAAAACTTGAGATTGATGTGATTATGAGTTTAATTGAAAAATATACCAGATCCTTTTTGATGCTGTTTTCAGAAAAAACCTTTAATTATTTTTTCTTGAAAAGGTTTTTCTGAAATAAAACAGGATATATTATTCTTTATTTTTCTCTAAGAGTGATATATTTTGTACTTTTACTTGTTTTTTGATAGCAAAAGTTACAAACACCTGTCAGGATGTAGAACCCTTATTTTTGGTGATATTATCCTTGTAAATAGATCAAAAGGAAATGGTACATGTGTCAAGGTCATGTCAAACTTAAGTTTGTGTTAACAACAGATCAAAGATTGATTGCTAACAAACCTTAAAATACTTGGTACTCATGTTCGAATTTAAATATTATGACATAAAATGAGTAGCCATAGTAAAAAGGTTTCCATCATCTGGGGTACTAAACCACTGTCAGTAATCTATAAAAGCTTCAAAACTTGTAATAGACATGTGGCAAAACCTTGAATGCAAGTTCCTATAAAATTTTTGACATGATAAACTTGACAATTTGCATCTAAAATAAATTTTGTTGAAGATAGCAATCTTGCAGTTATTTCACAATCACCATCAACAGATGTTGAACATGATATTGTGGTTTCACAAGACGAAATCATTTCTTTCATCAGAGCAGCAGATGTTCAAAACAGTTGTCAAAACCTTATCCACTGTTGCACTAACAGTTGCTGACACAATAGCCCTCAAATCCTTACCATTACCTTACTCCTAATCACTGTTCTGTTCAAACATCTGTTTCCTAAATACTGTCCACTGCTGAAAGTCAACCCCTGTTCTTTCATTTTCTTGATAATCACTGTTGTTCAAAATTAGTGTTTTATCCACTGATAAAGCTATCCACTGATAGTTAAAATCATCCACTGTCTTCACTTTGACCGTTGCAACCACTAATATTTGCTTCATCAGTGGTTCCCTAAACAACTGTCCTCCATTATTCATCTTTCCATCAGAGGTTGGCACGTGGTCAGTTCTTAGCCATCAGATCTTTGTAACCGCTGCCACATCAGCATTCACTTTTTCCCTAAATAAAACCCTGATTAAAACCCCCAAACAGGGTTTTACACTGTCGAATTGAATTCCAAAATTCTTTTCTCAAAGCAGTTTCCAATATTCCGTCTCAAATCATTCTTCATTCTTCTTCATCAAAATGACAAAATCAAAATCAAAATCGTCCTCACCTTCCAAAAAGGTCGCTCAAAAGGTCGCTGAACCCATTGAAATACCATACAAAGCACCTCACAACTACTTGGGTCTACTCACAAAACCCACCACCACCAAAACCTTCGATTCCATCATTGACACCCTTGTAGCTTCAAAGTACAAAACTTTGTTAATTGCTGATGCTCCTATCTACGAACAAACCAAGAGAGAATTCTGGAGAAATGCCACACTTGAGTATCAGGGTGAAACAGTTATAGCCATTAACTCTTCCATAAAGGGCAAAGAGATTCAAATCACTCCACAATCTATTTCGGAAGTCTTTGCACTCGATGATTAAGAAGGTAAAACTTCTTTTCCTAAAAACGAGTTAAAAATTGATTTCCTTGAAAGAGGGTATGGTGCGGAAATAAAAAGGGACACCTTACAAAAAGTTTTCTTCCCTTCTGCACCAAGGTTTTTATTCCATACCCTTTTGATGTGTGTTTCAAATAAAACAACTGCTTTTAACGAAATACCATTAAAGATCCAAAACCTGGTATTTGCTATTTTACACAATGAAAATTTTAACTATTCCCAGGAGATCTTTGATGATTTGGTAAAAAATGTTGATAGCAAATCATTTCTACTTTTTCCAAGGTTCTTAAGCTACTATTTTAAACAAAAATTCGGAAAGGAAAATGAAAGTTTGCTCATCCAAGGTAAATCTTTTCAAATAAATGGTTTAACATCTGAAACATTCACTAGAATGTTAACACCTGCAAAAACACAAGCAGAGGTGCCTGAGCAGACTTTAGCAGCTGCCACTGCTCCTCAGGTATCTGCTGCTGAGCCCACTGCTCCAGGTGATCATGGCAGCACACCCATTGCTATGAAACCCACACCTGCCATCACCAAAAAGCCTAAAAGGAAATCATCCAAAAAGCCCCCCAAACCTATTAAAAAGGCAACTCTGGAAGATGAGATCCCAGAACCACTGCCTGAAATGTCACCAAAAACCACTGCTGCTACTTCCTCACAGCAGATGGAAGAAAGATCTCCACCCTTGCCTCAAACTCCTCCTGCATCCTCACAAAAGGATCAGGTTGTAAGCACAGGGACCCCACATTATCAAGCTCTGGATCCAAATGGATCCATCTTCCTCACTCCTGATCCCAAGGACATGTCTCTTTCAACGCCCATATCTTCACCCCTCACATTACCACAATCCATAATACCCTTGTTGCATGCAGTTGCTATAGCTCAGACACAAACCAGTTCCTCTCAATCACCTATCACTGAGAATACACTCCCACAAGTGACTGGGTCTGATGCTTATACCTCTGCTATCCCAGCAACAACTGAGGAGGTTACACTACAGGAGTTACAAGTAATTCCTATCAGTAGTTCAAGTGGAGCAGCAACTACAAGTGTTGGATCAACAGATCTACATTTGGCCAGTTGTTTCATCAATCAGACTCCCTTGAAGGCAATTCCTTCTATAGCACCTCTGATAACCACTAGTGAGGTAGTTTTGACCACTGGTTCCATCAAAAGGTTATCAAATGCTGAAGGAAGAAGTCCCCAGTACCAAGAACAAGGGGCATCAATGGATGATTTTTGGAGTTCTGTCCCTAAATCACACATTGATATAACCACTGCCGGTGGGGAATTAGATGATCCCATTAAGTTGGGTGATGATTTAAAATATCAGGAATTGACGGACAGAATTGACAACCTTGGAACATCTATTGCTGAAATAAAAGATATGATGCAATAGTTGTTGAAAGCTCAAAAGGTCTCCACCACTGCTGTTCCAACTCAAGCACCTGCTCCACCATAAGCACCTGCTGCAAATGAGTTATGGAATTTATTCCAACCCCTGCTCCAACAACAAAGACAAATGGCTGATCAGCAGCATGCAATACATGTTCGAGAGCTGAGAAACATGATGGAGTCAAGGTTTAGAAATACTCAAGCAGACATCAAGGCTATAAAGGCCCACATCCTGAACACCACTGGCAAAGCTCCTCCCACTGTTCTCTTCATTGATAACCCCCCTCCAGATAATGCCAAAAAGGGGGAGAAAATCAAACAGTGGAAGAATAAGGGAATTGAAGATGGCCTCTATATTGAACCAGAAAAAGAAAATATGATTAAAAACATTCCTTTGCCAGATAGCAGTAAAAAGGTTGATGCTACAACAAATGCACTTGCTGAAGCAAAAGCAAGTGTAAAAAGGGATAGAGAGGCTAAGGATAAAGCCAGGTGGGAACAGGAGAAGAAAGCTTTCATGGAGCTGAATGCACAGGGTACTTCTGAACCTATGAATGATGAAAATTCTAAGGATGAAAAGAAGAAGCCCACTAGACAAGTGAGGCAACCCAAACACATACCATCCAGACCTACAAAGCATGCCTCCAAACCACCAACTAAAGGCTCCGAACCTCAAACTGCAACACAAACAGCTGTTGTAACTCCTGCTGTATCAACAACTGCTGATACTTCAGTAGTTTCAACAACTGCCAGCCAAACACCTACCATCTCTTCAACACACACTACTACAACACACACCACAACCACTGCCTTACCACAACCACCACCAAAAATCACTTCACCACCAAAAACAACCTTACCACCATCACCTCCTGCTAAAAAGCAGAAGACATCAGATGTTACAACATCTGTTGTAATGACAACAGTGGTTGAAACACCAGTTGTTTCAACAACTGTTAGTCAGCCACCTTCTACCATTTAAATCACCACCACTAATCCACCCAAAACATCATCAGCCTCTCCTACAATAAAAAGGAGAAGGATTTTTATACCTGATGATGATTCTCCATCACCACCACCAACATCCTCACAATCTCTTTCACTTGTTAATATCCCAAACCCTGTTCCTCTCTCTTCAGCCAATGTTCAACAACCAATCACTGTCATTACTCCTGCAGGTGTCCAATATCCTCTAGAACTCGCAGCAGTCAGAGAAGAAATCAAATCATTCTACTTTGAGGATGACCCTGCTAAAAGGAGTTTGCCATCAGTTGAAGGATATCCTAGGCCTAAAAATATTGAAGAATATTTGGAAGTTAAGGCTCAACAAGCAGAGGATATTTCTAAAAGAGATTCACAAGGAAAATCAGACAAAGAAATTCAAAGGCATTATCAATTTTTGCTTACACAAGTCAGATCTTTAGAGCAATTTGCAAAGAATGTATGCCGACAAATTTCAGAAAGGGCAGATGAATCTTTGAGAAAAGATTATATTGAAAACATCATGGCCCATAAAAAATACAAAGGAGAAAAATATATGTACAAAGTGTGGACCATTCTTGAGCTTGAAAAAGAAGCAGCCAGGATTCAAGAAATGATTAAGAATAAGGTCAAACACACTCCTCCAGATTGGTCAAAGTACAAGAAGAATGTGCCTGATAAGACATTGGAGCTGAAGAGAATGAAAGAGGAATTAGTTGCTGCTGATTATGGGTCCAAAAATCAAGTGATGAGATGGAAAGAAGACAAAGTCAGGACCACCTACAAAAGGTTGGAGGAATTAAGGAAGAAAGATCCTAAAGTTCCACAAAAACCTGACTACCCTGAAGCATAGGTTTCAACAAGACCACCAAAGTCAGGAGATCCACTGCTCCAACTGGTCCTGCCATCTATAAAAGAAGATAACAAAAACAGTTGGATGCTGAAACAGTGGAAGAACTAATGGCAGGAGATGACCTTGTAAAAGAGGGTATTAAGAAGATGATAGGTGAAACTCTTGGCCTAAATCAACCTGCAAGCACTGCTCAAACAGTCATCACAAGGCCTGCATCACCAAACTCCTCATCTAATAAAAATCTCCCAAGAAACCCACCAGACTCAAAAGTACTAAAGTGGAAAACTGACAAACAGACCCATGTACTGACAGTGATCAAGTCTAGTGGAGAAGTGAAGAAAATAACAAGGGAACAAGCACTTGGCCTAAGTCTTGAAGATTTGCAGGATCTCCTTGATCTTCCACTGTGTAGGGATGAAGATGACACATATGCCTTAGCCTTTGAGTTACAACTCAAAGGGTAAATAAGGGAACTGTTGATGAGGCAATAAAGATCTACCAATAATGAAGGGTTTTGGCATTATCTATTCCAGGGGGAGATTGTTGGGATTGAACCCTATCATAGGAACAGATAATAAAAGCCAAAACTGGTTCACAACAGTGGATTCTTCATAAGCAGTAGTTTACACCAGCCTTTCCCCTTGAAAGTGCTTATAACATCTGATGTCCTCTATCCACTGTCCGTATACAACAGTTGCTGTCCTTCAAACTGCTGATGAAGCCCTGAAGACTGTTAAGAATTAAACTCTGCTGGTTAAATCTACTAATGCTATCTAAGTACTGTTGTTGATTAAAGAACTGCCCACTCAAGGACTGATCAACTTTGAGGAAAGCACTGATAGTCAAACATCAGTGCTGATGGAAGGAGAAAGCAGTAGTTTAGTTTGTCACTTATATTGTATAGAATCAGTGGTTAAGTTAGCAGTGTTTGTATTAGAACAGTGGTTAAAGGTTGTTAGGTTGTTAGATGTCACTTTCATGGTGACGTCAGCTTAGATGCTTCAGTGGTTTGATTTGCCTATAAATGGAACAATACCCTGTACTGTTACATTTGATTGACTGAGTGAGTTCTTCTCCTTCAATCCTTTCATCTTGAGCAATTAACCAGTGAGCATCATGCTGAGGGGGAGCTTTAGTATGTAAGCATGTCTGTAATCATT
This sequence comes from Helianthus tuberosus, assembly GCA_030545235.1. Classification (NCBI taxonomy): domain Eukaryota; kingdom Viridiplantae; phylum Streptophyta; class Magnoliopsida; order Asterales; family Asteraceae; genus Helianthus; species Helianthus tuberosus. Next base: position 93,048,323 of record CM060437.1, read on the forward strand.
TCTGTATTGTAATCATTCGACTCAATGATAAGGATGTGTTTACTAAAAACCATGGTTGTAAAACAAGGTTTCCAAGGCCGAGTACTCCCCGAGTAGTCGCTACAAGGTAGGTTGCCGAGGCGACTTTCTCTAACTCCGCCTAATTACTCGGAATCGATCAAACGTGGTCAAACTCAGCCAAAATCAGATCTAGTAGGTCAATTCGGGCCGAGTTTGACTTAAAAAATAATAAAACATAATTTATATGACTATCATATTAAATAATAAATATCATTTTCATGTATTTTGTTATAAATATTAGTAAATTTATGTTATTAGACATATATTTAATTTCCGAAAACTAATTTCTTTATAATTTAACATGTCCGAGTACTCCCCGAGTACTCTCCGCCTATACCGAGTACTCTCAACTCCCCGGTCGACCGACTAGGGAGCGCCTAACAAATTTTGCAACCATGCTAAAAACTATTTCTTCTTGATTGTGTTTACAAAGTTTGTTTTCAATTCCGCTGCATTAGATCTCTGTTTAATATTCTTTTATTGTTCAAATATTACAAACAAACACAATCAAGAGGGCCTCCGATCCTAACATCAATAACGAAGATACAGTTCAAAGCATCCTTTCTCATTAGAAGTAGTAGAAAGTACAAAGTTCTGGTGAGAAAATGCAAGAGCTTCGCCTCAGAGATCAGAACTGAATGTTACTAATGGGACCCAATGTCTCCTATTTATAGGCAAGCTCTAACTGGGAGAAATCATCAGCCGACCGGATGATCATCCGTCTGGGTGAGCCTGTCCATCCGATCAGATGGACTCCATCCGTCTGGATGGACTTACAAAATACGTTTAACTCCGTTTCATCCCAGTATATAACACATATAAAACTATACAATGACGACAACTGGGACAAAATAGACTACATACAGACGAAAGCTACCGACATAGTGCATCTACAGACTCCACCTTGGATGTAGCTGCAATCTTTCTTCCTGTATAGTCTTTAGTGTGCCTTCCTGTTGCGTCTCATGTCTTTTGCCTTTCTCCTCCTTTCTTCCTTTCTCTCTTCCAGCATTCTACTCCTCAGAGGTCTTCCAGTCTCATTCCACCACTTACGGTACTCTGGATCTCCATCTTTTGCTTTTGACCACCTAGGAATCTTATTTTCTTGAGATTCGATAGGTATCTGATCTGTTTCAGGCCATGTAAGCTTCCATCTACCTCTTTGTGTAGCTTTAGCTTTTATCTCTATAAATCTTTCGCTTCGGCGCTCTATCTTCAGAAATTCCTCCAACTCAAGATCTCTAAACTTTGTCTCCCAATATCTTCTAGAGTTTATGTCTTTCGCGAAGCACACATTCACTATCTTTTGATATTGCTGAGCTTGTACCTTATCCAGTTCATTGTAGACGATCTTGTTGAAGACTAGACAATCAATATCTTTCTTTTAGCAATTTACTAACCACATCGGATCCAACACATGTATTCGTCTGCAATCTCCCGTCTTCACATCAAACAAAGTGATTATGGCTTCAGCTGTGCTTTGATTGTAGAGCCATCCCTTGAAATCTTCATGAAAGTCTTGCTCCATTGCTCAAAGCGGCATATTCTTTAAGCATCTTGGCCTTCTAATTTTCAGAGTTATATCCTTTTCACCTGTAACAGGATTAACTTTCACAACTTGCTTCGGCTGATGTAGCTTCCAATCTGGAAAGTTATCTTTAGCTTGCAGCTTGATGTAATTCCATACCCTTTGGTCATGACACTTCACCTCTGAACCATAATAATACTGCTTTATGTTCTTAGTTTGCACCAGCTCTTCTATATCCCACCACGGCAATGTCTTGATATCTGATAAGAACTCAAAGTATTGAACCCCAAATTCTCTTCTAATAGCATATACCTTCAAATCCTCCAGGTAGCCCCATGAAAGAATATCACCAAGTGATTTGTCAGGATGATCAGTGAAGAACTGTAGCGGCCTTTTGAATTTTCTTTCTTTAGGCATGACCTAGAACCATCTTTTACGTTCCTCCAGAAGATCTTCTTTCGATACAGTCTTAGGAACACCCTCTGTAGTGATCTTCTCTACCACTTTCCTTCTCACTTCATCTTCATTATGTGATTGAAATAGTTCATTCAAAGTTGGAAAGTCATCATCAACACCAGAATAATGGAATGGTGTAACTTCATCAGACTCTGAACCTTCTTCAATGATAGCATCGTTAAAGTTATCTACCACATTAACAAACTTAAAGGAATACTCCCTGTCTGGAGTAGGTGGAATCTCCTCTTCAATATCGAACTTCAACTTTCCATCATCCAAATCTAATTCCTCCAACATGGACTCCCTAGTCCTGTTTTCTAACAACTCCCCCTCTTCCTCTGCATGATGCAAATATATAACTTCAACTTTAGGAATACCTCATCACTAGCATGCTTTGTTCCAGAAGACGACGCTTCATGATGTTGATCTTCTTGTTGTTCATTCAGCTCATCATTCAGAAAGTCTTCAAGAGTACTTGGACCTGAACGCTTTGAAATTAATAAACCAGAAGCACCTTGATCATCATCATCATCACCTTTATCATCTTTATCATATTTCTTTTTATCATCTTTGTCATCCTTTTCATCCTTATCACCATCATCTTCATCTTCGTCTTCATCCCCGAACATCTCATCTATCTCTTTATCTTCTCCAACAACTTTGAATTTATTCATTCTAGCCCTCAATCTACGACGTTCAACCTCTATCTGTCGACGGCTAGCCCATTCACTATGTAGCACATCTTTAACTTCTCCAATAGGCACAATATCAAGACTTATCTCTACATTTGCCTCTACCTCTACGTCTTGCATTTCAACATCATTAACAGTAGAAGTTTCAATGTTAGAAGTATGTACTTCATCATTAGGCTTTGATTGATCTTGTTGGCTAGATGAACCAAGAGTTTCTTTAGTTTCAATCACCAACTCTTTTCTTTTCTCTTCTCTTTAGCTTCTTCAGCTATCTTTTTCTCTCTTTCAACCCTCTTAGCTTCAACCTTTTGGATCTCAATCTCGTTGTAAATAGCTTGAACATTGATACCTAGCTTATGCTCAATCACGGTGTATAGCATGTTAAGCTGTTCATCTTTAATTACTTTGTCAGCCCTCAATGCTTCCACTTCTTTCTTCAATACTTCGTTCTCATTTGCAGTTGAAGTATGCAGATTCCCAACAATTTCCACCAACGTCTGATGAGGCTCAGGAGGTGGTTGTGGTGGTTGTTGAGGTGGTTTCTCAACAGGCAAAGGCGGCGGAGTAACCGCTTGAAGATACGGTTCCTCCAATGGAGGTTATGGAGAATTATGAAAAGATGGGGTGAATTCCCATTCATACTTGTTCCACCTTTCGGCCCATGAATCGGGGCCTTGATACGGCGATCCTTGATAAGGAGAACTGCTGGAGATACTGATGGGATGAGTTGGTGTCCCGGTTGGCGGCTCTGGACCGGGGTCATCATCCATTTCCATATCTTGGGAGAAATGGTCCTCGGGTCCTAAAGGATTATAACCTAGTGGTTCGTCAAAATAGTCGTTTGGGTTAAATTGACCCGGTGAATAAAGATCGTGTGAACTAGAATGGTGGAAGGAATGAGAATGTAAAGAGTGGTGTGAATGATGTGATTGGTGAGAATGGTACGAATGTTGGGGCTCGTCCTGAATAGGTAGCCCAAAAGGTGGGGGATCTGAAGGTGAAGAACCCAATGAAACGGAGTGTCTCGCCGGTTTAAAAGAATGTCTCCAGTTATCTCAAGAATCGGAGCTAGTAAAAGACGCGGATGGTGTGCGTCTATGTGAGGGTCCTGCATTGCTAGATGGTCCTCCCCACATCGGACCTTTTCCTTTTCCTCGAACGCGCGATGGCATTTTTAATTAACCTGTCAAAACAATAAAACAACATATAAACGACAAAAGGAAAGTTAAGAATAAATCCTAGGTCATATGCCTAGACTCGGAAGTCTAAGGAATGTGCTTATTGTGTCATTGAGATTAAACACAAAAGGTTATTGTTTAATTCACTCAATGTTGGCTCTGATACCAACCTGTCACACCCCGATATTTCCACATATTACCGGTGGGCCCGACGAGGAGTATCGTGACGTAGTTGATATCATCATAGTCAATACACACAATATAATAGCACAGCGGAAGGCTTGGTGAATAATTACTTTTACAAACCGTAGTGTCCGAGTGTCCAAATAAAAGAATATACAGACTTGGTTGTAATAGAGATCCACAGGCGGATCATAAAATAAAATACAAGAAAACTGAAATAACAGACTTCAGGCATCTAAGGATTTGCAAGATCCTCTTATTTGACACCGAGTAGCTCCAGCCTAGTTACGTGAGGTACCTGTCACTTAGTCTTTGGAAAATATGTCAGTTTTCACTGGTAAATACAATTAACTGACTCATTTGAAAAGAGTTTAAGAAAATTTATTTAAGTGCACATGGCACAAACCATTTATAACTTGAGACAATTTCTATATAAAATCTTGTATAAAGTTTTACATATTTGTCATACATATGGGGCCGGTTTGGAAGCCGGTCATGATTAACCGACTCACCACTTATAGAACCCACAAAGGAGTTATCCCTAACATGTGGGTTATTTAGCATTTGCATCTGTCAGGTGTATGCCTACACCCCGTGCATAGGTCATGGTCATTTTCAAATGAAATGAGCCGAGGATATCCAGGACACGGTCGTATTAACCCCCAATGTTTATGTTATCAAACAATACAGATTAAAATGGGTTATGCAATTTATTAATCACAATCCAATTAAATGATTCCACACCCAAGCAAGCGGTATTATTATACCGTATCCCAAGCCCGTATAAGGGAAAATAAGTTAAAAGTATTTACCTGAGCTAGATGTGAAAGAAGTAACTCTGCCGTATATTTCCTAAAGCTTTATGAAACTACCTTCTACCGAAGCTACTTAATCTGTATAGAAGGTTTATTAACCTATTAGGATGCTAACGGGTCTTTATTTAAGTCAAGGACTTAGACCGGTTAGTTGGAAGATACTTTACGGTTCTAAATGCTAGATTAAGCGGAGACCGGAATGGAATGCGATTTAGACCTGGCAAGTTTAGATACTTGTATAATATGTGTAAACTAAACACATTCTGGATTTTGAATATTTAATGATAAGGTTAAACCCGTTTCGGTTATTTTATGTAATCTAGTTCCATAAACCGATCCGAACGCATAAATGCATAACGGGTAACCAAATGAATTATATACAGGTCTCATATGTTATTATGCTTAGAATATGTTAATACATTAGTAGGATGTTAACACATATGCCCAAAAAGTATTTAAAACCAATTTAAGTCCCGTAGGGGCATTTTGGTCATTTTAATGTTTATAAAAGTGATTTTACAGTAAACTGAGGTTCTGGTCTTTTTTAATCAGTAAAAATATTTATTTTATCACATTACATCCGTAAGATATCATACATATGCGAGGTTTACCATTTATGGCCAAACTATGCCCCGAAAGGGTACTTTGGTCATTTCACATATGCTTTTAAGGACATTTTTGGAAGTCTGAGTTCATGACTTATACCTACTGTAATAATATTAAAATTTATTTAAAAATTTAGTAGGTAACAAGTCTTGGGTGTTAAGTATGGTTTTAAACCATACTATGCACCTAATTAGCGTAAAAATCGCTAATTGACGATAATCAAGATATTTATAGAAATCTAAGATTTTGATCCGTCTTAAATGCTCAAAGTAATTTATTTAATATATAAGATCAGTAGGAAAAGGTTTGGCATTCAAATTATTTGTAAATCTCATTTTATGCATGAAAAAGGTATTATCGTCAGTTACCGAATTACACAAGAACTCTATGATATGGTCAGGTTATAATCTGATAAAAAATTCCAAAAATCCCTAAAAATAACATCTTAATAGTATGTAATGAGTTTTGGGTCAAAATGATTGTTTAAACATGCCTTATGCAAGATAACGCAATTTAATTAATAAAAAGCTTCAATTTACAATATCGAGCATAACTTCTGTTTGAGACCAGAAACTGATGTCAAATTTTCGGGACATACTTATATATCAATAATAAAGGTTTTTGTCCTCTCACATTTTCAAAAATCTCGTTTATATGTCAAAAGGGCAAAATGGGCATTTATAAGCATATTAACGGAGATTTGCATAAAATTCAGAATACTAAGGACCATGTAATATAACTCCAGAGGGTTATACTACAACATAAAGTGGTCATAATGGAAGCTTAAAACACGGAAGAATTAAGCTCAATCGGGTCAGAACTGAAAGTCAAAGCAAAAGTCAAGCTTTTGCGACTTTCGGTTGTGAACCGACCCTAAACTGATAATTGTCGGGTTGAACATGCTTAAACATGTTCTGATAATAATTACCAAGCTATTAGAGTGATAAAATACAACTTATAACTTCTGCAATGTTAGTTATAATTATTATTTCAAATTCTGGTCAGTTTGACTTTTTAACTTAATAGTTTGACCAGACAATTAACTAAGCAAACGAAATAATTAGGAGGTGCCCTTTTAAGGGTTAATCACCTACCTAATTATGGTCACATAACCACATTCATTTCGAACAGTGGTGGGACCATTTGAGTTTAAACTGAAAGTCAAAGTCAGATTACGATAACTTTGACTTTTCGGTTTATAAACTAGAAACTGAACTAAAGAAGGGGGCTAAGACACTTACCAAGGGTCCTAGCTATCTTTTCTACAAGAATAAGCTTCCCTTTGATTCAGGAACCTTCAGAATTGATCAGAACACAAGCTAGAGAGTTGAGAGTGATTTTTGAGTGAAAGTGCAAGTGAAAATGCTGAACTTAAAGGCCTATTTATAGTGAATTCAGGTTGCCCTAGATGACTACAGGTGTTTAGGGATGAATTCAGATGTCTACAGGTGTCTTGGTGGTATTTTAAAACCATCAACAAGCCATGTTTTTCGATTATAACTTGTTTGGAGCTCAAGGAAGGAAGAAACCTGCACCTCGCCAAACAATTCTATCGAAGTGGAGCCGTCGCGCCGCGCGAGGGCATATGGTGGACATGGTGGCGCAGCGCGACCCCACGTGTTAGCAGCCAACAAGTTTCGAAGTTTACATGTTCAGTCCCTGCACCTTTTTAAGCTTCATATCTTTCATTTTAAGCATAATTGGCCCTTGTAGTTAGTTTGAAGATGATCTAGGGAATATATCCAAACACCGTTAGGCCCGGTTTCGTTAAACAATCTCCGAAAACATAAGTTTCGCTGCGTTGACGCTTTAAACCCTAATTCATGGAAATTCACGTAAACAACACGTAACGATCTCGAAACCTCGTGAAATTTATATCACTTATTCTTTAGAGTATATTTGAATATTCCGAAGCCCCGGGTTTGTTAAAAGGTCACTTAGAGGTAAGAATTAACATGTTGACACATTTAACCCCTGTAATTCAGAATCTTTCGATTATTTTCATAAACGGCTTCTTATATCCAATTAATCACTCGTTTAAGAATATATTCTTCGTGTGTGGTCATTCAGAGGCACAAGTTTGGCATGTTGACACTTTTAGTCCCTTCACATACATATTTTTATCATTTGGCAACTTTAGTACTTCAAACTCAATCTTTTACATGATTAGGGTTTAGGACACGTGTCTTCATATAATAGGACACGTTTTTACGTGGTGTTGCAAGGGTCTTTCGCCCTGTTATGTGCCTGGATGCTCCGCTATCCATAATCCATTTTGAAATTGATCTTGGGAGCTCCTGCACATTTCAAATGTGATTCAGTTAGATGAAGCAACCCAAGCCTCCTTTGATTCGGGTAGCTTGACGTTAAGATGTGTTTTCACGGTGTAAAGTGGTGGGGAGTTTTTTGTCACTCATTTCTAAATCCTTCTCGTTTCCAACCTCAACCTTTTTGTATAGGAAAAATTCATCTTTTTGTAGTTGACCAGATGGTTGAACCTTTTTTAGAACATACTTCTTGCCCGGTGGGGTCAAAGAAGTTTGTTTCTCAAGCTTCTGATACAAATCCAAAGGTACAGACATCTTAACCGGTTTGGTTGAAGACGTTTGTTTTGTAGCACTATCAGTAACTGATGTGTGCAAAATGTAACTTATAAATTACATCAATTGTGGCATAAAACTAACCCTTTTTTAGTACTAATGTTGGAAAAAGTGTGTTTTTGTCTTCCTTTTGTATTTTCAGGATTAAATGAGCTCAAATGAACAAAAGAAGCAAAAAGACAGCTAAATCTAAAATAAATACAAGAAAAGGAACAAACGTGGCATGCCCGACCCCCCAATAGCATCTTCCCGAGCAAAAACAAGAGAACAGAAGGCTGAACACGCCCCGTGCTCAGTGAGCACGGGGGCGTGCCCAAGTGTCAGCAGAAAAGACAAAGCTGTAGAAGCTTCTATCAGCCACCATGGGGTCGTGCTCAGCGGACACGGGGCAGTGGTCAACTCTAAGATTCGCAGAATCTAGGGAAATCTTGATAGTACAGATACGCTTCTGCACACGGGGGCGTGCCCAGGGGACACGGGGGCGTGATCAACTAATGCAGACAAACTGCAATTAATGAAGAAAGAGAAGGAAGGTGGACACGGGGCCGTGCCCAATGGACACGGGGCCGTGCCCAATGGCCACGGGGCCGTGCCCGAGTCTTTGTTCAGCCTATAAATAGGGGTGCTTGGCTCATTTGCAAACCATCCCTTGGCACACCACCCCTCTCACACATCACCCACCACCCACCACCATCACAACACCATCATCCACCACCATCATCCATTGTCCATCATAGAGTGTGTGAGTCGTCTCGGGATCCAAGATTGATCGTAAGAGTTCTTGACAATCAAAGGCCATGTTTTCCTAAGTCCCTTACATCACTTGGTGAAGACAAGTGTCTAGTGTAATACTTTATATTTTTAATCTTTTCGCACTTTTTACTTGGTTATGTATTAATGACTTTAATAACTAGTTTCTTATGTTGAAGGTGATTCTTCCTTATCGTTTGTCTGTGGTGTCTTGGCATTATTTTACTGTCTATATAAAATAAAAGATTTTCACCATTCATATCTCCACGGTCTATATGGAGATATGTTGGCTACCTGGTCGGGGGTTAAGGGAACGGTTTGGTAAGAGTCTTGCCTTGTTCAGTGTATAGATCCTGCAAGGACCTAGGTCAAATTTAGTAGGATCTCCTTCAATACCCACCGGTATTGGATGGCGGGGGTCCAAACTCTTTGATCCCCTCATTTGTAAGCTACTATTAATACTTTAACCCGGCTACTTATGACTGTATCCATGCTGACTCAGACTACTTAGCCGAGGGTAACGTCACCTTCAAAAGAGGGGCCTACCATAATATGCATTAATAACTTAATTAATTATCTTTCAATAATCCGACCCTTTAGGATTGTATCCTTGCTGACTCAAACTACTGGGTTGAGGGTAACGTCACCTTCAAAAGAGGGGCCTACTACAATAACTAAGATAATCTCTTAAAAAGTGCAAAAGTGCGGAAATAATCAAAGGTTACACTAAATACGAGTCGGAGCCAAGTGATTCATCTTGTCTATCTGTTTTTACTTTTAATTTATTTTTCAACATTTTAGTTAGTTTTTATTTTTCTAGATAAAAACATTTTTCTAACTTTTTGATTTAATTAGACGTTGAGGATAAACCGGTATTAAAAGCTCTTGTGTCCTTGGACGACCTCGGTATCTTGCCAACACTATACTACGCTCACGATGGGTGCACTTGCCCATATGTGTGTTTGGTGTTAATATATCACACCACACACGCATCAAGTTTTTGGCGCCGTTGCCGGGGACACAAGGATTTTAAGAAAGTTAGGAATCAGCGGCCTAATCATTTTTTCTAATTTTTCTGTATTTTTTAGGATTTTCTTAGTTTTTCAGCTTCTGCAGAACTCAGCACGGGCCATGCCCGCTGAACACGCCCCGTGCCCAATCATTGGAACTCGCAATCCTGTTTTAAGTCAGACAGTAAGCTGAACACGGGGTCGTGCCCACTCAACACGCCCCGTGCCCAAGATTCAGTTACTGAAAACAGAACCGTAAGATCCCGACAGTTGGTAATTTCTGACACAAACATGAGTGATACTGATATTTTTTTGTGACAACCCTCATGATTACATGTATCCGTACGATTTATTAATGTTAATTAAAGTGCTTGATGACTCTGCTGAATTACTTAACTGCTTTCTGATTACTGTGTCATACTTACATGTGCTTTTTAACATACCAGTCTTGTGCAGAAAATTGACTAAATGGTCATGTATGCTTTCCTAAGTGTTGGGAATTAAACGTGTTACAAAAAGATACATAAAAGACACTATACGGAATAACTTAGCACTTTAACGAACCGGTATCTAACCGAACAACCGGACATTACCCGGAACACTAAAATATTGCAAAAAGTATTGTTTTTATTTTTCTGAGCTAGTTATGGTTCCCGAACACTTAAACACCCTACATAATGCATGTAACACACTAAACATTAGAAATTACACTTAACCCCTAACTAATTACCTTTACCACAACAATTTTCATTTAACCTCCCCCCCTTGTGTCATAACCGGCCCAAGTGCCCCCCCCCCCACAACATAAGATCTCCTAAATCTTCTAAACCTTCCATATAATCTTCTCCTTGGATTCCACAAGATTAGATTAGATTGTGTAGTGTACTTTGGAAGCACATGATCCATTGGATAATAAGGTTTTGTGTTATAATAGACCATCATCACCTTCACAAACACCCCACACCACACTCACTCCCTTCCTTCCCCTTGATCTCGTCCGAAAGTAATCCCCCACACACCATCCATTTTCGTTTCAAGTCTTGCATTCCAAGTGCTCTCAAAGGTGTATCAAGGTGAATAACGAAGTGTGGAACTCTTGGAACTTGAAGGACCTCAACCACAAGCTTTTATCCACTTGATTTTCGATCTCGTTCTTCCCTAGCTTTATGCTAGTTGTAAGATTTCTTTAAACTCTTGTTTACTTCATGTTTTTAGTGATAATAGATATATTATGATGAAACATATGAACACTAAAAGACTTGAATCATGAAACATAAGATTAAAGAAGATGAAACATGATGAAACAAGATGAAATAATGTTAGTATGAAGTTGTTTTGATTATGTTGTTGATTACTTGATGATTGCTTTTTAATATTGATGTTGATCATAACATAGAACTTGCTAGATTATGATTAAAAACATGGTTTAGCAAGTTAGGAGATGATTATGTGCTTACATGAAATAATCATCTTCTAGTCTACACATGAACTTGAAAGAAAGATGATCTTCTTGCAAAATAATAAACCTAGTGAACTAGTAAACTTGTAAACCCAAGAATTGTGAATGATTTTCCTAAATAAACCAAGTTTAAAAGACGGTTTTGAAAGATCATGATCCTTACACTATTTTTGGAAATAAAGTAAGTATATGGATACTAGTGACACATGAAAATGTTGTAAATACATATTTTTGTAAAACATGTTCACAAGTTGTGAACATCTAAAAATCCCGAGAATGAGATTTTAACAGAAGTAAACAAACTTTGGAGGGTAGCTAAACCCACTAAACGCCTTACCAAGTTACTACGCGTTTTTATGAAACATCAAGTTCATGTTGGTTTGTAAATGGAATAGTTTGCTGTTGGTAAATTTTAGTTGATTGTTGAACGAATTTTGGAAAAGAAAATGATATGCTTATTAGCATGGACGCCTCCATTTACAAAGGAAACTCTCTCGAAATTTTCTAAAAATTCCAACACATAGAAAATATTTTCTAACAAGTGTTACAAGTGTATTTTTAACTATGATCTTTCCACAAAAGTCAGGGCGTGACATTAGAAGTGTGTGTGGTATGTGATAGAAGTAATGAGTAGATAAACCGTACGTAGGATACGTGTTCTGCATGCACGAGAAACTGATTGTTATCTGTACCTTATTAGGACGTGCTTGATTTCCTGATTATTAGAGTAACTAATCTAACCGAGCAAACCAAGGTGCGTTAACACTTTCTATAAGGCATGGGATTCCCGGTGGTTTGGGAATGGGTTAATAAACTAAAACGGAACCTACATATTCTCCTTGGGTAGGATATGTACCTCCATCCTCCATAGGTAGGATGCCAATATTAATCTTGCGTTTTCTCCTTGGGTAGAATACGTACGTTCGTCCTCCTTGGGTAGGATAACAACCTTAAACTACTAGCCAAAACTCTATCACCTAAGTCCCTCATTTTTATATCGACTTAATCGCCGAGGCCGATGGCGAGCGGGTCATTAGTTAATAGCGCTATTAGGTTTGACAAACCTCACGCCGTGCCGGTAGGACGGGCGTGTACTAATGGATCATGGCAAACAGTCAATGATGATAGACGTTGACTTAGGGCACAACTTACTTTCGTCAGTAGTCGATATGGTAACGGTCTAGTGGTTCACATGGGGAAGCCCCCACTAATTACGGGTTATGGTTTGGGAAAGAAGGAATTGGTTAATCATATTTTCAACTATGGGGTAACCCCCACGGCAAGTAAGCAAGCTAAAGAAAAACCATGTTTTTGAAACAACTTAAAATGAACACCCAACTATGAACTCGCTCAACTTTGTTGTTGAATCGTTGTTACATGCCTTGCAGGTCATTAGGTATCTATGGAGCTTGCACGGGGAGGCGTGGTCGTTGTGGGACATGGACTGTCGAGTCCCATGTTAAACATTTAAACTTATGAACTTATTACTTATGTTTTGGTCTTACCTTTAATGCTTCCGCGGTTTAATTTGAACTTGGTTAACTAGCTTTTGATCACCAATTATATTGTGGGGTTGGATTTTATCTATCTTAAATACATTGTTCGATATGATTGGTGGCTTGATCCTGGTCATTTCACGCCTCTATGCGGTGATATTCCGCTTGTGGATTTTGGGGGTGTGACATATTGGTATCAGAGCCATTGGTTATTGTGAACTTGGTTTTAAAAAAGGAAAAGCTTTTTGACAAAACCAGACTCTAACCTGTACAGTGCTCAACGATCCACAACGACGCTTCGCTCCACGTGCAAGACTCGACACATTAGGTGGTATGATTTATGTTTATATTGTCTGTTTGATAGTTCACATAGTGCATTAGTTAACGTGATAACTGCTATTTGAACCGTGTGTGCTTACTCTCTACTGTCGTCCCACACTTACGCACTTTCGCGATACTTTCCTCACTCATATTTACTTCGTTGTGAAGACCATGAACGGACGCGGAGGACGTGGTGGTATCAACCTAACTCAAGCCCAGTTGACGGCTTTGATCAATGGACGAGTTGCTGAGGCACTCGCAGGAGCTCTAGCAGGAGGTATAACCTGCTATTTTGACCTATCCTAGGATGTTTAGATCCTACTCTCATAAACCAACCCTTGTGATAAACTTTGTCCTTCCTTACTCTCACAACAGGTCAACCTGCACAGCCGCCTGTGTGCAAGTTCAAAACATTCATGGATTGCCGACCTAGTACCTTCAGCGGCACAGAAGGAGCTGTAGGTCTTCTTCACTGGTTCGAGAAGATTGAGTCTGTTTTTGAGATGTGTGAATGCCCTGAAGAACGTAGGGTGAAATTTGCTACTAGAACACTCGAAGGTGCTGCGTTAACCTGGTGGAAAGCACATGTTCAACTGCTAGGGCTGGCGGTTGCTAATGCCACCCCATGGAACGACTTCAAAGATTTGATTAAAGAAGAGTACTGTAGTCATGACGATATCCACAAGCTAGAGGTGGAATTTTTCAATTTAAAGATGACGGGGTCTGAAATCGAGGCATACATGAAGAGATCGAACGAATTAGCTATCTTGTGTCCCACTATGGTGGATCCTCCTATCAAGCGTATCGAGCTGTACCTTAAGGGTTTAGTGCCAGAAATTCAGAGCCACGTGACCTCAGCTAATCTTGGCACCATTCAGCAAATCATCCGGTTGGCTCATCGTCTCACTGATCAGGCAGTTGAGCAGAACAAGCTGCCCAAGCGTATTAGCGCTACTACTACTTCTGATGCTCCCAGTGATAACAAGCGCAAGTGGGATGGAAATTCGGGCAAGGGTTCTACTTCAGTCCAGTCTCAGTCCCAGCAGCGAAAGACAGATGAGTACAGGAGCCCCAGTCAGTAGTCTTCTGGGAATCAAGGTCAGGTGGATACAAGGGAAATCACCCTAAGTGCAATCGATGTAATTTGCACCATAGCGGGCCGTGCAACAAGGGTCAATGTCAGAGATGTAACAAGCTGGGTCATGAAGCCAAGGATTGCAGGAGCTCACGTCCTACGAATCAGAATCATCAACAGCAGCCACAAGCTCTACAGAATCAGCAGCAGCAACAACAGGGTAACAAGGGATGCTATCAGTGTGGTGCTGAAGGTCATTTCAAGAGAAACTGTCCCCAGTTGAACCAGAAACAGAACAACAACAACAATTAGGGGAACGGAAACAATAATGGGGGAAACAATGATGGCAACGGTGCCAGGGGACGTGCGTTCGTGATTGGGCAGGGTGATGCAAGGAACGATCCCAACGTTGTGATGGGTAAGTTTCTTCTGGATGATTTCTTTGTTACTGTTTTATTCGATTCGGGTGCCGATGCTAGTTATGTGTCCTTAAAAGTTAGTCAAATGCTTAAGCACACTCCGACACTTTTGACCACCAAACACATGGTAGAACTAGCAAACGGTAAAAGTCTTGAAACCACACACATAGTTAAGGGTTGTAACCTCGTCTTAGCTGGTCAAACCTTCTCTATCGATCTTATTCCTATCGTACTTGGTAGTTTCGACATCGTTATTGGGATGGATTGGTTATCTCATCAGCAAGCGGAAATTCTTTGCAACGAGAAGATTGTCCGCATCCCTCGTTTAGGAGAAGAACCCCTCGTGATTCGTGGCGACAAGAGTGGTGCTGTTCTGGGCATCATCTCTTTCCTTAAGGCCCAGAAGTGTTTGCGAAAGGGCCACACTGCTATCCTAGCCCTCGTTTCTGATACATCCTCGGAAGAAAGGAAGATAGAAGACATACCTATTGCACGTGATTTTCCTGAGGTATTTCCTGAGGAATTACATGGTCTTCCGCCTCACCGTCAAGTTGAATTTCAAATCGAGCTAGCTCCTGGAGCAGCGCCCATAGTTCGAGCACCTTATCGTCTAGCTCCATCAGAACTTGAAGAACTGTCCACGTAACTACAAGAACTCTTGGAAAAGGGTTTCATACGTCCTAGCTCTTCGCCTTGGGGAGCTCCAGTGTTATTCGTAAAGAAGAAAGACGGTACCTTCAGGATGTGTATTGACTACCGCGAACTCAACAAGGTGACTGTGAAGAATCGTTATCCTCTCCCACGCATTGATGACTTATTCGACCAGTTGCAAGGGTCGAGTTTCTACTAAAAGATTGACCTGAGGTCAGGCTACCATCAACTGAGAGTCCGAGGCGAGGATATCTCTAAAACAACATTCAGGACTCGGTATGGGCATTACGAGTTTCTGGTTATGCCGTTTGGATTAACGAATGCACCTGCGGTCTTCATGGATCTCATGAACAGAGTGTGCAAGCCTTACCTGGATAAGTTTGTCATTGTATTCATCGAAGACATCCTGATCTATTCTAAGAGTCAGGAGGAACACGAACGACACCTGAGACTTATTTTGGAACTCCTTCGAATAGAGCAGTTGTATGCCAAATTTTCGAAATGTGACTTCTGGCTTCGCGAAGTCCACTTTCTAGGCCACGTGGTAAACAAGGATGGAATTCATGTGGATCCATCCAAGGTTGACTCGATCAAGAACTGGCCTGCACCCCGTACACCAACAGAAATCCGCCAATTCTTGGGTTTGGCGGGCTACTACAGAAGGTTCATCAAGGATTTCTCCAAGATTGCGCAACCTCTCACTTCACTGACTCAGAAGGGTGTCACCTATCGTTGGGGTGATGTACAGGAGTCCGCATTTCAGCACTTAAAAGATAGACTTTGTAGCGCGCCTATCCTCTCATTGCCTGAAGGCACATATGATTTTGTGGTTTATTGCGACGCTTCCATCCAAGGACTTGGTTACGTGTTGATGCAACGTGACAAGGTCATTGCCTACGCATCGCGCCAACTTAAGGTTCCCGAAAGGAACTAGACTACGCACGATTTGGAATTGGGAGTAGTTGTTTTCGCACTTAAGATATGGAGACATTACCTGTACGGTACCAAGTGCACCATTTACACCGATCACAGGAGTCTCGAGCATATCTTTAAGCAAAAGGAGTTAAACATGCGACAACGTCGATGGGCCGAGCTCTTGAATGATTACGAATGCGCGATCAAGTACCATTCGGGCAAAGCCAATGTTGTGGCTGACGCCCTCGGTCGAAAGGATACTACACCTAAACGTGTGCGAGCGTTACAACTTACCATCCAATCTAGTCTTCCTGCCCAGATACGAGATGCTCAGGTCGAAGCATTGAAAGCAGAAAACATCAGGGCTGAGTCCTTACGAGGATCGAGGAAGCGGTTAGAACAAAAGGAAGACGGTGTTTACTACGTAACATGGCACATCTAGTTTCCACTTTATGGAAACTTACGCGAGCTTGTGATGGATGAAGCATATAAGTCTCGTTATTTAGTACATCCTGGTTCAGATAAGATGTACCACGACCTAAAGACTACATACTGGTGGCCTAGCATGAAAGCCAACATAGCAACCTACGTCAGTAAATGCTTGACTTGTGCTAGGGTCAAGGTCGAATACCAGAAACCATCAGGCCTACTTCAACAACCAGAGATACCTAAATGGAAATGGGAGCAAATTTCCATGGATTTCGTTACTGGCCTGCCTAGATCTCAACGCGGAAATGATACTATATGGGTGATTGTGGATCGATTGACCAAGTCTGCACATTTTCTGGCTATCAAGGAAACGGATAAGTTTTCTACTCTAGCAGACGTCTACCTAAAGGAAGTAATATCAAGGCACGGAGTGCCAACCTCCATCATTTCTGATCGTGACTCACGTTTTACATCTGAGTTGTGGCAAGCTATGCACAAGTCCTTTGGTTCTCGATTAGACATGAGCACGGCATATCATCCACAGACGGATGGGCAATCTGAACGCACCATCCAAACCCTTGAAGACATGCTTAGGGCATGTGTAATCGACTTTGGTAATGGCTGGGAAAAACACCTTCCATTAGTGGAGTTTTCGTATAACAACAGTTACCACACCAGTATCCAGGCCGCTCCGTTCGAGGCATTGTACGGACGGAAGTGCCGATCACCTCTTTGTTGGGCAGAGGTTGGCGACAGTCAAATCACTGGCCCAGAACTTGTAGTAGATACAACCGAGAAGATTGCTCAGATACGACAACGAATGGCGGTAGCTCGTGACCATCAGAAAAGCTATGCCGATAAGCGAAGGAAACCACTCGAGTTCCAGGTTGGGGATCGAGTGCTACTTAAAGTCTCACCTTGGAAAGGTGTAGTTCATTTTGGCAAACGAGGCAAACTCAACCCGCGATATGTTGGACCCTTCGAAATCATTGAGAAAATTGGCATGGTGGCCTACAAACTGAATCTACCGGCAGAACTCAGCAGAGTTCACAATGTTTTCCATGTGTCGAATCTGAAGAAGTGTCTGTCAGATGAGACCCTCATAGTTCCTCTCAAGGAGCTCACTATCGACGACCAGCTGCGATTCGTCGAGGAACCAGTAGAGATTACTGATGGAGATGTTAAGGTTCTCAAGCCTACCAGAATACCTCTTGTCCGAGTTCGTTGGAACTCCTGTTGTGGCCCAGAGTATACCTGGGAACGAGAAGACCAAATGAAACTCAAGTATCCCCAGTTGTTTAGGAAAAGTGCAACCACTACTGAGGCTGAAGCTACTGCAGAATTTCGGGACGAAATTCCAAACCAACGGGGGGATGATGTGACACCCCAGGAAAAACCAGGAAACCGCGCAACTTAACTAGCTTCCTCAGTAACCATGTGCTAAATTTCGGGACGAAATTTTCTTAACAGGGGAGAATGTGACAACCCTCATGATTAAATGTATCCGTACGATTTATTAATGTTAATTAAAGTGCTTGATGACTGTGCTAAATTACTTAACTGCTTTCTGATTACTGTGTCATACTTACATGTGCTTTTTAACATACTAGTCTTGTGCAGAAAATTGACTAAATGGTCCTGTATGCTTTCCTAATTGTTGGGAATTAAACGTGTTACAAAAAGATACATAAAAGACATTATACAGAATAACTTA
Source organism: Helianthus tuberosus (assembly GCA_030545235.1). Classification (NCBI taxonomy): domain Eukaryota; kingdom Viridiplantae; phylum Streptophyta; class Magnoliopsida; order Asterales; family Asteraceae; genus Helianthus; species Helianthus tuberosus. The sequence goes on from CM060437.1 coordinate 93,066,680, forward strand.
GCACTTTAACGAACCGGTATCTAACGAAACAACCGGACATTACCCGGAATACTAAAATATTGCAAAAAGTATTGTTTTTATTTTTCTGAGCTAGTTATGGTTCCCGAACACTTAAACACCCTACATAATGCATGTAACACACTAAACATTAGAAATTACACTTAACCCCTAACTAATTACCTTTACCACAACAATTTTCATTTAACCCCCCCCCCCCTTGTGTCATAACCGGCCCAAGTGGCCCCCCACAACATAAGATCTCCTAAATCTTCCATATAATCTTCTCCATGGATTCCACAAGATTAGATTAGATTGTGTAGTGTACTTTGGAAGCACATGACCCATTGGATAATAAGGTTTTGTGTTATAATAGACCATCATCACCTTCACAAACACCCCACACCACACTCACTCCCTTCCTTCCCCTTGATCTCGGCCGAAAGTAATCCCCCACACACCATCCATTTTCGTTTCAAGTCTTGCATTCCAAGTGCTCTCAAAGGTGTATCAAGGTGAATAACGAAGTGTGGAACTCTTGGAACTTGAAGGACCTCAACCACAAGCTTTTATATACTTGATTTTCGATTTTGTTCTTCCCTAGCTTTATGCTAGTTGTAAGATTTCTTGAAACTCTTGTTTACTTCATGATTTTAGTGATAATAGATATATTATGATGAAACATATGAACACTAAAAGACTTGAATCATGAAACATAAGATTAAAGAAGATGAAACATGATGAACCAAGATGAAATAATGTTAGTATGAAGTTGTTTTGATTATGTTGTTGATTACTTGATGATTGCTTTTTAATATTGATGTTGATCAGAACATAGAACTTGCTAGATTATGATTAAAAACATGGTTTAGCAAGTTAGGAGATGATTATGTGCTTACATGAAATAATCATCTTCTAGTCTACACATGAACTTGAAAGAAAGATGATCTTCTTGCAAAATAATAAACCTAGTGAACTAGTAAACTTGTAAACCCAAGAATTGTGATTGATTTTCCTAAATAAACCAAGTTTAAAAGACGGTTTTGAAAGATCATGATCCTTACACTATTTTTGGAAATAAAGTAAGTATATGGATACTAGTGACACATGAAAATGTTGTAAATACATATTTTTGTAAAACATGTTCACAAGTTGTGAACATCTAAAAATCCCGAGAATGAGATTTTAACAAAAGTAAACAAACTTTGGAGGGTAGCTAAACCCACTAAACGCCTTACCAAGTTACTACGCGTTTTTATGAAACATCAAGTTCATGTTGGTTTGTAAATGGAATAGTTTGCTGTTGGTAAATTTTAGTTGATTGTTGAACGAATTTTGGAAAAGAAAATGATATGCTTATTAGCATGGACGCCTCCATTTACAAAGGAAACTCTCTCGAAATTTTCTAAAAATTCCAACACATAGAAAATATTTTCTAACAAGTGTTACAAGTGTATTTTTAACTATGATCTTTCCACAAAAGTCAGGGCGTGACATTAGAAGTGTGTGTGGTATGTGATAGAAGTAATGAGTAGATAAACCGTACGTAGGATACGTGTTCTGCATGCACGAGAAACTGATTGTTATCTGTACCTTATTAGGACGTGCTTGATTTCCTGATTATTAGAGTAACTAATCTAACCGAGCAAACCAAGGTGCGTTAACACTTTCTATAAGGCATGGGATTCCCGGTGGTTTGGGAATGGGTTAATAAACTAAAACGGAACCTACATATTCTCCTTGGGTAGGATATGTACCTCCATCCTCCATAGGTAGGATGCCAATATTAATCTTGCGTTTTCTCCTTGGGTAGAATACGTACGTTCGTCCTCCTTGGGTAGGATAACAACCTTAAACTACTAGCCAAAACTCTATCACCTAAGTCCCTCATTTTTATATCGACTTAATCGCCGAGGCCGATGGCGAGCGGGTCATTAGTTAATAGCGCTATTAGGTTTGACAAACCTCACGCCGTGCCGGTAGGACGGGCGTGTACTAATGGATCATGGCAAACAGTCAATGATGATAGACGTTGACTTAGGGCACAACTTACTTTCGTCAGTAGTCGATATGGTAACGGTCTAGTGGTTCACATGGGGAAGCCCCCACTAATTACGGGTTATGGTTTGGGAAAGAAGGAATTGGTTAATCATATTTTCAACTATGGGGTAACCCCCACGGCAAGTAAGCAAGCTAAAGAAAAACCATGTTTTTGAAACAACTTAAAATGAACACCCAACTATGAACTCGCTCAACTTTGTTGTTGAATCGTTGTTACATGCCTTGCATGTCGTTAGGTATCTATGGAGCTTGCACGGGGAGGCGTGGTTGTTGTGGGACATGGACTGTCGAGTCCCATGTTAAACATTTAAACTTATGAACTTATTACTTATGTTTTGGTCTTACCTTTAATGCTTCCGCTGTTTAATTTGAACTTGGTTAACTAGCTTTTGATCACCAATTATATTGAGGGGTTGGATTTTATCTATCTTAAATACATTGTTCGATATGATTGGTGGCTTGATCCTGGTCATGTTGTAACATTCCCATTTTTATCATATAAGAATTATAGGTTTGTTTAAATTTATTAACCACTAGTAACTAGTAACTAGTTTATTTTTATTTTATTTTATTTATTTAGACCCAAATAGTTTTAAAAACTATTTTATATATAGTTGGTTGAAATATGATACTAATTAATTTGCCTGTATATGGGTGACCTTTCTAAATAAAATAAAGTATATAAAACTTAAATTATTAAACGGGTAGATTATGAGTAAGTTGAAAATTAGAAATATGAAGTATTTAGACGGACCCATGAACCGTTTAAATAATTAAATTATAAAAATACATTATATTTGAACCTACTCCATTTTTAATGAAATTTGGTTCAAAATGTAGATTAGATTATTCTCGTTCTAATGACATATTCGTTATTTTATAAAACGTTATATTTTAGAAGTTATAAGCGCAAAATAAGTGAATCAGTTAAATTAATTATAATATATATAATAATAAAATAATAATATTTGAATTTGTGAATCTTATGTACGTGTCATCAAGATCATTAAAAAGGAATAAAATAATGATTTAACTATTGAAATGAAGTTTCAATTGGACGTGTGTCCATATAGTAAACGAAATGGTGGGGGATGTGGAGGCTTTCTTCACCTCAAAGGAAATCTTAAAATTGACTATAAATATGCCTTTCATTTGCCCATTTCCTTCTTCAGTTCTAGACATCGCCCATCTTTCTTTCTCTAAAAATTCTCTAGTGTTTATTTATTTTATAATAATAATAAAGCCCTGCCCCGTTTTAAGTGTTTTAACTCCCGATCACCGCTACCCTTTCCGATTGATCCGAGCCACATAACGCATGTCAAGGCTCTGCCTAACTAAGTTCGTTGGGGTTCTGTCTCATGACATAGGGACAAGGTTGAATTAGGGGTACTATACTTAACACGAGTACGAATATATATATATATATATATATATATAGGGGAAGGTTAAAATGAGAACCACCTCGAGTTGTAAGAACCAGTGAGAACCACCCCCGCGGGGGGCCGTTGACCACGAAATTTTTTTTACACCTAGATCCGTATATTTTAACACGGGGGGTAAATTTTGGGTTCAAACGGCGCGCCCGAGGGGGTAGTTTTTTACGCCCAAAGTTTGGGTTTTTTTAATTTTTTTAATTTTTCTTTTTTTTTTACCAAACTTTGGGCGTAAAAAATACCCCCTCGGGCGCGCCGTTCGAACCCAAAATTTACCCCCCGTGTTAAAATATACGGATCTAGGTGTAAAAAAAATTTCGTGGTCAACGGCGCCCCGCGGGGGTGGTTCTCACTGGTTCTTACAACTCGAGGTGGTTCTCATTTTAACCTTTCCCTATATATATATATATATATATATATATATATATATATATATATATATATATATATATATATATATATATATATATTTTAGCTCAGAAGTTATACCCAATATTCTACCAAGAGACTTTCTAGTTAAACCCTAAAGTTAAAAGGCGAGTCCATTCTCTTTTCTCACCATTTTATCCCCTTTTTGTGATATAATTATATTAAAAAATGTCCTAAATTGACCCGTAAGTATGAACCCGGACCCCTGAAATCCTCCCGTGCATGGAAAATCAAGAAATCAAGAATTATGGTCTTCAGGCGGGCCGCGTAAGGATAAGCCTAGGCTTACGCGGGCCGCGACAGCAAGGCAGATCTCCGGATAAGCTTAAGGGACACGTGTTGTCCACGTGTCACAACCACCGATGACTCAGCAACCCTTACCGCCACCTTTATGGCCTCGCGGGCCGCGTAAAGGTTAAGGAAGGGCTCACGCGGGCCGCGTGAGACCCAAATTTCAGCTATAAATAGGACAGGCTACGAGCTTTCAGCTGGTGTCGAAACCATTTCACAAAAACGAAATCTCACTGCTCTAAATCGAAAATTAATATAACGACGCGCTGCTACGATACCGGGTATTAACTCGATCGCTGCTACGATTCAATGTCCGATCGACTGAAACTATCCGATGAATGTTTAAGTGCTGCTCAAACTTGGGTTATACTTTGTCATTCGTCGTGAATTCGATGGATGTTTAAGTATTGCACTTTGTCATTTGTTGTGAAGGTTTTAATCTCATGAGTTGTCGTAAAAGTTGGATTAAAGTTACTAACCTAATTTTTGTGTGCATTGTTATTTTAAAATTAGGATACAAGGCTAATTAGTAGGCTAAACTCTGCCCGTATAAATCTGCAATGTGAGTCATTCTCTTTTTATTAAATATTTTACAATACTCCATTTTCAAAGGTTATAATTACAGGGATTAAGTCGTGGTTATCTTAAATCACTGGCTAGTGGGGTATTGTGCACATTACTAATTTCTCACGGGTTAGGCTAATAAATCCTAACAGTGATAATCGTCACTACTTGGGGAAAGACCCAATAGTGGTATGACCATCGTCACCAGGTGACACGGCGCCAGATAAAAATAAGATAAAAGCCATTGTAATCGCTCTTATGCTGTAATTTATAACTAAGGGTCATTTTATAAAAATGAATGAACTCACCAGTATTTCCTGTTGACCAAATCTTTTTAAAACGCGTTTCAGGTAATTACAGTAGATTGGAGTAAGAGTTAGATACGGCACCAACAAGGCTTACAGAAGTGGCTTATTTTATCAATTAAATTAAATTAAGAAAAGTTGTTTTATGTATTCGAATTTATCCTATATTAAAGCTACCTTTTGAAACATGGTTTTATCCCATATATTTAATTAATAAAAATCCGGTGTTTTCTAAACTCTGATATTTTTCCTAACTCACGGTCCTGATGAAATTTCCGTTGTACTACTTTTCAAAATAACCACCGGTACCACTTGGCTGCTCGCGGCTCCCGATTCCGTCCAGGGTGGGGTCAGGGGTCGTGACAGAAGGTGGTATCAGAGCTAAGCCACTGATTTAAGCCAATGGGTGTTGTGATAATAATACCTAAGCTTAAATAAAAGAGTTAGGAAATTGCTATAAAATGGTAGCACACATGATAGCATTTAGACTTGAACTTAAGAAAAGATGCCTTAGTATCAGCTTCGAGATAAGCTAAATACTTGTGTAAATATAGTGTGATGGGTTTTGATATGCCGTGAGAATGATAACTAGAACATTGCAAGTATAATAAATAAGCAATAACACTTGACCACTGTTATTTCTTATTTATTAGTACTACTTTGTTCTAGAATATGATCTGTCATGTGAAGACTAATTTGCTTAGTCTTTGTTGAAAGTCATAATGCACTTTCCAAATCATGATTTAAGAAAAATACTATTTATGGGAAATATAAATTTCTTCTCCGACAAAACTGGGTATGGTGAAGCAGACTCTCCAGCTTGTCCGGATATAACAGGGTTACCTCTCCGGCTAGAACCGGGTAAGAAGGTATATAATATGTCAAACAAGTGACAAGATTTCCCTAAATAGTATCATGACCTGATATCTGACTTGTTTTTGGAAATATGAATCTGTTAAATACATTGACCTTATAAAGGGTATGTATATTACAGCATGTGAAATTTATGATTATATAGATATGTATATCTATAAGGAAATCCAAAAACCATAAGAATTGACAATTTGGAATAAAGCACAAGCATATGTGTCAATAATAAATCTAGATTTCTTTATCAAGAATCTCTTGCATATATCTTTAATTCCGATAATCAAACATTATTTCGTTTGATCACATGTCTCGTAACTCATGCGACAAAATAAACGACGGGAACCCTTTAAGTTGGTACGCCATCAAAAGTATAAGAATTTCCAATGCGTTACCATAAACTATTAACCCAAGTAAGAAGCATGAAACGTTGTGCTAGTGCACAAGAAAACACATGAAACTTAAATTATACGTCCACAGACGTCGAAGTATATCACACACGACTTTCGAGGCAAGACCTTTGGAAAATATGATTGGGCACGACAACAACAATGCTCATCCCAGCAGTGGGAGAACTACTGATCAAAAAGCGGCACTTTGCCACATGATCCTACAAACGACATGAATCTCGCTGAGGTACGTTGGAACAAGATTTCACAACTATCGGTGCACAGTCTAATCAGAGTCATACTTATTAACACTACAAAAGGAATCACATACCTTTGCAACTCCCCTATTTCATTTTATTCGACATTCCCTGGTAATGTCACTTAACAACGATTATCACACGAAATTCCAGATAAAGTTTTAATATTTCTTCATTGAAATTCTGACTTCTGCATATAATGAGTTGACTTTCATGTTTCTATTTCCTCTAATGGTCATCATACCATGAGGATTATTTCATAGTAGCGAATATTGATCTGTTTCATTTCTTGGTAAATCCACACATTACATATGCACTGTTTGTTGTGCATGTGGTTAGTTTGTTTTATAAAAACCATTGGAAGGATTCATTCCAATTTGTTGTTTTATCAAAAGCTCAATTATCGTTTCGCTATACTTGATCTTTGCATTGTGAACCGCATTATTGCAAAACGGTGACTCTTTGATATCGAGTCAATAAATTTCTTGAAAAACTCAATTTCCTTTGGCATACATGGTTTTTGTTGTGACCATGTCCGAACTTTCTTATTAAAACTCGTTTTGTTTAAACCAAGTTCAATTGTTAGACTTGCTCGCATTACGTATTTAATTCAAAGTCCCATATGATGAATTAGAGCCATCATCTTCGAAATAATCCCAACAAGCACTTCAATTCTCTTGAACTATAACATGCTTGTTTGGTCTTGATTGAATCGTTTCTTTGATCACGATCACCTTGTGGTGACGTTTTCACAAATCTGAAACTTGTGCTAATCTCGTTGCACACATTATATACGGGTTTAATTATTTATTTATTTATATTGAATCCGCTTTGTTGATTTATTCTATAAAATCAATCTTAACACAATCATGTGCTAAGATAATGATACACAAATTCATTTCATATTTCAGTGTATCTCTTAATGATTCTTACATCATCAATTGAGCATTTCATAATCTTTATTGCTTTATCATCTTTGATCGAAAAACATTATTAAATTGTTTCAATTTCAATTGAAAATCCTACTAGATTTGTTTGAAACAAACATTCGGACTTAATTCATTTGATTTAAAAACACGGTGAACTCGTCCAGTCACCACTATTATTATTTCAATCACTACGACACCTTGGGGTGGCGTTTTCTTTAATTTGAAACTTGAGCTAATCTCCTTTTCACACCTGATGTACGGATTATTTATTTAATTTTGTTAGTTCATTATCTTAAACAGTCTTAATACAATTATATAAGAGTACACAAATTCATATCATATCCCGGTGTACCACTAAAGTTTCTTTTTTCATTGATCGAAAATTCTATAATATTCATTTGGTCTTATCATCATCAATTGAAAATCCTATTCAAAATTAATATCCAAATTTTCTTCATTAAAAGCTTTCAATTGATTATACGGTGAATTTGTTCGATCACCATAATTATTGAACTATTCCAATCATTACGACACCTTGCGGTGTCAGTATAAACTTGTAGATTGGGCTAATCATAATCATTCAAAACCACATCTGTCTTTCGTTCGACTCATTATTTAAAATAATCCTAATGCAATTAAGACAATGATACACTAAACTCTATTGTATTTCGGTGTATCCTTGCAATTCAATAAATGTCAACATATTGATTTTTCTCATATCATAATTCAATAATTGACAAATTATTTTCGTGTTTCTATTTTCATTTGAGCTTGTTGATTCTAAGTCTTTCTCAGTTGACAATCAAAGTAAGTTCTCTTTTGACAAATGAATTCTACCATTTCTAAAAGTCGTTTACCGTCAATTTCGACATCTATTGATCATAAATCTCTTTTGAGTTGAACCTAGTCACTTTGAAAATTATATCATTTCATCTCGTTCATTTGACATTGATTTTTTTTCAAATAAATCAGTTGAACCATTGAGTCCTATTTATTGTACAACTCATATTCACAAAATTGGATGTTTTAATTCTGTATCATTTACCTTAATATTGTTTGTATTGACTAAGACGTGACATAACTCTAAAAGAGATATCGTACCCAAATCTCGAGGACGAGATTTAAAACAAGGTGGGGAGGATGTAACATTCCCATTTTTATCATATAAGAATTATAGGTTTGTTTAAATTTATTAACCACTAGTAACTAGTAACTAGTTTATTTTTTTTATTTTTTTTTTATTTAGACCCAAATAGTTTTAAAAACTATTTTATATATAGTTGGTTGAAATATGATACTAATTAATTTGCCTGTATATGAGTGACCTTTCTAAATAAAATAAAGTATATAAAACTTAAATTATTAAACGGGTAGATTACGAGTTAGTTGAAAATTAGAAATATGAAGTATTTAGACGGAACCATGAACCGTTTAAATAATTAAATTATAAAAATACATTATATTTGAACCTACTCCATTTTTAATGAAACTTGGTTCAAAATGTAGATTAGATTATTCTCGTTCTAATGACATATTCGTTATTTTATAAAACGTTATATTTTAGAAGTTATAAGCGCCAAATAAGTGAAGCAGTTAAATTAATTATAATATATATAATAATCAAATAAAAATATTTGAATTTGTTAATCTTATGTACGTGTCATCAAGATCATTAAAAAGGAATAAAATAATGATTTAACTATTGAAAAGAAGTTTCAATTGGACGTGTGTCCATATAGTAAACGAAATGGTGGTGGATGTGGAGGCTTACTTCACCTCAAAGGAAATCTTAAAATTGACTATAAATATGCCTTTCATTTGCCCATTTCCTTCTTCAGTTCTAGACATCGCCCATCTTCCTTTCTCTAAAAATTCTCTAGTGTTTATTTATTTTATAATAATAATAAAGCTCTGCCCCGTTTTAAGTGTTTTAACTCCCGATCACCGCTACCCTTTCCGATTGATCTGAGCCCCATAACGCAAGTCAAGGCTCTTCCTGACTAAGTTCGTTGGGGTTCTGTCTCGTGACATAGGGACAAGGTTGAATTAGGGGTACTATATGTTGGACCGTGTCGTGACCCTAAACGATCAGTCAAGGCAGTTCATCATCACGTATAAAGGTGGAATCAGAATACGTAACGTAACAACAGCTTTCCTATTCAATTCCTTTACGTTTATTGCTTTCTGAGATCGATTTGACAGAGTTCGGTTACAAATGCAATGACCTGATTTCACTCCAATGTCCTTAACTAATGAACACATGTGAGGTATATATACTAGATCTGATTTCGCTTATATGGCATGACCATATGAGCGGAATCACTTGTTAACTGATTTCGCTCATATGACATGACCATATAAGCGAAATCTCATGTGTAAGCATAAGCGAAATCACCTGTTGACCCTAAGAGCGAAATCACTTCTAAACAATGATCATATAAGCGAAATTAACATTATAAACCCTAATCTTGACTTTCTTGACTTAAGACTTGATGTAGATGAAGTCAACAGACATTCTTGTGCATCAACAGACTCCCCCTTGGATGTTGACGTAATCTTCAGCTCCTGAGTCTTCAGTCTTAGTCTTTTCTCTAACTCTCTGTCTTTTCATCATAAGCACTCTATCTTCACAGGCTTCAGAAACACAACCTGTCTCTAATTTCTATCTTCCCTTTGACTGTTGATCCAGACTCCCCCTTTCACAGACTCCCCCTCTCGATATGCTAGAATCTGAGATATCTGGTTCAAGCTTTAACATTTAGCTTCCATTGGGAATAATGAAGTCCAAAACCTGTTACTCAACCAATAAACATTACAATTCTATCTTTCAAACATAACTCACAAACTCAATTAGTTTTAGCAATCCACTCAAGTATTCAAGTCCAAGTTAATGACCCTGATTACTCAATTAATCTACCAAGTCCAATTTAATGACCTTGGTTGATCATTTGACGAATCAAACTGATTTTGAAAACATTTTTCAAACAATTTCTGAAAATAACAAGTATCAAGTTAATGAACTTGTTTTTGACTTTTCAAACAATCAAACTTCAACAAAGTAAGCTCTCCTCATTCTTCAGTCCAGAATCTCCTGCATCTGCTTCAAACATCTGAGAATCCAACAATCAACTCTCCACTTTGGTTTGTCGGAAAATAAAGCAGAAATAAAATCTTTTTGGATTTTAACAAAGTATTCTAAACTAAGAAATGAAATACAGAAAACTTAAATTGCAGAAAGTAAACAAAATAAACTATTTACAAACATATTTTTGACGAGCGTGTCAGGGAATCATATCAGCTATCAGACAAAATACAAGTACCGTTAAGCTACATATCATACTCAGACTTAAACAATTCACCTCGATTGTCGATATACTGATCCATCTTAAATTCCCACACAAATTTCAATTTACTCAGGATACGATTTAGATGAATTATGAACATAGCTCATTCATGTGTCCCACCTCTTGAATATACTCCCGTATCCAGAATCCCAATAATCAGTCTTACAGGTGAGTATACTACAATGATATCTGTATATAAATTAGGTATGCGAGGGCCGAGGGATCTCAGGTCGATACTTCCGTATACGCAGAGAGATATCAGCTTCAACTTTAAGGTATGTCCCCTTTAGAGGATCTTTTTGCTTACAACAGCAGCGACTATCAATTTTATTGTTTCATCGGCATGCTGAGGGTTTAATGCTATGTTTCAAGCATTTGCAGAAAGCATTATCCAAGGACTAGGTCAGAACCACCGTTCAGCAGAAGTCCCGGAATAATACCCCAGACATCATTGAGTATAAAGACCTAGTATATCAGATTAAGAGACCTTTCAAACGAGATTTCAGGGGTTACCTATATATCCAAGTAGTGTTCCCCACGAATTTCACAAGTTTGAAATTTTAGGTTTATATCCCGAATAAATTTGAAATTTTAGGTTTATATCCCGAATAAATCTACTAAATGTGCGAAAACCTATCGACACATCATCAGTGAGACTGTTTAACTCATTTATACTTTACAAATCTTTAGCATACTGTAATCGTCTAGCTGATGTACTATCATTTTCCCTTTTTACACAAGCTCTTTTTCAGATTTTATCATGTTTTTGTATTTTTGCATTTTTTACTGTTTTTGTATTTTCTGAAAACATAACTATGTACAAACATCTACTCCCCCTAAATACCAAAACAAGTAAAAATTCGACAAACCATTGCAGATTGTTTTTCGTCTTCATCCGCAACAGTACTCTCATCAACGCCAATTATGCCATCCGACACTGAAAGAAGCTTCATACCATTCAGTTTTAACAAATATTTAAACCGATTTTTATCAAAAGCTTTGGTATGTAAATCAGCTTTCTGTTCGTCAGTGTGGATTTTCTCAATTCGTATCAACTTTTTCTCGAAGCAACCGCGAATAAAGTGATGACGAATTTCTATGTGTTTAGTTTTAGCGTGATGTACTGGATTCTTTGTTATATTTATTGCGGCCTCATTATCAACAAAAAGAGGTGTGTTAAGAAACTGCAAACCGTAGTCGCGCATCTGTTGCTGTATCCACAAGATCTGAGAGTAGCAACTGCTAGCAGAAACATACTCCGCTTCACAAGTAGATAACGCCACAGACGTTTGTTTCTTACACTGCCAGGTAACCAATCTAGGACCAAAGAACTGACATCCTGCAGTTGTTGATTTTGAATTGACTTTGCAGCATCCGAAATCCGAATCGGAATACCCTTCGAGCGTAAAGTCGCCTTTTCTAGGATACCACAACCCCAATGAAGGAGTTCCTTTCAGGTAGCGCAATATCCTCTTCACAATGATCAAATGCGATGCTCTCGGGTTAGACTGAAATCTTGCTGCGAGGCACGTTGGGTACATGATATCAGGACGTGAAGCAGTTAAGTACATCAAAGAACCTATCATGGAACGGTAAAACGTTTCATCGGCCCTGTCTCCGGTGAGATCTGGGTGAATCCCATGATTTGTTGCAAGTGGGGTAGCAGCTTGAGTAGAACTTGACATCCCAAATTTCTCTAGAATATCATGAACATACTTTGACTGATGAATGAAAATTCCCTCAGGCAGTTGTTCAACTTGTAAACCCAGAAAGAATTTCATCTCCCCCATTGATGACATTTCAAACTTTTGCTTCATCACTGATTCAAAATCTTTGCATAGATTTTCATTTGTCGACCCAAAGATTATATCGTCCACATAAATCTGAACTATCAGAAGATGACCATCGACCTCCTTAGTGAAGAGAGTGGCATCCACTTTTCCACGAATAAACTTGTTGGCTAGTAGGTGTTGAGACAAAGTCTCGTACCAGGCTCTCGGGGCCTGGTGTAAACCATACAGCGCTTTGTCCAATAAGTAGACCTTGTTTTTGTGGATTGGATCGGTGAAGCCCGGTGGCTGACCGACATAAACCTCCTCTTTAACTTTCCCATAAAGAAATGCCGATTTAACATCCAACTGATAAACTTTAAAGTTCTTCCAAGACGTAAATGCTAGGAAAATTTTGATTGCCTCTAGTCGTGCTACAGGAGCATAGACTTCAGTAAAATCAATCCCCTCCTGTTGACTAAAGCCCTGAACAACGAGTCGAGCTTTGTTCCTTACAACAACTCCTCTATCGTCCCTCTTGCACTTGAACACCCACTTGGTGTTAATCTTTCTATGACCATCCGGTAAATCAACTAACTTCCACACTCCCAATTTCTCGAATTGACTAAGTTCCTCCTGCATTGCATTGACCCAAGAGTCTTCAGTAAGCGCCTCTTTGTAAGTTTTTGGTTCAACCTGTGAGATAAAACAACTCAATGAGAATTCAGTTTGCAAAGGAGCAACTTTTGTATAAAAACATGTAAGCCCTTTATCAATCTGATTTCGAGTGCGAACGCCTGTCTGCAATTCTCCTATGATCAACTCCTCTGGATGATATGAAAAAGTTCGCGGCATCACTTCGCTTGGAACATCTACATTTCCCTCCAGTTAGTAACATTCTGTTCTGCATCTTGTTCACCAACTTGGTTTGTTTGACTTGAAATCTGAATTTGCTCCCCCTCAGAATCTGAATCTGAATCACCATGATCAAATACTGGCATGTTTTCAGCTTCTAGATTATCATTCTGAGCCGACTGATTATCCTGAGCAACTTCATTCTGTTGGACATCATCATGTTCACCAGCATTACTTGGACCTGCTTCATCGTCATTGGAAGTTTCCCGTGGTCTCCTCGAATACTCAGCTGGAAACCTTAACTGCGACTCATATTCACGCAAAATATCCAACTCATCAAAGAAATCTTCATCTTCCTCTGATTCTTCTCTCATGTCAAACGAATCCCAAAGTTTGTCATAATGATAACGCCATGAATCACCAGGATTCTGAGGCGGCATAGTATAACCTTGACATTCCACATTTGCAGCTTCAATAATCCGCTTCTCACTTGGAACGAAGACACGTCGCATTGGATTTGCATAACCAACAAATATTCCCTCAATGCACTTCGGACCAAACTTTCCAAAAGGTTCTATAACAGTACAGGGTGACCCGAACGGTTCTAGATACTTCAAATTCGGTTTGCGATTATTGATTAGCTCAAAACATGTTTTGTTGAACTTTTTGACAGTGAGAACCCTGTTGAGCGTATAGCATGCGGCGGAAACAGCTTCAGCCCAAAAATTTATCGGTAACTTTGAATCTGTGAGCATAGTTCTAGCCGTCTCGATTAGTGTCCGGTTTTTGCGTTCTGCGACTCCATTCTGCTGCGGAGTATACGGAGCACTAAACTCATGCAATATACCTCTTTCATCACAAAATTCTTCCATCTTACTGTTCTTGAATTCAGTACCATTATCACTTCGAATTCTCTTGATACGCCTTTGGTACAAATTCTCAATTTTCCTGAACAGCCCCATCAAACTGTCAAATGTTTCATCTTTCGTCTTCAAGAAAGAAACCCACGAAAATCTGGAATAATCATCAGTAACGACCAAACAATAGTAATCTCCTGTAATACTTTTGACATTCACAGGACCAAACAAATCCATGTGAAGTCTTTCCAGCGGTCTCGAAACTGAATTGACTTGCTTTGTAGGGTGTGACTTTTTCTTCTGCTTGCCTTTGATACAACTAATGCACTCCCCTTCCAGATGAAAACCTTTGATATTAACTCCCAATACCAATTCATTGTGTACCAAGTGATTCATCTTCCTTAGGTGAATATGCCCCATCTTGCGGTGCCACAATCTTGATTCTTTCTCAGTTGCTCTAGACACAAAACAATGTGCTTGACCAGTAGTTGTAGTTGCTACACTCATATCTAACACATATAAATCATTCACTCTAGGTGCCCTCATGATAATCCATTCTTCAGGGATAACAAAACCTGGTTTCAAAATCAAACATTCTTTATCAGTGAAGTAAGTAGTATACATAATGTCACAAATCTGCGAGATACTAAGCAGATTGTTCTCCAGCTCAGTGATGTAGTTAACTCTCTCAAACGTCACAATCCCGTTGGATAATGTTCCTTCACCAACAATTCTACCACCTTCATGACCAGCAAATCCTACGTAACCACCATTGATATTTCTCACAACATACAGCAACGCGGTTTTCCCTGTCATATGTCGAGATGCTCCACTATCCATGATCCATCTGGATACAAGTTGTGGAAGATCCTGCACAAAACAAACTTCAATTTAACCAACTACAATAAAGATGCCGATTCATGCTTCGCGATCAAGGAAGCTCCGGCAATTCAAACTGCTTATTCGAACATGGTATCCACCCAGGCCTCATCAGCCTTAGGTGTAACCTTGACTCTAGCAATTTGAATTTTGAAATTTTCAGCCTTCAAAGGTGGAAAATTTGCATCATAATCAACCGAAATTGATTCTTCAGCCTTTTTCACTTCAGAAGTTGAAATTTTCATTTCAGTTTTTGGTTTCCAAACTTGTTGAGATAATGCAACCCGCTTGTAAAATTTGTCATTTTTAGTTACCACTTTCTTTACGGGTTCATTTTTCACTTTGATGTTGTCATTTTTCACATTCTTTTTCTCAACAACGATTGGTGCTTTACCCTTCACGTCAACTTTCTTTTGTTGAATCTTCACAGTTTCAGTCTTAGGCTTCACATTGGTACACTTTCGTGCAATGTGACCAACTTGATTACATCTGAAACATGTTCGAGTATCAATAACTCGACTTGTGCCTTCAGACTGATACTGTGAAGCTCTTTTCTCAAAGAACTCTTCATTTGATTTTGAAAAAATCTCGTTTTCCTCGTCCAAAAGTGAACTTGAACTATTCACAAACACCTTCTTTTCAGCAAACCTTTTGTTTTGAAATCTTCTTTGCTGATAACTCTTACCACCCTGATAACCACCCGACCAATTTTTTCGATTATTATTATAAAACCGTGGTGGAACAACAGGCTTTTTGTAATAAGCTTTATCTTTCTCAAAATTCATTTGTCTTTTTGTTTGACTCAAACTGTTCACTTCTGACAACTCAACTTCAACCAATTTGAACACTTTTGTCAACTTTTTCACATTAACATTCTCAATTGGAAACTCAGAATCCGAATACAACTTATCAGATCCAGCCATCTTGTACATCACAAGACCCGGTTCATCACTTAAGTTGTTTTTGGACTTTGGTTTCTGAATGTATTTGTCCAAGAAACACCCATCATCTTCAGTTGAATCAGACATTAAAACACTTTCAGCTGTGCTCTTAACAATCTCTGTCTGAACACTATCATCAGATGATGTAAAAGTAACATCAATGTTCTCCGAAAGTTTAACTTCTTTTTCATCCTCAATTTCAACCAACCCAGATTGCTTTTTCGTGTAGTTATCAAGAACAGGTGGTGGAACTTGATGAAACCCCACCCCAGTTCCATCACAATACACATCTTCGCCCGCTTTGTCTTTCCCGATGGGTTTGGGAATAATGTGTTGCAAAACAAAGCTTGCGGAGCTGTAACTGTTAAGCTTCAACTGGATTCGCTCGTTTTCGATTACAGCCTCTTGAACTTTAAGTTTCAATTTAGCGATTTCATCCAGTTGTTGGTTGATTGATTCTTCTTTAACTCTAAGCACTGCTTTTAGATGTTCATTTTCTTTAAAAGTTTTACCATTTTGATCATCACAATCTTTCATTGTGCTTTTGAGTTTTTCAAATTTTTCAGAAATCTGACGATTTTCAAGAATCAACTTTTCATTTTCTTGTTTAATTTTGTCATGATCAATTTTATCATTTTCAATTTGTTTAGTTAATTCTCTTATCCGTTCAGTTGAAGCTTTAACTGTTTTGTCACGATCAAGAATCTGATTCTCAACGCTTCTGACCTTAGATGTCAGATCATCAACTTTCTTCCCGTTGAGATACGTGACCGTGCTACAAAATTTGCACTCTTTGTTGCAATTTTTGCAATCAGCATTTCCATCGATTTTCTTACCTGACACATTTGTTGACACATCTGAACTGACCTGGCTTTTTGACTCAGACACGGAGTTAGAGTCTACCTCAAGTGCCTTAGCAGCTAGCACTTTGTCAGCCATTCTTCCAAGATTCTCTTCAGTCAACTCCTGCGTTGTGTCAATAACTCCAGTATCAATCTTCTTTGCTTTCTCGATCTCTTCTTTCTCTTTCATCTCTTTTTCTTCTTTTTCTTTCTTCGCTTCCTCTTTCATTTTCTCGGTTGGAGTTCCCCACCATTTGTGTTGCCAATACTCATCATCTTCTTTGTATTGCTGGATAATGGCTTCAATATCAAGTGTACTATCATCAATTGCAATATTTCCATACTCATCAAGATAGCACTCTCTATCTGGATCCCATCTATTGGCTCTCCTTGCTTCCAGAAAGATACGAGATATTCTAATGATTTTGTTTTCAGCTATCATTTTTCTGTATCTATACTTCTGCTCTTCAGTTCTATCGTCTTTCCATGGAATAGGTTCATCGTTTTTTGCCATGAATGCGTAACCAGCCGCATCTTCTTCCGGTAGAACCTCTTGACTCCAATCATAACCCTCATCATCGTAAATCACTGCAAGAGCTCTAGATTTATCTTTGTTGTCTTCAACCTGCTTCAATCTAGGCGGTTCGTACTTATTCTGGTGATAAATTGCCTTCTTGTAGTAATCATCTCTGAAAGGGTTCTCCGACTCATCAGCATAAGCATTTCGGCATTCTCGTTTTAAATGACCCTTCTGCTTACACTTGAAGCAAGTCACCTTCGATTTATCGAACCCCAGCTTGGTAGATGCACCACCAATTGTCTTTCTGCCAGTAATTTCCATAAAACGTTGTGCTCGACGAACAGCACTTGCCATAGCCCAACGAATATCGGTCAGTTCCATTTCCTCCGGATCAATCTGATCGTAATCTTCTTTCGTCAGATTTGTGTTGCCTATCTTCCCAGCTACTAATCCTTCATATGATTCCAACACCGATGCTAGGAAGATCATCTGCTGCTTAGCCGACTCTTCATCAAAATTCCGAGCATTCTTCAAGTCTATTGCGATGTTGCATTGAAAACGATTCTTTGCATCAGAATGACCTCCAGAAGATGAAGATCCACTGTGATAACCACTATGACTTCCACTGCTTTGACCACTTTGACTTTCTTTGCCAGCTGTCGACACATTTTCAGCAGAAAACGCAGTTTTTGGAGAAGTAGTTTTCTGCATCATGCTCTTTGGATAATACAAATCCAAATTCTGCTGGTAAGATGAGTGATTGACTTTGTATGTCTTCTTCAATTCCAGTTCATGACTTTCAAGTCTCTCAATCACCAAATCTGGTTTCAGCATTTCAGGAGCAATCGTATTCTTCAACATCAGTGCATAATATCTCCAATCCATCTCGTCTGGTAATGAATCGAACAGTTTATCAACAAGTTCTTCATCAGAATAATTGATATCATGTCTTGATAATTCCAGCTTCAGATGACCGAACCTTTCTATCATTTTACACACTGACTCATTCTTAAGACAACCAAACATATCAAACTCTTTCCTAAGAAGTTTCTTTTTGTTTTTCACTATCTCTGTACTTCCTAAACATTTCTGTTTTAACTTTTCCCAAAGATCTTTTGCATTTGAATAATCGATCAATGAGATTATGTCTTCCCGGACTGACTGAAATAACAATGCCACACACTTTTGTTCAGCTACAAACGATTCAATCTACTCAGCTGCTCTTAAAGTTTCACCATATTTCTTTCCATGTTCATAACCGTTTTTCAAACTCTTCCAGCTGGGAAATGCAAATGCCATCAACCAGTCTTCAAACTTTCTTGACCACCTACTGTACTCCTCAATAGCCATTAGCTTTGGGGGTTTATTGAATGTTCCGAAGGCACTTTTCGATTCCCAAGCTTCCTTTTTCTTCTCTTTCGGTGGATTCTCGTTCACATTGCTAGACGAAGAATCATCGTTTCCAGAATTTCCAGCGAACGCGTACATATCGCTAAACGGGTTCATGAAAAGATCATCCATCGTAAATGTACCTGCAAAATCAGAAATCACTTAGTAAAATTTTGAAATTTTGAAAAATATATGACACAAAAGCGAAATCAGTCAGATTGACTGATAAGCGAAATCACTTAATGTGACACAAAAGCGAAATCACTTTTGTCAAATAAGCGAAATAAGCTTGTCTAAATAAGCGAAATCAGGAGACTGTCCTTATGAGCGAAATTACTAAGTCCAAAAGAGTGAAATCACTTATGTTCGAAAAAGCGAAATCACACTTGTCCGTATGAGCGAAATCAGACTTTTAACACTCGATGTTCACAAAAGCGGAATCACGTTTTTTACCAAATTTTAAGCCAAATTTCAATCTGATACTTTCAAGGAATGATCTACACTTAATTCCGATCACAATGATATGTTTAACGTTCAATTTCAACCACAAATTTGTTCCAGATCTGAGTTTGAAGTTACTGTTCGTGAACTGATCGAATTTTGTTAAAATTGATTGATTTTTACTTTGTTTTAAGAACTGATACTTTTACGGATTGATTAAAAGATAATTTTGCTCAATATACTAGAAATTCAACTCATTTTGTCCGTAGGAACTTGTTTAATTCGAAAAAATAAAAGAGAAATTGAGTAGAAATGAGAGAATAATGTCGAATCAGCTGTAGTAGTATGAACTCCTCGTCCTGAAGCTCTGATACCACTTGTTGGACCGTGTCGTGACCCTAAACGATCAGTCAAGGCAGCTCATCATCACGTATAAAGGCGGAATCAGAATACGTAACGTAACAACAGCTTTCCTATTCAATTCCTTTACGTTTATTGCTTTCTGAGATCGATTTGACAGAGTTCGGTTACAAATGCAATGACCTGATTTCGCTCCAATGTCCTTAACTAATGAACACATGTGAGGTATATATACTAGATCTGATTTCGCTTATATGGCATGACCATATGAGCGGAATCACTTGTTAACTGATTTCGCTCATATGACATGACCATATAAGCGAAATCTCATGTGTAAGCATAAGCGAAATCACCTGTTGACCCTAAGAGCGAAATCACTTCTAAACAATGATCACATAAGCGAAATTAACATTATAAACCCTAATCTTGACTTTCTTGACTTAAGACTTGATGTAGATGAAGTCAACAGACATTCTTGTGCATCAACACTATACTTAACCCGAGTACAAATATATATATATATATATATATATATATATACTAGTCGTTTACCCGCGCGATGCGGCAGGAAACATATCACTTAGGTTGGTGATTTTAGGGCTATGTACGGGGCGGTTCGGTTTTGAGCCATAACCAAAACCAAATTCGCGATGCAACGAAAAACACAACACTTGTTAGTAATTCTAAAGGTGTGCATGAGAAGGTTCAGTTCAGTTGGGTCATAACTAAAATCTAAATTTTCGGTTCAGGTACTTCAAAACCGGTCATGGGGATTTAATGTCGTTTGTGCACCCACTATTAATCACATTCATATTTACACATCATCAATAATTATATATAGTGGGAAACCCGCACGTTTCCATGAAGTCGACAACATAGGGCGTAAACATATCACCAACTTACCATTAACTATACCCGTAATGTAGATTACTGTATTGTTCTATCACCAACTTAAATATTAAATTCACATCTAGCAATTTTGAAGATACAATAAGTGAATTCCATTTGTGCTTTTAACATAACAATTGATCGAATCCATGCAATATTAATTTAGTTTTGGTTTTTTTTGTTAGAATTATTGGGAATGTCCGCGGCAACCACAGGTATTTATGTTGTTTGGCTCAAAGCAACATACCATATTGAGCATTTCCATCTCAGACTCAAACTAACACATTTGAATTACATATAATTTCAAAAAGAAACAAAAATAAAACACAGCTGTTTGTGTATGGCAACTCGTCTCGTCCATGATGCGGAGGTGACCTACTGTAGTTAATCTTGCGAGGGGGTGACACGCTACGACGTTGCGGTGATCGGCCACGAGCACTGTAGCTCCTGCTTCCGGCAAAAAAATAATAATCTCATGTTTCAGAAATCTCACCTCCACCACGCCCTCCGCCACCGCCTGATCCTCTAGAGTTGTGAGACATTTCTACTCTCCAACCGTTGTTACCTGGTTTAGTCATTAATATATGAGAACTCAGAAAATAATAAACCCAAAATAAAGCACTGTTATCAATTTATCTTCACTTGATCAGAATGTGTTGGAGAAACTTGAGAAATGTAAGTACCAACTCTTTGTTGAATAAAAGAAAAAAAGATTCTACATAAGATTTGCATGCAATCAAATATGAAGCACGGGATCAACCACCTACAGTCAGTCGTCTGGGCTCCGGGAACCTTAGTAACATTCTGATTTCCGCTCAATTCAAGCCTATTAAAACACTCAACTTGTTGACCAAAACAAACAACCCTGGAACCCGTTCACAAGATACGATCGTAGAAGTCGTCAAACTTAGCAAACACAGATTATTAAATTCAATCCAGCAACATAAAATTTGTGACAAATAACAGCAGTTAAAAAACAAGGTTAAAAAAGTTAACTGAAAATTTCAAAGTTAAACACTTGAGTTAAAGAGAAAAAATATATCTATTCCTCCCTTCTTCCTCTTCCAGCCACTTCACAAACGGCTCCAATGCCTTCACAAAGCTTTGCCTGCATAGTAAAATTAATCAGGATTTCTAACTTCTTGTTTCTTATGATCGAGTTCAAATGAATTTTGCGTGAGACTATAAAACATACATACCTTCCTTTCGGGTTGGTTCCTTTAGCAACCCAATGAAGTATCGTGTCTTCAGCAAGAACGTCTTGGTCATAAAGAGACCTCACTACTTCGAGGAACAATTTCATTAGCTTCGTATCTTCGTAACACTGAAGTTGAACTTTGTAAAGCAGTTCGAGCTCAAGCTTTCCGCTTTGTGCAAAACGTGTTCAATAGCTTTGCCCATGTTTTCACCTGCACAAACAAAAAATCCCAAATTATTAACACAAATACTCCTTTTTTCATGCAAAATCCCAAATTATTAGCACATTACCATGTCTATTTTATGGCAGGTGCCACAATACTTTCTTGTCGGGTGTGCCGAAGTTTTTACGTTTATCGGGCTGTTCAAGTTCTTTTATGAACAAGCTTTCTTAAATAATAAAAGATGGATATATATATATATATATATATATATATATATATATATATATATATTTTTACACATGTGGGTAAAGAGAAGAATCTGAAAAGATGGAGATATAGTAATTTCTAATATACAAGTTATGCTAAATGTTGGTTCTAGTTATCAAGAAGATGAAAAACAACCGGGTTCGCCGGCAAAATCTGTTAAATATAAATACACACAGCTCGCAAAGCCGCTTATTAGATACACGGTCAAAAGAAAGTACAAATTATGACTTTCACAGTTGTCAAATAGACAATTTCTCAGTGGCGGTAGGTCTTCACCACCTGCGTGATTCGACTTCGACATAGTGGACAACTTGTCACGTGTGACGAACATGTCACGCAGCAGCACATATGACCACACTTATAAAAAACCATAGCCCGTTTCGTCTATAAAATATGATTTTATATTAAAATGTAGATAACATGTTTTGATGTGGTAATGCAAAAAAAAAAGAAAGAAAATAGTCCTAAAAATCTGGATGAATATTAGCTCCATCTTTTTAAAACAATAAAGCTACAGGTGCCCTGAGGCGTCATGTATATGCAGCAAAATGGTCCGGATCAAACAGGCAACTTTGCGGGAGGGTCAACATTTATTTGTCCGGTTTATTAATTTTGTTTATAGTTTTTACATCAAGTACAACTAAAAAAGTACCCAAATAATAAAGCAAATTTAGGAGGTTGTAATATCTTAAAGACCCGTTTAAACTTGACCCGTTTTCCAACTTCACAAGTTTGACCGCCCTTAGTTTTTTGATAGGGGTGTAAACAAGCGCAGAGGCTCAAGAGCTACTCGGGATCGGCTCGGTTGAAAGCTCAACCGAGCCGAGCCTTAACGAGCTTGAGCCTGAAATACAGCTCGTTTGGTTATCGAACCCGGGCTCGAGCTTGAAATACAAAGCTCTTTTAGGCTCGCGAGCCTACAAGCCCATAAGATTTAAACTAATAACATAGGTGAGCCGAGCTTTGGCTCGTTTAAGCGATATTGAAGAGAGATCGAGCCGAGATTTTAGCTAGTTTGAGATTGTTCTCAAAATAGCTCGAGCCGAGCTTTGGGTTTTACTCTTGAGCCGCTCGAGCTTTGGGTTTTACTCGTGAGCCGAGCTCGAGCTTCATAAAAACATGACAAGCCGAGCCCGAGCCTAGTCGGCCCAGCTCGTTTACACCCCTAGTTTTTTAAGACTTAAATGTACAAAGAGAAGGGATGCTTTTAGAAAACTTACGGGACAAAAACAGAATTGTACTCCTGCTCAAGGCATATAACACATATATCAGGCATTTGTCCGTCTTTTCAGGTGCCATTGACTCCAAATTCTGCTTTACCATTTGAACCTGATGTTTGTTTGGGTAGGTTTTCGGAGAATTTTTTTTTTTTTTTTTTTGGGGGGGGGGGGGGGGGGGGGGGGTGTTAGGATATAGAAGTTTAATTCTGAAGAAACTAAACTATTAAATCTAAAACAGAGCAACTGACCTTCGGTGTCTGAAGTTGTTCTTTTGGCTGCAGCATCAAGAACTCTGCATCACAAATAAAAAATATACATTTCAATTTAAAATCTTAAAATTTAGTAGAGCGGAGAAAAAACAAAAGATGAATAACACTTATGGTGAACCCATTATAGATAAAACATAACCAAAACCCATTATAGGCAAAACCTTGGCTACCAACAAGCTTTGATGGTTGAGATTCTGTTGGAACTCAAGACATTACCCAAATACCAAAAAAAAAACCTATAATAAAATTGTGAAACAACCTTACTGGAGTTTCCAGAATCTTCAACGGAACATGTGTTAACCCGTTTTGACCCATTTAGTATGGAACCAACCTACCTGACCCATTTCGACAAACTTACTTGACCTGCATTGACCTATACTTAAAAGAACTCGTTTTGACCGCGTTACCCAAGTAAGAAATCTATCTTGTTTCACCCTTTGGTAAAACGAACTCATTCGACCCGTTAAAAAAAATGACTGTTCCACCTATTTAAAAAAGCTTACCTACTTGACCCGTTTTATGAAGCTGACCCGTTGGTGCCATTTAGTACGGCCCCAATGTACCTAACCCGTTACCCAACCTGCCCATTTTTGCAATACACACACACACCATATCTCATTATTTGTCTCAATTATGGTTTCTCATCTTTGCCCATCAGATTATGATCTGCTATATATAACACTCATGTTAATTTTTAAAAAAATCACAAGAAGGTATACATAGATCAACATTAAAACAAAGATTAATCCGGATTGTGTCAGAAGTAAATTTAGAACTCGAAATTTATCATTATAATGTAATGGTTTCCTAAATAATCAAGCAAACATATCACATAAAAGCAACATAATTTACCATATCATCTAGGCTCCGCTCCTTTACACTCAATGGTATATGGTTCATCTCAGATGGGCTCAGTTATTTTCCAATCGATCGTATATGGTTCATCTTACATAAAAAAAACATGAATTAGTTAAAATATGGATTACAAATTAGCAAATTACCATGATTTTGTGAAGCTCGGAATTGCTCTTCTGTTTATAAAATAAGGAATACAAATTAGTATCATACCTTGATTTTGTAGAACTCCAACTTGCTTTGCTGTTCGTAACAATGAAGGCTTCTTGTTCAAGTAAATACGCTGCTATCAAAGACCAGGATCTGTATTTAATTTTGATTTTCCAGCGCCTTTTTTTTTCTTTTCAAAACAGAGGTCATGTTCCGCCATTGAAGTTGCCTGCGATCATGGGGAAGAAAATCAGGGTTGGTGACTTAGTAAACGTGGGTAGCAAATGAGGTAATTAAAAACGGCTTCTAACTACCCATTTAACACGGTCCACATCAATTCTACAAAGATCCAAGGGATGGAATTCACTCTACAAAAAGTCAATTTCACCCCAGCAATTATATTTAGTAAAACCATATCTTACCTCACTGACTCGACTTTGTAGTGCAAAGCAAACATCTTGCCTTCATGATTCCACAAGTCATATTCGTCACTCTTCACTGACCATATCCCCCTCTTTAAGCAGCACATGAACCCCTGGTTCAATCCTTCCTTCTCCCCGAAACCCACGTCCAGTGAACTATACCTTTAACAAAACCAAGAAAACAAAGTAAGCACTATATAATCAATTAACATCAATTCCCCCAAATTAATATACTTAAATAAGAACTAAACTATACCGATGCCAACTGAAACAAAACAACATTTTCTGATTGACAAATTCTGTAGCTAAATTCCCCATCCTAGATCTCAAGAAACCATCAAATATTTCTTCTAATGGCGAACCTTCGATTTAAAGAGCAATTAAACTCACAAGCCTGAGAAAGAACACAAAAAGTAATATCAAAGCCCTAATTGACGTCTCTCTGGTTATAGCAAACCACAAAACAAATAGACCTTAATACACTAATAATCATGCTGTAAACAGGTATTTCTAGATATATATCTAAAATTAAAAAAAAAATCTTAAATTAGATTGAAAAGATTCGTGTGAGACATATTCCAAACGAATCGACATGAATCAGAATCATGACGTACCATCATCTTCGAGACCCTCATAAAACTCTAGATCCAAACCACTACAGCCGTCTACTTTTCCACCCATGACCACCATCCCTAACATCTTCCGTCGTGGAGTTATCACCACCGCCGTGCTGGAGAAAAAAAGCTAGAAATATGTGACATTTGGCCGGAAAATAACACAAAGTTCAGAATCAGGCCTTAATTGGTGAAACACCCTAATTCTGAACTAAAATAGCCTAATTCTGAACTAAACACTGACCTGAAGAACATGAGAGGCCTTGAATATCACAGTATAACTTCTCGCCTTCAAAAAACATATGATACCTAAAACAACAAGAAACAAAAATCAAAATAGTGTTCTAAAATCAAACCTTTCTCAAATTCCATCTACTCGAATCTCCACTTACCAAACCCTAGCCTACCTGAAATCGAGTATGCAGCCGATATTGAAATAAATCAAAAAAGGACTATGAAATTAATGAAAAGGATAGTAGAAATGATATATTACCTACAGAGACTCCGATTTTTAGTGTCTGCACCTTGTTAAAGGTAAATGATGGTAGAATCACAACGACAAAATAAGAATACAACCCCTATCTTCTGAAATAAACGACATCAGGCTAGCGGTGGCGACCTGTACATCCGCCGGCGGCAGTGGTCTTCTCAAACGCAACAGTAGTGATGGTCGATCGTCTCAGGGTTGTGCGATTTGAGGGGAAAGAGAGGTCGGCTGGGGATAAAAATCAGAACTCCATCTACCAACAATCACTACTTTTCGCTTTCACAAATGGGTTTGTAGAGAGAGAGAGAAAGAAAGACAGGGATGAGTAAGAAACCCTAAATCGGAGAGAAAGCAGAGGACGGTTTGTGCTTTGTGAAATGTGAAATGAAAAGACAGGATCTATGGGGAAGTGGGAATGAGCGGGCATTCAAATTTTGAACAAAAATGGCCGCTCAAAATTAGATTTAAAGGTTGGTGTGCTTTATATACACTTGTACACCATGCTTTAAAAGTGTCAAAGGGTATAAGTGGAAAGTGATGTTTTATGGTGCTTAAAAGACTTGTACATTATGCTTTAGGGGTGTTTTAAGGAATTTTTTTTGGACTTTAAGAAGTCATTCTAATATGTATTATAAAGTAGTATAGATATATATATTTTAGCTTAGAAGTTATACCCAATATTCTACAAAGAGACTTTCTAGTTAAACCCTAAAGTTACAAGGCGAGTCCATTCTCTTTTCTCACCATTTTATCCCCTTTTTGTGATATAATTATATTAAAAAATGTCCTAAATTGACCCGTAAGTACGAACCAGACCCCTGAAATCCTACTGTGCATGGAAAATCAAGAAATCAAGAATTCTGGTCTTCAGGCGGGCCGCGTAAGGATAAGCCTAGGCTTACGCGGGCCGCGACAGCAAGGCAGATCTCCAGATAAGCTTAAGGGACTCGTGTTGTCCACGTGTCACAAGCACCGATGACTCAGCAACCCTTACCGCCACCTTTATGGCCTCGCGGGCCGCGTAAAGGTTAAGGAAGGGCTCACGCGGGCCGCGTGAGACTCAAATTTCAGCTATAAATAGGACAGGCTACGAGCTTTCAGCTGGTGTCGAAACCATTTCACAAAAATGAAATCTCACTGCTCTAAATCGAAAATTAATATAACGAGGCGCTGCTACGATACCGAGTATTAACTCGATCGCTGCTACGATTCAATGTCCGATCGACTGAAACTATCCGATGAATGTTTAAGTGCTGCTCAAACTTGGGTTATACTTTGTCATTCGTCGTGAATTCGATGGATGTTTAAGTATTGCACTTTGTCATTTGTTGTGAAGGTTTTAATCTCGTGAGTTGTCGTAAAAGTTGGATTAAAGTTACTAACCTAATTTTCGTGTGCATTGTAATTTTAAAATTAGGATACAAGGCTAATCAGTAGGCTAAACTCTGCCCGTATAAATCTGCAATGTGAGTCATTCTCTTTTTATTAAATATTTTACAATACTCCATTTTCAAAGGTTATAATTACAGGGATTAAGTCGTGGTTATCTTAAATCACTGGCTAGTGGGGTATTGTGCACATTACTAATTTCTCACGGGTTAGGCTAATAAATCCTAACAGTGATAATCGTCACTACTTGGGGAAAGACAGTGGTATGACCATCGTCACCAGGTGACACGGCGCCAGGTAAAAATAAGATAAAAGCCATTGTAATCGCTCTTATGCTGTAATTTATAACTAAGGGTCATTTTATAAAAATGAATGAACTCACCAGTATTTCCTGCTGACCAAATCTTTTTAAAACGCGTTTCAAGTAATTACAGTAGATTGGAGTAAGAGTTGGATACGGCACCAACAAGGCTTACAGAAGTGGCTTATTTTATCAATTAAATTAAATTAAGAAAAGTTGTTTTATGTATTCAAATTTATCCTATATTAAAGCTACCTTTTGAAACATGGTTTTATCCTATCTATTTAATAAATAAAAATCCGGTGTTTTCTAAACTCTGATATTTTTGCTAACTCACGGTTCTGATGAAATTTCCGCTGCACTACTTTTCAAAATAACCACCGGTACCACTTGGCTGCTCGGGGCTCCCGATTCCGTCCAGGGTGGGGCGGGGGTCGTGACACATGTCACGCCTCCATGTGGTGATACTCCGCTTGTGGATTTTGGGGGTGTGACATTTTTACTTTCGGCACTTTTATGGTACGTGGTGTCAAATATGTGGTGGTTCCCATAAAGAATTAGAATGTTATTTTCTAAATTATAAACCCCACTAAATAGACCCATTGTTTTCCTGTAGCCTTAAGAGGGGCGAAAGTAAAAATAATCCCTACCTCTCCCTCGAATGCTCTCAACCTGATCTTCTAGGAGAAATGCTTCTTGATGAACTATTTCAAATGGAAGATCTGATCCTTAATTGGTTAAAAGAACTTAGGATAGATTTCAATAATTTATCTCAAGACGATAACCAAGAAGGATTGTTGGGATCGCATTCAAATGAAAACAACTTCGTTGTTCCCGATGTTACATCTAACTCTAGCGAGGACTTGAGCGATAGTCGTCCCTGTGCCGATTGTGCCGTGAAGGACTCTCCATCGACTTCATTCGGTGCATACATAGACCTGAGCGATTCGGCATACACCTTCTTTAACGAGAGCCCGGGAAAGGGTTGGACTTGTCCACCTACATTTAGCATAGGAATCACCCTCACCGACAACCTCTTGCGTTCTCGTCTTAAACTAGAGCAATTAAGGTATCTTAGGCACTTTGGGGTTATTCCATCCAGTAAGGAACCACCATATCCGGAAAAGTTCCTTAGATATAGACGAAACTTCAAAGACATCCTCTAGACACGGGGCAGTGTCTAGGTCAACACGCCCCGTGTCCACCAAAAGATTCCCGTCTGATTTCGTGTCAGATTACGGACAAAATGTGTCAGGATCTTGCCTGCACACGGGGCTGTGTCTAGCCGACACGGGGCCGTGTGCAGCGTGCTGTCATTTTCTATAAATGCAGCCAAGAATCCTGCACATTTGAACCATTCTAGGGCCATAGATTTGGAGAATCTTCTCACATACCATCCTAGGTATTTTCTAAAAGAAGTTTCTCAACAACCTTCTTGTCCTTTCCTCTTTTATCCACTTTCATCTTCTTCAATTTTTCCTTTGTGCTTCCATTAAAGCTTGAAATCTCCATAATTTCAAGCTTTATTGAGATGTTTGTTAGATTTTTATTCATGGAATCTTGTTAAAAATAAGTTCTACAACAGTGTTTTAAGTTGTTCCCGCTTAAAAAACGTTTTAAACATCAAGAAAACAATTTAAAACTCCATGATTCCTTGTTCCAAAAATCCGCAGACATCTGAACACGGGGCCGTGTCCGAAGTACTGCTCCCATAAAATTGAACTCTTTTCGTTATGTTTTCTCAGAATGGAGAGAAGTACTAGCGGAACATCTTCATCGCACTCCAGAAACAACCGACAAGGGAGAAGATCGTCAACGGTTGAAGATTCTCTTGTAAACTACGTTTACGCCTTAAGAGAGGCCATTGATGAGATGACAGGGGTAGAAGAAGCATTGGTCGACCATATTAATCATTTGACGGTGGGACTAGAGGGATGTCTTCGAGAGGTCAACCTTTTGCACCAAAGGTTGAACATTCTCGCCTCTCCTCCTTTGGTACCAATCATCACCCAAAGGGCATGGAATGTGATACCGGAAGTCATCATTCCAGCCGAATGGTACGCCATACATTCGGAACCCCCTTGAGACATACTACAAGGGGTTCCGGTTGGTGTCGCTCCTCCTCCACAAGATGTTGAGGAGAATGAAGCCGCCTTCTTCCTCCCAAGAGAGATAGAAGAATGGCTTTAACACCCCTCGGCTCGGAGTTCTACAAAGCTTTTAGATACCGGAAAACTATTTCCGGAATTTTGGTTCTTATTGTAATAGTAGAACTCCTTAAGATGATTTTATGTATCACTTGACTTATCTAGTTTAAGACCTTTAACTTTTATTTTCCTTCTTTGTTTTAATTTTCTAGGACTATTATGTAATTCTCTCTATTTGAATGAATGATGATTCTAGTTAAAATGGTGTTTGGATGATGTTGTAATGGATAAAACACACTCGGGATGGTGAATGATAACAAGGGAAACTTGAACCAGCACCCCATGCACAAAAACAGGGCCACCCGACAAATTTTTCTTCATTACAGCAAGATTAGCACGGGGCCGTGCTCGCCCAACACGGCCCGTGCCCAACCATCTGCAGAAAATGCCCAGTTCAGGTAACTGGACACGGGGCGTGCTCACTGAACACGCCCCCGTGCCCAGGCTTCTGTTTCTTTTTACAAACTTTTGTTACTGGCGTTCTTAACACGGGGCCGTGCCCGGACACCACGGGGCCGTGTCCAGACGCCCAATAACATAAAATTTTGCTTTTTCACACCTTTTTACACATTCAATCAACCTAAAAACTTATTTTTGGGGCACATTGAGGACAATGTGTAATTTAAGTGTGGGGGGATGCTAAAACCTTGAATCTTACAAGTCCTAATCACAAGCCTTACACAAAACTCTATTGGAACCGCTAATCACCCAAAAAAATTTTCATTTTTTTACTTGTCTAGGTTTAACTTGGAAATTTCAAATTCTAAAAAGGTTATATTTTTACAAATTTACAACCGATAGCGTCGTGATAAAAAGAACCAACATAAGAAATTATGAAAATGCATGACAAGTTTATTTAAAATTTGATTATATAGACTTGATCACATAAATAAAAAATCCATTCCCACAAAAAGTGAGTTTTGAGCCTTTATTGAGCATACAAATACATATATTTAAACTAATTGCTCATTTTTCGTTTCTTGTGTGAATAGCCGCTTGGTTCTTACGACTCTAGAACTTGCCACGACGATACATTCCCGGTCCTTACCAACTTAAACCCGAGTAAGTAAATGACGGAGGCATTAGGACTAACCCTTTTTATTTCTACACCATTATTTTTTTACCACCTACCAAAAATCCCCCTAGTTAACCTCTTTGAGCCTAAACCTTTTCATTTCATAACCCAAAACAAACACCCTTTCACCCACCAAAACCTTTTTTTTAACCCTTTGTTTTAGTAACAAGCTCGGTTTTTCTCATAACTTTCAAAAAAAAAATGATGATGAAGCACAAGCGAAATAAACAAACAAGTTTATCAAAAATAACTTTGGTTGAATAAAAGCTTCATCAAAATAAAAACTTCTAAAATAAAAAGTCTTACGAAAACCAACGATTTTTACGCTTTTCGCCCTTTTACTAACCACTAACCCAACCACCTACCTTTAACCCAAGCCTAACTCTTCACCCCAAAAGTCCTCTTGATATTTACAAAGGTGTATAGTTAAAAAGGAGGAGGATTGATTGCTTGGCAAGCTTATGGTAGGAGTAAGTTCCATGCCGCTCTCGAGTGATCCACTAAAATACATCTTCGGCCGAGTGTTGAGTGATCCCCCGTGAGGTATGTGAACTTGTATATAAATGGAATTTTAAAAAAAGGCATGTTATGCCCTAATAAGTAATTTATCTTGTGTAATGTTTTAAATAAATCATGACGAATAGGATTGTAAATAAATAAAAATAAAACTTAGTAAAGAATCTTGGAAATCCCGACACTCTATGACAAGCCCAAAAACCTTCTCTTCTACCCATTCCATTTGGGAGTGTAAAGCCACATTATAAAGAGTTATGCTTGAGGACAAGCAAAGATTCAAGTGTGGGGGTATTTGATGTTTGCAAAAAGCAACATATAAATTACCTCAAATGTGGCATAAAACTAACCCTTTTTTAGTACTGATGTTGGAAAAAGTGTGTTTTTGTCTTTCTTTTGTATTTTCAGGATTAAATGAGCTCAAATGAACCAAAGAAGCAAAAAGACAGCTAAATCTAACATAAATACAAGAAAAGGAACAAACGTGGCATGCCCGACCCCCCTACAGCATCTTCCCAAGCAAACACAAGAGAACAGAAGGTTGAACACGCCTCGTGCTCACTGAGCACGGGGGCGTGCCCAAGTGTCAGCAGAAAAGACAAAGCTGTAGAAGCTTCTATCAGCCACCACGGGGTCGTGCTCAGCGGACACGGGGCCGTGGTCAACTCTAAGATTCGCAGAATCTAGGGAAATCTTGATAGTACAGATACGCTTCTGCACACGGGGGCGTGCCCAGCGGACACGGGGGCGTGGTCAACTAATGCAGACAAACTGCAATTAATGAAGAAAGAGAAGGAAGGTGGACACGGGGTCGTGCCCAATGGACACGGGGCCGTGCCCGAGTCTCTGTTCAGCCTATAAATAGGGGTGCTTGGCTCATTTGAAAACCATCCCTTGGCACACCAGCTCTCTCACCCTTCACCCACCACCCATCACCATCACAACACCATCATCCACCACCATCATCCATTGTCCATCATAGAGTGTGTGAGTCGTCTCGGGATCCAAGATTGATCGTAAGAGTTCTTGACAATCAAAGGCCCTGTTTGCCTAAGTCTCTTACATCACTTGGTGAAGACAAGTGTCTAGTGTAATACTTTTTATTTTTAATCTTTTCGCACTTTTTACTTGGTTATGTATTAATGACTTTAATAACTAGTTTCTTATGTTGAAGGTGATTCTTCCTTATCGTTTGTCCATGGTGTCTTGGCATTATTTTACTGTCTATAAAAAATAAAAGATTTTCACCATTCATATCTCCACGGTCTATATGGAGATATGTTGGCTACCTGGTCGGGGGTTAAGGGAACGGTTTGGTAAGAGTCTTGCCTTGTTCAGTGTATAGATCCTGCAAGTACCTGGGTCAAATTTAGTAGGATCTCCTTCAATACCCACCGGTATTGGATGGCGGGGGTCCCAACTCTTTGATCCCCTCATATGTAAGCTACTATTAATATTTTAACCCGGCTACTTAGGACTGTATCCCTGCTGACTCAGACTACTTAGCCGAGGGTAATGTCACCTTCAAAAGAGGGGCCTACCATAATATGCATTAATAACTTAATTAATTATCTTTCAATAATCCGACCCTTTAGGATTGTATCCTTGCTGACTCAAACTACTGGGTTGAGGGTAACGTCTCCTTCAAAAGAGGGGCCTACTACAATAACTAAGATAATCTATTAAAAAGTGCAAAAGTGCGGAAATAATCAAAGGTTACACTAAACACGAGTCGGAGCCAAGTGATTCATCTTGTCTATCTGTTTTTACTTTTATTTTATTTTTCAGCATTTTAGTTAGTTTTTATTTTTCTAGTTTAAAAACATTTTTCGAAATTTTTAATTTGATTAGAAGTTGAGGATAAACCGGTATTAAAAGCTCTTGTGTCCTTGGACGACCTCGGTAACTTGCCAACACTATACTACGCTCACGATGGGTGCACTTGCCCATATGTGTGTTTGGTGTTAGTAAAATATCGTGTTTTATAAATTTAAAACTTGACTAATGTGTAAAAAGGGCTTAAAATATACTTAAATATATATCACACCACACACGCATCAGTAACCTTTGGTTTTGTTTCAGTTGATGCTTTCACTCGAGACTTTGGCATCCATGTTTGTTGTGGAGGAGTAAACCGTTTGGAAGATTCACCATTTCTCTTTACCGGTTGTTTAACTGGTTTAGATTTGGGTTTAACGTTTTCAGGTTTTGGAATCTTTTTTTCAACAAATATAGGAGCTTTGCCTTTAGCATTGTTTGACTTCTTTGGGCTCTCGAAAATCACAGACTTAGTTTTCTGATTGGTACACTTTCGTACAATGTGACCAATCTGATTGCATTTTAAGCACGTTCGGGTATCGACGATCCGATTTTGACCATCAGTCTGTGGTTGTGAGACTTTCTTCGCGAAAAACTCTTCATTGGTTTTTGAAAAGATCTCTGATTCTTGTTCAGTCATCGAGCTTGAACTTTTCACGAAAGTTGTCTTTTTCATAAATTTTGATTTCTGAAAGTTCTGTCTCGGATAATTCTTACCACCCTATTGCCCACCAAACCCTTTGTTTTGGTTGTTATTGTGAAAACGTGGTGGCACATTAGGTTTGTTGTAGTAAGATTTATCTCTTTGAAAGTTTAAAAACCTTTTCGAACTCGACAAACCATTTACCTCAGAAACATCAATTTCAACTAACTTGAAAACCTTTTTCAGCTTATCCACATTGACATTTTCAATTGAAAACTCCTTATACGAGTACAACTTATCTAAACCATTCATCTTGTACATGACAAGAGTTGGTTCGTCCTCTAAGTTGTTCTGGGACTTAGGTTTCGGAATGTAATTGTTCAAGAAATAATCATCATCTTCATTTGTGGAATCACTGTCAGATTTTAACACTAATTCAACAACTTCCTTCACAACCTCAGATTCGATGCTATCTTCATCGGATTGTGAGGTAAAAGTGACATCAGTGTTATCCGGTAACTTTTCATCATCACTTTTCTCACTTAGATCTGGTTCATTAACTAACCCTGATTATTTTTTAGTGAAGTTATTGCTCATGGGTGGTGGAACCTTGTGATACCCAACCCCGGTTCCATTAGAGTATACATCTTCACCGTCTTTGTTCTTCCCGATCGGTTTGGGAACTATGTGTTGAAGAACAAAGCTGGTAGAAGTGTAACTGTTCAGTTTCAAATTAATTCTCTCATTCTCAATCTTAACTTCTTGATACTGAAGCTTGAGATTTGCAATCTCTTCCGGTTGCTCATTTATCAGTTTCTCTTTTGCTTGAAGTACTCCTGACAAATTTGAGTTTTCTTTACGAGTTTTAGAGTTCCGTTCATCTGAGTCTTTAATCGTTCTTTTTAACTTTTCAAAATCCTCAGAATTTTTTTTTTGTTCTCAAGCATCAACTTTTCATTTTCTTTTCAAAAGCATTCAACATCATTTTCATCATTTTTTATTTTCTCAGTTAACTCATTTATTCAGTCAGTTAAACTTTTCACCAGTTTATCTCGATTAATCATGTTCTTTTGTAAAATGTTGATTTTATATGTTAGCTCCTGGATTTTCGATCTTGAGAGATACTCGTGTGTATTACAGACTTTGCACTCTTTCATGCAATTTCTGCAATCAGTTTCAGATTTAGCCTTACCTGGTTTATTATCTGAACCACTTGAACTGACCTTTTCTGACGACTCAGACTTAAAAGCAGACTTGGAATCTACCTTTATTTCCTTTGCCATCATGACTTGGTCTGTCATCTTTTTTAAGTTCTCGGCTGTCATCTCTGCCTTAAGATCGATAATCCCTGCATCCACCTTCTTAGACTCCTTGGACCTCAGAAATACCTCATATCTTTCCTGTCGCAGTCTCTCTTTCTCAGCTCTTTTCTCTGCATCTATTTTCATCTGCTCCTCTGCTAACGGAATCGACTTTACAAGAGCTTCAAGATCAATTGATTTCGGATCAATGCAGATATTTCCTTTCGGATCCAAGTAGCATTCTATGTCTGGATCCCACCTTTTCGCTTTCTTAGCTTCTTTCTAGGCATCATACATTTTTTTCATTTTTCTCTGTGCTATACTTCTTTCTCTGTTATACGTTGATTCAGTTTCAACTTGAGCCATGAATGCGTAACCAACAACATCTTCTTCTAGAAGAAAATCGTTCCAGTTGAACCCTTCGTCATCCTGAATTACTGCAAGATCCCTCGATTTCTCTTTTGGATTGTCTTTGATTTGCTTCATCTTTGGCGGTTCTTCACGGTTTCTATGATAAACTGCTTTTCTATAGTAGTCATCATGAAATGGGTTCGCAGTTTCATTAGCTGCTAAATTTCGACACTCCCTCTTGAAATGTCCTTTTTGTATGCATTTGAAACAAGTCACCTTTGACTTGTCAAATCCCGACTTTGTTGACGGCCCCGCAATCGACTGTCGCCCTGTAATCTCCAAGAATCGCTGTGCCCGATGAATAACGCTTGCAATGCACCAACGGATATCTATGAGCTCCATCTCCTCTGGGTCAATCTGATATTAATATTCTTTTGTGAGATTCGTGTTACCAATCTTTCCCGCTACGAGACTCTCATAAGATTCCAATATTGATGCAAGAAACACCATCTGTTGTTTAGCAGTTTCTTCGTTGAAGTTTTGGGCGTTGTTGAGGTTGACGGCAATGTTGCATTGAAAGACGTTGTAGGATCGCGAGAAGATCGAAACGACTCTATTAGAAGAGTTCTCGGTCTAATCAGAGGCGGAATTCATTGATTAGACTTTGTAACAGTTTGTTTCACTTCTAATTGTCTTGTTTTATTGATTTAACACGTTTACAGATCAGTAGACACGTCGGCAGCACTTCGGTACCGGAAACATGATCATTACAAATGATTTTGCATCTAGGGTATTTATAGGGGATGTAATTTCGCATGGAATTTGCAATTGCTATTTCATGCAAAATAGCAGATTACTATTTCGTACGAAATAGCCTTTGGCTATTTCATGCGAAATTAACTATTCACACACAAACCCTAAATTTCTCGAACTACGTGCCCTGATCTAACATTTCTAATACAAGACTTGATACAAGACGAAGTCGACAGACGTATGCACCAACAGACTCCCCCTTAGATGTTGACGAAGTCTTCAGTGTCGAGTCTTCACAATCATCAGTCTTGATAAGTCTTCGGGCTTTCTCCAAAGAATTTGACAGAGTAAGCATCCTCAATCTTCTCTTCACATTCTCTTGATCAAATCTCTTGATTCTTTAAGTTCATCAGCATCAGCAGTTAGTGTGAACTTCTGGAATCGAATCTATCTTTTACATCTTCAGACTCCCCTTTGCTAGCAAACTCCCCTTGAGTTGTGCTAGGATTGTAGTCTTGCTTTCACAGGTTCAGATCGATTCCTGGCTCTATACTGCATTTTTTCAAGATTCGAAATCTAGCTAACCTGCATAGTCTCTACCCAAAAGTAAGTTTCACAATTTTTAACTTTTAACACATTTAGAAACCACTTGTAGATATTCTCAATTCATGAATTTCATAATATATAAGATATAACAAATTTAGAATCCCTGCTTATCACTTGTAATCAAAACATTTCGATTTGTATTCAATTTAATGAATCTATAATCCTTTTAAAAACAAACTT
Organism: Helianthus tuberosus; assembly: GCA_030545235.1. Lineage (NCBI taxonomy): Eukaryota > Viridiplantae > Streptophyta > Magnoliopsida > Asterales > Asteraceae > Helianthus > Helianthus tuberosus. Next base: position 93,104,069 of record CM060437.1, read on the forward strand.
CATTTCAATCAAATTCTCCCAAACCATTTATTCATCATGTTTATCACTCGGAATTTTGAAAATCAGCTTTTCAACATCAGTTGTCGAAAATCTTTTTGGATCTCTGATATTAATGAAATGCAGTAAAGAAATATTTACATACAATATTTTTGTGAGTTTGTGTAAGAGGATCATATCAGTTTATGAGACAAATCACCAACACCATTAAGCTATAAACATTTTAAGTTCTAAACGATTCACTTAGATTGTCAGTATACTGATCCACTTAAATTTTCACACAAATTTCAACTGTTTCGAGATACGAGATTAATGTTTTAGAGACTTAAACTTATTCGCGTGTCCCACCTCAGAATATACTCTCGTATCCAGATCCCTAGATGATATCTGTAAAGGGTTAAATGCGAGGGCCATGAGAGCTCAGGCTATTGCTTCCGCAAAATCAGAGAGATGATGGCTTCGACTTTTGGTGTGTTCCCTTTAGAGAATCTTTTCTTCAACATCACATGATTAGCATTTTGCAATGTTTCATCATTTTTTATGCTGAGGGGTGTGCTATATTTCAAGCAAGCGAAAAGTATTATACGGGGACTTGGCCATTGCTTCCGCAAAATCAGAAGTCCCGGGATAATACCCCAGATATCACTAAGCATAAAGACCTAGTATCTCAGAAAGAGGGGTCTTTCAAACAAGATTTCGGGGGTTACCCATATATCCGAGAGATGTTCCCCACGAGATAAGTAAGTTTGAAATTTTGGTTTATATCTCAACACAATCTACTAAATGTGCAAAAACCTACTGACACATCATCAGTGAGGCCGTTTATCACTATTTAACTTTCCAATTCTTTAGCATGTTGTAATTGTCTACTGATGTACTATCATTTCCTCTTTTTCTCAACAAAACTCATTTTTGATTTTATCATGTTTTTGACTTTTTCAAATTTTCCAACGTTTTTGGATTTTCCAAAATTTCTTACTCCCCCTAAAATTCAAAATCATTTTAAAGGAAATTTGAAAACAAACTGTACAAAGTAAAGTGACAACTGATTTTCAAGCTTCAAATCACCATCCACTTGGCATAAACAATCAGAACTCCCCCTGACAACAAACTATTTTCCCATTATGATTTCAAAACACTTAAGTTTGTTTTAATCAAATGGTTTTTCCGGAAAATAAGTTTTGTTGATTTTACCACTTGTAAAAATGAAATACCACTTGCAGTAAAATGCCGATTCCTACTTCACACTTACCAACCTGGAAGTTTCGGAAATTCCACAACCTGTAGAGTTTTAACAATTTTTTAAATGTTACACAAAAAAAACAATTTTTCAAGAATGATGCCGATTCATGCTCCACGATTACCCACTTGGGAGCTCTGCCAAGTCAGGATTTTAGTTAGAAAACGCTGTCACCCAAGCCTGACCAGCCTTGGGTGATTTTGAATCAATTCTATCCCAACCTCCTTTCGTTTTATAAAAATCTTTTGCACTTTTCACTTTCCCATCTACCATCTTCCCAAATATATGTTTGACTTTCTCATTGAAAGCCTTTTCAGCATCAAATTCTCCTTTACCAGCAAAGAATTGATCTGAAATTTCAACTTTACCAACTTTCAACTTCAAATTTTCTTTTGACAATGGTGGAAAATGTTCATCGTTCAACTCTGGAACGGAATTCTCATTCTTTTTCTCAACATATGACTCCTCTGATTTTATGGAATCAGATTCATTGTCAGAACTACTCTAAGATTTTACAAGCCATCTTTGTTTGTTCAAATCAACTTTTCTTTTGTAAAAACGTTTCGAACTTTCACCTTCTTCGAAAGTTGAATCTTTGAACTTTTTAAAAATTTCAGTTTGTTGTTTCTTTTCATCAACACATTTCTTTTTCATTTCAAAGTTATAAGAAACTCCCTGTTTTGAATAAATGGACTCGTGGCAATTTGAAGCAATATGTCCGGTTTTTTTACATTTAAAACAGATTCTTTTGTCAACTCTTGGAACAAATTTCTTCATATTCTTCTTCCTTTCAGCAAGAAACTCTCGGTTTGACTGTCTCCAGAATGGTTTCTTCTGCTCTTCTTCATAACTTCCTCCTGCAACAAATTTTGTTTTTGATTTATAATTTTTCTCATTTTTATAATTTTCCGGGGAAATGAAACCTAATCCCTGCTTTTTGAAATTACCGTTATGGTTTGGTTTCTTTCGATAACCTGAACAAGAACTGTAACCCTTTTTCTTGTTCAATCTCTGTTGAACTCTTGAAGTGTACTTTTTAGGTTTTTCATGAAGATTTAAATCTTTTTTTTTTCAGAAATATTAATTTCTGTTAATTTGAAAACCTGTTTAATCATTTCAGATTTCACACTTCTTATTGGAAATTCCTCATCAGAATATAATTTGTCTGAATCATTCAAAGTATATGCTACTTTGATTGGTCCGTCATTCAAATTAGATTTTGATAACATGAATTCTTTATTGTAAACCCTCTTGACTGGTGAACTCGGACTCTTTTCTGACGAACTCGAACTTTCAGATCTAGACTCCGACTTTGACTCTTCATCCATATCCAACACCTGATCGACCACTTTCTTTAACAACTCAGACTCATAATCAGTGTCAGACGCTGTGAATATGACATCAATATTGTCTAGTAACTCATCAATGGTTTCAGACTTTAACTTTATATTGAGAGCCTAATTTAAATGTTCCTCATTTGGCTTTCTGCGAGAATAACTATTCCAAATCGGGGGCGGACACTTGTTATAATTGACCATTTGTTTCTTACCAGTATCCTCTTCATTCTCCTTATCTTGGAAAGCTTCAAGACCTGCAACAGTAGGATAAACTCGATCAATCAAATAATCACACGTTGTATAACTCAACAACAAACGTTTGATTCTTTAACTCTCAATCTTTTTGAGTTCCAAATCCTGCTTCAGCTTTACACAGTCTTCAATATACTCATTGATGACCTTCTGCTTTGTCATTAATGTGGAAATCATCATTGTCATAGCAGCATCAACTTCTGAGTTTATCTTTTTCAGGCCATCAACTGTTCTGTTCAGCACATCATATGATTCCTTTACATACTTCAAATCAGACAACAAATTTTCTTTCAGCTCTTCCAGTTCACAAATCTTCTTGTCTTTTTCTTCACAATGTTAGCAAGACTCCAAACATTTTTGACAAGGTTTAATGACCTCAACTATCTTTTCAACCTCGACAATCTTCTCAACTTCAACAATTTTTTCTATCTCGACGACTTTCTCAACTTCGACTATTTTTTTTACCTCAACAATTTTCTCTACCACTTTCTCCACTATTTTTTCAACACTATATGTTTCTTCATTGAATTCTAACTCTTTTTCCCTTTCCTTAGCTTCGACCTTTTCTTTTGAATTTTCTTCAACTTCAGCTATTTCAGCTTCCAATTTCACCTTTTCTTCAGCAATTTTTCTTCCTTTCAATTCTTCCAATTCTTTCTTCAATCGAGCAGCTTTTTTCTCTTTCAACATTTCAATTTTATCTGCAAAAAACAAATTAAAACTAAATGAGTCTAAACTTTTTCTAGCATTATTAATGTATTCTTCCTCGTCATCAGTATCATCATCACTTTCCGATGATCTAAAGATCTTCGTTCTTTTGACTTCTTGTTCTTCCAAGATTCTAGCAACAAGACCTGAACCAGGTGGGATGTATTTATCCCAGCTAAATCCCTCTGCAACCTTTTCATCGTCTTGGTCAATTATACCATAACAATCTTTTTTCTCTTTTTCTTCAATGGCACGTGCATGTGCAGTTTGTGGTTGTTGAGCAATCTGATGAAAAATTGATTTTTGATAATAATTGTTTTTTCCAGACTGATCTTGTCTTCCATTTGCTTCTTTGTTTTTGCACTCACGTTTAAAATGACCTTTTTCTCGACAACGAAAACACGTAACCTTTGATTTGTCAAACATCGGAGATTTAGACATTTCACTAAAGTCATCTCTTCCGGTGATTTGTTGAAACTTTTCTGCCCTTCTAACAGCACTTGCTAAACACCACTTGACGTCCATCAACTCAAGTTCCTCAGCATCAATTTGGTCATAATCTTCTTTGGTAAGCATCGGATTTCCAATTCTGCCAGCAATCAAACTTTCATATGATTCCAACATAGCAACGAGTGATGCCATGTGTTGCTTAGCTATTTCCGGAGAAAGATTTTGACCATTTCGAATGTTCAAGGTGACATTGCATTGCAGATTCGTTGAATTCTGTTGTTAAGGACTTGGTGTTGTATAATTTGGATCAAAGCTTGAATACGAAGATGAATGTCCACCACTTTGAGTCACGGTACTACCCTTTGTTCCAGAAGAACTATCAGCACTGAAACCAGTCTGAATCTTTTGACTCGAAGTAGTTTCAAATTTATTTTCTCTATAGTATAAACTGACATCTTGTTGAGCATTTGGATTATTCATGATTGTCCTTTTCTGGATATCCAACTCATGCTCTTCAATTTTCTGAATAAATTTTGCCAGATTCATATTTTCAGACTTTCTCATGTGCTTTAGGATCAACAAATAAGTTCTCCATTTCTGCTGTGGTAATGCATCGGCTAACTTATCAACCCATTCTTCGTCATCTTTCTTTATATCCAATCTTCCCATTTCCAAAACCAAATGACAATATCTATCAATGGTCTTTTTTGTTGTTTCACCTTCTAAGGCTACAAACATATCAAATGATTTCTTTAGTAAAGCCTTTTTGTTTTTGATCATATCTGCACTTCCTTTAAATTTTTGAATCAATGCCGTCCAAATTGATCTAGAAGTACCCTCATGTTGTAGCAAAACAAAGATATCTTCTTTAACTGCTTGTTGAAGAATACTGATCATCATTTTTTCACTAGTATATTTCAATTTTTCAATCTCTGAATACTCACTGAAAGCTATTTCAATCCCACGTTCATTTTTTGGTTTCTCGTAATCTTTCTCTAATTAACACCATGCGTCAAACTTATAAACTTGCACCCAGTTCTCAAATCGATTTTGCCATCCGGCGGTTTTTGATAGGTTCCCGTCTCATTCTCACTGTAAAGAGTTTCAGCAGCTGTAACAGGAGCAACTGGTGTAGCAAACGCATTGTAGAATTCCTCTTCCATGATTCAGTAATCTGTATCACAAAGTCAACAAAGTTCAAACAACAATGAAGATTTCACACGAAATAAAATTTCAAACGAAATGATACACTGATGCGAAATCAGTTTGGTGCGGAATAACGATTTGGTGCGAAATAGCCTTTCAAACGAAAATACCACTTTCAAACGAAATCTGTAATTTTATTTCATACGAAATTAGATGTATGCTTCACATGAAATAATATTTTCAAATGAAATCACACTTTGGTGCGAAATTAGTGCTAATTTCGTCCGGAATTATGTAATTTCGTGTGAAATGAAACTCAACAGGTTAATTTCGTGTGAAATTAGATAACAAATTCACACGAAATCAGCTATTTCACGCGAAATACTGCTGACGTCATCATGTTCGATCTGATTTTCAAGCGAAATTACGAATTTTACCAATTTTAGATCGAATTTAATTCCAATTCTCTCAAGGATTCATTAAATCACTGTTTCGCATGATATGTTTAAAATTCAATCCATTTTAACCGTGTAATCTTGTGAATTTTGTAAAAGAAGGTGTAGAAGTCAGTTTTTTGAAGAAAACAAGCTGATTTTGGTAAGAACTCTTCCTCCTGAGCTCTTATACCACTTGTAGGATCGCGAGACGATCGAAACGAGTCTATTAGAAGAGTTCTCGGTCTAATCAGAGGCGGAATTCATTGATTAGACTTTGTAACAGCTTGTTTCACTTCTAATTGTCTTGTTTTATTGATTGAACACGTTTACAGATCAGTAGACAAGTCGGCAGCACTTCGGTACCAGAAACATGATGGTTACAAATGATTTCGCATCTAGGGTATTTATAGGGGATGTAATTTCGCATGGAATTGGCAGTTGCTATTTCGTGCGAAATAGCAGATTGCTATTTCGTGCGAAATAGCAGATTGCTATTATGCGAAATTAACTATTCGCACACAAACCCTAAATTTCTCGAACTACGTGCCCTGATCTAACATTTCTAATACAAGACTCGATATAAGACGATGTCGACAGACGTATGCACCAACAGACGTTAGCATTTGGAGCATTTTGAGGTTGTTGCATGTTTGGAACAGATGTTACTGGTGTACTCGAACCGGTGCCATGATATTCGTAACCACTCGATGATGACCCACTGCCTGAATTCTCTTTTGATGTAGTGTTTGAGCTTTCAGCACTGAATGCAGTCTTTGGTGATGAAGCTTTTGGAATCATGTTACCCCTGTAATACAAATCTACATTCTGTTGATACTGTGTATTGTTCACTTTGTTCAGCTTTTTGATTTCCAACTCGTGCCCCTCTAGCTTTTCAATCAACCAGTTCAGTGTAATATCTGCCATGGGCTTTGTGTTCTTCAGCACCAATCCAAAATACGGCCAATCTTGTTCATTCGGTAACGCTTCAAACAACTTATCAACTAACTCCTCTTGATCTTTCTAGATGCCGAATCTGTCTAGTTCTGCTTTCAAATGGCAAAATCTTTCTATCATTTGACGAACAATTTCGCTTTTCATGTAGGCAAATAGATCAAACTCTTTCTTCAATAATGACTTTTTTTAACGATCACTTCTCCACCCGTGCACCTTTTCTCCAACTTTTCCCACAAATATTTTGAATTCTGATAATCGATCAAAGAAATAATATCATCCCTTACAGACTGGTGTAGCAATACAATAACTTTTTGCTCAGACACAAAATCTTCTTGCTCATCATCTTCTAAATTCTCAAAATCTGTTCTTGTGGGATTGTAACCGTTTTAACACACTTTCAACTATCATAAGCAAAGGCTCTCAACCAACCATCAAAATGTTTTGCCCAGCGGTTATAGTCCTCGATAGCCATAAGCTTAGGTGGTTTGTTATACGTGCCATAGGCGTTGTCCACGCTAAGCGAATCTGATATCGCTTTTGTAGCTGTTTTAGGATTCGCGTTTGATGAAGTAGCTCCGTTGCTGTTGTAGGCGAAAATGTCACCAAACTGGTTTAGAAACTCGTCACTCATGATTGTTGTTCCTAAAAAAGTTAAACACGGTCAAACTTGATTGAATACACAAAAACAACAATTGATCAGATGATCAATCGTCCGAATGGCTATCTGGATGAAATGATCAAATGAACAAGTATCTGATGTGTCAAGTGTCGATGATCCGGTCGGATGGCTATCCGATCGGATGGTCAGTCCACGATCTATGAAACTCAAACTATCAAACACCAAAAACTCTATCCGGTCGGATGACTATCCGATCGGATGAGCAGTGACATCAGCTGTCACGGCCCCTGGCCCGGTGTGACCCGGTACAGAAGCCGCGGGACAGAAACCCGTGGTATTTAATATTTAATTTGGTAGCGGAAATGTCGACATGATCTTTTCAACTGAAAATTCCCAATTATTTATTTCACAAATTGGGATAAACCCCATTATTTACAACAAAGGAATTTCACAAGGAAATTCCTTGTTTTACAAAACATGTTTATTTATTTTATTAAGCCACCTCTTCAAGTTTTTAGTGCTACACGACACTTTTTCCTTGGTTCACTAGTAAGTCACCTGAAACATGTTTTAAAAAGATTTTATCAGCGGGGAAATACTGGCGAGTCATTCAGGTTATATAAAATAACACCTGAGTTATACATTACAGCATAAGAGCGATTACAATGGCCACTATCTTATTTTTATCTGGCGTCGTGTCACACCCTGGTGACGATGGTCATACCACTATTGGGTCCTTTTACCCAAGTAGTGATGATTATCACTGTTAGGTTGGTGAACCTAACCGTGAGAAATTAGCAATGTGCACAATACCCCACTTGCCAGTGATTCAAGATAACCAAGACATAATCCCTGTAGTTATAACTTTTGAAAATAATTTGAGTATTGTAAAACATTGTTGATAAAAAGAGAATGACTCACTTTGCAATTTAACTGGACAGAACCTTGCCTGCTGATTTATTCTTGTAACCTAGGTAAATAACAATGCACACGAAACTAGGTCAGTAACTTAATACAACATTTACGATAAGCTCATGAAATCAAAACCCTCATGACGAATGACAAAGTATAGCCCGAGTTCGGGCAGCACTTAAACATCCATCGGATTTGTTTCAATCGATCGGACATTGTATCGTAGCAGTGATCGAGTTATTACCCTGTTGTCGCAGCTGATATTCATGCTTGTGTGTGTTTTTGAACTAAATTGCGAATAACTTGACGCACGTAATGAATTTTTCCGTCGTAACAAGGCCTCCATGCAAGTGCCACACCCCTGAGTTATATACTGAAAAATGGTCCCTATCGCGTGGCGCGCCAGATCCTCCTGGTTCCCGCGCGTGGCGCGCCAGGTCCTCCTGGTTCCCGCGCGTGGCGCGCCAGGTCCTCCTGGTTCCCGCGCATGGCGCGACGGGTGCACTTTTAGGGTAGGGTAGCCTCGTGTATTTCTAGCCTAGGTGAGTCAATAGTTCGACAAATTTGGCATTCTACAACAGACTGTGAAGATAAGCGTCAATTAGGGAATACCTCCCCCCCCTTGAGTTTTAGGGGCCCTGATCCTAGTTTCGATTGTTCTGAAAATTTTAGGGGTCATGCAATATTATTTGGGGGGTCTTAATTAGGGTTTCCTATTGGACATAATAAAATAAGAAATAATAATTTTGGCAAGAGTTGTTACATCCTCCCCACCTTATTAAAATCTCGTCCTCGAGATTTACTAGAATAAGTAGGGATATTTTTGCTTCATCTCTGATTCCAGTTCCCAAGTGTACTCCGGTCCTCTTTTTGAATCCCACTTGACTTTGACCAGCATTAGTCTTTTGTGCTTGAGAAACTTGACCTTTTTATCTTCTATCTGAAGTGGTCTGTCTACAAATTTTAACTTTTCATTTACCTCTATGTCTTGAAGAGGTACTACCAGGGATTCGTCGGACAAACACTTCTTGAGGTTAGATACATGAAACACGTCATGTACTCCAGCTAATTCTTCTGGTAGTTGTAAGTGATAAGCAACTGGTCCTATTCACTGGATTACTGGGAATGGTCCTACGTACCTTGGACTTAGCTTTCCCTTCTTACCGAACCGAACTACTCCTTTCCAAGGAGAAACTTTCAAGAGTACCTTGTCTCCAACTTGAAATTCTAGCGGTTTGCGTCTATTGTCTACATAACTCTTTTGGCGATCTCGTGCTGTTTTCAGTCTGTCCTTGATTTGAGTGATCTTGTCGGTGGTTTCTTGCACAATTTCGGGACCAGATAATTGACTTTCTCCTATTTCTGCCCAACAAACTGGAGTTCTACACTTTCGTCCATACAGTGCTTCGAACGGGGCAGCTTCGATGCTTGAATGGTAACTATTATTATAAGAGAATTCAATTAAAGGTAAATGGTTGTCCCAGTTTCCTCCAAAATCTATCACACATGCCCTGAGCATGTCTTCCAGGGTTTGGATCGTCCTTTCACTTTGTCCGTCTGTTTGGGGATGGTATGCAGTACTTAAATTTAGTCGGGTTCCCATTGCTTCCTGGAAACTGGTCCAGAAATATGAAGTGAAACGACTATCCCTATCCGATACAATGGAGAGTGGAACTCCATGTAAGGATACTACCTCGTCTACGTATAATTTGGCTAATCTTTCCATGCTAAAGGTTTCCTTCATGGGTAGAAAATGAACTGATTTGGTTAATCGATCCACAATTACCCAAATTGCGTCGTTACCTTTTCTGGTTTTGGGAAACTTAGTAACAAAATCCATGGTTATTAGTTCCCATTTCCAAACAGACATTTCTAATTGTTGGAGTAACCCTGATGGTTTCTGGTGTTCTGCTTTATCTTGCGAACAAGTTAAACATTTAGATACATATCTAGCTATGTCCTTTTTCATTCCTATCCACCAGAAATTATTTCTTAAATCCTGGTACATCTTATTATTACCAGGATTCATGGTATTCCAAGATTTATGGGCTTCCTCTAAAATCCTATTTCTTAACTCTCCCTGCTTAGGTACCCAAATCCTTTTCTTGTGGAATATCCAAATTCCATCAGCCCCTTGCTCCAAGTCTTTTATCCTTCCTTTCATTCCTTTAGCATCATCCTTGATTGCTATTTCTTGAATGTTTTTCAGTTGTTCCATTAAATCTAACTGTAGATTTAATCTAAGGGCACGAACTCGCTTTTGTTTTTCATGATACTTACGACTTAGAGCATCTGCGACTACATTTGCTTTTCCTTCGTGATATTGGATATCACAGTCGTAGTCACTTAGTATTTCCATCCATCTTCTTTGCCTCATGTTCAATTCTTTTTGCCCAAATATATATCTTAAGCTTTTATGATCTGTATAAATAGTAAACGTACTTCCATACAGATAGTGTCTCCAAATCTTAAGGGAAAAAATTATCGACCCTAATTCTAAGTCATGTGTCGTATAATTTTCCTCATGCTTTTTCAATTGCCTTGAAGCATACGCAATTACCTTTTTGCGTTGCATTAACACACATCCTAATCCTAGCTTAGAAGCGTCACAATAAACTTCAAAATCTTCTGTCCCTTCGGGTAAGGCAAGAATTGGGGTGTTTGTTAACCTTTGTTTTAAAATCCTAAAGGCCTCTTCCTGTCTAGGTCCCCATTCAAACGTAACTGATTTACAGGTTAGCTTAGTTAATGGCACAGCTATCTTAGAAAAATCTTTAATGAATCGTCTATAGTATCCAACTAACCCTAGAAAACTTCTAACTTCCGTAGCTGATTACGGGACCTTCCATTTGGTGATCGCTTTTATTTTGGAGGGATCTACGTGAATACCTTCGTGATTCACCATGTGACCTTAGAATTTCACCTCCTGTAGCCAAAATTCACACTTTGAGAATTTGGCGTAAAGCTTTTCCTTTCTTAACAAAGTTAAGAGTGCATGTAAATGCTTACAATGCTCGTCCTGACTTTTGGAATAAATAAGTATATCGTCGATGAAGACAATTACGAATTTATCCAAGTACGGCTTACAGATTCTATTCATCATGTCCATAAATGCTGCCGGAGCATTTGTTAGTCCAAATGGCATAACTGTAAACTCGTAGTGACCATACCTACTTCTGAAAGCGGTTTTAGGTATGTCTTCTTCTTGTACCTTCAACTGATGATATCCTGAACGCAAGTCTATATTAGAAAAATATCTAGCCCCCTGAAGTTGATCAAAAAGATCATCAATCCTAGGTAATGGGTATCGATTCTTAATTGTAACCTTATTCAATTCCCTGTAATCGATACACATTCGCATCGAACCATCTTTCTTTTTCACGAACAACACTGGTGCTCCCCAAGGGGATGAACTAGGTTGTATAATCCTTTACTGAGCAATTCATCTAATTGCTTTTTCAGTTCTAACATTTCAGTGGGTGCTAACCGGTAGGGTGCTTTAGCTACGGGTGTAGTTCCAGGAATCAGATGAATTCTAAATTATACCTCCCTATCTGGTGGTAATCCTTTTAGTTCTTCTGCGAATATATCTAAGTATTCTGATACTACAGGAATTTCCTTAAGTTCCTTACCCTTAGTGTTAATGATTACCGAAATCATATACACTATTCCTTGCTTTCGTTCATAACTAGCAACTTTCATTACAGAAATGAACTTCATTTATTTACGTGGCTTATCTCCTGTAACCATGATTATTTCGCCTGATGGTGTAAGAATTTCTATGGAATTCTTATCACAGAGGATTCGAGCATGGTTGGCTACTAACCAATCCATTCCTGATACGACATCGAATCCAGCTAAATTCATAGGTAATAGGTTTGCAGAAAATTTATGACCTGAAAGTTCTATATTTTCTTTTTGCAAAATCGTATCTATGTTAACAGAGTTCCCGTCTGCCGTTTCTACTGTATAAATCTGCCTAAGTTTATTTAAGGGTAGCTTAAGAGCTTGACAGAAAGAAGTATTTACAAAACTTTGGTTTGCACCAGAGTCGAATAATAATTTCGCATAAACGTTGTGTACCAGAAACGTACCAGCTATTACGTCAGGAATCAGTTCGGCTTCCTGTGTGGTCAATTGGAAGGCTCTTGCGTTCTTCTTATTAGTTCCTTCAGCAGGTTTGGCCTTGTTGTCAGCTGGTTTGACCAGTTTAGGTCAGTCTGGTCTAAAATGTCCAGCTTCTCCACAATTGAAGTAAATTGTGGATTTCTTTCGTCTGCAATCTTCTTCTTAGTGCCCCGGAATTTTGCAGAAATCCCTTTACATTTTCCAAAATGCTTTCTTTTACAGGTACTGCAAAATGGAGCAGTGGAGGATTGCCTAGTTCCTCTTTTCTTGAGGTTGTTACTAGTATTACCCCCATGAAATCCTTGGGTAATCTTTTGAGCCAATTCCTTCTTTCTGTTTTCTTCTCGCGTACGCACCAGTCCGTCAGTCAAGGTGTTGGCTAATTCCACCACATCGTCGATTGTGCGGGGTCTTGCAGCTTTGACGATATCCCGAATCTCGCTAATTAAACCCCAAATGTAGCGAGAAATGAGTACCGGTTCTGGCGAGGCCAGAGTTGGTACAATTCTGGCTTATTCGAAGAACTTCGAAGTATACCCTCGATAATCAACATCCACCATTCGATGGCTCAGGAACTTATTCGCCATTTGTTCCTTTTCATATTCGGGGCATAATTTCCTTTCCACTAGACGCTTAAATTCTTCCCAACTCATGGCATAAGCCATGTCACTTCCCTTGGCTTGCAATACCGTGTTCCACCATTCTGATGCCTCTTCCTTAAAAAGGTGAGAAGCATACATAACTTTATCCTCCTCGGAACATTTACTTATTTTGATTAATGCCTCGCTTTTCTCCAACCAACGTAGCGCGGCAGTTGCCCCTTCATTTCCTGCAAATTCGACAGGTTTACAGGCAAGAAATTCTTTATAGGGGCAACCAGGTGTTGCAACTTTCATTTTCTTAAGTATTGGGGCCTGAATCAAGTTGTCGTTATTGCCGCCTCCTTTAACACTATTACTGAAATATCGTCGCACGTGCGTTTACTGGGGTGAGCTTGTGAAGGCTCAATAGGGCTTTTGACCGCAGCGACGATTGATGGGATAGCATTTGCTATTCCTTGAGCAACGATGTTTTCTATATCTTGCCTATTAAGAAAGTGATCTTCATTGTTTTGCTCAGATTGGTTAACCTCGTTAACTGGTTCATTACCAGCGTGTTCCATCTGATAATTTTCAATATACAAATGTATAAATTATTGGCATAAAATAAATAATTAATAATCAGTCACAATAAAATAATCACACATAATCATGTCAACACGTATAGCTAAAATTGTCGACTTTGCGACGTTGATATTTTTTTTTATATTTGTATGCATCCATACACACCAGTTATTTTACAAAAGTTATATTTTACGTTATTTTACTTGATGATATTTTTACTAATGTTTATTATTATTAAACACGTAACCACACAACCACATACGATCCCGTCAGCTGGCATTTCAGAAACGACGTTCCCTCTCGTCGTATTTCCATGATATTCTCTCCCCCACTTCACGGATTCTATTTCCTGTGTCCATCAGCTCCTCACCATAGTGGCGGAGTTCAGCCAAGTTTTCTATGCTCATAGGTGGGTTTGGTGCAGGCTCAGGGTCAAACTAAGGGAAAAAAGGTGTTAGGGTTATTCAAGAGATTCTGAAATTGCCAGTCAGTTGTCCACCATTCTTCCAGCTCTCCTTGTAGGGGTCGGGTGTTGATAATTGGATCTGGGATAGCAGGTTCCAGACTAACTGGAAGTTGTGCTTCAGCCGGGTAATTGAAGAGGTTTTCATCGGCAGGTCCGATGAGGTCGCTATTTGCCAGTTTGCGATCCAGCTCCTCCCACGGTGGCATTTTCTGGGTTTGCCCTGAACTCTCCCCGATCTCCTTTCCTTTCCCTTTATCCTTTGGATCCTCGGTCTTTTTAACCTTCTGTGCAGCTGGCTTCTTCCTCCGTCCGCGTCTCCAGCCTATGATTCTCCTTCTCTTTTTCGACTTTGGTTTCTCTTGCGGCTGGGCCTGGAATACTATTGGCTCTTCAGTATCAGCCTGATAGCCAGATGGATTTCCTGTGATATCCATATCTGTGCTATGGATAGTAAAGTTTCGGAGTGCCTCCAATAGTTCATTCATGCTGTTAGCACACATGAAGAAACACGCAAATTTTAAGTTAAAATTTTATTTATTGTAAATTATGTTTCCACAAACTCACAGAATGACAATCAGAAAAATTAAGTATTTCTAAATACTTAATTGGCTTAAATCAGCGGCTCTGATACCACCTTTTTCTGTCACGGCCCCCGGCCCGGTGTGACCCGGTCTAGAAGCCGCGGGACAGAAACTCGTGGTATTTAATATTTAATTTGGCAGCGGAAATGTCGACAGGATCTTTTCAACTGAAAATGCCCAATTATTTTATTTCACAAATTGGGACAAACCCCATTATTTACAAAAAAGGAATTTCACAAGGAAATTCCCTGTTTTACAAAACATGTTTATTTATTTTACTGAGCCACCTCTTCAAGCATTTAGTGCTACACGGCACTTTTTCCTTGGTTCACAGTAAGTCACCTGAAACATGTTTTAAAAAGATTTTATCAGCGGGGAAATACTGGCGAGTCATTCAGGTTATATAAAATAACACCTGAGGTATAGATTATAACATAAGAGCGATTACAATGGCCACTATCTTATTTTTATCTGGCATCGTGTCACACCCTGGTGACGATGGTCATACCACTATTGGGTCCTTTTACCCAAGTAGTGATGATTATCACTGTTAGGTTGGTGAACCTAACCGTGAGAAATTAGCAATGTGCACAATACCCCACTTGCCAGTGATTCAAGATAACCAAGACTTAATCCCTGTAGTTATAACTTTTGAAAATAATTTGAGTATTGTAAAACATTGTTGATAAAAAGAGAATGACTCACTTTGCAATTTAACTGGACAGAACCTTGCCTACTGATTTATTCTTGTAACCTAGGTAAATAACAATGCACACGAAACTAGGTCAGTAACTTAATACAACATTTACGATAAGCTCACGAAATCAAAACCCTCATGACGAATGACAAAGTATAGCCCGAGTTCGGGCAGCACTTAAACATCCATCGGATTTGTTTCAATCGATCGGACATTGTATCGTAGCAGTGATCGAGTTATTACCCTGTTGTCGCAGCAGAGATTCGTGCTTGTGTGTGTTTTTGAACTAAACTGCGAATAACTTGACGCACGTAATGAATTTTTCCGTCGTAACAAAACCTCCATGCAAGTGCCACACCCCTGAGTTATATACTGAAAAAATGGTCCCTGTCGCGTGGCGCGCCAGGTCCTCCTGGTTCCCGCGCGTGGCGCGACGGGTGCACTTTTAGGGTAGGGTAGCCTCGTGTATTTCTAGCCTAGGTGAGTCAACAGTTCGACGAATTTCGCATTCTACAACAGACTGTGAGGATAAGCGTCAACTAGGGAATACCCCCCCTTGAGTTTTAGGGGCCCTGATCCTAGTTTCGATTGTTCTGAAAATTTTAGGGGTCATGCAATATTATTTGGGGGTCTTAATTAGGGTTTCCTATTGGACATAATAAAATAAGAAATAATAATTTTGGTAAGAGTTGTTACATCAACAGTTAACAAGAACTCAGTAACAATGCAATCCGGTCGGATGACTATCCAATCGGATGAGCAGTGACATCAGCAGTTAACAAGAACTCAGTAACAATGCAATCCGGTCGGATGACTATCCGATTGGATGGGTGACGTCAGCACAGTTCATCTAAAAAATCATGTGTTTTGATCGATTTTGATGCGATTTTGTTCGAATTTAGCTGTGAAACTTGGTAAGATTGTACAATGATGTATCGCGCACAGATTATGTGAATTTTAGGCCATTTTAACCGTGAAATCTTACTCAATTTTGATTTTTAAGGTGTTTGAGATGAGAAAAGGTAGAAATAGGATTAAAATCGGAGAAATAGATGAAGAATATGATGAAATCTCGGGTAGAATCTGCTGAAAAACTCTGAAATCGGTCGAATCTCTGTGAAATCGCTGTAGATCCTCTCTGAATCTGACCTCCATGCTCTGATACCACTTGTGAGGACCGGGAATTCGGCTCGATTGAACTCGCTCAGGTCAGATCTGCGATCACCACGAGTGCGCGGAATCCAATCACGGTGTAGAAGTAAGATCAACAACGAAGATACAGTTCAAAGAATCCTTTCTCATTAGAAGTAGTAGAAAGTACAAAGTTCCGGTGAGAAAATGCAAGAGCTTTACCTCAGAAACAAGACCTGAATGTTACAAATGAGACCCAATGTCTCCTATTTATAGGCGAGCTCTAACTGGGAGAAATCATCAGCCGAACGGATGATCATCCGTCCGGATGAGCCTGTCCATCCGATTGGATGGACTCCATCTATCCGGATGGACTTACAAAATACGTTTAACTCCGTTTCATCCCATATATAATATATAACACATATAAAACTATACAATGACGACAACTAGGACAAAATAGACTAAATACAGACGAAGGCTACAGACATAGTGCATCTACACGAGGCATTCTTTTTTGTAGCAGATGATGAAGGCTTCCAAATCTTTGTTCTCTCCGTGCCAGATGTTCATGACGTCTAATAAGTCGCGCTTGTGACGTCTTTGCTGGCTGAAATGGGCAAGAAATCTCTCTTGCAATTCTTCAAATGAGGCCAGTGATCCCACTTGCAAAGAATCAAACCAGGCCCTCGTGAGTACGGTGAGGGTTTGGGGGAAAAATGGCACCAGAAGACTTCTTTCCAACGGCCGATTACCCAGCGCCCGTAAAGGCGTTCATATAGTTGTCGAGGTCTGACGAGCCATTGTAGTTGCCCACCGTGAGCGAAAGTTTGCTCTTGGTGAGTGGGGCTAAGGCAATCTCCTTTATGAACTTGGAGTTGTCGGCGTGGACTTCAGCCTGTAGGCTAAATCCTGATCGTGCTTTGCGGCGCGATCGTACGTTGTGCGGGGTTGTGTGGGGGGACAGTAGTTGTAATCCCCAGACTGGCTGTATGAAGACTAGGAGTCCCCGCGGTAAGTATGGTCATCTGGGTTGGTACGGTCGTATCCCTCATTGTGGGGATGCGGTCCCAGACGGCTGTTAATGCCGGACCCTCGGCGAACAGTTGACTCTCGCCTGTATTCTCCGTGTGGGCTAAGGTGGTAATGTACCGGGGCCCTTGACTGGTAACCATATGTTGAGTCATCGTCGTTGAGGGTATGGACACTGTAGTTAGAAGGTCCATGTGGACCGCGCATATCCCGAGATGTGGGATGTGTTGGTGCCCTTCCCTCGTATTGCAAGATACGAGCCACGGGTGTGTACGGCGCGGGTGTGGGCACTCCGGGTGCTTGCGCATCTACGCAAGCTTTGTTGTAGGCTGCAGCGAGAGCAGCCTTTTGTTGCAAGTACCAGGTGTGGAGATCCACTCCTGGTGGTAGCACCGAAGTGTACTACGAAAAGTCCGGAATAAACATGGGGGGAGCGCCCCCCCTGTGTGGACGTGCCAATGTGGCCTGTTTGTTGGACCGGGGGAGTGTTCACCGTTGGTCCTGCGTTTGTTGATGGAGAAAAGGTTGAAATAGATTCCAGAGCTCATTTGTAGCAGGTTCTTGTGATGGAGCAGGTGCTTGAGGTGGAACAACAATGGATTGCATCTTTTGTACTGTCAATAACTGTTGTAGCATGTTTTTGATATCTGCAACAGCTGTATCCAGTTTATCAACTCGTTCCGTCAAATCCAGATATTTTAAACCATCACCCAATTTAATGGGATCATCTGATTTCCCACCAGCAGTGGTTTTATCAATGGTTGAGGTAGGGAGTGTACTCCAAACATTAACCACTGATGCCCCTTTTTCTTGGTACTGGGGTCTTCTTCCTTCAACACTTGACAACCTTTTGATGTTGCCAGTGCTTAAAACAAATCCACTGGTGGTTGGCAGAGGTGCTATATAAGGAATTGCCTCCAAGGAAGTCTTATTGATGTAACCACTGTCCAAGTCAAACCAGTGGGTTCAGCACTTGTAGTAGCTGCTTCACTTGGATTACCACCAAGAGTTACTTGTAACTCAAGGGGTGTAACCTCCTCAGGTTGTGTTGGTGGGTTAGCAAAGATTGATACATCAGACCAGTCATTTGTTGAGGCATGTTCTCATTGATAGGTGATTGAGAAGGACTGGTTAGTGTCTGAGCTATAGGAACTGCATGCAACAAGGGTATTATGGATTGTGGTAATATGATTGGTGAGGGTATGGGTGTTGAAAGAGACATATCCTTGGGATCAGGACTGAGGAAGATGGATCCGATTGGGTCCAGAGCTTCATATTGTGGGGTCCCTGTGCTTACAACCTGATCCTTTTGTGAGGATGCAGGAGGAGTTTGAGGCAATGGTGGAGATCTTTCTACCAACTGCTGTGAGGAAGTAGCAGCAGTGGTTTGTGGTGACATTTGTTTTGTCACTGGCAGTTGCTCTGGGATCTCATCTTCCAGAGTTGCCTTTGTTTTGGGTTTGGTGGGTTTTCTGGATGTTTTCTTTTTGGTCTTTTTGGTAATGGCAGGTGTGGGTTTCAAAGCAGTGGTTGTGCTGCTATGATCACCTGGAGCAGTGGGCTCAGCAGCAGATGTCTGAGGAACAGTGGTAACTGCTAAATTCTGCTCAGGCACCTCTGCTTTTGTTTTTATTGGTGCCATCATTCTAGAAAATGTTTCAGTAGTTAACCCTTTTATTTGAAAATAGACACCCTCTTTGAGCAAATTTTCATTTTCTTTTCCAAATTTTTGTTTAAAATAGTAGCTTAAAAATCTTGGAAAAAGTAAAAATGCTTTGCTATCAACGTTTTTCACCAAATCATCAAAGATTTCCTGGGAATAGTTAAAATTTTCATTGTTTAAAATAGCATAACCCAGGCACTGAATCTTTGAAGGTATTTCGTTAAAAGCAGTTGTTTTATTCGAGACACACATCAAGAGAGTGTGAAATAAAAACCTAGGTGCAGAAGGAAAGAAACCTTTTTGTAAGGTATCTCTTTTTGGTTGTTCTGCGTATCCCCTTTTTAAGAAATCAGTTTTCAACTTGGTTTTATCGAAGGAAGTTTTACCTTTCTGATCATCGAGTTTTAAGACTTTTGAGATGGATTGAGGAGTAATTTGAATCGCTTTACCCTGTATGGAGGAGTTGATGGCTACTACTTTATCGTCTTGTTTTTCAAGCGTAGCATTTTTCCAAAACTCTCTCTGGGTTTGCAGGTAAATGGGAGCATCTGTTGTTAACAAAGTTTTGTACTTTGATTCAGATAAGGTGTCGATGATGGAATCGAAGGTGTGGTTGTTTGTGGGTTTTGTGAGTAGACCCAAATAGTTATGAGGGGATTTGTATGGTATTTCAACGGATTCAGCGGTCGTTTGAGCGACCTCTTTGGAAGATGATGGTGATTTTGGTTTTGATTTTGATTTCGTCATTTTGAAAAGGAAGAAGAAGAACAGAGAATGATTTGGGATGGAGGGTTGAAAACTGCTTTGAGAAGAGAATTTTAGAATTCAATTCGACAGTGTAAAACCCTGTTTGGGGGTTTTGATCAGGGTTTTATTAAGGAAAAAATGAGTGCTGATGTGGCAGCGGTTACAAAGATCTGAGGGCTAAAAACTGACCACGTGCCAACCTCTAATGAGGTGGATCAAGAGTGGAGGACAGTTGTTTTGAGAGCCACTGATGTAACAAGCATCAGTAGTTACAACGGTAATAATGTGATAACAGTGGATGGCATATCAGTGGTTAAGACACTGATTTTGAACATCAGTGCTTGCCAAAAAACAATGAAGGATCAGTGGCTGACTTTCAGCAGTGGACAGTATGTAGGAAACAGATGTTTGAGCAAAACAGTGGTTAGGGTTAAGGTAATGGTAATGATTTGAAAGACTAGTATGTCAGCAACTGTTTTGAGAATTTTCATTCAAGGTTTTGCCACATGTCATTTACATATTTTGAAGCTTTTACAATTCCCTGACAGTGGTTTAGTACCCCAGATGATGTAAACTTTTTACTAAGGCTACTCATTCTTGCTATAATATTTAAATTAAAACAAGAGTACCCCAGTATTTCAAGGTCTTTTGGCAATCAATCTTTGATCAGTTTTAAGACACACTTGAGTTAGATATGACCTTGACACTTGTACCAAATTCCTTTTGATCTGTTTTGAGGATAATATAACCAACAAAAATAAAGATTATACATCCTAACAGGATAATATAACCAACAAAAATAAAGGTTATACATCCTAATAGGAGATTGAAACTTTTACTAACAAAAACCAGTAAAAGTTCAGAATATATTATTCTTAAAAAATGAAGAATGATATATCCTGCCTTATTCGAGAGAATCCTTTTTCAGAAAAATAAATAAAGAATTTTCTGAAAACAACATAAAAGAGAATCTGATATAATTTTCCACTGAAACTCCTAATCATATCAATCTCAAGCTTATGAAAATGGTCAGTGGTTTGACAACAGTGGTATGAAATTTTAAGAACATTTTGACCACTGTTTGGTACCATTCTCTTGTTGATAGATTGTCACCAGAAAAATGAAGACACAAGATCACATGAGTTTTCGAAAACCTTGATGTAGATTTTGAAATTTTATTCTCTGCGAATACTATTGTTACCTGAACCTTTTCCTAAACCAATGAATGCACACAGTTGCTTAATAACCATTGTTACCCCAATTTTTGACTCTTAAGCGTTTTATATTTATACTCTTTTCTTTTGACTTCAAAAGTTTTGAGATAAACACACTTTTTGAGTTTTTATGATTTTCTTCTTCCCTTTTTATCCTTCCCATTCATAAGTACTGAAATACTCACTGGGAGGCATTATTGAAGGAATGCTCATTCCAAAATCATTTTGCAGTAATGTTTTGAGAGATTTGGTCATTTATACACATGCTCATGCCAAATTTCACATCACTTATGATCTGGACATTTTTTACCCCTGATTTTCTTAAAGTAATTTTAACTAGGTTGGTTTGTTCCTTTTTAGGATCTCAACCTGTTTTTCAACACATAAGATCAAGTGACTAAAGTTTTAATTTCCCTCTTTTTCGTTAGCAAAAACACTAATGTTTTTATGAACATAGGTTTTTGTTAATCCGAGGTTCATACTTTAGCATCTAATATAATGAAAACATCACAAATTTCATAACAACAGTTGAAATCAATTTTGAAAAGAAGAAATAATACCATAGTTTAACAGACATGTTTTCAGATCTGAAAACTATGAGTGACTTGTGTATGACATCACTTGTTGTGTGAAATTTGTGTGTCTTATGACATCTTGGTTGTTTTACAGAGTTTTTTAATAACAGTTTTGAACTAATTACTCGTTACTCTGTTTTTCAACTGAATACAACCAACCTTAGTATCAATGAATTTTTGAGCCGAACTGTTATGTCAAAATTGATTGTTAGATCGAATTTGACTATCCGAGCTCTGATACCAATTGTTAGGATCAGAGGCTCTTATGAGAGTGTTTGTTTGTGTAAATTGAACAATCAATGAATATGAAACAATGTAAAGTGCAGCGGAAATGAACAACAAACTTTGTAAACACAATCATAAAGAGAAAATGGATTTGATAAACACAATGAACTGCATCACTCGAAAGATTACAAAGTAAATCAAATGATTACAAAACACGCTTACAAATCAACTCCCCCTCAGCCTGATACTCCAGTGGTTGGTTGCACAAGATGAAAGGATTGAATTGAGGAGAAGAACTCACTCAAAACGATCAAATGTAACAGTACAGGGTACTGTTCCATTTATAGACAATCCAAACCTCTGAGGCATCTCAGCTGACGTCACCATGAAAACGACGTCTAACAGCCTAACAACCTATAACCACTGTTCCTATACAAACACTGCTAATCTCAACCACTGACAATGTATAAAACAGATGACACATTAAACTACTGCTATCTTCTTCCATCAGTGCTTTCCTCAAAGTTGATCAGTCCTTGAGTGGGCAGTGCTTTGTCATCAGTAGATAGAATCAGCAGTGTTGACTTCTTAGCAGTCTTCAAGACTTCATCAGTAGTTAGAAGAAAAGCAGCTGTTGTATTCGGACAGTGGATAAAGGACCATCAGATGTTGTAATCACTTTCAAGGGGAGAGACTTGTATGTAACATCTGCTTATTCTGGATCCACTACTCTGATCCAGTTTTGGCTTTAATTATCTGTTCCTTTGGTAGGGTTCAATCCCAACATAAGGTTTTCCCCAGTAGCATTTTGTTGACGATCAGACATGATCTTCACGAAAGAGAGAGATGTAAAAAAGTGTAAGAGTAGAGGTGAATGCCAATGATGAAACAGTGGTTAACCAAGGGAGGTTAATTCACTGGTCACGTCAAGTAGTGTTAATCCCTTCTTTTCGAGGATCGGTGGCTGGATCGTCCGTTGTGTTGGACTCTGTATGCCCAAGACACATATTAAATTTATGTGGCTAGTACGTTATGATCCAAGTCGAGTCATACCCAAATAAAAGCTAGACAAACACTTATAATATTTATTTATGATATGATCAAACAAATAAATATTAACACTTAGAATATTTAGAAATTCGTTTTCTAAATAATTGCACTTGACAAACTAATAAATTATATGGATAATTTATTTTTGAGAGAATATTTTATTTTGTTATTTAATGGGTTAAATAACATAATAAAAGTTGTATAAGTCTTATAACATGTGTTGTTATAATTTTATAAAAGTTATAAAATTAATCAAGACTTAAATTATTTTATAAAAGAAATTGATTTTTTTTAAATAAACAAGTCCAATGAGAAAGCATGCAAATTGTCATATTTGCATGAATTTTGATTGGGTGAATGGGTGGCAAGTTATCTCTCACATCTTTAAGACTTTTGTATGACAAAAGAGCTAATTTGAACTTCAAGAAAACTTAGAAAAACCTCTCTAGAATTTTCGGCCATAAGGGTGTTATCCAAGAGGGGTTTTCAAGTTTGAATTGTAAGTGTAAGAACTTGATTTTTCCGCTCATAATTTTCGGCAATTGTGTGCCATCCATGAGAGTTTTTCAAGTTTGATTTTCAAGTGCATAAACTCAAGTAAATGATCTCTAAAATCGGCCATGGTATGGTTGATCAAGAGGGAATTTTTCAAGTGAGTTTCAAGTGTAAAATCCTAGCTATAATCAAAGTGTTTGTTGGAAGGCTTGGGGAATGCAAGCTTGAGGTCTTCTACACTTGAAGGCAACCATTCAAGAAGCATCATCTTCTTCATATCCTTTTCTCCTTGGAAGGTAGTATTCTTGAAACACTCTATGGTTGTGTTTTATTTTTTGATAGCATGCATGTTCGTATATGGATCCGGGTATTGGGTTTTACATATAAAATGAGTTTTATATCTTGAAAGTAACATGTTTTAATATTAATATTCAACTGCGTTTTTACTTTATACGGATAAAATAGCTTTGATAAACATGTGAAAAACCCAACAATGGTATCAGAGCCGCTTATATGAGTGCATGCTTAATAGGATATGAAATTTCGGGTTTCGGGTTTGGTTAAACCCTATGGCCGAAATTTTCATCATGGTTTTCCTTTTGTTTTTCAAGATATTAATCTTACATGCATAAAAGTATCTTGAAAAATTATGTCATTTGGATGATTTATTTGTTTGGACAAAAACCCACTTTTTCGGTTTTTTCATTCTTGGCCGAAAAGTAGGTTGTAAAAAGGAAACCATTTTTGCTTCTTTATTTTATATATATATATGTGGATATATATTTTGGTGTTCATAACCTAGCCATGACCTTGTGTGAATATGTTGAATGTTTGTGTTTGTGATTTGTATTATTTCAAAGGGTTGTAATAATTATTATCTTTGTTCTTCCATTTGTGAAATATGTAATTTATTTATTTTCATTTGGTATGTAAATAAATAGATTAGGTGCATTTTAATTTTACTAGAAAAATGTATTAGGATACCTTTTGTAAAAGAAGATGCACACAAAAAAAAATACGGTTTTGGTTTTGGCTAATTTCGGGCCTAAAGGACTTCATAGTTCTTAACGGGATTTTAGCCAGATAACCAAAACACATTTTTGAAGTCCAAATGAGTTTGGAGCTGAATATAAAAGACATTTGGAAGCCCAAAGAATATGAAGAAATCACAACACAAGAAGAAGACTTGAAGCATTTGGATGCGGGATCAAGTGGGAGTTCAACGACACATTATTTGTGTCTATATTCAGCCTTTAGGAAGGACCTTTTGACACACTTGTTTCGGCTAACAAGTGTGGTCAAAATAGTTGGCTATGGTTATACACCTATTGATATGTGTGTTGTGCTTGTGTGGTTGCTTATTTATATTGTTTTGATGATATTTTGATATGCATGCTTAACAAACTAATAATCAACAACAAGCTTAGAAATGGTTCTTTAAAAATCATTAAAATTGGTTAATAAAAGGTTATTAAAAATTAATGATTTTATAATAAAATGGGTTTTATTAAAAGAACCCTGAAATTTGGTTTTCACTAAAGTACCAAGGATTTGAATGCATGCAAATGTAGGGTACATAATATTTTCTAAACTACAATTTTGAAATATTAAAAAACCCATTTTATAAAACAAGTCAAACACCATCCTTTTATACAACACTCGAATCACTTGGGAACTCTTATTGTGGGATAAAGGTAACCTAACCACATTTGAGGGAACTTGTATATTTGAGGTGGGTTTACCATGTTTGTGGAATAAAGGTCACCTAACCACTTATGTGTATAAACTCACACGTGTGTGTAAGTTGGACGACTTGATTTGGAAACCATGAACTTAGGGTCACTGAAGCATGACGAACAAAAGGTGTTGATGGGATTAAACATGCCAACTAAACATAAATATGTTTTACCGATCCCATATGGCTAGAAGTTGCAAAAGGTTGCAATCGTCAAACGTTGACTACCTTGTTAATTTAAATAGAGGGATAAATGTCACCTAACCAATATTTAAATGTAACGTTGGATTCTAGATTTTAATTATTAATTGTCTCTAAGACACAAAAGGGTATTAATGATTAAAATATAATAATATTGAAAATACTAAAATTGAACCTTGTTAAATTTTGTAGATGGCCGCTAACAATATTACCCAAACTGTCCGTAACCTATCACTAAGAACGATCCTTGAAAAGGATCGTCTCAATCATAACACTTCATGGATTCATATCGAAACTTGAGAATTGTTCTCAAGTAAGAGAAGATATCCTATGTGTTGAACGATCCTATTCCCGATGAACCTCTTATAGAAGATGAGGATGCCTATGAAGATTGGATTAAATATATCGAGGGTACTATATAAGCCTCTTGCCTCATGTTAGGAACTATGATTCCCGAGATTCAAAAGAATTTTGAACATCATAGGCATACGACATGATTAACCAATTGTAGGAAATGTTCCTAAGGGTAGAACGCTTCGAAACGGTTCGAGCGCTTCATGCATGTCGAATGGAGGAAACCCAATCGATATCATCTTATATCTTTAAGATGAAAAGCCACATTGATCGCCTCGAAAGGCTCAATATGGGTAAAAGGGCTTTATCCATTCTAACGATCAATGAGGGTGGCAACAAGAAAGGGTATCACCCCGACACCAAAGCAAATGTTGAAAATGGAAACGGGTAATTCAAAGGGAAAAGAAAAGAAAGGCTAAAGCGGAACCACCGAAACCAAAATATAAGAAGGCAAAGGTTTCCACGAACGATCCATACTTTGAATATGGTGAGATAGGGCATTTGAAAAAGGAATTGTCCAACCTATCTCAAAGAGTGGAAAAACAAGAGGGATGCTAGGCAAACCTCAGGTACAATGTTTATCAAACATATTGACCTTAATGTTATTTCTTTAAACACATGGGTATTATATACCGAATGTGGAACTCATGTTTGCAATTTGTTGCAAAAGGGTTCAAAAGAAATAAGCATTAAAAGAAGGGAGACATTAGTCTCTTCATGGGCAATAGAGCGAAAGTTCAAGATGTCGCCCGATGAGACTATGTTTTGAAACTTCCAAATGGTTTGGAAATTGTTTTAAAAATGTATTATGTGCTCCTAGTTTGACTAGGAACATTATTCAAGTTTCCCTTATAAGACAATATGGTTTTGATTTAAAGTTTGTAAACAATGACATTTATATTTTGATGAATAACATGTTTTACTTTAAAGCTATGCTTTCGAATGGTATTTATGAATTGGTTCACAATAATACATCATTTGATAGTTCAATGTGCCAAGCAATACCAAGAAACTCAAAATGGATTTGAGTGAGACCTATCTTTGGCATTATTGCCTTGGTCATATAAACAGATGTCACATGCAAACACTTCAAAAGAATGGTCTTTTGGACACAAATGAAGTTGGTTCATTTGATACATGTGAATCTAGTTTACAAGGTAAAATGACTAAGAAACCCTTTAGTGGGAAAGGGCAAAAGATTAATTAGGTATCATACATTCAGATGTATGTGATCATTTTGGGCCAATGAATAGGAATGGTTAAAGATGATTCATTACTTTTGCCAACAACTATAGTAGTTGTGGTTATGTGTACTTGACACAAAGATGAAGTTTTGAAACGTTCAAAATCTTTAAAAGGTAAAGTACTAAATCAACTCAATCAAAGTTCTTCGTTCCGATAGAGGAGGAATCGAACTCTATCTGGATATGGTTCAATCTATGATGGCTAGGAGCACATTATCTCTATCATTTTGAGGTTACGCTTTGCTCCCCGCGACCCATATGGCCCCAACCAAGAAAGTGGATAAGACACCTTTTGAAATATGGCAAGGAAGGGATCCATCATTATCATATTTAAAGGTATGGGTTATGAAGCTTATGTGAAGCAATACACCCCAAACAAATTAGAAGTACGATCCACTAAGTGTATCTTTGTAGGATATCCTAAAGATGGTATAGGATACTATTTCTACGATCCAACAGAGAAAAAGCTATTTGTTGCTCGAAAAGGCTGAGTTCTTGGAAGCTAAGTTCCTTATGGAAAGAAATTAGTAGAACAGTGGAACTTGATGAGGATCAAGAACCATAAGCCGATACACATTTGGTTGATACTAGCATTCAACAAGAGGTTGTTGAATACGATCAAGTGGTTGATCAACACACACAAAACGTTCGCAGATCTGGTAGAATTAGTAGTCCACCTGAAAGATATGGATTTTTTCATAGATGGATGCTACTTGGTAGCTTTGGGTGAACCTACCACATACCATGATCTAATGTCAAAATCCGATTGTGACAAATGGCTTGAAGCCATGAACATAGAGATGCAATCCATGTATGACAACCAAGTATGGAATTGGTTGTACTACCTCTTAACTCCAAAGTAGTTGGAAGTTAGTGAGTTTTCAGGAAGAAAACAGATATGCATGGAAACTTGGATACTTATAAAGGGAGACTTTTAGCAAAAGGTTTCACTCAAACTCAAAGGGTTGATTATGATGAGACCTCCTCGCCCATGGCAATGCTTGATTAGGATATTATTTGCCATACCTGCATAATATGATTATGAGATTTGGCAAATGGATGTCAAAACGGCTTTCCTTAATAGATATCTTGAGGAAGATGTCTATATGGTTCAGCCTGAAAGTTTTGTCGATCCAAAACATCCTAACAAAGTATGCAAGTTAAAGAAATCAATCTATGGATTGAAACAAGCATCTAGAAGTTGGAATCACCATTTTAATGAAGAAGTTAGGAATTTTGGGTTCATCAAGAACGGCAATGAAGCTTGTGTGTATAAGAAGGCTAGTGGGAGCATCATCACTTTCTTAGTATTGTATGTCGATGACATTCTACTATTTGGAAATGACATTCCAACCATGGAAGGTGTTAAAACCTGGCTTAGAAGTTGTTTTTCCATTAAGGATCTTGGTGAAGTCGCCTATATTTGGGAATAAAGATCTATAGGGATAGATCAAGGCACTTGATAGGTTTAAACGAAAGTGCATACATTGACAAAGTCTTGAAAATGTTCAAGATATAGAACTTTATGAAAGGTTTGGTACCTGTTCAAAAGGGGACAATATTGAAAGCGTTTCAATGTCCAAGCTCAAAGGATGAGCAAGAAAGAATGAAAGGAATCCCATATGCGACAGCTATAGGATCCATTATGTATGTAATGATATGCACTAGACTGGACATGTCATGCGCTTTAGGCATGACGAGAAGATACCAGCAAAATCAAAGTAACGGTTATTGGGTGACTGTTAAAATATATATTGAAATACACTAGAAGGACTAAGGATACATTTCTAATATATGGATCTGGTGGAAAAGAATTCGTTTTAAAGGGTTACAGGGATGCGAGTTTTGGAATTCGTTGTAAAGGGTTACATGGATACGAGTTTCCAAACTGATCGAGATGATTCTCGAACACAATCAGGGTAGCATTGTCCACTACATAATCAGAATACATCGCCGCTTCATTGATCAAGATAATTCATATGGGTCTGCCACTTAAATTATTGTCGATCTAGGGGTAGTCCCTAGCATTCAGGACCCCTAGAGATCTTTGTGATAACGATGGTGCGATTGCTTAAATCAAGGAATCTCGTGTACATCGAATGACTAGGCAAATTGAGCGGAGTTTCAACTACATAAGGGATGAAGTTGAAAAGGGAAAGATATGTATTCGCAAAGTTCACACTGATCAAAATACTGTAGATCTACTCACAAAGCTCCTTGAACGGGTAAAGCATGAGAGTCATACTTGTGCCTTGGGACTTCGATATTCTAGTGATTGGATTTGATCTATTTTGTATTTGGATATTGGAACAATTGTTATTATAACTCTTTATGGTATGTTGAGTTATGTTCCAATTTTAGCATGTTTAAATCCGTGAATAAGTTGCTTATTCTAAATGTCCGTAGTCGATCATACTTGTGGGAACAAATATGAATGTAAGATTATTATGAACTTGGATTGGTGGATATTCATTAGGTATGAATATAGAGCAAAGTGTTGCTGCCAAAGTTCATAGATATTTACGGGATACATATATTGGACTGACTCGCTCTCAAATATTACTGCATGGAATCATTTGTGATTGATCATAAGTAAATTTGAGTAAAGGAGAATATCATAGTATCCTCTGACCTGAGATACATATTGGGTCTTGATATTCACTAAATATTATACCTGGACTTTGTTCTTCGCTGTCTGAAACATGACAGTACATAAGGCTAAGCTCAGGTGTGGTACAAGGTGATTGTGAGAGACGTATGTAGTCAAGAAGGGATTTATTCCTCTTATTCGTTGAGAGTAAGATGTCTAAGGCCTGCTAAAGTTAAATCAACAGAGAGTGATCACTCTATGTCTCTGGATTTGACATGAGATCTGTAACGAAAGGATAAATGATAGATTCACCTAAATCATTTCATGTAAGGGACTTGAAGGGGATGATGTTATTGAATGGGACATATAGTCATACGTATTAGGGGTAGTAAAATGCAGTTAGGTGATCTTTACTACTTGCATCAATCTTCTATGTATCTTGTGCAAGTGGGAGATTGTTGGACTCTGTATGCCCAAGACACATATTAAATTGACGTGGCTAGTACGTTATGATCCAAGTCAAGTCATACCCAAATACAAGCTAGACAAACACTTATAATATTTATTTATGATATGATCAAACAAATAAATATTAACACTTAGAATATTTAGAAATTGGTTTTCTAAATAATTGCACTTGACAAACTAATAAATTATATGGATAATTTATTTTTGAGAGAATATTTTATTTTGTTATTTAATGGGTTAAATAACATAATAAAAGTTGTATAAGTCTTATAACTTGTGATGTTATAATTTTATAAAAGTTATAAAATTAATCAAGATTTAAATTATTTTATAAAAGAAATTGATTTTTTTTAAATAAACAAGTGGGCCGCCCCCCATATGTCTTCCCATGACATAATGTTGGTCCAATGATAAAGCATGCAAATTGTCATATTTGCATGAATTTTGATTGGGTGAATGGGTGGCAAGTTGTCTCTCACATCTTTAAGACTTTTGTATGACAAAAGAGCTAATTTGAACTTCAAGAAAACTTAGAAAAACCTCTCTAGAATTTTCGGCCATAAGGGTGTTATCCAAGAGGGTTTTTCAAGTTTAAATTGTAAGTGTAAGCACTTGATTTTTCCTCTCATAATTTTCGGCAATTGTGTGCCATCCATGAGGGTTTTTCAAGTTTGATTTTCAAGTGAAAAAACTCAAGTAAATGCTCTCTAAAATCGGCCATGGTATGGTTGATCAAGAGGGAATTTTTCAAGTGAGTTGCAAGTGTAAAATCCTAGCTAAAATCAAAGTGTTTGTTGGAAGGCTTGGGGTATGCAAGCTTGAGGTCTTCTACATTTGAAGGCAACCGTTCAAGAAGCATCATCTTCTTCGTATCCTTTACTCCTTGGAAGGTAGTATTCTTGAAACACTCTATGGTTGTGTTTTATTTTTTGATAGCATGCATGTTCGTATATGGATCCGGGTATTGGGTTTCACATATAAAATGAGTTTTATATCTTGAAAGTAACATGTTTTAAAATTAATATTCCGCTGGGTTTTTATTTTATATGGATAAAATAGCTTTGATAAACATGTGAAAAACCCAACACGATGATCTGTCTCCTGCACAAGGAAACACACAGTGACTCGTAACAAGGAGGATGGGGAGGGGGTGCTCTTTGTTATCACTCTCTGGCGTGAGAATCAGTATTTGCTTGAGAGCAAAGTGTGTGATAGTAGCAAGTGTGAGAGAGAGTAGATAAGCGATACCTCAATCCTGGTCCGGGATGGGTATATATAGTCGAAGAGTGAAGGAGGGTAATTAAGTGGCTAGACTGACAACGTGTAGCTCTTTGCAGGTATGTTAGGCGCGTAGGTGATGGAGGTAACGCCACGTCCCACTGTGGCTGTCAGTCTGTGTGCCAGCGTTGCTTACGTGTGGGCTGGACAGATGAATGCTATCAGTGCCACTTGCTGTTTTGGCCGCTTAAGTCAAGATGTCAGTCCCACTTACGTCCTCAATAGGATGCGGTGCTGGGCCGCATCCCTATCTTCGGTAACTGCGGTTGTTTCCCGCATCCCTTGCTTTGACGAAGATGTGTACAGG
Organism: Helianthus tuberosus; assembly: GCA_030545235.1. NCBI lineage: Eukaryota > Viridiplantae > Streptophyta > Magnoliopsida > Asterales > Asteraceae > Helianthus > Helianthus tuberosus. Next base: position 93,135,465 of record CM060437.1, read on the forward strand.
ATGCGGTGCTAAGCCGCATCGCTATGTGCGGTAACTGCTGTTGTTACCGCATCCCTTGTCATGACGAAAACATCCATTTTCATACACAAGGTAAGTCTTCTCATCACTTGACCGATTGGAATCGCCAACCGCGTTTCGCGTGCCCGCACGGACGCAGATAAGTCCTTGCTGGTGGGAGTATTTGATAAGGGTGATGGTCACTCGCGACTGCTTTGGTGCAAGATTTGGGACCATACCCCTTCAATCACATGAGATGACAAACGTTCTATTCGCCAAAAACAAAGTGGAGTTCATTGACGGTACGATCAAGAAGCCAGAGAAATCATTCAGCGAATACATGCCCTGGATGCGTGTTGATGCCATGATAAAGGGATGGTTATGTTTTCAGTGATGTCAATTTTACTTTTATCAAAACGGGGTTGATATATATTTATTAATTAGATCTATAATTTATAAAATGCAACGGAATAAATATAAATAATCAACACTAAGAACGAACCGAACAAGATCATGGTTACAAACATGCAAATACGATATATAAAATAATTAACCTACTGATGAGATTATATAATTGCTAATAAATGTACCTTGGTGGTTAAGTTAACCGTTTGAGACACCGAGATACAATGAACGGGTGCTAGAACAGGAACACGGACAGAGCACGGAATCAGAAAGCCGAAAGGAATTAAACCAAAAATTGGACGACAACTTTTTTTGGTCAAAGCTATTGGCAAATAAAGGTGGCTCCACCTTTTTGATCTCCACGGCTGAATTATTTTGTGATTCTCACAAAATTACAAAACCAATTCATTTTGGGTATACGACTACTATATCGTTGTCATGCATTTGAAAAAGATGATTATTTAAAAGGACATTTTTATGTGAAGTGTGACAAGGCATAAGAATTAACATATAGGCATTATGTTTTGGACTTGGGCATAATGTTTTGGGTTGTTTAGGCAAGAAAAACACCAAACATAACAATTTAAGACACAATGCAATGAATTATAGGCATAAAACTTAAAACATCATGCCAAGAACGTTAAGTAGTGTGTTTTAAGTGTTAAGTAATGTGTTTTAGTTGTGTTTTGAATTTCACGCTCATAATACGTTGCATTGTGTTTTAAATTGTTATGTTTGGTATTTTCTTGTAAAAACAACCCAAAACATGATGCCTAACTCCAAAACATGATGTCTACATGTCAATTTCTAATCCTTCTCACATTTCTCATGAAAAAGGTCCTTTTTACATGAACCTCACCCTAGTAATATATATTTAGGTTAATTATAATAACCCTAGTAATCATCACTATTTATCTCTTAGTCCTCAAAGCCCAATATAATAAGTTCAAGCTCAGACGCGATACGAAGCCGGAATAATATAGTTTAATTAAATAAATAATTAAACGATAAATTATTTGTAACACGTACAAATAATAAATCCCGTTCCACATGAAACATAATTATTCTAGATAATATATGTTTCGTTCTGTAATTATTCGTGATCACTATTTAACCAAGTTAAGTGGATTAATGTTCGTTGCCCAAGGTTTAACTCTGACATGTCATAGCTCGGATAATAGCGTTGATTTATCGAGTCTGTGCATATAAATCCAACAATCTCCCACTTGGATGGGTTTCGCTAAAAGATACTCAACGCAGACAGTCAGTGATGCTCTAGCTGCACATGGCTGCCCCCAACAAGGTATGACACTTTAAAGTCATTAACCAAACCACCTTGTTATTAGTAACAACTTACTATTGCAAGACAATACACTTATGGCAATCGTTGTCATTCATCCTTTCTGTAAAAGACATAAATTGAACCAATGAGAATTCATTCTCATATGGTGTTCAATTGTTATTGTTCTCGATCAAAAGTCAATGTGGTCCAATCAAAACATAGTAAGTTTGGGTAAGACCTTACACTTCACCAGTTTGAATCAACAAGGGCGCCACGATGTCTAACTGTTACATATCATGTAAGAGTACATAATCCCTTATCGACTACGCACAACTCCCACTAAACTTCAGAACTGTTCCCAATTAAAGCATTTATGACTGGCAGTTACGTGATAGCGGTTCACGGTAATCAAAGAATAATCCTTAGTAAAGGGAAGTTCTAGTATGTATCTCAGGTCAGAGGATACTAAATGAGTATACCAATATCAAAGCGTCTTATGCATAAGATCCATGAAGATGATTTAATGCGAGTTACATCCAACATCATTTTTAATGAGGTCTGTGAATTTGAAAGTCAACTACTTGAGTCCAAATTCAAAATAGTCTTAATTCAGAGACGTTCCCACAAGTCAGACCGACTACGGATATTTTAGAATGCAAGATTCACGGATTAAATGTATTAAAATCGAACATAGTTATATGACTCAGAATTGCATTTACCCAGTAAATCAAAATTGAATTCAAAAGTACAATTGTTAAAAGTTCGTACATCCTAATACTAAATCAAAACATACAGCTAGCTAATCTAAGCCCGATAGCATCCACGTGCTGATCATGCTTATCATGAGTCATGAGCTTAGTAAACGGGTCTGCTAGGTTTTGATCTTTATTCACAATTTCCCATTTGCAGTGGAATTTTCTTAGAATATGCTTGGCCCTCTGATGAGATCTGGGCTCTCTGGCTGGAGTAATAGCACCTGTGTTATCACAGAATATCTCTATAGGTTTCATAATGCTTAGAACCACATCGAGGTCGGCTATGAATTTCATCATCCAAGTAGCCTCCTTTGCGGCATCTGATGCGACTATATATTCAGATTCAGTGGCTGAATCTGCCACCACACTCTGCTTGGAGCTCTTCCATAAGATAGCTCCTCCATTTAGAGTGAATACAAAACCTGATTGTTAGCGAGAGTCATCTCTGTGAGCGAGAGTCATCTCGATCAGTTTGAAAACTTGCATCAGTGTAACATCTTATAGTGAGCTCTTCTTCTACTCCTTTGGACACTAAGAACATATCTTTAGTTCGTCTCAGATACTTCAGAATGTTCATGACAGCAGCCCAATAGGCAATGCCAGGAGTTTGCTAATAACGACTAGTCATGCTTAAACCATGCGAGACGTCAAGTCTAGTACATAACATAGCATACATGATAGAACCAATCGCTGAAGCATATGGAACTGCTTCCATTTTCTTAATTTTAATGTCCGTTGAAGGAGATTGCAATTTGTTCAAAACAGTCCCCTTAGTCATGGGAACACCTCCTTTCTTGGAGTTTTCCATCTTAAAGCGTGTCATCATTTTGTCTATGTATGTACTTTGATTTAGACCTAGAAGCCGCTTAGAACTATCCCTATAGATCTTGATTCCTAGAATATAAGTTCCTTCTCCAAGATCTTTCATTGCGAAACAGTTTCCCAAATAGTGTTTAACTTCGTTAAGCATAGAGACGTTGTTTCCAATGATCAGTATATCATCTACATACAGGATAAGGAATGATATATTGCTCCCACTAGCCTTTCTGTAAACACAAGGCTCATATTCATATTTGATAAAACCAAATTCTTTAAATTTTTGGTCAAAACGAAGATTCCAGCTACGAGATGCCTGCTTGAGTCCATAAATGGACTTATTTAGCTTGCACACCCTATTAGGATATTTTGGATCAACAAAACCGTCCTACTAAACCATATAGACATCTTCAAAGAGATGTCCATTAAGAAAAGTGTTTTTGACATCCATTTGGCATATCTCGTAGTCATAGTACGTAGCTATGGCACGCAACATCCTAATCGATATGATGATAGCAACGGGCGAGAATGTCGCTTCATAGTAAATACCTTGAGTTTGAATGAAACCATTCACAACTAGTTGTGCTTTATAGGTGTGTACATATCCATGCATATCGGTTTTCTCTTAAAAACCCATTCAAACTTGATTATCGTGCATAGATTGCATCTCAGCGTTCATCGCTTCCAGCTATTTCGTAGATTCAAGATCTAAGATAGGAGATTTGTAGTTAGCAGGTTCATTATTAGATTCATCTACTACTAAGAGTTCGGCACCTTCAAGATGCCAAAGTTACCTATCAGGTTCTTTACGAGTCTTGATGCTTTTGCGAATGCCTGTGTTTAAGTCTGATTCATCAGCAACAGTTTCTTGTTGTTCAGACGTTCCGACTTCATCGGCGGTTGTTCTTGGTTCTCGAATTTCTTCAAGATGAACAACATTATTTCCAGTTCCTCGATTAAGAAGTTCTTCCTCGAGAAAGTGTCCCTTCCTTTTGATAGAAATAACATTTGCATTAGGAAGGTAGAAATAATATCCGCTTCTTTTATTGTATCCTACGAAAAAAAACCTTTTCGCCTCGAGGATCGAGCTTATTGTCAGAATCACTTGTGATGTATGCATCACATTCCTATGCTCTAAGGTATTCTAAATCGGGTTTATGCCCAAGCCATATCTCATATGGAGTTTTGTTTACCTTTTTAGTCGGAGTCAAATTGTAATTGTAGGCGACAATCATAAGAGTATGACCCCAAAACGAGTGAGGTAAGTTAGTTCTACATATCATCGATCAAAACATATTAAGTAGGGTTTGATTTCTCCTTTCGCTCACGCCATTAAGTTGGGGTGTGCCAGGAGGAGTGGGTTCTGAAATTATTCCATACTCTTTTAGATGATTGAAGAACCTTAAAATTGAGGTATTCGCCACCTCGATCTGATCGAAGTACTTTTATCTTTCTAGTAAGCTGGTTTTCTACTTCATTTTGAAACTCTTTGAACTTTTCAAAAGTTTAATGCTTATGCTACATAAGATAGACATAATCATATCGACTATAATCGTTGATGAAAGTAACAAAGTATGTTTCATGGTTTCTTGTCATGGTTTTGAAAGGGCCACATACATCAATGTGAATGAGTCATAGCAGACCATTGGCCCGTTCACCAAAACGGTGAAGGGACGCTTTGTGAGTTTTTCAGCTAAGCAAGATTCGTAATCATTAAAGGAGTCATGTCTATTGGATTCAAGAATGCCCTCGGATTGGAGCCATTTTATGCGTGCCTTACTTATGTGGTCAAGCTACAATGCCATATAAATGTTTCATTAATACCAACTATTTCACGCTTAGAAAGATGATATATGTTATTACATGTTTGAACATCAATCACATAAATACCATTTCAAGGTTTTGCTCAAAATAAAAGACATCATTCAAGTACGCAGAAATAGAAATACCATTATAAAACGTACTTGAAACCTAGTTCAAACGAAAGGGAAACCGAAATAATGTTTATGGTTATACCAGGTGCAAACAAACAATTGTTTAAATTAACTACAAAGTGAGAAGGACATGAAAAATGAAATATGAAATGTGTCGGTTGCAAGAACGAGCATTTTTTTCCCATCACCAATGATGAGTTCCATGTCGCCTTGTTTCAGCTTCCTCCACTTTTCAGGCTCATGCAAAACATAACCACACCCGGTATCAAATACCCATGTGTTGCTGGAAACAGTAAAAAGTCCAATAACATAAATGAGAATACTTGAAAAAGTGCCAATCTTATTGGCCTTATTACCCTTCAGCTTGGCTAGATACTATGTGCAGTTCCTTTTCCTGTGCCCCATTTGGTTGCATTTAAAGCACTGGTGCTCCTCAGGGGGGGGGGGTGGTTTAGCAACCTGCTTGTTGTTGGTGGCAGTTTTGGCAACAACAACAACCTTCTTTTTGCCTTTGTTGTTATAAGCCTTACTTGTTGTTGGGCTTCTTAACACCACCAGACTTGACCATCAGACTTGGTTGGTTTTATGTGGAATATTCATCTCGGCCGTTTTGAGCATACCATGTAGCTCAGGCACAGTCTTCACCCAAGCATTCATGTTATAATTTATAATGAAATGAACTGATCATATGAGCTAGGGAAAGAGTTCAAGATGAAGTCCGCTGCCATTTCATCTTGCAGGGGATAACCAAGTTTGTTCATCTGATCAATGTACCCTTTCATCTTAAGCACATGAGTACCGACACACGATCCTTCTTGAATTTTACAACTTATAAGTTGTTTCATGGTGTCATATCGCTCCTGTTGGGCTTGTTTCTCGAACATGCCTTTCAGTTGCTGGATCATATCATAAGCATCTTTATCTTCCATGTTCTTCTGAAGACCATGTTCTTCTGAAGACCATGTTCTTCATAAGCATCTTTATCGCCATCTTGAGAGTTATTCTCAGATTGCGGTGCCATTCGAGAAAGTTGGTGTTATTCAGTTTTTCCTTTTCAAGTATAAACTTGAGAACGAAGGAGTTATTTTCATTAGACATCTGTTACATAAGCAAAGAGATTTTAATTAGTATTTTCGATGTATATTTCCTTATTTAATTAATGACCTATAACACTAATTAGAAAAAGGAATGAGAATCTGGCTATGTGAGTAGTAAAGGCAGTTGTGGCTTGCACTTTAGTATGAGGCTGGTAAGACAACTCTTGTCTATGTATTGATACGTTTAGCCTCATCTATGCCGACTTGTTACTTTCGAGGCATTTGGAGCATGTGATGAGAAAACAAAAGTAATAGTCGTCCTAAAAGAGGTACTTGTGGAAGGGCCGAATGTGTTAACGAAACCCTTGCACCTTGGAAGGATATGCTACGCATCAAGTATGGTGATGTGGCTCCAAAAACTGATGGTTCGCTTTACGTTCCAAGTGTAGCTTGTGATAGGATGGCATAGACTATTGATGTACTGCTGGGTTAATTTTAATATTTACCAAATAGGGTCGTGAGAGCCTATTTTAGTATATATTTAGTAATGACATCTTGATGAACCATTTCATCTCTTAGGATACTTAATTTTAAATAACCTAATAAAACTATGTTTATTGCGACTTGTATAACCATTTAAAAGTTAATAATAGTTTTTAAGACTATTAGGTTATGAGCTTTAGAAAGTAAAACCGGTTAAATTTCAAAAACTCCAATGGTTATTATTTATTTTAAAATAAACTATTTGTTTTATAACAAATATTTACAAGTTGTAAAAATCAGTTTAGAACTTGTTATAATTTATTATAAACATTTTAAAACACCTTTTAAAAGTTTGGTATTAGGTAGGTGTGTTATATAACAACCTACAAGATAAAAGCAACCATAATAGCAAAAATAGATATGTAAATCTTTATGCCTTTTCGTCTGTTCTTGCTAGAGCCAAATAGCAAGAACAAACTGGGTAACAGGGTAACAAACAACCACAAGGATGGACCTAGTGCATCTAGTTGTCTTCAGCACCTCCATGATTCCTATAATGTCTTCTCGGGTCTTCAACATTATAATATAAAATATAATAAAATTGAAACCCTAATCAAATACAACTTTGAGCCACAAAGTGAGCCAAAAACCATAAAACAAAACTGAATTAAGAACCAAAAAAAAAAAAACAAGAACAAGATCGACCAGATTTACATGTTCAACACAATCATATTAAAGTGGCAAATCTTTTGATCAAATAAAAATTAAAAAAAAACCTTTTGACCAAATAACTTGTTGCCTAAGAAATATTTATATCTGAAACTTTAAACAAGTTAAAGTTTGAGATCTATAACCGGTTAAAACGACTGGTTCCGATTTACATGTTGTAAGCATGACTCTGATACCACTGTTGGGTTTCTGGTGTCAATTTTACTTTTATCAAAAAGGGTTTGATATATATTTATTAATTAGATCTATAACTGATAAAAGCAACGGAATAAATATAAACAATCAACACCAAAAATGAAACAAACCGAACAAGATCATGGTTACAAACATACAAATACGATATATAAAATAATTAATCTACTGATGAGATTAAATATACATTACTGGTTAAAGATTAACCGTTTGAGACACCGATGTATACAACGAACGAGTGCTAGAACACGAACACGGATGGAGCACAGAATCACAAATCCAAAAGGGATTAAACCAAAAAGTGGACGGCTACTTCTTATGGTCAAAACGATTGGAAATAAAGGTGGCTCCACCGTTTAGATTTCCACAGCTGAATTATTTTTGTTGTTGTGATTGTCTCACAAAGCAACAAAACCAATTCCTTTTGGGTTTACGGCTACTGTATCATTGTTTTGATATATATATATATATATATATATATATATATATATTGTAATATTTTCATTTTTTATATATTAAAATAAAGTATATAAAAACTTATATTATTAAACGATTAGATTACGGGTAAGTTAACTGTTAGAAATATTAGATATTTAGACCAACATAGGATCCGTTTAATAATTAAATTATAAAAATACATTATATTTGAATTTACTCCGTTTATAATGAAACTTGGGTCAAAATATAGACAAAAATATTCTCGTTCTAATAACATATTAATTATTTTATAAAACGTTATATTTTAAAAGTTATAAGTGCCAAATAAGTGAAACAGCTGAATTAATTATAATATATAAATAATAAAATAATAATAAAATTAAACTAAGCATATGAGAATTGAAAGTGCATGTGTGCTACGTGTATCAAGTAAATATAGTTGTTTATACTAGGGATGAGCAAGTGGTATCCAATATCGATCCCATCCCGATCCCGATCCCGAGAATACCATACCGAAGGGGTTTCGGTACCGGTATCGGTATCCACTTTTAGGTATTTGTCGGTATCGGTACGGTATGGTATCGGTATAATACCGCATTTTACCCTCAAAATACCGATACCGTACCAAACCGACGTATTTCGGTATCGGTATCGGTACCCATTTTTCACAAAAATCGGGATCGGGATTTGTCGGTATCGGGACGGTATGATACCAGGATCGGTATTTGCCCATGCCTAGTTTATACATGTGGAATAATCATGATTTGCACACCCTTTCCCTTTCCCTTTCTATTCTCTAGCTCTTACTCTCTGTCTTTTATATATATATATATATATATATATAGGGAGGAGCTCATGCGAGAACCACCATTATTGTGAGAACCGCGAGAACCAATGTGAACACAACCTAAAAAAACCCTAAAAAAACCTAACACCCCCCCCCCCCAAAAAAAACCTAACCCCCCAAGCTAAATGCTAAAAACTAAAACCCCCAAAAAACCTAACCCCCCCCCCCCCAAAAAAAAAACCTAAACCCCCCTCCCCCACCCCCCAAAAACCTAACCCCCCCCCCCCACCCCCCCCAAAAACCTAAACCCCCCCCCCCCCAAGCTAAAATGCTAAAAACTAAACCCCCAAAAAACCTAAAAAAATCTAAAAAAAAAATCTAAATTTTTTTTTTAATATTTTTTATGTTAAAATCGCTACTTTTAGAAGCCAAATTTTTTTTTTCTTCGAAAAGTAGCGATTTTTTTATAAAAAATATTAAAAAAAAAATTGTGTGATTTTTAGCTATTTTTAGGCATTTTTGGTTGTGTTCACATTGGTTCTCGCGGTTCTCGCAATAAGAGGTGGTTCTCGCATGATCTTCTCCCTATATATATAAATAGTAAATTCACCCTATAATAATAATAATAATGCCATGTCACGTTTTAATTGTTTTAACCTCTGATCACTGAGTCGATGCCCTGTCCGATTGATCTAGAACCCAACAACGCACGTCAAGATCTGCCCGACTAAGTACGTTGGGGTTCTGTCTCGTGATGTATTGATAAAGTTGAATTTGGGTTATTATACTTAACGCGAGTGCATTATATATTTTATTAAATAGCTCAGAAGTTATACCCAAGATTATACCAGAAGGCTTTTAGTTGAACCCTAAAGTTACATATTGAGTCATTCTTCTTTTTATCACCTTTTTGTGATACATTTATATTTAAATATGCTTTACAAAACCCGAAATTTTTATCAGTTATACTTACAGTGATTAAGTTTTTATATTATGCAATAGCTGCCGGTATGTGGGATTTTGTATACACTACTAGTCAAACAAAGAGTTAGCCAATAGTAATATGACAACAGTCATTGTAACTGCCAACGAGATTTTTGTGTATAATCATTTTTATATCTATATTATGTAACACCCCATGTTTCGAAAGTCAAAGTCAAAGTCAAGATTGAAGTCAAAGGAAGAAAAGATTGCTAATTGCGATCTGTCACTCCTTGCCCAACTACTGTTTTGACTTCTTTGACTTGTAATCGAATCTTTATTTATTTGCTTTAGTTGTATTATATGGAGTATCTGTGAATAATCGAGGTTTAATCGCTTGTTTTATCGCTTTATCGACTTATCGCTATCGCATTCGCAACTCGAATTAGGCGTTCTGGATATTGTTTTACGTGTGTGCTATTTATGTGTTACTTGTTCGTGTTTATTTATGTTTATGTTTTGAGGTGCTTAATCGCAATCACAATCGCAATTCTATCGCATCGCAATCTAAATCGCAAACGCTAAACGTAAGTTATTTATAGTGATTGTATGTTAGATATAGTAGTTAAGTTATTTGTGTGACTAATGGGTAATACTATCGCATCGCTCACTCTAATCGCATCGCCACGCTCAACACGTGAATCGAAACGACAAAACTCAACGCGCCGGACACCTGGATCGAATGGCCAACCGATCGAGTGGCCATCCGATCGGATTTCCATCCAATCGGTGACCAATCCGACACTTTTGCACTTTCCTCTTTTGGAAACCCTATAAATACCCTCCTGTCACAGCATTTGTGATGTGACAGCTCCTCACTCGACCAGCCGCACTCAAGCTCTCTTTTCTCTCGACTTCTCGCGATTCTTGTAAGTTTTCAACTCAAATCTTGTACTTCTATGATCTACACGCACTTCTTCATCTTTTTCACCTTTGAAACTTAACTTTTAACCATGAAATCACCGGATTTGAGGTGTTCTAGGGTGACGTCATCATGGAGTTCTTATGAACTTCAAGGTTTGGCCTCAATCCACCAAGAACAACTCAGATATAAAGGATTTCCACATGAATAAACAATGTTTTCACATAGATCTACACATATTCATGGTTAAAAGGATTGAAAGATGGTTTTCTAACTTTCTTTCAACTCTTTTACGCTCAATGCACTCAAAACCGATAGAATCGAAGCTCGTTCTGATTTTCTACTTCTTCTTAGTGATGTGTTAGTTCAAGATCTGAATTCTATCCAAGAGACAACTGATTTCGGGCTAAACATGAACAACCGTCTCGAACAGTGAACTGATCGGACTAGGGTGATTCCTGTTCGATCTGATCACTTGGGTCAAGATGGGGTTTCTGTTGTTTAGTACGTTGTCAAACCGTCTCGAACAAACCGCAAACATTCAAAATAATCAAGTTCAAAATGATTGGATTCGTGGGACGGATTGCCGTCTGATCGGATTGCCATCCGATCGGATTGCCATCCAATCGAACTGCAATCCGATCGGATTGCACTTTAGGATTCCACACTTAACAATTTTCAACATGTTCAATGTTCAGTCAGTTCTATCGGATTGCCATCCGATCGGATTGCCATCCGATCGAACCGCCATCCGATTGGATTGCACTTGAGCTTCAGAACTTCAACATTTTTTATTTTTCAAAGAACAATGGTTTCCAACGGATTGCTATCCGATCGGATTTCCATCCGATCGAGTAACCATCCTGTTATGAACTTGTTCTCACTAAGTGTCTTGCCAATCAGGTCGTTATCCAATCGAACTGCCGTTCGATCGATCGACCTGAAGGGTAGAGATACTTCTCTATTTTCAAAATAGTACAACAAAAACTTCAAAGCCATCATACACAAACACATCTTTACCAAATAAATGTCAATCCAATCGAATGGCCATCCGATAGGATGACCATCCGAATGGATTGATATCCGATCGACTGGCCATCCGATCGGATTACCAATCGACACTTGGTACTTTTCACCGTTTAACGCACCGCTCTTCGCTTATGCTATCGGTAACTGTTCATGCTAATCTCTCAGCGCTCCCTTCAATCCAAGAGAGTGTTTACTTGTTAAGCACGATATGTGAGTATACTCGATCCCTTTTTGCTTTACGCACTTTTGGGTGTTACATACGTTACTTATTCTAAATCACATCAATCACAAAACGCAAACACTATTTATATGCTGACCGTTATTGCATGCTACGTGTTATTCGATGAATGCTTGTATGTTATGTTAACGCAGTGATTGTTTCCTGACACCTTAGCAACGATAGTACTATAGTTTGGACTCAGCACCTGTCGTGGACAGGGGTTGTTAAGGGCTTTACTTCACGTGTCCCAGTGGGGATATGTGTTGCACATTCTACAACTCGCAGTCACGTCTGTGCATATTTCTCTGTCAATAACCTACTTGCCTTCACTTAGTACATGTTTCATGCTGGTTATGCGTAAACTATTTCGAACTCTATTATGCTATATCAAACTTGTATGCTCACCTTTACACTATGTGTATTGACTTTATTTTAACGTATGTGACAGGTGCTTAAGATGATAGGAATTGATGTGCTTTGGTGAATCAAGCTAGGGGTCTAGTTATGTCACGCTTAAATCTGAGTCGGCGAAACAATATTTGTTTTTGAGACAATTATTTGTAATAACTATTTTTATTGGATATGTTGTGGTATGGGACATGACGTTTAATTATCTGGTAATGAATAGTTGTTATGGATACTCATGGACAATCTGTTTCGCTCAGTGCCATGCCCTGATGTTTTCGCCATCGGTTGGGGTGTGACATATTAAACATTTTAGTATTTAACATTTCTACCCGTTTATTTAGTATTTCACCTATTAAACATTAATGAAAGTGTATTAAACATTAGTATATTATAAACAATAAACTTTAATGTATATCATAATAAAATTAAACGACATATATTATTTAACTTTTAATATACTAAGATTTATATCGTGAGATTTAAATATTATATTTAATATTTAAAATAATATATTATAACCCTTAATATGTATAATATATAAACCTTAATGTATATCTTAAACTATATATATTTAACTTTTAAAATATTAAGATATATATCGGGAATTATAATTTTAAATCTTAGACCCGTTAATATATTAAATAATCATATCACAATTATTTAATTAATATGTTTTATTTAATAAAGTAAGAGTTACTAGTTTGACAGAAAATGATATATTTCATTTTCTGGGCAAATTTGTTTTGTGCCATAGAAAATATATTTGACAAAGTGATATCATGGGTTTTATAGTATATACTTTATATACACTACTAGTTCAGAGTCACTAGTTGAGAGAATGATCAACAGTAATATGACCAAAGTCATTAGTTGAGAGAACGATTAACAATGATATGACCACAATCACTAGTTGAGTGACATAACCAGAATCACTAGTTGAGAGAATGATCAACAATGATATGACCAGAGTCACTAGTTGAGAGAATGATCAACAGTGATACGACCCCAGTCACTAGTTGAAGGAATGATCAACAGTGATACGACCCCAGTCACTAGTTGAAGGAATGATCAACAGTGATTTGACCACCGTCACGGGAACCGCCTAGTGACAGATTCCTTTAAATAATGTTAAGATATACGATATATCTATTACTTGATAAACTGCACTATTGGACGAAAGTTAGCCAATGAGTGATATGACCACCGTCACATCGGAACTGCCACCATGTGACAAATACTGGTTGAGTTTTTGGGTAATTATAAACAATATAAAACCCTTGTTGTTGTAGAAGTATAACAATATAGTTTTATAAAAATGGAATGAACTCGCTTGTATTTATTACTGATAAAATGTTTTCAAAACACGTTTCAGGTAATTTGCTGTAAAGATAATAGAAGCCAGCAATGGAGCACTGAATGCTTAAATCAAGTGGCTATAAATACCTGAATAAAAGAAGAAATTTATATTTTTTTATTTGGGTTTATCCCTATATAACATTTGAATGGAATATGGGTTTTAGCCCATTTGTTTAATATTAAAAGTTTGGTGTTTTACAAACTCTGAAATTATTTTCTAACTACGATCCTGATGAAAAATTTTCCGCTGCGTATTTAATAAACACCGGTACCACTTGACTGGTTCACGGCTCCCGCTCCCAGGGTGATGTCGGAGGTTGTGATATATATATATACATATATATATATATATATATATATATATAGGAATAAGTTAAAATGAGAACCACCTCGAGTTGTAAGAACCAGCGAGAACCACCCCCGTGGGGGGCCGTTGACCACGAATTTTTTTTTACACCTAGATCCGTATATTTTAACACGGGGGGTAAATTTTGGGTTCAAACGGCGCGCCCGAGGGGGTAGTTTTTTACGCCCAAAGTTTGGTAAAAAAAAAAAGAAAAATTAAAAAAATTAAAAAAACCCAAACTTTTGGCGTAAAAAACTACCCCCTCGGGCGCACCGTTTGAACCCAAAATTTACCCCCCGTGTTAAAATATACGGATCTAGGTGTAAAAAAATTTTCGTGGTCAACGGCCCCCCGCGGGGGTGGTTCTCACTGGTTCTTACAACTCGAGGTGGTTCTCATTTTAACCTTCCCCTATATATATATATATATATATATATATATATATAGGGAGAAGATCATGAGAAAACTACATCTAAATGAGAAAACTAGAAAACTAACTAAAAAAGCTTAAAAAAAGCTAAAAAACATACCAATTTTTTTTTTTATAATTTTTTATAAAAAATCGCTATTTTTTATATATAAAAAAATTCCAAAAAAAAATTGTTGTACTGCTCATGTACATTATATGTGTACTACACATGTGCACTATATCCGTAATTGTGCACATGTACAATGCAACAAAAAAATATTTTTTTATTTTTTTATTTTTTTGAAATTTTTTTCCATGCATAAAAACTAGCGATTCTTTTATAAAAATTTGTAAAAAAAAATTTGGTATGTTTTTTAGGCTTTTTTAGTTAGTTTTTTGGTTTCTCATTTAAACTAGTTTTCTCATGATCCATCCCCTATATATATATAGGGTCAGGATTTAGGAAAAACGGTGAAAAGTGTGAGAACGGTGAGAACGCCTATGGATCGTCAGATCAAAACAATCTATGGACTAGATTAGCGTGGTGACGTTTTCGTAAATAACATCAATTTTATTACTTGAACGTGGTTCATTAAGGGTAAAAGGGTCTTCTTTTTGCTCAAATTAAAAATGCCAAACTAATGAGCAAGACGCCATTCAAAACGACTAAAACACCATTAATACGAAACGCCAAACCTTAACGACAAAACGCGTTGCAGACTTAGTAGGTAGATGGAACAAACAGTAACCGAAAGTCAATTATTAACTTTTAATACAAAAAATTCCCTCCTAAACTACGCGCCAAAAACATCATTATATAAACAACGTTATCATCGCTTCCATCATCACTTCCATTGATCATACTAAAAACTCCATATTTAACAAAAACGACAAATTTAACCAAAACGCCAAAATGACAACCATCATTTCATGGAGATACACCCTCAGAATCAGAAGATTCGTGATCCGTTTTGACAACAGAAGAAGAGTATTTGTTAAAACAATCAAAGCCATTTTGAAAATGGAACTAGAGGTACATAGGGGGATCCTATAACTTGGCATCCCTCTTGATAATCACTCTGATGAAACACATAAGGTTATAAGAAGATTAACCAGAAAATTTGGACCAAATAAAGCAAATGCAAAAATGGACCCAATCATCACATCATAGCGTTTTGATGAAGATACAGACATGGTGACCGTTATATTTGACAACGGAGCGCTGGAAGACTACATGCTTGAAGACATCATGACCAAGTAGGGTCTTGGGTTCCTGGAGGGTTACACAACGCCACATGTTTGAACAAAGACGTGAACATAAAATTGGCGTTGTTGCAGGACATGTTCAAATGGAGGCTTCAAAATCTTCAAGAACTAGAAGCCGATGACTTGGATGAGAGACTGGAAAAAGATTCAGAAGAAGAAGACGAGTGGAGTGATGGATACTTCTCAGACAAAGTCCCTTCTGATGAAGAGTTTTAATTTTTTTTTCTTTTGTATATTTTTTCTGTGTTTGTTATATACTTTTAAAATAATAAAAGACTATATTTCTCTCATTAGTTACAAAACGCCAAAATGCCACAAAAGCCATTAAAAACAAAACGCCAAATAATAAAAACTATATTTTTTCGGTGTAATTTTTTCTGTGTTTTAGTTAGTGTATTTTATCATCTTGGTCTACAAAACCCCATTAAATATAAAACTCCCAACTTGAAAGATGGGACGTATTACAGCCTTAACAGGTAAAGTTGAACAAAACAGTAAATGCAAACAGTAACTGAAACGACGGATACTTTATTACTAGCATTTATTATAATAAAATCTCGCCTAAACTACGCGCCAAAAACATCTTATAAAGACAAACGTCTCAACACCTTCTATTGATCACACCAAAAAATAAACGCCATGTTTCCTAAATACCACTCACTTTAAAACGATGCAGATGGCAAATGTCGTTTCTTGGATATTCAGTATTGTTCTGCATGAAGTTTCACTGAATGGATTCTTAGGTAAGGTGGGTAACTCTATAAGATTTTGTTGAATGAGATGAACAAATTTTTAAGAAAAAGAGACTGATGACAGTGATATGTCATTTTGTGTGCTTTGTTCTTGAAGAACGTTTGGATGAGAAAAAGAGACTGATCCAGTGTAAATTCTATTTTGGACTCCATGATTGTCACACCCCCAAAATCCACCTGCGGAATTACCACCGCTTGGAGGCGTGACTGACCAGGATCCAGCCACCAATCATATTGAACAAGCATATAAGTAGTTATAAAATCCAACCAATACAATTGGTGTTCAAACAAAACATAGTTTAAGTTGCAAGCGGAAGCATAACGTTTAAAATCATAACATAAGTTTAATAGTTTCAAAGTTTAACATGGCACACAGTTGTCCATGTCCCACAACGACTCTCTTCCATGCAAGCTCCAGCTAAGTACCTATTGTCCTGCAAAGCATGTAGTAACGAGTCAACAACAAGTTGAGTGAGTTCACGGTTGGGTGTTCGTTTTAAGTTGTATCGAAAACAGTTTCCTTTATCTGGCATCCTGCCGTGGGGGTTACCCCATAGTTAAAAACGTGACTTGTTTATTCCCGGTTACTCTGGCAATCCAGCCGTGGGGGCTACCCCGTGTTAGTTATCTGGCATTTCGGCCGTGGGGGCTACCCCATGTATACACTAGACTCGTTACCATATCGACTGCTGACTGTAGTCATGTTTATGTGCCCTGAACTGTCAATGTCTATCATCATTGACGTGCCAGTAGTCCATTAGTTCACGCCCGTCCTCTGCGGCATGGTGTGAGGTTTGTCAAACCTAAATAGCGCTATCTAACTAATGACCCGCTCGCCATTGGCCTCGGCGATTAAGTCGATACAAAGATGAGGGACTTCATGATAGAGTTTTGGTCTAGTACGAGTTATCTGTCCGTGAGGACGAGGAATTACATTCCTGAACCGATACTGTCCCACCCAAGGAGGACGAGGAACCCATGTTCCTTAACCCCATTCCCAACCCCTGGGAATCCCATGCTTTGTAGAGGGTGTGAACTCACCTTGGTTTGCTCGGCAGATACACAGAAAGGTCAATCAAGCAATATTGTGGTCACTCACGTCCTATCATAGTTGTATCACACAAATCAGGTTCGTAGTACACGTATGTTTCTAGCACATTGCATTCAAGTATCACTCATGGCAGTCTATCAACATTCACGTTCAATCAGTAACGTATAAGATCTATGCATTAGGCCCAAGAGTCCGGCCCAATTACTTAAGTCCGAAATGAGGTGCAAGTCCAAACAGTGTGCTCATGCACATGGTCTCGAGTCGAGACTGTGCGGTCTCTAGTCAAGACCGTGCGGTCTCGAGTTATGGCTTACAGGTTTCGAGTCACAACCGATGAGGTCTCGGGTCATGCATGTGTTGGTCTCGAGTCGCAACCGGACTCGTAAGTATGGTCTCGAGTCAAGATGTTTGGGTGTTGATCAAGTGTGGTCTCGAGTCGAGACTATAGGTTCTCGACTCGCAACCTGTGTCGAAACCAGGGATCTCGGGTTGACATTTGATGGCCTCGAGTCGAGACAGAAGGTCTCGGTTGGGGACATTCACTGAATTCAACATTGTACTTGGCCAATGAGATTTCATGGTCATGATAATATGTACTAGCCAATAACAATGCACTAACATGTTCCCTTGTCTAGTTAATTTCTGAAATGGATCAAACATGGAAATTTTCAAATATCATAACACATTCATATCACATTCATCATGTTCTTCAAATATTCAAGTAGTTCATCATCATCATTCGTATAAGCCTTAATCAAACGAAATCGTGAACAACAACTTATCAACATCTATGATATCAACACAATAAATCACCCTAATAGTAAGCTTTCGGTTCTTAACACAAAAGTATACAATCCGATTTATATGAACATTATCTAACATACATATGCAAGCCGATTTCATGAACATCAACAACTATGGTTTAAATCACATTTAGACACAAGACATCATGAGTTCCTTATGCCACATATTCGAGATCAAAACATGTTAGCCGATTATCACCACCATACACATCCGAGAATATGATAAAACCATAATCATACATTTTTCCACTTATTTAAACATGGAGACAAGCATTCAATCATCAAGCACACAAAATACTTAATACATGGTAAGGCACTAACCGATTGGGTTCCCTAAGTGTGAGGGTATGAAGAGTTGATGAGTGAGCTTCCGAATGGTGATCCCAAGCTCGATCCGAGAGTCCTAGTGTCACCGGTTTGATCCGAGAAGAAGAAGGAGAGGTGATGTTGAGGCTTAGGGTTTAATGGTTTCTAGAGAGAGAGTAGGGGAGTATGTGTGTGGATTGTCCAAAGAATGGTAAGGTTAGCATCACTAAGGGTTATATACTTGTTCCACATGGTGCACCCTAATGGGTTTTCGAATGGGCTAAGGGTGTGTGTGGCCCGATCCGGCCCACTGTTTCACTAGCTCACTCGAGACCACATGGTCTCGAGTCGGGTTCATGGTTCTCGGCTCACTTATGCATATATACATACATATAAGCACAACACATAATAATCACATAGTTTCACTTATATCATTCATTAAATCATCAAATCAGTTAGTCACTTAACGTTCAAGCATACAACGAAAGGTTCTAGATTTCGAGTTGTCACATCATCCCCAAGTTGAAAGAAATTTCGTCCCGAAATTTGGTAAGCACTCACTGAGGAAGCTAGTTAAGTTGTATGGTTTTCCCGGTTTTCCTGGGGTGTCACATCCACCCCCCGTTGATCTGGAATTTCGTCCCGAAATTCCGTAGCTTCAGCCTCAGTAGTAGGTGTACTGTTTGCGAACAGTTGGGGATACTTTTGTTTCATCTGATCTTCGCGCTCCCATGTGAACTCTGGGCCGCGACGTGAGTTCCAACGAACTCGAACGAGAGGTATTCTAGTGCTCTTGAGGACCTTAACATCCCGGTCCGTGATTTCGACTGGTTCCTCGACGAATCGTAACTGTTCGTCGATAGTGAGTTCCTTCAGAGGAACTACGTGGGTCTCATCTGACAGACATTTCTTCAGATTCGACACGTGGAAAACGTTGTGAACTGCACCGAGTTCGGCTGGTAAGTTCAGTCTGTAGGCCACCCTGCCTATTTTCTCAATGACTTCGAAGGGTCCAACGTATCGTGGGTTAAGTTTGCCGCGTTTACCAAAACGAACCACACCGTTCCAGGGTGAAACTTTGAGTAGTACCCGCTCCCCAACCTGGAGCTCTAGTGGTTTCCTGCCCTTGTCGGCGTAAACTTTCTGTCGGTCACGAGCTGCCGCCATGCGTTTTCGTATTTGAGCGATTTGTTCGGTTGTGTCCACCACATGTTCTGGACCAGTGATCTGACTATCCCCCACCTCTGCCCAACAAAGAGGTGACCGACATTTACGTCCGTACAATGCCTCAAACGGAGCAACTTTAATGCTGGTGTGGTAGCTGTTATTATATGAGAATTCCACAAGTGGCAGATGCTTCTCCCAGCGGTTGCCAAAATCGATTACACATGCACGAAGCATGTCTTCTAAGGTTTGAATAGTGCGCTCAGACTGCCCGTCCGTCTGAGGGTGGTACGCTGTGCTCATGTCTAATCGTGAGCCAAAGGATTTGTGCATTGCTTGCCACAGCTCTGAAGTAAATCGTGCATCTCGATCCGAGATAATAGAGGTGGGCACCCCGTGCCTCGAGACAACTTCCTTGAGGTATATTTCTGCAAGAGTGGAGAATTTATCCGTCTCCTTGATGGCCAGGAAGTGTGCAGATTTCGTAAGTCGATCCACGATCACCCAAATAGTATCGTTCCCGCGCTGGGATCTAGGTAGGCCAGTAACAAAATCCATGGAAATTTGCTCCCATTTCCATTGTGGTATCTCTGGTTGCTGGAGTAGGCCTGAGGGTTTCTGGTATTCGGATTTGACTCTCGCACAAGTCAAACACTTGCTGACGTAGGTCGCTATGTGGGCCTTCATGCTAGGCCACCAATACGTAGTTCTGATGTCGTGGTACATTTTATCCGAACCCGGATGTACCGAGTAGCGAGACTTGTGTGCTTCATCCATCAGAAGCCCTCGTAGGTTGCCATAGAGTGGGACCCAAACGCGTCCCGTTACGTAGTAAGCGCCGTCTTCCTTCTGTTCTAAGCGTTGTCTTGATCCGCGTAGGGCTTCAGCCCTGACGTTCTCTGGTTTCAATGCTTCTACCTGAGCGTCTCGTATCTGGGAAGGAAGACTAGAATGGATCGTGAGTTGTAAAGCTCGCACGTGCTTAGGCGCAGTGTCCTTTCGACTGAGGGCGTCAGCCACAACATTGGCCTTGCCCGGGTGATACCTGATTGAGCACTCGTAGTCATTCAGTAGCTCGACCCATCGTCGTTGTCGCATGTTTAGTTCATTCTGCTTGAAGATATGCTCGAGGCTCCTGTGGTCGGTGTAGATGGCGCACTTGGTACCGTACAGGTAATGCCGCCATAACTTAATAGCAAAAACAACAGCTCCCAGCTCTAAGTCATGCGTAGTGTAGTTCTTCTCATGAACTTTAAGTTGGCGTGAGGCGTAGGCTATAACCTTATCTCGTTGCATCAATACACAACCAAGACCTTGAATTGATGCGTCACAGTAAACTACGAAGTCGTCTGTGCCCTCTGGTAAGGAAAGGATAGGTGCCCTGCAGAGTCTATCCTTTAGATGTTGAAATGCTGATTCCTGTGCGCTTCCCCAGCGATAGACAACGCCTTTCTGCGTCAGTGAGGTGAGAGGCTGTGCGATCTTAGAAAAATCCTTTATGAACCTCCTATAGTAACCTGCCAATCCCAAGAATTGGCGAATTTCCTTTGGTGTACGAGGTGCAGGCCAGTTCTTAATCGAGTCTATCTTGGATGGATCAATGTGAATCCCATCCTTGTTTACTACGTGGCCTAAGAAATGGACTTCTCGAAGCCAGAAGTCGCATTTCGAGAACTTTGCGTAAAGCTGTTCTGTTCGAAGGAGTTCCAGAATAAGTCGTAGGTGTTGCTCGTGTTCCTCCTGACTCTTAGAATAGATCAGGATGTCGTCGATGAATACTATAATGAACTTGTCCAGGTAAGGCTTGCACACTCGATTCATCAAGTCCATGAAAACTGCTGGTGCGTTTGTTAGCCCAAAAGGCATGACCAAAAACTCATAGTGCCCGTATCGAGTTCTAAAAGCTGTTTTGGAGACGTACTCTTCTCGGACTCTCAGCTGGTGATAACCCGATCTCAAATCGATCTTCGAATAGAAGCTCGACCCTTGCAGCTGGTCGAACAAGTCGTCAATACGCGGTAGGGGATAACGATTCTTCACTGTCACCTTGTTGAGTTCCCGGTAGTCGATGCACATTCTGAAGGTACCGTCCTTCTTTTTCACAAATAGTACTGGAGCTCCCCAGGGCGATGAGCTAGGACGAATGAAACCCTTATCCAAGAGTTCTTGTAGTTGCGTAGAGAGTTCTTCCAACTCTGATGGAGCTAAACGATAAGGTGCACGAGCTATAGGCGCAGCTCCAGGAGCTAGTTCGATCTGAAACTCGACTTGGCGATGAGGCGGAAGACCAGGTAATTCCTCAGGAAATACCTCTGGATAAACGCGTACAACTAGAAAATCTTCTATCTTCTTCTCTTTTTCTGAGGTGTCAGTAACGAGAGCTAAAATGGCAGTGTGGCCCTTTCGCAAGCACTTTTGGGCCTTAAGGAGAGAAATGACGTTCTCAACAGCACTCCTCCTGTCGCCACGAATCATGAGAGGTTCACCACCGGAACCTGGAATACGGACAACCTTCTCGTTGCAAAGAATTTCTGCTCGGTGTTGGGACAACCAATCCATCCCAATGACAACGTCGAAACTACCCAAAACGATAGGAATGAGGTCGATAGAGAAGGTCTGGTCAGCGAGAATAAGTTTACAACCCTTGACTACGTGTGTGGCTTCTAAACTCTTACCATTTGCTAGCTCTACAGTGTGCTTGTTGTTCAAAGGTGTTGGAATACGCTTAAGCATTTGGCTAACTTCTAGTGACATGTAGCTAGTATCGGCACCCGAATCAAATAGTACTGAAACATAAAAGTCGTCGAGAAGGAACTTACCCGCCACAACATTGGGGTCATTCCTTGCTTCACCTTGGCCGATCACGAACGCCCGCCCCCTGGCTCCATTATTGTTGTTCTTCCCATTGTTACCATTCCCCTGGTTGTTGTTGTTGTTGTTGTTGTTGTTCTGGTTCCTGTTCAGTTGGGGACAATCTCTCTTGAAGTGACCCTCAGCTCCACACTGAAAGCACCCTTTGTTATCACCCTGCTACTGCTGACGCTGGTTCTATGGGGCCTGTTGTTGACGATTCTGGTTTGCGGGGTATAAGCTCCTGCAATCCTTTGCAGCATGACCTGGCTTGTTGCACCGATGACAGTTGCCCCTGGTGCATGGCCCGCTGTGGTGCAGGCTGCAGCGATTGCATTTGGGGTGATTCCCTTTGTACCCACCATGACTTTGACCACCAGATGATTGCTGACTGGGGCTCTTGTAGTCATCAGTCTTTCTCTGCTGAGACTGGGGCTGAATAGAAGTCGACCCCTTACTTGAAGTTCCATCCCATTTCCGTTTGTTGTCACTAGAGGTACCAGAAGTAGTTGCAGCACCTATGCGCTTTGGTAACTTGTTCTACTCCACCGCTTGATCAGTGAGACGGTGAGCCAACTGAACAACTTGCTGGATAGTAGCGAGGTTTGCTGAAGTCACATGGCTTTGGATCTCTGGCACCAAGCCCTTGAGAAAGAGTTCAATTCGCTTAAATGGAGGGTCCACCATAGTAGGACACAGTAAGGCAAGCTCATTCGATCTCTTAGTGTACGCCTCAATTTCTGACCCCGTCATCTTGAGGTTGAAGAACTCGACTTCCAGCTTATGAATGTCATCACGACTACAGTATTCTTCCTTGATCATTTCCTTAAAAGTTTCCCATTGGGTGGCATTGGCAGCAACCAACCCCAGCATTTGGACTTGAGCGTTCCACCATGTGAGGGCTAAACCCTCGAGAGTACCGGTAGCATACTTCACCCTGCGCGCCTCCGGGCATTCACACATCTCGAACACAGATTCTAGTTTCTCAAACCAGTGGAGGAGACCTACCGCTCCTTCAGTGCCGCTAAAAGTAGTTGGTCGGCAGTCCATGAAAGTCTTAAAAGTCCACACGGGTGGTTGAGCATGCTGACCTATTGCGGGTGAAAGAAAAGACAGAGTTTATCACAAAGGTTGGTTCACGAGAGTAGGATCTACAGATCCTAGAATGAGTTAGAACTGCAAGATATACCTCCTGCGTGTGCAGCTGCAAGTGCCGCAGCAACTCGTTCGTTAATCAGAGCCGTCAACTGGGCTTGTGTCAGGTTAACGCGTCCAGACATGATCTTCATAATAAGAGGAACGTGAGTTAGGGGGGATCGCGAAAATGCGATGACAGAAGGGAGTAAGTACACACGTGTTCAAGCAACAGTAGTTATACTAACCAAGCATACCATGAGCAATGTACTATGTAACTAACAAGTAGGCAATATATACACAGATCATATCACCTAGAATGTCGAGCCTTGCATGTGAAGTGAAGCGTCGTTGTGGACCGTCGAGCACTGTACAGGTTATAGTCTGGTTTTAACAAAACGTTTTCCCTTTTATTAAAACCAAGTTCTCTATAACTAATGGCTCTGATACCAATCTGTCACACCCCCAAAATCCACCTGCGGAATTACCACCGCTTGGAGGCGTGACTGACCAGGATCCAGCCACCAATCATATTGAACAAGCATATAAGTAGTTATAAAATCCAACCAATACAATTGGTGTTCAAACAAAACATAGTTTAAGTTGCAAGCGGAAGCATAACGTTTAAAATCATAACATAAGTTTAATAGTTTCAAAGTTTAACATGGCACACAGCTGTCCATGTCCCACAACGACTCTCTTCCATGCAAGCTCCAGCTAAGTACCTATTGTCCTGCAAAGCATGTAGTAACGAGTCAACAACAAGTTGAGTGAGTTCACGGTTGGGTGTTCGTTTTAAGTTGTTTCGAAAACAGTTTCCTTTATCTGGCATCCTGCCGTGGGGGTTACCCCATAGTTAAAAACGTGACTTGTTTATTCCCGGTTACTCTGGCAATCCAGCCGTGGGGGCTACCCCGTGTTAGTTATCTGGCATTTCGGCCGTGGGGGCTACCCCATGTATACACTAGAGTCGTTACCATATCGACTGCTGACTGTAGTCATGTTTATGTGCCCTGAACTGTCAATGTCTATCATCCTTGACGTGCCAGTAGTCCATTAGTTCACGCCCGTCCTCTGCGGCACGGTGTGAGGTTTGTCAAACCTAAATAGCGCTATCTAACTAATGACCCGCTCGCCATTGGCCTCGGCGATTAAGTCGATAAAAAGATGAGGGACTTCATGATAGAGTTTTGGTCTAGTACGAGTTATCTGTCCGTGAGGACGAGGAATTACATTCCTGAACCGATACTGTCCTACCCAAGGAGGACGAGGAACCCATGTTCCTTAACCCCATTCCCAACCCCTGGGAATCCCATGCTTTGTAGAGGGTGTGAACTCACCTTGGTTTGCTCGGCAGATACACAGAAAGGTCAATCAAGCAATATTGTGGTCACTCACGTCCTATCATAGTTGTATCACACAAATCAGGTTCGTAGTACACGTATGTTTCTAGCACATTGCATTCAAGTATCACTCATGGCAGTCTATCAACATTCACGTTCAATCAGTAACGTATAAGATCTATGCATTAGGCCCAAGAGTCCGGCCCAATTACTTAAGTCCGAAATGAGGTGCAAGTCCAAACAGTGTGCTCATGCACATGGTCTCGAGTCGAGACTGTGCGGTCTCTAGTCGAGACCGTGCGGTCTCGAGTTATGGCTTACAGGTTTCGAGTCGCAACCGATGAGGTCTCGGGTCATGCATGTGTTGGTCTCGAGTCGCAACCGGACTCGTAAGTATGGTCTCGAGTCAAGATGTTTGGGTGTTGATCAAGTGTGGTCTCGAGTCGAGACTATAGGTTCTCGACTCGCAACGTGTGTCGAAACCAGGGATCTCGGCTTGACATTTGATGGCCTCGAGTCGAGACAGAAGGTCTCGGTTGGGGACATTCACTGAATTCAACATTGTACTTGGCCAATGAGATTTCATGGTCATGATAATATGTACTAGCCAATAACAATGCACTAACATGTTCCCTTGTCTAGTTAATTTCTGAAATGGATCAAACATGGAAATTTTCAAATATCATAACACATTCATATCACATTCATCATGTTCTTCAAATATTCAAGTAGTTCATCATCATCAATCGTATAAGCCTTAATCAAACGAAATCGTGAACAACAACTTATCAACATCTATGATATCAACACAATAAATCACCCTAATAGTAAGCTTTCGGTTCTTAACACAAAAGTATACAATCCGATTTATATGAACATTATCTAACATACATATGCAAGCCGATTTCATGAACATCAACAACTATGGTTTAAATCACATTTAGACACAAGACATCATGAGTTCATTATGCCACATATCCGAGATCAAAACATGTTAGCCGATTATCACCACCATACACATCCGAGAATATGATAAAACCATAATCATACATTTTTCCACTTATTTAAACATGGAGACAAGCATTCAATCATCAAGCACACAAAATACTTAATACATGGTAAGGCACTAACCGATTGGGTTCTCTAAGTGTGAGGGTATGAAGAGTTGATGAGTGAGCTTCCGAATGGTGATCCCAAGCTCGATCCGAGAGTCCTAGTGTCACCGGTTTGATCCGAGAAGAAGAAGGAGAGGTGATGTTGAGGCTTAGGGTTTAATGGTTTCTAGAGAGAGAGTAGGGGAGTATGTGTGTGGATTGTCCAAAGAATGGTAAGGTTAGCATCACTAAGGGTTATATACTTGTTCCACATGGTGCACCCTAATGGGTTTTCGAATGGGCTAAGGGTGTGTGTGGCCCGATCCGGCCCACTGTTTCACTAGCTCACTCGAGACCACATGGTCTCGAGTCGGGTTCATGGTTCTCGGCTCACTTATGCATATATACATACATATAAGCACAACACATAATAATCACATAGTTTCACTTATATCATTCATTAAATCATCAAATCAGTTAGTCACTTAACGTTCAAGCATACAACGAAAGGTTCTAGATTTCGAGTTGTCACATCATCCCCAAGTTGAAAGAAATTTCGTCCCGAAATTTGGTAAGCACTCACTGAGGAAGCTAGTTAAGTTGTATGGTTTTCCCGGTTTTCCTGGGGTGTCACAATGATGATAATGAGGATGATGACAAAATAGCATCCACACATACGACATCGATCTATGTCTCCAAAAATCCACAAAACTACTATAACAACAAACAACAATAGATCACACCAAAAACCAGGATGCCATATCTTACTAACTGATCAGCTTCGTCTAGAGCCGGATGTTACGTAGTAAAATCGGCATCTATCTAAGGTATTCAAAGGTTCAAGGCACAAAAACTTCAAGAAGAATAGACTGATGACAGTGAAGATTTGGATGAGAAATTGGATTAGCATTTTTATTTTTTTTTCATTTTCTATTTTAATTTTTTTTTTGGGGGGGGGGGGGTCATTTTATGTGGTTTGTTATCTAATTAACTACTGATAAAATACATTATTTCTATAAATTGCTTATAAAAATGCCAAGATGCTACAAATACCAAATGCCTAAAAATGTGAAAACTGTGAGAACGGATCCTAGCAGAACACGTTGTTACTTTAACCAATTATTATTAAAAAGAACTCCAAAAATTAACTAAATGCCATTAAAACAATGTATAAAACAATGTGTCATATTTATCTAAACGCCATTAAATACAAAACGCTAAAACCTAAAAAGATGGGACGTGTTACAGCCTTAACAGATGAAGCTGAACAAACAGTAACTACAAACAACAGCTGAAACGATGGAAACTTTATTACTAACATTTATTATATTAAAAGCCACGCCATCGTAATTGAATTTATTTATCTAATCAAAACGCCATAATTACCTGTCACATTATAGGTCTGCATCCTACATGGCACGCCAAAAGATAGAAAAAATACACATCAAAAAAATATAATTACTAATGTTTTTAGCGCCAAAATCATATATCTACCTCACGCCAAAAAAAAAGTAATTATATAAGTAGAACAGGTAAACAAAATTTAACACGCCACACATTGTCTAAAAAATGGCTCAGGTTATTGCATGGAGGTTTGAGAGGTCGGAGAGACGTTTCGTCCTAAAGTTCTCTGACAGGAGAACGGTGAAGGTCAAGAAAATCAAGGCCATACGTAGTATGGATGAAGCCGTTTAGAGGGATATTCTGGCCCTTGCGATTCCAATGGCCGACAATTGTGAAAGGACTCGAACGGTAATAAGAAGATTGAAGAGAAAATTTCCAGCAGATGATGATGATGATGTTGACAATACTGATCTACCAAAAGTTACCAGTTGGAGTTTGGATGAAATCAAGAATAGTGAAAGTGACTTATCAACACAGGGTGGATTACTCATTGACAATGGACAAAATGCTAAACACAGATAGACTACACCTTCTTGAACAACTCTGTGATTTAGCACCTTCGAACGATGCAAGATCCAGGGTTGTGATGATATTTAAATATAGGATGCAACAAAGACAAGACGACATTATGGCGTTATACGCAAATGCACAAGATGATGATGATGAGCCTAAAGAAAGTGATGAACAAAGCGATGGGTACATAAATACCATCCACAAAAGACTATTAGTTTGGTTTGATTTCGTCTTAGTTGTAATCTTTTGAATTATTAATGAATTATGATGAATTTAAAAACGCCATGAATGCCAAGAAGTTTACCTTTATAACATATATGGGATTAATTCAACTGGTGAAATCTACAAAAACGCCTAAAAATTTGTGATGTTTGAATTGTTGAGGTATATAATGAATTTGGGAACGCCATGGACGCCAAGATGTTAGAATTATTAATTGATTTTAATGAATTCAGGAACGCCATAAACGCCTAAATATTTACTATGTAACAGAAAAACGATTAATTCATCGAGTCAGATCTAAAAAAATAAAATAAAATGGTAGGTAGTTATTGAACCTAACTAAATGCCAAAAAAATCTTACACACAAAAAATGAAGCAGTGTTGTGAGACACACATTGGAAAAAAGAAGATAAAAGGACAAAAACGCCCATCCGCCTTCATTATATCACATGCCACGTATACGGCCAGGATCCGTTCTCACCGTTTTCACACTTTTAGGCGTTTTCTCCTGATCCCGTATATATATATATATATATATATATATATATATATATAGGTTAATTATAATAAACCTTGTAATCATCTCTAATTATCTCTTAGGCCCCAAACCTAATATATTAAGTTCAAGCTCAAACGCGATACAAAGCCCGAATAATATAGTTTAATTAAATAATAATTAAACGACAAATTATTTATAACACGTATAAATAATAAATCATGTTCCACACGAAACATAGTTATTTTAGATAATAAATGTTTCGTTCTGTAATTGTCCGTGATCACTAGTTAACCAAGTTAAGTGGATTCAATGTCCGTTGCCCAAGGGGTAACTCTTATGAGTGTTAACTCGGTTAGTAGCATTGATTTATCGAGCCCATACATATAATTACAATAGGTTAACCACCGCCATGGAGTCAAACATACGCAACAGTGTGAAGTTTGCAATTACGGCGTTCGAGATATGGTCGGATTTGCAAGAAAGGTTTAGAAAAGAGAGTGCCCCTAGGGCATATGAACTAAAACAAAAAATTGCCTCAACTCGACAAGATGTTATGTCTGTGTCCACTTATTATACTCAGTTATGATCTTTATGGGATGAAGCGCAATCCATTCATCCATTCCCTCGATTTTCTTGTGATATGTGTGTATGTGATATGGGTAAGAAAATTAACGAGCATTAAGAAAAGGAACGTCTTTAAGAATTCTTAATGGGTCTAGATGTTGAGTTATGGTCATTAAAACTTAGATCTTGGCCACAAAACCAGTTCCCTCTCTCGAAACAACGTATCACATGGTGGCTGAGGATGAAAGACAGAGGGCAGTCTCAACAGAAAAGAGAGCAATACTCTAGCCCGCTGCGTTCAAAGCTTCTTTAAAACGAGGTAACATGTCTAATCAAACCAAAGAAAGAAACTCTACCAAAACCATGAAGGAAGGGAATGAGAACTATACATTCTGTAATTGAGACGGTCATAGGCGTGAAGGGTGCTTGAAGTCGATCGGATATCCAGATTGGTGGTCCGGAAATAAGGGAGAAGAAGCTAAACCCAGGGCTGGTTGTGTTGGAACCGAACCATGCCCCATCCATGGTTTGACCAACGAAAATTATCAAATTTTTTTGAAACATTTTTCTGAATATGGTAATGGAGAAAGAATAAAATGAGTCGCAAACTTGACTCAATAGGAAAACGTGGAAGGTGAATGGATTTTTGATTCAGGTAGTACCAAGCGTATAACTCACCTAGCTAATATTCTTGATAACAAGAGAATAACTTCCCTTGAGACCCCCGTTGTCATACCAAACGGTGATGCCATTCCAGTAAAAGGAAAAGGCGATTATAACCTTTCAAACAGAGTTCTTTATATGCGATATTTTAAATGAAATCTTCTTTCAATTAGTCGTGACCACCAATGTGCAGTAACATTCTTTGTGATTTTTGTGTTATGCAGAGGTTACAAACGAGGAAATTGATTGGAGTGGGTAGATGTTGAGGGGGACTGTACCGGATGAAGATGATTCAGCAAAGAAGAGCCATGGCAGTCACGGTTGATACATGGCCTAAAAGACTTGGTCATGCCTTAAAAGGAAAGCTTGCTAAAGTATATTTTCTTAAAAGTAGTTTTATTGAACATAGTAATTTTTGTGATTCTTGTGCAAAGGCAAAACATGTTAGAAGACCTTTTTCTTCAAGTTCAATTAAAACCAATGCTCCTTTTGATTTGATTCATTGTGATATTTGGGGTGGTTATCGAGTTTCGTCATACACAGGGGCCCGATATTTTCTTACTGTATTGGATGATTTTAGTAGATTTGTATGGGTTTTTCTTCTCAAACATAAAAGTGAAGCCAAGAAGTACCTTATTGATTTCCATAAAATGGTGGAAGTTTACTTTAAAAAACGTATTAAAAAGCTTAGGCGTGACAATGGAGGGGCATTCACATCTAACAACATGCATGATTTTACGCTAGAAATGGGATTTTACTAGAAACCACTTGCCCCCATATGCCCCAACAACATGGAGTCGTTGAAAGAAAGCATAGACATTTACTTGAAACAACTCGTGCTTTAAGATTTGAGGTCGGTCTACCAAAAAGGTTGTGGGGGGAGCGTGTTTTAACACAGCCTGTGTCATTAATCGACCACCATCCAAAGTTATTAAGAACAAAAACCCCTTTGACTTTCTTTACAACGAAAGACCAGATTATGATCTTTTGAGTGTTTTTGGTTGTCTCGCATATTTTAAAAACTCAAACACCACGGGAGATAAGTTGGAAGAAAGAGGGAAGCTAGGGGTATTTCTTGGGTATCCCTGGGAACAAAGGGATACACAATATTTGATATTGAAACAGAAAGATTGTTATAAGTAGGGATGTCAATTTTATGAAGAAACATTTCATTTGAAAAATGTCACAGTTGATGTGAGAGGTACCTATTAAATATTACAATTGTGCTTGTCATGAGGAGTCCGCACAGACTCATACCAAAATTTCAAATCCCATGGCCCAAAGAAAAGAAACAATATTGGCCCGGAACAATTTGGGCCTATCAATAAGGATCGCGATCCGTTTCTAGAGAATGAAACGACCCAAAGTGACAACGTTGGGCTTGTTGAAGAAATCAATAATGATGAGTTAGGGAATGACATTGGTTCAAACGACACAGCTGAACAAGAACAAACTAAGATTAGAGCCACAGGAACTAGGTCATAACCAAAGAAACTCAACGACTACATTGTGAAGCTTCCCCAATCGGCCAATCACCCGCCATCCACATCCAATCATGTCACCTCAATGGTATACCCTATTTCTAATTTTGTTTCATATTACAAGTTTTCTACTAATCATAGAGCTTTCTTGACGGCCATCAATTCTATTGATGAACCAAAATATATTAAACAAGCAGCACAAGATCCTTGGTGGCAAGAGGCGATGCAAAAAAACTGTGGCGCTAGAGAAAAATGGCACATGGACTTCGGAAAATTTACCCCAAGGGAAACATGCTATAGACTCAAAATGATTCTATAAAACAAAATTTAAACCAAATGGGGAAGTTGAAAGGTACAAGACACGTCTCGTCGTAAAGGGGTTCACACAAATGGAAGGAGTCGACTATCATGATACTTTTGCTCTGGTGGCCAAAATATTTGGCCACCTACACCCTTGTTTTATGACAACTAGGCCGATGGTCACATCGCCAATAATCTGGTTTTCAACGAGCGAACCAAACATGTTGAGATGGATTTTTTTTTGAACGAGTTGAATCACAAGAGATTGCTCATATGCATATTGAGAGCAAGTTGTAAGTGGCAGATTTGTTAACTAAATGACTTAGCACTCAACAACTTCATTTCTTACTTGGTAAGATTGACATTGTAAATTTGTATGCTCCATCCTGAGGGGAAGTATAGGATTTTATAAATATTTTATTTTTCCTTTTTTATCTATTTTCCTTTTATGTAGATCTTCTCCTTAATTAGAGGAGACTACTAGGTCAATGTATATTGTATTCCTCTTGTGCTTCATGAGTATGAACATACTAAAAATCCCTATTCTTCTCCGTACCATCTTGTTTTAGGTTTTTGGTGTATTCAAAAAGAAGAAGCAAATTCTAGAAATTTATAGGTTAGTTTTTGTTTGGAGCTTAGATTCTTCATCTCTAAGTGATTGGTAGTGTGAAGAAAAATTACTTGGTTTCCCAACATCCAATCTCTAGGACTTTATGGTATTTAGACAAACTAAAGTTTAGAAACATAATGAATAACGATTATAACTTGTTGGATAAATTTGATATTGGATGCTTGGCATAACCAAACTTGGATTTATATACGAGTTATATAGGATATTATTTATTAGTTTGTGTTATATGATGTGAGAGTTTCACAAACAAACTAAACCACGTCCAATAGGAGCTAAGATGAAAGAGATATCAATGCTCGAAGTTGAGTTGTTGAAAATAATATCTCTAAACTTTAGTGAGTCTAGTATAAATTCATCAAAGTCACAAATTTGTTGTTTTATAAGAGTCTTAATCTCTGTTCAAGAATAATGATGAAGGTTTTTATTATGTGTTATTATTTTATTCTATTTAATATAATATTAATATGTCATGAATCAAATTAATCCTTTATTTGACTCATAAAATTGTTATAATTATCTTTTAATAAATGAATTGATTATGGAGTTGTGTTTTTCATTATAATTATCTTTAAATAAATGAATTGACTATGGAGTTCTGTTTTTCATAATAAAAGGAACCTCATAATTCATATTTAGAGGATGAAGATAAAGAAGGGGAAAAGAGAGATGCTAGAGAAATTATTGCGTCATAAAATTATTATAATTATCTTTAACACTGGTTTTCAGCATGGTGTAGGTGGGACGGGTGGTTCTGGTGCTACTTGTGGCACAATTACCGAGCCTGTATATGCTCTGGCGAAGAAATTTTTTTGAAGTGCCCAAAAGAAACTTGGATGAGAACGCCTAAAGGAAGCTTGAAGCTAAGAGAAAAAGTCTTATGAAGTAGACCGGGGAGTCTTCCCCATTAAAGAGTGTTGTTGATCAGAATGTTTTCAAATCAAGCCCCTTGAAGGACAACCTTTAAGCGATGCTTATTGATCCTCCCCAAACATCTCCTCTAGGTATGTGTAATATGACTTTTCCATGTTTGAATATTGCTTTCATTTGTTGGCTTCTGACATTATGTTGTTTTTGTTATAGGCCAAGGTAGTGGGAACGTTGGTGGGAATCCAAAGATTACCATTAAACACACAAAGACTCCAATGTCCTTCCCCGTGACTAACATGCCTCCCCACTCTCGCATTATGGCCTTCCGCTTCCGCCCCTTCCACCATCCCAAAGTTCGTCTCCTCTAGTTGTACAAGACAAGGGGAACACGGTGATAGAGGGAATTTCGCAACCGATCATGGTACACGTGAAGAATGTGAGGATGCTGATTGCGGAAGCTCCGAGGAGTGAGACCTTGCAGAAGAAGATGGTCATGTGGAGGATTGGGTAGACGAAGAAGACGATGATGAGAGGATCCCCCACCCCGAACAACCATTGTATACACGTCGTGCACAACGTCCAGGGGCGGTAGTGGGGGTCGACTCCATAATGTAAGTCATCAAGAAGGAAGTTAACATGTTGCTCCGAGTACAACCCAAATTGTGACAACTTGCGCACATTCCTTGCTGGAATTTGGTGCATGGTTCTCGGTTCGATTATGTTGAAGCTTGTCATGAATTTTTAGCATCTCCCTTACTCCCGCTGAGTAGTTATATCAAAATTAGATTATTGAAGCCATGGGAACCTCTATAATTCCCACGCAGAGTCAGTTGCCAATGTGTTTTCCACTAGTCAGGAAATTACGTGCGATTGGTGACTCATGGTGGAGGATGTCGTGGAATTTATTAAGGAGAAGAAAGCATTTGTTATGGCTTAAGATAAATTTAATTCAGAGAGTAAGGGCTTGAATTGGACGGTAGATGATACAGAAGACAAGCTAAGGAGGTAAAGGCGTTAAATGCGCAATGCCAAAAAAAAATGGGAGAAAGCATGTAAGAATATAAACTTTGAGTTGAAGACCCTACAGGGTGAAAATATCAAGTTAAAGGGTGAGCAGGATAAGGCGGTTTCTGAGGCATCAATGCTAATACTATTCTTGATGAGAAGAATAATGATCTGATTGCTTCTCGTACTTGAA
Source organism: Helianthus tuberosus (assembly GCA_030545235.1). Classification (NCBI taxonomy): domain Eukaryota; kingdom Viridiplantae; phylum Streptophyta; class Magnoliopsida; order Asterales; family Asteraceae; genus Helianthus; species Helianthus tuberosus. The sequence continues at coordinate 93,170,036 of CM060437.1, forward strand.
TCAAGGAGTTGGAAAATCATGTTAAGGACCTAGATCAACACATTGTAAATTGGCAGACAGAGGGTACTCAACGTTGTGGTTATCAAGCTTCTTGATGTGGTTGGCACTTTAGCCTCTGATTGCAGATGGTTGCTTAACCGTAGTCTTCCTTTTATTTGTGAATTTTCTCTCCTATAAACACGTGTCTAGTGTTGCATTTTTTATTGTTGTTTTTTTGTTTCAGTTGGCGAACTCTATCTAGATTTCTAACGAACTGACCTCACACATAGAAGAGATGACGAAGGCGGCCTGTAGAAGCGGCCAAAAACAGGGCTACGGTGAGGGTAAATTATTTGCATTGTATAAATGTCTGGATGTACAGTTTGAGCTCCATCAGGTGGATTGTGTCTCTAAATTTATGACGTGGAGGGTGCAGGGCCCTCCGGTACTTGACTTGGGAAAAGATCAAACTGGTATGTGCGCCATGGACGGGCTATCACCGTGTACTAGGTAGTTGGTTGTAAGACAAGTTTCCTGGTTTTTAGACATGTCCTTCCGCTAGCATGCGTGCTGCGTAGTATAGCCTTTGGGCGTGCAAACAAGTTCCGTTAACCCTCTTCCTCTGCTAGTTGAGGGGTAGCAGTTGATAGAAAAACAAGTCCTCTTCCTTTAACCTTTGTTGGTTACGGGGGCTTGAACAAGTCCTAACCGCCAGCCTGCGCGCCGAGCCTTTAAAAAACTAGTCCTACTTTTCCATGGCCTTTGTTTGTGATGGAGAGCTAAACAACTTATCCACCATCCTGGGAGTCACGCATTTGGCCTTCGGGTATTTTTTGTTGATATATATGCTAACCAAATTTGATGATTAGGTAAACTGTTGTAGCTGCATTATTTGCATGTGTTGTTTTGCCTTCTTTTTGCAGGTATCGCGAATGAGAATTAGTTTGGTCGCTGAGCTTTCTGAAGGCTAAAGTTGACGGAAAAAGTTATTTTTCCGATTTGTTTTAGTGTTTACCCGGAGTGTTGCACGAATTCATAGCATAGTTTATATGTATGTAAGCAGCAAATAATGTAAAGGACACTTGTATTAATAAGATGAATTTGGCAAGTTGCGTTGATTACAAGTGTAAATTTGCCTCTACAAAGTTATTGTGCTGCATTCCATGTGCGAGAAATGAGCATGCCATCAATTCGCTGCAGTTTGTACGAGCCTTTGCCGCGGACGTGTTGGATAACATAAGGTCCTTCCCATTTTGGGGCTAGCTTGATGGGGTCTCTACGTTAGAGGCTTTGTTATCGCGAAAGACGTAACCTCCCACGTTGAACTTGCATATCTTCACCTACGCATTGTAACATTTTTCGAACTTAGATTTGTACTTGGCCTCACTAATGGCTGCTTGCTCCCGCCTTTCTTCGAGGAGGTCCAAGTCTGTACGAGCACTCGATTCATTGATAGTGGAATTGACAACAAGGACTCTTGGTGAGGGAAGCCCAACTTTGGCAGGTATCATCCCTTCCGAGCCATAAGTTAGGCTGAAAGGTGTCTCGCCACTCCTTGTATTGGGTAGGGTGCGATGAGCCCATAAGATGTTGGGTATCTCATCGACCCAACCCATTCTTTTATTTCCCAGCCTTGCTTTTATTCCATCAACAATGCTGCGGTTGACACGCTCGACTTGTTCATTCCCTTGGGGGTGGGAAACGGAGGTGAAGATTTACTCGATATGGAGATCAGGTAACCACTTTTGCAGATCGGCGTGCGTGAAGTCGGTGTCATTGTCTGTGACAATTCTCATTGGGAGTCCAAAATGGCAACTAATGTACTTCCAGGTGAACTTTTTTTCCACAACTGCCATTGTGGATGCTAATGCCATTACCTTGATCGACGTGGTGAAGTAGTCGACGACAACTATGATGAAGGCTACCCTTCCGAGAGCTTCTGGAAAAAGGGACCACAAGATCGATGGCCCATTCTTGGAGTGGCCACGCAGTTGTGATTATGACCAAGTCGTTCTTAGGGTGCAACGTATTCGGTGCATGTCGTTGGTAGGAGTGGCATTTGCGGAGCTCTTTGACTGCATCAAGATGCATCCCTGGACAGTGTTAGCTGGCGTTCAACACTTTTGCTATAGCCATACAATCGACGTGTGCGAAGTTGATGTCATTGTCTATGAAACGGCAAATAATGTACTTCCATGTGAACTTTTTTTACCCCAACTGCTGTTGTGCATGCTAGTGCCTTTGCCTCGACCGACGGGGTGAAGTAGTCGACGACAACTATGATGAAGGCTACCATTCCGAGAGCTTCTAGAAAAAGGAACCACAAGATCGACGGTCCATTGTTGGAATGGGTTTGGAATGGTGTTTAACATGTTTAATGATATGAGTTTATATGTATTTAAATGTGTGGAACTGAATAACTACGAGAAGTTAATGTTTTGTAGGTTAAACACGAAGATTGGACGTGTTTCGGGGAAAATAAATGCAGTGGAATTGAAGATCTTAAGATATGGAATGAACGTGGGCGATAACGGGAGGAAATCGGACTTAAAATGAAGAAGTTATGAAGAAAACAGGGTTGTGAAGAATCTGTCAGCAGTAGGCTACGAGTTCAGCCTGTTCTAGCATAGCCTACGGTGCTGGGTTATGAAAATTGATTAAAAACATGTGAAAAAATAGGGTTAGGGGATCTCTTTCATTCTCAACTGGGAGGCATGACTATAGGGACGATTCTTGGGGTTCTTCTTGGAGTTTTTCCATCATTCCACATCACCTAAGCATTCAATGCTTTTCACCTTTGATTTGATTAATTGATTGTAACCGGTTGCATTTGATTTAAACCTTAATTCTTAATCATTCAATTCCCTAGAGTTCTAGTAATTGGGATATATTTGCTATGGGATTAGGGTTGGTAATTGCGATTGATAATCATTTGATAACCTCCCGTTACGTATTGACCAGAGTACTTAGTCGTTGATTATCACAATTGGTTAATTAGGTTAAAAACTTATGTCTATGCAAGTGTTTCGATTAAACACATAATTGAATCTAACTGCAGAACCTGAAATCTAGAGGAACCATTGTTTCTCTATTGATTTAAATTTCACTTTTTAGTTCGTAATTTTGGATAATCAATCAAATCCAACAACTGAGTTTTACTTTTTCAATAGTAGTTAATCCAAACTGAGCATTACACACTTTCCACAATCCTCCTTTGGTTCGATATCTGACTTATCCTATCTACAGAGTTAGTTGGTTTTTGTATGTTCATTACGACAGAAATCAAAAGTCATGTTTTAGTTAAAAAAAAAAGGAAAAGGAAACAAAACAACAAAAACACGTTTTGTGTTTTGATGAGTAAAACAAAAAAAAACAACTTAATACTAAGTAACTCAATGTGTAATGTGCATAATCAGCATCTCAAAACCAAAAGTTACGGCCAAGTAGTAACCTACACCCATATGTAGGTTGTTTTGGACAAAATGCCCAGTAGCGTAGCTTACGGCTGGGCCGTAGGCTATGGCTCACATGCTACGGTTGGGGATTGCTTTATGGAGTGAATTAATTGGAACCTGCTGTAACGTAAGCTATGGAAGTGCCGTAACTTACGATATGAACTTATGTCGCCACAACAGAATACATGTACCCGTAGCCTACAGCTTGGCCATAGGTTGGGTCTTGTTGCATATGGGTCAAGTTTAATCCACGAATCCGGGTAGGATCCATGTTATAACCTAAATCCTGAACATAATTCTTCCAGGTTTATTATGTATCATCTTAATCCTTTCAAAAACCTAACCTCAAGAACCCACTTCCATCTCAATCTTCTTCATCTCTTCGCCAAATCGAGCGAGCTTATAGTCTTTCTTGCTTAATTTTTCAAGGGGAACAAAACCTTAGTGTTTGTTTCTCAAGATTCGTTCATATTTGTGAGAAATATGTGGAAAGAAGTGATGAACCTTAGTTTTATAAATTGGGGATTTTCACTTTGGAGTGCAATTGGTTGCAATTGAAGTATAATCTAGCATGTATAAACATCAGAGGTACGTTTCTAATCATTATTTCGCTAGAATATTGAATGTGAAGTTGATATATGTGTGAGACATGCTGAGAGATGAGTTATTATGTTGGAAACTGAGAATGTTAGCATGTAATTGTGAGGTTACCCTTGAATTTTTTGATAAAATTTGAACTTTGATGTTAATATGTGAGATGGGTTGTGGTTTATGGCTACGAGATGACGTTGATTGGGCTTGTTGAACATGTTAAAAATGTTATATTGTTTGAAAATCGGATAAGAACCTTAAAGCTAGTAATTTAATGAAGCTTGGAACATGTCGAAAGTTTAAAAATTTTGTTTCAACAAGTAGTTTGGATTCAACAAGACCAGTAGCCATAGTGTTAAACAAGTGTGTGGAAGTTGTTGGTATTACACACTTGTTTAAGTCTCGTATTGTGAAACTTACTTGAATTGTTTGCTTGGTTTCTTATGTGTAGGATGGGAAAATCAAAGGAAGTTGCAGGAAAAAGCAAAGGGAAAGGTGTTGCTAGTTCATCTTCGAAATCTTCGAAGGCGAAACGCGCATGGAACTAAACAAGGAAAGTTAATACTACGTGACGAGCCCGATGAGCTAATGCCCCAAACACAAGTACCACCACAACAATGATGAGAAGAACCTCCGCCCAAGCCAGATTGGAAAGGTGGACTTTTAACAAATATACATGGGTATTGGCAAGCAGAGTGCTTTGATGATAAGATGGACAAGATAGGTGTTCGAAAAGACGGATTCATGTGCGAGAAGGAAATGGATATTGATCACTTTAGACCGTTTATCATAGTTCAAAATTCGAAGAGTTAGGATGGGAAGCCGCATTGAAGTGTTATGATGGAGAGAAAAATAAAGTTTATCTTGATGCCATACAAGAATGGGTTGGAAATTTGACATTGGGTGCGGAAAATCATCCAACAAACATGACATTGACGGGTTCGGTTGGAGGTGTTAATGTGGTTATGTCAACGGAAACCTTATGTGAAATTGCTAATTTTGATTCGAAAAAGCAATACACATATCCAAGTGAAAACCTTTTGTACGATAACCCATAGAAGAACCCAAAATGGGAGGCAATGGTGAAAGAGTAATTTTTGGAAGGTAAAGTTGCGGGAATGAAGAGGGAGAATTTGAAGCTTCCGGCAAGATTGCTATTGAGTATAGTGCAACAAAATGTTTTGCCAAGAAGAAGTGACAGATCAAATCTTCGTAAGCCAGATGTTCCAATTCTATATTATCTACTGAAGGGAAAACCAAAAATTTCTTATAAATATTTGGTGATGATGAATATATGGACTTCAAGGAACAAATTAGACAAGGTATTGATTCCACATTGTAGATTGATTACTTCTCTGCTGAAGAAGCGTGGAGTTACTAATGAGACGTCTACTTTTATCAAACTAGCTAAGGGACTTACTACATTTACATTAGATGGGTTCAACAATCAAAATGGTTTGGAATATGTGAGAACGGAACGGTATCACAAATTGAAGGCTTCCGGAAGGAAGTGGAGGGTGTTAAGGACCAATCCTAGGATATTGTTACCGGGCGAAGAAGATGAGTCGGGAAGTGACGATAGTGTGATGGGAGATAGTGATGGTGATGATGCTAAGGATGTAGCCACAGGTTTTGATGTGGGTATGAGTTCAGGGGTACCAGATGTCGAGGATGTGAGTGAGTTCGTTGAGCAGGAGAGGCATGAGGATTGGAGTAGTTGGCCTGACTTTGCTCAGGTACTGTATTGTAAACTCACCTGCCTTGGTGAGCAACAAAAAAGGGACCATAATTGAAATGAGTTATGGCATCGAGTTCATGCATATAATGAACAAAAAGAGATCAATGACATGTATTTGGATGATAAGAGGCGAAGATTGAATGATGATGCATCAGTTGGAGAGCCGCCATTACATCATTCATCATGGTTGGACCTGGAGCAGGATGCGCCTCCCGAAGGTTATCTTGTTATGATGAAGGGGGACTTTGGAGACCCAAAGCCACCCCATCACTGAGCACTCTCTGATTCCAGATCGGGTCCATGTGTTCTTTTGTGACTTTTTATTTTGTGATGTATTTATTCATGGGCTTAGGTGGTCGAGTGGAGTTGTAAACTATTTTTATTTTCTTTCTTTTTGGTGTGTTTTAGTTTTTAGTTAACTTGGTGGTGTAAAATATTGTTATGTGCCTGAATGGTATTGTGCATCTTTTATGTGTTTGGTTTGGTTGGTGGTTTGAATTAGTCGCTTGCGCATGTGATAACATGGAATGAATTGATAAACCACATGTTTTGAGCTAAAAACCTATACATTGGGGACAATGTATCTCAAGTGTGGGGATGAGGGGAGAAGTGAAAAAAAATGGTTTGTTTTTATGTGATCTAATCGGGCACGAAAGCGAATGTTCAGTACAAGCCAGTTTGTTCCAACTTGTTTAGGTAGAGGTCCTTAGTCATGGTTTAGTCTTTGAGATGTAGAATGAACCGTTTTCAGCAAGTGTTTTATAGAAAATGGGTAAAACTTGCCTAACTAGGGGTAACAAGCTATTGGCACAATAAATGCATGCATACATCGGTAACCTTGTTTCCCCACTTTTGTGAGACTCTTGAGCCTACTAGAATTGTTAGTTGGATTTGAAATATTTATATATTCATTTGTTGAGAGTAGGCCGTATGTTGCTCTGTTTTAGAACTAGTGTGATTTGATACATGTTGAGACTGTGGTTTAGCATATGCACATAGATGATAAAGGTATTAGGATTCCTTCATTTGTTCATATGTTGATTGTTTATCCATTCTACCTTAGTAAACCATGTTGAGCCTTTCACCCTTCGTTTGTTACACCTTGTTTGACCCGTTTGATTACCAACCATGAATGACAATTGTGTGTTAGATATTTGTTGAAAGAAAAAAATAAAAAAAGAGAAAAAAAAAGAGAAAAGAAAGAAAAAGAAAAACAGAAATCCTCGTTACATTCGTGTTAAATAAATGGGTCGACAATCACCCAAAGTGTTAGTAGTATTGTGAATAAGTTGTCATGGTTTAGTATATTCATTTGTGTTAGTCAATAAACATAAAAAATTCCAAAAATATTTACTTACCTATACCCAAACCCAAAACCTATAAGTCCTTTAGATATGTGTTATGTTATATGTATAGTGGATGTGTGATTGTCATACAAGCTTATGAGTACAGAGTTTCATCTTTGGTTTTTTTTTGAGTGATTATACTAGTGTATTATGTGCTAGTTCAGATATTAAACTGAGAGGAGTGAAAAATTGTGAGGGGTGTGTTGCGAGAATCAAAGCCAGAAGCATGTTAGGTGTAGCTAGGCAAGTTTATTTTCAAAAAGATGTATCCCTTTTCCTTGCTGAATTAACACATCTAGTGCAAATCATGATCGGGGTATGACTTGGGACCTTAGCTAAGACATGATAGGGGCGGTTGGAGTATTTGTTCGGTTTATTAAAGTGTTTCGAACGGATTTGCTTAAGGGCAAGCAAAGATCAGGTTTGGGAATATGATGGAATGGGTTTGGAATAGTGTTTAACATGTTTAAATGATTAACTTTATGAGTTTTTATATATTTAAATGTGTGGAATTGAATAACTACGAGAAGTTAACGTTTTGTAGGTTAAACACGAAGATTGGATGTGTTTCGGGGAAAACAAATAGAGTGGAATTGAAGATCTTAAGATATGGAATGATAGAGGGCTGAATTATGAAGACGTGGGCGAAAACGGAGAGGAAATCGGACTTAAAACGTAGAAGTTATGAAGAAAACAGTGTTGTTAAGAATCTGTCAGTAGTAGGCTACGGATTCAGCCTGTTCTAGCGTAGCCTACGATGCTGGGTTACGAAAATTGATTAAAAACATGTGAAAAAATAGGGTTAGGGGATCTCTTTCATTCTCAACTGGGAGGCACGACTATAGGGACGATTCTTGGGGTTCTTCTTGGAGTTTTTCTATCATTCCACATCACCTAATCATCATTCCATCGTCAATCATGCCTTCCAACATCAAGATTGAAGATCAATTCATAAGCATGAGTGGCTAATTTCATTGTGGTTTCCTTAGGATGGAGGGTTTTTTGTAAGTTGGATGATATTATGTGTTTATGACTATTGTTTGAACTCGTAAATCTAAGCATTCGATGCTTTTCACCTTTGATTTGATTAATTGATTGTAACCGGTTGCATTATATTTAAACCTTAATTCTTAATCATTCAATGCGCGAGAGTTCTAGTAATTGGGATATATTTTCTATGAGATTAGGGTTGGTTATTGCGATTGATAATCAGTTGATAACCTCCCATTATGTATTGACCGAAGTACTTAGTCGTTGATTACCATAATTGGTTAATTAGGTTAAACACTTATGTCTATGTAAGTGTTTCGATTAAACACATAATTGAATCTAACTGAAGAACCTGAAATCTGGAGAAACCATTGTTTCTCTATTGATTTAAATTTCACTTTTTAGTTCGTAATTTTAGATAATCAATCAAATCCAACAACTGAGTTTTACTTTTTCAACAGTTTAATCAAAACTGAGCATTATACACTTTCCACAATCATCCTTTGGTTCGATATCTGACTTACCCTATCTACAGAGTTAGTTGGTTTTTGTATGTTCGTTACGACAGACATCAAGTGGCCATGCAGTTGTGATTGTGACAAAGTTGTTCTTAGGGTGCAACGTATTTGATGCATGTCGTTGGTAGGTGTGTTATTTGCGTAGCTCTTTAATTGCATCCAGATGCATCTTTGGACAGTAGTAGTCGGCGTTCATCACTTTTGCTACAATAATGGTGTGAAACCGCATGAAGGCCACATATGCCTTCATGGAACTTGCGGATGAGGTAGTTTGCATACTCTGCATCCACGTAGCGCAGATGCCACACCTTTCACACCCTGATTTCCCGGTGGGCCCGGACTTGGGGTTTGTGACGATTGATATAGATATTCACATTAATACAGCGGAAGTTTTGGGAGTATAAAGTAATTATTACAAACTACAATGTCCAAAAGTTCAAAATAATATACAGACGAGAGTGTACTAAAAGATCTACATGCATATTTAATAATAAATGATTACATAAGACTACTAGGCTTTTTTCTTGGAGTTGCAAATTCCAATGAGCAATTACCGGACAGCTTCCAGCCTATTCCGTACTTTGCAAACCTGCACTTAGTCTTTTGAAAATACGTCAGTTTTCACTGGTAAATTCAATTAACTGGTTTCAAAATCATTTTATATACCATTTGGTATATTATTTTCATAAATAACTTAGGAAAAACTATATCTCTTGTTACCAGTATTACATGCTTGTCAATACATATGGGGCCCGAAACTAAACTCCGACACACGATTAACCAACACACGACTTTATCCCCATATTGGGTAAGAAAATATTTTTACCATAGCATTAGCATCTGTCAGGTGTATGCCTACACCCCATGCTTAGGTCGTGGCCACTTGCAATTAAGTGAGCCGTGGATATCTAGAACACGGTCGCATTAACCCTCAATGTTTAAGTTATCAAGCATAACAGATTAAAACGAGTTAGTTGGATTTTGGACACATTGGTCATTGATCCCATACCCGACCAAGGGTTAATCATTTACCGTATCCCAAGCCTGTATAGGGAAAATAGGTTAAGAGTATTTACCTGATCTTAAATCTTTACTATGCAAAGATATTTATAAGCACAACCGGTTAAGCAAAATAACTACAAGGTTGCAATTTACTGGACACCCTTAGTTTAGAATAAACAGAACTATGATTCGTTAGAATATTAATGGGTCTTATTCAAGTCATATGACTTGGACCGTTTAATTAATAACAACATCGGTACGGTTTGCTAGATTAAGCGGAGACTGGATAGAATGTGGTTTGTACCCTCACCAGTACTATGACTCGTATAATATGGGTCAAACAATAATATATTCTGATTAGAACTAATTTAACAGGAATTTGACCCGATTCTGGTAACTTATATTCTGATTAGAACTAATTTAACAAGAATTTGACCCGTATACGCATAGGCGGCATCGGGTGATCGGATGGGTCTAGGTTAAATCCATTATGCCAAAACATGTTTAATATGTTACTACATCAGTTCATAACTCAAATTATATGTCCATTATGATTTAAAATAAACTTATGTACAACAGGGCAAAATTGGTATTTTAAAGGCATAATACATGAACTTGCATAAAACCCGACAAACAATATGATCAAATGGTATAACCTCAGAGGGTTATTACATACATTAACATGATCATAATATAACTTCAAATCAGTAGGTAACTGATGTAGCGTGTGTTACGAAAATGAAGATCAAACACGTTGATTCTACGAATACCCGTGTAGTTCTTCCCCAACCCCCAAGATTCCACCCAAAGGACACAAAATTTGAAGTGAAAAATGAGTTATCTCAAAATTGAAGTCTGCCTTTTCCAATTACTAGAGAAACATATAAATAGGAACAGAAATTCGAAATGGGCATAAAAAAGACAACGGGCCAAACACAAGCCCAAAAACAAAATGCCCAAACACTTCAAAAAACATAAAAACGTAAATAACTAATAGAAATAAGCTTTTTTTGGCTCGGGCGATGACCCAAACTGCCTTAGGCATTTGTAGCAAGATGGAGCTCGTTCACACGTTCGTTTCGCCTGGTCGCACGCCCAAAACGGACCCTCGTAGCCCAAGTTAGAGCCATTTTAGTGAGACCCCTTTTGTTACACGATCTTGGGCCTCCAAATACAAGATGGCCCGCTCCTCCACACTTGGACCCGCATCACTAACTTAGCTTAAACGGGTCAGAATCGATAGTCAAAATAGAAGTCAAACTGTTTGACTTTCGGTTACGCACGAGCTATAAGCCGGAAACGATGGGTTGGACATGATCTAACATATCCTAATATGTTATACCAATTGATATAATGTCAAAAATTGGTGTTTAGATACCTAGAAGTTCATTTAACTTAATTTCCGAAAAGCTGCGTTTTGACTTTTATTTTAATACAACTTTGACCCATCATTTGACCAACTTAACGTAATCTTCCGGAGGTACCCTCATAGAGGATTATCACCTACCTTATTATGATCACGTAGCCATGTTCGATTCGAACATTGGTGTTATGGGTGAAATTCTGAGCCCATATCCTGGATAATATCTTGAATTATATCTTGATTATATGATAAATGTTCATACTCAGGATACTGACTCAGGATATTGGTAACATCCTTGATGGTATCCTGAGGATCACTAACGGATTATGTGCAGGAATACGAGTTCAAGGTTGCAACGTTCATGAATACCACTTCCCCTGAAGACTTGGTCCAAGTTATTCAAAGAAAGATGTTGATACCGCTTTACTTGGTCTCCAACGTTAACTAAAGAATATTTGGTGGCATACCCCATTTATAGGAGATTTTGTTTTATTTCTTAGCTATAAATAGATGGATAAATCAGATCGAATAGGACATCACACTCACTACTCTCGAACTCTTTTACTCTTTCTCTCGCAACTCTCAATTTCTAAAAGCATTGTAACACTTAGTAGGGGTGAGCGAAAGGAAAAATCCGACCCGACCCGACCATTACCCGACCCGACCCAAGAACCGATTAAACATAAAATACAGAACCGATTCACTACCCTAAATATAGGGTTGGTTCCGGTCCATATGTCCAAGTCGGGTTTCACCATGAAAAGAACCGAGAACCGACCCGACCCGACCCTATTTTATATGAAAAATTGGAACCGATCTAAATACCTAGGTACTTGGGTTCGGGTCGGGTTGGGTATATTTTCGTTTCGGTTCTTGGTTATTTTCGGTTCAGACCTAAACTTGCTCACCCCTAACACTTAGAGGTGATCTGGTCAATATCATGCACTGTATCCTGACATTTGAAGTAATAAGAAGAACAAGGCAGCTCCTGAGGTTTTATGCTGGCGATCTAGATTGATCAAGGGCTTTCCTCGTACATCTCGTGTCACCCTTTACTTTTTGCTCATTGTTTGATTATAGATATTACTCGATATCCTGAGCTATATCCTGAAACTGTTTTTGCAAACAACCAACTCAACATATTTTCGATATTCTTAGCACACTACCTCACTTAACTAATTTGATCACTAAATTGCTTAGGTAATTTTTGACCAAAACAATTGGCTTCACCAAAATGGTTATAACCGAAGGTCAATGCAAAAGTCAATTGGCTTGACTTTTGGCTAATAACTTAGCCTAGAATGAAAAGAACTAAGGAATAACACTTACAAGTGTTCAAGGAAGAGATTAAACTCCAGTAGGAGACCTTTATAGATCAGAAGCACTCCAAGAAGGATTAGAGAATGAGAAAATGAGAGGTGCAAGCTAAAATGGTGCATTTACACCTCTATTTATACTTGCAAAATGTTCATAGGATCATGCTAAGTGTTGGCTATGATCTTCAGATGTTTACAAGTGCCTAACGAGGTGTAAGAACCAGAGAAAGTGTTGCAATTCGCATGCTATGTCTCACGAACAGAAGGCTGCCATGGCAGTCTGCACATATTGCCAACGCACCCCTTACGGACCGTAAGGGTAATGGCTTATGGTTTGTAAGGACCTAAGCGCGCCCATGGTTTTAAATTCCTTATGGTCCGTAAGGAAATATTAGGAACATTATTAATCAATGCCTTACGGTCCGTAAGGATCACTCAGTAGCCAAACTTTGGCAATTTGTCACAAATGATCCCTCCACATCCAATCTTCCAGAATTATACATATATGGTCCCTCTCGTCCAAACAATTTGGCATATTTGAGAGTTGATTGGACACGTGTTGCCATATGATTCGATATAAATTTCCTTGGTGTTACAGCAAAAGCGGACCATGAAAGGATTTTTGATATAGTATCCCAGTGTACATTTGATAGTATCCCAGTGTACATTTGATAATGTAGAGCCTTGTGTTGTATCTTCTTAAATAGGCTTCTACTATATGTTAAATTTTAAACGCAATGAAAAATAAAAACACAATTCAGATTGTGCCATATGGCAGTGGTACTTTTTGTTGTTTTTCCACTTCGCTATGCAACAGGACAATTACTATCTCTGGCCAATAGAACTATTCTCCGCCGATTTAAGATAAATTTCTTTCTATTCTATCGAACAGTGATGAAGTGTCTAAAGGAAAATATGAAACTCTAGAACTACAAACAAGATAAGGTTGAGGCTTTGTTAGTGTTAGAGATAGAATTTCACAGCTTATGGATCACGGATCCTCAAGTGTAGCTTGGATCACGGATCCTCAGTTCAGTTTGAATTAAGGATCCTCAGAAGATGTTGCAAGGCTAAGGATCCAGGATCCTCATTATTATCCTAAACTAACAATTGTTTCCTTCATGTTTTAACTTATTTTGTAGGTGTATTCGAATAAGACTTGGTCCAACTAAGATTCTAGGGGAATATGCTTGATGATTATGCACGTGCAAGGACTCTTTGACCGTTATGGTGATAGTGGGGAGCTTGCACCATTTGTGTATAGTTAGTTAGCATAGATAGTTTCTATTTTTAAACGAGGATACAAGCTTGATTTAGATATTATTGGCAACACTCATACACTACACACTCGAACTCTCTTGGCGATTACTCACTTACACACTAGCAATCATTGTAACAAGCTTGATATCATCCCAAGTTGTAAACTTTGTTGTTCTAATATAGTTGGTGATTGGTAGTTTCCATCACCCGAGGTTTTTTATGCAAGAGATCATTCATTGATCAAGGGCTTTTTCCTCGTATAAATCCTTGTGTTCATCACTCATTTCATATATTTGTTGTTCATAAATTTTTCTAATTAACCAAGCATCATACCTCACAAAAATCAGATTTGGTTATCATTATCCTTGTGTGATTTTTGACCAAAACAGTTTGGCGCCCACCGTGGGGCAATCGGTGCTTCATTCTTGAAAAATCTTGTTCATTTTATTCATTTATGTTCATTACCTTCAACCACATGGCTTCTCATGCGAAGAACACTTAAAGATCCATGCCGGCGATCACCTCTTCACAGAGCATTCCACCTTTGCCTCATATTCCTTCTAGATCCCAGAAGAATGCTGAGATGCTGCGAAGAAGACAACCCCCATTTTCACAAAAGCAACTACGGCTGTTTCTTCTAGTCCTACTAACAACGATCTTTATTCTTTGATTTTGCAAATGAAGGATTACATGCAACAACAGGACAAAACTAATGATAGGATCCTTTGTGAGATTGATGAAATCAAGAAATTAAAGAGATCAGCGGAGGATCACTCTCCATTGGTGCCAAGATCATTGAATTTCGATACTCCAGCCACAACTACCCAGCATTCCACAGCATAAGGTGTCCAGTACCAGGGTGGATCATCGAGTACGCATTATGGATCATCGGCGATGACATAGGCTCGAGGATCCTACTTCCAACTTTCAGGATCCTCTCTTCAGCCTCAAGGATTCTTCATCCAGCATCAAGGATCCTTCTCTAGTTCAGGAGGATACATGGGGACGCAGTCAGTTCAAGGATCCTACTCTCAGTATCCAGGATCCTCATCTCAGGTTCAGGGATCCTCACACCATGCTCAAGGATCCATGGAATATCTTCCAAGACCTCCAGCTTCGGTGTATCAAGGATCCAACATTATAGGACCGATTTGACCGATCAAATGAGTCAATTTGAGCTAATATACACTATTTAAGTGGCGGAAACACTTAAACAGATTAGAATCAAAGAGAATGGAGTAGAAAACAGAAGAATATCACTTTAAACAATGTTTCTCATTAATACTTCTCAGAAAAATCCGGCAGCAGATCAGTTACAACTTGAAGGATCAGTGCCAAATGAGAAACAAACACCACCTATATATAGACTGTCTAGTTAGCTTGAAATGGACATGACATGTTCAAGCTACCAGACTACATGACATGTTCAAGCTACCAGACCTGTTCAAGCTATCAGGCCTGTTCAAGCTACCAGACATGTAAAACTTCATAAAATTACAATCTAACCCATGTTCTATATATAACTTGACATATTAGACCCCTAGACTTAAGACAAAGGCTTTAGACATCATGCACTAACAAACTCCCCCTTGGATATAGCCGGAGTCTTCAGTCTTGGTCTTCACAGGGACTTGAACGTTTCTTCACGAGGCTTAGGCTTCTTCAGTAACATTTTTCTAAGCTTCTCATTCTCTTTCGCAATTTTCAATCTTTCTGCTTCCTGCTCTCTCATATACTTGCCTCGTAGCATACGATCTCGTTCTTCACGTTCTTTCTTTTCCTTTGCAGCTTTCAACTTTACTTTTTCTTCAAGCTTCCACCACTTTGAGTTCCATTTGTTATCAGCATTAATGCCCTTTTGAAAACAAATAGAAACTTCTTTCTGAAATTGCATTGCCTGCTCTCTGTCTTCAGCTTGAAAATGTATCTTGTTGATGAATAAACATTCAATATCCTTAGCTGAACAGTTCACCAGCCACATAGGATCATAGACAAATATATTTCTGATTTCATTCCCTGCTCGGTAAGTAATCACTGCTTCAGTTGATATGCAGCTATACACCCAATCCAGAAAACCTTTATAAAAATCTTGCTCCATCTTTGGTACTGGTATGATCTTCATGGTTCGTGGTTTCTTTATATTCAAGATTGTTTCTTCGTTACCAGTTTTAGGATTGATTCTTCTCTCCTTCTTTGGATAATGCGGTTGCCAATACCTGAACTCTCTCAAAGCCTCAAACTTTATCATTCCCCATACTGGCAAATCATTTTTTCTAACAGGATACCCCAAAGTTCGTACTTGAGATAATTCGTCCACATCCCACCATGGAAGTGACATAACATCATATAACTTTTCAAAGTACTGAACACCACATTATCTCCTGATTGCATATGCATTAACTTGAGGTAGAAAACCCCAACTAATGATATCACCTATCGAAATACTTCTATCTCTTTGATAAAACTTCAAGGGACGTTTAAACTTCCTTTCATGAGACTGTCTGAACCACTTTTTGCGTTCTTATTTCAAAGGATCTTTTGTGGCTCCATCAAAGTTCTTATCTTTCAGAATTTCTTCAACTTTCCTCATCAGTTCATCTCTATTTTCTTGAGTGAAGAATTCCATCAACGTTGGAAATTCAGAAGTATCAACATTTTCAGTTTCTTCATCAGTACAATCTTCTACTTCAACACGATCATAGAGATCTGCATCTTCCACATACTTATACTGATATTCAACTTTTTGATTCACATCAAACGCATTTAACTCTTCTATAAAATCAGACTGAACTTCATTTTCTTTCACATTGAACATCTTTAAAACTTCATCTAACGTGTAAGTATGTCTGATCTCCCCTTCTTCAACTTCAGGTTCGATGCGCAAGATCATCTTTTCAACAGATTCAACATTTTGATCACCACCAGACTCCCCCTTTCTAGTTACATCCTCTGTTTCTTCATTTACTGCATCATTCATTAGATCATTCGCAGTTTGTTCTTTAGACGTTTCAGTAACCGGAATCCCTGTTGCACCTTGATCATCATCATTGTCATCTTTGTTAGAACTACTTGCAGAATACACTTTCTCATCATCGTCATCATCATGATCATCTTCATCCTCTTCATCATCACTTTCTTTCTCACAAATAGCAGGAATCGAAGAAATTGGTTGAGGATCTTAAACAGGAACTACTGCTAACACTATAGCTCTTTCCTCTGATGTACCCTCAGGTTCCTTTCCTTTTTTTAGCATCTCAGCATCTATAGTAGCTTGCTTCTGAGCTCTAACTTCTTCAATGTTAATTTCATCAAACTGCTGCTCAACAGTCTTACCAAGCAACTTCTCTAACACTTTATTTAACATATAATTTTCATGTTCACTTCGTGCCTTGATTGCTTCTAATTCTTTGTTCTTGAGCTCAAAGTACTTGTTCTGCTCATCTTTACGTTTCTTTTCTTCCATAAACTCTGCGATTTGAACTTTCATAATATCAATCTCTGCTTCATCAGATTCTATCTTCTTCAATAGAGCTGCATTTTGAGCTTCAACTGTCTTCACATGCTTAACAAGCTTCTTGTTCTCAGCTATCACTGCTTCAACTTTATCTTCCACATTCTTCAACTGAACATTGTTCACAAAATCTAAATCTCCAATATCATCAAGCCCAATGTTCATGTTCGGAGGAATAGGTGGAAAACTCTTAGACCCCGAAGAACCAGGTGTTGTTTGGATGATAGGTTGTGAGGATGGTGGTGTTTAGAAGATTCGTTGTGAAGAAGTAATAGGTTGTTCTTGATGAGGAGGTGATAAATGTAATGGAGATAATTGATGGATTAATGGTGTGGGTTGTTTTGGAGGTGATTGATGAGGTGGTGAATGAATAGGTGATTGATGTGGTATAGGTTCAGGTGGTGGTGATGGTGGTTTACTGACTTCTTGAATAGGTTTCTGGCCCATTAAGATCTTAACCCTCTTTGGTTTCTTCGGAGTTTGCACAAGCTTTCTCACAACTCCTATCTTTTTACCTTTTGAGCTAGTTTGAGATGCAACTTCTTCTTGCGAAGGTATGTACGGCTCATCATCATCTTTTCTACTTCTCTTCTCCTTTTGCTTTGCCTCAGATACTACAATCTTGTAACGTTCAGTTTCATCAATATCATCATCAGAAGAAGTAGTATCTTTGTCAACGTCATCACTTTGAGCACCTTCAGCCACTTGTTCTTTCTCATTAGCTTCAGCTACAATCTCAGCTTCAGCTTCTTTCTCATCCTCTGCTTCTTTCTCGACCTCTGCTTCTACATCAGATTCATCAATCAGTAACGTTTTAGGAGTTTTCTTTTGTTTCTTCTTAGGTTGAGACGAGGATTCTTCTCCTATCTGCACTTTCGGAGTTGTCTTTCTGATCCTCTTCTTTTGTTCTTTCACAAACCATTCATTACGAGTTATCTTGAATTCTTGAAGGACTTCTAACTCATTAGCATAACTAGCTTCCTTCATTTCTTCTTCATTTCTCCAGTTCTGGTGTTCAACTGGATCTGGATCCTGATAATTTTTATCTTTGATAGCACCAAAGAATTCAACTTGACCTTTCGGCTCAGGATGATTTGAATGATATCATATTAATGACTTCACTGAATCATTATCCATGTGGGAGAGAACCAACAAATCTTTGTCTACATCTCGAACAATTTCTGGATAAGCGTGATCGATCATCATTTGAATGAACCTTGGATATAACCAAGTCTTTCTCTTTGACGTCACTTCATCAACTAAATAATGAAATACAACATGTGAAAAATTGTATTTTTTGTTCAACACTAGAGCAACAACCATATTCATATGATAGTCACGCATTTCAGTAAAACTTCCTTTCTGATGACTTAAAGCTTGTAATACACAATGAATTAGAAACTTGAAAGGCTTTGTAAACTTCGACTTTAGATAATTTCCACTGTTCAAAGCTCCTATGTAACCCATTCTCAACATACAACCTTTCACCATTCTTTCCGGGAATTTTGTTGGAGAGTTTTCATCGTCCGGAAAATTCAAG
This sequence comes from Helianthus tuberosus, assembly GCA_030545235.1. Taxonomy (NCBI): domain Eukaryota; kingdom Viridiplantae; phylum Streptophyta; class Magnoliopsida; order Asterales; family Asteraceae; genus Helianthus; species Helianthus tuberosus. Next base: position 93,188,645 of record CM060437.1, read on the forward strand.
ATTTCACGCACATAAGCTTCTGATATAAGAATTGTTTTCTTTTCATCATTAACTTTGACCAACGAACTGATTACTTTTCCTCTTTCATCATAAATTGCATGTTTCCAGAAACGCTTTATGTGAGATTCGAACACCAAACGTTTATCTGTCAAGGCTTTCTGTATAGGCACTCTTCTCATAAACTCCAGTATGCTTCTAAATTCCGACAGCTTCGGAGCTAATGCTTTATCAAGTTCACAGCAAACATTGTGTTGTGCATTGAATTTCAATTTTGATGGCTGAAAACAAATCATGAAACAAAAAAATGAGATACTAAAAATTTCAAGTTTGAACAATCAATCAGGCGAACACACACAACCAGATGCACTTCAAGCGAGCACATATAGACAATACAGTTCAAGCGATCAAATGAAACACCATCTCAAGCGATCATACCAGAATTTATCACTTCAAGCTATCAAACAAGGATTAACCATTTCAAGCTAACACAGACAGATAGTGCAGTACAAGCGATCACACAAGAAATAGTTCATTTCAAGCGGTCAAAGAATTAGACTGTTAGCTTGAAACTGGCAAAAATCTTCAACAAATTTCTCAGTCCGAATGTTTAAAATTTTTACATGAGTATGTTCTACGTTTAATTCCGAATCCAATGATACCGTTTTCATCAATTTTAACCCATTCAACAACCCTAGATCTAAGTTTAAAAATCTGTTCATCGGACAAATGTGTACAAACACTCAGATCTGTTTCAATCAAACATCAAACAATGATCTACACTTAATTCCGACCACAACTATGTGTTTTAATTTCATTTTAGAACAAGAAATAACCCTAAATCTACAAATCTACAAACAGGTTATCGCCGACACACAAAAACATAATATCTGGTCAAAATCAGTGCAATTACTTACATTCACCATATTTGTAGTTGAGTAAGCTAACTAACAGCACAAGATCTAGGTAAAATTGGGCAGAGTAACGGCACAAAAATGATGAATTTGTGTGATCGCTTGAAATCGCCGGAGGTCAGACTTGAAGCGAACAAGGAAATAATGACCATTTCAAGCTATCAGCCTGGCCTATTTATATATACAGTTTGTTCGCTTGAAAATGTACATGCAATTTCAAGCTGTCAAACATTCAAGCGAGCAGAGCCTTTTGAAGCAACCAGAGTGATTTCAAGCTAACAGGCACTTAAAAATTTTACTTTTTGGATTTTTCTGAATTTTACCGACACACTCAGTCAACCAAGTCCAAGTTAATGACCTTGGTCAACTGTTTAGCCTACCAAGTCCAACTTAATGACCTTGGTTGGCCAGATTATGAAGTATGCTGACTTTTGAAACTGAAAAACGATTCAAATTAATGAACTGTTAAACTCTTTGAATTTTCAAACACATTTTCAAACTGTCAAACATGTACCATTTACTTTCCAGAATATCTTGCTTACCCAAACCTCATGAAACAGACATGTTCTGCACAAGACTTTGATCATCAGTTCCCTAACATCCGTTGTCGAAAATAAAGATGAAAAATAAAATCTTTTTGGATTTTAGAAACAGATAAGCAGAAATATGTACACACAATCTTTTTGTGAGCGTGTTAAGGGATCATATCAGCTGCCAACGAGATACAAGTACCGTTAAGCTTAGATTTCATTTTAAGCATTAAACAGTTTGCAATGATTGTCGATATACTGGTGCACTTTAAATTTTCACACAAAGTTTAATCTGTTCAGGATACAGATTTAATGTTTTAAGGCTTAACTTTCATATGTGTCCTATCTCAGAATATACTCCCGTATCCAGATCCCAATATTCAGTCTTACAGGTGAGTATAACACAAATGATATCTGTAAGAGGTTAATAAATTATGAAGAATCATGAGAGCTCAGGTCAGAACTACCGTTCAGCAGAGAGATCATGACTTAATTTTCAGGTGTGTCCCCTTTAGAGGATCTTTTTTTACAACAACATTGCTAAGCAATTTTATTGTCTTATCATATATGCTGAGGGTGATGCTATGTTTCAAGCATTTGCAGAAAGTATTATTCGAGGACTAAGTCAGAACTTCCATTCAGCAGAAGTCCCGGAATAATACCCCAGATATCACTGAGTAAACAAACCTAGAATATCAGAAAAAGGAATCTTTCAAACGAGATTTCGGGGGTTACCCATATATCCGAGAGATGTTCCCTACATAAAAGCAAGTAATTTTATGTTTATATCCCGAACAAACCTACTAAATGTGTAAAAACCTATCGGCATATCATCTACAAGACTGCTTAACACATTTTTACATTACATTTCCTTAGCGTACTACACCGGTTTAGCTGATGTACTATCATTTCCCTTGTTTACACAAACTCATTTTTACTTTTTCAAATGTTTTTGGTTTTTGTAATTTTATCATGTTTTTGTATCTTTCTGCAAACTTTCTCCCCCTAAAAAGAAAAACATATTTTTTGTGTTTTTGTTTTTATCGAAAAGCAGAAAAACTAACTGTACAAACAAAGTTGACAACACGACGTAGTTCACATCAGATCGCCGCCCTCCTCGGCTTCACATTCTTCGACCCTCCCAAACGCAGATTTTTCATCCCATTTAATTTTAAAAGATAATAAAATCTCTTTTTATCAAACGGTTTTGTATAGAAATCAGCCTTCTGATCATCGGTGTGTATATGTTCAATTGTATCAACTTCTTCTCGTGACAATCACGAATGAAATGATGACGGATCTCTATATGTTTAGTTTTAGAATGGTGAACCGGGTTTTTAGTTATATTTATGGCTGCTTCATTGTCCATGAAAATCGGTGTATCCAAGAATTGCAAACCAAAGACACGCATTTGCTGCTGGATCCAAAGGATCTGAGAACAGCAGCTGGAGGCTGAAACGTATTCAGCCTCACAAGTAGAAAGCGCCACAAAGGTTTGTTTCTTGCACTGCCAGGTAACGAGTCGAGTTCCAAAGAACTGACACCCAGCAGTGGTGGACTTAGCGTTCTGCTTGCAACTTACAAAGTCAGAATCAGCGAAACCTGTTAGAGAAAAGTCACCCGAGCGAGGATACCACAAGCCGATGCTTGGGCAGCCTTTCAAATACCGTAATATTCTTTTGACAATCGTCAGGTGTGACTGCTTAGGGCTCGACTGATATCTGGCGCAGAGGCATGTCGGGTACATGATGTCCGGTCTGGAAGCAGTGAGATACATTAAGGATCCTATGATTGACCGGGTACAATGTCTCCTCCACCTTGACGCCACTCTCATCAGGACAAATACCGTGATTCTGTGCAAGGGGGGTTGCTGCTGGACTGCATTGAGCCATATCAAACTTTTCAAGCACGTCCTTCACATACTTTGTTTGGTGAATGAAGATTCCATCGGGCATCTGTTCCACCTGCAGCCCGAGGAAGAACTTCATCTCCCCCATCGAACTCATTTCGAATTTCTTTTTCATCACCAACTCAAATTCTTTACACAAGTCGTCGTTGGTCGAACCAAAAATGATATCGTCAACATAGATCTCCACAATTAGGAGATGGCCTGCAACTTCCTTTGTGAACAATGTGCTATCCACTGTCCCTCTAATGAATCCGTTGTCCAAAAGATGTTGGGAAAGCATCTCATACCAGGCTCTCGGGGCCTGGTGTAAACCGTAGAGCGCCTTATCCAGCAGATAGACCTTGTTCTTGTGTTGTGGATCAGTGAACCCCGGTGGTTGTCCCACATACACCTCTTCTTTAATATTTCTGTACAGGAAGGAAGATTTAACATCCAGCTGGTACACTTTGAAATTTTTCCATGATGCAAATGCCAGAAAAATCCGAATAGCTTCCAGTCTAGCAACGGGCGCGTACACCTCATCATAATCGATTCCTTCTTGCTGACTGAAGCCTTGTACCACTAATCTTGCTTTGTTCCGGACCACGACACCTCTATCGTCTCTCTTACATTTGAAAACCCACTTCGTTTTAATCAATTTTTTATTCTCAGGGAGGTCTACTAGTCTCCACACTCCCAACTTCTCGAATTGTAGCAGCTCCTCCTGCATTGCATTCACCCAGCTATCTTCAGTCAATGCTTCTTTATACGTTCTGGGCTCGATCTACGAAATAAAACATTTCAGTGAGAATTCCTCTTGAAAAGGAGCAATTGATGAATAAAAACAAGTAAGTGCACGGTTGATTTGATCTCTCGTTTTGACACCACTTTGAAGGTCTCCTATAATCTGATCTGAAGGATGGTAAGATAATGTTCGTGGCATGGTGGTGTCAGGCACAACAACTTCCGATTGTTGAAACGAGATATCTAGATCACCGGTGTGATCCTCAGCTTCAGATGATGCAACATTTGGATCCTCATCAAATATCGGAGCGTTCTCCGAATCTGAGTCATCGGACTGATCAAATGAAGGAGCTGGTTCTACTGAGTCGTCATTAGCTGGTCCACTCGGACCTGCCTCGTGATCGTTTGCACCAGTTGTAGGAGCGTTTGTATCCACATCTGGTTGAGAAACCACCAACGGTCTAGGCACCTGATCTTGAAAAGATGATTGCTGTTGTTGGTACAAGTAAATAAGTTCCTCTTCACTCGGCTCCATAGGTAGTTGGAACGACTCCCAGAGTTTATCATAATCGAACAACAATCTGTTTCCGGGAAGTTGAGGTGACGCCGTGTGTTTCTGACAATCCACATGATGAACTTCAATTACCTTCTTCAAGCATGGAACAAACACTCTTTTTAAGGGACTCGCGTATCCCATAAAGAAACCTTCATTACTCTTCGCCCCAAACTCTCCATCTTGATCTATGAAGGTACATGGTGATCCGAATGGCTCTAGAAACTTTAGATTGGGCTTATATCTGTGAAGAAGTTCAAAGCACGTCTTTTTGTATTTCTTCACAGTAAGCACTCGATTCAAGGTATAGCATGCCGCTGCCACAGCTTCACTCCAGAAATAGATCGGTAGTTTTGAATCGGCCAACATGGTTCGAGCAGTTTCAATTAGAGTACGGTTCTTTCTTTCAGCTACACCATTTTGCTGTGGAGTGTATGGTGCACTGAATTCATGAAGAATTCCCTTCTCGTTACAGAACTCTAGCATGCGGTTATTCTTGAACTCCGTCCCATTATCACTTCGAATTCTTCGGATTGGTACCTTGTACAATGTCTCCATCTTTTTGAACAGAATCATCAGCGACTCAAACGTCTGATCCTTTCTTTCCATGCACACTACCCACGAAAACCTCGTATAATCATCAGTGACTACCAAGCAATACAAATCACCACTGATACTTTTTACATTGACCGGCCCGAAGAGATCCATGTGGAGTCTCTCAAGCGGTACTCTGATTGAATTCAGCAACTTTTGTGGGTGTGACTTCCTGGTTTGCTTTCCTTTCTTGCAAGCTACACAGTCATCATTCAAATGAAAGTTTCGCAAATTTACACCTTCAACTAAATCATTTGATACAAGAAAATTCATTTTTCTAATATGAATGTGGCCCATCTTTAGATGCCACATTATCGAATCCTTTTCAGTAGCTTTGGTTTTTGACACAAAACATTGTTTTTGATAATCTGTTGTTGTTGCAACACTCATATCAAGAATGTACAGATCATTTACTCGTGGAGCTCGCAACAACACCATTTCTTCCGGAATTTTGAAACCAGGTTTTAAGACATTCATTTTTAGTGAAATGTACAGTAAAAGAATTATCACAAATTTGTGAAATACTGAGTAAATTGTTTTCCAATTCAATTATGTAGTTAACTTTCTCGAACGAAATTACTCCATTTGTTAATGTTCCTTGACCGACAATCCTTCCTCCTTGGTTTCCTGCAAAACCCACGTAACCTCCGATGATTGATTTAACGTCGTAAAGCAGTGCCAACATCCCCGTCATGTGTCTTGAGGCCCCGCTGTCCATGATCCATTTAGAAATGATTGACTTGGGCAGCCCCTGCAAACATTATAGCACATTCATTCAAACAATGAACTCCATGACTTCTTAACTGCTGAAACACTCCCAAACACTACATCACACTTCTCATCAATCTTAGGAAAGTTAAATGTGACATTCGGAACATCAGTTTTAGCTTTTGGTTTTACTTCATTTTTGATCGGGGGAAACTCTGCAAGAAACTTATCAAGTTCAAATTCAAACTTTGTACCTTCATCTTTCAAAACTTTTATTTCATTTTTCAAAATGTTTTCCATCTTTTTCTCCTCGACAGTTGGTTTTGATTTCACAACCCATGACTGATTTTCAAAAACTTTCGTTTTTGGATAAATCTTTGAAGTCTTTTGAGACTTTGAAGATTCACCAATCTCAAATGTCGATTTCGGCTTATCTTCCGACTTCAACGATTCACCCCTCTTCAAGATGCGAATTTGTGAAACCATTGGTTTTTTACCCTTTTTGTCAACTGGTGACTTAGGTCGAGGTTTTTGAACAACAGGTTTTACAACAGATTTCTCAAAAACTTTCTTGCATTGTTTTGCCATGTGTCCGATTTCATTGCAGCAATAGCAAACTCTTTTGTCATACTCGACAAAGGTTGACTTGAACGACTCTTCTTTCAGTTTCTTTGCTGCATTGAAATCGTCAATGGCTTTCTGACTAAAAATGTATTCCTTCTCATCATCCACACTTGGTCCAACAACAAAGATATCATTCATTTTATCCTTTGGCTTGACAATCTTCTTAGCCATCTTTTTCTCAAAACCAATTCCTTTGTTTTTAAAGTTATTACCATTTTTCTTGTTACCATTTCCTTCCCACTCCTTTTTGCCCGAGTTGTTTGAACGTGTTGTAACAAATGACTTTTTAGGTTTCGAAAAGAATTCTTTGTTGTTTACCACATTAATGTCAATTTCAACCAATTTGAAAACCTTTTCAACATTTTCAATCTTAACATTCTGAAGCGGATACTCAAAATCAGAGTAAAGCTTGTCAGTTCCAATCATAGTGTAAACCACCATAATCGGATCATCATTTGTACTCTTGTCTGATTTTGGAATGAAACGATCTAAAAAGTTACCCTCATCTTCAGAATCAGTAACAGATTTCTCAGAATGAGATTTCACAACATCAGCCTCAGAGTTATCACTCTCCTCATCAAACACTTGATCAACAACAGTCTTAATGACCTGAGACTCATTGTCTGTGTCGGATGCAGAGAATGTAACATCAATGCTTTCTGGCAATTCTTCCTCAATTGTTTTCAATTTGAGATTCAATGCAGCTTCCACCCCATCTGGATACTTTTGAGTATAATGATTCCACATTGGGGGTGGAACATTGTTAAAGACTGGTGCAACATTGGGCTGTTGTGGAACAATTTGTTCAAGAACATAGGACGATGCCACATAGCTCATTAATTTTTTATCGATTCGCTCATTTTCAATTTTAGTCAATTCCAATTCTTTCTTTAATGATGCGATTGTGTCAATATGAAAATTAACTTCCACTTGTTTATCAAAAAGTGTTGCTTTTGCTAGTTTTGTGGCTTTATCATTTTCGACACTTTCTTTTTTAATCATTTTAACTGATCTGGCTAGTGTATCATATGCCTCTTTGACTTGTTCTAGATCAAATTTTAACATATCAGTATGTTGTTTCAATTCCTGAAACTTAGTATCTTTTTCAAGACACTCCATGCAAGGTTCTAAACACTTTTGGCATGGGGTTTCAGATTTTGAAATCTCTTTCTCAATAACTTCTGCTTCATGAGCAGTTTTTACTTCCTGTTTACCGACATCTTTGGACTCTAACTCAGACACTTTCTTAGTTTTGGTCTCCTCAATTCCCGACTCCTTATCCGACTCCTTTTGAACTGACTCGGTACCGACAGACTCGGGTTTCACAAGTTCTGTGTCTACCTCGCTCAGTTTCGCCATGAGAGCCTTGTCAGCAATTTCTTTCAAAGTATCTTCGGTCATTTCTTTTGTGACATCGATCATCTCCTCGATAAACTCTTTCTTCTCATCATATCTTGGACACAATCCAGTCGTCGGTTCTTCAAAGAAACCTGCAAAAGAGTCAAAAATTTTAGGAGGCATGATAGATCTCAAAGAACTGGCTAATACCTCCTGCTCAGATTGATAGTAATGAACTTCTGCATCTAACTCCTTAATGTCAGCAACACTATCCACAGAAACATCTTCAATAATCACTTCAGGTTCCACCATACTCTCAGGCTCTTCAATTATCTGAACCATCATAGCCTGTCCATCACTTCCGGGGATGTATTTATCCCAGCTAAATCCCTCGGCTACTTTCTCGTCATCCTGATTCACAATGAGAGCTTTCTCTGGTTTGTTTTCGATTTGTGGCCTTTGAACTATAGGTTGCTGATTTGGTCGATGATAGATTTCCTGTCTGTAATAATCATTCGTGAACGGATTTTGATGCTTATTCACTTCTCGGTTCGGACACTCTCTTTTGAAATGGCCTCTCTCTTTACACTTGAAGCAGGTTACTTTAGACTTGTCGAAACCTAGTTTCTGATCAGGTCCAGAAAGACTGTTTCTGCCAGTGATTTCCATAAAGCGTTGTGCTCTCCTCACAAGACTAGCCATGCCCCATTTAATATCTATTAACTCAAGCTCTTCCGTGTCAATCTGATCGTAATCTTCTTTGGTCATGTCCGGATTCCCGATCTTACCCGCTACCAGAGACTCATATGACTCTAACACGGAAGCCAACAATGCAATATGCTGTTTCGCAGCTGATTCAGTGAATTCATTCCCATTCTTAATATTGACTGCGATGTTGCATTGGATCCCAGAAACATACGCCTGATTGTTTGAACTGGTCGAGCTTTGAGATGATGTCTGTTCAGAAACTTTGACATTTGGCTCGTAGCTGACAAATGGTGAAGACTTGTTTGTTTGTGAAGTATTTGATAAAGAATTTGATGTTGTATCAGCAATGAAACCAGTTTGTATTTTCGGACTCAGATTTGTAGCTGCTGGTGTGCTGCCTTTGTAATAAAGAGATACATCCTGTTGAACATTCACTAAGTTCATCTTTTTGATCTTCAACAATTCTAACTCATGAGCTTCAATCTTTTCTATGAACAAACTAAGATTGTAATTGGCAAAATCTGAATTGTTCTTCAGCATCATCAGGTATGTACCCCACTCATCATAAGGTAACGCATCAGACAATTTGTCAATCCATTCTTCATCGGTCTTTTCAATATCTAATCTCTTCATCTCAAGTACCAAATGGCAATATCTTTCGATTAGTTGCCTTGTAGTTTCACCCTTCATGCCGGTAAAAATATCAAACTCCTTCTTGAGCAAAGCCTTCTTGTTCTTGATCATGGACTCACTACCTTTAAACTTCACTTTCAATGCATTCCACATAGATTGAGCATTATCTTCATGTTGCAATAATACTAAAATATCTTCTTTGATAGCCTGCTGGAGAATACTAATCATCTTTTTCTCGGCTTTGAACTCAACTTGTTCAGTCTCTGTCAGGCTTACAATATTCTTCTTATTATTTAAACCATCAACTGGTGGAACGTACTTTCTCTCTATCTTCATCCAGCATTCAAAATGGTTAGCCTGAACCCAGTTCTTAAATCTGCTTGACCATCCCGCATATTCATCTATGTTCATTAACTCGGGAGGCTTTTGCATTGTTCCCAATTCATTCTCCATGTTGACGTTTTGCATAACACTACCCGAGGTTTGTCCTGCTACCATACCACTGCCGGCGAAGAAGTTGTAGAAATCTTGGTTTTCCATTTTTAGAAATTTGATTACTGAAAACTGTTTAACTTTTGAAAACAAGTGACTTTACCGAAAACACGTTCTACACAAGCTGAACTTCGGACGAAATATCACGAACGAAATGGACTATCACAAAAAAAAAAAAACAGATTTTCAAGCTACCACACTTTCAAGCTATCACACTTTCAAGCTGCCACACTTTCAAGCTGCCACACTTTCAAGCTACCACACTTTCAAGCTGCCACACTTTCAAGCTACCACACTTTTCAAGCGAGCTAGCTAGTTAGCTTGAAACTGCTTTCAAATTTTCAAGCGACCAAAGAATTTTTCAAGCGACCAACAAAATTTCAAGCGATCAATGAACTTTTCAAGCGAACAACCCAAGTTCGTTCAAGCGATCAGAGGTTTTCAGGTCATTTTTATCTGTTTTACTTCCAATTTTAAGCTGATACTCTCAAGGGTTTGTTAAAACTCAGTTTTACACACAATACTCAAAACTCAGTTCATTTTGTCCGTGGCAATGTCCAGAAATCCAAAAAATGTAGTAAAAAAGCTTTGATTAAGGTATTTTAGCTCATAACTGGCTCTGATACCAATTATAGGACCGATTTGACCGATCGAATGAGTCAATTTGAGCTAATATACACTATTTAAGTGGCGGAAACACTTAAACAGATTAGAATCAAAGAGAATGGAGTAGAAAACAGAAGAATATCACTTTAAACACTGTTTCTCATTAATACTTCTCAGAAAAATCCGGCAGCAGTTCAGTTACACCTTGAAGGATCAGTGCCAAATGAGAAACAAACACCACCTATATATAGACTGTCTAGTTAGCTTGAAATGGACATGACATGTTCAAGCTACCAGACTACATGACATGTTCAAGCTACCAGACCTGTTCAAGCTATCAGGCCTGTTCAAGCTACCAGACATGTAAAACTTCATAAAATTACAATCTAACCCATGTTCTATATATAACTTGACATATTAGACCCCTAGACTTAAGACAAAGGCTTTAGACATCATGCACTAACAAACATCTTTCAGGATCAAGGATCCTTAAGGAGTGTACAACCCAGAAGCTCAGAGATTCTTTTGGGAGACTTCATACCTATGCAAACTATTGCTTCGTCTGGTCCCTTGATCATACTAGAATCACATCAATTTGGATTCACCTCAGGAATCCCAGCCTCAAATCAATTAGGAGGTAACACTCTAAACACATCTTATAATACTAACCATGGCTTTGTACAGGAACCAGGAATCAACCAAGCTATGGCTAGGGAATTGCAAAAACTCAAGGATATGATATCCAGTGTCCCAGGAGTGGTTAAACATTCTTGAAATTCAGGATGGAAGTCACAAGATATCTCGTTTTGCACCACCTATATGAGATGCAGAGATACCAAAGAGATTTCAAACACCAAATATGAAGCTCTATGATGGTACAACTGATCCAAAAGAGCATGTAGCTCAATACAGGGAGAGAATGGAGACCAACCCCATTCCTGAAAGGTTAAAAGAAGCATGTCTATGCAAGGGTTTTGGATCCACACTGGCAGGATAAGCTCTTAAATGTCTGCTAAGTCTTCCTCCTTACTCTATTACTTCATTTGCTAATCTAGTTAACTTGTTCAATATCCAATTTTCATGTAGTAAGAGATTTGAACGTTTAACTAGAGACTTATATAGGGTAACTCAAGGTAACAATGAATCACTAAGGGATTACATAACTAAATTCAGTAAAGAATCCTTAGAAATTCCCAACTTAGATATTGCAACAACTGTAGAAGCTCTTAAAATGGGTTTGCTTAAGGATTCACTATTCTATGATGATCTTGTGATGACACCTTGCAGGAACCTTGATGAAGTAAGAACCAGGGCCCTTAGATTCATCCGGTTAGAGGATGATAAAAGGATCCAGGAGAGATTGTCTGGATCCTCAAAGCAGGTAAAGCAAGGATCCTATTTCAGGAACAACAAATTAAAATCATACAACAAATCTGATAATCAAAATGTGCATGCTGTGGAGCAAGAAGAGGACGATGAGGATTATCCTCCTATTTCTGAATATTACTTTGCTGTTGATAACAATGAACTGATCCTTGCTATGCAGAATTTAGGTGACAAAGCTAGGTGGCCTAGAAAGAATGACAAACCGGCAGCCACGAAAGATAAATCCAAGTGGTGTGCATATCATGAAGATTTTGGTCATCTCACTGATGAATGCATAGCACTCAGAAAAGAGATCGGTTACCTGTTAAGCAAAGGATACCTGAAGGAACTATTCGGAAGAAAGAAATCCAGGATCCTGAAAAAGTTCCGGAAAGGGCTCCTGCTCCTCTAGCTGATGCCCAGATTATTAACTTCATCTCTGGTGGATCAGATATATGTGGCACTTCCTTTTCAGCAGCTAAGAGGCATGCCAAAGAGACAAAATTGGAGAATGGGGATAGGCCTATTCGAACTTCTATCCTTACAGAACAAAAAGTCATATCCTTTGATGTGGATGACCGTGTAGATATTCAGGATCCTCATCATGATGGTCTTGTTATTACATTGTTTATTCCTAACCATTTTGTTCGCAGGATTCTCATAGATGGGGGAAGCTCAGTGAACATTATCCAACTTGATGTCCTCAAAAGAATGAACATTCTTGAATCAGAAGTCATCCCAAGATCATCAGTTCTTGTGGGATTCAGTGGAGAAACCAAGAATACATTGGGGGACATTAAACTTCCTATTTACATAGAGGGAGTAAATTCTATTCAAAAATTTTGTGTCATAGATTGCTTATCTTGTTGTAATGTTATCCTTGGCAGGCCATGGATACATGATATGAAAGCAGTCACTTCTAAATATCTTTAGTGTGTCAAACTCCCTACTCCATGGGGTGTGGTGAAAATTGAAAGTGATCAACAATGTTAGGGGAGGATTTTCCAAAGATCAGTGATCCTCAATTACTGTCGGGCTTAGGGATCCTCAATTCTGTTTGAATTAGTGATCCTCAGAGAGTATTGAAGGATCAGGATCCAGGATCATCATAGTGATCCTTACACTAACGATTGTCTGCTTTGAATATGAAGTTGTTTTGCAGGAGTACGTGCTTTGACTTGGTCTTGGCGATATTCCTGGAGCATATTCTCTTTTTATTCCACACGTGCTTGACTAATATGGACGTTATGGAGGTCGTGGAAGACTTGCACGAAATGCGGATAGTTAGTTTGCTTAGATATTTTCCAAATTTATAAGGGGATAGCGAGCTAGATTAGAACACTTGGCTATTTTTGGCTAAACACACACACTCGTAACTGCTCTCATCAACTCTCGACAGTTTGCTCGGAGATTACTCACTTTTTTGCACATTACACTCTAGTGATCCTTGTAACTAGCTCGCTATCATCCAAAGTTGTAATACATTTTCTGTTTAATCTGAGTTGGTGATCGGTAGTTTCCATCACCCGAGGTTTTTTATGCCGGAGATCAACTCTTGATCAAGGGCTTTTTCCTCGTATAAATCATTGTGTCACTTGTTCATTACATTTCTGAGTGATCCTTAATATTGTTCATTGATTCAAGCATCACACCTCACAACAAAAGATTTGGTTGCATTATCTTTGCTTGATTTTTGACCAAAACAAACAAGAGGCCAAGAATTGTTACACTTCATCAATGAAGCCAGCCTCAAGACCTAGGGGAGCATAGCAATTAAAGTATCCTCCAAGGGATGTCCTGGAGGCTAGAGATCAAGATGTCAAAGACATTCTGATGAATGCTGAGGATCCTGAATCCAAGATTTTTATAGGATCCAGGATCCTTGACACAATTGAATAGGATTTAGTATCCTTCTTAAAAAGGAGAAAAGCTACCTTCGCCTGGAAACATGAAGACATGACAGGTATCTCTAAAGATGTTATTACTCATAAACTTGGCATTGACAGGTCTTTCAAGCCTATACATCAGAAAAGGAGAAAGTTTACACCTGAAAGAAATGCCATCATCCAAGAGGAGGTACATAAACTGCTCAAAGCAGGTATGATTAGAGAGGTGAAGTATCCAAGGTGGTTAGCCAATGTGGTTGTTGTTCAAAATAAAAATGGAAAGTGGAGGGTATGTGTCGATTTTACTGATTTAAATAAGGCATGTCCCAAGGATCCTTTCCCATTACCCCACATTGACTCCATGGTGGATGCTACAGCGGGTCATGAGTTGTTAACTTTTATGGATGCTTAATCTGGATTTCAACAAATTCAGATGGAACCATCTGATCAAGAGGATACAGCCTTTATGACCCCTACTGGTATCTATTTTTATATTTCTATGCCCTTTGGACTAAGAAATGCAGGTGCTACATACCAAAGGCTAGTGAATATGATGTTTAAAGAAAAAATTGGACACACAATGGAAGTCTATATTGATGACATGGTGGTCAAGTCCAAAAGAGCTGAGGATCACCTTAGGGATTTGGAAGAAGCATTTAATATCCTTGATAGATACAACATGAAATTGAATCCTTCCAAGTGCCACTTTGGTGTAAAAGCTGGCAAGTTCCTAGGTTATATGGTGACAAAAAGAGGGATAGAGGCTAGTCCAGAAAAAATCAAGGCCATTGTGAACATCAAATCTCCTGTCAATGCTAAGGATGTGCAAAGATTGACAGGAAGGATTGCAGCCTTGAACAGATTCATCTCAAAGTCATCAGAGAAATGCAAAGAATTCTATGACATCCTGAGAAAGAACAAAAATTTTGAGTGGGCTAAAAAGCATGAAAATGCCCTCAAGGCCCTTAAGGATTACCTATCCTCAGCTCCAGCTTTAATGAAACCAAAAAAAGGGGATATATTATCCTTTTATTTAGTAGTTTCTTCTAAGGCAGTAAGTGCAGTCTTTGTTAAGGATCATGAAGGTGCTCAACATCCTGTATACTATGTAAGTAAAAGTCTACTTGATGCTGAGTCCAGGAAACCTGAAATGTCAGGAAGGATGGCAAAGTAGGCAGTCAAGCTTAGTGCATATGATATCAAATATGAACCAATAACTGCCATCAAATCCCAAGCCTTAGCTGACTTTGTGGCTGATTTCAGTAGTGATCTACAGAGGGAAGCTGAATTGGAAGTTCAACAACTTGAAGAGACTAATGATCCTTGGATACTCTTCACAGATGGGGCTTCAAATATCAAGGGAAGTGGACTAGGCATACTACTAAAATCGCCACAGGGGGACATAATACCCCACTCAATTGCTTGTGAGTTTCAAACTACTAATAATGAGGCTGAGTATGAAGCCTTAATAACTGGTTTGCAAGTTACCAAGCACATGAGGATCAGATATCTTGAGGTACATGTAGATTCTTTATTAATTACTAACCACTTTAATGGTTCTTATGTTGTTAAAGGTGAAAGGCTAATCAAATATCTACAGACAGTCAGGAAATTGGCAGACTCTTTTGCTTCTTTTAGTTTAACACAGGTACCCAGGGAAGAAAATGCAGAAGCTGATGCTTTAGCCAATCTTGGATCGTCTTTGAAAATTATAGAGGATGTTAGGATACCAATTATCCACATCTTAGCTCCTGCTAATGAGGATCACATAGCCATGGAGATAGTAGACGATTCTGCGATTATACCTAGTGATGATGCACATTCAAGTTCAGGATCCTGGATCCTCCCAATCATGAGATATATACAACATGGAGAGATCCCTAATGGAGAAAATCCTAGAGCTTTCAAAGTCAAGGTATCTCAATTTACAATACTAAATAACATATTATATAAACGATCTCTTGCAAGTTCATATCTAAGGTGCATCGAGGATCCAGAAATTTAAGAAGTTCTCAAGGATTTTCATGAAGGAGATTGTGGAAATCACACTGGGGGCAGAGCATTATTCTCAACGATCCTTAGAACAGGATACTATTGGCCTACCATGAAGAAGGATGTTGTGGATTATGCAAAGAAATGTGATGCTTGCCAAAGACATAGCAATATCCTTCATCAACCAGCAGAGCTCCTGCATCCTATATCCTCATCCTGGCCATTTATGAGATAGGGAATGGATATAGTTGGCAAACTACCCAAGGCACCAGGAGGAAAAAATATTTATGCTTGCTATGACTGATTACTTTTCCAAATGGATAGAAGCTGAAGCCTTTGCACAAGTCAGAGAAAAGGAAGTTATATCCTTTATTAAAAGAAACATTATTACCAGATTTGACATTGCTTCTGAAATTGTTTGTGATAATGGATCCCAGTTTATTGGGAATAGAACTACTAACTTTTGTGACAGATGGGGGATTAAGATGATAACATCAACACCAGTCCACCCACAAGCTAATGGTCAAGCAGAATCATCTAACAAGATCATTATCAACAACTTGAAGAAAAAGCTTGGATCCAAGAAAGGAAAATGGGCAGAAGAGCTACCATATGTATTCTGGGCTGATAGAACAACTCCCAAGAATGCTACTGGCCAGACTCCATTTTCTTTAGTATTTGGAGCTGAGTCGGTGATCCCTACAGAGATGGTAGTCCCCACTGCAAGAACAAGCATCCGTGATCCGGAAGGAAATGCTGAAAACTTGGTTCAAGATTTGGATACCATAGAGGAACTCGGGGATTTAGCAAGGATAAGATTGGCTAGCTATCAACAAAGGATGGCTGGAGCTTATAACAAAAATGTCAGGATCAGAAAGTTTCAAGTTAGTGACATGGTGTTGTGGAAAGCATTCCAAATACCACAAATCTTGCTGATGGCAAGTTAGCACCAAAGTAGGAAGGCCCCTATTTGATAGAAGCTGAGGCAGGAAAGGGGGCATATCGTTTACTAAACATGGAAGGTGATCTATTACCAAGGGCTTGGAATGCTGTTTATCAGAAAAAATACTTCATGTAAGAAGGATCAAGGATCTTCAGATAAGACAAAATTGTGGTTAAGGATCCAAGATCCTCAAAGGATACATGATCCTCATTCTGGTAATGATTTGATTATTATTTCTTTAATCCTTTAATTTATTTGATTACAAGGAGAAGGATCCAGGATCCTTTATCCTTCTTCACTAAGTTCTAAGTTTTGTAGAAGTTGGTACATCTTTTACAAAGGATCAAGTATTCAGTTAAATCTCCTAAGTTTTTGGGTTTATCCCCAATTCATTGGGCTTGTACCCAGTTTAAGGTATCTACTACCTTCTACGAATAAGGTTCTTACACCTTTGTCAGTTGCGCATGATTATCCTGGTACAGTTAAAGGCAATGAGACCAGTACCCGCTTTAGGGGCTGACAATTTCATTGTACTGGCTGTATTTAGGATCCTAAGTATAATGGTAGACGTACCTTACATACGTTCCTAAGGTTTCTAACGTTTTCACGTTAGCTAAGGTTTTGGCATCTTCATGTCACTAAGTTTGCATAGTCGCCAGTTTGGGCCGTACTCCAGTTTACACAAGATTCTTTGGGCTTGTCCCCAGTTTTGGGCTTGTCCCCAGTTTATTGGGCTTGTCCCCAGATTGTTGGGCTTGTCCCCAGATACTAACACTTTCTGTAACAATTGGCTTAGTCCCAAGTTATATCCTATTGTAGGTTTCCGAAGCTAAACAGATAAGGATATCCAGGATCCTAACTATCTACAAGATTTTACCTTTTAATTGTTACAGCTGTAAGTGTTAAGTATATAGGATCCTAACTAGGATTCTCTAATATGATCCTTATTTACATTACCTTTATTCTAAGTTTATCAATTATACCCTTATTCTTTGACAACATGATATATGATCCTAAATCATCTCTCTTTTCAAACTTCTTTTTTATCAGAAGATATATGATCCTTGATCATATCCTAATTTTTTTTTATATTAACTGATTTTTGTATTCATTTAATACTTTTGTCAATAACTGATAAATTCTAAAACTATGCAATAACAATTGACAAGTAAATATATGCAAATTAGACAACACAAAGATAGCCAAAAGTTAAAGTTTTATTTATTTATCAAAATTAACCCTTTAAAAGGTTGTCAAAATTGCCAACCCAAGTTTCTACCAGCAAAACGTGGCCCGTCCACTTGGGTTGGCAAAGGGTGTCTATACTAAAGATTCATTAAGTGCAGGAAATAAAAGATGAGGGGCATCAAAGGCTTCATCCTCCACAAACAGAAGGACCCATCCACCTTTGCTACCCCCTATTGTTCCAAGGATCCGTGATCCTTAACCCTAAAGAATATTGTTTAGTTACAGACCATAATTGTTAAAAATCAAAATACCACCAAATAAAAACCATAAAAAATGGGCTCCGGCCACGTCTAGAATTATCCATCATCGCCCATTTGTGCAGCTTACACCTTCGCTGCTTCATCCACCTTCTCATCACCACCTTGACCCCTTCCTCCAGCCGCTGCATTCTCGGGATCATGAGCTTCACTGCCTTCTGCTTCAAGTGCCAGCACCTCCTCAGGCTCTTCATCATCTCCAAGTTCAGCCAGCCTCTTGGTTCATCCCTCCAAGTCCCATTCAGACCTATCAAAGGCAAGATCAGCAGCCTCCTTAGCCATCTGGAGTTTGATCTTCAGCATCACGACAGCAGCAGAGTGTTTGGCCCCTTCAATGACCTCTATCCTCTCCTTTTGGACTGTCATTTCAGCAAGAAGCAGCTCCTTTTGCAGTGCCTTGTTCTCTTTTTCAAGCTGGGAGATCTTTTTATCTTTGGCAACTGCAATGGCCTGGAGGTCAAGATTCTTTTGTTCAGCTTCAGCCACATGTTGGTCAATGAGGATCTGGACTTCAGCGAATTTTTGCAATAAAAGAATTTAGTATTCAGGATCCTATATCCTCAAAAGAAGTGCAAATTTTAGGATATGAAATCCTTACCTCGGAGACATATTCTTGAACTTGATGTTCCATCAGAGGTAGGCCTTCAGTGGGTTCAACAGGTTTCTTTCGTTTGGTTCCTTTACCCCTGGCACTGGTACCTTTGGTCTCAGGGACGCTTTGGCTTGCAGCCAGCTCCTTCTTAATAGACCTAGGGGACACAAATTCCTGGATGTCACCCACACTGAACCTTGAAGCATACTTGGAAGATTTGGCAGCGCCTACAAATATAGTTCACATATAAGTATTCATATCTTATATTCATTTAAACATTTATTTACATATAAATATGGATACTTACTCGAGATTGTGTAGGAACCGGAGGAGATCTCTTGAGAATCCTTTGCTTTGGCTTGAAATGTTCTTATGGTAGGATCAAGCTTCCAGAAAGCAGTAATCCTCTCTCTTGTGACAGGAGATTCTTGGATGTGAGAGAATGAGATAGCTGCACAACAAAAAAGAAGGATCAGTTATCCTTAACAGAAAAGAAGACTCCTACCATGGTCCTGGCCCAAGGATCCCATATCCTACCTTGGGTGGTCCACTTCGTGGGAAGATGACTCCCGTTTGGGATGGAGTCTCTTCTTACTAAGAATAAATGGTTCCTCCAGTTGGAGTCGTTGTTGGTGGTGTTCAGAATTGGATGTGCTTGTTGGGGTTTGGACTTGAAGAGAAAACAATGAGAACCATGGCTAACAAGATTATATAACTGGCTCAACTCAGACAAGCCTATATCGATTCCCTCTTGTTCAACAATATGCTCGAGCGTGTACAAGACTCTCCACACCATCGGCATGGCTTGGATGTAGCACAAACCGGTGAGTGTGAAAAAGCTTTGGGTGAAAAGAGTGAAAGGATATGTGAAGCCAATCTGGAAAGGGATTGCAGGAAAGGTGATCCAGACATCCGAAATACAATCACTCTTCATGGAAGAGTCAAAGGGTCTGAAAATGGTGCCTTCTGGAAAACAGTGACGTAACCGATCAATCTCAGGATTGTTGAAACGACAGAGTTCCATTGAAGGGTTTTTGGTTATGCCCTGACTCTTCAAAGGGCTCTCTTTTTTGGAATCCTTAGCAGGGGAGGATATGGTATTCATCTTTGCCATGGATTATACGAAGAATAGGGGACTGGAAAGAAGAAGATTAGAGAATAGAGAAGATCGCGAATATAAATGCAGGATTTGATCCTTGTCCCTTATATATTTATAATGGTTATTGTTGCAGGAGATGATGACCGGTGACATCAACATCACAACGGCTATATCCATAAGCAACGACTAGTCCGAATTAAGTTTAAACATGACTATCTAATTGGATATCAACTAGTTATGTTTGGGGGCAATTGTTAGGGATAGAATTTCATAGCTTATGGATCACGGATCCTCAAGTGTAGCTTGGATCACGGATCCTTAGTTCAGTTTAAATTAAGGATCCTCAGAAGATGTTGCAAGGCTAAGGATCCAGGATCCTCATTATTATCCTGAACTAACAATTGTTTCCATCATGTTTTAACTTATTTTGCAGGTGTATTCGAATAAGACTTGGTCCAACCGAGATTCTAGGGGAATATGCTTGATGATTCTGCACGTGCAAGGACTCTTTGACCCTTATGGTGATCGTGGGGAGCTTGCACCATTTGCGGATAGTTAGTTAGCATAGATAGTTTCTATGTTTAAATGGGGATAAAAGCTTGATTTAGATATTATTGGCAACACTCGTACACTACACACTCAAACTCACTTGGCGATTACTCACTTACACACTAGCAATCATTGTAACAAGCTTTATACCATCCCAAGTTGTAAACTTTGTTGTTCTAATATAGTTGGTGATCGGTAGTTTCCATCACCCGAGGTTTTTTATGCTGGAGATCATTAATTGATCAAGGGTTTTTTCCTCGTATAAATCCTTGTGTTCCATCACTTATTTCATATATTTGTTGTTCATACATTTGTCCAATTAACCAAGCATCATACCTCACAAAAATCAGATTTGGTTACATTATCCTTGTGTGATTTTTGACCAAAACAGTTAGTACGACGGTAACAGTGGTTAGGTCATGCGGCGGTGCCGCGGTGGTCAGGATTGAAACCAACAAAATGTTGTCGCCGCCTTCGCCGAATAGTATAGTCGCAACCACCAACGCTACTGCCGGCGGTACTTGATGAGGATTGAACCCCATAAAAGAAACCATAACCTTTTTGATGGTGTGGTTGTCTTGATGGCAATCTCCGTCAAAGATGGGGTTGAAGAGAGGAAGAGATCGACAAATGGTATCACATATGAGTTTTGGCTTTTGAGTGCACACCTACAAGGTGGTATCACATATGAGTTTTGAGAGGAAGAGATGGATAGGTATGTCAAAGAGATGAGTGTAAGTGAATGTGAAGCATGGGTTGTTCTACCAAGGCACACCTACTAAACCCTATCAGCATCATCATCATCATACTCAGTAAATCCCACCAATAGCAAAGCTAAGGTAGGGTCTGAGGAGGGTAAGATGTAGACAACCTTACCTCTACCCGTGGGAATAGAGAGGCTGCTTCCAATGAGACACCCGGCTCGATTGTAGTTTTGCATCAAGCCTTAGACATAAGGCACATAACACTCAGCAATTGAGACAAATGCCGATTAGTGCATGTGCCCCCTTGTCTTTCGGCTATCAACGCCACCACATGATGCATGATTAACCATCCGCCTCTTTTAACGTTATTTTCACGAAATTAGTAAAATAACGTTAGAATTGGTGCATTTTCACTTTTGCCCCCCGAGCGCCCACACATATATACATTATATGTGCATACCGCAAGTGGGGCCGACCTACTAAACCCTATATGGGTCCTAATAATCCCACACCCTAAAATCTTAATTTCACGCCCTGTATACGGGTCGTATAACGTTATGCGGCCCGTATAGAATAATTTAACATGACAAATATTTGGCCATATAATATTATATGGCTTGTATAATGTTATACGACTCGTATACATAGAGAAAAAATTAGGTTGTATAACATTCTATACGGGTCGTATAACGTTATATGACGTTTGGGTCGTATAATATTATATGGGTCGTATAACATTCTATACGGGTCGTATAATATTATACAGCCCGTATACATGGACAAAAAAACATTCCCTAACATTTTTTTTGTGCAACCATCAGTTGTACGGCCCGAATAACTCTATATGGGCCGTGTACATGTAAGGGCGTGAAAATAAGATTTTAAAGGTGTGAGAATAATGAGACCCTATATTACATCCTGGTTTTATTTCATCTTTAGTTGATAAGAATATATGATATTTTAACAACAAAATGTTAGAGGATAACAACTACGTTTATATGTTTTTTATTGAGTAAAATGCACGGATAGTCCCTGTGGTTTGATGAAATTTCACCTTTAGTCCCCAACTTTTCAAAATTACACTCTTAGTCCCTGTGGTTTGACAAGTTGTTACTCGGATAGTCCCCAAAGCGGTTGAAGCTTAGTTTTTATGGTTAAGTCCATGTAAAATGACAAAACTACCCTTATTATTTAAATATAATACTTAAAACACAAAAAGAAAATACAATTAATATTTATAATTTAAGTGGGAACCACTTTTTAATTTAAATACAGAACACCCCACCACACACTTCATCTTCATCTTCCCACCGTCGTCTCCATCGCCGGTATCATCTCCGGCAATGACCACACCACCAGCACCACCGCCCACGTGAGGCCGTCGGAAAAACAAGTCGAATCTGAAACCTGCAACTGCAACAACCTGAAAGTTGAATCCGAACCAGGTGAAGGTCGCCGATTGGTCTGATTTGGCCTGATTTTGCAAGTTTCAATTTCATTTTGGCTCGATTTTGCTCCGATCTAGTTTTGTTTTGGCCCGATTTTGCTCCGATGTGGGTTTTGGTTTTGTTGTGAAAAGATTAAATCTTTGTGGGTGACTTGATGATATCCATGGCTCTACTGCAGATTTGGGTTTTTTAGGAGGTGGTAGTTGATTTTAGGGTTGTGTTTTGAAAACATCATCGGCCAAGTGATTCGTCTTCATCTTCATCTTCAATATGCATTGAAACATCTCAAGAAGATGTGCATCATCGAAACACGTGAATCAACTGGAATCATCGAAATACATTAACAACTGGAATCATCTTCATCTTTAAAACACTATTCTCTTCGAAAACTTATCATTATCACATCTAATCAAGATAAACCTTTAACTTGAATCGATGAACTTTATGCATAATTTTTTATTCGGTTAGGATAATGGTTGTTGGTTAGTTTTTTATTTGTTTTGTGAAAAGATATTTATGTTGAAATTTGAAAATGGATTTGTGTAAAGAAGAAGATGAACAGTGGTTATTGTTGAGGAAGATGAACAGCCCCCTTCGAAATACCACGTTTCGAAATAGAAAATGGATTTTTTATCTTTTTTTATTACTAAGGGCAATTTTGTCATTTCACACCCACTTAATTAAGAAAACTAACCTCTATCTGCTTTGGGGACCATCCGAGTAACAACTTGTCAAACCACAGGGACTAAGAGTGTAATTTTGAAAAGTTGAGGACTAAAGGTGAAATTTCACCAAACCACAGGGACTATCCGTGCATTTTACTCTTTTTTATTAAAGCTAAATGATTCCTACCGAACAACTGTTTCTGATCGGTTTAAATCCCGTGTTGATATTTTTAGTCATTTTACGATTTCATTCATTTATTTTTTCTTTTTTTGATTACCATAACGAGTGCCGGTAACGTAACGAAACGGACAGATACCGACCAAATTCCCTTAGCGTAGCGAGAGGAATCTCCCGGCGCAACGTGCCGGTTTTCGTTCCACTGGTTAAATAAAACAGGACATGTTCATATAATACTTTCCATATAACTAAAGCTTATTTACCGAATTAATAAAATTTTCAAATGTCCTTCCATCTGCAGCGTAGTGGTTGTGACATCCGGGTGAAGGCTCGGCTGAGGATTCAACCCGGGATCGAGTCCAACGGGGGGCGAGGGTTTACCCATTCCACGGGGTTCCCGCGCATCAGGGGTGTGCTATGCTTTCTAGCGGTGGTCGAGTAGTCGGCCTTTGGACATAACTCCAAAAGGGTGAGTTTACACTTGGAAAACAGTTAGCCGTTAAAAAAAAAAAACAAATTCAAAAAAATTAAACTACAAAAGTTCATGGGCTAGCACTTAAGAATTCAAAGCCATCGGTGGGTTGATAAAGGGGAAAAAGAGGCTTGCTAGAGTCTAGTACAAGGGATGATCTGAAACTGATGTCTATATTCAAATTTGATATACCAAGTTGTGGCCCTAAGGAGTTTGAACACCAGGCCTCCTATTCATGGATTAATCATGTGTACGATCAGTCATGAGCCAAGGCTCATATAATTGTGATATTTAATTTTCAAAACTATACAAGATGTTTGTGTAGAAATCTATATCTATAATCTATAATGCATTACTAGTGGGAATGTCCTTGCGTTGCCACGGGTAGTTATGCATTTTTGATGCATGTTGTATGGTGGATTTCACGTAATTTATTTTTAATACCAATTAGCCAAGACAACTAATATACCAATTCACAAAGTGCAGCCGAGTATAAACCGAAGAAATGACATAAAAAATAACAATACAAGGGAGGCAATTGAGCTCTTTACATAAAAACAAGTCGCTTTGAGTCGTTTTCTATCTCTAATGGGGCACATGAGAAACTTTAGACCCAATTTGGATTTTTGGTTACAAAAAAACTAGCTTTGAACGAATATCGAATAATGGTTATTTAAGTTTTGTCAATTAGCGCAATCTAGTGGTGCACAAAAAACCCGAATCCGGACCCGGACCCGAAAAAAAACCCGGAACCGGGTATTATAAAACCCGGGTTTTTTATACCCGACCCTACCCGTAGGGTAGGGACCGGGTATGCATATTTGATCTAAAACCCGAACCCGGAACCGGTTTTTTTATACCCGGTTTTATAAATACCCGAACCCGAACCCGGAACCGGGTTTTATAAAGACCCGGAACCGGTTTTAAAAAAAAAACCCGATTTTGATGTAATCTTGTTTAATTATGTATGCATTAAGACTTCTAGTTCTTATGATTTAACAAAATTATGTATGCACTTTGATGTAATCTTGTTTAATTATTAGGTTTCTAATGATATTTGCCACCGCTACTTAATTATTTAGTATATTTCATTACAAGTGGAAACAAATATGCCAATATATGTTGGCCCTTCTATTTTCTTTGTTTGTTTAATATCATTATTAGTTTTTGTATTTAATAAATTGTGCCTCTGTTTATAAAGTTCAAGAATAACCACATGAAGAACTATAAATTGTGCCTCTTTTATAAATTGTGCATCTGTTTATCAATAGATTTGATGTCTATTTGTGAGAGTTATGTTTGATACATTTTATAAGCATAGTTCCGGTCGGGTTTTTTTAATACCCGGTGCGGGTTTTTTCCCAACCCGCTGCATACCCGAACCCTACCCGATGAATACCCGAACCGGACCCGAACCCGGAAAGAGGGTATTATAATACCTGGGTTTTATAAAACCCGACCCGAACCCTACCCGAACCCGGGTATATTGGGTATACATTTTTTGTAGAGAACCCGGACCCGGACCCGACCCGGTTTTTAAAAAAACCCGATTTTGTAAAACCCGATCCTACCCGAACCCGATCCTACCCGAAACCCGGTTTTTAAAAAAAAACCCGATTTGTGCACCACTAGCGCAATCCACTTACAACTATAGGCCAAATGTCTTTAACCCAATCCAATCCAATACCAAATAATGATGGTGGGTCAATCCCACCTATCAAACCCGTTTAGACATAACGCCAAAATTAACCCTGTAGCCCCCCTAAGCTGAGCCTTACATACATGTTACTAAAGAAGAACTACTTCTTTGGGATATTTGAAAGAGGATCATATTCCGCAAAAACTAAGGTATTAATGTTCAAAAGCATCAAGCCTTTGTGTTTTATTATGTTTAATAGGCGGGTTGAGTAACTCGCCAAAACTTGAAATTTATTTATTTTGTTAGAGTCGGCCAGGTTTAACATGCCAACACACTTTAGTCTAATTTTCAAATTTAGTATTGTGAGATTAAATATATTAATATTATATTATTTAATCTTGTAGCCATTATAATCATTTATATTATATAGATCAAAATATATTAATAACCTATTAATAATTAGTTGGTAATTATTGATGGACCATATTACCCTTATTAACTAATTAGGTTTCTTCTTGGGTGTATATATAAGGAGCATGGTTGCAAAAGTCGCTAGGCGCTCCCTAGTCGGTCGACCTGGGAGTTGAGAGTACTCGGTCTAGGCGCAGAGTATACGGGGAATACTCGGACATGCCAAATTATTAAGAAATTAGTTTTCGGAAATTAAATATATGTCAAATAACATATATTTACTAATATTTATAACAAAATACGTGAAATTGATATTCATTCTTGGCATAGAAATTATGTTTTATTTTATTTTAAGTCAAACTCGGCCCGAGTTGACCTACTAGATCTGATTTTGGCCGATGTTGACCGCATTTGATTGATTCCGAGTAACTAGTCGGAGTTGAAGATAGTCGCCTCGGCAACCTACCTTGTAGCGACTACTCGGGGACTACTCGGCCTTGGAGACCTTGGTTTACAACCATGATAAGGAGATTATTAGAGAGTTTAAGGGTTACACAGTTAGATAGTTTTCACAACTCTCATAACATCATTCTCGGCTCTCTCTCCTAACCGAAATCATCCCTTGTTTCGGTTCATCACCATCATAACTTTACACCCTAAGGAGGAACCAGGTCATCCTGACAAACATGTCGAACTCAATGGCTGCATCTCTGACTGGATTCTCTGATGGCCTGTCTGCTGTAACAGGTATGTTATTCATGTTTTCCATTATGTTTAAACAGAACTGATCAACATGTGGTATCAGAGCAAATGTTGATAAATCAGTTTTGTGTTCGTATCCATTATTCTGGGATCATAATATGGAAAACAGAAAATTTTAAAGCCATATAAAATCATGGCTATTTTCGGTTTTACTTGTGCCGAAATCAGTGTTTTCAGGAAAGGGGTGATTAATCAAGTCACCCGAAACTAATATGGGTTAATTTTATGTCTGAGACCCGTTTGAAACATTAAAATTTAGGTTTCGGGTCCCAGAATTATGTTTTTAAATTTTAGGGTTCATTATATTGTTCTAAGAAAACTCGAAAATTCCTTAAGTTTTGGAATATGATTTGGATTAGTGGGTGTTTTTACTGTTTTGATCTGAATTTTATCTATTAAAATTTTTGGAAACTGTTAAAAGATAATCAGTTATAATTTTCGAAATCTTTGATAATTTTAGATTAACAATAAAACAGAAAACACTATCCCACAATCCCTAAAATTTCGAGTTTTCAGTTATCAACACAAAACAACTGTTAACAGTGACTCGAGACCATCAGATCTCGACTCGAGACCACAAGGTCTCGACTCGAAATCATAAGGGTCATCAAATGTTTACAACTCGAGACAAAGGTCTCGACTCGAGACCATAAAGTCACAACTCGAGACCACTGAGATTTCGACTAAGGGCTTCAATCTTCACAACTCGAGACCGTGGTTACGACTCGAGACCTCATTATGAGTCGAGATCTCATAAAATGCAGTAGTCGAGACCATGGTTCCGACTCGAAACAACAAGGTTGCGACTCGAGACCTCATAATGACTCGAGATCTCATAACTCAGTCGAGACCTGACTCGAAACCTAATTATTTTAGGCTGTTTCATTTGAACTAAAAATTTAGCGCTAACAGGTGGTTTGCTATTAAATACTTGGTTTTATTAACACTTAATTAACTAATCAGAATCAGATAATTTTTACAAAACCAAAATAGCTTAACTTGAATGAGCTTCTGATGTATTATTTCTAGCCAAAGCTGATTTAATACATCTATTTATTGTTCAAGTATTATAAAAGCTATGTTGAGTATGCATTAAAAACGTGAAATGTCTTAATTCTGGCCAAAGCCGATTTAATTCATTTATGTTTAGCATGCTTGACAAGTGCATAACTAAAGTGATTGTCTCGTTTCTGGCCAAAGCTGATTTGTCACAATTACTTGCACACATACTTAAATGATTACACTTCTGGCCAAAGCTGATTTGTGTTCGTTTAAGTAGAATTTTTTAACTAAGTCTATTATTTTGATGTTAGTAATAAACAATATCACAGCTTTATAATTAAAATGGTCATTATTTATGCATGCCTTAGTATAACATGCCCTTAGATCACATTAGGACTTCTTTCTTAGTATCATAACTTGCTCATCTTATTTCCACTATCAGCACCCAATTGCGGGATTCCACCTTTGACTGGTGATAACTTTGCTGAATGGAAGGATGCCCTCATGCTTACACTAGGATTGCTAGACTTCGATTATGCTTTAAGAGAGAATAAGCCAGCGGACCTTACTACTCAAAGTACTGCTGCTTAGCAGATAGTTCATGAAAAATGGACTAGGTGTAACCGCATGTCTCTCATGTTCATGAAGCAATCCATTCACAATGAAATTAGAGGCGCTATTCCTGATTCTGAGGATGCTAAAACCTACCTGGCTTCTGTGGAGGCTCAATTCAAAGGAACATCAAAAGCACATGCTAGCACTCTTATCCTTAAGCTGGTGACGACTAAGTATGATAGGAGGAGCGACATTAGCGAACACATCATGATGATGCATGCATTGCCAATAAGCTGAAAGGGCTAGAGATGCAAATCAGTGATGGTTTTCTTGTTCACTTCATCATCACTTCGATTCCTTCGTCCTATGAAGCATTCAAGATCAATTACAACACTCAGAAGGACAAATGGACGATGAGTGAGCTGGTCGCTATGTGCGTACAGGAGGAAGAGCGTATGAAGATGGATCGCACTACTGATGTTGCTAACTTCACCACCTCCAACTCTAAGAAGAGGAAGAACAACTATCAGAGAAAGGATGCTTCCAAAGTCCAAAAGCCAAATCCTAATACAAGTACACCTTCCAGCTCTAAGAGCTCCTTAGGCAAACCCTATTGCAAGTTCTGTAAGAAAACAGGACATAAGCAAAAGGAATGCCCTGACTTCAAGGAGTGGCTGGCTAAGAAAGGTAAAGATTTTTTCATGATACTTGAGTCCTTTAATTTAAATGTTCCTGCTAATTCTTGGGGGTTTGATTCTGGTTCTATGGTTCATGTAACTAACTCTACTCAGGGATTCCTTTCAATCCGGAAGCTGGGAAGAAACCAAAGAACACTTAAAGTTGGGGATGATCGGGAATTAGAAGTGAAGGCCATAGGAACATTACAATTATTTTTGAAAACTGATTTATGTATTAAACTTTATGATACCTTATATGTTCCTGAGGTAACTCGAAACCTTGTATCAGGATCAAAGTTAGACATGGACGGTTTTGTCGTTTCTCATGGCCATCGCAAACTCTCTAATCTCTATGATTCCGTTGTTTATGGTACTGGCATTCTGGAAGGTGGTCTCTATAGATTAGAACTAGATAATAATTTTTCCAAATCTTTGTTGTCATATAATATTAATGAATCACTCACAAAGATGGAAAAGAAACGAGACTTAGAGACTTCATCCATGTTGTGACATCAACGTTTAGGCCACATCTCAAGAGAATGATTAAATCATCTCGTAAAGGATGAAGTCTTACCTCCTCTCGATTTCACTGATTTTGGAACATGTGTCAAATGTCTTAAAGGAAAAATGACATCAGTGAATAAGAAAGGTGCCACTAGGAGTTCTAATTTATTAGAACTCATTCACACTGACATTAGTGGTCCTTACCAAATCGCTGGCATAACAGGACATACTTCATTTATCACTTTCATTGATGATTATTCTCGTTACATGTACTTGTATCTTATTAAGGAAAAATCTGAAGCTCTTACAACTTTTAAAGATTATAAAGCTCAAGTTGAAAAGCAATTAGATCGTCAGATTAAAGTTGTAAGATCAGATAGAGGCGGTGAATATTATGGAAGACATACTGATGTGGGTCAAGCTCCTGGTCCATTTTATGAGTTTTGTAAAGGCCAGGGGATTGTGAACCAATACACCATGCCTGGTACACCTCAGCAGAACGGTGTCGCTGAACGAAGAAATCGTACCCTTATGAACATGGTGTGCAGTATGTTAGCCAACACTAATTTACCATTATTCCTCTGGACTGAAGCGTTAAAAGCAGCTGTTGATATACTCAATAGAGTTTCTTCTAAGTCTGTCCCTAAAACTCCTTATGAACTTTGGACAGGAAGGAAACCGAGTCTTAAATATATGAAAGTATGGGGCTGCATTGCTGAAGCAAAACTCTATAATCCTTTCCTAAGGAAACTTGACCCTAAAACAGTTACCCGTTTCTTTATCGGGTATCCTGATCATTCAAAGGGTTATCGTTTCTATTGTCCTTCCCATGTCACCCGTATTGTTGAAACCAAGCGTGCTGCGTTCCTGGAGGATTTCAAGGTCAGTGGGAGCAGTACTAACCCTTACGAAGAATTGCAAGAAGTACAAGACGCGGGGGGGGGGAGACTCGTCGCTTACCATTACTCTGTTTACTCCTCTTGTACCCAATGCAACAACTGCACCTGAAGCTACTGCACCAATTCCATCTCCACAATCAGAACCCATTATACCTCATAACGAAGGCACATCAAACGCTCAAAACCAAGACAACGCTGAACCCGATAATCAACTCAGGAGGTCATCTAGGCAAAGACGGCCTACTAATTGGGTTGATTATGTTACCTATCTGACTGAAATGGATGCTAGAAAGCTCAATGATCCTACCTCTTATAATTAAGCCATTTGCAGTGATCAGTCTTCTGAATGGAATAAAGCAATGATTGATGAGCTTGAATCCATGAAGAAAAATGACGTTTGGGATTTGGTCGAATTACCCAACGGTGTCAAACCTGTAGGTTGTAAATGGGTGTTTAAAACAAAACTGGATCCTAATGGGAACGTTGAACGCTACAAAGCGATATTGGTTGCAAAGGGTACACTCAGAAAGAGGGAATTGATTATCAAGAGGCGTTTTCACCTGTCTCTCGTAAAGATTCATTAAGGATCGTTATGGCCCTAGTAGCTCATTTTGATTTAGAGCTGCATCAGATGGACGTCAAAACTGCTTTCCTTAACGGAGACTTAGACGAAGATGTATACATGAAACAACCTGAAGGTTTTAAACCTGAAGGTCAGGAGCATCTAGTCTGTAAGTTGAAGAAATCCATTTATGGGTTAAAACAAGCATCACGTCAATGGTACCTCAAGTTTGATGAAGTCATGAAGAGACAAGGTTTTATGAAGAATCAAGTGGATCAATGCACCTACCTCAAGATGAGTGGGAGTAATTTTACTATACTTGTCCTTTACGTAGATGATATTCTATTGGCAAGTAATAGTTTAGACATGTTGCATGAGTCGAAGCGGTTACTCTCGCATAACTTCGACATGAAAGATCTCGGAGATGCTTCTTACGTCATTGGCATCGAAATTCACCGAGATAGACATAAAGGGATCTTAGGATTGTCTCAAAAGACTTACATAGATCGTGTCCTTACACGTTACAACATGCAACAGTGCAAACCCTCCGTCGCTCTAGTAGTTAAGGGAGATGTTTTAGGTTCATTCAAGTGTCTGACAACAGAGGTTGAAAAGGAGCAAATGAGCCAGATACCTTATGCGTCAGTAGTCGGGAGCCTGATGTATGCTCAAGTCTGTACTCGCCCAGATATCGCTTATATTGCTGGAATACTAGGGTTATCAGACTAATCCTGGCCTAGATCACTGGAAAGCAGCTAAGAAGGTCCTTAGATATCTGCAAGGGACGAAAGACTATAAAGTGACTTATAGAAGAAGTGATCACTTAGAAGTGGTAGGTTATTCTGATTCTGACTTTGCCAAATGCAAAGATGACAAGAAATCCACTTCGGGCTACATCTTTATGTTAGCAGGCGGACCTATCTCATGGAAGAGTCATAAACAACAGTTAACCACAACTTCCACAATGATGGCAGAATACATTGATGTTTACAACGCAACCTGTCATGGAATGTTGCTTAGAAATCTGATCACTGGACTCAAAATTGTTAATTCCATTTCTAGACCATTGAAGCTTTACTGTGATAACTCAGCTGTGGTTAGTTTCTCGAACAGTAACAGTTCGACTGGAGCTGGTTTATATCTCGATACAAAATATTTGTTCGTACATGAACGAGTTGAGGAAAATAATCTTTGTATTGAGTATATTAGTACGAAAGATATGCTTGCGGATCCGATGACTAAAGGTCTCCCACCTAAAGTTTTCGAAGAACATGTATCGAATATGGGACTTACTCAAGACCTTATTTAATGGCATATTGTACTAGCTTATGTTTTAATTAATTAAATTTCCTCAGTTTGATTTTTGTATGTCTCTAACATATGTTCTGCCGGTGTAATGACATATAGACAAATATAAATACAAATCAGACGCTAAAGGGCTTATGCGTATTTTGATCATAACTATTAGGTTTTAAATTGAGGCTATAGTATGACTAATTGGGGTCCTGAGTCGAATGATGATTCAACGGCTGTATTTCTCTGCTATAGTTCTTGGTTTAAGGCTAAAATAAGTGTTAACTCCTGGCCAGGCTCATCTAATACTCATGATAAATGATTCCTCGGCTAAGTGGGAGAATGTGAGATTAAATATATTAATATTATATTATTTAATCTTGTAGCCATTATAATCATTTATATTATATAGATCAAAATATATTAATAACCTATTAATAATTAGTTGGTAATTGTTGATGGACCATATTACCCTTATTAACTAATTAGGTTTCCTCTTGGGTGTATATATAAGGAGATTATTAGAGAGTTTAAGGGTTACACAGTTAGACAGTTTTCACAACCCTCATAACATCATTCTCGGCTCTCTCTCCTAACTGAAATCATCCCTTGTTTCGGTTCATCACCATCATAACTTTACACCTTAAGGAGGAACCAGATCATCCTGACAAACATGTCGAACTCAATGGCTGCATCTCTTACTGGATTCTCTGCTGGCCTGTCTGCTGTAACAGGTATGTTATTCACGTTTTTCATTATGTTTAAACAGAACTGATCAACAAGTATTTCATTTTTTTAAAAGATATATAGCTAAAATAATAATCTATTTTTTAGCAATGTGCTATCAATACTATTAAGACGGCTTTCATCCTACCTGACCCGCTTCATTTTGCTTATAAAAACATCAAGGTTTAGACTTTGTTTAATTGTGTTAATCCATGCTTCGACAAAGATCAAGATATGTGCTTTTTAATGCTCGATCTGTATTTAGTATAGATGGCAAAATGGATGGATGGGTGTGTGGGTTGGGTATGGGTCAAATCAGGTTGGGTTGAAACGAATCATTAATTTGTACAAGTTGTAATAGGTTGGATTGACCCACAAACACCTTGTCATGTTTAAAATATTTCTACATATATTATATGCTGTATACATGATTTTCAACTAGTTTGACATGTTCCACCTATTATTTACTTCACCCTGTGGAGATAAAACACAACCCAAATCAAACCATGCACAAATTAACACGTCAAATGGCCACATCAATCATTTGTTTCATCTGTTCTGACCTCATTCCATTTGGATTTAATCCAGTTTCTTCATGATGACAACAAGTGCTACTTGGAGCTGACCTACACATTCGACATAAAAATGTTAGAATATAAACTTGATTATATTTATATATATTATATGTATTAAGTTAGTGTAACGATATTATACTTATGTATTATTAATATTTGTATCGGTTTAGTGAAGGGACACATCGAATAAGACACACCGTTTAGAAGGTGGTTATTCCCGCCTAAATTAACTGCCGGAATAATGGTCCCTCTCATATATGTATATATACACTTTGCCGGCAAAGATAACCGGCACTAAGATATTCAACATAATATCCTTCACTCTCAATTATTATATTCCTGTTTTTGTGTGTTGTTACTTGTATACTTGTTCATTATGAATTCATCAAGTGAATACGATGAATCAAGTTCTGTTAATGACACCCATGATCATGTTAAACTTCCGCTGCCAACATGTGGTATCAGAGCCACGACGAATAATGATGAAGAAAGACTCTATACGTCTGCAACCGTCTTACCCTGCAAGCACTGTTCCGACGAGAAAAGGGAACGACAAATGACAAGTTCTATACAGAGAAGGTGTTACTACTGTAACCAACTCGGTCACCAAAACGCTTTTTGCAAGGCAAAAGAGGACGATAAAGCAACACTTCTTATTCGACAGACCATTAATTCCGGCATTCAAAAGCATGAAGAAGATGAAGTTCGAAACATAGAATTCATCTTAACGTACAAAAGGAGGCCTCTGGTCAGAAATCTGGTATGTAAATACAAGTTTCAAACATCATTTCGCTGGTAACTTAGATGTATTCAAGAGAATCAAAAATATGTTCGGTGTTGAAACAAATACTGGTGAAAATCATTTCTTTTTCATAAGGGGTATAGGGGCCGTGGATTTAGTATCTAGAAATGAGAAATTTCGAATTCAAAGTGTATATTACACTCCTGAATTAAACAGAAATGTTCTCAGCCTTCATCAACTGGTGATTCAAGGATTCACGGTGAAATTTAATGGTGAAAAATGCAAAAAAAATTCCTACTTTCAGTACACCCATTATGAATAAGAAAAATAACATAACCGGTTTAACAAGAGAGGATGAAATCGGATCAAGAGAGAAACAATCAATAATCAATAGAGAATCAGATCATGAAACGTTCAAATCTGATTACTTGAATGATTATTTCGAAAAATTGAATCTATCTTCCAATGAACCCGATTGGAATATACTGATTCTGCAAGCAATGAAACAAGTTTCAAGATTGCAAGGCTCTCTTAGATATGTTAGAAGACAGTGTATACGTGATGAAATACAAGTACGAATTAGAAGTTAAATTCGAAGAGATGATAGACTGGTTTCTAAGAATAAGGATGGGAATCACAACGAGACCGATTCCTGCATATATGAGTAAAAATTGGAAGGTGAACTTATTGGAACTGTATATGATAGTAAAAAAAAGAAGGGGGCCATAGGAATGTGACCTCGAATAATCTGTTGGCAATGGTATCTAAAGATATGGGTCATGACTATTAAGATGGAGATTACATGAGAATTATATATGCAATGTATTTAGATGTTCTCATTTACTACTATAAATTCAAGTCAATTCAAGAAGATCTAAGAGACGGCAAAACAATGAACAAGGAAGATTCCCACGGGCAAGGACAAGGATATTCAGGAACCGGAGATAAAGCTGCTGATGAGGGAAGAAAAACGATGAGCACTGGATGCATACAGGAAGAAGATAGAGAGCACTATGCTTTGTTTGCTGGTAATGACTGGATGGGACTGAAGAAGGCTCAAAAGCGACGAAGATTCGACTTTAGACAAGCTAAGAAGGATGTAAATGAAGCCAATTGAAGTGTTCTTATGCACTCCCGTAAATATAATCCAATTTAAGGGGGTGTGTTAGAATATAAACTTGATTATATTTATATATATATTATATGTATTAAGTTTGTGTAACGATATTATACTTATGTATTATTAATATTTGTATCGGTTTAGTGAAGGGACACACCGATTAAGACACACCGTTTAGAAGGTGGTTATTCCCGCCTAAATTAACTGCCGGAATAACGGTCCCTCTCATATATGTATATATACACTTTGCCGGCAAAGATAACCGGCACTAAGATATTCAACATAATATCCTTCACTCTCAATTATTATATTCATGTTTTTGTGTGTTGTTACTTGTATACTTGTTCATTATGAATTCATCAAGTGAATACGATGAATCAAGTTCTGTTAATGACACCCATGATCATGTTAAACTTCCGCTTCCAACAAAAAAAAGATTGGGCCGCCTGGACCGGTTTTCAAGAATCATTGCTATTTTTTCACGACTCACTAACACTTAGAATCATCCAGAAATATTTTTTTTCATAATCGTGGTAAAATTTTATACGCGGTCGGGTGGCAGTGGCAAGAAGTATGTTACATGTTGGTGTATCATAACAATACATACATTAGGTGAATGTGCAAACCTTATTTTCGTGACTTTGCAAGCCATGTGGCCTTTTATAACTTATTTGTGAGGGAACTTGTTTCTCAGTTTGAATGATCATTGATTTGTCACATAATATTGGTTTGTTTGAAGAACATATTTTGATCCCTGTGGTGTAGAAATTGCATCCAGATAAATGGATGAAGAATCCATCGTTCCTCAAAAGCCCGAAGCCGCTATCTTTCTCTACACATAACTGTTGGTACATTTAGTGTGCATCGGCTCGTTTCGGTTCGCCCGCGTTACGAAGTGAAGACCGAAGCACAATATCCTCCGTCGTGACTCGGAACGCATTCAACTTCGTACTTGTCGTAAAACAGTTGCGAAGTGCAAACTGTTTGTTACCTTTCTGCATGTTCTGATCTGTTTGCATGTTCTCATGTTATATGCATGTCTGCTGATTGTTTGCAAAGTGTTGTTGCTGTACAATCATTCTACGAAGAACCTAGCATACATGTGAACAAAGAACCATGCATGGTGAAGAACCTGATTGTCTCGTCTTGATTCACGAAGAACTGAACCACTGCGAAGAACATTCTTCGCTACAGGTTTCCACGAAGATCATGAGACGAAGCATGTTGGACGAAGAACCTTGAGTTCTTTGTGAATCTCCACATTCTTCGTGGGCTTTCAGTGTATGTTTGGGCCCAATAGGTTGTTCGTAGGCTGTGGATAAGGGTCTGTTATAAAAGTCCTTGCAGCATCAGATAAGGTAGACACCGATAGAACACAACAGAGAACACAGAGAGCATAGATCAGAGAGTTGTGAGTGTTTTACAGTTCAGAGGAAAAAAAGGTTTATATTTCTGTATGTTTACAATGAACCAAAAAGACCGCAATAAATAGGGATACAAGGAAAGATAAAAATGGAAACATGGCTGGACACACGACTAACGGATAAATGATTGATACTGTGATAATGGGGGCAATCACCCAAATGAGGAAATGATGAATAAATCTGATCCTATATTTTTTTTATTTTCCTAACACTCCCCTTCAAGTTGAGTATTGGGATCTCCGAAGCTCAACTTGTTGAGGCAACTACTAAAAAATTTCCCGTTGACGGCTTTGGTTAAAATGTCTGCAAGTTGATCTTTAGAATGAGCGAATGGAAGTTCTACAATCCCTGCTTCGAGCTTTTCTTTAATAAAATGTCTATCAACTTCCATGTGTTTTGTACTGTCGTGTTGAACAAGATTTTCTGAAATTTGTATGGCGGCTTTGTTATCACACATAATTTTACTTGACTCAGCTTGGGGAAACCCAATCTCTGATAAAAGTTTGTGTATCCAAAGTACTTCTGCTAATCCTCGTGCAATGCCTCGGAATTCTGCTTCGGCGCTAGACAAGGTGACAACCTTTTGCTTTTTGCTTCTCCATGTAACTAAGTTTCCACCAACCAGAGTAAAGTACCCTGAAGTTGATCTTCGGTCAACTTTATTCCCTACCTAGTCTGCGTCTATATAGGCCTGAATCTTCAGATGTTTATTTGGTTTAAACAAAATTCCATGGCCTACAGTCCCTTTGAGGTACTTTATGATCCTTAGAACTGCATCCATGTGACTTACTTAAGGTCGGTGCATGAACTGACTGACTACTCCCACTGCATATGCAATGTCTGGGCGGGTATGTGAAAGATATATAAGTTTGCCCACTAATCGTTGATATTTTTCATTGTCTGCCAACTCTTTTCCTTCTTCTATGTAGAGTTTTTGGTTGGTCATCATAGGATATCAACTGGTTTGCAGTCAATCATCCCTATCTCAGCTAGGAGATCTAGGATATATTTCTTCTGGCATATGAAAATCCCTTGCTGAGATCTAAGTACTTCAATTCCAAGAAAGTACTTAAGTCTTCCTAAATCTTTCATTTCGAATTCGGTGAAGAGATTTGTCTTTAACTTCTTTATTTCTTCTTCATCATTACCTGTAATAATCATATCATCAATGTATATAATTAAACAAGTTACACATTTACCTGTTTGTTTAAGGAACAGCGTGTGATCAGAATTGCTTTGCCGGAAGCCATATCCTTTCATTCCCAATGTAAACCTGCCAAACCAGGCCCGAGGGGATTGTTTAAGACCGTAAAGAGTCCTTTTTAGCCTACACACTTCGTTATCTTTAAAGTCCTTCTCAAATCCTAGGGGAGCCTCCATGTAAACTTCTTCTTTTAGTTCTCCATGTAGGAATGCATTTGTAACGTCAAATTGATGAAGTGGCCACCCTTCATTTGCAGCGATGGAAAAAAGTATGTGGATAGCGTGAGTTTTAGCAACCGGGGAAAAAGTTTCGGAATAGTCAATCCCATATGTTTGGGTGTAGCCTTTAGCTACAAGACGAGCTTTATATCTTTCAATGGTCCCATCAGGTTTGTGTTTGGTTGTAAAGACCCAACGACATCCTACCAGTTTCTTTCCTAAGGGAAGAACACATTTTTCCCATGTATCATTCCTTTTGAGTGCCTTCATTTCTGTTTCCATAGCGTCTCTCCAATTTTTAGAATCCAAGGCTTGTTCTACAGAGGTTGGAAGTTGTTCGTTATACAAGGAAGCGATGAAGGCTTTGGCTTCCCTGGATAAGTTACCATTGGCAATATTCGCCACGGGATATCTAAAAGACTTTGTTTCTTTTCTTGGAGAGTATCGTTTTGGAGGGATCCCCCTATTAGCTCTTGGAGGTAGGACGTATCTTCCTGTTGTTTCTTCTTCCATATATTGGCCCTCCTGTTCTTGTGTTGGTTCTTCTTGTTCCTGTATTGGCTCTTCCTGCAAATTCTATTCTAATGCAATCTCATTGTTGTCAGTTTCAGTATTTTGAGTTTCTTTTAACTCACAGTGACTTACCTCAATATCTGGACTGGGAGAATCTTGGTTAATGGCACTAACGGTGGGATCATCAGGTTGTGAAGAAGCAGGTTACTCATCCCGGTTATTGTGATTGATCTCTTCTGAAAAAGGAATCCATTTTAGCCAGCTCAGTGTGTTATATGCTTTCTCCCCCTGACCACTGCGCTGGGAGGTATAGAAATATTCGGTTTTAAGAAAGTCACAGTCAAGGGTAGTGTACATATGTCGGCGTTTTGGACTAGAGCATC
This sequence comes from Helianthus tuberosus, assembly GCA_030545235.1. Lineage (NCBI taxonomy): Eukaryota > Viridiplantae > Streptophyta > Magnoliopsida > Asterales > Asteraceae > Helianthus > Helianthus tuberosus. The sequence goes on from CM060437.1 coordinate 93,227,581, forward strand.
GATATCCCTTTTGATTGATACCATAGCCAACAAACACACATTTCTCAGCACACGGGCCGAGTTTGCCCCGGTCATGTTTAGGTATATAAGCATAAACAGTGCATCTGAAGACCCGTGGTTGTAATGTGAGAGGTGATGGAATTTTAGTAAAATCGGACAAAGATTGGATGGGAGGTTTCAAATCAAGGTCTTTAGTTAGGAGACGGCTGATCAAATAAGTTACAGTGGAAGCTGCTTCAGGCCAAAAAGATGTAGGAGCCCTCGACTCAAGTAACAGAGCTCGTGTTATTTCTAAGAGAATCCGATTTTTTCGTTCGATAGTGCCATTTTTTTCGGGAGTATATGGGAACGTTTTTTGGTGAATAATGCCTTTGTTTTGACAAAATTGTTTCATGGAATTGTTGACATACTCTCCTCCATTATCGGATCGAAGTATTTGAATATTAATCTTAAACCGTGTTTGTATCATGGCATAAAATATCCTAAATTTCTCAAAAACTTCATTTTTGTTTTTTAGAAAATAAATCCATGTCATACGAGTGCAATTGTCAATAAAAAGTACAAAAAACGAAAGTTTTGTCCCCCAATAACTTCAGCGGGTCCCCAAACGTCTGAGTGAATGAGAGAAAATGGTGACGCAACTTTGGTGTTATTTAATTTATAAGTCTGTCTATGACTTTTAGCTAAAACACAAGTCTCGCAATGGAAATTATTATTGGAAGGAAAAAGTTTTGGAAATAAAAGACGTAAATAGCCAATAGACGGGTGTCCTAATCTCCTATGCCAGAGCCAGGCTTCCCTATTTATTGTTCCATGAGCAAGCATCACACTTCCCGGTTGAGTCACCTCATCCACATAGTACAATCCTAATCTTTCAGTGCCACGCCCAATGATCATTCCCGTCCTGATATCCTGGAGAATACAAAAGGTTGGATGCATCAAGACGGTACAATTTAACTCTTTTGTAACGTGACTAATGGACCACAGTTTATGCGACAAGGACATGACGTAAAGACAGTTTGCGAGTTTTAAAGTAGGAGATATTTCAATAGTTCCTCCTCCTTTGACAGGAACAACCCCCCATTAGAGGTTTTGATATGGTCAATCCTAGGAGAATTTTTATTTATAATGTCGGATAAATCGTATGTCATGGTGTCAGTCGCACCACAATCAAATATACAGGATTCATGTCACACCCCAATATTTCCACATATTACCGGTGGGCCCGGCGGGGAGTATCGTGACGTAGTTGATATCATCATAGTCAAATATGCACAGTTTATAGCACAGCAGAAGTCTTGGTAGAAAATACTATTACAAACCGAAATGTAAGGTACGAATAAAATAATATACATACAGTTGTAAGATAGGAACCACAGGTGGATCTAAAATATAATACAAAAACTTGTTCAACAGACTTAAGGCATACGAACTTGCAAGATTCACTATTTACGCTCAGGAGCTCCCAGCCAATTACGAATAGTACCTGCCACTTAGCCTTTTTGAAAAATACGTCAGTTTTAACTGGAAAATACAATTAACCGACTCTTTTGAAAACATTTATGAAAATTGATTTGAATGCACAAGGCACAATATTCTTTTATAAATTGGGACAATTATATAATGATAATCTTGTATCAGATTTACATGTTTGTCAAACATTTAGGGCCGGGATAAAAGCCGAACAAGATTAATCGACACACCACTATTATAATCTCACGAGGGTTACCCCAACAAGTGAGTATATATTTTACATACGCAACCGTCAGGTGTATGCCTACACCCCGTGCTTAAGTCGTGCCCATTTACAATTTTAAATGAGCCGAGGATATCCAGGACACGGTCGTTAACCCCCAATGTTTATTTGTTATCAAGAAACACTGATTAAAACGGGATTATGCAATATAACCATATTCGATTAAATGATTTTTACACCCGACCAAGCGGTAATATTTTACCGTATCCCAAGCCCGTATAAGGGAAAATAAGTTAAAAGTATTTACCTGAGCTTAAAATGCAACTTTTGTATACTCGGTCGTATAATCTACTCAAACAAGTGCAAGTAGCTTTTACTGGGCTCCTAATCTGGAACGAAGGTTTTATTAACCTATTAGATTACTAACGGGTCTTATTTAAGTAGTAAACTTAGACCGGTTAGTTTAAGGAAATGTTTACGGTACGAGATGCTAGATTAAGCGATGACCGGATTGGAATGTAATTTAGACCCGACAAGCATGGAGACTTGTATTATATGGGTAAACTGAATACATTCTAGAATTTGAAATTTAAATAATAAGATTTGACCCGTTTCGGCTAGTTTATGTAAACTAGTCACAAAAACCGCACCGTACGCGTATAAGCATAAACGGGTAACCGGATGAGTCATGTACAAGTTCCATAAGTTATTATGCTTTAATTATGTTATGATATCAGTAGGATATCAAAAATTATGCCCAAAAAGATTTTTAAACCAAATTAAGTCCCGTAAGGGCATCTTGGTCATTTTAAGATTTATAAAAGAGGTTTTAAAGCAAACTGATGTTCTGGGCTATAATATCTTGTAAAAATATTTATTTTATGAATTTATAATAGTAGGATATCATACATATGTGCGGTTTACCATTTATGGCCAAACTATGCACCATAGGGCCATTTTGGTCATTTCACATATGTTTTTAAGGACAAAATTAGAAGTCTGAGTTCATGACTTATACCTACTGTAAAAGCATTAAATTTTATTTATAAATTCAGTAGGTATCAAGTCTTAGGTGTTAAATATGGTTTTAAACATATGCACCTAATTAGCGTAAAAATCGATAATTGACGATATTTGCGATGTTTATGTGATTCTGAGATTTTGACCAGCCTTAAATGGTCAAAGTATTTTATTTTACATATTAAGTCAGTAGGAAAAGGTTTGGCATGTTAATTAAATGTAAATCACAATTTATTAGCAAAAGGGGCATTATCGTCAATTATACAATTTATACGAGAACTTAATGATAAACATGATTTATGCATAAAAGCGTAATTTAATTAATAAAAAGTTCAATTTTATGATATCTTGCATAACTTTAAGTTGAGACCAGAAAATGACGTCAAAATAATTTTGACATGTTTATATATCAGTAACAAAGCTATTTGCATGCTTACATATTCAGAAATCTCGTTTTTAAACTATAAGGGCATAATGGTCAAAGTTTAAGCATAATAACGGAAACAAGCAATAAACTCAGATTACTAAGGGACCACGTAATATAACCTCAGAGGGTTATACTAACATATAATATGGTCTCAAAGGAACCTTAATGCATAAAGAAACTAAGCTAATTCGGGTCAGAACTGAAAGTCAAAGCAAAAGTCAACTTTTGCGACTTTCGGTTGCGAAGCGAGCCTAAACTCAGAATTGTCGGGACGAACATGTCTAGGCATGTTCTAATAATATTTACAAAGTTATTAAAGTGTCAAAACATATTTTATAGCTTCTACAGTATCAGATATGAATTTATTTAAAAACTGACCCATTTGACTTTTTAAGTTAATTACTTTGACCCGATAATTAACTATGTAAACGTGGTAATTAGGAGGTGTCCTTTTGAGGGATTATTACCTAACTAATTACAATCACGTAGCCACTTTCAATTCGAATAATGGCTGGATCAATAAAGATTAAACTAAAAGTCAAAGCGTAATTACGATAACTTTGACTTTCGGTTCTTAAAAATATAAAAATTGAACTACAGAAGCTAAGAACACTTACACAAGGTCCTAGAATGAAGTTTGAACTTAGAGGAGGCTCCTTTAGATCCAGGAAGCTCCAGAGAAGAAGTAGTGAATGAATGTTTGAGAGTGCAAGTTCAAATGTGCAAACAATGCACCTATTTATAGAGAATTTAGGATCTTGGAGATCAATCCATCTGTTATAGGGAGTTACCAGATGATCACAAGTGTTATTGTGTCAGTAAAAACCATCAACAAGGCCTTGGTATTGTGAAAATTGTATGCAACGGCGGTTTAAAGGCTGCAACATGCATTTGTCTATTTTTTGGACGCTGGCAGGTCCCTCGCGGGCCTCGTACGAGTTAAGGGGTAGCTTACGCGCCCCGCGACTCTCCTTTTTCCGGTTAAAAAGGTTTCCAATATGGCAGTTTCACTCCCAGGTCCCTTATAACTTGAAATGACTTTCATTTATTGCACTTATGACCCCCAAAGTTAACTTTTAAGTATCTAGGGACATAAACAAACACCGTTAGGCTTCCAAATAGTTACGGGATCACCCGAAAGGTACTAGTTTCTCCTGTTGACGCTTTTAATCCCTTTTTCTTGAATCTTGCACAACTTTTAATTAATAATACCGAAATCATATATATTTATCATTTGGCATTCTCGGAAGCATAATTGGACATTACGAAGCTCCGGGTTCGTTAAAGGGTCACTCAGAGGTAAGAATATACATGTTGACACATTTATCCCCTTCATCTTATAAGTTTCACTCGTTTATCACGAATGGCTTCTCACTCCCAATAATTTAATCGTTTAAGAATACGAACATTGTGCAAAGTTGTTTAAAAGGCATAGTTTTCATATGTTGACACTTTTAGTCCCTCTGAATTCGTCTTTTTACTGTTTGCCAACTTTAGTCCCTCAACGTCAACTTATTACATGTTTAGGGCTTATGACACGTGTCTTCACTTTATTGATCATGATTTTTGCGAGGTGTTACATCCTCACCCCCTTAAAAGAAATCTCTACCTCGAGATTTACTGAAACAAAAAAGGGTACTTTTGTCGCATCGTGGATTCAACTTCCCACGTATATTCTGGGCCTCTAATGGCATCCCATTTCACCTTCACAATTGGCACATGTTTCCGTCGAAGCTTTTTAACTTGTCGATCCTCGATCGATAAAGGTATCTCAATGAACTTCAAGCTTTCGTCTATCTACACGTCCTTATGTGACATTGCTAGCCATTCATCAGCTAGGCATTTCTTTAAATTGCAGATGTGGAATACATTATGAATTCCGCTAAGCTCTTCTGGTAAATTTAGCTTATAGGCTACAGTTCTGATACATTCGATGATCTCGAATAGCCTGATGTATCGGGCCATTGGGGAAACCAAATCTCATTACTTCTTTCCAAGGTGACACCATGAGTAATACTTCATCACCTACTTCAAATTTTAGAGGTTTGTGCCTCTTATCAGCGTAGCTCTTCTGCCTATCCCTGGTAGCTTTTAAACGATCACGGATTTGCACAATCTTGTCTATCATTTCGAGGACTATCTCGGGTCCTGATAGTTGGGTTTCCCCAACTTCCGCTCAACAAACAGGTGTTCTGCACTTCCTTCCGTACAAGGCTTCAAAAGGCGCGGCTTGGATGCTCGAATGATAGCTATTGTTGTATGAAAATTCAATCAAAGGAAGGTGATCATCCCAACTTCCACCTAAGTCAATAACACAAGCCCAGAGCATGTCTTCTAGTGTTTGAATCGTACGCTCACTTTGTCCATCCGTCTGCGGATGATAAGCAGTACTAAAATTCAAACGAGTGCATAGAGATTGCTGGAAACTTTTCCAAATATGAGAAGTATATCCAGTATCTCTATCAGATATAATAGATATTGGTACTCTGTGGAGGGATACAATCTCAACCACATACAACCGGACTAGTTTATCGGAGTTGTGCGTCTCTTTGACGGGTAAAAATGAGCTGACTTGGTCAGTCTGTCGACTATAACCTATATTGTGTCATTTCCGTGTCTCGTCTTGTCTTGGGTAACTTGGTTATGAAGTCCATAGTTACTGTCACGACCCCCGACCCACCCTGGACGGAATCGGAAGCCGTGAACAGTCCAGTGGTACCGGTGATTATTTTTATAAAACATTGCAGCGGAAATTTCATCAGGACCGTAAGTTAGGAAAAATATCAGAGTTTAGAAACACCGGATTTTATTTATTAAATAGATGGGATAAACCCATGTTTTATAAGATAAATTTGTTTACATAAAACAATATTTCTTAATTTGATTTAATTAATAAAATAAGCCACTTCTTGAAGCCTTTCAGTGTCGTATCCAGCTATTATTCCAATCTACTGTAATTACCTGAAAAATGTTTGAAAAAGGTTTTGTCAGCAGGGAAATACTGAGTGAATTCATTCCATTTTTATAAAATATATTGTTATACCTTACCGTATTAAGGTTTTTATATCTATTTATATTTATCTAACTCAATCAGTATTTATTACATAGCGGCAGTTCCAATATGACATTAATCATATCACCCATTGGCTCCCGTTAGTCCAATAGTGAATTTATCAAGTAATTATATTTTACTATTATTCAATTTATCTGTCACTAGGCGATTCCTATGACTATAATCATATCATTCTTTCAACTAATGATTCTGGTCATATCACTGTTGATTATTCTTTCAACTAGTGATTCTATAACACTGTTGATCATTCTCTCAACTAGTGCTTTTAGTCATGTCACTGTTGATCATTCTTTCAACTAGTGACTCAGATCATATTACTGTTGATCATTCTCTCAACTAGTAATTTCTATTCATAACACTGTTGATCATTCTCTCAACTAGTGTCTTTGGACATGTCACTGTTGATCATTCTCTCAACTAGTGACTCCTGGACTTAATTGTGTCCTGTGACATTTCTTTGTCAAATATATTAATTATGGCATAAAACTATTTAATCCAGAAAATGACATATATCATTTTATGTCAAATTACTATAAATTATCAAATATAATATGTTAATTTAAATAATTGTAATATCATTATTTAATATTTTAACGTGACTAAGACTAAAATATAATCTTAGTAGAATGCATAATTTCCACTATTATTGTAGTCATGCGAATATTGACTAACTTTCTGGCAATTAATAATGAGAATTAAATAATGTATAAAACATTTCATACCGTCAGTTAATATAAAAACTTAATCACTATAAGTATAACTGGTAACTGTTTAGGATTCTGTAAAGCCTTTTTAAATATAATTATATCACAAAAAGGTGATAAAACTGTGAGAAAATAGAGTGGACTCACAAACTGTGAGAAAAGATAAATGAACTCACATTGCAGATTTCTATGGGCAAAGCTTAGTCTATAGATAATCCTTGATATATTGCAGATTTAATTTGAGCAGAGCCTAGCCTATTGATTAGCCTTGTAACCTAATGCATACAAACTAGGTAAGTAACTAATACAGCATTTACGATAACTCACGAGATAAAACCCTCACAACGAATGACAAAGTGCAATACTTAACAATTCAGCGGATTCACAACGAATGACAGAGTATAGTCCGAGTTCGAACAGCACTCAAACATTCAAGTCGAAATCACGATGAATAACAAAGTATAAACTCAATTTGAGCGGCACTTAAACATCCATTGGATAGTTTAATCAATCGGACATTGAATCGTAATAGAGATCGAGTTAATACCCTGTTCTGCAGCACCCCGCTATACTAATTAGTGATTTGTGTGTGTTAATTGAGAGTATTTGGACGATATCTCCGTGCCTGAAGTGAATTCCTTCGTCGAACAAATGCACAGAAGCCAGTCCCACGACCCTCTATTTATACCCAACTTTTGTCACCCCTTACGGACCGTAACAAATAACCCTTACGGTCCGTAAGGGATACACTTTTCTCATTTTCTTGCCACGTGTGTTTGGAGTGCAGGTGAGTCGACGTTTCGATTAAATTCGATTTTTATAATAATTTATAAAGATAATCGTTGAGTAGGGAATGCCCCCCCTGAGTTTTAGGGGCCCTGATCCTGATTCTGATTGTTTTGAAATTTGTAGGGTTTGTGCAGAATCACTTGGGTGTCTCAATTAGGATTTCCTATTGAATAAAATAATAATATAAATAAGACTTTTAATGAGGGTTGTTACATTCTCCCCACCTTAATAAAAATCTCGTCCTCGAGATTTGGGTTACGATATTTCTTATGTCATATTCTAGTCAATAAAACAATATTAAGGTATATGACACAGAATTGAATATCAAACGAGTTATACAATAAATAAGACTCAATGGTTCAACTGAATTAGTTCAAGAAATCGATGTCAAATGAATGAGATAAAAGGATATAATTTTTAATGTGATTATGTTCAAGCCAAAAGATATATGATCAATAGATATTTAGAATGAATATGAAGAACTTTTAGAATCAATAAAAATTCTTTTGTCAAAAGAAAGCTTACTTTGATTGGCAACTGCAGAAGACTCAGAATCAATAAGCTCAAAATGAAATAGAAGCACAAAATAATTTGTCAACTATCGAACTATAACAAGAGAAAATCAGGGTGTTGACATTTATTAAATTGCAAGGATACACCGAAATACAATAGAGTTTAGTGTATCATTGTCTTAATACATAATTGTATCAAGACTACTTTCAAATGATGAGTCAAACGAAATACATACGTGGTTTTGAATGATTCGTATGCTTTTGATTAGCCCAAGCTACAAGTTTATAATGACGCCGCAAGGTGTCGTAATGATTGAAATAATTCAATAATTACGGTGCCCGAACAATTTCACCGTATAATCAACTGAAAGTTTTAATGAAGTAAATTTGGATATTCATTTCGAATAGGATTTTCAAATGAAAAGACCAAATGAATATTATAGAATTTTCGATAAATGATGAAAGAAATGTTAAGAGGTACACCGGAATATGATATGAATTTGTGTACACTTATCTTAACACATAATTGTATTAAGACTGTTTAAAATAATGAACCAACAGAAATTAAAATTAGTTTATCAGGAGTGAAAATGAGAATAACTCAAGCTTCAAATTAAAGAAACGCCACCACAAGGTGTCGTAGTAATTGAAAATAGTAGCGGTGAATGAAATGAGTTTCACCATGCTTTAATTCAAATGAAGTAAGTCTGAATGTTTCAAATAAATCTAGTGGAATTGAAATTGAAATATTTGAATAATGTTTTTCGATCAAAGATGATAAAGCAATAAAGATTACGAAACGCTTGATTGCTGATATAAAAATCATTAAGAGATACACTGAAATATGAAATGAATTTGTGTATCATTATCTTAGCACATGATTGTGTTAAGATTGATTTTATAGAATAAACCAATAAGGCGGATTCAATATAAATAAATAATTAAACCCGTATATAAGGTGTGCAACAAGATTAGCACAAGCTTCAAATTTGTGAAAACGTCACCGCAAGGTGATCGTGACCAAATAGATGATTCAGTGAAAGTGAAAACCAAACAAATCTGTTATGATTCGGAATAGATGAAGTACTTGACATAATGTATTTATTTATAAACTTTTATTTGTACTAAGGTCAAATAATAACTTAACTTAGATATTATATATCAGCGATTACGTCTGGAATCATTTCTGCTTCTTGCGTAGTAAGTACGAATGCTTGCGCGTTCTTCTTAGCTCCGTCTGCAGTTCTGGCCTTGTTGTCGAATGCTTTGGTTAGTTTTGGGCAATATGGTTTGATGTGTCCTGTTTCTCCGCAATTGAAACAAACATTAGTTTTCATTCTACACTCTTCCTCTATATGTCCAGTCATCTTGCAGAAGTCACAGTAGGATGTTCTCCTAAAACGGCATCTTCCTGAATGCTTTTTGTTACAGCTTCTGCAGATAGGTTGCTCCAATGACGGTTCAATTCCTGTCTTCTTGTAGAATTCTTGGGAAATTTTCTGGGCTAACTCTTTCTTCTTGTTTTCTTCTCTTGTGCGGATTAGTCCATCTGTCAACATGTTAGCTATTTCGACTGCTTCTTCAATAGTCTCTGGTCTAGTGGCCTTAACTATGTCTCGAATTTCGCTAATTAATCCCCAAATATAACGAGAAATTAGTACAGGTTCTGGCGAAGCCAGAGTTGGTACCATTCTTGCATATTCGAAGAACGTTGTCATATATTCACGACAATTCACATCTATCATTTTATGATTTAGGAACTTGTTAGCCATTCGTTCCTTTTCATAAGGAGGACAAAATTTCTTTTCTGTCATTTCCTTAAATTTTTCCCAGTTTATGGCATAAGCCATGTCCCTTCCTTTTGCCTGAAGAATTGTATTCCACCATTCTAAGGCTTCTTCCTTGAAGAGATTAGATGCATACATCACCTTATCTTCTTCGGCACATTTGCTGATTGTAAGAACAGCTTCCGTCTTTTCCAACCATCGCAGAGCAGCCGTGGCTCCTTCACTGCCGACGAACTCAGTTGGTTTACAAGCTAGAAATTCTTTGTAGGTACACCCGAGAGTCATCGCCTTCTTTTTCTTGGGAAATGGGGTTTTGATAATATCATCATTACCTCCATTGACACTATGGCTAAAACCATCGTCACGAGTATGCTTGCTACTTACAACTTTGGTAGGTTCTACGGGATTTTTAACAGCTTTAATTATTAAAGGTAAAGCATTAGCTATTCCTTGAGCTATTAGATTTTCTATAGCATTTTTATCCAAATGATTTTCATTATTAGCATGAACTTCTGGATTATGTGGTACTTCATTCGACATCTGAATTGCAAACATTTTTACTTATTAATATCACAGAATAATTAGAACAAAACAATACTTCCAGGATATTATATGTGCATATCGACATATATATATTCATATATAACACATATGTTAATTTGTATCAGTTTCATAACTTTTATTGTTTAAGTTTAGGTATTAAAAGAACACCTAAATAGCTTAAACAAGTGGCTCTGATACCATCTTCTGTCACGACCCCCGACCCACCCTGGACGGAATCGGAAGCCGTGAATAGTCCAGTGGTACCGGTGATTATTTTTATAAAACATTGCAGCGGAAATTTCATCAGGACCGTAAGTTAGGAAAAATATCAGAGTTTAGAAACACCGGATTTTATTTATTAAATAGATGGGATAAACCCATGTTTTATAAGATAAATTTGTTTACATAAAACAATATTTCTTAATTTGATTTAATTAATAAAATAAGCCACTTCTTGAAGCCTTTCAGTGTCGTATCCAGCTATTATTCCAATCTACTGTAATTACCTGAAAAATGTTTGAAAAAGGTTTTGTCAGCAGGGAAATACTGAGTGAATTCATTCCATTTTTATAAAATATATTGTTATACCTTACAGTATTAAGGTTTTTATATCTATTTATATTTATCTAACTCAATCAGTATTTATTACATAGCGGCAGTTCCAATATGACATTAATCATATCACCCATTGGCTCCCGTTAGTCCAATAGTGAATTTATCAAGTAATTATATTTTACTATTATTCAATTTATCTGTCACTAGGCGATTCCTGTGACTATAATCATATCATTCTTTCAACTAATGATTCTGGTCATATCACTGTTGATTATTCTTTCAACTAGTGATTCTATAACACTGTTGATCATTCTCTCAACTAGTGCTTTTAGTCATGTCACTGTTGATCATTCTTTCAACTAGTGACTCAGATCATATTACTGTTGATCATTCTCTCAACTAGTAATTTCTATTCATAACACTGTTGATCATTCTCTCAACTAGTGTCTTTGGACATGTCACTGTTGATCATTCTCTCAACTAGTGACTCCTGGACTTAATTGTGTCCTGTGACATTTCTTTGTCAAATATATTAATTATGGCATAAAACTATTTAATCCAGAAAATGACATATATCATTTTATGTCAAATTACTATAAATTATCAAATATAATATGTTAATTTAAATAATTGTAATATCATTATTTAATATTTTAACGTGACTAAGACTAAAATATAATCTTAGTAGAATGCATAATTTCCACTATTATTGTAGTCATGCGAATATTGACTAACTTTCTGGCAATTAATAATAAGAATCAAATAATGTATAAAACATTTCATACCGTCAGTTAATATAAAAACTTAATTACTATAAGTATAACTGGTAACTGTTTAGGATTCTGTAAAGCCTTTGTAAATATAATTATATCACAAAAAGGTGATAAAACTGTGAGAAAATAGAGTGGACTCACAAACTGTGAGAAAAGAGAAATGAACTCACATTGCAGATTTCTATGGGCAAAGCTTAGTCTACAGATAATCCTTGATATATTGCAGATTTAATTTGAGCAGAGCCTAGCCTATTGATTAGCCTTGTAACCTAATGCATACAAACTAGGTAAGTAACTAATACAGCATTTACGATAACTCACGAGATAAAACCCTCACAACGAATGACAAAGTGCAATACTTAATAATTCAGCGGATTCACAACGAATGACAGAGTATAGTCCGAGTTCGAACAGCACTCAAACATTCAAGTCGAAATCACGATGAATAACAAAGTATAAACTCAATTTGAGCGGCACTTAAACATCCATTGGATAGTTTAATCAATCGGACATTGAATCGTAATAGAAATCGAGTTAATACCCTGTTCTGCAGCACCCCGCTATACTAATTAGTGATTTGTGTGTGTTAATTGAGAGTATTTGGACGATATCTCCGTGCCTGAAGTGAATTCCTTCGTCGAACAAATGCACAGAAGCCAGTCCCACGACCCTCTATTTATACCCAACTTTTGTCACCCCTTACGGACCGTAACATATAACCCTTACGGTCCGTAAGGGATACACTTTTCTCATTTTCTTGCCACGTGTGTTTGGAGTGCAGGTGAGTCGACGTTTCGATTAAATTCGATTTTTATAATAATTTATAAAGATAATCGTTGACTAGGGAATGCCCCCCCTGAGTTTTAGGGGCCCTGATCCTGATTCTGATTGTTCTGAAATTTGTAGGGTTTGTGTAGAATCACTTGGGTGTCTCAATTAGGATTTCCTATTGAATAAAAAAATAATATAAATAGGACTTTTAATGAGGGTTGTTACAGTTACCATTTCCCACTTCCAAGTAGGGAGTTCTGGTTGTTGCAGCAAACCTAACGGCTTTTGATGTCCGGCTTTAACCTGTGCGCACGTCAGACATTTAGCCACATGTGTGGCTATGGATTTCTTCAAACCCATCCACCAATAGTTTGTATTCAGGTCTTGATACATTTTATCACTTCCCGGGTGAACTGAATACTTGGAATTATGTGCCTCTTGGAAGATGACATCTCGAAGTTCTCCACGAATTGGAACCCAGATTCGACCATTAAATCTGAGGATTCCATCGTTCCCAGGTGACAACTGATCAGCAATTGCACCAAATCTTTCTTCGGGAAAATTATCTTTCATTATGGCTTTTTTCTGTGCTAACAACAGTTTCTCGTTTAAACTGTTCTTTAGTTCGATGCTTTTAGCATTGATCCTTATCGGTTTAACCCTTTCCTTCCTACTTAATGCATCTGCGACTACATTCGCTTTGCCATGATGGTAGCGAATTTCACAATCATAATCGTTTAATGTTTCCATCCAGCGTCGCTGCCTCATGTTGAGATCTTTTTGGTTAAACAAGTGTTGGAGGCTTTTGTGATCGGAGTGAATCACACACTTGGTTCCATATAGGTAATGCCTCTATAGTTTGAGTGCAAATACAACAGCACCCAATTCCCAGTCATGGGTGGCGTAGTTCTTTTCATGCACCTTTAATTGTCGTGATGCGTAGGCAATCACTTTACCTTTTTGCATAAGTACACAGGTCATACCCGTGTGAGATGCATCACAATAAACAACAAACTCATCCACTCCTTCAGGCAATGTCAACACAAGAGCATTGCTCAATTTCTGTTTGAGAATCTCAAAGGATTCTTGTTGTTTGGGACCCCAGTCAAACTTTACATTTTTGCAGGTTAACAAAGTTAAAGGTGTAGCTATCTTTGAAAAATTTTCGATGAAACGCCTGTAGTAACCTGCCAAACCTAAGAAGCTGCGAATCTCTGTAGGTGTCTTGGGTGCTTCCCAATTCATAATTGCCTCTATTTTAGCGGGATCCACCTGGATACCACGCTCGCTTACCACATGTCCAAGAAATTGGACTTCTCAAAGCCAAAATTCACATTTGGAGAATTTCGCATAAAGCTTCTCCTGTTGTAGAAGTTTGAGAATGCATCGGAGATGCTCCTCGTGATCAGCTTGACTCTTGGAGTAAATGAGTATGTCATCAATGAAAACAATGACAAACTTCTCCAGATATGGCTTGCAAACTCGATTCATGAGATCCATGAATGCTGCAGGTGCATTAGTGAGCCCAAAAGGCATCACTAAGAACTTGTAGTGACCATATCTTGTCCTAAATGCAGTCTTGTGTACATCTTCGGTTCTGACCTTCAATTGATGATACCCCAACCTTAGGTCGATCTTTGAGAAGTAACTTGCCCCTTGTAGCTGATCGAACAAATCATCGATCCTAGGCAATGGATAGCGGTTCTTGATTGTAACTTTGTTCAGCTCGCGATAATCAATGCATAGATGCATTGAACCATCCTTCTTCTTTACAAATAAAATAGGCGCTCCCCAAGGAGACGAGCTCGGTTGAATAAAAACTTTTTTCCATTAAATCATCCAACTAGGTCCTTTGTTCTTTTATTTCGGTTGGTGCCAAACGATAAGGAGCTCGGGCGACTGGTGCTGCTCCACGTATAATATCAATTCTGAATTCCACTTGCCTGACAGGAGGCAAACCAGGTAGCTCTTCAGGGAAAATGTCTGGGTACTCCGAAATAATAGGGATATCTTCAATTTTGGGCTTTGGTGCATCAACAGTCACTTGTGCCATGTAAATGACACAACCGTTCTTCTAACATTTGGATGCCTTAAGCATAGATACTTGATCGGGCAATCCATACTGCATATCTCCTTGAATAATAGTTGATTCACCATAAGGGGTTTTGATAATAACTTGCTTCTTATCACAGGTAATTTAAGCTTGGTTAAGAGATAACAAATCCATGCCTATAACTATATCAAATCCTGCCAATTTCATTGGTAATAAAGATAACGGAAAAGAGTGGTTCCTAATGGATATGAAACATCCATCTAGAATTGTTGAGGAAGTTTTTAAGGTACCATCAGCGAGTTTTACCTCATATTTCACGTCTAGAGTTTTAATAGGCAGATTTAACAGTTTACTAAATTTATTGTCTACAAAGGACTTATCTGCACCAGAATAAAGTAAAACTCTAGCATAAACATCATTTATGAGGAAAGTACTTGTTATAACATTATCATTCTGGACTGCCTCTCTGGCATTCATTTGGAAAACTCGAGCATTGGTCTTTTTAGCCTCTTCCGGCTTCTTTGGGTTTTTCGGGAAGTTGCTCTTGATGTGCCCCTTCTCGTTACAACCATGACAGGTCGCATTCTTTAATTCCTTGCACTCCAAAGTTTTATGACCCTTTGTTTTGCAAATTCCACAGGGTCTCTCTTTTGGATCAATAGTGCATTTGCCAGGGTGGCGTTTCTTACAGTTCTTACACACGGGTTTGTCACCCGACTGATTTGAGCTTTTCCTAAACTCAGAACCTTTCTTAAACTCAGAATTACCTTTCCTCTTCTTATCAGAGAGATGTAAGCTCTTCCCTCTTTCTCTTTCCCTCATCAGAAGCCTTATTAGACTTATTCCTAACTGAATCAAGCGTGAGTGATAAAGACAAATCCACCACTGACCTATAGGTGGTAGGCCTGGAAGCTTTGACGTTTCCTTTAATTTCAGGGGTCAGGCCTCCAATGAAGCGCGCTATGCATTTAGGTTCAGGTGTAACCAAATAGGGGACAAGTCTAGACATAGTGTTGAAACTCGTAACATATGCTTGGCAATCTAGGTTCTTCATGACCAGAGTCAAGAAGTCAGTTTCGATCTTTTCTACCTCGTGCTGAGGACAAAAGTTTTCTTTAAACAGTGCCACAAACTTGTAACACCCTTGTTATTATTTTAAAGGTTTTCGTATACATAACGAAAATAAACATGTAATTACGATTAAGGATCCTTAGAAAATATGAGTAATTTAAAACTTTTACAACTTAAAGGTTTACAACATAATATAAATAAGTTAGTCGTTTAAAATGACAACGAAATGCCGTGCGGAAGCTTGTATCTTGAACGTGTTCGGTTCTTTGTTGAACTTGATCGTCCTCCGGTACTAGGATTTTACCTGCAACTCATAAAACATGAGTTAGATTAGTCATATGTAGCTTAAAACGTATTTAAATGGGTTCGCAATGCATAACAGATTAAACAAACGATTTTCGCGCAACTGGCACCCCGTCGCGTCGCACGACGGCCTAAGGCCCAACCTGTCGCGCGGCGCGACACCTTCCTTTTTCCAGAATGTTGCAGCTAGTTGCTGCATTTGCCCAACTCCGATTTTCGATCGGAATTCTAACTTTAAAGTTTCATAACTTTTGATCAAGATGTCCGTTTTACGCGATTCTTTTTCCTATTCGTCCGTAATTTAATTTTCCGTCATATGGAGTTATAACCCGACATCCGAGCTTATAAAATATGGGATTTCAAGCTCTCGGCATGAAATCGAATTACTAAGACTTTTGACCCGTTTAGGGGATTTAATCTATCTAGTTTAAACTAACTCTTTTCTTTTCACACTTCATTATTTAACACCTAAAATATATGCTTATATTCCACCACGACTACCTTTGTGGTATTTTTAGCATACCTAACTTATTAACCCAAATATACCCTTCGGTTAGTCATTTTACGCAACCGACCCATTTTAGGCATTTAATCCACGAATGTTTATGCCTATAACTTGTATTCATGTATAATGATTTCCAAATCAAAATGCAAGTTCCTAAACAACCCATATGGGTCGTTTGCCCGATTTACCCATCGACCGCGTTTTGGTCAATTTTAGTCCCTCGTTTAACGACAAAGGACTTTCAATAGGTACTTGACCAAAATCGCTCGTCTATTTACAATCTTATTTATACGTACCTGGCTCGGGTCAAGTATTGACCCGTTTTAAAAAATACCTTTCTTTAATAAATCGCTTCTTGATAGCGACACAATTTTCCATACATTATTCATCCCTGTGAGCATAAAACTTGACAAGCGTTTGTTAGTCGTTATTGTCAAATGGTGTTAACTTCACCATTTGACCCATTTAGCCTAAATGACCAAACATAACATAATTGTAGGAGGATGGTATTTATTTACCATTTCGCTCAATTGGCCCTTCTCGGATTCTCATCATAATGTTATATTTCTTTAAATCTTTTTCTTACATGTTTAACCCATCTTGGCTTATACCATAGGGTATCTTTTGAACTTAAACTTAGTTTTGTCAACACATGACTAATTTACCATTTTATCCTTTTTTTCTCATTATAAGTTACCCCATGAGGTAACATTTCAAAAACTTGTTGTTTGTTCGTCCTCTCTTGACTTAATTACCGTTTTACCCCTTTTTACCATTCATTATGGTTTTCATCAGTTTCGCTTATTCCGACCCGTTTCAATTTACGTCGGAACATCACATTTCTAATATTAGCTTATCATTTTCATAACCTTTATAATTGTTGGATCGTTGTATGACCTTAAACCGTCAGTAAAAGTAGTTCATCTTTGCGTACGAAGGCGGAAACAACGTAAACAAAGTCATAACAGCTTTAATCCTTTTAATCTTTCTTTTCTGATTAATTTGAGTGCTTGTACAATGTTTTCTGATACAAATCCGTCAGCACTTCGTCACACATACAATGACATCCGATCTCGCTTCAAATGATCAACACACCTATATATAGAGCATAAGATTTCGCTTGAGTAAGTCTGAAGCGAAATCATGTGATGTTGATTTCGCTTCAAGCATAACAATACCCTTTCAAGCGAAATCTCATCTTTACAACATAAAAACCCTAATATAAACCCTAATGTGTAATCATTCAAACAATCCTAGACACAAGACTTGATAATGACGTAATCAATCAGACATTTAGTGCACCAACAGACTCCCCCTTGGATGTTGATGAAGTCTTTGGCTTCAAGTCTTTGTCTTTAACAATCTTCAAACATTGTAAAAACTCTCATCATTCTTTATCTTCAAGCTTTAAACTTTAAACTTCAATCTTCCCTTTGACTGTTGATCCAGACTCCCCCTTTCACAGACTCCCCCTCTCGATATGCTAGAATCTGAGAAATCTAGTTCAAGCTTTAACATTTAGATTCCGTTGGGAATAATGAAGATCAAACCTGTTACTCAACCAGCAAACATAACCATTCTATCTTTTCAACAATAAAACACAAACTCAATCAGCTTTAATAATCCACTTAAGTATTCAGGTCCAAGTTAATGACCCTGATTACTCAATTAATCTACCAAGTCCAATTTAATGACCTTGGTTGATCTTTTGACGAAACACACTGATTTTAAAACAAAAATTTCAAACATTTTCTGAAAATAACAAGTATCAAGTTAATGAACTTGTTTTTGTCATTTCAAACAATTTAAACTTCTTCAAAGTAAACTCTCCTCATTCTTCAGTCCAGAATTTCCTGCATCTGCTTCAACCATCTGAGAATTCAACAATCAACTCTCCACTTTGGTTTGTCTAAAATAAAGCAGAAATAAAATCTTTTTGGATTTTATCAAAGTATTCTAAACTAAGAAATGAAATACAAAAACTTAAATTGTAGAAAGTAAACAAAGTAAACTATTTACAAACATATTTTTGACGAGCGTGTCAGGGAATCATATCAGCTTTTCAGACAAATCACAAGTACCGTTAAGCTACATTTCATACTCAGACTTAAACAATTAACCTCGATTGTCGATATACTGATCCATCTTAAATTCTCACACAAATTTCAACTTATTCAGGATACGATTTAGATGAATTAAGAACTTAGATCATTCATGTGTCCCACCTCTTGAATATACTCCCGTATCCAGAATCTCAATAATCAGTCTTACAGGTGAGAATACTACAATGATATCTGTATATAATTTAGGTATGCGAGAGCCGAGGGATCTCAGATCGATACTTCCGTATACGCAGAGAGATATCAGCTTCGACTTTCCGGTGTGTCCCCTTTAGAGGATCTTTTTGCTTACAACAGCAGCATATATCAATTTTATTGTTTCAGCATGCTGAGGGTTTAATGCTGTGTTTCAAGCATTGAAGCAAGTATTAGCCAGGGACTAGGTTAGAACCACCGTTCAGCAGAAGTCCCGGAATAATACCCCAGACATCATAGAGTATAAAGACCTAGTATATCAGATTACGAGACCTTTCAAACGAGATTTCAGGGGTTACCTATATATCCAAGTAGTGTTCCCCACGAATTCACAAGTTTGAATTTTAGGTTTATATCCCAAATAAATCTACTAAATGTACGAAAACCTATCGACACATCCTCAGTAAGATTGTTTAACTCTTTTATACTTTTCAAATTTTTAGCATACTGTGATCGTCTAGCTGATGTACTATCATTTTCCCATATACACAAGCTCTTTTTCCGATTTTATCATGTTTTTGAATTTTTGCATTTTTTTTACTGTTTTTGTATTTTCAGAAAATAAACTATGTACAAACATCTACTCCCCCTAAATACCAAAACAAGTAAAAATTCGACAAACCATTGCAGATTGTTTCTCGTCTTCATCCGCAACAGTACCCTCATCAACGCCAATTATGCCATCCGACACCGACAGAAGCTTCATACCATTCAGTTTTAACAAATATTTAAACCGATTTTTATCAAAAGCTTTGGTATGTAAATCAGCTTTCTGTTCGTCAGTGTGGATTTTCTCAATTCGTATCAACTTTTTCTCAAAGCAATCACGAATAAAGTGATGACGAATTTCTATGTGTTTAGTTTTAGCGTGATGTACTGGATTTTTAGTTATATTTATCGCGGCCTCATTATCAACAAAAAGAGGTGTGTTAAGAAACTGCAAACCGTAGTCGCGCATCTGTTGCTGTATCCACAAGATCTGAGAGCAGCAACTGCTAGCAGATACGTACTCCGCTTCACAAGTAGATAACGCCACAGACGTTTGTTTCTTACACTGCCAGGTAACCAATCTAGGACCAAAGAACTGGCATCCTGCAGTTGTTGATTTTGAATTGACTTTGCAGCATCCGAAATCCGAATCGGAATACCCTTCGAGCGTAAAGTCGCCTTTTCTAGGATACCACAACCCCAATGAAGGAGTTCCTTTCAGGTAGCGCAATATCCTCTTCACAATAATCATGTGCGATGCTCTCGGGTTAGACTGAAATCTTGCTGCGAGGCACGTTGAGTACATGATATCAGGACGTGAAGCAGTTAGGTACATTAAAGAACCTATCATGGATCGGTAAAACGTCTCATCAGCCCTGTCTCCGGTGAGATCTGGGTGAATCCCATGATTTGTTGCAAGTAGGGTAGCAGCTGGAGTAGAACTTGACATCCCAAATTTCTCTAGAATATCATGAATGTACTTTGACTGATGAATGAAAATTCCTTCAGGAAGTTGTTCAACTTGTAATCCCAGAAAGAATTTCATCTCCCCCATTGATGACATTTCAAACTTCTGCTTCATCACTGATTCAAAATCTTTGCATAGATTTTCATTTGTTGACCCAAAGATTATATCGTCCACATAAATCTGAACTATCAGAAGATGACCATCAACGACTTTAGTGAAGAGAGTGGCATCCACTTTTCCACGAATGAACTTGTTGGCTAGTAGGTGTTGAGACAAAGTCTCGTACCAGGCTCTCGGGACCTGATGTAAACCATACAGTGCTTTATCCAATAAGTAGACCTTGTTTTTGTGGATTGGATCGGTAAAGCCCGGCGGCTGACCGACATAAACCTCCTCTTTAACCTTCCCGTAAAGAAACGCCGATTTAACATCCAACTGATAAACTTTGAAGTTTTTCCAAGACGCAAATGCTAGGAAAATTCTGATAGCCTCTAATCGTGCGACAGGAGCATAGACTTCGGTAAAATCAATTCCCTCCTGTTGACTAAAACCCTGAACAACGAGTCGAGCTTTGTTCCTTACGACAACTCCTCTATCGTCTCTCTTACACTTAAACACCCACTTAGTGTTAATTTTTCTATGACCATCCGGCAAATCAACTAACTTCCACACTCCCAATTTCTCGAATTGACAAAGTTCCTCTTGCATAGCATTGACCCAAGATTCTTCAGTAAGCGCCTCTTTGTAAGTTCTTGGCTCAACCTGCGAGATAAAACAACTTAATGAGAATTCAGTTTGCAAAGGAGCAACTTTTGTATAAAAACATGTAAGCCCTTTATCAATCTGATTTCGAGTGCGAACGCCTGCTTGCAATTCTCCTATGATCAACTCCTCTGGATGATATGAAAAAGTTCTCGGCATCACTTCACTTTGAACATCTACATTTCCCTCCAGATTAGTAACATTCTGCTCTGCATCTTGTTCACCAACTTGGTTTGTTTGACTTAAAATCTGAATTTGCTCCCCCTCAGAATTTGAATCTGAATCACCATGATCAAATACTGGCATATTTTCAGCTTCTAGATTATCATTCTGAACCGACTGATTATCCTGAGCAACTTCATTCTGTTGGACATTATCATGTTCACCAGCATTACTTGGACCTGCTTCATCATCATTTGAAGTTTCCCATGGTCTCCTCGAATACTCAGCTGGGAATCTTAACTGCGACTCATATTCACGCAAAATATCCAACTCATCAAAGAAATCTTCATCATCCTCTGATTCTTCTCTCATGTCAAACGAATCCCAAAGTTTGTCATAATGATAACGCCATGAATCACCAGGATTCTGCGGCATCACTTCGAATTTTCTTGATACGCCTTTGGTACAAATTCTCAATCTTTCTGAAAAGACTCATCAAACTGTCAAAAGTTTCATCTTTCGTCTTCAAGAAAGAAACCCACGAAAATCTGGAATAATCATCAGTAACGACCAAACAATAGTAATCTCCTGTAATACTTTTGACATTCACAGGACCAAACAAATCCATGTGAAGTCTTTCCAATGGTCTTGAAACTGAATTGACTTGCTTTGTAGGGTGTGACTTTTTCTTCTGCTTGCCTTTGATACAGCTAATGCACTCCCCTTCCAGATGAAAACCTTTGATATTAACTCCCAATACTAAATCATTGTGCACCAAGTGATTCATCTTCCTTAGGTGAATATGCCCCATTTTGCGGTGCCACAATCTGGATTCTTTCTCAGTTGCTATAGACACGAAACAATGTGCTTGACCAGTAGTTGTAGTTGCTACAGACATGTCTAACACATATAAATCATTCACTCTAGGTGCCCGCATGATAATCCATTCTTCAGGGATAACAAAACCAGGTTTCAGAATCAAACATTCTTTATCAGTGAAGTGAGTAGTATACTGATTGTCACAAATCTGCGAGATACTAAGCAGATTGTTCTCCAGCTCAGTGATGTAGTTAACTCTCTCAAACGTCACAATCCCATTGGATAACGTTCCTTCACCAACAATTCTACCACCTTCATGACCAGCAAATCCCACATAACCACCATTAATGTTTCTCACATCATACAGCAATGCAGTTTTTCCTGTCATATGTCGAGATGCCCCACTATCCATGATCCATCTTGAAATGGCTCTTGGAAGATCCTGCATATACCACAAACTACAACTTAAACAACTTCAAGAAAGATGCCGATTCATGCTTCGCGATCCAGGAAGCTCCGGCAATTCAAACTGCTTATTCGAACATGGTGTCCACCCAGGCTTTATCAGCCTTAGGTGTAACCTTGACTCTAGCAACTTGAATTTTGAAATTTTTAGCCTTCAAAGGTGGAAAATTTGCATTATAATCAACCGAAATTGATTCATCAGCCTTTTTCACTTCAGAAGTTGAAATTTTCATTTCAGTTTTTGGTTTCCAAACTTGTTGAGATAAAGCAACCCTCTTGTAAAATTTGTCATTTTTAGTTACCACTTTCTTTACGGGTTCAATTTTCAATTTGATGTTGTCATTTTTCACATTCTTTTTCTCAACAACGATTGGTGCTTTACCCTTCACATCAACTTTCTTCTGTTGATACTTCACATTTTCAATCTTAGGCTTCACATTGGTACACATTCGTGCAATGTGACCAACTTGATTACATCTAAAACATGTACGAGTATCAACAACTCGACTTGTGCCTTCAGACTGATAATGTGAAGCTCTTTTCTCAAAGAACTCTTCATTTGATTTTGAAAAAATTTCATTTTCCTCATCCGAAAGTGAACTTGAACCATTTACAAACACCTTCTTTTCAGCAAACCTTCTGTTTTGAAAACTCTTTTTCTGATAACTCTTACCACCTCGATAACCACCCGACCAATTGTTTCGATTGTTATTATAAAAACGTGGTGAAACAATAGGCTTTTTGTAATAAGATTTATCTTTCTCAAAATTCATTTGCCTTTTTGTTTGACTCAAACTGTTTACCTCTGACAACTCAACTTCAACTAACTTGAAAACATTTGTCAATTTTTTCATGTTAACATTCTCAATGGGAAATTCAGAATCCGAAAACAACTTATCAGATCCAGCCATCTTGTATATTACAAGATCCGGTTCATCACTTAAGTTGTTTTTGGACTTTGATTTCTGAATGTATTTGTCCAAGAAACCCCCATCCTCCTCAGAAGTGTCACAATCCGGTTTAAGCACTTTCTCTACTACACTTTTCACCACATCACTTTGGACACCCTCGTCATTGGAAGATGTGAATGTGACATCAATGTTTTCAGGAAGTTTAACTTCACTTTCTTCCTCAATTTCCAACAAACTAGACTGCTTTTTCGTGTAGTTGTCTAAAATTGGCGGTGGAACTTTGTGAAAACCTACACCCGTTCCATCAGAAAACACATCCTCGCCATCTTTGTTTTTTCCTATAGGTTTAGGAACAATATGCTGCAAAACAAAGCTTGCTGATTTATAACTGTTAAGCTTCAACTGGATTCGTTCATTCTCAATTTCAGCTTCTTGAACTTTAAGTTTCAGTTTAGCAATTTGATCCAGTTGTTCATTAATCGATTCTTCTTTTAATCTCAAAACAGCTCTTAGATGTTCATTTTCTTTAAATGTTTTGCCATTGCGATCATCACTATCTTTAACAATGCTTTTCAATTTCTCAAACTTTTCAGAAATTTGACGGTTTTCAAGAATTAACTTTTCATTTTCAGATTTAATTTTCTCACGTTCAGTTTTATCATTTTCAATTTGAACCGTTAATTCTTTGATCCGTTCAGTTGAAGCTCTTACACTTTTGTCACGATCGAGAATCTGATTTTCAACATTTCTAACTTTTGTTGTCAGATTCTTGATTTTCTCATTGTTAAGATACGTGACAGTGCTACAAAAATTGCATTGTTTGGTGCAATTTTTGCAGTCAGCATTTCCATCAAACTTTTTACTTGACTCATTCTTGTTACCTGACGCATTTGTTGACACACTTTGACTGACCGACTCCTTTGATTCAGTAACAGATTTAGGATCTACCTCAAGTGCTTTTGCAGCTAGCACTTTGTCAGCCATCACTCCCAGGTTCTCAGCTGTCAACTCTTGCGTAGTATCAATTATGCCTGTATCAACCTGCTTTTCTTTCTTCTCTTTCTCCTCTTTCTCCTTTCTCTCTTTCTCTTTCTCTTCTTCAATCATTTTCGAAGTTGGAGTTCCCCACCACTTATGTTGCCAATATTCATCTTCTTCTTTGTACTCCTTGATAATGGCTTCGATATCTAGCGTTTTGTCATCAATTGCAATGTTGCCATACCTATCAAGATAGCACTCTCTATCTGGATCCCATCTGTTTGCTCTTCTAGCTTCCAGAAAGATACCAGAAAGTCTGATAATCTTGGTTTCAGCAGTCATCTTCCGGTAGTGATATTTCTCTTCTTCAGTACGATCATCTTTCCATGGCTTAGGTTCATCATTGCTTGCCATGAATGCGTAACCAACTGCATCTTCTTCCGGTAGAACTTCCTTACTCCAATCATACCCCTCATCATCATAAATCACAGCAAGAGCCCTTGATTTGTCTCTGTTATCTTCAACTTGCTTCAATTTAGGCGGCTCAGATTTATTCTGATGGTAGATTGCCTTTTTGTAATAATCATCTCTGAAAGGGTTCTCCGACTCATCAGCATAAGCGTTTCTGCATTCTCGTTTAAAATGACCCTTTTGCTTACATTTGAAACATGTTACTTTTGACTTGTCGAACCCCAGTTTTGTAGATGGACCACCAATCGTTTTTCTCCCTGTAATCTCCATGAAGCGTTGTGCACGTCGAACTGCACTTGCCATTGCCCAACGAATGTCTATCAGCTCCATTTCTTCAGGATCTATCTGATCGTAGTCTTCTTTCGTCAGATTTGTATTCCCGATTTTTCCAGCCACCAATCCTTCATAGGATTCCAGAACAGACGCCAGAAAGACCATTTGTTGCTTGGCCGACTCCGCATCAAAATTCTGTGCGTTCTTCAGATCTATCGCGATATTGCAAGAAAACTTCGCATCAGAATGATTTGCAGAAGATGTAGATCCACTGTGATAACCACTATGGCTTCCACTGCTTTGACCACTTTGACTTTCTTTTCCAACTGTAGAAACATTATTAGCAGAAAATGCAGTTTTTTGAGAAGTAGCTTTCTGCATCATACTCTTTGGATAGTATAAATCCAGATTCTGCTGATAAGATGAATTATTGACTTTAAATGTTTTCTTCAGCTCTAGCTCATGACTTTCCAGTCTTTCAATCAACACATCTGGAGTCAACAATTCAGAAGGAATAGTATTTTTAAGCATGAGAGCATAATATCTCCACTCCATCTCGTCTGGCAATGAATCGAACAACTTGTCTACTTGCTCATCATCTGAATATCTGATATCATGTCTTGCTAATTCCAGCTTCAGATGACCGAACCTTTCAATCATTTTACACACCGATTCATTTTTCATACAACTAAACATATCAAACTCTTTCCTAAGAAGTTTCTTTTTGTTTTTTATAATCTCTTTGCTTCCAAGACACTTCTTTTCGAGTTTTTCCCATAAGTCTTTAGAATTTGAGTAATCTATCAGTGAAATGATGTCTTCACGCACTGATTGAAACAATAATGCCACACATTTTTGCTCAGCCACAAAATTATCAATCTCTTCAACTGATCTTAATGCTTCACCATTCTTCTTTCCTTGGGCAAAACCATTTTTCATACTTTTCCAGCAAGGAAAAGCAAATGCCATCAACCAATCTTCGAATTTTGTTGCCCATCTGCTATAATCTTCTATAGCCATCAGCTTAGGAGGTTTGTTAAACGTTCCAAATGCACTTTCGGACTCCCAAGCTTCCTTCTTTCTTTCTTTCGGTGTATTCTCGTTCTCATTCGTATTGTTGTTGTTTGTAGAAGTATCATCTCCCGAGTTTCCTGCAAATGCGTACATATCGCCAAACGGGTTCAAGAAAATATCATCCATTGTGAACGTACCTGAAAAATCAGTCAAACACTTAGAAAAGTTTTTAGGTTTTGAAAAAATCAGTAAGTTCAAGCGAAATACTATGAAATGTAATGATTTCAAGCGAAATCAGCACTATGATACTGTTCAAGCGAAATCTGTTAACAAAATATTTCAAGCAAAATCTACTATTTCGCTTCAGCAAATCAGAATCTTCAAGCGAAATCCAGCAATACTATTTCGCTTCAGCAGTTCAAGCGAAATTCAACAGTCCTATTTCGCTTCAACAGAATTCAAGCGAAATCATCCAAAAAGTTAGATCTGAAGCGAAATCAACCTATAATTTCGAACACCTTTCAAGCGAAATCTAGTTTTAGGTCAATTTTAACATGTTTTAAGCTGAATTTTAGTCCGAATCTTTGTAGGCTTTGTTAAAACACTGTTTTACATGTTATACTCGAAAATTAGACCATTTTGACCGTTGGAAATAGTTCAGTTCTGAAAAATGTAAAAAGAAATGAGTAGAAAGAAGATAATCCGCTGCTATGGTATGAACTCCTCGTCCTGAGCTCTGATACCACTTGTTGGATCGTTGTACGACCTTAAACCGTCAGTAAAAGTAGTTCATCTTTGCGTACGAAGGCGGAAACAACGTAAACAAAGTCATAACAGCTTTAATCCTTTTAATCTTTCTTTTCTGATTAATTTGAGTGCTTGTACAATGTTTTCTGATACAAATCCGTCAGCACTTCGTCACACATACAATGACATCCGATCTCGCTTCAAATGATCAACACACCTATATATAGAGCATAAGATTTCGCTTGAGTAAGTCTGAAGCGAAATCATGTGATGTTGATTTCGCTTCAAGCATAACAATACCCTTTCAAGCGAAATCTCATCTTTACAACATAAAAACCCTAATATAAACCCTAATGTGTAATCATTCAAACAATCCTAGACACAAGACTTGATAATGACGTAATCAATCAGACATTTAGTGCACCAACAATAATCATTACACATTCTAAAATAAAAGGGTGTAAGATTTACTTACCTTGCATCCATGCCACGCTTTTCTTTCCATACTCGCTCCGTTTGACCCACTTCATCCACAAGCTTCCACCTAGCTTGTTAAGCGCCAAACTATTATCCAATGTTCACAAGGTGGTTAGATTAACCATAATTTAATACGATTTTCCACCTTACACATTTCTTATCATTAGCATTCATCCGAACACCTAATATAATCACGTTTTACACACAACCAAGTAGACATTTCATATCACTGAAAATGGGCTGTTTTTGGTGACTTGTTTAACCTGTTTACAAGTCTACAAAAATTATGATTTTTTTTGTGAAGTACCTCTCGGAGGGTTAGTCCTTGTGTTAAAATTTCAAGATCTAACTCTTTACCAAAAATTCTTAAATATTCATTTACTAAGCTGCAATCAGATTCGTCAGTTCTGACTGCAGCTTACGAAAAAATTCATTTAAAATTTCTCGTTTATCCGATTGACGAAATTCCAATTGGAGGTTTTTGGAATTACCTGAAGTAACCTACAGTAAAAATTTGAGATCATAAATCAATTCTTAAATTAAGTTATGACATTCGTAATGGGCTGCAAATTCTTCCAGAAAACGCAGCCTGAACCTTCGATACCGAAAAATTCATAAAAGATTCAATTTTCGTCGAAAAAATGCAATTCCAGTGGGGTTTTAAAGATATTTCCTGGAATTACATTTTAGACTCAAGAAACACATGTTTTTGTCATGTTTTGTCCACGTTACAGCCAATAAAAGTCGGCTGTAAATTCTGATCAGAAGCTGTTTGAATTCAGCTTTCAATTAGACACATGTTTATGACATTATAACACTATTTTTAGCAATCAAAAACCCTAAAAAACATCACATACATGAATTTAGTCAAGACCCACTTATCACCTTCAATGGTGATCATGAATTCACAAGAATTAGACCTAATTTCATCATATGCTTGTCTAGGGTTTACTTCTAGACACTACAATGTTCCTGTTTCATCATATAACGAACATGCAACCATCTAATTCGAATTCTCTAAGTTTGCTCAGAAATTTAACTAGAGATTTCTCATGAAATTTACATACCTCGTGACTCCTTTCTCAGCGGAGATCACTAATTCGTACTTGGATTTCGATTTAGACTTGATTTGGACCTTCAATTTGAGAGATTTAGCATGAACTAGGGTTGGAGGTTTCCCTTTGGTCGCCCTATGCTTCAATCGACCAGACACACACACTCTTGTGTGTGTTTGGTGGGTTTTTATTTGTTTTAATTAAATCAAGTTTCAAGTTTAACAAGTTTGGCCCCTCCATTTTTCTTAGTTCATAATTTAAGTGTTTTAACCCACTCATAAGTCACTATCTAACTAGGTTAGAATTATTCCTAGTCAACTTAGTAGGTTCGGTAAGTTCATCGTTTTATTTTAAATCCCGTTAACTCGGGCTCCTTATGAACTTTTGTCTTCTCAAGTCGTTTGCTCTCTTTTTATTTATTATTAGGCTTATTTATTTGAATCCTAATAATTTCCGGGTTAATCTTTTCTACTAACGGTATTCTACCCGCTCTTTAGTGTAACGCCCATAAATTTTCTAAACATTCTTACTATGCGGAATGTAGGCCCATTTTTTTTAGCTTCAATTTCTAGAAATAATTATAGTGTCTTGACTTTCATTTGATAGTTACCATCATTTAAACACTTACATATTTCATGTCAATTTTTTTTATAAAATTTCGGCATGGCCCATTCGTATTACGGATAACCGTTACGGTAACAAAACATGTTTACAATCTATTTTACAACTCTGAATTTGAACATAAACAAAACAAGACACTACGTCTGACTCATGAAGCTTACACGGTTTAAAACTACCGAATGCCGAAAAAGGCAAGTAAAACATGATGACCCGTCTAAGTCGGCGATATAACCTGACGGATGGACGAACTGACATTGCTGACTCGATCTCGGATTTGTCGCCAAACATTGTTCCATTCATCAGTCCGCAAACCTCTAGTTCCCATTATACCTGAAACCCAACATGCACGTTATGAGTTCTATATATAATATATATTAGATAACTCAAATAGGTGGATTCGGATCTATATTTTCACAAACTTTCAACAAACTCGACTCCATTAATTTCATAGTCAACTATCGCTTCCAACTTGTGAATCAACCTCCACTAGAATTCACAATTAAACAACCTGTGATAAAAATATCATTCAACTATTAGACCATTAATATTTATTTCTAACAGATCCAAAGATTTCATTAATGCTTTACTAATCACGAATCCAAATCTTTTTCATTCGTGTGGATCAAGTGACCCAAATCTACATGCTTACCCCAAGTTAAATAATTCGAGACAATAGTTTAACCAGTTACCACTGTAATCTAATCCACTTACTAAATAAACATTATGGTTATGATATTTGTACACAACTTGGAATCATGTGCATATGTACTTATTTAATCCAAAGCATTCCATTTATTAAGATTGTGGTTTGGAAGCCACGTACTAATTTGACTTTTATTAAATCAACAACCCTTTATTAGATTAACCGTTATCAACACATCTAACATTCTACCCTTAGTTTAAAAAAAATAATCACCAGGCAAGTCATGTACCCATGACTTGAATTCAACTTACCAATTAAATAGTTTCAAATCTATAATATAGATACTTATCATACTCGTGGGTTATGATTCCCTTGTCCATGGTATTCTCCTATGAATACCTCCAATTTAACATTTCATACTTTAATATTCTCATATAAGTTCCACATTAAACCACAAGATGTTCTACGTATACAGGTACAAGAACCTGCAAACAATAAATCTATGTTCCCGCATACAACTATTAAGTGCAAGAAGCACTTACCTTGACCCGTAAGTAGTTGATACGTATTCCATATTTTCGTCTCGTTGTCTCCCGAGTTCACGCCCAAAATGGCATGTACCTATCCTTTCATGTCCACGTTTACATGTCATTATTAGCAAACGTTCTAACTCATATTATCAATTACTTGATTCATACATCGAAAATTCTACACATGTTTCTATATACCACATAAGCGTGTTATAGTACACATTCCACCATACATTAAATTAAATACATTCATACATGCATAATTACCAATGATTACATTACAATACATACAATTTACAATTCGTAATGCCATAGACCATTACTAGTAGACAACTGCTAACATACATAGTGCATAGATCCATTATCACATCATTCATAACATAACCAATTCAACTTACCATCATGTACGTCATATAATAATCTAGCAAATATTCACATGATCTCCTTATTCTCACAATAGTGTTAGGAAGTCTAACCTTATTATTCATACCTTGTTGACTTTCTAAAAAGTCAACTTTCAATCATACAAACTTCCAATCTGATAAACATATAACCACTTAGTCACATTACATTCATTAATCAATCATTCACTAACATGTATAGCTTAATTCACTGAAAATAGGCTGTTTTGTGACGTCTGTTTACTGTACTTACGAGCTTGCAAAAATTACACTTTTTTTATGTGACGTGCCCCTCGGAGGGTTATCATTGTGTTAAATTTTTAGAGTTTAACTCTCTACCAAAAATTTATAAAAATTCATTTACTAAGCAGCAATCAGATTCGTCACTTTTGACTGCAGCTTACGGAAAAATTCATATAAAATTCCTCGTTTATCCGATTGACGAAATTCCAATTGGAGATTTTTTTTAACCTCCTGAAGCTACCTACAGTAAAAATTTGAGATTATAACTCAATTTCTAAATTGAGTTATGACATTCGTAATGGGCTGCAAATTCTGCCAGAAAACGCAGCCTGTACCTTCGGTACAAAAAATTCATAAAACGATCATTTTTCGTCGAAAAAATGCAATTCCAGTTGGGTTTGAAAGGTTTTTCCTGGGAGTTCATCACAAACTCAATAAACATCAGTTTTTGACAAGATTCGACCCAGTTACAGCCGATTACATTCGGCTGTAACTTTCTGGATAGATCTAGTTTTCATCAAATCTTTTCTAAATATCTCTCATTCTAACTTCACCTAGACATTTCATCATACACCTTGTGTGCATACCACCAATAAAGAACATGATACAAGTACCTTATGCATTACCCTACTAGTTCATTCATAATTCATCAATTACAATAAGAATCAACTTAAGTACATACTATAATCAACCTATCTAACAATAATTCATTACATACAACATATACATCAATGATTCAAGCTAGGTTTTAACATGGGTGCAATCTCTTATGTCATCATCTTCACCACTAGAAATGGGTTTAACTTCTATCATCCTACTACTCAAAATCTTTCACAATACATGTTCCATATGAGGATTATAACACTTATTCATGCTCAATTTTTGCATCAATTCACGGATTGACCATAACCCATATCATCAAACATTACCAAAACATAAAATTAAACTTACTTGATGTGAGAAAGGCTTAAGGGATCATCATTCTTGCTTCATGCACACAATCAGCCCGCGATTTCCTTTTCAATTGATGATTTCTTGTGGTTAGGGTTTACACCCCCTTTTCCCCCCTTCTCTCGCGATCGTACGCAGACACACACCCTGTGTGTGTGATTTTTTTTTTGTTTTTGTTTTAATAAATTAAATTTCCTTTTTGGCAATCTAAGTCCCTGAAGTTTACCATTCCATTATAGTTGCCACAAGTTTCATTCCTTAACTTGTTTATTAGGCATTTAACTAAGTTTAATAACTTAGTTATTGTATTTTATTTAAATACACATGGTGACATTCCTACGAATTTAATAATTCGAGTTTTGGGGTGTTACAAATCTACCCCCCTTAAAGAAGGTTTCGTCCCCGAAACCTACTTCATCAATATCGATTTATCCATTTGTAAGGTCATAACCTTATGAACATCATTTCTATAAATCCTTTCTCCATTTCTTTCAACAATTCAACCTACCTAGATTTGTACGTACATTCCTTAAACATCAAACATATAGTCTATCCGACCCGTTCATATCGGGCCAAAGTTTTGACCATTATCATAGCCCATCATACTTGTCTTAATTGATCAGTCCATAACGGGTTAATACATACCTTTTCATCATTATCATATTTTTCATCCCTTGCGACCCATTACAACAATTCTTCACTTATACTATCTCTTCATTATGCTTTCTACATCATATTGACCCGTTCGTAACTAGTCAACTACATATACCTTACATTTCCATTCTTTAACAACTTCTTCTTAAATTCTCAACTCATGACATTATCGTACTTAAGCTAGTGTGTCAAACTAGTAGCAACCTAAAGAGTCTAATACCACGACTTATATTACAACAATTCGCTAACCTTACCAATTTGGCGAAGTGCTCCGACATGTAAAAAAAAGATCCGGCCCATCTTCGTTACCATTCGTACCATCTCTGGATTGACCTGATTCATCCGTGTGATGAGCTTCCGCTCATGAGCATTCTTTCGTCGTTCTTGATAGGTTTATCACATCGTGATTCCTGCCATTCTTATTATAAGATTAGGGGCTTACACATTTCATTCGATTTCATTCCGACATGATGTTTATTACATCACTTTATTTACCTATTAATCTTTTCTCGATTCCTTTTTAAAATATTAGTGCGTTTGTCCCGTTCATAAAGGTCAATACATGACCATTTCCTAACATATCACTTTCGTTGTTTGACCCGTTCATGACGGGTCAATACATAACCATTCTTTCACAGATCTTTAACTCATTTGTCAACTTTTGCAGTTTGACTTTTCAAAGTCAAACCGGTACTTCTTACTTATCATAGACGTATCAAAGTACACGTTCATAATTCCTTTCCATTCTTGCATACTTGGAAAGACTTTATTTCATTATTTTAATATTAATTGCAAGATTTTACCCATTCCCGTCCCTACTTAAATCATTTGTCTAGGTCGTAACCGTCATTCATTCCGACTCCTAAGAGTCAATTTATGATATGTCTAACACGTAACGTATTTCAAAGCTTATTTCTTTCGACTAGGGTTTCTTGCTACTACAATAGTTTTCATCGGTCTTACCTACTTAGTGAATCAAATACTTCATGTTATTTTACAATTACTTGCTTAATAATCATCAACTTAATTTGTTTGACTTTTCGGAAGTCCGTTGTAAATACATTCTGACCTATGTTTACCAATTACCCAGTTCTGACACATCCCTCTCTAGTCGAGCTATAAGCTCCTTTTAAAAACATAACCTTTATACATACCTGGCGCAAGTCAAATCCGTTGACCCATTATCCATGCCTTGCATTGACTATTTCCCTCCAGTTTGTGTTATTACATGGCCATACATTATGCTCACCTACAATATATGACTTGACCATTTCAAATATTAAATACCGGGTTCAAATGGCAATCACCATTTGACCCGCATAACTCATTTGTCCTTTCGACCATTCTTGCATACAACGCATTAGCATGTATATATATATAGGGAGAAGATCATGCGAGAACCACCTCTTATTGCGAGAACCGCGAGAACCAATGTGAACAAAACCAAAAATAGCTAAAAATCACACAAATTTTTTTTAATATTTTTTATATAAAAATCGCTACTTTTCGAAGCCAAAAAAAAATTTTAAAAATGTTTTTTTTTTTTAATTTTTTTTGGCCACTAAAAGTAGCGATTTGAGCATAAAAATATTAAAAAAAAAATTTTAGATTTTTTTTTTTTTTTAGATTTTTTTAGGTTTTTTGGGGGTTTAGTTTTTAGCATTTTAGCTTGGGGGGGTTAGGTTTTTGGGGGGTGGGGGAGGGGGGTTTAGGTTTTTTTTGGGGGTGGGGGGGTTAGGTTTTTGGGGGGTGGGGGAGGGGGGTTTAGGTTTTTTTGGGGGGTGGGGGAGGGGGGTTTAGGTTTTTTTGGGGGTGGGGGGGTTAGGTTTTTGGGGGGTGGGGGAGGGGGGTTTAGGTTTTGGGGGGGGGGGGGGGGTTAGGTTTTTTTTAGGTTTTTTGGGGGTTTTAGTTTTTAGCATTTAGCTTGGGGGGGGGGGGTTAGGTTTTTTTTGGGGGTGGGGGGGTTTAGGTTTTGGGGGGGTGGGGGTTAGGTTTTTTTAGCTATTTTAGGTTGTGTTCACATTGGTTCTCGCGGTTCTCGCAATAAGGGTGGTTCTCGCATGAACTCCTCCCTATATATATATATATAAGTTCAAAGCGTAACTTGAATCATATCCGCTTTAAAGAATATTTACTTGTTTGGTTTGTACTTACTTACAAATTTCGAACCTTTCATTCTTATTATTTATTCTTACTTGTTTGA
Organism: Helianthus tuberosus; assembly: GCA_030545235.1. Taxonomy (NCBI): domain Eukaryota; kingdom Viridiplantae; phylum Streptophyta; class Magnoliopsida; order Asterales; family Asteraceae; genus Helianthus; species Helianthus tuberosus. The sequence continues at coordinate 93,262,314 of CM060437.1, forward strand.
TTCGTACTTATATACAAATTCAAACTTTTCATTCTCTTCTATGTCTTGAATCCGTCTCACGGATTATAACATATCATTTGTACCCCCCATTCCTTCCTTGTTTCGAATCCGTCTCGCGGATTCGAACATATCATTCACACTTTCCATTATTTCTATGTTTTGAATCCGTCTCGCGGATTCAAACATATCATTCATACTTCTAATTTTGCATTTGGTACTTTCAATTCCTTAAGAGTCTTACATTCCCTTCACCCTCACGTCCACCTACTACCTAATTCTAAAGGACATACATGTAACAATTATCATGGTCCCACGAACGTCATATGTTTCTTGTGTACTGGCCAGGTACACAATCCACATACTAGTTTCGTGTCTTCGTGTAATCGCCACCTTATGTCCGAAGAATTAGGTTTCAGCACGTGTAACATTTTCAAAACTTCATTACTATTCAATTATTATCTTTCATTTAAAATTTTCATTCACTTGATAGGTTTTACCATTACATGCACCCACATATTAAATTTACGTACCTGGGGTCAATTTGTCTTATTACATGACTTGGTGTCGGTCCTAGACCGCATCCGCAGATCATCCTTTCCAAACAATTATGCTCACCTTACACATAACATATTCTTAGTTTTCTTCAAATACATACTTTAATACATTTTTACATTCGCTTCTACCTTTAGGTCTCGATCGAGTCTTGTATTGTACGGGTTCCTTGCCACAAGAGCACACAGGTTTGAGTTCAAGTATTTACCTCCTTCTACTTGATTTCCCTCAAACCAGGGCTCTGATACCAACTTGTAATGCCCATAAATTTTCTAAACATTCTAACTATGCGGAATGTAGGCCCATTTTTTTTAGCTTGAATTTCTAGAAACAATTATAGTGTCTTGACTTTCATTTGATAGTTACCATCATTTAAAAACTTACATATTTCATGCCAATTTTTTTTATAAAATTTCGGCATGACCCGTTCGTATTACGGATAACCGTTACGCTAACAAAACCTGTTTACAATCTATTTTACAAATCTGAACTTGAACATAAACAAAATAAGACACTACGTCTGACTCATGAAGCTTACACGGTTTAAAACTACCGAATGCCGAAAAAGGCAAGTAAAACATGATGACCCGTCTAAGTCGGCGATGTAACCTGATGGATGGACGAACTGACATTGCTGACTCGATCTCGGATTTGTCGCCAAACCTTGTTCCATTCATCAGTCCGCAAACCTCTAGTTCCCATTATACCTGAAACCCAACATGCACGTTATGAGTTCTATATATAATATATATTAGATAACTCAAATAGGTGGATTCTGATCTATATTTTTTCACAAACTTCCAACGAACTCGACACCATTAATTTCATAGTCAACTATCGCTTCCAACTATTAGAATTCACAATTAAGCCACCTGTGATAAAAATCTCATTCAACTATTAGACCATTAATATTTATTTCTAACAGATCCAAAGATTTCATTAATGCTTTACTTAGCACGAATCCAAATCTTTTTCATTCATGTGGATCAAGTGACCCAAATCTACTTGCTTACCCCAAGTTAAATAATTCGAGACAATAGTTTAACCAGTTACCACTGTAATCTAATCCACTTACTAAATAAACATCATGGTTATGATATTTGTACACAACTTGGAATCATGTGCATATGTACTTATTTAATCCAAAGCATTCCATTTATTAAGATTGTGGTTTGGAAGCCACGTACTAATTTGACTTTTATTAAATCAACAACCCTTTATTAGATTAACCGTTATCAACACATCTAACATTCTACCCTTAGTTTAAAAAAAACAAATCACCAGGCAAGTCATGTACCCATGACTTGAATTCAACTTACCAATTAAATAGTTTCAAATCTATGATATAGATACTTATCATACTCGTGGGTTATGATTCCCTTGTCCATGGTATTCTCCTATGAATACCTCCAATTTAACATTTCATACTTTAATATTCTCATATAAGTTCCACATTAAACCACAAGATGTTCTACGTATACAAGTACAAGAACCTGCAAACAATAAATCTATGTTCCTGCATACAACTATTAAGTGCAAGAAGCACTTACCTTGACCCGTAAGTAGTTGATACGTATTCCATATGTTCGTCTCGTTGTCTCCCGAGTTTGCGCCCAAAATTGCATGTACCTATCCTTTCATGTCCACGTTTACATGTCATTATTAGCAAACGTTATAACTCATATTATCAATTAATTGATTCATACATCGAGAAATTCTACACATGGTTCTATATACCACATAAGCGTGTTATAGTACACATTCCACCATACATTAAATTAAATACATTCATACATGCATAATTACCAATGATTACATAACAATACATACAATTTACATTTCGTAATGCCATAAACCATTACTAGTAGGCAACTGCTAACATACATATTGCATAGATCCATTATCACATCATTCATAACAGAACCAATTCAACTTACCATCATGTACGTCATATAATAATCTAGCAAATATTCACATGATCTCCTTATTCTCACAATAGTGTTAGGAAGTCTAACATTGTTATTCATACCTTGTTGACTTTCTAAAAAGTCAACTATCAATCATACACACTTCCAATCCGATAAACATGTAACAACCATCGGTAAAACCAACACTCTCATAATATTTCCGACACCCCAGTATATCTTAAAATATTCCCTTATGTCTTATAATACATCCCGTATGTTTAAACCGAACTCGAAATATGTTATAGCATATAAAATAAATTAAAAACAATAAAAATTAAGCTTAGGCGGGCCGCATAGGACCCAATCCCAAGCTCACGTGGGCGGTATCAAGGCTGAAACTTGATTCCGGTGAAATTATAAGTTAAGGCGGGCCGCGTAAGCTCACCTTAACTCTTACGCAGGCCGTGTGAGATCATCAAACGCAGAGACACCAGAAGCTGACACGTGTCGACATCGTGGCGGACCTACATGCTGACCCAGCTAAGCTACGCGTTGACCATATGTTAACGCGGGCCGCGTAAGCCTTAGCTTACCTTTACGCGGGCCGCGTGAGAGTCGGGTTTTGCAACTATATAAGCAGGCCATCGGGTTTCACTTTCCGTCGTTCATTTCTTTCTTTCAATCTCGAATTTCTGAAGTTATACGAATGATAGTCGGGTATTATACCCCTAATTAGCTAGGTTCTGCTCCGTTGTAAGTATTATAACCCCGATTTCATAGTAGATACGCTGCCCGATTGATTTAGAGTTCCGTAATAACTGTCGTGGTTCTGCCCGACGTAGTTGTTGGAATGCCGTCTCGGGGAGGGTATCATTAATATTTTCAAAGGGTTATGATACTAACCAATGTACATTTGTATAAATTATAGTTTATATCCAGGAAACCCTTATGCGAAGTCTAAGATAGTAATGTGAGTTTATCCTCTTTTTGTTAACCTTTTTGCAATATTTTACAAAACCTTAAATGTTTTACAATGTGATTAAGCGGTGATTGAGTCTTTGTAGTTCTTCAATTACTACCGGTATGTTGGGGTTTTGTATACAAAATTTACTACCTTGTGAGTAGTAAGTCGGGGATGACAGGACGTTACCATTGGACAAAGAGTTAGCCAATGAGTAATATGACCCACAAGTCAGGATTGGCAGTACTGAATGAGTAATTGTGTAGAAATAAACAATGTGATCGCTCTCAATACTGTTTTAATTGATAAAATGTTTCTTGAATAAACTGGGATTCACTCACCAGTATTTCCCACTGACAAATGTTTTTAAAACACGTTTCAGGTAACACAATGTGACAGCCCATTAGTAAAAAGCCAGCAAGAGAGCACTGAAGGCTTGGGAAAAATGTGGCTATAAAAGTTATCTAAAAGACGATGTTTTAAATTCAATAAAATATGGTTTATCCCTATAAATGTGTTGTAATAAGAAACTTGGGTTTTGCTCATGTTATTATTAATATTAAATATGGTGGTTTTACTCTGATAAACATTTCCTAACTACGGTCCTGATGTAAATTCCGCTGCCAAATTAAAACAACCTGATACCACCGTCACTGAGCTCGCGTCCGCCGGTTCCAGGGGATCAGGGATCGGGGGTTGCGACAGGAGGTGGTATCAGAGCCTAGCCACTGGTCTGAGCCAAAGAAGTGTTCTGCTGACACTTAAATTTTAAATTTTGTGTTAGGAAATAAATTATGAAAATAAGTGCATAACTGTAATTATTTGTTATGTGTTATTTGACTATTTGTTAGTTTACAGTATGAGTGATCAAGGACCCTCAGACATGAATTGTCAGTTGTCTGATTCACCTAGGAGTGAAGGTACTTCATCACAGCCTGCCATTTCTGGGTATTCTGTTGATCAGGAAGAAAGAATATTTGCCTTTAGAGCTCAGTCGGAGGAGCCATTTCCTAATAAAAAGAGAGGATGGTTCAGTAAGGAAGCTTTTGCTCGTAGGAAAAGAATGCGAAAGTTGCAACAGCAGAGAGCCTTAGCAGCTATTAAGTGAAAGACTGATGCCCATACACAGGATATGCTTAATAGAAGCCTAGCTAATTTCCATATCCTAGCCACAACTGCTGCTGACCCGAGTCTGGAACAACTAGTAGCCCCACAACCCCAAATCCCAGAACAACCCATGGAGATAGAAAACCTTGAAAACCAAGTGGAGATGCATGACTTTAACCCAGAAGAAATCCCTAGGGTACCTGCACCAAACCCCCTCGACCCAAATTACGACCCCTGGTGGGACGACAATAGGGACTTTGTGCAACGTTACCCGATACATGAAGACAACCCCGTACAGAACATAGGAGCCTACCCAGGTATGGACCCTTTAGATCCCTATTACCAAGATGATTATATTAGGGAGATCTTAGAAGATCCTTACCGATTTCAGGAACTTTCACCCCCATATCAGGAACCCGCACCCCAGATTCCGAACCCAGTCCAAGAACCTGCACCCCCAATTAGTGCAGAAAATGTGCAAGAACTTAGGACTTTTGGGGAGGAAATTTTAGAAAGCAGTGAGAGAATGAGACAGGTGGGAGAGCGTCTCATATGGAAATACGATGAGCGCAATATGGATTTTTGGATAAATCCATATCCGTGATGTGATAGAAAAGTTGGTAATAGTAATAATAATAATAATAATAATAATATAAATAAAATAAAATATGTGTGTACGGATGCATATTACTATTAGTGTGATTCTATTCTGTTGGTATTGTAATTTTATTTCAGTACTAGTGTGTAATAGACGCATAGTATATGGAAATAGAGTACAAGTCGCAATGATCGACGTTTTGGCTAGATTGCGTATCATGTGATTAACTATATTAAATATTATCTTGTGATATTAATATGGGATAAATGTTTAAAATTCAGATGGCCGATGAAGGAAATCAAGGAAATCTGAATAATGATAACCAGAGTAACATTAACGTGGTTAATGAGAATCCAAGCATCAATAACAATGGAAACCAAATGGATAATATTGCTGTTCAACATATAGTGGCACAAGGAATCATAGATGCCATGCCATTTATTATTCAAACTATTCAAGAAGCGAATAATAAAAGTAAGCATAGCAGTAAGCGACCCATTGAACCAGAAAACAACGTTAACAATGGACCAGTAGTTCAATTGCCTATTCCCAAAAGAAGAAGAACCGTGTCTTACGGTTGTTCTTATAAGGAATTCTGGTCTTGTAAACCAATAGAATTCTCGGGCAATGAAGGAGCCATTGCAACCTTACGCTGGATAGAGAAAACTGAGGCAGTCTTAAGAATAAGTAAGTGTGCTGAAGAAGATAAGATATTGTTTGCTTCGAATCTGTTTAAGAATTCAGCGCTAGAATGGTGGAACACTATCCTTTAATCAAGAGGAAGTGATAGAACCTATAATATGGAATGGGAAGAATTTAAGAACAAGGTAGAAAGGAAATTCTGCCCACCCAATGAAAAAGAACAGATAGCAAACAAATTCCTAAACCTTAGGATGACTGGTGTGGATAGTAAGGGGTACACTAAAATATTCTTCGAATATGCTAGAATAGTGCCAACTCTTGCTTCACCTGAGCCAATATTAATCTCCCGTTATATCTGGGGATTAATTGGAGAGATAGGACATGTAGTCAAGGCAGCTACACCTCAAACCATAGAAGAAGCTGTAGAACTAGCCAATACCTTGACTGATGAGTTAGTCCGTACCCGAGAAGAGGATCAAAGGAGGAACCTAACCCAGAAATTGACTCAAGAATTTCGTTCTGGAAATTCTAATCATGGGAAAAATATAGGTTCTACTTCTACACCTTACTGTAAGAATTGCAAAAGAAAGCATTCAGGAAGATGCTCCATATACTGTAACTTTTGCAAAATATCAGGACACAAGGAGGAAAATTGCAGGAAGAAAGCTAATAACAAGATATGTTACAATTGCGGAGAACAAGGTCATATCAAGCTTAGTTGTCCAAAATTAGCTCCAGCTGCGGACAACAAGAATACTCAAAATGCTAGAGCATTTGTTCTGACTGCAGATGAAGCCAAGATGATTCCAGATGTCATAGCTGGTACGTTTTTAGTTAATGATATTTTTGCTAAAGTATTATTTGACTCTGGTGCAAACCAACGTTTTATTAATACATCATTTTGCAAATTTCTAAATCAATCTTTAACTAAACTACCACAAGAATGTTTAGTACAGACAGCCAATGGAGAAACCGTTAGAATTTCTGAAATCTTGCAGGGAGCAAGAATAGAGATTTTAAATCAGAAATTTATTGCAAACCTATATCCCATGAATCTGGCAGGATTTGATGTTGTTTTAGGAATGGATTGGTTAACAGCCAACAAAGCCAGTATTTTATGTGATCAAAAGTCAATCCAAGTAAATTCACAAAATGGTAAAACGATCACAATTAAAGGAGATAAACCTTCTAGGTCCACTAAATTCATCTCTGTGATGAAAACTGCAAGTTATATAAGAAAAGGTTCTATAGTGTATTTGATTTCTATAATCACTAACACTAAAGGAAAGGATTTAAAAGATATTCCAGTAGTATCTCAGTTTTCAGATGTATTTCCAGAAGAATTACCAGGACTGCCACCAAATAGAGAAGTCGAATTCAGAATCCATTTAATACCAGGAACATCACTGATTGCCAAAGCACCCTATCGTTTGGCACCTGCAGGAATTGAAGAAACAATTAGACGAATTGTTGGAGAAAGGATTCATACAACCAAGTTCGTCGCCATGGGGAGCGCCGATACTGTTTGTTAAAAAGAAAGACGGATCAATGCGTATGTGCATTGACTACCGTGAATTGAACAAAGTCACGATTAAGAATCGGTAGCCATTACCGAGTATCGATGATCTGTTTGATCAACTGCAAGGAGCTCGATTTTTCTCTAAAATCGATTTAAGGTCAGGATATCATCAATTAAAGGTACAGGAAGAGGACATTCCTAAAACCGCTTTTAGAACAAGGTATGGTCATTATGAATTTACTATCATGCCATTTGGTTTCCCAGCTGCATTTATGGACATGATGAACCGAATATGTAAACCATATTTGGATAAATTCATAATTTTCTTTATGGATTATATTCTAATTTACTCTAAGAGTAAAGAGGATCATGCAAAGCATTTGCACGCACTTTTGAGTCTATTAAGAAAAGAAAAACTTTATGCTAAGTTTTCAAAGTGCGAGTTTTGGTTAGAACAGGTACAATTTTTCGGACACCTAGTTAATCATGAAGGAATTCATGTGGATCCAACAAAGATCGAGGCGATTACTAAATGGAAAATCCCTGAATCACCAACTGATGTTAGAAGTTTCTTAGGATTGGCTGGTTATTATAGAAGATTTATTCAAGATTTTTCTAGAATAGCCATTCCCTTAACTAAGCTAACCTGTAAATATGTTAAGTTTGAATGGGGATTAAAACAAGAAGAAGCATTTAGAATTCTTAAGCAAAGATTAACCCATACACCCATATTAGCGTTACCAGAAGGAACTGAAAATTTTGTAATATATTGTGACGCTTCTAAATTAGGTTATGGATGTATATTGATGCAACGACAAAAGGTTATAGCTTATGCATCTAGACAACTTAAGAATCATGAAGAGAATTATTCAACCCATGATCTAGAACTAGGAGCTATAATTTTTGCTCTTAAGATTTGGAGACATTACCTTTATGGTAGTAAGTTTACCATATTCACTGATCATAAGAGTTTAAGGTATCTATTCAAGCAAAAGGAGTTAAATATGAGACAAAGACGCTGGATGGAGATGCTCAGTGATTATGATTGTGATATCCAGTATCATGAAGGAAAAGCAAATGTAGTAGCAGATGCTTTAAGCCGAAAGTATCACGAAAAACCAAAAAGGGTACGTTCTCTTAAATTAAATCTACAAGTAGATTTAAATGATCAGATAAGAGAAGCACAAGAATCAGTAATCAAGGAAGATACTGAAAAGCTAAAAGGTATGCTAAAAGAATTAGAACAAGGAACAGATGGAATTTGGAGATTCCATGAAAAGAGAATGTGGATACCTAAATTAGGAAACCTACGTCATCGTATTTTAGAAGAAGCCAATAAATCTAAGTATACGATGCACCCAGGAAGTGATAAAATGTACCAGGATTTAAGGAAAAATTTCTGGTGGATAGGAATGAAAAAGGACATAGCAGCCTATGTTTCTAAATGTTTAACTTGTTCACAAGTTAAAGCTGAACACCAGAAACCCTCAGGTTTGTTACAGCAATTAGAAATGCCAGTACGGAAATGGGAATTGATAACAATGGATTTTGTTACTAAATTACCCAAAACAAAGAAAGGAAATGATACAATCTGGGTGATTGTAGATAGATTAACCAAGTCAGCTCATTTCCTACCAATGAAAGAAACTTTCAGTATGGAACAATTAGATAAATTGTATGTAAATGAAATTGTTTCTTTACATGGTATTCCTTTATCAATTGTTTCTGATAGGGATAGCCGATTTACCTCTCATTTTTGGTCAAGTTTCCAAAAGGCAATGGAAGTAAATTAAAACTGAGTACAGCTTATCATCCTCAAACGGACGGACAAAGCGAAAGGACAATTCAGACAATGGAGGACATGCTTGGAGCTTGTGTAATTGATTTCAGAGGTAATTGGGACGATCACTTACCTTTAATAGAATTTTCTTATAATAATAGTTATCACACAAGTATCAATGCTGCACCATTCGAAGCACTTTATGGGCGTAAGTGCCGAACCCCAGTCTGTTGGGCAGAAATTGGGGAAAAGCAACTATCTGGACCTGAGATAGTACAAGAAACAACTGATAAAATTTTTCAAGTCAAGGAACGACTGAAAGCCGCACATGATCGACAAAAGAGCTATGCCGATAACCGACGCAAGCCATTGGAATTTCAAGTAGAGGATAAGGTATTGTTGAAAGTGTCTCCTTGGAAAGGAGTAGTAAGATTCATCAAACGATGAAAGCTAAGTCCCAGGTATGTTGGACCTTTTGAGATTATTAAAAGAATAGGACCTGTAGCCTATCAGCTACAACTGCCAGAGGAAATGGCAGGAATACATGATGTATTTCATGTATCTAATCTCAAAAAGTGTTTAGCTGATGAATCACTGATAGTACCTCTTAAGGATATAGAAGTAAATGAACAACTCAATTTTGTAGAAAGACCTCTACAAATTGAAGACAGAAAAGTCAAGAACCTCAAGCATAAGAGACTAGTTCTGGTCAAAGTAAAATGGGACTCCAAAAGAGGACCTGAGTACACATGGGAACTTGAATCTGAAATGCAAAGGAAATATCCGCATTTGTTCCCGTAAGATCTCAAGGACGAGCTCTAAAACAAGGTGGTCAGAATGTAACAACCCTCGGTAAAACCAACACTCTCATAATATTTCCGACACCCCAGTATATCTTAAAATATTCCCTTATGTCTTATAATACATCCCGTATGTTTAAACCGAACTCGAAATATGTTATAGCATATAAAATAAATTAAAAAAAAATAAAAATTAAGCTTAGGCGGGCCGCGTAGGACCCAATCCCAAGCTCACGCGGGCGGTATCAAGGCTGAAACTTGATTCCGATGAAATTATAAGTTAAGGCGGGCCGCGTAAGCTCACCTTAACTCTTACGCGGGCCGTGTGAGATCATCAAACGCAGAGACACCAGAAGCCGACACGTGTCGACATCGTGGCGGACCTACATGCTGACCCAGCTAAGCTACGCGTTGACCATATGTTGACGCAGGCCGCGTAAGCCTTAGCTTACCTTTACGCGGGCCGCATGAGAGTCAGGTTTTGCAACTATATAAGCAGGCCATCGGGTTTCACTTTCCGTCGTTCATTTCTTTCTTTCAATCTCGAATTTCTGAAGTTATACGCATTATAGTCGGGTATTATACCCCTAATTAGCGAGGTTCTGCTCCGTTGTAAGTATTATAACCCGGTTTCATAGTAGATACGCTGCCCGATTGATTTAGGGTTCCGTAATAACTGTCGTGGTTCTGCCCGACGTAGTTGTTGGAATTCCATCTCGGGGAGGGTATCATTAATATTTTCAAAGGGTTATGATACAAACCAATGTACATTTGTATAAATTATAGATTATATCCAGGAAACCCTTACGTGAAGTCTAAGATAGCAATGTGAGTTTATCCTCTTTTTGTTAACCTTTTTGCAATATTTTACAAAACCTTAAATGTTTTAAAATGTGATTAAGCGGTGATTGAGTCTTTGTAGTTCTTCAATTACTGCCGGTATGTTGGGGTTTTGTATACAAAATTTACTACCTTGTTAGTAGTAAGTCGGGGATGACAGGACGTTACCATTGGACAAAGAGTTAGCCAATGAGTAATATGACCCACAAGTCAGGATTGACAGTACTGAATGAGTAATTGTGTAGAAATAAACAATGTGATCGCTCTCAATACTGTTTTAATTGATAAAATGTTTCTTGATTAAACTGAGATTCACTCACCAGTATTTCCCACTGACAAATGTTTTTAAAACACGTTTCAGGTAACACAATGTGACAGCCCATTAGTAAAAAGCCAGCTGGAGAGCACTGAAGGCTTGGGAAAAATGTGGCTATAAAAGTTACCTAAAAGATAATTTTTAAATTCAATAAAATAGGGTTTATCCCTATAAATGTGTTGTTATAAGAAACTTGGGTTTTGCCCATGTAATTATTAATATTAAATATGGTGGTTTTACTCTGATAAACATTTCCTAACTACGGTCCTAATGTAAATTCCGCTGCCAAATTAAAACAACCTGATACCACCGTCACTGAGCTCGCGTCCACCCATTCCCGGGGATCAGGGATCGCGGGTTGCGACAAAACATATAACCACTTAGTCACATTACTTTCATTAATCAATCATTCACTAACATGTATAGCTTAATTCACTGAAAATAGGCTGTTTTGTGACGTCTGTTTACTATACTTAGGAGCTTGCAAAAATTACAAGTTTTATATGTGACGTGCCCCTCGGAGGGGTTATCATTGTGTTAAATTTTTAGAGTCTAAATCTCTACCAAAGATTTATAAAAATTCATTTACTAAGCTGCAATCAGATTCGTCACTTTTGACCGCAGCTTACGGAAAAATTCATTTAAAATTTCTCGTTTATCCGATTGACGAAATTCCAGTTGGAGATTTTCTTAACCTCCTGAAGCTACCTACAGTAAAAAATCAGATTATAACTCAATTTCTAAATTGAGTTATGACATTCGTAATGGGCTGCAAATTCTGTCATAAAACGCAGCCTGAATCTTCGATACGGAAAAATTCATAAAACGATCATTTTTCGTCGAAAAAATGAAATTCCAGTTGGGTTTGAAAGGTTTTTCCTGGGAGTTCATCACAAACTCAATAAACATCAGTTTTTGACAAGATTTGACCCAGTTACAGCCGATTACATTCGGCTGTAACTTTCTGGACAGATTTAGTTTTCATCAAATCTTTTCTAAATATCTCTCATTCTAACTTCACCTAGACATTTCATCATATACCTTGTGTGCATACCACCAATAAAGAACATGATACAAGTACCTTATGCATTACCCTACTAGTTCATTCATAATTCATCAATTACAACAAAAATCAACTTAAGTACAAACTATAATCAACCTATCTAACAATATTTCATTACATACAACATATAAATCAATGATTCAAGCTAGGTTTTAACATGGGTGCAATCTCTTATGTCATCATCTTCACCACTAGAAATGGGTTTAACTTCTATCATCCTACTACTCAAAATCTTTCACAATACATGTTCCATATGAGGATTATAACACTTATTCATGCTCAATTTTTGCATCAATTCACGGATTGACCATAACCCATATCATCAAACATTACCATAACATAAAATTAAACTTACTTGATGTGAGAAACGCTCAAGGGATCATCATTCTTGGTTCATGCACACAATCAGCCCGCGATTTCCTTTTCAATTGATGATTTCTTGTGGTTAGGGTTTACACCCCCTTTTCCCCCTTCTCCTGCGATCATACGCAGACACACACCCTGTGTGTGTGATTTTTTTTGTTTTTGTTTTAATAAATTAAATTTCCTTTTTGGTAATCTAAGTCCCTCAAGTTTACCATTCCATTATAGTTGCAACAAGTTTCATTCCTTAACTTGTTTATTAGGCATTTAACTAAGTTTACTAACTTAGTTATTGTATTTTATTTAATTACACATGGTGACATTCCTACGAATTTAATAATTCGAGTTTTGGGGTGTTACATTTAGTATTAACGGGGTTTAATTACCAAACCCGTTTTCGGGGTGTTACAAGTCTACCCCCCTTAAAGAGGTTTCGTCCCCGAAACCTTTCTCACGTACTTTATTGGTTCAGATTATCTAAACCTTAGTTTCGGTGATCTCTTGAGCATTGCTCGCCTATAATAATCTTACCAAAAAGTGTGGTAATGTGTTTTTGACCTTTAAGCGTATGCGCATTTCGGGTATAAGGCCTCGTGGGCCGTTACTTTCAACTAGTATCTTTTTATCTTTATCAATTGTTTATTTTGGCGGTTAGACTTGTTAGTCACCGATTACATTATACCCCATCGCTCGGGTATATTCACCTTGCCTTCCCGAGGCTTATCTAAGTTTATGATCTCTTATCTTGTGACTCACGTTACAAAGTGGTCACATTCTATATTACTTTTTCTTGAGCGTGAACGTGTCATGACACGTTTAAGTTTATCTCGACTTTCCATTACCGTAAATCTTTCACTCGAATGTATCGCCTTGCACCTGTCAGAGTCAAGATCTTTATTCTTTGATACTAATCACTTTCCGAATTCATCTCATAATATTCATATTTGTTAAAGCGTTGTTTCTTACTAATACTAAATTTTAGTTTAACGCTTTTCTCTTTGACTATGTCAATTACTCATGTCAAGGAAATTGACAACCCACAATTTATTCTTTTTCCGTTCTCGTTTTAGACGGGGAATCATAATCAGTTCCCTCGTTTTACGCTACTGGCCCGTAGGTTCTTTCACTTAGTCTTATAGGCTAATTCTTTAGATTTTCCCCCTTTTTAAGGTGAGACCCAACAGTTCGTTTCCTTCTATTTATGACTCGTGAGTCATTTTGGTCCATAGACTTTAACACTACTTATAATCCCGTAGTTTATGATGATCTCGTAGATCATCTTTTATTTGTGTCTTTATGCAAATGTACCTAAGACATCCCTTGTTTGTTTGGAATCATTTGTTTTTACTTTTGAACTCTAGTTGACCTTGACCGTAGTCTAAGGCTTCATTCATAACCCATTTCGGACTAATCTTCCGACTTTATGACTCCTCAAGTCATATACACGTCGGTTTGCTCTACGTTTACCGTTTCCCGGTTCATACTTATACTTCTTTACAGCCCATTACTTGGGTTCTTTTATCTTAATGTTTTTAACGCCAATAACCCTTTACATAGGTTTATTAATATTTCGCGCTCTTATTTATTCAGTTCGCGCTTACTTGCATTAGCAAGCATTATCTTTTATTTAACTCGTTTGACTTATTCGTGTGAACTTCGTCACTTATAAGTGTCAAGCCTCATTCTTTGTTCGACCCGTTCAACTTTTAAAAATAGTTGAACGTAATTTTTCAAAATTTCTATCTACAGCATCTTATCATCTTTTAGTCATGACTTGAAACCCGAGTCTTTTGACTTTCCTTCTGAGTTCCCGCTTCTCGGTCTACGCATGTGTTTAAATCCTTACCCATCAACCGGGTGTTTTACCGAAGTCGTTATTATTGCAACCCTTCCGGTGTGCATTAAGACTTTGCTTCGATTTATTTGGTCGTCTTAGCGAAATCCATCGCTTTCATTCGACCATGTCTTTTATTCTTTATGTGACCATCCTTGACGGCCTTATAGATTATGAATGACGATTATCATCGTCATCCTTTCTTTACTACGACCAAAGTTGTTAGTGCATACATCTGTCGACTTCGTCTTGTATCGAGTCTTAGACTTAGAATGATAGATCAGGGCATGTTGTTCGAGAAAATAGGTTGAGTTAGTATGTAAATGTCCTGATTCCGCCCGAGTGGTTGATTCCGCTCGAAATGACATTATGTCATTTGGAGCGAAATCACAAGTTAGTGATTTCGCCCGAAATGACACAATGTCATTAGGAGCGGAATCCCTTCACTATATAAACCCCTCTTGAGCGAAATCAGAGAGAGGATTCTTGTTTCCGGTACCGAACTGCTGCCGAAGTGCCGTTTGACTGTAATTGCTGTGAAATCATCAATACAAGGCAAATTTAATTGAATTAAGCTGTTTTTCAAGTCCGTTTCTTATTTTCCGCATCTGAAACGGATTAGAGCTCTTCTGAACGACTCGTTTGGGTCAGCACGCGATCCTACAAGTGGTATCAGAGCTCAGGAAGAAGAGTTCTTGCCAAAACAGCCTCATTTTCTGTCTTCTACACCTTCTTCCATTCGTTCAGGAAGATTTCACGGTCAAAACCGATTCAAATTTTCACAGATTGTTTAAAATTTGACATAGACAAACCCTTGAAAGTTTCAAAGCTAAATTCAAACTAAAAATGGACAAAATTGGACCCCGAGTTGATTCCGCTCGAACTGATCTTTTCTGATTCCGCCCAAAACAACCTGTTTCCGCTCCAAAATACAGTCTGATTCTGCTCTAGATTGCTTGATTCCGCCTGAAATTGTCTGGTTCCGCTCCAAACTGCCTACTGATTTCGCTCCAGTGTAACAAACGTGTGATTCCGCTCCAGAGATCTTTCTGAGTTTGCTCCAGGATAACCATATCAGATTTCGCTCCAAAGTGTTAAGTCTAGTATTCCGCTTCAAATTGTAAACGTGATTCCGCTCCAAATCATAGTTGAGATTCTGCTCCAAATTGCTAATTGGGATTCCGCTTTAAAAGAGATAATTGTGATTTCGCTCCAACTTGTTATTTCGCTCCAACTTGTTATTTCGCTCCAACTTGTTATTTCGCTCAAAAGTGCTTGTTATTGAAAAATGTGTTATCAAATCATGGCTGAGGAGTTTTACAATGCATTCGCGACACCTGTTGCCCCGGTGACTGCTGCTGAAACAGTGTATAGTGAGAATGAGACGGGTACTCATCAGAAACCACCGAAACTGATGTACATTGATGATTTTCAGGGTTGGAAAAATCGATTTGAAAACTGGGTTCAAGCTTACAGATTCGATGCCTGGTGTTCATTGCTAAAAGATTATGAGAGACCAAAGAATGAACGCGGATTAGAAAAGGGTTTTAATGATTTTACAGAAGCTGACAAGTTGAAATATACAAGTGAAAAGATGATGATTAGCATTCTTCAGCAAGCAGTTAAAGAAGATATTTTTGTGTTACTTCAACATAACGGAACAGCTAGATCAATCTGGGAGGCTTTGATTCAGAAATTCAGAGGGAGTGCTGATATGATCAAAAACAAAAAGGCCTTATTGAAGAAATCGTTTGACATGTTTACTGCGTTTGATCATGAAACAACTAAACAGACTATTGATAGATACTGTCATCTGGTTCTGGAAATGGGAAGATTAGACATTCAGATAGAGGATGATGAGTGGGTTGATAAGCTAGCTGAAGCCTTGCCACAGCACAAGTGGGGAACGTATTTGATGGTTGTGAAACTCATGAGATAGTCCGAAAGTATGAATTTGGCACAATTCATTCAAAAGATTGAAGAACAGGAATTGGATATTCAAAAGACAGCTATCATGACAAATCCAAATGCGAAACAGGATGTCAGTTTGTACTACCGAGGGAACAAGTTTGAGGCTACTCCTAGCCAGAGTCCAAAGATTAGTACTGCTTTTATTGCTGATGGATCATCTAGTCCAAATGCTAGCACTACAACTCAAAGTGGTGGATATACTTCATCATTCTCAAGCTTTGATCCAAACAGCAACACACCTAGCCCTCATAAGCAAAATTCTACAAATCTGCAGTGCAATGTGACCTTGAACATTCAGAATGGTCAAAATCTATCTCCTGAAGTGGCTAAGCAACATATGGCATCTCTTGTCGCCATGTTAGAGTCGTATGAAAGCTTGATTGCAGGACGAATTGGTAATCCAATGCTCACGAAAGAAGATTACGACCAAATAGATGCTGAAGAACTTGAGCTGATGGATGTGAAGTGGTGTTTGGCTAGTGCTTGTTGGAGAGCTGAAAAATTTCAACAAATTACTGGCCGGAATAAGTTTCGAGGAATGGCTACCTCTCCACTTGGTTTTGACAAGTCAAAGGTTACCTGTTTCCGATGTAAAGGAAAAGGTCATTTTAAACGGGAGTGTAAAAACCAAGAGTCAACTGGGAGTCAAGATAAGAGCAATTATTATCATAAATCAATCTTTCATCATATCGAACAACAACCTCAACAAAAGGATCAGAAAACTGCTCATGGGAAAATGATCGAAGAAGCAAATAAGAAAGCTTATTATGGGATAATAGATCAAAGTGATGAGTTTATTGCAGAGGGATTTAGCTGGGACAATTACATACCTGATATGGATATACCTAATGTGGCTCTTGTTGCTAGAATTTTGGGTGAAGATGAAGCTAGTCAAAAAAGAATTCCAATATTTCCAGATCTAGGGAGTGATGTTGATACTGATGATGAGGAAGAATATCTTAACAAATGTAGAAAAAGCATTGATTCTGACAGTTTTAATTTTTTCTATGCAGATAAAGTTGAGATGCTGAATCAGAAGAAGATTGCCCGCTTAAAGAAGGAGCTGGAAGAAGCAAAGTTACTCGCTTATGAAAAAGCAAAGACAGAAGCTGGAGAAACAAAAGTTGAAGCAGTGACTGAAAATGCAATAGAAAAAATTGTTGAAGTGGAGAAAGTGATAGAGAAAATTGTTGGAAAGATAGTTGAAGTTGAAAAAGTTGTTGAAATAGAAAAAATTGTTGAAGTCGAGAAACTTGTTGAAGTAGAAAAGATTATCGAAGTTGAGAAGATAGTTGAAAAAGTGGTTGAAGTTGAAAAATCATGTTTGAAATGTTCAGAATCTTGCACAGCTTGTGAAGAAAAAGACAGGAAGATTGTTGAATTAGAAATGATTAAAGAAGATTTACTGTCTGATGTGAAGTACGTGAAGGAGTCGTACGACGTGCTAAACAGAACTGTTGATAGCTTGAAAAAGACGAATTCAGAAATTGAAAAAGCAATGGAGAAAATGAGTGCAACGTTAATGACAAAACAAAGCGTCATTAATGAGTATATCGAAGACTGTGCTAAGCTGAAGCAAGACTTGGAATTAGAAAAGATTGAGAATGAAAGGATTAAACGATTACTGTTGAGTTACACTACTTGTGATTATTTGATTGATCGTGTTTATCCTACTGTTGCAGGTCTTGAGGCATTCATGGATAAAAAGACTGAAGATACTAATACTGGTAAGAAACCAAGTGTCAAGTATAACAGATGTCTGCCCCCGATCCATGAAAGTTATTCACCCAGGAATCCAAACGAAGAGCGTCTAAAAAAGGCAATCAACATCAAGTTAAAGTCTGAAATCATTGATGAATTACCAGATAATATTGATATCACATTCACAGCGTCTGACACTGATCATGAGTCTGAGTTAGTTAAGAGAGTTGTCGATCAGGTGTTGGATATGGATGAAGAGTCAAAGTCGGAGTCTAAGTTAGATAGTTCGAGTTCGTTTGAGAAGAGTCCGGGTTCACCGGTTAAGAGGGTTTACAACAAGGAATTTTTATTATCAAAATCTAATTTGAATAATGAATCAATCAATTTGGCTTATATTTTGAATGATTCAGACAAATTATATTCTGATAATGAATTCCTAATAAGAAGTGTTAAAACTGAAATGATCAAAAAGGTTTTCAAATTAACAGAAATTAATATTTCTGAAATAAAAGATTTAAATCTTTCTGCAAAACCTAAACCTTACACTTCAAGGATTAAACAAAGAGTTAACAAGAAAATGGGTTACGGTTATGGTTATAATTTCCAAAAGAAATCAAACCATAATGCTAATCTAAAAAAGAAAGGTCTTGGTTTTATTTCATCAGAAAAGTATAAAAATCAGAAAACTTATAAACCAAAAACAAAATTTGTTTCAGGAGGAAGTTCAGAGGATGAACAGAAGAAACCGTTCTGGAAGCAGTCAAACCAGGAGTTTCTTGCTGAAGTGAAGAAGAATGTGAGAAAGTTTGCTTCAAGAGTTGACAGAAGAACCAGTTTCAAATGTCAAGAAGTTGGACACATAGCTTGGAATTGCCCCAAGACCAACTACCAAAAACAGGGAGTTTCTTCTAACTCTGTTCTGAGAAAGACTTGTGTTGATAAGAAAGAACAACCTGTGAAAAATGTTAAAAAGTTTGAAAATTCTACTTCTGAGGAAGAAGAAAGTTCAAAACGGTTTTACAAAAGAAGAGGTGATTTGAGTAAACAAAAGTGGGTTGTTAAAACAGATAGTTATTCTGACAATGAATCTGATTCCATAAAATCAGAGGAGTCTTTGGTTGAGAAAAAGATTGTGAGTTCCGTTCCAGAGGTGAACGATGAGGATTTTCCTCCATTGTCAAAGGAAAATTTGATGAAAAAAGTGGGAAAGGTAGAGATCTCAAATCAATTCTTCGCTGATAAGGGAGAATTCGATGTTGAGAAGGCTTTCAATGGAAAAGTCAAGCATATTTTTGGTAAGATGATTGACAGGAAGGTTAAAACTGCAAAAGATTTTTATAAATCAAAATGTTGGTGGGATAGATGTGTCCCAGAATCTCCCAATGCTGGTCAGGCTTGGGGGAAAGTTTTTCCAAACTAAAAATCCTGACTTGCCGGAGCTCCCAGGTTGGTAAGAGTGGAGCAGGAATCGGCATCTTTCTTAGCAAATGATCCTACAAGTGGTACAGTTGGTAAAGTACAGGTGGTATATTTAAATTGTTATATTTTGATTTACAAATGATTAAGGTTGGTGAGTGAACCTGCAAGTGGTTGAAGAAGGTTTTCATCTTCAAATGGTTAATCAAGGTCATTAAGTTGAACTTGATTGGATCATACTTACAAGTGAATTTTTGGAGAACAAAATGATGAGTTTATCCCCTAACCTACAAGTGGTTTGAAAATCAACAAAACTAATTTTCCGAAAAAACCATTTGATTAAAACAAACTTAAGTGTTTTGAAATCATAATGGGAAAATAGTTTGTTGTGAGGGGGAGTTCTGATTGTTTATGTTAAGTGGATGGCGAATTGACGCGATTTGATATCGGTTGTCACTTTATTGTATAGTTTGTTTTCAAATTTCCTAAAATGTGTTTGCATTTTAGGGGGAGTAAATTTTTTTTCAGAAAATCCAAAAACATTAGAAAATTTGAAAAAGACAAAAACATGATAAAATGAAAAAAGAGTTTTGTTGTATAAAAGAGGAAATGATAGTACATCAGTGGACGATCACGGCATGCTAAAGAAATGGAAATTTAAAATGTGATAAACGGTCTCACTGATGATATGCCAGTAGGTTTTTGCACATTTAGTAGATTGTGACGAGATATAAACCTAAATTCAAACTTGCTTATGTCGTGGGTAACATCTCTCGGATATATGGGTAACCCCCGAAATCTTGTTTGAAGGACCCCTCTTTCTGAGATACTAGGTCTTTATGCTTAGTGATATCTGGGGTATTATCCCGGGACTTCTGATAATGCGGAAGCAATGGCCTAGTCCCCGGAGAATACTTTACGCTTGCTTGAAAAATAGCGCCGCCCTCAGCAAAAAATAGACAATAAAATTGCTAATTAATGTTGTTGTAAAAAAGATCCTCTAAAGGGGACCCACCAAAAGTCGAGCCGTCATCTCTCTGCTGAACGGAAGTTCTGACCTGAGCTCTCACGGTTTCGCAATTTAACCCCTTACAGATATCATCTAGGTATACTCACATGTAAGACTGAATATTGGGATCTGGATACGGGAGTATATTCTGAGGTGGGACACGCGAATAAGTTTAAGTACTTAAGACATTAATATCGTATCTCGGATCAGTTGAACTTTGTGTGAAAATTTAAGTGGATCAGTATACTGACAATCTAAGTGAATCGTTTTGAACTTAAAATGTCTAAAGCTTAACGGTGTTGGTGATTTGTCTCATAAACTGATATGATCCTCTTACACAAACTCACAAAAATAGTGTCTGTAAATATTTCTTTACTGCATTTCATTTTTGTTATTTCAAAAATCCAAAAAGATTTTCGGAATATTTTAGCATAAATATTTTGAAAACTCAAAAAGATTTTAGACGACTGATGTTGAAAAGCTGATTTTCAAAATTCCGAGTGCTGAACATGACGAACAGGTTTGGGAAAATTTGTTTGAAGATGTGTGAAATGAAAATAATATTTTTTCAAGTGGTTCATCAGAAATTGAGATGATAAATCTTTTGTTTGATACTTGAAAATGATGTATTCAGGGTTGTGTCTTCATGTGATTAGCAAAGTTTCTAAATTTTGTTATATCTTATCTTTTATGAAACTTATGTTTTGGGGAGTCATGTCACGATCCTGATCCTGTGAAAACCAGACTACGATCCCAGCACAAGTTGAGGGGGAGTCGGTTAGAAAGAGAGAGTCTGAAGATGCAAGAGCCAGATCGAGATTCTAAAAGAAAGAGCCCGAAGACTGATAAAGACTGAAGATGCAAAGACTCGACACGTGCGACTCGCCAACATCTGAGGGGGAGTTTGTTAGTGCATACATCTGTTGACTTCGTCTTGTATCGAGTCTTAGACTTAGAATGATAGATCAGGGCATGTTGTTCGAGAAAATAGGTTGAGTTAGTATGTAAATGTCCTGATTCCGCCCGAGAGGTTGATTCCGCTCGAAATGACATTATGTCATTTGGAGCGAAATCACAAGTTAGTGATTTCGCCCGAAATGACACAATGTCATTAGGAGCGGAATCCCTTCACTATATAAACCCCTCTTGAGCGAAATCAGAGAGAGCATTCTTGTTTCCGGTACCGAACTGCTGCCGAAGTGCCGTTTGACTGTAATTGCTGTGAAATCATCAATACAAGGCAAATTTAATTGAATTAAGCTGTTTTTCAAGTCCGTTTCTTATTTTCCGCATCTTAAATGGATTAGAGCTCTTCTGAACGACTCGTTTGGGTCAGCACGCGATCCTACAAAAGTTAACAACTTTGATTATCTTTTTCGTGTGGGCAATACCTTCGCTTTTATGATCTGGCGGATCATCTATACTTTGGTTTTACTTGCCCATTTTATCAACCATGGCTCTTTCGTCCCTTCTCTCGGGCTCATTATTCTAATGTAATACGCTTCCATCACCCGACTTGCGTTTACATTATTCTCAAGTATTTTGCTTATTTGATTCATTTGGGTATTTTTAATTTATCCCATTTACCCTGTCCTTACTACATCGGATGTAAGTATGTCCATCATAAAAAGTTAATGGTACCATGTGCTCACCACTTACTTGGCCAGAGTAAGCGATCAATACCTGGTATACATGACCTTTTTATAAATTTTCACATTACACCCCATGTAAGTAATGCCTCTATTTGTTTCTCTTGGAAACAATATCCCGGATAGGTTTTCTATTCGGGTTTTTTCAAGTTTTTAATCTACATATGCAACTTTCAATCTCTACGTATTTGTTGCATATTACTATTCACGTAATAATTTAAAATGTGCACCTGTAAATGCTTGCCCTAACGGGCTTTCTATGTCGTTAACCTTGTTCGCGATCGTCACGCGATTTAGGTCCTTGATGAGTATGCTCTGCTTGTCATACCTCGGACTGTTCCACCGTCATATCCGTAATTTGTTAAACTCTCGCTATCTTCAGATGCGAGTGTCCTTCAATTAAAACATTTACAAGAATTAGTAACATCAACTTCAATAATCACCCGTATTATAATACAAGGATTTTCTACTATATGCGTCAACGCGCGCAATTTCGTCAACTATATTTATCATTTAATTGAGGTAACGTGTATCACACGATAGCCCTATGTGTTGTTTACAACACTTTAGCATGCTAAACTATTAACATACATGTACTTACCAGATTTGCGATCAATCCTCGAACCGAACACACTTAATCTTTTAACCTTGAGCTCTGATTACCAAGTTGTAACACCCTTGTTATTATTTTAAAGGTTTTCGTATACATAACGAAAATAAACATGTAATTACGATTAAGGATCCTTAGAAAATAGGAGTAATTTAAAACTTTTACAACTTAAAGGTTTACAACATAATATAAATAAGTTTGTCGTTTAAAATGACAACGAAATGTCGTGCGAAAGCTTGTATCTTGAACGTGTTCGGTTCTTTGTTGAACTTGATCGTCATCCGGTACTAGGATTTTACCTGCAACTCATAAAACATGAGTTAGATCAGTCGTACGTAGCTTAAAACGTATTTAAATGGGTTCGCAATGCATAACAGATTAAACAAACGATTTTCGCGCAACTGGCACCCCGTCGCGTCGCACGACGGCCTAAGGCCCAACCTGTCGCGCGGCGCGACGCCTTCCTTTTTCCAGAATGTTGCAGCTAGTTGCTGCATTTGCCCAGCTCTGATTTTCGATTGGAATTCTAACTTTAAAGTTTCATAACTTTTGATCAAGATGTCCGTTTTACGCGATTCTTTTTCCTACTCGTCCGTAATTTAATTTTCCGTCATATGGAGTTTGACCCTACACCCGAGCTTATAAAATATGGGATTTCAAGCTCTCGGCATGAAATCGAATTACTAAGACTTTTGACCCGTTTAGGGGATTTAATCTATCTAGTTTAAACTAACTCTTTTCTTTTCACACTTCGTTATTTGACACCTAAAATATATGCTTATATTCCACCACGACTACCTTTGTGGTATTTTTTGCATACCTAACTTATTAACCCAAATATCCCCTTCGGTTAGTCATTTTACGCAACCGACCCATTTTAGGCATTTAATCCACGAATGTTTATGCCTATAACTTGTATTCATATATAATGATTTCCAAATCAAAATGCAAGTTCCTAAACAACCCATTTGGGTCGTTTGCCCGATTTACCCATCGACCGCGTTTTGGTCAATTTTAGTCCCTCGTTTAACGACAAAGGAGTTTCAATAGGTACTTGACCAAAATCGCTCGTCTATTTACAATCTTATTTATGCGTACCTGGCTCGGGTCAAGTATTGACCCGTTTTAAAAAAATACCTTTCTTTAATAAATCGCTTCTTGATAGCGACGCAATTTTCCATACACTATTCATCCCTGTGAGCATAAAACTTGACAAGCGTTTGTTAGTCGTTATTGTCGAATGGTGTTAACTTCACCATTTGACCCATTTAGCCTAAATGACCAAACATAACATAATTGTAGGAGGATGGTATTTATTTACCATTTCGCTCAATTGGCCCTCCTCGGATTCTCATCATAATGTCATATTTCTTTAAATCTTTTTCTTACATGTTTAACCCATCTTGGCTTATGCCATAGGGTATCTTTTGAACTTAAACTTAGTTTTGTCAACACATGACTAATTTACCATTTTCTCCCTTTTTCTCATTATAAGTTACCCCATGAGGTAACATTTCAAAAACTTGTTGTTTGTTCGTCATCTCTTGACTTAATTACCGTTTTACCCCTTTTTACCATTCATTCTGGTTTTCATCACTTTCGCTTATTCCGACCCGTTTCAATTTACGTCGGAACATCACATTTCAAATATTAGCTTATCATTTTCATAACCTTTATAATCATTAC
The DNA here is from genome assembly GCA_030545235.1 of Helianthus tuberosus. Taxonomy (NCBI): domain Eukaryota; kingdom Viridiplantae; phylum Streptophyta; class Magnoliopsida; order Asterales; family Asteraceae; genus Helianthus; species Helianthus tuberosus. Next base: position 93,286,638 of record CM060437.1, read on the forward strand.
GCATTCTAAAATAAAAGGGTGTAAGATTTACTTACCTTGCATCCATGCCACGCTTTTCTTTCCATACTCGCTCCGTTTGACCCGCTTCATCCACAAGCTTCCACCTAGCTTGTTAAGCGCCAAACTATTATCCAATGTTCATAAGGTGGTTAGATTAACCATAATTTAAAACGATTTTCCACCTTACACATTTCTTATCATTAGCATTCATCCGAACACCTAATACAATCACGTTTTACACACAACCAAGTAGACATTTCATATCACTGAAAATGAGTTGTTTTTGGTGACTTGTTTAACCTGTTTACAAGTCTTCAAAAATTATGATTTTTTATGTGACGTACCTCTCGGAGGGTTAGTCCTTGTGTTAAAATTTCAAGATTTAACTCTTTACCAAAAATTCGTAAAAATTCATTTACTAAGCTGCAATCAGATTCATCAGTTCTGACTGCAGCTTACGAAAAAATTCATTTAAAATTTCTCGTTTATCCGATTGACGAAATTCCAATTGGAGGTTTTTGAAATTACCTGAAGTTACCTACAGTAAAAATTTGAGATCATAAATCAGTTCTTAAATTGAGTTATGAAATTCATAATGGGCTGCAAATTCTGCCAGAAAACGCAGCCTGAACCTTCGATACCGAAAAATTCATAAAACATTCAATTTTCGTCGAAAAAATGCAATTCCAGTGAGGTTTTAAAGATATTTCCTGGAATTACATTTTAGACTCAAGAAACACATGTTTTTGTCAGGTTTTGTCCACGTTACAGCCAATACAAGTCGGCTGTAAATTCTGATCAGAAGCTGTTTGAATTCAGCTTTCAATTAGAACATGTATATGACATTATAACACTATTTTTAGCAATCAAAAACCCTAAAAAACATCACATACACGAATTTAGTCAAAACCCACTTATCACCTTCAATGGTGATCATGAATTCACAAGAATTAGACCTAATTTCATCATATGTTTGTCTAGGGTTTACTCCTAGACACTACAATGTTCCTATTTCATCATATAACGAACATGCAACCATCTAATTCGAATTCTCTAAGTTTGCTTAGAAATTTAACTAGAGATTTCTCATGAAATTTACATACCTCGTGACTCCTTTCTCAGTGGAGATCCCTAATTCGTACTTGGATTTCGATTTAGACTTGATTTGGACCTTCAATTTGAGAGATTTAGCATGAACTAGGGTTGGGGGTTTCCCTTTGGTCGCTTCTGCTTCAATCGACCAGACACACACACTCTTGTGTGTGTTTGGTGGGTTTTTATGTGTTTTAATTAAATCAAGTTTCAAGTTTAACAAGTTTGGTCCCTCTATTTTCCTTAGTTCATAATTTAAGTGGTTTAACTCACTCATAAGTCACTATCTAACTATGTTAGAATTATTCCTAGTCAACTTAGTAGGTTCGGTAAGTTCACCCGTTTTATTTTAAATCCCGTTAACTCGGGCTCCTTATGAACTTTTGTCTTCTCAAGCCATTTGCTCTCTTTTTATTTATTATTAGGCTTATTTATTTGAATCCTAATAATTTCCAGGTTAATCTTTTCTACTAACGGTATTCTACCCGCTTTTTAGTATTAACGGGGTTTAATTACCAAACCCGTTTTCGGGGTGTTACAAAACTCCGCCCATGACAAGTTATAGAGTGGGATTTTCCCCGTGGCTTGAAGTAATGCCTTCCACCAAGCCAATGTTTCTCCTTTAAATGACTGCGATACGAATTTCACAACATCCTGCTCAGCACACCCACTTATATCCACAACGGTATCCATTTCATCAAGCCATGTCATACAGTCTATGGCACCTTTTTTCACCTGTAAAATCCCTTGGTTTGCAAGAGACGAAGTATTTATAAGAACAAGTCTTGGAACGTGGTTCCTGATTAAGCACTATCTTTTTAGATGGCTGGCTTTTCTGATTTGACGAGTGCTGAGAATCGTCGTTCTTTGATGTATGTGTTTTGGAAGGGGGCTTAGTATGAGCCACAAATTGGGTCTTTGTGCGAGCAGCACTTGAATCTTTGAACATTCTGCCAACAGCTTTGGTTACAGCATTGTCTATCAATGCTTGCAGATCAGCACCTGTTACGTTCATTCTGGTGTTATCATTCCTTTCATTGGGATGACTATTAACTTCTTCTGAGTCAGCCATGGTGAAGCTTGATTGATATAAAACAATTGACAACAACTTGTTTAGTGGTCTATTATTGAATCATCATTTTCGGTGATTCATTAACCATGGTACAAATAGACCATATTGGTTAATTTGTTATTCAGATTTATTTAAATTTTTCATTATAATTATTCTCAGTTACATAACCATTAAGAGTATTAGGGTGGCACAAAAGGCCTTGTTACAAGGACAGTTTTAATTTATAAGCCATGATCTTATTTGACCGAGGCATTTAGGTTTGAATATAGTTCTTCACCCTTCTTGACAGGGAGTCATAGACTACTACTGTCTTTGATATGTAGTTGGAGTAGTTCATCCCGAAGGCGAAACAATGACATCACTAATGGATGTTTTAATAAGGTGATATCAGCCATGATTTACTAGATCATTTGGCTAAATAAGGAATTGAAAGAATCCAATATAAGGATGACTAGTGTGATTTTTCTCGAACCACATTTTTCAAGAGTGCTAACACGTTCTTAGGTGTTAACAAGGATTTATTATCTTAAAAAGGCATTACCATCACGGCCATGTCTATAATGACATATAGGCTAGGTTATACCTTTAAGATTGTCTTTTAAGATTTTGGCAGATCAATTATAAATTGAAATGATAATTTTTGATATAATGTATATGTATATGTATAATGACAAATGTAATTGCAAAAGGAAACTTCTCATAATTGGTCCTAAGAATTACAATAATTGCCCTAAACGGGTCTTTAAACAAATAAACTTGTCCACGCAGGGACTAAATAAGAAAACAAGTCCACGCAGGGACTAAATATTTAAATTAAATGTCCATGCAGGGACTTAATTGAAATGGAAATTACAAAATAATAAATAGGGGTCTTTCAACGGTCTTTCTTCTTTTTCCCCTTGATGAGGTTTTCTAAACCCTTAAGAAAACTGTTGTGCTTCTTGTCATGCTCCTCCACCCTACTTTCCACCTCATGCAACCTTTGGAGAATTTCTTCTTGCTACGGTTGTTGAAATGGAGGTTGCGGTGGCTGCTTTTGCTGAGGTTGTGGAGGTGGCAGGTATTGATACCCATAAGCAGGGTACCCAGTTGGGTATGCGGGTGGAAAGGGCGAGGGGTAGAGAGCATTGAAGTTTGATGCCTCAACGTATGGGTCGACAGAAGGTGCATGGTAGTTATAACCCGAGTAAGCAGGGATTGGGTTTTCATAACCCATGGGTGGTGGTGGTGGTGCAGGTGCGACCGGTGCAGGTGCGACCGGTGCAGAGTTGACCTCTGAAACAGCGTTTGAAGGCCCGCCCAATTGTGGGTCATCAAAGATAGGAGGATAGTTGCTGGAGTTTTGGAGGGTGCTGAAATGAAAACCCCCTCGCACAGACATCTGTGCTGGCGGTGGAGGCTGCTCTGGTGCTGGCGGTGGCGGTGGCCTGACCGCCTGAAAGTGTGGGTCCTCAGAGGGAACCCGTTGATGAGGTGGTGAGCAATGATGTGGGGGAGTAAACTCCCACTTGTAAGTGCTCCACCTTTCGGCCCATATGTCGGGGCCTCTGTGTGGCAATCCTGCAAATGAAGAACCGCTTGAGATTTCTATGGGATGCGTCGTCCACATCCATATCCTGGTACTCAGGATAGTGATCTGCTGGTCCCAATGGGTTATGACCCACTGGTTTGTCAATTTGGTTCATGGGGTTAAAACGACTTTGAAAGTAAGGAGTGGGGTTTTGAAAAAAGTGGTGAGAATCAGAATGATGTAAGGGAAGGTACGAGTGATATGAGCCTGAGGCTCGTCTTCTTGTTGTGGCCCGAATGAGTTGTGGTACGAGGGTGAAGAGCTGAGCGAGACTGAACGCCTCGACGGTTCTAGGTAATTCCTCCAATCCTCATGTGTGTTGGAGCTGAAAGATGTGGAGGGTGTTCACCTGTACGAAGGCCCTGCTTCGTGGTCGTTCCTTCCCCTCATCGGGGCTTTGCCTCTACCTCCACGTCCACGGACTCTTGGCGGCATAATCAAAAGTAAACATGTCAAAAGAAAGAACAAACAAAAGATATAAACCAAATAAGGTTAGTGTTTAATTCACTCAATGTTGGCTCTGATACCAACCTGTCACACCCCGATATTTCCACGTATTACAGGTGGGCCCGGCGGGGAGTATCGTGACATAGTTGATATCATCATAGTATATGCACAATTTATAGCACATCGGAAGTCTTGGTAGATAATACTATTACAAACCGAAATGTAAGGTACGAATAAAATAATATACAGACGGTTGTAAGATAGGATCCACAGGCGGATCTAAAATATAATACAAAAACTTGTTCAACAGACTTAAGGCATACGAACTTGCAAGATTCACTATTTACACCCAGGAGCTCCCAGCCAATTACAAATAGTACCTGCCACTTAGCCTTTTTGAAAAATACGTCAGTTTTCACTGGTAAATACAATTAACCGACTCTTTTGAAAACATTTATGAAAATTGATTTGAATGCACAAGGCACAATATTCTTTTATAACTTGGGACAATTATATAACGATAATCTTGTATCAGATTTACATGTTTGTCAAACATTTAGGGCCGGGATAAAAGCCGAACAAGATTAATCGACATACCACTATTATAATCTCACGGCGGGTTACCCCAACAAGTGAGTATATCTTTTACATACACAACCGTCAGGTGTATGCCTACACACCATGCTTACGTCGTGGCCATTTACAATTTCAAATGAGCCGAGGATATCCAGGACACGGTCGTTAACCCCCAATGTTTATTTGTTATCAAGCAACACTTATTAAAACGAGATTATGCCATATAACCATATTCGTTTAAATGATTTTTACACCCGACCAAGCGGTAATATTTTACCGTATTCCAAGCCCGTATAAAGGAAAATAAGTTAAAAGTATTTACCTGAGCATAAAATGCAAGTTTTGTATACTCAGCCGTATAATCTACTCAAACAAGTGCAAGTAGCTTTTACCGGGCTCCTTATTCTGGAAGGAAGGTTTTATTAACCTATTAGATTACTAACGGGTCTTATTTAAGTAGTAAACTTAGACCGGTTAGTTTAAGGAAATGCTTACGGTACGAGATGCTAGATTAAGCGATGACCGGATTGGAATGTAATTTAGACCCGACAAGCATGGAGACTTGTATTATATGGGTAAACTAAATACATTCTGGAATTTGAAGTTTAAATGATAAGATTTGACCCGTTTCGGTTAGTTTATGTAAACTAGTAACATAAACCGCACCGTACGCGTATAAGCATAAACGGGTAACCGGATGAGTCATGTACAAGTTCCATAAGTTATTATACTTTAATTATGTTATGATATAAGTAGGATATCAACAATTATGCCCAAAAAGATTTTTAAACCAAATTAAGTCCCGTAAGGGCATTTTGGTCATTTTAAGATTTATAAAAGAGGTTTTAAAGCAAACTGATGTTCTGGTCTATAATATCTTGTAAAAATATTTATTTTATGAACTTATAACGGTAGGATATCATACATATGTGTGGTTTTCCATTTATGGCCAAACTATGCACCGTAGGGGCATTTTGGTCATTTCACATATGTTTTTAAAGAAAAAATTGGAAGTCTGAGTTCATAACTTATACCTACTGTAAAAACATTAAAATATTAAAATTTATTTATAAATTCAGTAGGTAACAAGTCTTAGGTGTTAAATATGGTTTTAAACCATATTATGCACCTAATTAGCGTAAAAACGATAATTGACGATATTTGCGATGTTTATGTGATTCTGAGATTTTGACCAGCCTTGAATGGTCAAAATATTTTATTTTACATAGTAAGTGAGTAGGAAAAGGTTTGGCTTGTTAATTAAATGTAAATCATAATTTATTAGCAAAAGGGGCATTATCGCCAATTATACAATTTATACGAGAACTCAATGATATGGTTAGCATTTAATCTAACCCAACATTCCAAAAATCCCTAAAAATAATATCATAACAGTAGATAATGAGTTTGGTGCCAAAATTTAGGTTTAAACATGATTTATGTATAAAAGCGTAATTTAATTAATAAAAAGTTCAATTTTACGATATCTTGCATAACTTTAAGTTGAGACCAGAAAATGACGTCAAAATATTTTTGACCTGTTTATATATATCAGTAACAAAGCTATTTGCATGCTTACATATTCAAAAATCTCGTTTTTAAACTATAAGGGCATAATGGTCAAAGTTTAAGCATAATAGCGGAAACAAGCAATAAACTCAGATTACCAAGAGACCATCTAATATAACCTAAGAGGGTTATACTAACATATAATATGGTCTCAAAGGAACCTTAATGCATAAAAAAACTAAGCTAATTCGGATCAGAACTGTAACATCCGTCAAAACGGGCTCCCAAAATCCAACCCGTTTTGAAACCCAAATCCTAATTTTTGAAACCTCGGAAATTTTTGCGACTTAATTAACCAATGAGAGATTCTTTACTTTCTAATTTAATTATCGATATAGTTATAACTAATTAATCTTTTACAATTTAAAATGTTATTAATTAACCTAGTTAGTTCCGTTAGAATTTAGAATGAGTTTTTTTTAGGTTATATAACTTAACCAACTTAACCAACTTAACCTATCTAGTTAGTTAAGCCTTTAGAAGTTAAGGGACCTTAACTGATACATTTGAAATTCAAAATCCTACATATATAATGAAAGAACGGAATCTGTCATGTATGTATGTATGTATTTTTTTTAAAATGTACAATACAATAAGGATATATCTTGGGGTGGAAGGTTCAAATGAGAAGAATTTTTTTGTAAGAAGAAAAAAGAATAAGTTTCAACCAATAAGAATGATTCATTTTACTTCATTTAATATTGCATTTAATTTTAATATAAGGGTATATTGGTAAACTTACATAAATCATTAATTTGTATTATTCTCCTTTAATAACTAACTAAATTAAATTTGTAACTCATTTTCAAATTATATACTTTTTCCAAATTAAAAAAAAACAACTTAATTTAAAGTGCAGAATAAATTAGTAGTTGTGTTGGATAAATTACGAGTTGTGTAGGATATATTTCGAGGTGTGTATGATAAATTTCGACTATGTAGGATAAAATTCTATAATGTGTAGGGTATATGTAGGAAAATTTTGATATGTGTAGGTTTTGTAGATTATATGTATGATAATTAATAATTAGTTGATTAATTAATTAAAGAGAAAAAAATTAATGATATGAGTTATAAATGAAATAGTATTTTACTAATATGCCATTTATTTTTTTTCTTCTAAAATTAAAATTTCTTTTTAAATGAACCTTACCCCTATATCTATATCTATATCTATATATATATATATATATATATATATATATATATATGGATCGCTAGAATGAGAACCACTCCCAGTTATGAGAACCATGAGAACCACTTTCTAGCCCTTTGATCAACTTGATGGATGGATGAGATTAAAAGTTACAAAAATTAATATTAAATGGTTTTTGTCTTATTATGTCTTTAATATTATAATCCAAAAGGGTAATTTAGTAAAATAACTCTATTTTGTCTTTTTATCTTTATTGTTTTTTATTAGTTTTTTGTTTTATTATATTATTACTTTTTTTTAAACATAACTTTTTTAATAAAAACATTTTAAAATTCAGATTTTTTTAACATTTTTTTTAATTTTTACAATTTAAGTTTTACGTTAAACTTTTTACGTTTTTACGTTTTTTTGACGCGCCGTTTTTACGCCGGGTTTTTTCAAGCGTCGTTATTTTAACACGCCGTTTTTTACGCGCCGTTTTTTACGCGCCAATTTTTCAACGCCGTTTTTTTACGCGCCGTTTTTTAACGCCGTTTTTTCAACGCGCCGTTTTTTACGAGCCAATTTTTTAACGCCGTTTTTTACGCGACAATTTTTTACGACCCGTTTTACGACCCGTCTTGCGCCTGACTTTTTCACGCGTCATTTTTTCAACGCGCCGTTTTTTCAACGCCGTTTTTTAACGCCGTTTTCAACGCCGTTTTTACGCGCCGTTTTTTCAACGTCTTGCGCCCTGACTTTTTACGTTTTACGTTTTACGAAAAAGTTTTTACGTTTTACGAAAAACTTTTTACGTTTTACGTTTTACGAAAAACTTTTTACGTTTTACGAAAAACTTTTTACGTTTTATGTTTTACGTAAAACTTTTTTACGTTTTACGTTTTACGAAAAACTGTTTACCTTTTACGTTTTTACCCGTCGCTTTTTAACGTGTCGTTTTTTAACGCGTCGCTTTTACGGCCGTCTTTTTACGTTAAAAAGTTTAGGTTTTTTGTTAAAAAATTTACGTTTTACGTTAAAAAGGTTTACGTTTTACGTTAAAAATTTACGTTTTACGTTAAAAAGTTTACGTTTTTTGTTAAAAAATTTATGTTTTACGTTAAAAAGGTTTACGTTTTACGTTAAAAATTTACTTTTTACGTTAAAAAGTTTACGTTTTACGTTACAACGTTTATGTTTTATGTTTTTACGTTTTACGTTAAAATATTTACGTTTTACTTTAAAAACTTTACATTTTTACATTAAAAACTTTACGTTTTTACGTTAAAAGTTTACGTTTGACGTTAAAAAATGTATGTTTTACGTATTACGTTAATTTTTTTAATCTTTTTACGTTTTACGTTAAAGTTTATTACGTTTTACGTTTTAAACTTTTTACGTAAAAACTTTTTACGTTTTACGTTTTACGAAAAACTTTTTATGTTTTTACGTTTTTACGTAAAACTTTTTACGTTTTACGTTTTACTTTAAAACTTTTTTTCGTTTTACGTTAATTTTTTTAATCTTTTTACGTTTAACGCTAAAATTTTTACGTTTTATGTTAAAATTTTTACGTTTTACGTTAAACTTTTTTACGTTTTAAACTTTTTACATTTTACGTTAAACTTTTTACGTTTGACGTAAAAGTTTACGGTTGAACTTTTTTTTCACAAAGACTTTTTTACACTAAAAACTTGTTTAAGCAAGACGAACGCACCCATAAATCGCAAAGTCGGTAGGTGTCTCGGATAGATTTTTATCGTCATCGACTGGTGAATAGAATATAAAAAACCAACAACAACAAAACAAAAGAGTATCTCGAAAAAAAAAAAACGGGGTTTGGCTCAGATTTTTTCCGATAATTAAAAGGCTGCAAATGTGGGGTTGCGGGTTCAAAAACCTACCCTCCACCATCGTTGCCGCGCCATCGTCATCAAAAATCTAGTTTTTTTTTTTTTTTTTTGCATCATCATCGCCCCAAAAACCAAAAACTGATCAAAACCCACATATTCAAACATTCAAAAAGCACCTGATGAACATCATTCAAAACACATTCGACAGATTCAAACAAATTCAACCGATTCATAAAGCACCATATTCAACAGAATCAAAGAAAACCCAGCAACAATAACAATCATACATGCTGTACATACCCAAAAATCAAAATCAAATGAACCCCAGCAACAAATAATGAACATCATTCAACAGAAAAAAAAAACCCAAACTTTTTGAATCAAAACCCAAACTTCAGATTCAAGAACACCCAGATTCAACATCAAACCCATATTCAAACATCAAACCCATATTCAAACCCATATTCACACATGAAACCCAGATTCAACATGAAACCCAGATTCAAACATCAAACCCATATTCAAACATCAAACCCATAATCAAACCCAGATTCAACATCAAACTCACCAAAAATAATCAAAAAACCCAAAACTTTTTGAATCAAAGAACCCAATCAAAACAGAAACAACAAATCAAAAGAACCCAATCAAACCAACAATCAACAACCGAAAAACAAACCTGGCCCCGTTTAAACCACCGATAGCCATCACTCAATCACCGGCACCACCTCTAGCCACCACTCAAACACCGGCACCAACCGACGTCGCACCACCGACACCACCGACAAACGCCGGCACCACCGACATCATCATCGCCATTAATCTCTCAGATGAAGAACAAGGCTCATGTGTGGGTTTCCACATCATCATCGCCATTAATCTCTCGGACGACGGCGGCACGGTGTCTCAGCGGCGGTGTTTGGCGGCTGCAACATTGACAGACGGAGATGAAGGAGAACATTGACAGCGGCGGTGTTTGGCGGCTGCACGGTGTCTCAGCGGTGGTGGGTTTCGATCGGAGGGGGAGGTGTTTGGCGGCTGCACCACCGGCACCACCAACAAACGCCGCCACTGAAGGTGGCCCGGATGGAAGGGTGGGTTGAGATCGGAGCAGGAGGATGGTGGTTGTGATGTGGTGGTGGGTTGAGATCGGAGCAGGGGTTTTTGGAAGATGAGAGAAGATGTGCAACTTAAATGAGAGAGAGAGGTGGGAGAATGTCTGCAACTTTAAAGAGGAGAGAGGAGAGAGGAGAGAGAGAGGAGAGATTAGACATAAAAAGGAAATGACTAAACTACCCTTTGAGTTGTCATAATCTTATTGGCTGAAAGTGGTTCTCATGGTTCTCATAACTGGGAGTGGTTCTCATTCTAGCGGCTCCCTATATATATATATATATATATGGGGAATGCATCTTAATTGGATGATGATTGATAGGTGGGATGATGATAAGACTAAGCGGTATGGGGGCCGGCTTAGGCCCGGCGCCGGTCCCCACACCGCCCCCCTCGCTCCATCCCGGCTTGACCGGCTACTCCCGCTCGAACTCGACGAGCCACTTTTGAATTATATATCCGTTTAACAACGGATAGTTTAATAAAAAAAACATTACCTTTTCAATTTTTAGGAAATGTATTTTTTTTTTTAATTTTTCAGAAATGTCTTTTTTTTTTTAGGAAATGTAATTTTTTTTATGTTATGAAATGACTTTATTTATGTTGTATTTTTTAACTTATATAAATTTTTTATTAAGTTAATAAAAAAACATATAGAAAATTATAAAATAATGAGGTGGGGTAACCCCATCCTCCATCCCCCTCAAATGTGAAGGAGGCCCATCCTCCACGAGTCGGTGATGTGGCGCCTACGTGGCGGCCCATCCTCGTGGGGATGGGCCTCACCATACCCCTTAGTCTAAGGCTGGAGGGTGTGGGATGGAGCCCCTAGGGGCTTTATCAAGACACGTAAGCGCCACGTAGGATCCACGTCAGCCATAACGCCCCCTTTAATTTGCACGGTGTGGGATGGAGCCCCCTATTAATCAAAATTAAAAAAAAAAAAAGATTTCATTGGTTGAAATTGACGTGGGCCCCACCTGAACACCTCTTCCTCCCCGTTACCATGATGGCGGCACCTCCATAGCGCCCCAACTTAAAGTGGTGGGTGTGGGTCGATGGCGCCGGCGGCGCTATAGGTGCTGAGGTGGCGGTGGTGGCGCCTCCCACACCCTCCGGCCTAACAACCAAATCAACGCCATGCCAAAATGTTAGCGATTTTTAGTAGCCTCCTTTTGATTCTTTTTGCCGCCCAAACCAGAACATGGCAACATAAACAACTGGCATTTCCTTTCCATAGTAAACAATCCGAATTCTTCGTAATACCGAACAACTATCAATCGTTACCATTCTCGATTTCGGAAGTTATAACCATTTTTCTAAATATTACGACACCATCAAAAAAAAAAAAGAGAGAAACTTCTCACAAGCAACACCTCTCACACAATCCACCCTTTTCCCTATCTCCCTCACTCACTCACTCTCGTCACCTGCAACCGTCGCCGGAGAACGAGAACTTGCCGGAGACACCGAAGATCATGTCGGAGGTTCACAACACTTCGGTATACCTCTTCTTACCGATTCGGTCTATGTTTTTGTTGTTCATATTTTTTATGTAACAAATAAAAAAAAAGAAAAACGCAAACAGGAATAATGGTAATGTTCGGTTCTGGGTTTATTTTAGTGAAGAAGAATAATAAAAGATTACATATAAGAGGATTAGGATCAAATACAAAAGATCCTAATTGTAAGAAGTGTAAAAATGATTTATAGAGTGACAAGTGTCCAATAACTTAAAAAAACCCACTACACAAAAAAACCCCAATAAAAAAAAAAAAAAACCTTAAACATCCACCACCACCAAAAACCTAAACCTCCACCCCACCCCACCACCTCGGAAAAAAAAAAAAAAAAAATTTGGGTGGTGGTGGGGTGGGGTGGGGGTGGGTGTTTAGGTTTTTGGTGGTGATGTAGTGGGTTTAGTTTTAGGTTATTGGACACTTATCACTCTATAAATCCTTCTTACACTTCTTACAATTAGAAGCATTTGTAGAATAACTTGACTCACATATAAGAATAAGGATAATCCCCAAATAAACACAAACACTGATTGTAGATCAGTGGTGTCGTAAATTGTTGAGGTCTTCACTCATAGAGTTGTATTTTGACAAACTATTTGGATAGGCGTAGCCATCGATGATGTTAAATATATCTACTGCGACTTGAGGGTTCATATGTTGGTTCAGGCCACAAAATACACACAGTAAACACACACAAGAAAACACACACTCACGAAACTCTTTCTTTTTTATTAAACTTTCTCAAAGAAACAAAACTGAGTTACAAAAAACTACTGCAAACTACACCTAGCATTCCTTAAAACCTGGTCAACTCCTGACCAATTCTTCTTCTGATGACCTGTTCACCTCCATGAACCGTATTCGTTTGACCCGTACTCGACCCGAACCGACCCGACCCGAAACATCAAGATTAACCCAACATTCACCCCCGTAATCTTGATGTAGGTTCTTGCTTCTTTCTTTCTTGTGTTAGTTCTTGCTTTTCTTGCTAAAACTTGCCATTGTCTTTCTTGATTCGAACCTTTCTTGCTCGCTTACATCGAATCATCTTGCTCACTTGCTGTTTTCTTACATCTTGCTATTCATGCTTGCTATCGGTTAATAATCCGACTCTAATCTTGCACCTGCTGAACGAACCACACAAGTCCGCTTCTTTCTTTCTTTCTTTTGGTTATCGATTATCTTTCTTCTTTCTTATCGACTCCCGTTCTTTCTTTCTTTTGACGGCTCTTTCTTTCTTCTTTCTTGCACCGCCATTACTTTCTCATTCTTTCTTGCTTACTTTCTTTTTCTTTCGTTCTTGCTTTGCTGATTTCAATCAGCTCTCCTTTCTTCTTTCTTGTTCGACCGGAGACCTTTCTTCTTTCTCTTCCCGGCGACCTTCCTTCTTCTTTCTCTTTCTGGCAACTTCTTTCACTTTCTCTGTTGCTGCTTTCTTGCTTCATCAAACTCTTCCACACATGAGACTGGATGTGGAATTAAATCAGGTGTATGCTTGTTTCACCTTTTATAATTTATTTTTTAAAGTATGTGAGTTCAAAATTCAAACTTGAATTTGAATTTAAAACACCAAGACTTATCCACTAGGAACCACCATCTTCAATTTTGATTTTTTATTCATACTTACTATCACAAACAGGAATGTTCGTTTCTCTTCTTCCTTCTATTCAATTTTCTTGCTGCTTCAATTGGTAATACTTCTGCTTTAGTTCTTTCTCAACCTGAAAATTGATCATTGCTTCGTGCTTCATTCTTCCAGTCACGACTTTGATCAACCTTGCTTGCTTTCACTTTCACTTTCACTCTCTCTTTCTTTTGAATACATATGTGGTGATAAACCGCTGCTGCAATTGCTTCTTATCGAGATCATACACTGCAACTGCTTCATCTTCTCAGTTCACACAGAACCTGCAACTTTCTCGTCTCTCTATTTTCTTAGCCCCGCAGTTTAGAGGGCTGCTACCCCTTCTCCGAACACGCCTCTCAAAACGGAGAACACCGTTTCTCGACCCTCGCTCTGATACCAAATGTTGTTTCAGGTCCCAAAATACACACAGTAAACACACACAAGAAAACACACACTCACGAAACTCTTTCTTTATTATTAAACTTTCTCAAAGAAATAAAACTGACTTACAAAAAACTACTGCAAACTACACCTATATATAGTGATAAAACAAAACCCACATGCTTAAAATACCAAGTCCACTAACTCCTTTTATTCAGCTACACTTCGACGTTCACAACTTTCTAACTTCCACACGTGCATTCCTTAAAACCTGGTCAACTCCTGACCAATTCTTCTTCTGCTGACCTGTTCACCTCCATGAACCGTATCCGTTTGACCCGAACCGACCCGAAACATCAAGATTTCTTTAATAAAAAATAAGTTTTCTTTAATATTATTTTAAAATTGCCACCAAAGTTTTGTAAACTCTACTACATAAACTACAAATGCAAACAAAGCATATTAAAGGAGATTCGATGATTTTATTATACATTATTGGTTTCATAAATTAGGCAAATGTATATGTATTTTGTTATAATTGACTATAAAGATATGTAATGTAATTAAATTAAAGCACCAAGTTTTAGTCGCTAGGATAACTCTTATCTTTTAAGAATAAATCCCCGTAAGCACAAACATCGTTTAAGTTTAATTCATTTCCAATTTACAGATTCTTTTTTTTTTAATTTATTTTTCTTTCTCAATTAAACCATTAAATTTTATAATAACTTAAATAATTAACAAATTTATATAATCCTTTAATAACACTAAATATTCAAATATGAGATGAATTTTAATATCTAAGCAACTAAATCGTAAACCATAAATCGTAGGAATCTTATTTAACTTATAAATATTAACTAGATCGTCATATGGTATTTTAACGTTTAGGTTAAACGTGATTGTTCTTTCGGAATTCCCTATTTTTCCTCGTATGTTAGCTTCAAGGAATCCTTATACGCAACTACTGTGAGTAGATCTTACTTCTTCCCCTTTTTGTCACTTTAACTTTTTTTGGGGTGTATCATGTGTCACATGTTCATAAGTGTTTTATATTATTTTCCAACATGCAAACTTAAATGTCATATGTGTTCATGTTTGGTATCGCATTGTTTCGCTATCTGTTTCACATACATGTATTACGTGTTTACCGCTTTGTGTCTCTGTTTCTCTGTTTCGCGTGGATCCACCACCGGTTGACCGGTTCCCCCACGGCCATGGGGTGAACTCGGTATCACCACAATGTTTCGCAGTTTCGCTTTTCGCCTCTCGGGGCTTGAAACGCATCATTTGTTTCACTGATTATGTTTCATTATGTCTTGTTACATTACTTGTTGATGTGGATTGATTGATGAATTATTTATTGATGACACTATTACATTTAATATTGCATGTTACATAATTTTTATTAAATAAAATCAACCAATCTTTTAAGGTTAAATAAAAACAAATAAAGATCTACTCGCCAACTTTTGTTGACCCAAAAACCATTTTTACACATGATACAGGTGAACAGGTACGAAGAGAAGATTGGACATAGGATGGGCCTTAGTTAACAAGAAATGGATTAGTGTAGTTTATTTATGTCTCGCGTATGTAATTATTTATTTGAATAAATTGTTTCGTGAAACATTTGTTATGAATAAATTATTATTTAAAACAAGTAATAGCAAGTCATAAGCTCTTCAGATCAACCCAATCATGCCCCGATCACCTATTCCGCTGTGGGTCGGGGTGTGACAAGAACTGAAAGTCAAAGCAAAAGTCAACTTTTGTGACTTTCGGTTGCGAACCGAGCCTAAATTCAGAATTGTCGGGACGAACATGTCTAGGCATGTTCTAATAATATTTACCAAGTTATTAAAGTGTTAAAACATATTTTATAGCTTCTACATTATCAGATATGAATTTATTTAAAAACTGACCCGTTTGACTTTTTAAGTTAATTACTTTAACCCGACAATTAACTATGTAAACGTGGTAATTAGGAGGTGCACTTTTGAGGGATTATTACCTAACTAATTACAATCACGTAGCCACTTTCAATTCGAATAATGGCTGGATCGATAAAGATTAAACTAAAAGTCAAAGCGTAATTACGATAACTTTGGCTTTCGGTTCTTAAACATATAAAAATTGAACTACAGAAGCTAAGAACACTTACACAAGGTCATAGCACGAAGTTTGAACTTATAGGAGGCTCCTTTAAATCCAGGAAGCTCCAGAGAAGAAACAGTGAATGAATTTTTGAGAGTGCAAGTTCAAATGTGCAAACAATGCACCTATTTATAAAGAATTTAGGATCTTGGAGATCAATCCAGCTGTTATAGGGAGTTACCAGATGATCACAGGTGTTATTGTGTCAGTAAAAACCATCAACAAGGCCTTGGTATGGTGAAAATTGCATGCAATGGCGGTTTATATATAGGCTGCAACATTCATTTGTCCATTTTTTGGACGCTGGCAGGTCCCTCGTGGGCCGCGTACGAGTCAAGGGGTAGCTTACGCGCCCCGCGACTCTCCTTTTTTTCGGTTAAAAAGGTTTCCAATATGGCAGTTTCAGTCCCTGGTCCCTTATAACTTGAAATAACTTTCATTTATTACACTTTTGACCCCCAAAGTTAACTTTTAAGTATCTAGAAACATAAACAAACACCGTTAGGTTTCCAAATAGTTACGAGATCACCCGGAAGGTACTAGTTTCTCCTGTTGACGCTTTTAATCCCTTTTTCTTGAATCTTGCACAACTTTTAATTAATAATACCGAAACCATATATATTTATCATTTGGCATTCTCGTAAGCATAATTGGACATTACGAAGCTCCGGGTTCGTTAAAGGGTCACTCAGAGTTAAGAATTTACATGTTGACATATTTATCCCCTTCATCTTATAAATTTCACTCGTTTATCACGAATGGCTTCTCACGCCCAATAATTTAATCGTTTAAGAATACGAACATTGTGCAAAGTTATTTAAATGGCATAGTTTTCATATGTTGACACTTTTAGTCCCTCTAAATTCGTCTTTTTACTATTTGCCAACTTTAGTCCCTCAACGTCAACTTATTATATGTTTAGGGCTTATGACACGTGTCTTTACTTTATTGATCATGATTTTTGCGAGGTGTTACAATTCATCCGATATTTCACAATTTTTAGCTATATTGGCTTGGGATTTCGAAGCATGTCCTCCCCTTTTAAAACATTTAGATTTTTTACTTTTATTAATATTATTGTTATTTTTCATAAAAAGGTTTTTATTATTATTTCATTTAACAAAACCGTTATTATTATTATTAATATTATTGTTATTTTTCCTAAAAAGGTTTTGAGTTTTATTATTATTTTGTTTAATAAAATCGTTATTATTAGTTTTATCTAAAAATGATGGTTCTAACTTTTGACTAGTATCATACAAAACAGATTCTTGAGGGGGTTCTTTAAGTAAATCTAATAATTCATAATGAAAATATCTAGGGTTTAAAAAACAGGGATCTGAGAATAGTCTCTCAGACCCATTACCTCCTCCATCGAGCTCTGGTTCTCCGGCGAAGGCAACACCACCGAACCCCCCACTACTCTGCTCGCCGCTCCCGCCGGAATCTTCGGTATGGTTGGTGGCGACTGCTGCTTTCCCTCTGTCTTTAGTACCTTTCTTGTGTCCATCGCTCCACCATTCAGGATAGCCAAAAATTTTGAAGCATTGGTCTTTGGTATGCCTCATCATTCCGCAATGATCACACTTAAGGTTGGATTTATCGATCTTAGGTTTGAAGGAGGAACCTGAGCGGCGCCCCTGTCCCCTGGCCGCAAATCCTTGGGCTTTGTCACTGTTGTCAGGTCGAGTAGTGGCTAGCCCTGCTCCAATTCCTGACTGAGTTCCGGTGGTAGCCCCAAGGATATTTTTGTGTGCGGTTTCCTTTCGGACAGCCGCATATGCTTCTTCAGCCGAGGGAAGTGGATCAATTCTAAGGATCTCTCTCTTGATTGTGTCGTATTGTCTATCAATTGCGTTGAGAAACTGGAACAATTTCTGCTCTGTTCTCAGTTTATTCTAAGTAGTAATATCAACATGGATGTCATGGGATTCGGGTCTCTTCTATCGATTTCTCCCCAGATTCCTTGCATTAGAATCCAAAACTCCTTAAGAGAAGTTCCATTTTGTTTAATTCCATTCGCTTTGACATATAAATCAAAGGTTTGGAGTTTATCTTTACCACTGCTATACGTGGTTACAAGTGCATCCCACAAAGCTTTGGCAGTGGGAAACTCGGTCAGGTTGCTCGCAATTGTTGGTTCGATATCTTGTATCAGCCATGAAAACACTACGAGGTCGTCTTGTTCCCATTGCTCATACCTGTCTTCGGTCGGTTTGGGTGGTGTCGGATTTCCTGACAAATGACCAAGTAGAGTTTTTGACTTACCTCCGATTGCTACTCGGATCATACAAGCCCATAGGGCATAATTTTGGTTGTTAAGTTTAAGGCTGATCTTGAGGCAATCTTACAGATTGTGTTTGGTGTTTTGGTTTTGGTTTTGGTTTTGGTTTTGGTTTTGGTATGATTGGATACCATTGAGAAGATTGGCTAATTCTATTGAAAGATCGTTGTTGTTTTGAACGGTTGGGTCGCCGTCGGAAGACATGGTGGCCTTGGCTTTGGTTGTTTTGAAAAAATAGAGGTAGATGATGAGCAATTCCCTGAATCGATTCAGACTTGCTCTGATACCGTGTTTTACAGTTCAGAGGAAAAAAAAGGTTTATATTTCTGTATGTTTACAATGAACCAAAAAGACCCCAATAAATAGGGATACAAGGAAAGATAAAAATGGAAACATGGCTGGACACATGACTAACGGCTAAATGATTGATACTGTGATAATGGGGGCAATCTCCCAAATGAGGAAATGATGAATAAATCTGATCCTATAATTTTTTATTTTCCTAAATGTTAGGGATGGATTTTCTAAACCTAAGGATCACGGATCCTCAAGTGCAGCCAGGATCACGGATCCTCAATTCTGTTTGAATTAAGGATCCTCAGAAGACGTTGCAGGTTTAAGGATCCAGGATCCTTATTATTATCCTTACACTAATGGTTGTTTCCACTATATTTGAACTTGTTTTACAGGGGTATTCGCATGGGACTTAGGCTTGTATGACCGTTATGGAAGTCGTGGGAAGCTAGCACAATTTGCGGATTGTTTGTTATTTAGTTTATTTCCATTTTTATAAGGGGATAACGAGCTTGAATAGTAAGAACAAGTTAGCAAACACACACACACTCGAAAACTCTCCGCAACATATTGGTGATTTCACATTTTGCACACTAGTGATCCTTGTAACAAGCTTGTTATCATCCCGAATTGTAACCTTTACTTGTTGAATATAGTTGGTGATCGGTAGTTTCCATCACCCAAGGTTTTTTTATGCCAGAGATCATATATTGATCAAGGGCTTTTTCCTCGTATAAATCCTTGTGTCTCTTGTTCATACATTCGTTCATTCATTCAAGCATCACACCTCACAAAATAAGATTTGGTTACATTATCCTAGTCTGATTTTTGACCAAAATAGTTTGGTGCCCACCGTGGGGTAATTGGTGCTTCATTTCTAAGAAATTTTGTTCATTCTGATCATTTCGGTTCATCACCTTCAACCACATGGCTTCTTCAGCGAAGAACACTTCAAGTTCCATGCCGGCAGTCACTTCTTCACAGGGCATCCCACCTTTGCCTCCAGCACCTTTTGGATCCCAGAAGAATGCTGAAAATGCTGCGAAGAAACAAAGTCCTGTTTTCTCAAAACCACCAACTTCTGCTGTTACTTTTGGCCCGACTAACAATGATATTTATTCTTTGATTTTGCAGATAAGGGACTACATGCAACAGCAGAACAAAACTAATGACAAGATCCTTCGAGAGATTGATGACATCAAGAAATTGAAGAGACCAGCGGAGGATCACTCTCCATTGATGCCGAGATCACTGAATTTCGACACTCCAGCCATAACTGCCCAACACTCTGCTGCAGCTGATGTCCAGTTCAAGGTGGATCATTGGGAATGCGTTTTGGATCATCGGCAATAACGCAAGCTCAGGGATCCTACTTTCAGCCTTCAGGATCTTCGTTTCAGCATCAGGGATCCTTTTTCAGTTCCGGAGGATATGTGAGAGCGCAGACGGTTCAAGGATCCTCATCCTAGGGTCAGGGATCCTTTTAGGTTCAAGAATCCTCCACTCAGGTCTAAGGATCCTCTCAGGGTCAAGGATCCTTATTTCAGGATCAGGGACCCTTCCAGGTTCAAGGATCCTCCTCTCAGGTTCAGAGATCCTCATCTTAGGTTTATGGATCCATGCAGTATCCTCCAAGACCCCCAGTCTCGGTGCATCAGGGATCCAACATCTTTCAGGATCAAGGATTCTTAAGGAGTGTACAGCCCGGAAGTTCAGATGTTCATCTAGGAGACTTCATCCCTATGCAAACTATTGCTTCATTTGGTCCCTCAATTATACCAGAATCCCGCCAATATGGATTCACATCTGGAGTTCCAAACTTGAATACTTCAGGAGTTAACAATTTGAATAATTCTTATAATACTAACCATGGCTTTGTGCATGATACAGGTATCAACCAAGCTATGGCTAGGGATTACAGAAACTCAAGGATATGATATCTAGCGTTCCAGGAATGGTTAAGCCCATTCCTGAAATTGCAGATGGAAGCCATAAGATATCTCGTTTTACACCACCTATTTGTGATGCAGAAATTCCAAAGAGGTTCCAAATACCAACCATGAAGCTATATGATGGCTCAACGGATCCAGAAGAACATGTAGCTCAATATAGAGAAAGGATGGAGATCAATCCCATCCCGGAGAGGTTAAAAGAAGCATGTCTATGCAAGGGTTTTGGATCCACATTAACAGGATCAGTTCTTAAATGGCTGCTAAGTCTTCCCCCTTAGTCTATTACTTCATTTGCTAATCTAGTTAATCTGTTTAATAGCCAATTCTCATGCAGTAGAAAATTTGAACGTTTAACTAGTGATCTATACAGGATAACACAAGGTCAAAATGAATCACTTAGAGATTATATTACTAAATTCAGTAAAGAATCCTTAGATATTCCTAATTTGGATATTGCTACGGCTGTAGAAGCCTTCAAAATGGGTTTACTTAGGGATTCATTGTTCTATGATGATCTTATCATGACCCCTTGCAGGAATCTTGATGAAGTGAGAACAAGGGCCCTTAGATTCATCCGATTAGAGGATGATAAAAGGATCCAAGAAAGACTGGCAGGATCCTCGAAGCAGGAAAAGCAAGGATCCTACTTCAGGAACAACAAGTCCAAATCTTATAACAAGTCTGACAATCAGAGCGTGCATGTAGTAGAACAGGAAGAGGATGATGAGGATTATCCTCCCATTTATGAATATTGTTTTTCTGTTGATAACAATGAACTGATCCTTGCAATGCAGAACCTAGGTGAAAAAGCAAGATGGCCCAGAAAAAGTGATAAGCCAGCTGCAAAAAAAGGCAAATCGAAATGGTGTGCATATCATGAGGATTTCGGTCATTTCACTGAAGAATGTATTGCACTCAGAAAAGAGATTGGTTACTTGTTAAGCAAAGGGAATTTGAAGGAGTTGTTGGGAAGAAAAAAGTCAAGGATCCAGGATCCTGAAAAAGTTCTAGAAAGAGCTCCTGCTCCTCCTGCTGATGCACAAATTATCAACTTCATATCTGGCGGATCAGACATATGTGGCACTTCCTTTTCAGCAGCCAAGAGGCATGCCAAGGAGACCAAGATGGATAATGGGGATAGACCCATCCGAACCTCTACTGTTACACAGGAAAAAGTTATAACTTTTGATGAGGATGATCGTGTGGATGTTCAGGATCCTCATCATGACGGTCTTGTTATTACTTTGTTTATATCTAATCATTTTGTTCACCGGATCTTGATAGATGGAGGAAGTTCGTTCAACATCATTCAACTTGATGTCCTCAAAAAGATGAATATCCCTGAATCAAAGATTATCCCAAGATTATCAGTTCTCGTGGGATTCAGCGGAGAAACTAAGAATACATTGGGGGACATTAAGTTTCCCATTTACATAGAGGGACTTAATTATTTTCAGAAATTTTGTGTTATAAATTGCTTATCCTGTTGCAATGTTATCCTTGGCAGGCCATGGATACATGACATGAAAGCAGTCCCATCTACATATCATCAATGCGTGAAGCTTCCCAGTCCGTGGGGTGTGGTGAAAATTGAGAGCGATCAACAAGAAGCTAAGAATTGTTATACTTCATCGATGAAACCAACCTCAAGACCCAGGGGGCAATAGCAATTAAAGCATCCTCCAAGAGATGTCCTGGAGGCAAGAGAACAAGATGTGAAAGATATCCTTATGGGTCTTCAGGATCCTGAATCCAAAGTCTTCATAGGATATGGGATCCTCAGCAACATCGAACAGGATTTGGTATCCTTCCTCAAGAAGAGAAAAACTACCTTTGCCTGGAAGCATGAAGACATGACAGGTATCTCTAAAGATATAATTACTCATAAGCTTGGCATTGACAGGTCATTCAAACCCATACATCAAAAGAGGAGAAAGTTTGCACCTGAAAGGAATGCCATTATCCAGGAGGAGGTAGATAAGCTTCTCAGAGCAGGTATGATAAGAGAGGTTAAGTATCCAAAATGGTTAGCCAATGTGGTTGTTGTTCAAAAGAAAAACGGAAATTGGAGGGTATGTGTCGATTTTACTGATTTAAACAAGGCATGTCCCAAGGATCCTTTCCCATTGCCCCACATTGACTCCATGGTGGATGCTACCGCGGGTCATGAGTTGTTGACTTTTATGGATGCTTCATCTGGATTTCAGCAAATTCAGATGGAACCATCTGATCAAGAGGATACGGCCTTTATGACCCCAACTGGTATCTATTGTTATATTGCTATGCCATTTGGACTAAGAAATGCATGTGTTACTTATCAAAGGCTAGTCAATATGATGTTTAAGGAGCAAATTGGACACACTATGGAAGTCTATATAGATGACATGGTGGTTAAGTCCAAGAGAGCTGAGGATCACCTTAGAGACCTGGAGGAAGCATTCGATATCCTTGACAAATTCAATATGAAATTGAATCCTTCAAAGTGTCACTTTGGTGTTAAAGCAGGCAAGTTCCTAGGCTACATGGTAACAAAAAGAGGCATAGAGGCATGTCCAGAGCAAATTAAGGTGATTGTGAATATCAAATCTCCTGCCAATGCCAAGGATGTGCAAAGGTTGACAGGAAGGATCGTAGCCTTGAACAGGTTCATATCAAAGTCATTAGAAAAGTGCAAGGAATTCTATGACATTCTGAGAAAGAACAAGAAATTTGAGTGGACTGAAAAGCATGAGAATGCTCTCAAAGCCCTTAAGGATTACCTATCCTCAGCTCCTGCCTTAATGAAACCAGAAAAAGGGGATATATTATCCTTATATTTGGCGGTCTCTTCTAAAGCAGTAAGTGCAGTCCTTGTTAAGGATCACGAAGATACACAACATCCTGTATATTATGTAAGTAAAAGTTTGCTTGATGCTGAATCCAGGTATTCACATTTAGAAAAACTTATCCTTGCTTTGATTATGGCATCTACTAAATTACGCCATTATTTTGAAACTCATGCTATCATTATTAAGACTAATTTTCCAATTAAGAATGTTCTCAGGAAACCTGAGATGTCAGGAAGGATGGCCAAATGGGCAGTGAGGCTTAGTGCTTATGACATAAGATATGAGCCAAGAACTACCATTAAATCCCAAGCCTTAGCTGACTTTGTGGCAGATTTCAGTAGTGACTTACAAAGGGAAGCCGAGTTAGAAGTCCAACAGCTTGAAGAAACCAAGGATCCTTGGATACTCTTCACAGATGGAGCCTCTAATATCAAGGGAACTGGACTTGGAATACTACTAAAATTGCCACAGGGGGACATAATACCCCACTCAATAGCGTGTGAGTTTCAAACTACTAATAATGAGGCTGAATATGAGGCCTTGATAGCTGGTTTGCAAATTGCCAAGCACATGAGGATCAGGTATCTTGAGGTACATGTAGATTCATTGTTAATTGCTAATCACTTTAATGGATCCTACGCTGTTAAAGGTGAAAGACTAATCAAATATCTAGAGATAGTCAAGGAATTGGCACTCTCTTTTGTTTCCTTTAGTTTGACACAGGTACCTAGGGAAGAGAATGTAGAAGCTGATGCATTGGCCAATCTTGGATCATCATTAAAGATTCCAGAGGATATTAAAATTCCTATCATCCATATTTTGGCTCCTGCTATTGAGGATCACATAGCTATGGAGATAGGAGAGGATTCTGCAATCATACCTAGTGATGATGCACAATTTCATTCAGGATCATGGATCCTTCCAATCATGAGATATATACAACATGGAGAGATTCCTACAGGAGAAAATCCTAGAGCTTTCAAAGTCAAGGTATCTCAATTTACAATATTAAATAACATGTTATATAAACGATCTCTTACAGGTCCATATCTAAGGTGCATTGAGGATCCTGAAATTCAAGAAGTCCTAAATGATTTTCTTGAAGGAGATTGTGGAAACCACACTGGGGGCAGGGCATTATTCTCAAGGATCCTTAGGACAGGATACTATTGGCCTACTTTAAAGAAGGATGTTGTGGATTATGCCAAGAAATGTTATGCTTGTCAGAGACATAGCAATATCCTTCATCAACTAGCAGAGCTCCTGCATCCTATATCCTCTTCTTGGCCATTCATGAGATGGGGAATGGATATAGTTGGTAAACTTCCCAAAGCACCTGGAGGAAAAGTGTTTATGCTTGCCATGACTGATTACTTTTCCAAGTGGATAGAAGCTGAAGCCTTTGCTCAAGTCAGAGAAATAGAAGTGATATCCTTTATTAAAAGAAACATTATTACCATATTTGGTATTCCCTCTGAAATTGTTTGTGATAATGGATCCCAATTTATTGGGAGTAGAACTACTAACTTTTGTGACAGCTGGGGGATTAAGATGATAACATCAACACCAGTCCACCCACAAGCTAATGGTCAAGCAGAATCATCCAAATAAAATCATCATCAACAAATTGAAGAAGAAGCTTGGATCCAAGAAAGGAAAATGGGCAGAAGAGCTACCTTATGCGCTATGGGCTGATAGAACAACTCCAAAGAATGCTACTGGCCAGACTCCATTTTCTTTAGTGTTTGGAGCAGAATCAGTGATCCCTACAGAAATGGTCGTTCCTACTGCCAGAACAAGCATCCGTGATCCTGAAGGAAATGCTGAAAACTTGGTTTAAGACTTGGATACCATAGAAGAACTCAGGGATTTGGCAAGGATAAGATTGGCTAGCTATCAATAAAGGATGGCTGGAGCTTATAACAAGAATGTCAGGATCAGAAAGTTTCAAGTTGGTGATATGGTGTTAAGGAAAGCATTTCAGAATACCACAAATCCTGCTGATGGCAAGTTAGCACCAAAGTGGGAAGGCCCCTATCTTATTGAAGCTGAAGCAAGAAAGGGGGCATATCGATTATTAACAATGGAAGGTGATTTGCTACCAAGAGCTTGGAATGCTGTTCACTTGAATAAATACTTCATGTAGAAAGGATCTAGGATCCTTAACTATTTTCATATCCGATGTCCATTGATGATCCTCAGAGGATAGGTGATCCTCAGTCTGGTAATGATCTGATTCTAACCCTTTAATTTGTTTTACCATAAGGAGAAGGATCCTGGATCCTTTATCCTTTTTTCACTAAGTTCTGAGTTTTGCAGAAGATTGATGTATCCTTGACAAAGGATCGAGTATCCACAGAAGTCTCCTAAGTTTTATGGGCTTGTCCCTAGTTTTTTGGGCTTGTCCCCAGTTTATTGGGCCTGTCCCCAGCTTCGCCAGTAGCGCACGATGATCCTGGTGCAGTTTAAGGCAATGGGACCAGTACCCGCTTTAGGGGCTGACAATTTCTTTGTACTAGCTGTATTCAGAATCCTACGTATAATGGTAGACATACCATACATCCGTTCCTAAGGTTTCTAACGTTTTCACGTTAGCTAAGGTTTTGGCATTTTCATGTCACTATGTTTGGATAGTCGCCAGTGAGGGCCAGACTCCAGTTTACACAAGATGCTTTGGGCTTGTCCCCAGTTTTTTGGGCTTGTCCCCAGTTACTAACTCTTCTTTTATATTGGCTTAGTCCTAAGTTATGTCATGTTTTAGGTTTTCCAAAGCTAAACAGTTATGGATCCTGGATCCTAACCTTTTACTAAGGTTTGTCTTTTGGTTATCTTGATTGTAAGTATTAAAGATTTAGGATCCTAACTCGGATTCTCAGGTATGATCCTTATTTACCTTCATGTTATTCTTGATTTATTTAAGTCACCCATATTCTTTGACAACAGGATACATGATCCAAAAATTACATCACTTTTTTAAACTTTTTGATTATAGGATATTTGATCCTTGATCATATCCTAAATTTTTTTGACATAATCGAATATATATTTTCAGTCTTAACTTGTGAATTCAAAGAGATTGTATCATAACAGTTGAAAGGCAAAGATATACAACATTAACAACACAGAATAGCCAAAAGATTAAGGTTTTATTTATTTATCAAAAGTTAAACCCTTCAAAGGTTGTCAAAATTACCTACCCCAAGCATCTACCAGCAATATGTGGCCCGTCCGCTGGGGTAGGTAAAGGGTGTCCATGATAATAAGTTCTAAGTTATGTAGGAATAGAAAGACGGCAGGATAACAATGGCTTCATCCCCCAAACAGAGGATCCCTCCACCAATTGTCATCCTACCTATTGTCTGAAGGATCCATGATCCTTAAACCTAAATACTATTGTTTAAGTACAGACCATTGTTTTAAAACATCAACAACCAAAAAAACAATAAACCATAAAAAATGGGCTCCGGCCACGTCTAGAAATTTCCATCATCGCCCATTTGTGCAGCTCACACCTTCGCTGCATCACCACCAGCAGCTACCTCCTCAACCTGATCCTTCAGCCCACTGCCACCAGCTTCAATCGCCAAAACCTCTTCAGCCTCATCTTCATCATCTAGCTCAGCCAGCTTGATCTTCCAACCCTCTTGGTCCCAGGCAGTCCTGTCAAAGTTAGGATCCTCTGCCTCCTTGGCCATTTGAAGTTTGATCTTGGGCATGGCTATTGTGGCAGAAAGTTTGGCTCCTTCCATCACTTCCGCCTTCTCCTGGTCAGCTATAATTTGGGCCATGACCAGCTCCTTCACCAGCTTGATGTCATTCTCGAGAGAGGCAATTTTTTGATCCTTTGCCAGGAACATCTTCTGGAAGTCCAAGTGCTTTAGTTCAACCTCTTCAGCATAGGAATCCAGGAGCATCTGGATCTTAGCTAATTTCTGCAAAAGAGGAACACATGTCAGGATCCGTTATCCTCAGTATGGGAAGATCATATTTAAGGATCCGGGATCCTTACCTCAGAGACGTATTCTTCAAACTGGTGTTGGATGAGAGGTAGGCCTTCAAGAGTGTCAGCAGTTTTCCTTTTCTTTCCACCCATGCCCTTTGTGCTGACACCCCTAGGATTTGGGATGCTGGGACTGGCAGCAGGTTGTTTCTTGGCAGACTTGGAGGAAACATATGCATCAAGATCACTGACACTGAACCGAGTAGCTGATTTTGAGGATTTTCCAGCGCCTACAAATGCCAAACAACAGATAAGTATTCTCGTTTTATTTTTATTTAAACATTTAATTATGTACAAACTTGGATGCTTACTTGACATGGTGAAGGAACCGGAGGATGCTTCTTCTGAATCCTTGGTTTTAGCTTGAAATGTCCTTATAGCAGGGTCAAGCCTCCAGAAGGCAGCGATTCTTTCTTTTGTTGCAGGGGATTCTAGAAGATGAGAAACTGAGATAGTTGCACAATAGAAACAGAAAAAAAGGATCAGTTATCCTCAAAAGAGACAGAATCTTAAGGATCCTATATCCTACCATGGGTGGTCCACTTTTTGGGAAGGTCTTTCCCGTCCGGAATAAAGTCCCTCCTTACAAAAAAGAAACGGTTTTTCCAATGGGTATCGTTTTTTGTGGTTTTGAGGATTGGATGAGGATCACCAGGTTTGTGTTTGAACAGGAAACGGTATGAACCGTGGCTAACAAGATTGTATAACTCAGCCAACTCCGACATTCCTATTTCTATACCTTCCTGCTCAATGATGTTTTCCAGAGTATACAGAACTCTCCACATCATCGGCATGGCTTGTATGTAGCACATGCCGGTGAGTGCAAAGAAAGATTGGGTAAAAGCAGGGAAGTGGTAAGAGAATCCTATCAAGAAGGGAGTGGCCGGAAAAGCAACCCAGGTGTCGGAAATACAGTCACTCTTCATAGAAGAGTCGAAAGGTTTGAAGACAGCATTCGCCGGGAAGAAATGACGGATTCGATCGATTTCTGGATCGGTAAAACGGCAGAGTTCTATCGAAGGATTTTGATAATGCCTTGGCTTTTCAAGGGACAATCCTTCTTGGGATCCTCAGCTGGTGAGGATCAGAGAACCATTTTCACCATGGATGCTAAGAGAAAAGAAGATCGGAATAGAAGGATTTATAGAGAAGGAAGGAGAGTTTACCTGATTAGCCTCCGGATGAGGATTTAAAGGGAGAGTAACGCACAAATTTAAATGCCTCTTGATCCTTATCTTTAACTCTGAATTTATAATGATGATTTGCAGGTAGTCATGTCGCTGATGTCAGTTTTGTAACGGCTAGTTCGGATATAACGGCTATATTTACGTTGGCTAGTTCGTTCGAGATAAGGCAGAAAAATATGACTCATTAAGTTGTATCTTATTCCTCATATTTTGGGGGCAATTGTTAGGGATGGATTTTCTAAACCTAAGGATCACGGATCCTCAAGTGCAGCCAGGATCATGGATCCTCAAGTGCAGCCAGGATCACGGATCCTCAATTCTGTTTGAATTAAGGATCCTCAGAAGACGTTGTAGGTTTAAAGATCCAGGATCCTCATTATTATCCTTACACTAACGGTTGTTTCCACTATATTTGAACTTGTTTTACAGGGGTATTCGCATGGGACTTAGTCTTGCCGAGATTCCAGGAGAATATGCTCTATTTAGGTTATGGAAGACGTTGTAGGTTTAAGGATCCAGGATCCTCATTATTATCCTTACACGTGCATGGCTTGTATGACCATTATGGAAGTCGTGGGAAGCTAGCACAATTTGCGGATTGTTTGTTATTTAGTTTATTTCCATTTTTATAAGGGGATAACGAGCTTGAATAGTAAGAACAAGTTAGCAAACACACACACACACTCGAAAACTCTCTGCAACATATTGGCGATTTCACATTTTGCACACTAGTGATCCTTGTAACAAGCTTGTTATCTTCCCGAATTGTTACCTTTACTTGTTGAATATAGTTGGTGATCGGTAGTTTCCATCACCCGAGGTTTTTTATGCCGGAGATCATATATTGATCAAGGGATTTTTCGTCGTATAAATCCTTGTGTCTCTTGTTCATTTCATTTACAAGTTGTTCATACATTCGTTCATTCATTCAAGCATCACACCTCACAAAATAAGATTTGGTTGCATTATCCTAGTCTGATTTTTTTTACCAAAACACTAACAGTGAGAGTTTTATTGTAAAACATTTGTACTGTAACTCTTCTGATCTTAATACAAGTGAGCTTTAATCGTTGAATATTTGTATTGTTTTATCTCTCGCTCGGTTTGTGTCGTAATAGGGATTCCGCACCTGTTTCCGCATCCGAAACAAGAAGTCCTCGTAGTCCGACGATCCGCGTCGGGACCTACAATTGGTATCAGAGCGTAAGGCTCGATTTCTTGTTGAAAACCGAGTTTCCGGTGATATTTCGAGTGGGTTTTGAGTTTTTCTTGGTTAAAAATAAAAAACCCAGTTGTGTTTCATAAAAATCTGGATTAAAACTCCAAAATATGTTTTTTTTTATGTTTGATTCACTAAAAACTTGTTAAAATCATTGGAGAGAATCATAAGTACAAGTTTGTTAAGTTTTAACATCAAAAATATAGTTCACCATTTTATCCGGTAAGTTGTTTTGGCCGGAAAAAGTCACCGGAGTGTTTTTCGTATGGATAAGATCTCACCTACCTTCACCAGACCAGATCTGGATAAGATTTCACCTACCGTTTTGTGAAGAACCCTCTTCAACGAAGAACCATTCACGAAAAACCTCTCACGAATCATATACTTCGTCCCTCAGATTCTGCATGGAAGAGAATTTACCTACTTCGTGGGCTTTTGGACGAAGAACCTTCTTCGTGGGCTTGTTGTCCAGTCAAAAGTCAACGAACAGTGGGCTTGGTTATAAAGTCCATCTAGTAATTCGTGGATTATCTGAATATTGGTAATTCGTGGGACTTTGTGTCAGTGAATAACCAAAAGGGAAGAACAAGGTTGAGGCAAAAGCACGCGAAAGATGTGTAATATTTCATGAAGATTAGTAAAATATACCACTGCGGGCCTCGTCGGTTTTTTCGGTGGACTTCCAGATTGGGCTTTAATATTGGGCTGTTATTTATTCATTATCTTTCATTGGCCAGATTGTTTAGTGGACTTGTAAATTTGGGTTTGGGTTTGGGTTTGGGTTTCAACTCTTACGAGATACTCATTTCTTTAAGTCTTTCTTGGATATAATTTTTAAATCAGAAGTATCAGAAGTATTTTGTTGACTTCATATTTTGTTAACTTGGGTTAATAGTCCATTAAGTTATTCATAGTTTGGGCTTGTAACTCATTTGGGCCTCACCTATTTTTCGTAAGACTTAGGCTTGCATTAATCAGTCTTTCACTTAACAAAAAACCAACAATTTTTCAAAAAATAGGCCTATTTTTCATCTATTATTCGTGGGTTAATTCTATTGGGCTTAGGCTTCAGAAACATTTAGAATATTTGCCATATACTTCGTCTGGTCATTTCGAATTAGTGGGCTGATCCATCTTCTTTTCGTGGGCTGGTAAAAGACTATCTTTCGTGGTTTCACAGAAGGTTCACAGTTGCTTCAAAATTGGTTTGTAAGTTAGTTATTTATAATCAATCATGAGTACACACCTTTGGGGGTCAAGCATTTCAGGATCTCAATCATCATATGATCCTTCTCATCAAAGTAAACCGTATATGGCAACAGATATGTATGGTTGGAAACCTGATCCTAATGCGGATATGTATACGAGTAAAGGTTCAGGTTTAGTTCCTTCATGGGCTCAGTCTCCCACACCCCCATCCTCATCAACTCCATCCCTAGTGAGTTTAATTGCGAAAATTTTTTATAAGCAAAAGGGTTCAGTACCATCTTCAAAAATCAAGCTTTGGGATAAATCTACTGTCAAATGTGATCCGACAGTTCAGTTAGAGAACAGTGGCCAAACAAGAATGGCGTTTTATGCTGAAATGGTCAAGAATGTCAGCGATGGTGAGTCCTCGGGAAATGATGACAGTTCTGAACATGGCAGTAGTTCAGTTGAAGATGTTACAAGTTCAAGCAATGATGGATCTGAATGTGAATCATCTAGGGAGGTTGTTGATTCTGAGGCAAATGAGTTAATATCTGAGAGTGAATCCAGTCAGGTATGTGTCAATAAACCAAGTTCTGATAGGTGTGATAGTTGTGTTGAGTTAAATGCTAAATTCTCTGATTTGCAAAGCAAATTGTCAGATTTGCAAAGCAAATATAACGATTTGTAAAGCAAGTACGATGTGACATTTATCCACCATCAAAGTTTGATCGTGGATCTTTCAAAGTGCACAGAGGCCAACATGTTTCATAAAAATCATGAAAAACAATTTAAAAAGATAATTGACGCATTAAAGGAAGATAAGTCCGAGCTAACAAAAATGGTTTCAAGAAAACAAACTGCAATAAACAATTACATCAATAGGCTCGAGGAAACACAAAAGGAATTGGCCTGTGTTGTGACAACCCTCATAATTCCATGTATCCGTACAATTTATTAATGATAATTAAATTGCTTAATGACTATGCTGAATCACTTAACTGCTTTCTGATTACTGTGTTATACTTACACGTGCTTGTTAACATACTAGTAGTGTACAGAAAAGTTACTAAATAGTCCGGTATGCTTTCCTGGGTGTTGAGAATTAAAAATGTTACAAAAATATATACATAGGACATTTTATGGATTAATTAAGCACTTTAACGGAACAATACCCAACCGAACAACCGGACTTTACCCGGAACACAAAAATATTGTCAAACACATTGTTCTTATTTTTCTGAGCTAGTTAGGATCCCCGAACACCCTAACATACTATATATTACATAACACACATTAAGCACTAACTAAACCCTTAACCTTCTAACTAACTTAGTTACTTACCATTGCAACACAACTAGACCAACCCCCCCCCCCCCCCAAACCTGTTATGGATTAGTGGGACACCCCCTTGATTTCTTTGATTTAAAAAATAAGATTATGTTTAGTATCTAGAGAACACATGGACTAGTGGGCAATACAATGTTGGAGGATTTTCTATAAATCCACAAGTCCCTAATTCAACTCATCTTCATCATTCACACCACAACTCCATCTTCACTCTCTCTCCCTCTCTACAAGCTTCGCCCGAGCACCCCCTTGCACCACCCTCATTTTCGGTTTTCACTCATCCATTCCAAGTTCACTCCAAGGTGCACCAAGGTGAATCACGAAGTGTGGAGCTCACAGATTGTCAAGGACACCTCTCGTTTTCTTTTATCCACCACATTTCCTCACTTGAACTCTCCTAGCTTTAAGCTAGTGGTAAGTCTCCTAGATCTACTCATTTCACATTCTATGGAGGTGGTTAAAGTATGAAAAATGATGGTATATGTGAAGAACTTCAAGAACACTAAAGAACATAAAGTTAAAACTTAAACATAAGCTTTAAACATGAAGAAATAATGTTAATATGAAGTTGTTTTGATTCTTGTTAATTTTCTGATGATTTGCTTGTTAATATTGATGTTTGATGTTGTTGTGACCACAAAACATGTTAACGGAATCAATCGAACACGAGTTAGAAAACTAAAAGCTGAAAACAGGAGTCTGATTGGTGATTACAGCCAAC
Source organism: Helianthus tuberosus (assembly GCA_030545235.1). NCBI lineage: Eukaryota > Viridiplantae > Streptophyta > Magnoliopsida > Asterales > Asteraceae > Helianthus > Helianthus tuberosus. Next base: position 93,319,773 of record CM060437.1, read on the forward strand.
TTCAGTTGGCTGTAACAAGACCTTAATAAAACGAAAAATGTATTTTCTGAAGTCTAGATTTATGTATTTTGAAATACGGTTCTAATGGCACTGGAATCTTAATTTTTGGACTTCGTTAACTATTTTTAAAGTGTCGTTTTGTAACAGCAGCTAAAGCTGCATTTTTGCTACTGAAAATATGCGTTCTGTTTTCAGTCATAACCTGAATTCTTTGTTGAGATAGATCATAAAATTTGTACTGTAGATGACCACCGATGTATTTGTAATTCTCTCACTGGAATTTCTTAAATCAGACTCTCGATGAATTTTAAATAAATTATTCCGTGGACTCCAGTCAGAAAAAGATAAATCTAATTTCAGTCCGGAAAATGAATTTTTATAAAATATTGGTGATGAATTGGATCCCGAAATTTTTACACAATAATATTTGGATCGTTTAAGACATTCTGTAACAAATTGGGAATTTTTGGAATAAGTTAACTATTTTATTAAAATGCCCGAAACAACCCAGTTTTGGATATTTAAATTGAAATGACATAAGTAGTAATTTGCGTGTCTAAATGTCGAGTATGTTATCTTAGGATGATCTAACATGTTATATGTCAATAAAAGTAATATGTGCAATATCGTATGCTTGTTCTTGAGTAGCTATAGGTGGAATGTTTGTATGAGCCTGAACTATTAAAGTGAATGCATGTTATGCAGTAGATACGTGTAGGAAATTTGTGCTCTATTTGAGACCACTAAATGACTAACTGGTAATCATATTAGGACGTGATTGACCAACCTTGACTGTTAGCTATATTTGAGAATCTAACCGAGCAAACCAAGGTGAGTTCACACACTTTCTAAGGCATGGGATTCCCGGTGGTTTGGAATGGGTTAAAGAAATTAAAACGGGATCTACATATCCTCCTTGGGTAGGATATGTACGGCCATCCTCCATAGGTAGGATGCCAATAATAAATTCTACGTATTCTCCTTGGGTAGGACAACACCCTTAAAACTTACTAGACAAAACTCTATCATTAAGTCCCTTATTATGTATTGAATTAATCGCCGAGGCCGATGGCGAGCGGGTCATTAGTTAATAGCGCTATTAGGTTTAACAAACCTCACACCGTGTCGTCCGAACGGGCGTGTACTAATGGACTATGGCAAACTGTCAGTGATGATGGACACTGATGTAGGGCACAACAATTGTTCGTAGTAGTCGTTATCATACCGTCTAGTAGTTCACATGGGGAAGCCCCCACTGATTATGGATATGGTTTGGGTAATAAAAGGAACTGGTTAAACATACTTTCAACTATGGGTTAACCCCCACGACACATAAGCCAACGAAATTCAAACCACGTTTTTCAGAAACAACTTAAAACTAAACAACCAAACGTGAACTCACTTAACTTTGTTGTTGACTCGTTGTTACATGCCTTACAGGTCACTAGATGCTTACGGAGCTTGCACGAGGAGGAGGTTGTTGTGGGATGCGGACTGTTATGTCCCATGCTTATTAATTAAACTTTATAAACTTATGGAACTTATGTTTTGGGTCTTAAAACTTATGAACTGTGAACTTATGTTTTGAACTTACGTTTTATGCTTCCGCTATTAACTTAAAACTGGTTGCTGTCTTATGGTCACCAATTGTATTGTGGTTGGTTTTACTTACTTAATTTCGTTGTTCAATATGATTGGTGGCTCGATCCTGGTCATGTCACGCCTCCTAGCGGTGATACTTCGCAGGGTGGATTTTGGGGGTGTGACAGATTGGTATCAGAGCCATTGGTTATAGTGAACTTGGTTTTAAAAAGGGGAAAAGCTTTTTGATAAAACCAGACTATAACCTGTACAGTGCTCAACGATCCACAACGACGCTTCGCTCCACGTGCAAGACTCAACATCCTAGGTGATACGGATTATGTTTATATTACCCACTAGTTAAGTTACATGGTACATTGTTCATAGTATGCATTAGTTAACATGATAATTGCTATTTGAACCTTGTGTGCTTACTCTCTACTTTCGTCCCACACCTACGCACTTTCGCGACACTTTTCTCACTTACGTTGCTTCGTTATGAAGATCATGAGCGGACGCGGAGGACGTATCAACCTAACTCAAGCCCAGTTGACGGCCTTGATCAATGAACGAGTTACTGAGGCACTCGCAGCTGTCCCTGCAAGAGGTATAACCTACCATATCAACCCATCTTAGGACGTTTAGATCCTACCTTCACAAACCAAACCTCATGCTTAACCTTGTCTTTTATTCTCGCGCAACAGGTCAACATGCTCAGCCACCTGTGTGCACATTCAAAACATTCATGGATTGCCGACCTAGTACTTTCAGCGGCACTGAAGGAGCTGTAGGCCTTCTTCACTGGTTCAAGAAGCTGGAGTCTGTTTTTGAGATGTGCGAATGCCCTGAAGATCGTATGGTGAAATATGCTACTGGAACACTTGAAGGTGCTGCGTTATCCTGGTGGAAAGCACAGGTTCAACTACTAGGGCTGGCGGTTGCTAATGCCACCCCATGGAATGGTTTCAAAGAACTGATCAAAGAAGAATACTGTAGTCGCGACGACATCCACAAGCTGGAGGTGGAATTTTTCAATCTGAAGATGACGGGGTCTGAGATTGAGCCGTATACGAAAAGGTCAAACAAGCTGGCCATCTTGTGTCCTACTATGGTAGACCCTCCCATCAAACATATTGAGCTGTACCTCAAGGGTCTTGTACCAGAGATTCAGAGTCACGTGACTTCAGCTAACCTGGGTACCATTCAGCAAATCATCAAGTTGGCCCATCGTCTCACCGTTCAAGCAGTTGAACAAAACAAACTGCCCAAGCGTATTAGTGCTACTACTACCGACGCTCCCAATGAAAACAAGCGAAAATGGGATGGGAATTCCAGTAAGGGTTCAACTTCAGTTCAGTCTCAGCAGCGAAAGACCGATGACCACCAGAGTCCTGGTCAGCAATCTTTCGGTAGTCAAGGACAGGGTGGATACCGAGGGAACCACCCCAAGTGCAACCGGTGCCACAAGCATCATAGCGGGAAGTGCAACAAGGGTCGTTGCCTGAGGTGTAACAAGTTTGGTCATGAAGCAAAGGATTGCAGGAGCGCACGACCAGCAAATCAGAATCGCCAACAACAACAACAAGTTTCACAGAACCACCAGCAGCAACAACAACAGGGCAATAAAGGATGCTTTCAGTGCGGCGCTGAAGGCCACTTTAAGAGGAACTGTCCTCAGCTGAACCAGAATCAGAACCACAACAACCAAGGAAACGAGAACCACAATGGGAACAACAATGGAGGCTGTTGGTGCACAGAATGTCTGTTGACTACGTCTACATTATGTCTTAGGTCAAGATAGTCAATATAGGGTCTTAGAAAGTCAAAATTAGGGTTTTATATTGTTAATTTCGCTTATATGTACAAAATTATAGGTGATTTCGCTTATAGGGACATTAGTGATTTCGCTCATAGGGTTATTAGGTGATTCCACTTATGTGTCACATAGTGATTCCGCTTATATGGACATGCCATATAAGTGGAATCAGTCTCCTATATATACCTGGACATGTGACTTCATTTGTGACATTGGTGCGGAATCTGGTCATTGCTTAGGTGTCGAAACTCTATCAAATTGTATTCTGAAAGCAATAAAAGTGAAGAAAATTGAAAGGATAAGCTGTGTAACTTCGTGTATACTGATTCCGCCTTTATACGTGAAGATGAACGTCCTTGACTGAATTTTCAGGGTCAAACAACGGTCCAACAAGTGGTATCAGAGCTTCAGGACGAGGAGCTCATACTACTACAGCTGATTCGACTGAATTTTCTTACTTCTACTCACTTTCTTTCATACTTTTTCGATTTGAGATAGTTCCTACGGTTGAAATTGTCTGAATTTCGAATATAACGTGTAAAACATACTATTAACAAACCCTAGAAAGATTCAGGTTAAAACCCGGATTAAAACATAGTGAAAATTGGCTAAACCTGATTTCGCTTTTACGGACATCGAGGGATATATTCATCTGATTTCGCTTATTTGAACATACCTGATTTCGCTCATTCGGACTTAGTGGTTCCGCTTATTCGAACCTGATAGTTCCGCTTATTTGGACATTGCCTGGTTCGCTTATTTGAACATAAACTGATTTCGCTTATTAGTCATCAAGGTGGTTTTGCTCATTAGACATCACGTATGATTCCGCTCATATGAACCAATCTGTGATTCCGCTCTTGTGACTGTTTGATTCTGTTTGAACGTGGTTTAATTCTGTGTGACTGTGCTGATTTCACGTGATACATATCATTGAACAGGGTGTTTTTGACTGACTAATACTAAATCGGCCCAATAAAAAATAATAGAAACATAGTCAGTTTGATTAGGTTGTCAGACCCATTTAATACACCTCGTGAACAAGCATTAGGTCTTTTAATTTTGTCAACCCATTTAGTGAAAGGTCCAATAAGAATTAACTAGACATAATGGTTGTGGGCCAATGAAGTGATGAGTTGATAAGTATAATAACGACCCAATTGCACTTAACGAGATTCACAATTAATCACGGCCTAATCAAAACTGATTTAACAGTTTTTGTCGGTTTAGTGGGTTGTTAGGCCCAATCACATTTGAACATTAAGATCATTATGTCAACTTACTTAGGTTATTTTGGCCCAAGGTTCACTTGGGAAAAACCGTCCATTGATAGTAATTGGCCCAATCATACATCTGGCCCAGAAACATTATTTGTCCATAAAAAGAGCCTATTTAAGTAAAGAAGTGTGCATCCATTCATCTTGTATTTGAACGAGTTTGTGAATCTTTGACACGAGTCTTAGATTGATTTCATCAAACATACACTGTTACATATTCAGTTCGTTTGAACTAATTGTTTGTTTGTTTGCAGAATATTCCGAGGTAATTCAAAGTTATAAATCCGTGGCAAATTCTGAACCTATTCCTTGGAAAGATAATCGAACTGAAGATCAGAAATATCAATACAGAAAAATGATTGCTGAAAACAAAATAATTAGAATATCTCGTATCTTTCTGGAAGCAAGGACAGCAAATAGATGGGATCCGGACAGGGAGTGTTATCTTGACCCATATGGAAATATTGCGATTGATGACAAAACGCTTGATATCGAAGCCATAATCAAGGAGTACAAAGAAGAGGATGATTATTGGCAAAGAAAATGGTGTGGAGATGAAGAAGATAAAAAGAAAAAGAAAGAGTTAATAGATGAAATAGAAAGAAAATCAGAAAATATAAGTTTGGATGTGTTTCTTGAAATAATCAAAAGATTTGAAAATGGAACGACAAAGAATGAAGAAGAAGAAAAAGATGAAATTTCAAAAAGTAAAGCTGGTTGCTCAAAATGTGAAAAATCCGAAGCAGAAAATGTCAATCTCTTGAAAGATGTGGAGAACTTGACAGTGGAAAACAAAGCTTTGAAAGACGAGAAGAAAGCTGATAATGAACAGATTCTGGAGTTGCGCTTGAACTGTGAAAAACTGAAGACTGAAAATATCAAACTGTTGAGTAGTTTGGACAGTTTGACATTGGAAATTAACAATTTGAAAGAAAAAGAAAAAGATTTTGTAAAAATTAAAATTGAAAATGAAAACGTTTCTTGGATAAAATTGGAAAATGAAGCGTTAAAAGAAAAAGAAAAAGATTTTCAAAGTCAAATGAAGGTTTTAGAAGATGAAAAGTCTGTTATTTTTAACAATAATCTTGAAAAACAGATTGAAATAAATTCTCATCTTCAGAAAATCATTCGACTTGAAAATTAAGCTGAAATTGCTCGGAACAAAATTTCTGAGTTAGAGAATAAATTGAAAGGTTTTGTGACTTCGGCACCATATTTGTGTCCAAAACCGATCAATTCTGTTCCAATAAGTGACAATGTCACAAATTTTGACAAAGTCAAAATTGAAGATTGTGATGAAATATCTGATGATGAATAAGAAAAGAAAAGAAAAATATTTTTAGATTTACAAGAAAAATTTAAAAATACTGTTTTGCAATCTACTGAAACAGGTGAATGTTCTAAACAAAAACCTGTTAAGAAGAGTGTAGAACAGAAACAAAAAGATAAAAATTTGAAAAATCCTAAAAATGAAAATAAAAGCTCATCAGATAAGTCATCCAATCATTTTGAAAAATCACAAAAATCTAAAAATGAAAACTCACAAAATGTTGGTAATAAGTGGTGCAGGTTTGACCACAGTGCTTCAAAGTCTAAACCAGTTTTCAAGAAGAGTGATGATTACCACAAAGCCAGACAATGTTATGATCTAAGCATATGGTGTGAAAGTGGTGAATGGTACGATAACAGAGTGTGCTGCACCTGTGGTGTGAGAGGACACATTGCTGTTAACTACCAGAATTGGAGTTATGAGACAAGAAGATGCTATAATTGTCAAATCAGAGGTCATATTGCCAGAAATTGCCCAAGGAGATCAAATGAAAGATTGAGGGTTAATTCTCAGAAATTGACAAAGAAGCCAGTCAACGTCAAGCCCCAAGAACAGAAGGTTCTAAAACCTAAAGTTCAAGATCAGACAATTCAAGAAAAGAAAGTTAAACTTTCACAGGGGCAGAAAGACAGACTGCGAAAGAAAAGGAAGAAGGCGAGAGAGTATCTCGAGAAAATTTTGTCTTCGGGTTCACCGGACAGATTGAATAAGAGTTCTGATGAATCAACTAACTTGATTGCAAAGTCAAGAAAGACAAATTCATCGGATACAAATCTGAGGACGAAAGAAGAAAAGAAGAAGAAGAAAATGGTCAGCGATGAATCTGATGTGTCAAAGTCAGATAAGCCACCATCAGGCAATGAATCTGACAGGTCAAAGTCAGACAAGCCATGTGCAGGCAATGATTCTGGTTCATCAAAGCCAGAGGAGCCTAGTGTTGAGGTAAAAAAGGAGAATTCGGGTTTAACAAGGGATGATGTAAATTATCCACCATTGTTGAACAAGAATTCAATATCACCCAAGGCTGATCAGGCTTGGGTGAATCTTTTCAAATAGAAAAACCTGACTTGCCGGAGTTCCCAGGTTGGTAAGCGTGGAACATGAATCGGCACATTTCTTGAGAAATTTCACTCTGGTGATTTTTCGCTTTACATGTGGTAAATCAGGGACATTAAGTTGTACTTGATTTTCTACAAGTGTTTGTGTTCATAGAATCTTGAACTGTTAAATCTTTCAAAATGGTTAAAGGAGAACAAAGTGATGAAGTAATCCCCTAACCAACAAGTGGTTTGTTAGTTCAACAAAACTAATTTTCCGGAAAAACCATTTTGATTAAAACAAACTTACGTGTTTTGAAATCTAAATGGGAAAATAGTTTGTTGTCAGGGGGAGTTCTGATTGTTTATGCCAAGTGGATGGCGAATTGAAGTAATTCGATATCGGTTGTCAGTTTGTTTTCAAATTTTCCTTGAAAATCAAAATTGAAACATATTTTGATTTTAGGGGGAGAAAAATTTTAAAAAAATTAGAAAATTTGAAAATGCCAAAACATTGTAAAAGCAAAAATGAGTTTGGTTGTGAATAAGAGGAAATGATAGTAAATCAGTGGACTATCACAGCATGCTAAAGAAATGAAATGTCAAATGTGATAAACGGCTTCACTGATGATATGCCAGTAGGTTTTTGCACATTTAGTAGATTGTGACGAGATATAAACCTAAATTCAAACTTGCTTATATCGTGGGTAACATCTCTCGGATATATGGGTAACCCCTGAAATCTTGTTTGAAAGATTCCTTTTTCTGATATACTAGGTCTTTATACTCAGTGATATCTGGGGTATTATTCCAGGACTTCTGCTGAACGGTAGTTCTGACCTAGTCCCCGAATAATACTTTCCTCAAATGCTTGAAACATAGCATCACCCTCAGCATAAATGATAAGACAATAAAATTGCTTAGCAATGCTGTTGTAAAAAAGATCCTCTAAAGGGGACACACCCAAAAGTTGAGTCATGATCTCTCTGCTGAACGGTAGTTCTGACCTGAGCTCTCATGATTCTTCATAAATTATTAACCCCTTACAGATATCATTGATGTTATAATTACCTGTAAGACTGAATATTGGGATCTGGATACGGGAGTATATTCTGAGGTGGGACACGCGATTAAGTTTAAGTATCTAAGACATTAAACTCGTATCTCGAAGAAATTGAACTTTGTGTGAAAATTTAAGTGGACCAGTATACTGACAATCAAAGGGAATCGTTTAGAACTTAAAATGATTAAAGCTTAACGGTGCTAGTGATTTGTCTCATAAACTGATATGATCCTCTTACACAAACTCACAAAAATATTGTTTGTATATATTTGTTTACTGCATTTCTTTAAACTCAAAATTCAAAAAGATTTTAGACAACTGATGTTGAAGAGCTGATATTCAAAATTCCAAGTGATAAACATGATGATTTGGATTGGGAGAATATGTTGAAAACTTTGAATGTCATATACAAATGTTTTGAAAGATTGTGTGGTTAGTTAATCAAGGCCATTCATTTGAACTTGATGTAACTAGTATGTTTGTTGAATATATGTTGTCTACCAGTAAGTTTACTAAATTCAATTGTTATAAATTTCTGAAACTTATGTTGAGGTAGAGGATGTGCAGGGTAACAGGTTTTGGACTTCATCATTCCTACGGAAGCTAAATGTCAAAGTTTGAACCAGATAAAGACCTCAGATTCTAGCATATTGAGAGGGGGAGTCTGTGAAAGGGGGAGTCTGGATCAACAGTCAAAGGGAGTTTGAAGATGGAGATAGGAAGTGAACTTGAATCTGTGAAGATAAAATGCTTTTGATGTGAAGACAGAGTGCTTATGATAAAAAGATAGAGTTGGAGAAAAGACCAAGACTGAAGACTCGGAGCTGTAGACTTCGTCAACATCCAAGGGGGAGTCTGTTGGTGCACAGAATGTCTGTTGACTACGTCTACATTATGTCTTAGGTCAAGATAGTCAATATAGGGTCTTAGAAAGTCAAAATTAGGGTTTTATATTGTTAATTTCGCTTATATGTACAAAATTATAGGTGATTTCGCTTATAGGGACATTAGTGATTTCGCTCATAGGGTTATTAGGTGATTCCACTTATGTGTCACATAGTGATTCCGCTTATATGGACATGCCATATAAGTGGAATCAGTCTCCTATATATACCTGGACATGTGACTTCATTTGTGACATTGGAGCGGAATCTGGTCATTGCTTAGGTGTCGGAACTCTGTCAAATTGTATTCTGAAAGCAATAAAAGTGAAGAAAATTGAAAGGATAAGCTGTATAACTTCGTGTATACTGATTCCGCCTTTATACGTGAAGATGAACGTCCTTGACTGAATTTTCAGGGTCAAACAACGGTCCAACAGAGGCAACAATGGAGGCAACAACGGGGGTAACAATAATGGCAACGGTGCTAGAGGACGTATTTTCGTGCTAGGTCAGGGCAATGCAAGGAACGATCCCAACGTTATGATGGGTAAGTTTCTTCTGGACGAATTCTTTGTTACTGTTTTGTTTAATTCGGGTGCCGATACTAGTTATGTGTCCTTAAAAGCTAGCCAAATGCTTAAGCGCACTCCAACACTTTTGAACACCAAACACATGGTAGAACTAGCAAATGGTAAAAGTCTTGAAGCCACACACATAGTTAAAGGTTGTAACCTCGTCTTAGCTGGTCAGACTTTCTCTATCGATCTTATCCCTATCACACTTGGTAGTTTCGACGTCGTTATTGGGATGGATTGGCTATCTCGTCATCAAGCGGAGATTATTTGCAAGGAGAAAATCGTCCGCATTCCTCGTTCTGGTGAAGAACCTCTCATGATTCATGGCGACAAGAGTGGTGCTGTCGTAGGCATTATCTCTTTCCTTAAGGCCCAGAAGTGTTTGCGAAAGGGCCACACTGCCATTCTAGCACACGTTACTGACACATCAACGGAAGAGAAGAGAATTGAAGACATACCTATTGTACGCGACTTTCCTGAGGTATTTCCTGAGGAATTACCTGGTCTTCCGCCTCATCGACAAGTCGAGTTTCAAATCGAGCTAGCTCCTGGAGCAGCGCCCAGAGCTCGTGCACCTTATCGACTAGCTCCGTCAGAACTTGAAGAACTGTCCACGCAATTACAAGAACTCTTGGAAAAGGGTTTTATACGTCCTAGCTCTTTGCCCTGGGGAGCTCCAGTCTTGTTTGTGAAGAAGAAGGACAGTACTTTCAGAATGTGTATTGCCTATCGCGAACTCAACAAGGTGACCATGAAGAATCGTTACCCTCTTCCATGTATTGACGACTTGTTCGACCAGCTGCAAGGATCGAGCTATTACTCTAAGATTGATTTGAGATCTGGATACCATCAGCTGAGAGTCCGAGAGGAGGACGTCTCCAAAACAGCATTCAGAACTTGCTACGGCCATTACGAGTTTCTAGTTATGCCTTTTGGATTAACGAATGCACCCGTGGTCTTCATGGACCTCATGAATCGAGTGTGCAAACCTTACCTGGATAAGTTCGTCATTGTGTTCATCGACGACATCCTGATCTATTCTAAGAGTCAGGAGGAACACGAGCAGCATCTACGACTTATGCTAGAACTTCTTCGAGCAGAGCAACTGTATGCCAAATTTTCGAAATGTGACTTCTGGCTTCGCGAAGTCCACTTCCTAGGCCATGTGGTAAACAAGGATGGGATTCATGTAGATCCATCCAAGGTTGACTCGATCAAGAACTGGCCTACACCCCGCACACCAACAGAAATCCGCCAATTCTTGGGTTTGGCAGGATATTACAGAAGGTTTATCAAGGATTTCTCGAAGATTGCGCAACCTCTCACTTCATTGACTCAGAAAGGTGTCACCTATCGTTGGGGTGATGCACAGGAGTCCGCATTTCAGCACTTAAAGGATAGACTTTGTAGCGCGCCTATTCTCTCATTGCCTGAAGGCATAGATGATTTTGTGGTTTATTGCGACGCTTCCATCCAAGGACTTGGTTGCGTGTTGATGAAACGTGACAAGGTCATTGCCTACGCACCACGATATAGAGCTGGGAGGAGTTGTCTTCGCACTTAAGATATGGAGACATTACCTGTACGGTACCAAGTGCACCATTTACACCGATTACAGGAGTCTCGAGCATATCTTCAAGCAAAAGGAATTAAACATGCGACAACGCCGATGGGTCGAACTCTGGAACGATTATGAATGCGCGATCAAGTATCATCCGGGCAAAGCCAATGTTGTGGCCGACGCCCTCAGTCGCAAGGATACTATACCTAAGCATGTACGTGCGTTACAGCTTACCATCCAATCTAACATTCCCACTCAGATTCGCGATGCTCAGGTTGAAGCATTGAAAGCAGAAAACATCAGGGCCGAGTCCTTACGAGGATCCAGGCAGCGACTAGAACGAAAGGAAAACGGCGCCTACTATGTAAACGGACGCATCTTGGTCCCACTGTATGGAGACCTACGCGAGCTAGTGATGGATGAAGCACATAAGTCTCGTTATTCAGTACATCCGGGTTCGGATAAAATGTACCATGATCTCAAGACTGCATACTGGTGGCCTGGTATGAAAGCCAGTGTAGCAACCTACGTCAGCAAATGTTTGACTTGTGCGAGAGTCAAGACTGAGTACCAGAAACCATCAGGCCTACTTCAACAACCAGAGATACCTAAATGGAAATGGGAGCAAATTTCCATAGATTTCGTTACTGGCCTGCCTAGATCTCAGCGCGGAAATGATACCATTTGTGTGATCGTGGATCGACTGACCAAGTCTGCACATTTTCTGGCTATCAAGGAAACGGATAAGTTTTCTACTCTAGCAGACATTTACCTAAAGGAAGTGGTATCAAGGCACGGAGTGCCAACCTCCATCATTTCTGATCATGACGCGTGTTTTACTTCTGAACTGTGGCAAGCCATGCATAAGTCTTTCGGCTCACATTTAGATATGAGCACCGCTTATCACCCACAGACGGATGGGCAATCTGAACACACCATCCAGACCCTTAAAGACATGCTTCGGGCATGTGTAATCGATTTTGGTAATGGCTGGGAAAAGCACCTTCCGCTAGTGGAATTTTCGTATAACAACAGTTACCACACCAGCATCCAGGCCGCTCCGTTTGAGGCTTTGTACGGACGGAAGTGCCGATCACCTCTTTGTTGGGCAGAAGTTGGTGACAGTCAAATCACAGGCCCAGAACTTGTAGTAGACACAACCGAAAGGATTGCTCAGATACGACAACGAATGGCGGCAGCTCGTGACCGTCAGAAAAGCTATGCTGATAAGCGAAGGAAACCACTCGAGTTCCAGGTTGGGGATCGAGTGCTACTCAAAGTCTCACCTTGGAAAGGTGTAGTCCGTTTTGGCAAACGGGGGAAACTCAATCCACGCTATGTCGGACCGTTCGAAATCATTGAGAAAATTGGCAAGGTGGCCTACAGGTTGAATCTACCTGAAGAACTCAGCGGAGTTCACAATGTTTTCCACGTGTCGAATCTGAAGAAGTGTCTGTCAGATGAGACCCTCATAGTTCCTCTCAAGGAGCTCACAATCGACGACCAGCTGCGATTCGTCGAGGAACCAGTAGAGATTACTGATCGAGATGTTAAGATCCTCAAGCGTACCAGAATACCTCTTGTCCGAGTCCGATGGGATTCCCGTCGTGGCCCAGAGTATACCTGGGAGTGAGAAGACCAAATGAAACTCAAGTATCCCCAGCTGTTTAAGAAAAATGCAACCACTACTGAGGCTGAAGCTACTGTAGAATTTCGGGACGAAATTCCAAATCAATGGGGGGATGATGTGACACCCCAGGAAAACAAGGAAACCAAAGCAACATAACTAGCTTCCTCAGTAACCACGAGCTAAATTTCGGGACGAAATTTTCTTAACAGGGGAGAATGTGACAACCCTCATAATTCCATGTATCCGTACAATTTATTAATGATAATTAAATTGCTTGATGACTGTGCTGAATCAGTTAACTGCTTTCTGATTACTGTGTTATACTTACACGTGCTTGTTAACATACTAGTAGTGTACAGAAAAGTTACTAAATAGTCCGGTATGCTTTCCTGAGTGTTGAGAATTAAAAATGTTACAAAAATATATACATATGACACTTTATGGATTAATTAAGCACTTTAACGGAACGATACCCAACCGAACAACCGGACTTTACTTGGAACGCAAAAATATTGTCAAACACATTGTTCTTATTTTTCTGAGCTAGTTAGGATCCCCGAACACCCTAACACACTATATATTACATAACACACATTAAGCACTAACTAAACCCTTAACCTTCTAACTAACTTAGTTACTTACCATTGCAACACAACTAGACCAACCCCCCCCCCCCCCAACCGGTTATGGATTAGTGGGACACCGCCTTGATTTCTTTGATTTAAAAAATAAGATTATGTTTAGTATCTAGAGAACACATGGACTAGAGGGCAATACCATGTTGGAGGATTTTCTATAAATCCACAAGTCCCTAATTCAACTCATCTTCATCATTCACACCACAACTCCGTCTTCACTCTCTCTCCCTCTCTACAAGCTTCGACCGAGCACCCCCTTGCACCACCCTCATTTTCGGTTTTCACTCATCCATTCCAAGTTCACTCCAAGGTGCACCAAGGTGAATCACGAAGTGTGGAGCTCACGGATTGTCAAGGACCACTCTCGTTTTCTTTTATCCACCACATTTCCTCACTTGAACTCTCCTAGCTTTAAGCTAGTGGTAAGTCTCCTAGATCTACTCATTTAACATTCTATGGAGGTGGTTAAAGTATGAAACATGATGGTATATGTGAAGAACTTCAAGAACACTAAAGAACATAAAGTTAAAACCTAAACATAAGCTTTAAACATGAAGAAATAATGTTAATATGAAGTTGTTTTGATTCTTGTTGATTATCTGATGATTTGCTTGTTAATATTGATGTTTGATGTTGTTGTGATCACAAAACATGTTAACAGAATCAATCGAACACGAGTTAGAAAGATAAAAGCTGAAAACAGGAGTCTGATTGGTGATTACAGCCAACTTCAGTTGGCTGTAACAGGACCTTAATAAAATGAAAAATGTATTTTATGAAGTCTAGATTTATGTATTTTGAAATACGGTTCTAATGGCACTGGAATCATAATTTTTGGACTTCGTTTACTATTTTTAAAGTGTCGTTTTGTAACAGCAGCTAAAGCTGCATTTTTGCTGCTCAAAATATGCGTTCTGTTTTCAGTCATAACTTGAATTCTGTGTAGAGATAGATCATGAAATTTTTACTGTAGATGACCACCGATGTATTTGTAATTCTTTCACTGGAATTTCGTAAATCGGACTCTCGATGAATTTTAAATAAATTATTCCGTGGACTGCAGTCAGAAAAAGATAAATCTGATTTCAGTCCGGAAAATGAATTTTTATAAAATATTAGTGATGAATTGGATCCCGAAATTTTTACACAATAATATTTGGGAATTTTTGGAATAAGTTAACTATTTTAATAAAATGCCCGAAAATAGCCCAGTTTTGGATATTTAAATTGAAATGACATAAGTAGTAATTTGCGTGTCTAAATATCGAGTATGTTATCTGAGGATGATCTAACATGTTATATGTCAATAAAAGTAATATGTTCAATATCGTATGCTTGTTCTTGAGTAGCTATAGGTGGAATGTTTGTATGAGCATGAACTATTAAAGTGAATGCATGTTATGCAGTAGATACGTGTAGGAACTTTGTGCTCTATTTGAGACCACTAAATGACTAACTGGTAATCATATTAGGACGTGATTGACCAACCTTGACTGTTAGCTATATTTGAGAATCTAACCGAGCAAACCAAGGTGAGTTAACACACTTTCTAAGGCATGGGATTCCCGGTGTTTGGGAATGGGTTAAAGAAATTAAAACGGGATCTACATATCCTCCTTGGGTAGGATATGTACGGCCATCCTCCATAGGTAGGATGCCAATAATAAATTCTGCGTATTCTCCTTGGGTAGAATACGTACGTTCGTCCTCCTTGGGTAGGACAACACCCTTAAAACTTACTAGACAAAACTCTATCATTAAGTCCCTCATTATATATCGACTTAATCGCCGAGGCCGATGGCGAGCGGGTCATTAGTTAATAGCGCTATTAGGTTTAACAAACCTCACACCATGTCGTCCGAACGGGCGTGTACTAATGGACTCTAGCAAACTGTCAATGATGATAGACACTGATGTAGGGCACAACTATTGTTCGTAGTAGTCCATATCATACCGTCTAGTAGGGCACAACTGATTATGGATATGGTTTGGGTAATAAAAGGAACTGGTTAAACATACTTTTAACTATGGGGTAACCCCCACGGCACATAAGCCAACGAAAGTCAAACCACGTTTTTCAGAAACAACTTAAAACTAAACAACCAAACGTGAACTCACTCAACTTTTTTGTTGACTCGTTGTTACATGCCTTACAGGTTGCTAGATGCTTACGGAGCTTGCACGAGGAGGAGGTTGTTGTGGGATGCGGACTGTTATGTCCCATGCTTATTAGTTAAACTTTATAAACTTATGGAACTTATGTTTTGGGTCTTAAAACTTATGAACTGTGAACTTATGTTTTGAACTTACGTTTTATGCTTCCGCTGTTAACTTAAAACTGGTTACTGTCTTATGGTCACCAATTATATTGTGGTTGGTTTTACTTACTTAATTTCGTTGTTCAATATGACTGGTGGCTCGATCCTGGTCATGTCACGCCTCCAAGCGGTGATACTCCGCAGGGTGGATTTTGGGGGTGTGACAGCTATGTTAAGTGTGAAAGTGAGGCGATCCAGGTTAAGTTAGAAAGTTATTCAAACTCGAGGTATGTGCTAGATCACATCATTGACATACAGAAAAAGAAAGAAGATGTCACATGCATTGGATATAAGAAGTGTCCTCCACCTGTTAGACACAATTATACCGCTATGCCTGATAAGGAGGATAAGCCTCACTTTTGAGCCATCAGTTCCATTAGATGTTGAGGAATTCGCAGCTGGACTTGGATACAAAAAGGAAGTATCATCAGACTCGGATGTGCCGCAGATACGAAAGTATCAACTACTGAACAAAATCAGGATCCTCCAGTCATTGTTGAGGATGTTGATTCTTCAGATGATGAATCCGATGATACTGGCTCAGCACAGTCTGATGCGGTAATAAAAAAGAGGACATACCTCTTGAGAATCACATTCTTTGTGATCCTCCAACAAAACGGGGTGTGACTGCTCCTGTAGAGATTGCTGAAGCTCATGTTGAAACCCGTGAAAGTGCGAACTTGCTTTATACGTTGATTGGTTCTGACAAAGTTTACTCAAACACAGATTTTCCCATTAAAAATGTTAATCAATCCTTGATTGATAAAATGTTAATAAAATTTTTACAACTTTCAAACTGTTTTCAGTCGGTAGTTGATTGAGAGTTGGTCACATGTGTGTCGTTTGTTAATATTGTCTATATTCCAAGCGGTTGTTCTCATTACGCGTTTAGCTTTCTTGTATGTGCAGATGCGGCATTTAGACCAGCTAAAGGTGAAGAGAACGTGCTAGAAGACAAGCTTTGGAATAAAGACACGACATGAATGCAATTAAAGGATCAAGATGATCGAGTTGCCGCTGGCCACTTCTCAACACCGCACGGATCTAAAATTCTAAGATCAACGCTTCACGAGCAACGTTCAAGGGGGAGCTTGCTGATACACTCCCTGTCCTTGACACCTGAAGACTCTAAAAGATCCAACAACTATGTGAAGAACGAACCCTCATGAGCAGCATCCAAGGGGGAGTTTGTTGATACATTTAATGTGGATTTGGCTTGTTCGGTTCGCCCGCGTTACGAAGTGAAGACCGAAGCACGATATCCTCCGTCGTGACTCAGAACACATTCAACTTCGTAATTGTCGTGAAACAGTTGCGAAGTGCAAAATGTTTGTTACCTTTCTGCATGTTGCTGATCTGTCTGCATGTTCTCATGTTATATGCATGTCTGCTGATTGTTTACAAAGTGTTGTTGCTGTACAATCATTCCACGAAGAACCTAGCATACATGTGAATGAAGAACCATGCATGGCGAAGAACCATGCATGGCGAAGAACCGGATTGTTCCTGTCTTGATTCACGAAGAACTGAACCACTGCGAAGAACATTCTTCGCTGCAGGTTAGTTGCTGAAAAGGGTCCACGGTGAACATGAGACGAAGCATGTTGGACGAAGAACCTTGAGTTCTTTGTGGATCTCCACATTCTTCGTGGGCTTTTAGTGTATGTTTGGGCCCAATAGGTTGTTCGTAGGCTGCGGATAAGGGTCTGTTATAAAAGGTCCTTGCAACATCAGATAAGGTAGACACCGATAGAACACAATAGAGAACACAGAGAGAGAACTGAGAGGATATCTTAGAGTTTTGTTATTTCATAGGGTAATATCTTTGTATACTGTAACTCTGTTGATATCAATAGAAGTGAGCGTTAATCGTTATATATTTTTCATGTTTTCTCTCTTGCTCGGTTTGTGTCGTAACAGGGATTCCGCACCTGTTCCGACATCCGAAACAAGTTCTCGTAGTAGTCCGACGATCCGCATCGGGACCTACAATAACTTCATCACAAGGTATTCTATTTTTTTATTTTGTTTTTTTTCTATGCAATTCAGTTCTTATTCTGTACTATAATTCGATTCCTGTATGTTTGGAAAATTTAAACGGGTTTGAATAGATTAGTTGGTTTAATAGTGTATTCTGATAGTGGTTTATGGATGATAATATGTTATTGTTGAGAAGGGAACTCATGTTCTTAGTTGGTGTCGTGTTTTGATATTTAGGGTTTTATGTTCGCTACATTTGCTGACGTCGCACGTTGCGGTGAAATGGAATAAATGAAAAGGCAAAACAAACGTTACCTGAAAAAGAAGCATGTTGTTAAGAAAGCCAAACCATCAGAGTCGGTTTAGTTTATCATCGTACCGTATATGATACTAAATAAATACTCTATTTTGAATTCATGTTTCAAGTCAAGAGTATAAAAGAAAACCCTAAAAATCAAGCAGGTGGTTTATAAATTACAAGCCCTAACAGGCAGGTGAGAGTGAAAAAGTATCAAAAACCTTATACTGATTAGCTGATGCAGAGGAACGACGACGGCGTGGAAGCAGCGCTGGGTGGAGGAGCAGCGGTGGCTCCTTTGAAGGCTTCTCACAACCGATCATGTGATGAACACCATTTACATTTCTTTTCTTCAATCTCGCCATCGTCTTCATGGTTCTTGGAACAGGGTAAACAAGCGACGTCTGAGGGAAACGAATTTAGGGTTTGAAAAATGATAAGGAGATCTGAATGTACAGTATGGTAAGAAGGCTTTTTGATTTTGAGTTTTTCAAGTACCCTGTAACTACTCGTTATGCTCGTTATGCTTAGCACCAGAGATTCGGATCATAATGTAACTATATCGCATATATCGCAGTATTTTCGCATACTTTATCGCTATCACAACACATTACACTTGTTGACAACCACAATGATGTCGAGTGAGGACCAATTCTACCCTCCTTGATAGCCGTGATGCGTCGCAATATAACACAATACTCAAAAACGCACTCGCAGGCACGCGTAACTCGATCATCGCAAGATTTTGGAATATGGATATGTATACACGACCCAATGTGACTAATTATAATGAATATATGAAAATGTGTACCCAAATTATCACAACGCTTAACGATCGAAACGTAACGCCAAAACTCAACTCGCCGGAGGCATTGGATCGAATGACAATTCGATCGGATTGCCATCCGATCAGACTGTCATCCGATCGGATTACCATCCGATCAGACTGTCATCCGATCCAAATCACTGCACCACCTCCTCTCCTCTCTTGCCTATAAATAGCACTTGTCACATCACTTGAACAGTGATGTGACAGCTCTCACTCGACCAGCACGCTTTTGGGGCTTTTCCTCTCGATTTCCCATAATTCTTGTAAGTTTTCGTCATAAATCTTGTACTTCCTTAATCTACACGCACTCCTACACCTTTCTATCTTTTGAATCTTAACTTTTAACCGTGAAATCATCAAGATTCAAGGTGTTCTAGGATGACGTCATCATGAGTTCTTGAAGAACTTCATGTTTTGGCCTCAATCCACCAAGAACAACTTAGATCTAACCGATTTCCACATAAACAAACAGTGAAAAGGATTGAGAGAAGGTTTTCCAACTTTCTTTCAAGTCTTTTACACTCAATGTATTCAAAACCGATAGAATCGGAGCGTTTGCCGGCTTACTACTCATCATTGTGGTTACGTTGGTTCAAAATCCGTGTTCTATCCACGAGATTATCGATTCCGGGTTAACCAAGAACAATCGTCCTGAACCGGTGGACTGACCGAACTTGAGTGGTTCCTCTTTGATCGGGTCACTAGAGCTTAGGATGGAGTTCTGTTGGTTAGCACGATATCAACACATCTCGATAAAACGACAAACTATCAAAACAACCAAGTGTAAGACGAACAGGTCAACCAGGACGGAGTGCCGTCCGAACGGACTGCTGTCCGAGCGGATAGCCACCCGGACGACCGGCCACCCGTACGACTTGCACCTTGGTCCCACACTTAACCATTTTTGCCAACACTTGAAGTCTGAATGTTGAACGAATTGCTGTCCGGTTGGACTACCATCCGATCGAACTGCCAATCGAATCATGAGTCATTTAAACTTCAACACTTAAATAATTTTCAACATGTTCAATGCACCAAGGATGCCACCCGACCGAACGACCGTCCGATCGAGTGACACCCTGCTGTGAACTTGTTCTCACTAAAGTGCCCAACCGAACGGGTTGCCGTCCGATCGAACGACCGTCCGATCGACCGACCTGAAAGGTAGAGGTACTTCTCTGTTTTCTAAATACTACAACGAAAACTTCAAAAGTCAAGCCATCATACAAAAACACATCCTTCTCAAAGGAAGAAACAATCCACTCGAACAGTCATCCGACCGGACGACTGTCCGAACGGACTACCAACCACACGACTGGCTGTCCGATCGGACCACCATCCGATCGAACTACTGTCCGAACCACTTGTACTTTGCATCGTTTTACGCGTCACTCATCGTTATGTTATTGTTCTGATCAGGCTAACCCTACTCTTTAGCGCTCCCTTCAATCCATCAATTGCTGTGAGTATACTCGAACCCTTTTTATCGCATTTTGGGTGTAACATACGTTCCTATCAAATCAAATTTATCAAAATGAGTTATTCAATCAAACTGCTTATCACTTGCGAATAACTGTTATGCATATTTACACGTGATGCTAGTTACATATGTGTTAGGACTTATACTCGCGAGGTCTCGCCTTAACTAGTATAGTACTATAGCACCTGACGGGGTCTAGTTAGGATGAATAGCAATCGCAATCGCAACTCGAGTGACTTAGCTGGTAGTATCGGTCTTATATGCATGTATGTTGAGGTATCTCGTTTATGTATTTGGTAATTCGCAGCACTTTTAACTATTTACGCTACACTATCAAAACTTGTATACTCGCCAATACTTTTGTATTGATGTTGTTTTAACGTATGTTGCAGGTTTAGTCGCAGTCTACATCAAATCAAGCTAGGAAGTCTAGAAACACACCTAAAGTCTAGGTTGTCGGATTTGTATTGTTTGAGAAAACATGAAAATTCGTGACAACTTATGTGGTTGTACTTGTTTATTAGTATGGGATAATGAACGCATTAAATACTGTCACAATTTAGTTGTTATGGATTCTCTTGAGCAATCTGATTCGCCTAGTGCCGCGCCCCGATGATTCCGCCACCGGTTGGGGTGTGACAGATTGGTATCAGAGCCATAACTATAGGGAATTAGGCCAGACTTGACCTAGTCCGGGTCGATGTCTTAGAATTGACTTAGTCTATAGTCTAGGAACCAACGGGCCGGCTCATGCGAATCCAGTAGGGTTTGCACGGGCCCACTTGATACCCTCGCTCGAATTCGCTAAAAGCTACTACTTCGCGTGAACACCGCATACTACAATTTCACGCGAAGAGCCTTTCCTAAGGCTGGAATATTACTTAGCCTTTCCTAAGGCCAACACAATACACACGTTTTCAAAAATATTCGCGTAACACAACCGACTGGTCCAGTCGAGATCAGGCGTGAAAACCAATAACTCTCGACAAGATCGCTCACCCAGCGCATTTTCTAGCACGAGAACTTTCCGTTGAGCTAGGAGTGACATCCATATCTCAACGAAAGTCTCCATTTCAAAATCTAGTGGAACTCCCGAATTTATTCGAAGAGCACAACCACAGCTAGGAGCGAAGTTATTAAGTCAGGGGTGAAACCCGTATCTTAATAAACCGTTCCGCTCTCTATAAAAATGGTTTTCAAAAGCTCTCACCAAGGACTCGACTATAACGATAACTCGAGCCACGCGGTGACCAGGAAGATGAGTGCCATGAGCTGCATCCCAGTGGAAGCATAAGCCTTCTAGGGCAACGCGCGTGCACGAACTTGTCGGGTGTAGTTGGGTTACCTTGGGAAGTTGACGCCTAAACACCTGAGGCACTCTATCCAAATTTTTTTTCTAGCATACGACTCATTGAATTTACGCTTTATGGAACCTATTTACGCTTATGTGTTTACAATTTAAAACTTTACGCTTTATCGATTTCTCGATTTATCGATTTTCACTCCCTGGTTTATAAACGCACGGCTCGCACAGCCATCGCAATCTGAAACGAAAACCGAATGTGCGCAACAAAACTAATGTCTAGTTACTCGCTCTCACTCTCACTCTCACTCTCTGCATCGCGTCCTCGCGCATTCTATACCGACTTGTATGTGTACAAGTATAAGCTACAACTAATTATATATATACAAACAAATCAATTGTGTGAGAACTTAGGAATCTCGTGTCTCCTATGTGGCTCCTATGTGAAATCTATTATATTACTCGCAACAAGTTTTGATCGCGCTCAATCGCATCGCAAAAACTCAAAATCATTATGATCGAATCTCACTCCAAATCTCTCTCTGTCTAGATGTCTTCAAACGACTCTACCACGAGACGAACAACTAGGAGAAGAGCCAAACGAAGCGCCGATAAGAGGATTGCCTCGCTTGTGACCAAGGAAGTGGCCAAGGTCATTCCTCAAATTGTCGCTCAAGTGCACTCTCTCAGCAACTCTCGAACCTCGGAAGACTCTAAGACAGGAGCACCGCAAACTACTTTTCTCTACAAACACTTCAAAGCCTGTGGTCCGATGGAGTTCCCGGGTGAAGAAGGTGTGTCCCAACTATTCCAGTGGTTCGATTCTATCGAAGTTACCCTTTGCCAGAGTGGGTGTCCCGATGGTTTTCGTACTACTTGCGCTACCGGAGTATTTCAATCGCAAGCACTCGACTGGTGGACAGCCGAACGTAACAAACGTGGGATCTCTACAGCTTACGCTCTCTCTTGGGATGAGCTGAAAGAGCTCATGAAGAAAGAGTACTGCCCTCCCTACGAAGTCCAGAAACTCGAAGATGAATTTTGGAAAATCAAGCAAGTCGAAGGTGACAATACTGGCTACACTGCAAGGTTTAAACAGCTTAGCATAATCTGCCCAAGTCAAGTCAGCACTTCAGAAAAAGCCATCACGAAGTACGTTCGCGGCTTGCCTGAATGTGTGGGAGATTTTGTCGAAGCTGCAAGACCTGCTACCATCGAAGAAACCAACTGCTTGGCCGCAGAAATCAACAGCAAACGAGCCTTAGACGGATTTTTCTCCAAGAATCCTGTCAAACAAGCTCATCAAGCAATCATCATCAATTCCTTTGACGATTCTTCCAACGAATCTACCAACAATTCTTCTGAAGATTCCTCCGATGATATCTCCAGCGAATCATCAGACGAATCCTCCGACGACACCGCATTATCTCAGGAAGCTCAGCCCAGCCATAAACGAAAGACCATGAGCCCAGACTCTTCCACATCGGTACTGTCGCAACCAGAACCTCTCCAAGCAGCTCCAGTTCACGTGAAACGCGCCTACAACGGAGCTCATCCCCTGTGTTTCATGTATACGTATCATCACCCGCCAGAAGCTAACTGTCGCTACTGCACAAATTGCAACGGGTATGGTCATCATACGCAGCACTTTCGCACAGGACCGCAACCTTGAGGAATTTCAGCAACAACCGTAGTCTCCGCAGAAGTATTCCACAGCAACGTTATTTTGCTTCTAGTGTTGTTGTAATAATATGACTTATTGCCGTCAATTTCCTTATGTGTGGAACTTGTTCTATCTCTCAACGCATGTGGATTCTGTTTCTCTCTTATACTCACGCACAATCTATACGCTAGCACTATGTAATATATAATATATTTTACCCCTACTATGCGTTCTTGAGATAAGGTACGATAAACGTGCAAGAATCAAATTAATCACGGGTGCACACGGGATTATTTTGGTTAGTGCACGGAGATCGTAGTGAATTTCAATGATGCCTTAACGTTCAGGGCATGGTTAAGCGCGGTGGATACGCCGCTGGTACTTCCTATATATAAGCGTCTTGACCATGTCTGACGAAGTGTGACACCTATTCACGGAACGAAGGCGTATAGTTGAAACATGACGGTGTTTCGCCATGCTAACCGAAGTTTTGTGAAGAAAGTGCCATGTGGAGTTGGAACGTGGACCTATTATACTATTGTGGTTATTTTCGACACATTACACTACATCGCAAGGCGTAACAATCTCAATCGCAACTCAAAGTGTGTAATCGTAAGACTTTTCGTAAGTCAACACGCTCGCAATCGCATTATCGCTAGAATCTACCTCGCAATCGCTATCGCTTATTATGGGTATTTTGCAATCTCAATCGCTTATTATGTGCATCGCGCCATCGCATAACGTGGGTTATCGCTCTATCGCTGGTGTATTGCTCTATCGTTTGTGTATCGCTCTATCGCTCGTGTATTGCTCCATCGCTCATCGTGTATCGCGTAACGTAATCGCTATCGCTATCGCTTGCCAAACTCCGTACTGTCTGTGTTAAGTTAGCACACATGACCTCGCTTCACGGGACGAAGCTCATATGGTTAAAGCATGGTGGATACGCCGCTGGTACTTCCTATATATAAGTGTTTTAGCCATATCAGCAGACTTTCGTGGAAAAAGGCCATGTGGGGCCTAATGCTAGTTAACTTTTGTAGTGTTGATCAATCCAATCGAATCACATTAATCGCGCATATTCCCATCGCTTGCAACGCATCGATAGTCACCTATCGCTCGACGGTTGTCGCTATCACTCGTCGCTTATCACTCATCGCTTTTCGCTTATCGCCGTTGTCTTTGCTTATTATGTTTAATTTGTGCCATCAATTATCGCGTACTGCTTATCGATTGTCGCACTCGCTCGTGTCACTAAACTGAGTTTGAAAATGACCTCACCACTCAGTTATCCTTCCAAGAGTTGATCCAACCCCTCCCTGTTTGGATCAAGTCATCGCTAATCTGCCTGTACTATGTCGACACGTATGACACTGCCTCATGAGACGGAAGCCATATGGTTAAAGCATGGTGGATACGCCACTGGTACTTCCTATATATAAGTGTTTTAACCATATTGTCGAACTTTCATGGAAAAGTGCCATGCGGGGCCGACCTTGAATTTAAATTTTGGTATAACTAAAAGGCTTTGTTTACACAAATTTTAAACTGATCTTTTCGTAACAAAACTCTTTCTAAAATTGATCAAAGCCTTTGTACAAAACGAGATTATCTTGTAACGATGGTGTGACAATCGACTCAAGTTACTGCCGCGTGACGAGGGAATTTCGTAAAACGAGTTCTAATCACCTTAAAATATTTTAGTAACCTAATAAAACTCCTACCATAGCACTGGTAGGAACATCGAAACAGTTTAACGCCGCACTGCGGGAAGATTTTTCTTAAACAAGTTTTCTCCAAACCTTTTCAAATTAATCAACTTTTCAAGCATACCAAAGCACTTTTGGATCGCTTTTCATGTGTTGCCAAGTTTTGTTATACGAATCGTCTTATTCGCTGCTTTCGCCAGTCATCACAACGCTCTCGCTTATCGAATTTCCAATGATCGCTCATTTATTCTGACGCTTCTAATCGATACTCTCACTCGCATCGATCCTCGCAACCCTTCTTGTGGATTAATTTCGGGATGAAATTTCCTAACGCATGGGAGACTGTAACAACCCGCACGTTCGTGCGATGTTACTACTTGTTATGCTTGTTACGCCTAGCACCAGATATTCGGATCATAATGTAACTATATCGCATATATCGCTATATCGCAGTATTTTCGCATACTTTATCGCTATCACAACACATTACACTTGCTGACAACCACGATGATGTCAAGTGAGGACCAATTCTACCCTCCTTGATAGCCGTGATGTGTCGCAATGTAACACAATACTCAAAAACGCACTCGCAGGCACGCGTAACTCAATCATCACAAGATTTTGGAATATGGATATGTATATACGACCCAATGTGACTAATTATAATGAATATATGAAAATGTGTACCCAAACTATCACAACGCTTAATGATCGAAACGTAACGCCAAAACTCAACTCGCCGTAGGCATTGGATCGAATGACAATTCGATCAGATTGCTATCCGTCGGACTGTCATCCGATCCAAATCACTGCACCACCTCCTCTCCTCTCTTGCCCATAAATAGCACTTGTCACATCACTTGAACAGTGATGTGACAGCTCTCACTCGACCAGCACGCTTTTGTGGCTTTTCCTCTCGATTTCCCACAATTCTTGTAAGTTTTCGTCCTAAATCTTGTGAAATGAAAAGTCCATTTCGTGCGAAACGACAGTTTCACACGAAATGGCAGTTTCGCACGAAATGGCAGTTTCACACGAAATGGCATTTCTTGCGAAAGGAAAAGTCCATTTCGTGCGAAACGAAAAGTCCATTTCGTGCGAAATGAAAAGGCCATTTCCTGCGAAATTCCATTTCGACTGCCATTTCGTGTGAAATGGCCATTTCGCATGAACTGGCCAATCAGCACAAAACCCTATTTCTTTGACTATCAAGCTCTGGTTTATCCAATCTAGATACTAGACTCGATACAAGACGAAGTCGACAGACATATGCACCAACAGACTCCCCCTTGGATGTCGACGAGTCTTCAGTGTGACAAAACTTCGGTATGTCAACTCTTCAGTCTTGATCAGTCTTCGTGCTCTTCTAAAGTATCTAACAGTGTAAAGCATCCTTCAATCTTTTCTCTTCTCTTTATCAACTTCTGCAGCTAACCTCCCCCTTGGATGTTGATCCAATAAATTCTTCAGGATCAGCAGCTGGCTCGGACAGCAAGATTTGACACTGGTTCTACTATCTTTAGACTCCCCTTTGCTAGCAGACTCCCCCTTAAATTGTTCCGGGATCGCAATCTGACATAGCACTTTCACAGGTTCAAGAACGATTCCTGGCTCTCCGTAGCAACAGGATCAAACACGGGGATCTGCACAAATCTCTACCCAACACATAAGTTTTTACAATTTTTAAAATTTTACAAATTTAATCTCTACTTACCACATGTAGAATCAATTACAAACCATCACTTGAAAATATCATTCAAAATGATTTATGGGCTGTTTGGTAGCCTCTTAATGACCATTCAGATGCTACCTCTTAATGGTTTAAAACCTCTGAATGAATAAGAGGTAACCTCAACTCTGAATGGTTAAGAGGTAACTTCTGAATAGTAAATCATCATATGTCACATTCTTCTACCTTCTCATTGCTAAAATTCTTAATGGTTCCATTAAGAGGTAGCCTCTTAATGACCATTCAGAGGCTACCAAACAGTCACTTAACATTTATAATCTCGAATGACCACTTGTAAGAAAATCTTTTTCAAACACACTTTCCCAAGCCTGTTCATCAAGTTTAGCACTCGGAATTTTGAAAATCAGCTCTCCAACATCAATTGTCGAAAATCTTTTTGAATTTTCAAAATTTTATGCTAAAACACATTAAACATCTTTTTGATTTTTTTGTTAAAGAAATGCAGTAAAGAAATATTTACAAACAATATTTTTGTGAGTTTGTGTAAGAAGATCATATCAGTTTTTGAGTCAAATCACCAACACCGTTAAGCTTTAAACATTTTAAGTTCTAAACGATTCACTTAGATTGTCAGTATACTGATCCACTTAAATTTTCACACAAAGTTCAAGTGTTTCGAGATACGGGATTTAGTGTTTTAGAGACTTAAACTTATTCGTGTGTCCCACCTCAGAATATACTCCCGTATTCAGACTCCTATATTCAGTCTTACAGGTGAATGTACACTAGTGATATCTATAAAGGGTTAATTGCGAGACCATGAGAGCTCGCGCTATTGCTTCCGCAAAATCAGAGAGATGATGGTTCGCTTTTCGGTGGGTTCCCTTTAGAGAATCTTTTTTACAACAGCACATGATTAGCATTTTTCAATGTTTCATCATTTTTTATGTTGAGGGCGAGCTTTATGATTAAAGCAATGCAAAGTATTATACGAGGACTAGGGTATTGCTCCCGCAAAATCAGAAGTCCAGGTATAATACCCCAGATATCACCACGCACAAAGACCTAGTATGTCAGAAATAGAAAGCCCTTCAAACAAGATTTCAGGGGTTACCTATATATCCGAGAGATGTTCCCCACGAAATAAGTAAGTTTGATATTTAGGTTTATATCTCGAACCCAATCTACTAAGCGTGTAAAAACCTACTGGCATATCATCAGTGAGACCGTTTATCACATTTTGACTTTCTAATTCTTTAGCATGCTGTGATTGTCTACTGATGTACTATCATTTCCTCTTTTTTTACAACAAAACTCATTTTGAATTTTTATCATGTTTTAAACTTTTTCAAATTTTCTAATGTTTTTGGATTTTCTGAAAATTTCTTACTCCCCCTAAAATTCAAAACCATTTAAAGAAAAATTTGAAAACAAACTGTACAAAATAAAGTGACAATTGTTGTGAATTGCTTCAAATCACCATCCACTTTGCATAAACAATCAGAACTCCCCCTGACAACAAACTATTTTCCCATTAAGATTTCAAAACACTTAAGTTTGTTTTAATCAAAATGGTTTTTCCGGAAAATTAGTTTCGTTGATTTTCACAAACCACTTGTAGGTTAGGGGTTTCATCACATTGTTTTTCAACCAATTTGTATTAAAGTTAAATCAAGTTCAACTTAATGACCTTGATAAACCACTAGTAGGTAAAAACATCACAACTGTGAATTTCTCAAGAAAGATGCCGATTCCTACTCCACACTTACCAACCTGGGAGTTCCGGCAAGTCAGGATTTTTACATATGAAATACAGACACCCAAGATTGACTATCCTTGGGTGTGACCTTTTCAGTTTCACTTGGGGTTTCAACATTTCTTTTTGATTCATAAAAATCTTTTACCCCTTTTACCTTCCCCTCGACCATTTTCCCAAAAATATGTTTTACTTTTCCATTAAAAGCTTTTTCGACATCAAATTCTTTCTTTTCAGAATAGAATTGATTCGAGATCTCCACTTTACCAACCTTTGATTTTAAATTTTCAGCCCGCAATGGTGGAAAGTTGACATCATCCATTGGCGGTACTGAATTATCACTTTTAACCTCAACTTATGGCTCCTCTGACTTTGACGAGTCAGATTTATCGCCGGATTTCACATCTGATTTCTTAACAACCCATGTTTGGTTGTTAAGATTTACTCTTCTTTTGTAAAATCTTTTTGAACATTCACCAACTTCATATGTTGAATTTTTAAACACTTTGAATTTTTCAGTTGGTGGTTCAGTTTTATCAACAACTTTTTCTTTGAGTTTAGAAACAACTTCCTGTTTTGTGTTGGTTGCCTTTGGACAATTCCAGGCGATGTGACCAACTTCTTGACATCGGTAACAGGTTCTTGTCTCTTTTCTCTGATAAACTCCATTCTTCTCAAACTTTTGTTTTTTCGCAAAGAACTCTTTGTTTGATTGCTTCCAGAATGAGCTCTTTTCTTCTTCCTCCGAACTTGCTCCTGAAATAAATACAGTTTTTGGTTTATAAGTTTTCTCATTTTTATGATTTTTCAGTGGAATAAAACCTAACCCTTTCTTTTTGAAATTACTGTTATGGTTTGGTTTCTTTTGAAAATCAGAACCAGAACTGTAACTTTTTTTCTTGTTCAATCTCTGTTGAACTCTTGAAGTGTATTTTTAGGTTTTTCAGTAAGATTTACATCTTTTATTTCAGAAATATTAATTTATGTTAATTTGAAAACCTTTTTAATCTTTTCAATTTGAACACTTCTTATTGGAAATTCCTCATCAGAATATAATTTGTCTGAATCAATCAAAGTATATGCCACTTTGATTGGTTCGTCATTCAAATTAGATTTTGAGAAAAGAAATTCTTTATTATAAACCCTTTTGACCGACGACTTTGGACTGTCAACTGATGAACTCGAACTCTTGGATTCGGATTTTGACTCTGACTCCTCATCTTTATCCAACACCTGATCGACCACTTTCTTTACTAACTCAGACTCATGATTAGTGTCAGATGATGTGAACGTGACGTCAATGTTTTCTGGTAACTCATCAGTTGTTTCAAACTTCAATTTTATATTGACTGCCTTTTTTACTTGCTCCTCATTTGGTTTTCTGGGAGAATAACCTTCCCAGATCGGAGGCGGACACTTGTTATAATTTGCACTTTGTTTCTTGCCAGTATCCTTCTCTTCCGATTCCTTGTCTTGAAAGGCTTCAAAACCTACAACAGTTGGATAAATTTTATCAATCAAATAATCAGAATTTGAATAACTTTGCAGCAATCGTCTGATTCTTTCATTCTCTATCTTTTCAGTCTCCAATTCCTGCTTCAACTTTGCACATTCTTCAATATAGTGATTGATAGCCTTCTGCTTAGACATCATCACTGCATTCATCATGGTTAAAGCATCTTCTCTTTCAGAATTTGTCTTTTGCAGACTATTCACCGTTCTGTTCAACACATCATATGACTCTTTCACATAATTGACATCGAACAATAACTTTTCTTTCAACTTGTCAAGTTCACTATACTTCTCATCTTTTTCTTCACAATGTTTGCACGGTTCCAAACATTTTAGACAAGGTTTTGTGACTTCAACAATCTTTTCAACTTCGATAATCTTTTCAACTTCGACTATCTTCTCAACTTCAACCATCTTCTCAGCTTCAATCATCTTCTCAGCAACTTTAACTTCTTCACTTTGTTCAGACTTCTCTTCCTGAGCAACATTCTCGCATTTTTTTTTTGTTCTTTTGCTGCTCTCTTCTCCTTTAGTTTTTCCACTCTATCTGCAAAATAAAATTTAAAACTTTCAGGAGATAATAGATTTTTCCAATGTTTATTTGTGTTTCTTCTTCATCATCACTACTATCAGATGACGATTGATCAAACACTTGGGTCTTTTCTGAACTATCTTCTGAAGAAACAGATTCTCCATCTTGGCTTTTCTCACTGTTATCAAACACACTCATCCATTCTTTCATCAAATCTTGTTCTTGGACTATTTGTGCAATGAATGCTACTAGCTTTGAATCAGGCGGAATGTATTTATCCCAGCTAAAACCTTCTGCCACTTTTTCATCATCTTGATCAATTATACCAAAATAAGCTTTCTTTGTTGACTATTCGATCGCCTTCCTAGCATGTGCAGTTAGTGGTTCTTGTTGTTGATACGGTTGTTGAACAACTTGTTGATATATAGCTTTCCAATAGTAATCATTATTTCCGAACGGATTCTGAGCTCCTCCTGTTTCTCGATTGGTACATTCCCTCTTGAAATGTCCTTTTTCCCTGCATCGAAAACAAGTAACTTTAGATTATCAAAACCCAAAGTAGAAGCATTAGCATCCCTGAAATCATCTCTTCCTGTAATCATCTTAAATTTCTCAGCTCTCCACAAAACACTCGCTAAACACCACTTAATATCCATAAGCTCCATTTCTTCAGCATCAATCTGATCGTAATCCTCTTTTGTCAACATAGGATTTCCGATCTTTCCTGCAACCAATCCCTCATATGATTCTAACACAATGGCTAGTAATGCCATATGACCTTTAGCGACTTCTTCAGAGAAATTTTGACCATTCTGAAGATGCAACGCGATGTTGCAGTGTAACACATGACCATTACTGCTGTTAGAGCTTTGAAACTAATGACTTAAGGTTGAAACATTCGGACTAACACTAGAGTATGAAGAAAAACCACTGTTGCTGTTTGAGCTTTGATTAACTGATCCGGGTGAGTTTTCTGCACTAAACACGGTTTGGACCTTTGGACTTGTTTCAACATCCTGAACACTCCCTTTATAATACATTTTGATGTCTTGTTGACCACTTGGATTGTTCATTCTAGTAATCTTTTCTTGTTCAAGATCTTGTCCTTCAATTTTTTCAATGAACTGAGAAATTGTCAATTTGTCATATTCTCCAGTGTTCTTTAAGATCATCAGATATGTATCCCATTCTTTTTGAGGTAAAGCATCAGCTAATTTATCAACCCATTCTTCTCGATCTTTGTTGATATCCAAAAGAGACATTGATCTCACTAAATGACAATATCTTTCGATCAGTTTCTTTGAAGTTTCACCCGGCAAACTCGTAAACAAATCAAATTCTTTCTTTAATAATGATTTGTTACTCCTGATCATCTTCTCACTTCCCTCAAACTTAACTCGAAGTGCTTCCCAAATCGAATGTGAAGTATTATCATGTTGAAGTAATATGAAGATGTCTTCTTTCACAGCTTGCTGGAGTAGACTAATCATCATCTTTTCTGCTTTGTACATATCTCGTTCTTTGTCCGACAACTCAGAAATAGTTTTAATAACACCCACATCTGTACGAGGTTTAACATACTTCTTTTCAATACATTCCCATGACCTCAAATGATTAGCTTGAACCCAGTTTTCGAATCGGTCTTTCCAACCATAATATTCTTCAATACCCATTAGCTTCGGGGTTTTTTGCAAAGTTCCTGTTTCATTTTCCATGTTCATGCTCTGAGTAATGGTAACAGGAGTACTCGGGGCAGTAGCAAATGCGTTATAGAATTCCTCTTCCATGTTTTGGTATCGAAGGATTTCTCAAACAAGCTTTCAAACGAACTGGTTCACTTCGTAAAACACCTGGAGAATACAAAAAACAAATGATCAGTTTAAACGAACTGAATATGTGAACGTGTGTGACGGTTAAATCGATCTAGGACTCGTGCCGAAGATTCGCGGTCTCGTTCAATGTATTCCGGGTATAATCACTGAATGAATGGGCCAATAAAAAGATGAATTCAATTGGGCCGCAAACTGTGAGTATCTTGAGCTTAACACCTTTAAATGACCATTTGAATTAATGGACTGATGCTTTAAAACTCAATTGGGCTGACAACTTGAATTAATGAACCTCAAATATAATTGATCTTGGGTCGATGAACTTGATATTACTGGGCCGACAAACTTTATCACTTTATCACATGAATTAGATCACCAATCCACTCTTATATTGGGTCGATGAAACAATACTCGTGACAATCAGAGTTAGTGGCTGACAACATCAATTCACAACACAATTCTCATTGGGCCGATACTCTCTAACACTTAATGGGTCGGTGCTTTGTATTGAATTGGAAATAATGTGACCGACAATATAAATGGTATACTCAAATATGATTAGACCTCCCTTTTAAATCACATGGACCAACAAACACCTGCACTTAATCAATTCTTGATTCAAGTAAATTGAATCACATGCACAACTGACAACTTTATATTTCAACTCAATTTGATTCTCCTTTTGAACTTGGCTGACAACTATTACGATTCAATTGGACCGATGACAATAATTCTCGTGAAGACTATTGTTTTTCAAACCGATCTGATGCAAACTGAAACAACTCAAATGAAATGACAGTCCAATACCATTTCGTACGAAATGATGACCTGGGTGCACTTCAAACGAAATGATGATTTCACACGAAAAGGACGTATCTGGTACGAAATGTATTCAATTCGTACGAAATGAAGTCAAATTATTCCAATCCGTGCGAAATGAATTATATTTTCACACGAAATAACAATATTAAAACGAAATGAAGTTTTATTTCGTGCGAAATGACGACATGTTCGAACAATCCGATAGTATTTTGACAAATTGACCAACTTTTAAGATGAATTATGGTCTGATATGTTCAAGGTTGATTAAAACTATATTTCGCATGTAATATATGAAAATCTGTTCATTTTAACCATAAAATCTCGATTAATTTTGAAAAAAATGTGAAGAAAGTGAGTAGAAGAGAGATTTTTGGATGAAATCAAGCTGAATAGGTAAGAACTCTTCCTCTTGAGCTCTGATACCACTTGTAGGATCGTCGTGCGACCTTAACGAGTCATTCAGAAGAGTTTTTGATCAAAACGAGAGGCGGAAACAGACGTTTTGATGACGAATCAGCTTGTAATGCATTTAGAATCACTTAAACTGTCTCCTGTATTGATATGAAAGCTTTACACGACCCGGAGACACTTCGGCAGAGCTTCGCTACCGGAATCCAATGTTACAAATGAAATCTCAAGTCACCTATTTATAGGATTTTTCATTTCACACGAAATGGACTTTTCATTTCACACGAAATGGCAGTTTCACACGAAATGGCAGTTTCACACGAAATGGTATTTCGTGCGAAATGAAAAGTCCATTTCGTGCGAAATGAAAATTCCTATAAATAGGTGACTTGAGATTTCATTTGTAACTTTGGATTCCGGTAGCGAAGCTCTGCCGAAGTGTCTCCAGGTCGTGTAAAGCTTTCATATTAATACAAGAGACAGTTTAAGTGATTCTAAGTGCATTACAAGCTGATTCATCATCAAAACGTCTGTTTCCGCCTCTCGTTTTGTAAGTCCCGAAACTACGGATCAAACAACGATATCAAATGATCACCAAGGATGGGCGGAATCCAAACTTGATGATCATCAAGAAATAATCAAGAACAAGAAGATGAAGATTTGAATATTCAAATGCTTAAACTTGTATACAATATCAATTGTCTAATACAAGTTTCTAAAACAAATGAACCGACCTATGCTCCTAATTTCCAACTTCTATTTATAGTAAGGGATTTCCCCCAATACCCTAGGCCCATTTCCCTAAAGCCCACTCTAATACCCCACATTCTAGAAGCCTTGGTCCATTAGCAATAATCCTACTAATCCATAAACCTATTGGGCCTAACAATCTGCCCCTAGGTTTACTGGATTAGTTGCTGAATCTGTCAGGAGGACCACTAGGAAACGGAGCCGAATCCGTAAATACACGATTCTTGAACTTCTTCTTCAGCTTAACTTTCAACAGATATCAGCATACCCACATCACTTTGTATGTCACACCCCGACCACGTAGAACAACAAAACGTGGCGGAAAACGTCGGGGAGTGTTGTAACAGAATCATTGTTTCATAACACATGGAAATTTGAAATATTGTTTTATTGATTAAAGTAGTTACAATGTCTTGACAATCAAAGAAACATAACATAAATAACTAGTCTTGCATCTTTTATTGTCGCTAAGGCCCAAGTCCGCCTAAGTGTGTCTTGATAAATCCTATGCATCATATCCTGAAACACATGTGAAAATAGGTACGTCAGCATAAAAATGCCTGTGAGATACATAGGTTTATGAAAATAGGATTCATGACTTATTGTTTAAGAAAATGTTTAGTCATGAACCTTGTAATTTGATTTGTCTTGTAAATCTTTTGAAAAACGATAGATCAGATGATATGTATAAATAAGAGAATAAGGTATGGTTAAATGAATAACCATATAAAAATGAGTTTGTATAATTTAAGTTGTTTGTAAAACAATGTATTGTGAAAAGTATGTTATTTGTATAAAATGTTATATGTCCAAATCGAAATGATTCAAATAACGCTACGATATGTAATACCATACAATCACTTATATATAGGAAGTACCAGCGGCGTATCCACCATGCTTGTATCATATTACACACGCCTCGTTACTTAAATCACTTACTCAAACCAAACCAACAATGTAAGATGTCTATGTTTAAACCAATTGTCAAAAGTCCTTGTATACACCATGTCAAATGTTGATAGTCCAAAAGTATTCAAGTAATGTGTAATAAATGTTTATGTCAAGATGTAAATCATGCAACGTATAACCAATGTTGAAAATGTTTATGAGTCAAATGTAAATCATGTAATGTGTAACCAAAATGATATGTATGGCTAGTGAAATGCATCAACTAAACCATAAGTGAAATGCACAAAACAAAGTATTGAAGTAAAACTTGGTTTAAATCAAAGTTATGTTTTGTGTAGTAAATGCATGCTATAC
Source organism: Helianthus tuberosus (assembly GCA_030545235.1). NCBI lineage: Eukaryota > Viridiplantae > Streptophyta > Magnoliopsida > Asterales > Asteraceae > Helianthus > Helianthus tuberosus. The sequence goes on from CM060437.1 coordinate 93,355,307, forward strand.
TGATATAGACATTTATGCGGTATTGTGAAAATTCATACATCCAAGCCTTGCGACAGTCGGATAACCCTTTTAGTAAAGGTTATCAAAATATGTATTCGGATTCGGTCATTCCTTCCATCCAAACAAACCCGAGATTACAGGAATGTGATTTGTCAAGTCCTATGGTACCACTACCTACTAAGGAACGGCGTAGCTAATGTTAATGAATGTATTGTTCCATTGTAAACAACCCAAATGTCATACCAAAATTTAAACATGTGATGAAAACAACTGTACTAAGTATGTAATAAATGGACATACATAGCATGTGACGTGAAACAAATGTACTAAGTATGCACACAATGGACATACATAGCATGAAATGTAATGTAAACAATGTACTAAGTGCGCACACAATGGGCATACATAGCATGAAATGTAATGTAAAACAATGTACTAAGTACGCACACAATGGGCATACATAGCATGAAATGTAATGTAAAAAAATGTACTAAGTACGCACACAATGGGCATACATAGCATGAAATGTAATGTAAAACATGTACTATAATGTACTAACGGACATAGCAGGTATATGATGTGAAAACATGGAAAGCATGAAAGTAACAAGTAGGCACATGTGTTTCACCCCAAAACAATTTGAAAACAGTAAAAGAGGGGTCTATGTACTCACTTGAGATTGCTCAGAAGTCTTAAGATAACCACCAAGCAACGCTAGAGATCACGGAATCAAACGGCACCTACTATAGGTAACTACATTAATAAACCGGACCTAAATCGGAAGATCGGATAGAATGAGGGTTCGTAAACCAAACGAGTATGGGAACTCATGTAATATGGTTTAACAAAGCCCACATACTAAAACGAAACTTAACCTAAGTGTTTGTGACCCATTACGACCCGTTTAGGTAGCTTATGCTACTTTAACGCGTCGTTCGCGTAAAACGCGTTTGGACTGCCTAACTAGTACTATGACAAGTAACATATGCCTTAACATGTCTAATATTGTTGTCAAATCAGTTTAGATGTCAAAAGTTATGTTACATATGTTTAAAATGAATTTTGGCATCAAAGGGGTATTTTGGTAATTTACCTAAGGCATATAAACTACCTATCATACAACTAACTAAACGTCGTGACCATAAGGTATAACCTCGGAAGGTTATTCCCTATATACTATGGTCACCTAATGTGTTTGGTCGGATCCTAAAGATCGACCAAATGGGTCGGGTTCAAAAGTATAAGCGATTGTTTAGATCGCTTACCTTACGTCCCTATATAAGCACTAAACTAAAAGTGACGAGCTAAGCATGCTAAAACATGCTTAACCTAGTTTAGAAAACATGTTTGGTATCAAAACAAACGGTTTTGATATCCCATAAGTAGTTTGGTTACAAAATACGCAAGAATACGTATTCTGACCCAAACTACGGCTCGTCACTGAGCCTAGATAACGTGGTAATCAGTAGGTATAGTCACTAGGGACTATAACCATCGTGATTACGCTCATGTTATGAAGTTCAAACGAACTTCGCATCGACCATAAACTGGTCAATGCAGAAAGTCAAACAAAGTTTGACTTTCGGACTCGAAAAGCAATAAAAGAACGAAGGAACACTTACGAAGGGTCCCCGAATGCTTATCTAGATCAAAATAGCTCAGGTATGAAACAAATGTTTCAACTTAGAGCACAATTGATCAGATTCTAGTGAGAAATGAAGTGAAGTGAGTTGGGTATTTATAGTATTTCCCGAACCGTTAAGATCGTTTCTTGAATAACGTGATTTAATCTTGTGCGTACATTTGTCAAAATGTTGTGGTAACTAAAAATGGCCTCTTATGAGCTGAAAGGGCAAGTTAGAATGTGTGGATGAGGTTTAATCAGCTGAATTATGCTGACTAATCGATCTTATCTGTTCTGGGAGGCTGATGCGGCCTGCTTCAGGATCAGACAAAACTCAGGCGGGCCGCCTGGAGCTTCTGATCAGAAAACAAGTTTCAAAAGTGACAGTTTTGGTCCCTGTTGTGTTTTAAGCCCATTTCCGGCACTTCTAAGGCCCGTAAAGCCAACTTTAAGGCCCTAAAATGATGCCTAAACATTGTGGACATGAAACATGCTCAAAAATATGTCGGATGTTGGTTCGTTTGGCCGTACGAACGCGATGTTCGCTTAATTACGACGGAATGCGCATAAGCGCGAAAAACGATCCAAAATGCGTGACGAATGGATTTTTCTTATGCCAAACACTAAAATAAAATATTTTAGTGCTTACATAAATTTTTGGATGTCCGGATGTATTCAGAACGTAAGTTATGCGCGAAAATGCAAACTTGTGCACTTTTTTACACTTTTAGTCCCTGAATGACCCAAAAGTATATTTTAGCACACCGAACCCCTCAAAGCTTATTTCTAAGCTTGTTAAAGGATATTTAAGGTGTGTTTAACTTATGGTCATGTTCCGGAATGTTCGTTCCAGTTCAAATTGGCATACTTTCGCAGTTTGTCAATTTTAGTCCCTGTAAGCGAATTAACTTGTTTTTGCCATACCAAAGCCTTCAAAACTTATTTCTAAGTTATGTAAAGGTTATTTAAGGTATGTTAAGCCTATGTCACTATTATGGAGTGTTTGTTGCATTAAACTGGTTATATTTACGCATCGGTGCGCGTATAACCTTCCAGAAAGCGATTTAGAGTTTGGAATTGAACAAAAATTGATATGTGCAAATGATACACATATTTTTACAAATCCCAAGTATGAAATATAATATTTCATTGGTTCAGTATTTGTTTGATGGCCGTGGAGGCACAGGTGTTACAGTCTCCCCTACTTTAGGAAATTTCGTCCCGAAATCTTATCTAGAGGAAACTTTTGTGAGTTTGAAAACATGAAGTTGAAAAGATCGAACAACATTGGTTAGGGTTCTGAACTTCTAGTAACTTTAATAACATCATGCTTGCAATGTAAGAGGGATACTTATATACAAGTATATGAAGCGTCATTGGTGCGTCCACCGTACCTCCATTACATCGTTCTCATTTCGGTATTGTTGTCACTATCGGTTCTTACACATAATAAATCTTACTGTGGTTACCGTGCACTGAATCTCATAATTATGTACGCGTCCATAATTAGACAATTCCTTGCACAGTTCACACAGTCTATTTTATAATATGTAGGGTAAAACCAAATGAACAATCATGTGATGAGTGTGACTAGACCACCATAGGGTCCCTTTTATTAAATCAATAAATGATTTTAATAGACGACCAAGGAGTGTTTCAGCTTATATCATCACATGTCATTCTTAACCAGATTTTTGAATCAATCTTTTTGACTAGGCCACTAAAAGGGCCTCTTATGAATCATGGAGTGGTACTATATAATCCAAGGGTCTTAACTATTACATAGAAGCCCATTAAGGAATTAAGGTAGTACCTTTTTGAATATCCTACTACGAATCCCTCATATGAAAATATGAAAAATTCTACGAGGATTTGGATAACGAATATCCAGAGTATACAAAAACCCAAAATGCATAAAAGAAAACACAAGATGCATAAACACATAGTCATATAACCACAAAGATTGTTTGATCTATATCTTTAATTTGTTAATTTGTTTTGCTAACAGAGCGCATGTATTTAAAGCACACTAGGAATCCATCTCGTGGATTTCATTTGGTACTTTAAACATTATCAAGAATCTAACTATAAAGATAGAAAGATTTTTAAAAGAAAAATTCGATTTCGATTATAAGGAACCGAAATGTTCGAATTTAGGTACATAAGGAATCCAATCAAGGACTCTGATTTGAATGATAATCATCCACAAGGGTCTAAATGTGAAGATAAAAAGATCCCATATGGATTTTAGAAGTTGAAGATGTTTTGAAACTTTTTACTGGATGTGCTTAACTCAAAACATGAAGTAAAAATGCTTATGAAGTTGAGATGCTAGATATGTCAAGGCGACATATGAAGCGAAATTTGAAAGTTAAGTCAATGTATGTGGAAAATATTTTTGGAAAACTATGCATGGGGTTCTAAAAAAAATGTGTTCAATGTTTTTGAAACCTTATATATAATACTTTTGAAATCATAAAGTAGGGGTACTAGGTAAGTATATTTATAAAAATGTTTTAAAATCATGCGAGATGAATTTTGAAATTATGTATAAGGTTTTTGAAAGACATGAATGATGCTTTTCGAAATCATGCACTTGATAAGAAAATGTAATGTGTTAATATTGTTTTTAGACTATATAAAATATTCTGAAATTATGAAAGTTGTTTTTGAAAACATAACCAATGTTTTTGAAATAACATAGACAATGCATTTGAAAAAAAATTGTTTTCAAACTATATGAAATGTTTTGGGATCATGAAGATTGTTTTTGAAATACTTGTACTGTGTATGTTGAAAAATCAAAACGTAATGGGTATGAAATTTGAAAATACCCTTAGTTATCTAACCAAAGGTTCGAAGGCACAGATGTGCTGAAGCATGATTACTCATAATGTCACTTTATTTTCTGTACTTTGTTTCTTAGAGTGAAACGAGTACTTAAAATTTTCGAGGGAATCATGAGTGATCATTTGAAAGAGAGAATCACAAGAGTAGTTTGTAAGGAACATAGTTCCTTAATACATGTATTATAGGGAAATGCCATAAACACATGTGATTATACTTGTATATCAGAATTGCGAACAACAACTTTTATTTATGAACGAGACATATTGTTTCACAATACACGAAAACAAAAGAAACCAAGGCATAAGACAGCAACATCCTTTGTTCAGCCGAATGCTCATCCAAGGGTTGGATTTGCATTAGCAAGCTTTGGGCATTTGTTCCTGAAATGGCTTGTCTCGCCACAGTTGTAGCACGATCCAGGCGAAAAGCGGGCTTGAGCAGGATTGGCTTGTGGTTGGTTTGGACCACTTTGGTTTGGGGTAAATCGACAAGCATTTGCCAGGTGACCGAGTCGCCCACATGATGCACACAAAAGACACTGTAGGTGAGCTAAGTGGTGTGCATTACATTTGTCGCATATTGGTGCTGTTCCCTTGTATTGCTTCTTAACAGGTGGTGTTGCCACCTGGACGGGTCTTGTTTGATTTGGTACTGCTGTAGTTGGGCAAACCCTTGCCGTATGACCTATAAGTCCACAAATTTGGCATTTGCGGCACTTCACGTTAGCCTGATGATGAAGGCTACATTGGTTGCACAAGGGTGCAGTTCCGTTGTATGGCTTCCTAGCAAGGGGTTGAGCTGGTTGGTTGGGGAACGCTTTACCATTGTGAGCGACCACGGCGAAGTTCTGAGAAGCCTTTCGCTTCTTTGACTTCTTAGGGGATCGTTCATCCATGGTCTTTGATTCCACGATTGGTTTCTTGGCTAGTGGTGCTGGCTTGACTTCTGCCTCCTTTGGTGGCTCTTGAGTGGCTTCATTGTCGAGACGAGAGGCTTCATTGTTGAGACGAGCCATGGCAATGCCTAAATCCACAGTCTTCTGAATCACTTCGACTATTTGCTGGGCAAATTTGGTTGTTCGCTCGAACATTTGACCAGTGCTGAGAGGAATAGACATTCTAGAAGAAAATGAAAGACATAGGAAGAAACAAGTGAAAGTTTATTGGATAATCAATACAGAATGGTAACGAATGAAAATTGTGATCATTTGTTTGTTACCTAAGGCAAACAAATGAGATGGTGACAAATCAAAGTAAATGGGTCAAAAATAATGTATCGCGAAGATATGCTCGCCTATAAGTGAACACTCATCCCAAGAATTCCCAGGTAAGCACAACTGGTCTCGCGTCTGATGAGATGTATACGAAGTGCTTGCCTAGACAGAAAACCCAGAATACAGGCATTCACCCTTCCAGTTTGCACGTGTTCACATTATTTAAAACCCAAAACCTTGACGAGGTTTTGAAAACTCAAAGGGGTTCAAAACCATATAATAGAGAGTTCAAAACCTTACAATAGAGGGTTCAAAACCTAGTAATCAATCATCCTAGAACAGATGATTAGTTTTCAAAGTGGTTTTGAATTTTATGTTCTTGTTGTGGTTGTCGCCTAAGGATAGGTGACAATATTGTTTTATGACTAAACGCAAGTAAACTCGCGTTAGGGTCCTAGAAAGGTTATAGACTAGGTCAAAGTATTACTAATAACCTAATTCCCTATAACCATGAGCTCTGATACCAACATTTCTGTCACACCCCGACCACGTAGAACAACAAAACGTGGCGGAAAACGTCGGGGAGTGTTGTAACAGAATCATTGTTTCATAACACATGGAAATTTGAAATATTGTTTTATTGATTAAAGTAGTTACAATGTCTTGACAATCAAAGAAACATAACATAAATAACTAGTCTTGCATCTTTTATTGTCGCTAAGGCCCAAGTCCGCCTAAGTGTGTCTTGATAAATCCTATGCATCATATCCTGAAACACATGTGAAAATAGGTACGTCAGCATAAAAATGCCTGTGAGATACATAGGTTTATGAAATAGGATTCATGACTTATTGTTTAAGAAAATATTTAGTCATGAACCTTGTAATTTGATTTGTCTTGTAAATCTTTTGAAAAACGATAAGATCAGATGATATGTATAAATAAGAGAATAAGGTATGGTTAAATGAATAACCATATAAAAATGAGTTTGTATAATTTAAGTTGTTTGTAAAACAATGTATTGTGAAAAGTATGTTATTTGTATAAAATGTTATATGTCCAAATCGAAATGATTCAAATAACGCTACGATATGTAATACCATACAATCACTTATATATAGGAAGAACCAGCGGCGTATCCACCATGCTTGTATCATATTACACACGCCTCGTTACTTAAATCACTTACTTAAACCAAACCAACAATGTAAGATGTCTATGTTTAAACCAATTGTCAAAAGTCCTTGTATAAACCATGTCAAATGTTGATAGTCCAAAAGTAGTCAAGTAATGTGTAATAAATGTTTATGTCAAGATGTAAATCATGCAACGTATAACCAATGTTGAAAATGTTTATGAGTCAAATGTAAATCATGTAATGTGTAACCAAAATGATATGTATGGCTAGTGAAATGCATCAACTAAACCATAAGTGAAATGCACAAAACAAAGTATTGAAGTAAAACTTGGTTTAAATCAAAGTTATGTTTTGTGTAGTAAATGAATGCTATACTGATATAGACATTTATGCGGTATTGTGAAAATTCATACATCCAAGCCTTGCGACAGTCGGATAACCCTTTTAGTAAAGGTTATCAAAATATGTATTCGGATTCGGTCATTCCTTCCATCCAAACAAACCCGAGATTACAAGAATGGGATTTGTCAAGTCCTATGGTACCACTACCTACTAACGAACGGTGTAGCTAATGTTAATGAATGTATTGTACCATTGTAAACAACCCAAATGTCATACCAAAATGTAAACATGTGATGAAAACAACTGTACTAAGTATGTAACAAATGGACATACATAGCATGTGACGTGAAACAAATGTACTAAGTATGCACACAATGGACATACATAGCATGAAATGTAATGTAAACAATGTACTAAGTACGCACACAATGGGCATACATAGCATGAAATGTAATGTAAAACAATGTACTAAGTACGCACACAATGGACATACATAGCATGAAATGTAATGTAAAACAATGTACTAAGTACGCACACAATGGGCATACATAGCATGAAATGTAATGTAAAACATGTACTATAATGTACTAACGGACATAGCAGGTATATGATGTGAAAACATGGAAAGCATGAAAGTAACAAGTAGGCACATGTGTTTCACCCCAAAACAATTTGAAAACAATAAAAGAGGGGTCTATGTACTCACTTGAGATTGCTCAGAAGTCTTAAGATAACCACCAAGCAACGCTAGAGATCACGGAATCAAACGGCACCTACTATAGGTAACTACATTAATAAACCGGACCTAAATCGGAAGATCGGATAGAATGAGGGTTCGTAAACCAAACGAGTATGGGAACTCGTGTAATATGGTTTTACAAAGCCCACATACTAAAACGAAACTTAACCTAAGTGTTTGTGACCCATTACGACCCGTTTAGGTAGCTTATGCTACTTTAACGCGTCGTTCGCGTAAAACGCGTTTGGACTGCCTAACTAGTCCTATGACAAGTAACATATGCCTTAACATGTCTAATATTGTTGTCAAATCAGTTTAGATGTCAAAAGTTATGTTACATATGTTTAAAATGAATTTTGGCATCAAAGGGGTATTTTGGTAATTTACCTAAGGCATATAAACTACCTATCATACAACTAACTAAACGTCGTGACCATAAGGTATAACCTCGGAAGGTTATTCCCTATATACTATGGTCACCTAATGTGTTTGGTCGGATCCTAAAGATCGACCAAATGGGTCGGGTTCGAAAGTATAAGCGATTGTTTAGATCGCTTACCTTACGTCCCTATATAAGCACTAAACTAAAAGTGACGAGCTAAGCATGCTAAAACATGCTTAACCTAGTTTAGAAAACATGTTTGGTATCAAAATAGCTTATCTAGATCAAAATAGCTCAGGTATGAAACAAAGGTTTCAACTTAGAGCACAATTGATCAGATTCTAGTGAGAAATGAAGTGAAGTGAGTTGGGTATTTATAGTATTTCCCGAACCGTTATGATCGTTTCTTGAATAACGTGATTTAATCTTGTGCGTACATTTGTCAAAATGTTGTGGTAACTAAAAATGGCCTCTTATGAGCTGAAAGGGCAAGTTAGAATGTGTGGATGAGGTTTAATCAGCTGAATTATGCTGACTAATCGATCTTATCTGTTCTGGGAGGCTGATGCGGCCCACTTCAGGATCAGACAAAACTCAGGCGGGCCGCCTGGAGCTTCTGATCAGATAACAAGTTTCAAAAGTGACAGTTTTGGTCCCTGTTGTGTTTTAAGCCCATTTCCGGCACTTCTAAGGCCCGTAAAGCCAACTTTAAGGCCCTAAAATGATGCCTAAAAATTGTGGACATGAAACATGCTCAAAAATATGTCGGATGTTGGTTCGTTTGGCCGTACGAACGCGATGTTCGCTTAATTACGACGGAATGCGCATAAGCGAGAAAAACGATCCAAAATGCGTGACGAATGGATTTTTCTTATGCCAAACACTAAAATAAAATATTTTAGTGCTTACATAAATTTTTGGATGTTCGGATGTATTCAGAACGTAAGTTATGCGCGAAAATGCAAACTTGTGCACTTTTTGACACTTTTAGTCCCTGAATGACCCAAAAGTATATTTTAGCACACCGAACCCCTCAAAGCTTATTTCTAAGCTTGTTAAAGGATATTTAAGGTGTGTTTAACTTATGGTCATGTTCCGGAATGTTTGTTCCAGTTCAAATTGGCATACTTTCGCAGTTTGTCAATTTTAGTCCCTGTAAGCGAATTAACTTGTTTTTGCCATACCAAAGCCTTCAAAACTTATTTCTAAGTTATGTAAAGGTTATTTAAGGTATGTTAAGCCTATGTCACTATTCCGGAGTGTTTGTTGCATTAAACTGGTTATATTTACGCATCGGTGCGCGTATAACCTTCCAGAAAGCGATTTAGAGTTTGGAATTGAACAAAAATTGATATGTGTAAATGATACACATATTTTTACAAATCCCAAGTATGAAATATAATATTTCATTGGTTCGGTATTTGTTTGATGGCCGTGGAGGCACAGGTGTTACATTGTAGTTGCTCGATCTTCTGATCTTTGCTTGATTTTTGTGCTTGCAAAGATGAGATCTGAACTTCTTTCAGGGCAGCGTCTTGTTCCAACACAATCACTCTTCTTTGCAGCTTCGCTACATCAGCAGCCGTATCATCAGCACTATCTCTTTCTTCAACAAATTTCATTTTGTTGGCTGCAAAGTGCATGGCTGCTTTATCATGCTTAGAGAAATCGGCACCACTGAACTTCCTACATTGAACCTGATGCCGCTTGAGCTTTCTGGTTGCAAATAAGTTGTTTCAGGCAGATCGAGATCGAAATCGAATTTTAAATCAAAATCGAGATCTTGCGTGCTTGTTTCTTGAGTAGCAAGCACTGACTTGTGGATCGGTGGGCATAGTAGGCTATAGATTTGAGCTTGGGCCAGAGAATGATTATCATGAGCTGTTTCGGTTCTTCATTTCTTGTTGGATGCCTTTTCAGCATCATCTTTCGAGTTATCTTCAGTTTCAGGAATAGGTACAGAAGGAGGGTTTCTGACACTATCCTTCAAGAATTCAATCAGGGCTTGTAGGATTTCTTCAGTCATTAACGTTGATTTTCAAACAGGTTCGTCAGCTTTCTCAGAGACAATCACTTCCACATCACTGATGTCGTCAGATTCTTCTTCATTCATCTCTAACACTTCAGCTTCTATCTCAGCTTTAGCAGCAGCACTCATGAGTTGCTCGTCATGTTCATTGGCAACTGAGGCATTCAAGGGCTTTGGTTTGAAAAGTATAGGAACCTGCAAACCTTGTAATTCAAATAAGTGGTCTGGGAAGACAATGAGAGGATCTGAAATGCTTAGAAAGAGAAAAGGGCCGAAATGTGACTCGAAAGAGAAATGGTTGACAATTTATAGTGTTTAGGATTGGGCCTGAGATCAAACAGCCAAGCCCCAAGTCGGAACAATGGTCCGAATTACATTCGAGAGCAATGGGCTAGATCTGATTCGTTTTATCCGAAATAGTGGGGCCCAATCCGAAACAGTGGGCCAGACTATCACTTTAATGTTTTGCATTTTCAGGACAGAAAACATCTTTCTCAAAATCAACGATCCAACCAACCGAGCAACCTTTTTGAGCATAGAAATAACAATAACAAAACAAAGCAAATTAATAATAGAAAACTAATGGAGGAGTAATATAGGGAGAACCTGCCATGGGATCAAAATCGTTCTCGAACTGATTATGGGACACTTTTCAGCTCTTCGTTTACTTAGGCTGGTCCACACAATTGTTGATATGTTTGTCCTCTTAAATCCACCGCTCAAACTTCAATTTTTTTTGCTTTGTGATACGCTTTTAGGTAGTTTTATAATGTGACATCTGTGTGTCCCATTCCAAGGCATACCCTCGCGATCAAGGTAAGCACAACGGTTTATCGTAGCAGGTGAGTATACTGAGATTATCCTTTTATTATATTTTTTTTATTTTTCAACGCCAGACTTCCTGGTGAACAGGTCAGTACTTTCGTACAGCAGAGAGACCAAGGAAGATCTGATGAGGGCGAGACAGATACCTTAAACGGTACGAATTTGGCTATGATAGCTCACGAAATTCTCTTATTTTTTGAGATTTCTTCCATTTTCAGGTTTTGGCCCTTTTTGTGACTCTTTTAGCAAGATATCCTGACTGTGTCCAGGTCTGCATATAATCTGGATGCAACAGAGGGATAGCCCTGATATCCCGGATGAATCATCAGCATAAAGACCCGAAACCTCAGATGTTGGCTATCTATCAACGCAGGATTTAAGACCATGAAATCATACACCGTTGGTCTGTTACCCACGAGATGTCCAGTCCATTATGTTTGTATCACTTTTGCTTCTTTTTGCTTTTCGAGCGGCAGACCTATCAACACATCGCAGTGGAGCCTAACCTGTTTAACATTAAAACCTTACGTGTGTTAATCAAGTTCTTTAACACGAAAGCTGATTTCATTTCCCTGCAACTAATTCTCCCCCTCAAACAATGTTTTTTTTTTTTGCTTTTCTCCCCCTCAAACTATGCATATGTACATATGTGTCCCTCTCCCCCCCCCCTAAATTTGTGCATCACAACTTATGCGCAAATTTACTTATCTATTTACATTAGAATAAAAACCCGTTTCTTTTTTTTGGTCGCTCAGTCGGTTAAAACACATCATTTTTAAAAGATCCACAAGCACATTGAATCTCGAGATGCTGACAGGTTTTTGTAAAAAGATCCGTTAAATTAGCATCAGTGTGGATCTGTTTGAGTTTAAACAATCCTCTGTCATAGCAATCTCGAATAAAGTGCACCTTGATATCAATGTGCTTGGTTTTAGAGTGAAAGACAATGTGAAAGACAGGGTTTTATTAATATGGATAGCGGCATCATTATCAAAATAAGTAGTAGAGTTTAGATAAGTCAAATCGTAATCCTTGAGCTGGTGTTGTACCCAAAGAACCTGAGAGCAGCAGGCCGCAGATGCTGCAACGCACTTTGCTTCCACTACAAAAGTGAGCTGCTGCTTCTTGCACTGCCATGAGATGAGACTGACCCCCAAGAATTGGCATCCAGCCGATGTAGACTTGATATCCCTATCTGTCTTTGAATCTGTCATATCGAATTTGGCAAGAACGTCGTGAGCATATTTGCTTTGACAAATCAAGATTCCTTGACTGTTTTGACGAACTTCCAAGCCCAGAAACATTGTCACTTCTCTCAACGAGCTCATTTCAAATTTCTTTCTCATCATCTGAAAATACGAATGGCCTCTAGATGTGCCATCTATGCGTGCACCTCATCATAATCCAGACCTTAAACTTATTCGAAACCTTGAAGTGCCAATCATGCCTTGTTCCTCACGATCGTGCCAGGGTAATTTTGTTTGTATATGAATACCCATCGCGTTCCAAAAGCACATTTTCTTTTGGTGAAGAGAATCTCCATCCCTTTGTCGCACGTCTGAGATATGCTTAAATGGCTGTGCTACAGATCAGGGACATAATTGACGTCTAAGAAGGTGAGAACCCCGTCTCTGACAGTGCCCTTCATGGTTATTCTTCCAGTTTCCCCTCCCGCGAAGTTGACAAATCCACCGTCGAATATATTATTTTTTGTTATTCAACTGGGACAAGTCTTCTATCACGTGTCTGGAACAACTTCTATCGAAAAACCAAGGTCTAACGATCGCCCTCCATAGTCGTTCCTGCACACTTAGCGGGATTATTTAGAAAATGGAACCCATGCCATTGTTGACCTGAGTTGACCATTGCTATCTGTATATGAAACCTCACGAAAAATCATATGATTTTTTTATAGAATTTGAGGTTTGAGGTGAAGATGTAGACATTGACGGTTGTGAACACTGAGACTAGGATCTAGCAAGAGCCGTGGGCTTCCAAATCTTAGAGTCAGTGTTCTTGTTTGAAATATTTTTCTTTACAGATTTGATTTTTGACTCTATATGTTGGCTTTGGAACCCATTTATGTTTGAAACCCTTTGATGGTTCCTTTTTGCTAGATTCTAGTCTCCATCAGAAGGCTTGGCTTGAGAAAATCGATTTCCGTTTGATCGATAATGCATAGCCTTCTGATGATGTGTGTTACCGGAGTAGTAGGGAGGATTGACACAGTTTCTAGCTATGTGCCCCGGAATTCCACAATTAAAACACGTCTCCCTTTTCGAGAAAAAAATATTTAGTACTGCTTGTGTTATTCTCGAGAACTCAGCAAGTCTCTTCTTTTCTTTTGGTGCTGATTGCTTTTGTTCATGTTTGATCTTGGATGGACCCTGCTCACGGTTGTCAGCAAGAGAGTAAGCATCCACAACTTTAACCTTCAGTTTTGACTTAGTTTGCCTGAGACTTGGGTTTTCCTTTTGAACTTTCTTTTTCCGTTGCTTTCAGTTTTTACGTGAGCATTTCTTCTTTGGAGGAACAGGTTCAGAAGATTTTGCTTCATTTGAAACAGTTTCTTCAGATTATGATTCCTTTGGATCACAAGTTGAATTTTTTGTTGAATTTACTTCCACAGATTCCTTTTCCTTAAAAACTATGTTCTCAGGAGTTTTGATAGAAAAGGTTTCCACAAATATCTCTTCTGCAGTTTCATCATTTGACTCAACTGACGAATTAATTTCCATGGATCCCTTTTCCTCAATCTTCGAGATCCCATGAGTTTCTTCAGAAATGCATTCTATGAAAGTCTTTTCTTCAGCTTCATCAACCTCGGAGTCCTTGACATCAGCTGATTCTGATTTCTTATGTGAAGAGCATTCTATGTTTGAAACAGTTTGGTTCTCTTCGGGCGTTGCACTGCTTGAATCTGAGTGTTTGACGCATTCAGAATTCTCAGAAGTACTATGCTCATTTTCTGATGTACCAAAATCTGCAACTTGACTGTCAGGAGATCCCTCTTCACGAGGTTCTGATGTATCATCTGATTTTTCAGGCACACTAGGATAGTTATCTGAACCATCAGAATGGCTTTCTGAGTCAGTTGAGACACAGGTATCAAGTTTATTAGTCGATACATCAGGTTTCCTTGTGAAAACATTTTCATCACGATCTAAAATCACAGCACCAGATTCGTCAGTTCTAGTCGGAACACCATGAGCCTCAGCAAAATAAGAAAAAACACAGTTCCAAGCATAAAGGCCATTTTTATCAGAAATACCATTATCAGCAGCACTTCGATGTGATTCATCATCCTCTTTAGACTTCTCTTCAGTTCTTACTGACTCAGTACACAAACTAGAACAGTTAGTATTTTTAACAGAATAAGAATTTGGTGAACTTTCCTTCATCTCCTCTGCGGGTTCGCTAACTGGTTCCGTTTTCGTTTCAGTTTCGGCTTCTGTATGTATTACGGTTTCATTTATCTGATCGGACTTATCTGCTGATTTATTTTGAACATTTTCGTTTTTGACAAAACTCATTGGTTTTTTGAAATCAGCATGGGGATTATTTTTAAACTTAGATGGATCATATTCAACATAATCACTAGGTTTGCCATACATCATAGTGTCATAATTTTCCATCTCCTGCTCAGTGATTGGCAATCTGGAATAATTATGATTGTATGGTGGCGGAACCTGTTTCTACCCCAAACCCTTTCCCTTGTTTTCTTGATAAGCAAGTTGCACATTACACAGATTTTGAACTGTGGCACTGGAAGTGTTAAACTTTTTGATGTTTAACTCGTTCTGTTTGTATTTTCCAGTGAGGAGCTCTAGCTCACCCTTCACAGAGTCACATTCAAGAGTTTTGACTGTGAGTCTATGTTTATAGTCGTGAACCCAATATTGCTGTTGATTCACGTCTCTGTGAAGTTGAGCTATGTCCTTTTTAAGTGCTTCAATCTTTTCATAGAGAATTTTATTATTCTCTCGAAGACTTATGTACTTTCCCATCACAGTGTTGTAATCAGTGATCAATGCTGAGTTTTGTGATCTCAGAAATGCAACTTTCTTTCTACAGTGCTCGGAACATAAAAGAGAATTTAGCGTTTCAGAAAGTGATTTCGGTTCTTCAGTTTGAGCCACTTCATCGGGATGAGATCCTGTCGATTGTGGGGCCTTCTTATCAGATGATGTAGTACCTACGGGTGAAGTTGAGGGAATCTGAGCAGCGTTGGGATTAGTAGCAAGTGGCGAAGTACCAACGGCCTTCTGACAGTTAGACATAGATGATGATATGTTTGTGTAACAACTCTCACCAAAACTATTATTTCTTATTATATTTTTCCAATAGGAAACCCTAATTGAGACCCCAAGTGATCCTGCATAAACCCTAAAATTTTCAGAACAATCGGAATCAGGATCAGGACCCCTAAAACTCAGGGGGGGGGGGGCATTTCCTATTCAGTATTATCAAAATAGTTTTACGTGTAATTCGAATTTGAACGAACCACCAACTCAGCTAAGCTACCAAGAGACGGCGCTACCCTATGCTAGGGTGGTGCCTCTCGCACCACGCGACAGCCCCTCGCGCCACGCGAGGGAGCTGTTTTTCCAGTATATATAGTGGAGTTTGGCACTTGCAATTCTGCGTTGGTTCGACGTTAAAACTCAATACGTACACTGAGATATTGTCCATTTACTACAAAACACACACAAACACGAAACGCTGCCTCGAAAACAGGGTAATAACTCGATCGCTAC
This sequence comes from Helianthus tuberosus, assembly GCA_030545235.1. Classification (NCBI taxonomy): domain Eukaryota; kingdom Viridiplantae; phylum Streptophyta; class Magnoliopsida; order Asterales; family Asteraceae; genus Helianthus; species Helianthus tuberosus. Next base: position 93,371,206 of record CM060437.1, read on the forward strand.
TACGATTCAATGTCCGATCGATAGAAACCAATCCAATGGATGTTTAAGTGCTGCTCAAACTTGGGTTATACTTTGTCATTCATTGTGAAGGTTTTGATCTCGTGAGTTATCGTAAAAAGTTGGATTAAAGTTACTAACCTAGTTTTCGTGTGCATTGTTATTTGAATTAGGTTATCAGGATAATCAGTAGGCTAAAACTTTGCCCGTTAAACTTGCAATGTGAGTCATTCTCTTTTTATCAAAAATATTTTACAATACTTCATTTTCAAAAAGTTATAATTACAGGGATTAAGTCATGGTTATCTTGAATCACTGGCTAGTGGGGTATTGTGCACATTACTAATTTCTCACAGTTAGGCTAATGAATCCTAACTGTGATAATCATCACTACTTGGGGAAAGACCCAGTAGTGGTATGACCATCGTCACCAGGTGACACGGCGCCAGATAAAAATAAGACAAAAGCCATTGTAATCGCTCTTATGCTGTAATTTATAACTATGTGTCATTTTATGCAAAATGAATGATTCACCAGTATTTCCCCGCTGACAAAATATTTTTAAAACATGTTTCAGGCAACCTGCTATAAATCAAGGAAAACGTGCTACGGAGCACTAACAAGCTTGAAGAGGTGGCTCAATAAAAATGAATAAACATGTTTTATAAATAAGGGAATTTCCTAGTAAAATTCCTCTATTGTAAATTACGGGGTTGATCCCGAATTATGAAATAAAATAATCGGGCATTTTCAAGTCTTTAAAAGATCCTGTTAAAACTTCCGCTGTCGCATCATTTAAAAAATGCCACGGGTTCCTGTCCCGCGGCTCCTGACCGGGTAAAACCGGGGCTGGGGCCGTGACAGGAAAAGGTGGTATCAGAGCCACTGATTTAAGCCATTTAAGTATTTAGAAATACTTAATTTTTCCTGATTACCATTTTGTGACTATGTGTTTATTAACTGACTACTTGTTAGTTACAGTATGGGTAAGCAAAGAATTGTGGACATCTATCGTCAATTAGATAGTTCACCCAAAAGATAAGGGAACTTCATCCCAATCAAATTCCTCAAGATACTCAGCAAATACTGAGGAAGGAATATTTGTCCGTAAGGCACAATTTGAGAAACCACTTAACCCTAAGAAAAGAAGTCGGATTATTAGAAAAAGTCAAGAGAAAATAAAGAAGTCACAACCAAAAGGAGTAACACCATGGGAAGATGAACTGGATGAAAAATGGGCAGATCTCTATATGTTAGCCACTACAGCAGTAAATGCTAACTTTTAAAATACTCTGACCCAGTAGTAGCACCTAGACTACCTACAAGCCGGAAACTTTAATATAATAAATAACCACTAGCATATCGTAAATTTTAGTTGTACTAAAAATAAATATTTTGTTTCAATAAAATGGTTTATTGGATATTCGTAATTAATATTAATTTTCTAAATTGCTATTCTATGATTATGTGAAAATTTAATTTACAAAATTTTAAACTAAAATATTGTATGTTTCTTCATAAATGCCAAAACAGCATGAATGAGTTGTCTGATGCTCTTCAGAATCTCAATCTCTATCCTGTGAAAATAGAAGTTTCCAGAGACTTTACTGGTTACTTGCCCGATGTGGAGGAACCTATGGAATTTCAAGCTCCACCTCCAGAGAAACCAAAGCCTAAGAAAAGGAGAAGATTTGTAGGCTGGAGGCGGGTACGCAGGAGGAAGCAACTAGGAAAATTCCCAAGATAGAAAATCCCATTGATAAAGGAAAAGGGATCGAGATTGGAGAAAGTTCTAAGCAAGCAGAAATAAAAATTGGGGATAGTTCTAAACAAGCTGAGGAATTGCCACTAAAGGAGGAATTAGATCGCATACTGGCAAACTGTGATATCCTTAGACCTATTAATGAAAACCTCTTTCCTTATCGTGCCGAAACCCAACTTCCAATAAATTTGGAACCAGCTATCCCAGAACCTCTGATCCACACCCAACCTCTAGGAATGGACGAATGGTGGACCAACGACTGGCAGTTTCAGAACCTCCTAAATAACCCTTATAACTTTTTCCCTCAATTCGACCCAGAACCTGTACTAAACCCACCAATGAGTAATGAAAACTTAGCTGAACTCCGCCATTTTGGCAAAGAACTGGTGAATGCAGGGAATAGGATACGGGAAGTAGGAGAACAGATCTCCTGGAAGTACGACGAGAGGGAACGTCGCTTCTGAGGTGCCAGCAGGTGCGGATGAAGTAAAAGAGTAGCTGTAGTTATATAATAATAATAATAGTAGTAAAAATATAAATTATGTAAAATAACTAAAAATAAAACTTTTGTAAGATAACAAGTGTGTATGGACGCATAATATAATCTATAAAAATGGAAGTCGAGAGATCGACAATTTTGGCTATACGTGTGTTGTGATTATGTGTGATTATTTTGTTATATTTGGTTGGTGATTAATTTCTGCTAATTACTTATATATGTTAAATTACCAGATGGAAAACGCTAGTAATGAACCAGTTAACGAAGTTAACCAATCTGAGCAACACTAGGAAGATCAATTTCTGAATAGGCAAGATATTGAGAATATCGTTGCTCAGGGAATAGCCAACGATATTCCAGCAATCCTGGCTGCTGCTCGAAATCCAGATGAACCTCAACAAATTATTCCTAGCAAACGTACACACGGAGATAATTTTAGTAATAGCGTAAACGGAGGAGGCATCCATAATAACAACAATAATGATGTACTACAAGCCCCAATTCTCAAAAGAATGAAAGCTGCAACGCCTGGTTGCACTTACAAGGAATTTCTTGCCTGTAAACCAGCTAAATTTGCAGGCAATGAAGGGGTGACTGCAGCACTGCGTTGGTTGGAGAAAACCGAAGTAGTAATTATGATAAGTAAATGTGACGAGGAATATAAGGTCATGTATGCGTCGCATCTTTTTAAAAAAAGGGGCGCTAGAATGGTGGAATAAAGTCCTTCAAGCCAAAGGAAGAAATGTGACCTATGCCATGAGTTAGGAAGAATTTAAACAGCTAATGGAGAGAAAATTCTGTCCCGAATACGAAAAGGAACAAATGACAAATAAATTCCTAAACCATCGGATGATGGGTGTAGACTGTCGAGGGTATACTTCTACATTCTTTGAGTATGCTAGAGTAGTACCAACCCTGGCTTCGCCACAACCGGTGCTTATTTCTCGCTATATTTGGGGATTGATTGGAGAAATCCCTAATATCGTTAAAGCTGTGAGACCTCGCACTATTGACGATGCTGTGGAATTAGCTAACACCCTAACTGACGAGCTGGTACGCACAAGAGAAGAAAATCGGAAAAAGGAAGTGGCCCAAAAGATTACCCAGGGATTCCGTGTGGGTAATAGTAGCAACTTCAAGAAAAAGGAAATCGGGCGACCTTCCACTGTTCCATTTTGCAATACCTGCAAAAGAAAGCATTTTGGAAGATGCAAAGGGTATTGCAATTTCTGCAAAATCCCGGGGCATCAAGAAGAAGATTGCAGAAAAAAGAAAGCAACAGTTTGCTACAATTGTGGAGAAGCTGGACATTTTAGGCCAGACTGCCCAAAATTGGTAAAACCAGCTGATAACAAAGCCAAACCTGCAGAAGGAAGTACCAAGAAAAACGTAAGAGCCTTCCAATTAACCACGCAGGAAGCTGAATTGATTCCTGATGTAATAGCTGGTACGTTCTTAGTTCACAACGTTTATGCAAAAGTATTATTTGACTCTGGTGCAAACCAAAGTTTTATAAATACTTCATTCTGCCAAGCTCTTAATTTACCCTTAAACAACCTTAGGCAGATTTTTACAGTCGAAACGGCAGATGGGAATTCTGTTAAAATAGATAAGGTTTTGCGAGAAGGAAATATAGAACTTTCAGGTCATAAATTCTCTGCAAACCTGTTACCTATGAATTTAGCTGGATTCGATGTCGTGATAGGAATGGATTGGTTAGTAGCCAACCATGCTCGAATCCTATGTGATAAGAACTCCATAGAAATTTGTGCACCCACCGGAAAAGTAATTATGATTACACGAGATAAGCCGCGAAAACCCATGAAGTTCATTTCAGTAATGAAGATTGCTAATTATGAACGAAAGCAAGGAGTAGTGTATATGATTTTAGTAATCATTAACACTAAGGGTAAGGAACTTAAGGACATTCCTGTAGTATCAGAATAACCAGATGTATTCCCAGAAGAGTTACCAGGATTACCACCAAATAGGGAAGTAGAATTTAGAATTCATTTAATTCCTGGAACTACACCTGTAGATAAAGCACCCTATCGCTTAGCACCCACTGAAATGTTAGAACTGAAAAAGCAATTAGATGAATTGCTCAGTAAAGGATTCATCCAACAAAGTACATCCCCGTGGGGAGCTCCAGTGTTGTTTGTGAAAAAGAAAGATGGGTCGATGCGCATGTGTATCGATTATAGGGAACTGAATAAGGTTACAATTAAGAATCGATACCCATTACCTAGGATTGATGATCTTTTTTATCAACTTCAGGGAGCTAGATATTTTTCTAAGATCGACTTACACTCCGGATACCATCAATTGAAGGTACAAGAAGAAGACATACCTAAAACTGCTTTCAGAACTAGGTATGGTCATTACGAGTTTACTGTCATGCCCTTCGGACTAACGAATGCACCTGCAGCATTCATGGACATGATGAATAGAATCTGTAAACCGTATTTGGATAAATTTGTAATTGTCTTCATCGACGATATACTCATTTATTCCAAAAGTCAGGATGAACATTGTCAGCACTTGCATGCACTCTTAACTTTGTTAAGAAACGAGAAGCTTTACGCCAAATTCTCGAAGTGTGAATTTTGGCTACAGGAGGTGCAATTTTTAGGACACATGGTGAATCACGAAGGTATTCACGTAGATCCTGCTAAAATAGAAGCGATCACCAAATGGAAAGTCCCACAGTCAGCTATGGAAATTAGAAGTTTTCTAGGGTTAGCTGGATACTATAGGCGATTCATTAAGGATTTTTCCAAGATAGTTGTACCATTAACTAAGCTAACCTGTAAAGCAGTTAAGTTTGAATGGGGACCTAGGCAAGAAGAGGCCATTAGAATGTTAAAACAAAAGTTAACAAACGCCCCAATTCTAGCCTTACCAGAAGGAACAGAAGATTTTGAAGTTTACTGCGATGCTTCTAAACTAGGATTAGGATGTGTGCTAATGCAACGCAAGAAAGTAATTACTTATGCTTCAAGACAATTGAAAAAACATGAAGAAAACTATACGACTCATGACTTAGAGTTAGGAGCCATAATTTTTGCCCTTAAGATTTGGAGACATTATTTGTATGGAAGTAAGTTTACTGTCTATACGGATCACAAAAGTTTAAGGTACATATTTAGGCAAAAAGAATTGAACATGAGGCAAAGGAGATGGATGGAAATCCTAAGCAACTACGACTGTGATATTCAGTATCACGAAGGAAAGGCAAATATAGTTGCAGATGCCTTAAGTCGTAAGTATCATGAAAAACAACGACGAGTTCGTGCTCTTAGATTAAGTTTACAATTAGACTTAATGGAACAATTAAAGAATGTTCAAGAAACAGAAATCAAGGATGATGCTGAAGGAATGAAAGGAAGAGTAAAAGAATTGGAACAAGGAACTGATAGAATTTGGAGATTCCACAAGAAGAGAAATTGGGTTCCTAAGCAAGGAGATTTAAGAAATAAGATTTTAGAGGAAGCCCATAAATCTAGGTATACCATGCATCCGGGAAATAATAAGATGTACCAAGATTTAAGAAATAATTTCTGGTGGATAGGAATGCAAAAGGACATAGCTAAATATGTATCTAAGTGCTTGACTTGTTCACAAGTTAAGGCGAAACACCAGAAACCCTCAGGTTTACTTCAACAGTTAGAAATGCCTGTATGAAAATGGGAGCTCAAAACAATGGACTTTGTTACTAAGTTGCCCAAAACTAGAAAAGGTAATGATGCGATTTGGGTAATTGTGGATCGATTAACCAAATCAGCTCACTTTCTACCCATGAAAGAAACCTTTAGCATGGAAAGGTTAGCCAAGTTGTATGTAGATGAAGTAGTATCCTTACATGGAGTTCCACTCTCCATTGTATCGGATAGAGATAGTCGTTTCACTTCGCATTTTTGGACAAGTTTCCAAGAAGCCATGGGGACTAAACTGAACTTGAGCACTGCATATCATCCTCAAACAGACGGACAAAGTGAAAGGACGATTCAAACCCTGGAGGACATGCTTAGAGCATGTGTGATAGATTTTGGTGGAAACTGGGACGACCACCTACCCTTAATCGAATTCTCCTATAATAATAGTTATCATTCAAGCATAGAAGCTGCCCCATTCGAAGCACTTTATGGACGCAAGTGTAGAACTCCAGTTTGTTGGGCAGAAATAGGAGAAAGTCAGTTATCAGGTCTTGAAATTGTACAAGAAACTACCGACAAGATCACTCAAATCAAGGAAAGACTAAAGACGGCTCGAGATCGCCAGAAGAGTCATGCAGACAATTGACGCAGGCCACTGGAATTTCAAGTCGGAGATAAGGTACTTTTGAAAGTTTCTCCTTGGAAAGGAGTAGTTCGGTTGGGTAAGAAAGGAAAGTTGAGTCCAAGATACGTAGGACCATTTCCAGTAATCCAGCGAATAGGACCAGTAGCCTATCGTTTACAACTACCAGAAGAACTAGCTGGAGTACATGATGTGTTTCATGTATCCAACCTCAAGAAATGTCTATCTGACGAATCCCTGGTAGTAACTCTTCAAGATCTAGAGGTAAATGAAAAGTTAAAATTTGTTGAGAAGCCATTACAGATAGAAGACAGAAAGTTCAAGTTTCTCAAGCACAAACGACTAGTGCTGGTCAAAGTCAAGTGGGATTCAAAGAGAGGAACTGAATACACTTGGGAGCTGGAATCGGAGATGAAGCGAAAATATCCCTACTTGTTCCACTAAATCTCGAGGACGAGATTTTATTGAGGTGGGGAGGATGTAACAACTCTCACCAAAAAAATTATTTCTTATTATATTTTTTCCAATAGGAAACCCTAATTGAGACCCCAAGTGATCCTGCATAAACCCTAAAATTTTCAGAACAATCGGAATCAGGATCAGGGCCCCTAAAACTCAGGGAGGGGGGCATTTCCTATTCGGTATTATCAAAACAGTTTTACGTGTAATTCGAATTTGAATGAACCACCAACTCAGCTAAGCTACCAAGACACGGGGCTACCCTATGCTAGGGTGGTGCCCCTCGCGCCACGCGAGGGAGCTGTTTTTCCAGTATATATAGTGGAGTTTGGCACTTGCAATTCTGCGTTGGTTCGACGTTAAAACTCAACACGTACACTGAGATATTGTCCATTTACTACAAAACACACACAAACACGAAACGCTGCCTCGACAACAGGGTAATAACTCGATCGCTACTACGATTCAATGTCCGATCGATAGAAACCAATCTAATGGATGTTTAAGTGCTGCTCAAACTTGGGTTATACTTTGTCATTCGTCGTGAATTCGATGGATGTTTAAGTATCGCACTTTGTCATTCATTGTGAAGGATTTGATCTCGTGAGTTATCGTAAAAAGTTGGATTAAAGTTACTAACCTACTTTTCGTGTGCATTGTTATTTGAATTAGGTTATCAGGATAATCAGTAGGCTAAAACTTTGCCCGTTAAACTTGCAATGTGAGTCATTCTCTTTTTATCAAAAATATTTCACAATACTCCATTTTCAGAAAGTTATAATTATGGGGATTAAGTCGTGGTTATCTTGAATCACTGGCTAGTGGGGTATTGTGCACATTACTAATTTCTCACAGTTAGGCTAATGAATCCTAACTGTGATAATCATCACTACTTGGGGAAAGACCCAATAGTGGTATGACCATCGTCACCAGGTGACACAGCGCCAGATAAAAATAAGATAAAAGCCATTGTAATCGCTCTTATGCTGTAATTTATAACTATGTGTCATTTTATGCAAAATGAATGATTCACCAGTATTTCCCCGCTGACAAAATATTTTTAAAACATGTTTCAGTCGACCTGCTATAAATCAAGAAAAACGTGCTACGGAGCACTAACAAGCTTGAAGAGGTGGCTCAATAAAAATGAATAAACATGTTTTATAAATAAGGGAATTTCCTATTAAAATTCCTCTATTGTAAATTACGGGGTTGATCCCGAATTATGAAATAAAATAATCGGGCATTTTCAAGTCTTTAAAAGATCCTGTTAAAACTTCCGTTGTCGCATCATTTAATAAATACCACTGGTTCCTGTCCCGTGGCTCCAAACTGGGTAAAACCGGGGCTGGGGCCGTGACATTTTGCGTGATTCTGACTCCTCTGTTTGTCTTCCTGTACATATTCATTGACTAAGGAGATCACATCTTTTGTTTCCGTTGTAGAATAATTGTATGTCCCCATGATAACTGCTACACGATAGTCCCATATCTTGCTACGTGGCAAACCGTACAGAAAAGCCCTGTTAATCCTACCACGTGTCACATTCAATCCGATCTTCTCGATTTCAGAAAGCAGCTCGGTAAACCTTCTAATCACGTCTTCTACGGTTTCACCCTCAATATAACCGAAATTATCCAGTTGTTGCCAGAGCAACTGACGTTGAGAATCAATACTTGGAGAATTCATCGTTTAACCAAGTTATGTAAAACACGAGCCACGACAAGAAACAATGCACACACTAATTCGAGCACGTCGCAAATGTACGAACCAGTTTCCTTTACCGCAGCTCAAAAACCTGTTGAAACCGTTTCGCCGAAACAAAACAAAACCCCTAATTTTTTTTATTTTTTCTTTATTTTTTTTTAAGATTTGAAGATTTGTTGATAAAAAACACTTCTGAACGACTCGTTAAGGTCGCACGACGATCCTACAACCAAGTGTAAGACGAACAGGTCAACCAGGACGGAGTGCCGTCCGAACGGACTGCTGTCCGAGCGGACAGCCACCCGGACGACCGGCAACCCGTACGACTTGCACCTTGGTCCCACACTTAACCATTTTTGCCAACACTTGAAGTCTGAATGTTGAACGAATTGCTGTCCGGTCGGACTACCATACGATCGAACTGCCAATCGAATCATGAGACATTTAAACTTCAACACTTAAACAATTTTCAACATGTTCAATGCACCAAGGATGCCACCTGACCGAACGACCGTCCGATCGAGTGACACCCTGCTGTGAACTTGTTCTCACTAAAGTGCCCAACCGAACGGGTTGCCGTCCGATCGAACGACCGTCTGATCGACCGACCTGAAAGGTAGAGGTACTTCTCTGTTTTCTAAATACTACAACGAAAACTTCAAAAGTCAAGCCATCATACACAAACACATCCTTTTCAAAGGAAGACACAATCCACTCGAACAGTCATCCGACCGGACGACTGTCCGAACAGACTACCAACCGCACCACTGGCTGTCCGATCGGACCACCATCCGATCGAACTACTGTCCGAACCACTTATACTTTGCATCGTTTTACGCGTCACTCATCGTTATGTTATCGTTCTGATCAGGCTAACCCTACTCTCTAGCGCTCCCTTCAATCCATCAATTACTATGAGTATACTCGAACCTTTTTTATCGCATATTTGGTGTAACATACGTTCCTATGAAATCGAATTTATCAAAATGAATTATTCAATCAAACTGCTTATCACTTGCGAATAACTATTATGCATATTTACACGTGATGCTAGTTACATATGTGTTAGGACTTATACTCGCGAGGTCCCGCCTTAACTAGTATAGTACTATAGCACCCGACGGGGTCTAGTTAGGATGAGTAGCAATCGCAATCGCAGCTCGAGTGACTTAGCTGGTAGTATCGGTCTTATATGCATGTATGTTGAGGTATCTCGTTTATGTATTTGGTAATTCGCAGCACTTTTAACTATTTACGCTACACTATCAAAACTTGTATACTCGCCAATACTTTTGTATTGACGTTGTTTTAACGTATGTTGCAGGTTTAGTCGCAGTCTACATCAAATCAAGCTAGGAAGTCTAGAAACACACCTAAAATCTAGGTTGTCGGATTTGTATTGTTTGAGAGAACATGAAAATTCGTGACAGCTTATGTGATTGTACTTGTTTATTAGTATGGGCTAATGAACGCATTAAATACTGTCACAATTTAGTTGTTATGGATTCTCTTGAGCAATCTGATTCTCCTAGTGCCGCGCCCCGATGATTCCGCCACCGGTTGGGGTGTAACATACCCGCCCATTTAACTCACTAGGCATATAAAGTTACAAAACTCTTAAATTTCAACATCCCAACTTTCTCTCTCTTATATATATAAATATATATAATTGAAAGAAATCCCATATTAGTTATGAAAACTAAGAAACCCAAATAAATAGACCCCGTTTTGTCATGTGTTACACCACTTTTGCAGACATGTTACGTGTAACAACTAGAGGCTGCCACGGTTACGTAACACCTTTTATTTTTCAGAAAAAGCTTAAAAGTCTACAAAAGTTGTTACATAACATGTAACAGCCTCTGGTTGTTACACATATCACGTCTGTAAAAAAGCGTAACACATAACAAATTGAGGTCCATTTATTTAGGTTTTTAGTTTTCTTAATTAAAATGGGATTTCTTCATATAAACCGACACTTTTTTGCTTAATAAACCGATAAATATACAATTTAATAAATATATAAAAACTTATAAAGACTTTTCGGACCCTTTAAAAATTTGGGCATTGGGCATTGGCACGGGTTGGACGGCTTAAGAGCCGGCCCTCTCTCTCTCTCTCTATATATATATATATATATATATATATATATATATATGGGGAGGTTCATTTGAGAACAAAATTTAGTTGAGAAGAAAAAGAACAAAGGGTACAATTGTAAAATATTAAGTAGTTATTCTTTAACCTCATTTATTACAATCTTTAAGTAATTAATTACTCATAAAGACTATTATTGTCTACACTAATTTTCATTGCCTACACACATAAAAAGTTATCCTACACATTTCGAAAATTATCCTACACATGCTCAAATTTATCCTACACAACTCGTAATTTATCCTACACACCAAGTAATTTATCCTACACTCTAAATTATTATTTTTTAATTTTTGAAAAAACATATATTTTTTGAAAATAAGTTACAAATTTAATGTAGTTAGCTATTAAAAAGGAAGACTAGATATTAATGATCTATGTAACTTTACAAATATACCCTTACATTAAAATTAAATGAAAATATTAAATGAAGTAAAATGAAACATTTTTATTGGTTGAAACTTATTCTTTTTTCTTCTTACAAAAAAATTCTTCTCATTTGAACCTTCCACTATATATATAGGGAGGAGTTCATGCGAGAATAACCCTTATTGCGAGAACCGCGAGAACCAATGTCACACCCCCAAAATCCACACGCGGAGTATCACCGCTTGGAGGCGTGACTGACCAGGACCAAGCCACCAATCATATTGAACAAGCATGTAAGTAAACATATTTCAACCAAACAATATGAAAGGTGTTCAAAACCAAAGCATAGTTAAGTGTTTAGCGGAAGCATAATTGTAAAACCCATTGGAAGTATTAAATACGAAATAAAGTAATGTTCATAACATGGCACACACTGCCATGTCCCACAACGACCGTTCCTCCCTGTGCAAGCTCCTTGAGTACCTAATGTCCTGCAAGGCATGTAGCAACGAATCAACAACAAAGTTGAGCGAGTTCACAGTTGGTGTTCATTGTTAAGTTGTTTCAAAAAACCAGGAATTCATTTGTAAGTTGTAAGTTAATCAGTTTACCCTGTTTTCCAAACATATCCATAGTTGGTGGGGGCTTCCCCATGTTAACCACTAGACCTATTTACCATATCGACCACTGACTAAAGTAAGTTGGTGCCCTGACGTCAATGTCTATCATCATTGACTAGTGCCCAGATCCATTAGTTCACGCCCGTCCTCTGCGGCACGGTGTGAGGCTTGTCAAACCTAAATAGCGCTATCTAACTAATGACCCGCTCGCCATTGGCCCGGCGATTAAGTCGATATAAAATGAGGGACTTCATGATAGAGAGTTTTGGTCTAGTATCCGTGTTGTCACCCTTCAGTAAAGAGGGTGTGTACGTAATCCCCAAACCAGGAGACTACGCAGGTTCCGATTAAGTTCTTAGTACGTGTTGTCACCCTTCAATAAAGAGGGTGTGTACGTGTTCCAAACCAGGATATCACGCAGTTTCAGTTTAAATCCTTTACCCATTCCCAACCCCTGGGAATCCCATGCCTTGTAGAAAGTGTGAACTCACCTTGGTTTGCTCGGCAGATAGTTTACTTGTTAAAATACGTTAGTCCGTCACGTCCTATCATAATTACCGCTTCTTAATTAAATTAAATTCGTATTTAAATATTTCACGTATTGGTACATGTCACAAGTCAAGTAGCATACAATATCCTGTTCCACATATATACCCATTTACACACATACGTTTCATAAACAGTTTCATAATCACCCTTAGCGTTATTGTATGGCACATCATAAGTTAATGAAAATCACATAATAAGATGGCACAAAAGGTTTGGGTCATATACTCAACACATATCAACAATAAAGTCCAACTGCTAATATGATTCATTTAACTATTCGGCCCATCTAAGTCCGGCCCACTAACCCTATGCTACCATATTCTTTCAAAGCATTTAGAGGTGATGCACGTGAATTTGCAGAACTCTAGTTATCCACAACATTATTGTAATCATAACCAATACATCACATATCTTATCCGAATCTGTTACCCCCTTCGATTTACCTACTGTTTCATCATTACTTATTATATATGTAAATATGTATAAGGACTTTACACTTCACACATTCTTATGAGTTTATATTGACATATAATGATCACCAAACACATGTTCATGATGATTATTAACTAACGATTACAAGTCAAATAACTCTAGAGTTATCTTACTGTTGCATATAGTTCCTTATCATAAATTCATACCCTATGTATATATCATAACATGATCATCATCAGAGGAACAATTAATGTCATATAGCATAGTCATTATCATATAACACTCACACATATGGAAAGAAACATGGAGTATATAACACATATTCATACATCGGATCAGTTAATGATTTCACAAACGATTTTAAACTACCAATGATCGACCGAACGCGGTAACCACATAATCACATATACAATCTCCTGTCCGCACCAAGCATGCCGGTCCGTATTTACGTTCATATTATTAAGCCGGAGTCGATCCGAAACTGTTACTCACACATACGCCCTACGTTTTCTGTCGGATATAATATAAGCATGTATCTATAATTCTACACAGATTGTAACCCTCATCTTTGCTATTGTTTATATAGACACACAAATATAGCATCACACACATCACGACTCGAAACCGGAACCGCAACGAGTCTACTGCAAGAACTACGGACGAGAGAGAGATATCTTACCGGTGTTCGTCGGTGAACTCGCCGGAGAAGAAGGTGATGTTCGCCCGAGAGGGAGATCGTACCGGTGTGCGAGGGGGGGATCTTGCTGCTGCCGTAGGGTTGTGCATGAACTCTCATCTATCTCACGTATATAAAGTCAAGGTATGGCGGTTGGAGAATAGGGTGGGCCGAATGGGATTTTGGGCTGGAGTTTTGATGTATGCTGGGCTGGGGGTCGACCAAAGGAAAGAAAGCAACAGAAAGGAGTTGCATTTTTCTTTTATTTTTATTAATTTATATATATTTTTTTACAAGAATGTATTAATCACCAACTAATCTAATACATGCATATTAGTCAAGTTTATGGTTCGACTCCGCAAGATTCCAGTTATGCGAGTGGGTCGAATCGACGTGCACTTAGTTCAAACGCTTCAGGTCGGTTCAACGTGATACGGATAAAATGTAATTATTTCATCAATTAGCAACACGTAGGATTTAATAAAAAAAATGAAACGAACGAGTTTTTATCTCAAAGTTACGGGTTGTCACATCATCCCCAAGTTGAAAGAAATTTCGTCCCGAAATTTAGCACGTGGTTACTGAGGAAGCTAGTTAGATTGCATGGTTTCCTGGGGTGTCACATCATTCCCCCGTTGGTTTGGAATTTCGTCCCGAAATTCCGCAGTAGCTTCAGCCTCAGTAGTTGTTTCTTTGTTTTCGCCATCAGCCGATTCCACAACAGGTTGGGTTTCAAGAAGCATCAGGGTTAAGCAGAACAGTGGCGAAGTGATTAGTCACCAAGAACACGTAGGCTACCATGTTGTTATAATCCCGGCGTCGCCCACGCCAATCCCTAATGTCCCTCTATGAGCATCATTTCCCGTGTTGTTGTACTCGTTGCGAGGATTTCCAGTACGCCGTCGTTCCCTTGGTTGTTGTCGTTGAATTTAACATTGGCCACTCCATGTCGTAAGCACCTTCACTTTCCATATTGTTGGTTACCATTACAAATACCTTGTTGTTGTCGTGACCGTTGCCTCTAATGCTGTTGTTTGAAACGAAGCTCTACGACTCTTCACCATCAAGGTCCATCTTTTCACATTCTGAGCCACGTCCTAACGCGTTACTCACTATGCTGGCAGTCACACCTTCCATACTACCATCAGCTGTCCTCACTTATGCCCCGATTGATTCATAAGAGTTGACTCCCATGAGTTGCTGACGAGGGTTAAGGATTCATTTGAAGCCAATTCGCTGGTGCTCGTTGCCGGTAATTAGGGTTGTCAAGTACTGAGGTCGGTAAAGTACTACGCTCATCCTCCTGTCCATCGATGTTGCAAGTTGCTTGAGTAATACTCGGTCTGTTACGAGGGTATCGCAGAAGTGATCACACTTCGGGATCTAAGATGTCAAAACATGAGTTCCAACAAACGAAGAGGAGCAAGAAAGGTATCGATCAATCATTCGACGCTGCGACATCCTACTCAGGGACATTCGTATAAGCACCTAACATTCTACACGGTTCGCTAGGTGTTTCAGGTAATACTCGATAGCATCGAGATTCGAAAGGATCCAGAGATAAATGAAAAGTTCACATTCGAGTAGGGGACAATCACTGCTATGACCCCTATAGGTTTGTTATGTTTCACATCGGTCAAATAACGGAACAAAACCCCTTTTCCACTTGTCAAGGCTCACTGGGACTCGCATGCACCCCACATTATTATTATGTGTGCACCCACAATAATATTGCGATTTGCATGCTCATCTCAGTTCCTCCTAACTCATGTCAAATGGTTCCTCAAACTCAGATGTCAAACGGAGGTCGTCAATGTAATAAGATCACAAAAACCTAAGGACTATGGCATACTATCAACGCATCATAAGGTGAGCAAGCAATCCATGCCATCTTGCTATAGTGATGAGTGTGTGTTCGTGTGTTTCGTCATAAACAAATGTGTACTGTCACATCAAAGGAAACATGGGTGAGAGAGGTTCGCGAAAGTGCGATGACAGGAGAGAGTAAGCACACAAGTGTTTTCAAACAATAGTTGTTACGTTTATCTAAGCATATCACGAGCAAAGTTCTATGTAACTAGCAAGTAGGCAATAAAACATAAACCATATCACCTAGAATGTCGAGCCTTGCACGTGGAGTGAAGCGTCGTAGTGGATCGTTGAGCACTGTACAGGTTATAGTCTGGTTTTAACCAAAACTTTTTCCCTTATTAAAACCAAGTTCCCTATAACCAATGGCTCTGATACCAATCTGTCACACCCCCAAAATCCACACGCGGAGTATCACCGCTTGGAGGCGTGACTGACCAGGATCAAGCCACCAATCATATTGAACAAGCATGTAAGTAAACATAATTCAACCAAACAATATGAAAGGTGTTCAAAACCAAAGCATAGTTAAGTGTTTAGCGGAAGCATAATTGTAAAACCCATTGGAAGTATTAAATACGAAATAAAGTAATGTTCATAACATGGCACACACTGCCATGTCCCACAACGACCGTTCCTCCCTGTGCAAGCTCCTTGAGTACCCAATGTCCTGCAAGGCATGTAGCAACGAATCAACAACAAAGTTGAGCGAGTTCACAGTTGGTGTTCATTGTTAAGTTGTTTCAAAAAACCAGGAATTCATTTGTAAGTTGTAAGTTAATCAGTTTACCCTGTTTTCCAAACATATCCATAGTTGGTGGGGGCTTCCCCATGTTAACCACTAGACCTATTTACCATATCGACCACTGACTAAAGTAAGTTGGTGCCCTGACGTCAATGTCTATCATCATTGACTAGTGCCCAGATCCATTAGTTCACGCCCGTCCTCTGCGGCACGGTGTGAGGCTTGTCAAACCTAAATAGCGCTATCTAACTAATGACCCGCTCGCCATTGGCCCGGCGATTAAGTCGATATAAAATGAGGGACTTCATGATAGAGAGTTTTGGTCTAGTATCCGTGTTGTCACCCTTCAGTAAAGAGGGTGTGTACGTAATCCCCAAACCAGGAGACTACGCAGGTTCCGATTAAGTTCTTAGTACGTGTTGTCACCCTTCAATAAAGAGGGTGTGTACGTGTTCCAAACCAGGATATCACGCAGTTTCAGTTTAAATCCTTTACCCATTCCCAACCCCTGGGAATCCCATGCCTTGTAGAAAGTGTGAACTCACCTTGGTTTGCTCGGCAGATAGTTTACTTGTTAAAATACGTTAGTCCGTCACGTCCTATCATAATTACCGCTTCTTAATTAAATTAAATTCGTATTTAAATATTTCACGTATTGGTACATGTCACAAGTCAAGTAGCATACAATATCCTGTTCCACATATATACCCATTTACACACATACGTTTCATAAACAGTTTCATAATCACCCTTAGCGTTATTGTATGGCACATCATAAGTTAATGAAAATCACATAATAAGATGGCACAAAAGGTTTGGGTCATATACTCAACACATATCAACAATAAAGTCCAACTGCTAATATGATTCATTTAACTATTCGGCCCATCTAAGTCCGGCCCACTAACCCTATGCTACCATATTCTTTCAAAGCATTTAGAGGTGATGCACGTGAATTTGCAGAACTCTAGTTATCCACAACATTATTGTAATCATAACCAATACATCACATATCCTATCCGAATCTGTTACCCCCTTCGATTTACCTACTGTTTCATCATTACTTATTATATATGTAAATATGTATAAGGACTTTACACTTCACACATTCTTATGAGTTTATATTGACATATAATGATCACCAAACACATGTTCATGATGATTATTAACTAACGATTACAAGTCAAATAACTCTAGAGTTATCTTACTGTTGCATATAGTTCCTTATCATAAATTCATACCCTATGTATATATCATAACATGATCATCATCAGAGGAACAATTAATGTCATATAGCATAGTCATTATCATATAACACTCACACATATGGAAAGAAACATGGAGTATATAACACATATTCATACATCGGATCAGTTAATGATTTCACAAATGATTTTAAACTACCAATGATCGACCGAACGCGGTAACCACATAATCACATATACAATCTCCTGTCCGCACCAAGCATGCCGGTCCGTATTTACGTTCATATTATTAAGCCGGAGTCGATCCGAAACTGTTACTCACACATACGCCCTACGTTTTCTGTCGGATATAATATAAGCATGTATCTATAATTCTACACAGATTGTAACCCTCATCTTTGCTATTGTTTATATAGACACACAAATATAGCATCACACACATCACGACTCGAAACCGGAACCGCAACGAGTCTACTGCAAGAACTACGGACAAGAGAGAGATATCTTACCGGTGTTCGTCGGTGAACTCGCCGGAGAAGAAGGTGATGTTCGCCCGAGAGGGAGATCGTACCGGTGTGCGAGGGGGGGATCTTGCTGCTGTCGTAGGGTTGTGCATGAACTCTCATCTATCTCACGTATATAAAGTCAAGGTATGGCGGTTGGAGAATAGGGTGGGCCGAATGGGATTTTGGGCTGGAGTTTTGATGTATGCTGGGCTGGGGGTCGACCAAAGGAAAGAAAGCAACAGAAAGGAGTTGCATTTTTCTTTTATTTTTATTAATTTATATATATATTTTTTACAAGAATGTATTAATCACCAACTAATCTAATACATGCATATTAGTCAAGTTTATGGTTCGACTCCGCAAGATTCCAATTATGCGAGTGGGTCGAATCGACGTGCACTTAGTTCAAACGCTTCAGGTCGGTTCAACGTGATACGGATAAAATGTAATTATTTCATCAATTAGCAACACGTAGGATTTAATAAAAAAATGAAACGAACGAGTTTTTATCTCAAAGTTACGGGTTGTCACAAACAATGTGAACACAACCTAAAATAGCTAAAAAAACCTAACCCCCACCCCCCCCCCCCCAAAAAAAAAACCTAAACCCCCCACTCCCCCCCCCCCCCCAAAAAAAAACCTAACCCCCCCCCCCCCCCCCAAGCTAAATGCTAAAAACTAAAACCCCCAAAAAACCTAACCCCCCCCCCCCCCCAGATAAAATGCTAAAAACTAAACCCCCAAAAAACCTAAAAAAAAAAATCTAAATTTTTTTTTAATATTTTTTATGCTCAGATCGCTACTTTTATTGGCAAAAAAATTTTTTTTTTTTTTTTTAAAAATTTTTTAATTTTTTTTTTGTTTCGAAAAGTAGCGATTTTTATATAAAAAATATAAAAAAAATTTTTTTTGTGATTTTTAGCTATTTTTAGGCATTTTTTGTTGTGTTCACATTGGTTCTCGCGGTTCTCGCAATAAGAGGTGGTTCTCGCATGATCTTCTCCCTATATATATATATATATATATATATATATATAGTGGAATGTTCAAATGAGAAGAATTTTTTTGTAAGAAGAAAAAAGAATAAGTTTCAACCAATAAGAATGTTTCATTTTACTTCATTTAATATTTTCATTTAATTTTAATGTAAGGGTATATTGGTAAAGTCACATAGATCATTAATATCTAGTCTTCCTTTTTAATAGCTAACTCTACATTAAATTTGTAACTTCTTTTCAAAAAATATATATTTTTTTCAAAAATTAAAAAAAATAATTTAGAGTGTAGGATAAATTACTAGGTGTGTAGGATAAATTACGAGCTGTGTAGGATAAATTTGAGCATGTGTAGGATAATTTTCAAAATGTGTAGGATGACTTTTTATGTGTGTAGGCAATGAAAATTGGTATAGACAATAATAGTCTTTATGAGTAATTAATTACTTAAAGATTGTAATAAATGAGATTAGAGAATAACTACTTAATATTTTACAATTTTACCCTTTGTTCTTTTTCTTCTCAACTAAATTTTGTTCTCAAATGAACCTCCCCCTATATATATATATATAGGGCTTGGCTATATAGGAAACTCTATCTTTTTTAGAAAACTTTGCAAACTCATTGTCATCCATTGATTATGTGACATCCAAGTTAATCAATGGTTCTCATGATTTTGGAAAGAAATATTATAATACACATGAAAAGCAATGAAGGGGTATTTTCGGTAGTGTAATATAACATTGGAAAAGGAACTCCCTGCCATGCAGTAGCAGTCAAATCATAACTCCAAACCAATTCAAAAAAAAATTTCATCTTTATCTTTCCCACTATACTGTTCATATGCAGTGTTGTTCATAATTCCCCCCATCCGATAGGCTGTTCATATTTCCCCGTCGCCAAGACTACATCGATCGGTGCCTTCTAACCCTAAGACAGAAACCGATAGTAAGGATCCGGGAGAATGAGGAAATCGTTCGTAATTTTGTCTTCCCCGCTCAAAATGAAACGATTACGGAAGATCAAGAGTTCAAGCAAAAGGTTAGTTCTTGTAATCTGTCCTGTAAAAGGGGGTTTTTTTCTATCGAAATCCCCTTCAAAAATGGCAACTGATTTTGTTTTGTTTTCTATCTATTGCACTAGGAGACCTAAATTAGGGCGGGAAAGGTCTGCCAGCCGTAGTGTTCTTATTATATCCGATGATTCCAAGCAAGTTCCTCCCAAGCAACAATCTCACTTCGGTCTGACCCAGAGGGCTTTAGGTTAGTATTGATGGGCGTATAAACCGTGAACGTAGTTTTAGGCGATGTATAGTGTGTTGAATTAGGCTCTGTTCATAACATACTTTTGTTTGGCTGCATTTGCAGTGTATGAAGATACTGACACTGGGTTAACATCCACTGGGAAACGACGGTTAAATGGTAAGTACCTTTGGTTACAATAGTTAGTAATTGCGTATCAATGTGAACGTAAGTTTCTTTTGGTTACAATAGTTGGAAATTGCATATCAATGTGAACTGGTATAACATGTGTTAAATGGTTATGAAAAAAAAACGTTGCCTTGTATAGTTTTGGCTGTGGAGGTACATTAATTTTTGGGTAGTTAATTTTAGAGGTTTGCATAACATGTGTTAAATAATTAATGGACGGACCAAAGACCATTGCCTTTGATTTGTTTGACTGCCAAATAATTAATAGTGGGAGTTTGAAGTTTGCCTAACACTTTGAAAATTATGTTAAGGTTATTGGATTAATGGTACAATCATTTAAGATTATTAGATTAGGTGTTTGAAAAATGTTAAACCATTTGTTAGTGTATGCATGTGAACTTCTATAACCTGGTTTTGTAATTTCCGAAGTTTGCCTAACATGTGTTAAACAATTAATGGACAGACCAAAGATCATTCGGCTTTATTTGTTTGTATGCCAAAGAATTAATGGTCTGATTACAGTTCATTGCCTAACATGTGTTAATTGGCAGAGAAAAAAAAATTGCGGATGATAATTCTGGCAAAGGAAGGCAAAGAACCCGTGGTTAGTTATTTGTTATTTATTTTCATTTGTTTGATGTTCAAATGATTAATTGTTGGATGTTTGATCTTATAATTGTAACGTTACCGTTTGTGTTATAAAGTTTTGACATAAAGGGTTATAAAGTCGACTAATTATTTTATGGTTGTTTTGGTTTTGTATAAAACGTTATACCAGTACATAGGGTAGATGTAACAGCTACATCAAGCGGGAGAACCTTACGGTCAGGGACAAAGAAAGTTTCAAAGGAGAGTGTGAAAGTTCAAAAACGGAAGCAAAAAGAAGTTGTTGACGGACAAGCCAAAGTCCCCAAAGCCCGTAAGCGAGCAAAGAAGGATGAATTTCTGGGAATAAGGACGCGATCCGCACCACTACAATTTTATAAGTGTGTACGAGCATTGACAGACCAACAACGTGAGGCAGTCAGGGGAATGGGCTTTGGTCGTTTACTTACTTTCAGCGTTGATGGGTTACCAGCTAAGTTAGGTTATTTTGTTGTGGACAATTTTAATCCCAATAAGATGGTGATATGTACACCTGCTGGTAATATCAAGGTAAACAGGAAAGTGATACATCAGTTACTTGGGATCCCGACCGGTGGGATAAAGTTTAGTTCGATTGATAAGCTGCCTATCTTGGTTGATGCCATTGCGGATTGGAGGGCGAGATACCCGGGTGTAATGGTACCTCCAACAAAGATGGTGAAAATGATAGATGAGTCCGACGGCGAAGACAGTTTTGATTTCCGCATGGATTTTGTAATGTGTTTTGTGGCAGTGCTTGTTGACTGTCATAAACAAAGTTGTTTACGGGAAGAAATCTTAGAGTATCTAGATGATTAAATGGATTTTGCAAAGTTAGACTGGTGTGACCTGGTGGTAGAGAAGTTGAAAACTTGCAAAGATACCTGGGATCGGCTTGACCCACAAAGCATCTTTGTTGGGCCTCTTTCGATTCTGATAGTAAGTGAAATTTATTTTCACGTTCTGAATTAACATGTGTTAAATATACTTGCTTGTTTTTCAGACTGAACTGATCGCTGTTACTTGTAGCTGTTGTACGTTGATAGCATTGAGTGCACAGGGATGAAGGTTGACAAGGCGGTGTGTCCTTTGGCTTTCTGGAACTTGAAGAGATTGCGAGAGAGAGAAAGGCTGGAAATACTTGCTGGTGGGTTTGGTCTGGGAGGGTTTAAAGGGTTAACACTTCCAAGTAACTATAACGTGGATCACTGGGCAAGTAAGGAGGTATAGTTATATACACTAACAAGTGTTTTTTACAATTAGTATATAATTTTTGTATGAAACTGTTGCTTTAACCTTTTGAAACAGGAGAGGCTGTTGATGGTACGACAGCTAATTAATGTGACAAACAAGAACAAAATCAAAATAGAGGGTATGTTGGAATCTATGTGTGTGGAGAGCCCTGATGACGAAGAAGTACAGACGTTGAAGGCAATGTATGAAAGTTTGTTTGAACAGAGAGCGTATGCACGTACAGATCACGATCAAGCGGTAGATTTATCGTCGCACCGTATCAATGAGGTGTTGGAGGATTTGAAAAATGATGAAAGTATACACGTTGACGAGGGACAGAACGCTGGTTAGTCGCTGTTATTGTTTGTAAAAATTTGACTTGATTAATGTGGCACGTATTTATTGATGTGTAACGTTTTCGTAGGGGATGGCGTGGTTGACGATTTCTCGGATGGTTCGCCAATAGCTAGTTTGTATCGGAAGTCACTTAATCGGCCTCCCAAAAGGATCAGTAAAAGGAGATTGAAAGAAGTAGGATCTTCAGCCATAGACTTTGATGGCATAGAATGTGTGATTATTATCTTTCTGACTTGTACACTGTAACACATGTTAATGTGTTACTGATCTTATTGATTAACATCTGTTGTGGTTGCAGGTGATGTTGCGGGGCAATCAAGCGTAGCTGTTGATGGAAAAGAGTTTGCTGAAACGATGGAAGATGGTGGGGAGTCGTTACAGGTGAGGCGATCTGCTCGACTGGAGATGTTAAAGGATGTTCATGAGAAAGAAGAAACTTGTGCGACCCCAAAAAGGCGCAAGACAAATATAAAGTGTGATGGGCCAAACACGGATGGTGGTAACAAAAAAGGTAAAGTGTTACATGTGTTACCATTTTAAGTGTACGTTTATAGTTAAGTGTATAGATGGCAGCCTAGGAAGAAAACATAAGTACACATTGATGGTAACTTTCTCGATTAGTGCTCGAGAAAGTTTATGTCCCTGTAATGTTCATACGGGACTGAAATGTATGGTGTAACACATGTTAACAGATGCTTAACACCTGTTGTGGTTGAAATGTATTGTCTAACATATGTTATGTCCCTGTAATATACGTAGGGGACTGAAATGTATTGTTTAACATATGTTGTCGTTGCAGCTGATGTTGCGGGCCAAGCAAGCATACCACATGATGGCAAAGAGTGTGCGGAGATGCTGCAAGATGTTGGGAAGTCATTGCGGGTGAGGAGATCTCCTCGACTGAAAAAGTTAAAAGATGCTCCTGATCCAGAAGTAGGCTGTGTGACCCCAATAAGGCGTAAGACAAACAGGATGTTTGATGGGCCAAGCACGGATGGGGGTAAAGAAACAGGTAAAGTGTTACATGTGTTACCAGATACGTTGTACGTTTGCCGCTAAGTGTATAGGTGGCACCCTAGGAAGAAAACATAAGTACACATTGATGGTGATTCGTTGTTTGTACAGGGACAAAGTTTATGTCCCTATAATATATGCGTACGTGTCTGAACCCATTTAATATTAATGTGATGTTATAGGGGGCAACGAGACTGAGAAACAACACGGTGATAAGACTGTTCATGAGGCTGGTATTTCAACTGGGGGTGACTGTAGTATGGGTGGGGCGGAACATATTGAAGGACAATGGAGCGAGGATAAAAGTGATGTTGAACAAGTCCATAAGCCGTTCGGTTTAATGCGTGCGATATTGCGTTTAAAAGCAGCAGCGGCCCAGGGTGTTATTGGTAGTGCTTCGTACAATTTCAGATTGTTAGTTTTTTATAATGTGCTATATTTATTAATTCTGTTTTAACATGTGTGATCTTGCTTTGACAGTTAACGGTGGCTCAGGCATGCGGTTGGTTGGTTAAGATGCATATAGTGTGCAGGCAGCAGGACATGAACCTCCACCTGAAAAAAATGTGGATGAGAAGGACGATGATCAGCTGGCACATTTAGACGCGTCTGCTGACCAAGAGGATAATATTACTGATCAGGTAGACAAAAGTGATGAGATGGGTGTTAAGCTTACTGATGAGGTTGAAGGGAATGACAATGAAGGTAATCTTCAGAAAGCATCTTATTTGTATGGGGTCGACAAAAACTCTAGACGCACCACGTTAAGCCTTTTCTAATTTTTACGTGAATGTTTATGCATCATCAAATAGTAAGACTGAGCATGAAGTGGTGGATGCAACTGATGCAAGTACGTTAGAATGTGGTGGAGTCGTCTTTGGACCCTTGGAAGGTGATGTTAGCGACAAGGATGAACAGGTGGTTTCAGACTGCAAAGGCAGGGCGCCTGTAGAGAAGAGTGACCGTGATTGTAATGGTTAAATGTTTAGGAAGGTTCAAAAAAATAGTAACCTATGCATGAGATGTGATAAGAATGTTTTATGCAGGTTCATATAGTAAGACTGAGCATGACGTACTCCATTCAACCTTCGTACCTAATGAAGAGTGTGTTGGCGTGGTGGTTGGCTCTGTGAAAGGAGATACTTTCGGTGAATTTGAGGAGGTGGTTAGGGATGGTAAAGGCAAAGCGGCAGTAGAGGAGGGGCAGCCGGATTTTAACGGTAAAAGCTTTTTATGCTATAACATGTGTTAGCTATTAGGCACATTTAGTGGGGTTAACGTGTGTTAATCGTAAGAACAGTGGACGGGGGCGATGCGGCGATTGATGAACGTGGTTTCGATGGGCCTAATTGGAGTCTTGGAATGACACAAATTGGTGGTGAGTTTGACGAGTCACAGCAAACCGGTACAGTTTTCTAAAAAAATGATTAGGATTGTTGGTTTAGTTGAGTCATTTCAATATACTTATTTGCATCGAACATGTAGGTTGCAAAAGTTCAAAGGTGGATGACATGGCTGGGACAGAAACAGCGCCCGAACGTTCCGGTAAGCTTGACTATTTTTGTTTACTGTTAAAGTGTAAAAATTGGTTACAAAGTAACCTGAATTGTTTTTTTTAATACGTGTTTAGGCGATGTGGAGACCACCCCAAACTTGAGTATGATTATAATGGTAGAACCGGTGAGCTCATATGACCCCGCAATTGCTATCCACAAGGAGCAAGCTAGGGTGGAATTATTTGGTGGTGATGTGAATGACGTGGAGGACAATTTGCCGCTAGCAAACCGTGTACGTATGTTAGCTGAATTGGGGGCCCAAAAAAGGAAGCTGCCTTTTAGAGAGAAAGTGGCAGCGGAACCAAATAGATCACCTTACTATATAAGGTCCGTTGACATGGGTCAGCCAATCACTAAGAAGGAGGCAAATCTGTGGGATTACATATACGCTGATGAATCCCCAACGCACTTCCTAAATGGGCATTCTCGTAGGAAGCGGGCAATGGAGGCAAACATGTAAGTAGAACTACCCCAGGGTTTATTGTTGTATAATACGGGTGTAAACCATGAACCCAATGGATCTAGTTAATTGTTTATTTGTTGATTTTTGCTGCAGGAAGGAACAGGGTACGTCGTCAGTTGATGATGTAGATAGCCCGATACACATGGCTGTGTAAGTAGGGGGATACTGTTAAAAAATGAGTTAAATTACATTAACATGTGTTAAAGGTATGGAAGGTAATTTTTTTCTGTACGTATGAAACCAGGGAGTTGCTGTTTCGAAGCCCTTCCCATGTAGAAGCGTCTCGGGCTATGTTCAAGAGTTTAAACGCTGGCAATGAGGTATCGGATGGTATTATCGACTGTTGGACGGAGGTGCTAAACTTCCAAGAGAAACGGAAATCAAGGGAGGCTTACAGTAGGCAATTCTTTGGTACTAAAGTTGTGGTGAGTGATTTGAATATAGACATTATTTGTGTAGATTGATGTTTTCTGTGGAAAAGTAGTTACGGTGTGCCGAGTGCTTATCCTTTTTAATTTCTCTTTTGTGAAAGTTTCTGTGGATGTTAACAACTGAGAAAGGTGGAGTCGAGGCGCGGATGCACAAGTTCCGGGTTGGAATAAAAGGTGGGGTTAACAGCGCTGAAAAAGATCCTGATTTTAGAAAGCACGACATTGTTTTCTTCCCGATCTTGGAGCACAAACATTTTTACTTGCTAGTGTTTGAGTTACGGGACCCCGGAATTTATGTTGTTGATAATGACAAAGCCAGACAAGGACAGCCGATAGAAGATAGTGTATACTACCTCCACAAGGACACACCGTATAAGTTTGTAAGTTTTTAAAATGACCCATGTTGTATTCAAGATGTGTTTTTTATATTGAGCATGGCTTGTATATGTATATGCAGAAAGATATGTTTGTGCAATACCTTCGGGAGGTTGGGAATCCGCGAGCCGATGACATTGACTACTGCAACATCCAGCGTATGCCGGTTAGTTGGGCGACCACAACAAACAAAACTGATTGTGGGGTTTTCTTAATGCGTCACATGGAGTGCTATATGGGGAAAACAAAAGTTTTAACTGTGGGTTCAGCATGAGTGGGGCGAAGAAGATGGCGGAGGTGCGGAAGTTGAGAAAGAGGTATGCTGCGCACATCTTATGTTCGGAGGTGAATATGCTGCTGCCTAAAATCCAGCAGGATTACCGGTTAGAGTAACGTGTGTTAGGGGGTGAATGGTCTTTACTGTAGGATAGGTGTAGCGTTAAATGTGTCAGCTTTGTTTTGGGAGTGTCATGTACTTTGCTTTTGGGTTGTTGCTTTAAACTTATTGTGGGATATGTGTTTTGTGGGTGTGGCATGTACCAGGTCTTTTGGCGATAGACTGTCTATGCGAATTTTGTCTGACTAAAACTGATGTCTGTTAACTTGGTTATTGTATACTCTGAAGAATATTGATGTATTCTTGCATGTGTTAGAATGTTATTGATGTAGTTGATAATGTTTTAAATGAGGCTGTTTTAAATTATAAATTGATAGGTAGGTGTAACATTTAAGGAAATGTAAAAATGCTGCTTCCTGTTATGAAGGGGCCCACTATTCTCAAAATGTAGTAGGATTCTTGGAAGTTGGGGAAAGTTGGTGGCTAGAAAACAACTTTATTGGAAAAGGAACCATTGCTTTTTTGCCCCATATGGTCACATCAAAGTCAAGTCACAACAACTATATTAAATGTATCATTGATATACCTCTATAAGTAGTGTAATGAAGAACCAAGTCATATTATGTAATACTTCACTACTTCAGTATACCAAAAAGTTTTAGTGGTTCCAAAGTATGCTAATGTGATGGACACTTATAAAAATAAGGTCACGTCTACACCACCAGGCGTGGAGAAGCTGAATCAAAAGAGGAAGGAAGCATGTGAGGGTCGGTACGGGGTGTGCTACGCAAGAAAAGTGTTTCACAAGAAGCCCGAAGACATGAAAACTGGAGGAGCTTCTGGTGACGATGATTCAGAGAGCAGAGCAAACAATGTAGCTGATGTAGCTGGTGGTTCACAAGAAGCGTCACGCCGTACGGAACACGTTTTACTAGAAGCCCGAGTTTTGAAGGGACTACCAGATGAGTTGGTTAGGTTGCTGACGGATCCAGACCATGAATTATGTGGTTGCCCGTTGTGTCCATACTCACCCGAAACAATCAAGTCCTGGTGTTACCATGACCCATGGGAGAGTGAGCGCAACCCCTCTCCTCTGTACTTTCATGATGAGGATGTTGCCACACCCTGATGAAAAGCTTCGTAGAGATGTAGGATAAGAAGGGGTAGTTAGGATGTGGTAAGTGGTTAAAGTTGTGATAATCTTTTGACCTTATGTTTGTAGGCCACATACTAACGTCGTTTTCTTGTTCTTTTATTATTAATATTTATTTTTGGGAATGGGTTGATGTCAAGGCTCGGTAGTCGATCCATTGTTTTAGGTGCGGTTGTAACCTAGTAGTAGAATGTGTGGTTAAGTTGGCTAGTTGTGATCACACATTCTATAACCTCATGTGTCTTAATATATAAGTTATTGGTGTGGTTAAAACCTTTTGTGTTGATCCTTTACAGTTAAAAAAACCCTAGGTACAGGGCTAACATGTGTTAAGCATCTGTTTTGATGTTGTTGTAAAATATAAACCAAAACCACAATTATCCATGCATATAATAATAAGATAGGCCTGTTAATAGCAAACAGAGGTCGACAAAATTTGGCGTACAAAACATAAAGTGCCGAAGGCCATAAACGTTTTTACAAGACTGGATATGATAAAATGGGATAAAAATAGTTCCACCTTCTTACACACGTAACAGAAAAAGGGGAGGATGATGTTAAAAGACTGTTACATGTGTGTAAGAAGGCCAAAAAGATTGAGTTTCCTATATAACCTGATGTGTCTTAATATATAAGATATTGGTGTTGTTAAAACCTTTTGTGTTTATCCTTTACAGTTAAAAAAGCCCCAGTTACAGGGCTAACATGTGTTAAGCATCTGTTTTGATGCTGTTGTAAAATATAAACCAAAACCACAATTATCCATGCATATAATAATAAGATAGGCCTGTTAATAGCAAACAGAGGTCCACAAAAGTCGCCCTACAAAACATAAAGTGCCGAAGGCCATAAAGTTTTTACAAGACTGGATATGATAAAATGGGATAAAAAAAGTTCCACCTTCTTACACACGTAACATAAAAGGGGAGGATGATGTTAAAAGACTGTTACATGTGTGTAAGAAGGCCAAAATGACGAGAGTCTCCTATTACATAGTACTAGTAAACGAAAAGACAGATTTTAATCAGAGAGGGAGGCACCAGGGGTGGTCTGCCATTGTTGTTCAGCAGCTGCCTTTGCTGCTTTCATTGCGGCCACCTTAACGCAGTTGCGTGAGTCGTGGTCGTCGACATAAAGACCACAACGCTTGCATAACCGAAGCTGCTTTGGACGTTTAGGTGGTTTTGTCTTTGCCTTCTCACCGGGTCCAGAAATGCGAGTATGTGTACCACATCCCTTATTGCGTACAACATCTGGATTAGCAACTTCGACTGGAATGTTGATTGGTTGCCCAACTATTTCTTCCATTTCACACTCGTTTATTTCATTTTGGATTGTACCCAATGGTTGCTTGGAAAGCACATTGATCTTGAAATCCCGGAGTTGGGCAACCAATTTTGACAACGAATCCTCGTCGGTTCTAGCCACATCAACACATTCAGTAACGAGATCAAGGATTTCATTACGCATAACGGACGGTGCGTGTGGGTTGACGCCGTATCGGCTGGAAAGTGAAAAAACCTGTTTTGGGAGGGCATCTCGGCGCCACCTATCGTTTATGTATTGGGGGGTATCTTTGCAACATTTTTCATTCGATATACGCAAAAGACATGGCGACACAGATATCCGATACGTGTGAAATTCCTGCATGAGCAGCTGGCGGAGTGGTCTACAGTGTTATATGTAACCTGTTAGGAACAGAAAGAGCAAAAAAAAAGTTGTTAGATCTAACATATGTTAGTGGAGTGGTAATAATGAAGTTGCCTAACATGTGTTACCTGATAGACGTTTATGATGTTGTTCCTTTTGTCCAAATGAGTGACGTCTAGCAAAAGAGTGGTATTGCTGGAATCGCATTGGTTTGTGATGTAGCATAAAAACTTCCCTTTAATTATCTCCTTTTGAACTTGCGCGAAAACAACGTTTGTGTAAATGGCGAACGCGTGCTGATCTATTGCTAATTCAGCCAAGCCCTTGAACACCGTGGATGAGGTTTTGTACTCGGATACACGTTTCCGATAGCGTTGGCTATCTACCCTATTTTCAAAGCACATCATAAATTGTACAAGGGTGTTTGCGCTTGTTGAGTTGACCTTGAAGGTAGCGTTAGAGCTTTCGCAGCGTGAAGTGGTCTTCATCAAGCAACACATTGGCAGTTCCCTGAAGTAGGTTGGTACCCAAAGATGTTTGATGTTGTACATGTCGTTCAACCAAGTGTGGTCTTGTAGGCCAAATGTTTCTAGGAGGTCATCCCAGCGGGACTCAAACGTTTCTGGTTTGATATAAACATTCCAAACCAACCGGTGAATGCAGGACCGAACATTAGTGTTGTCAAGAAGGTCCGTAGAGATCTGGTAGATTAAATAGTTACTAACACATGTTAGATTAAACAGTTTAAAAACACATATAAGTCTGTGATATTGAATAACACATGTTAAAGGCTAACAATTTAACTTAACCTTGGAGGGTAGTTTTTTCATTATATGCCACATGCATAGACGGTGGCGTGATTCGGTAAAGACCATAGGAACAGCTTGAAGCATGGATGGGTCTTGATCACTCAGCACGAGAGTTGGTTGAGTACCGTGTGCCTTCAAGAAAGCCTTAAGCAACCAAACATAAGATTCAATGGACTCGGTAGATATCAAACCCGCACCAAATGTAACACATTGGAAATGATGATCCACACCCGTGAATGGCACAAAAACCATCTTGTACCTATTAATAAAAATGGATTTGAGGTTAACAAAATGTAACACTTTTTTGGTTTGGTTTGTATACTTGGATATCAGGCCTAACACATGTTAAAGGGGGAACTAACCTTTTAGTGCTGTAAGTCGCGTCAAAGGCGAGGACATCGCCAAAAGCTTTGTAGTTTAGCTTTGAAATCTCATCAGCCCAGAATACAGAAGACAACTTTCCATTTGATACAGTGTAATCAAAATAGAAGTTGGGTAGGTTGTCAAAGCGCTCACGCAAGCGTTCAAGGAAAACTTGTGCGTCGCGTTCACCAATAAAAATTCGCAACTGATGGCTAAATTTTTTAAAATCCACCGGAGTCCCATTGACATTGTGATGCCCCCCTTTTAAAGCTACAAGACATCTATAAGCTCTCATGGGTCCGATACGGTTTAGACTCATATTGTGAATGAATTGTTTGGTGGAGAATGACAGCTTCCGTGATATCTTGCTAAGATCACGATTGTAATTCTCAACAAGTTGATGATTATGAATATCATTGAAACTCATAACTGTGTATGTATCATTAGAGATTGAGACTAGAATGCTTGCCTTACAGTCACACCATGTGAAGTTGATTTTCCTAGACTTTACAGAAGATTCATCTAGTGTGTCAAAAGTCCTCTTGCGTTGTGGTTTCCCGTATTTTGAGCATCGAAGATACTTGTGTGTGGGGATTCCATTCCAGACTTTAGTTTGGCCTTTTTTAACAGAAAAACCAGCTTCAAACTCATAAAGTTCATACATGGAAAGAACAGCCTCAAATGTTGGATAAGATTTCCCACACACTGGTATGAACTTATCAGCGACGGTAGGAATCCAGTAACGGGTTCCCTGAGGGGTATCAAAAACGAAGTATGGATGCGCTGGCCCTGCATCAGAAAACGAAAAGGTTAGGAATCTGGTATATGGCAGGACATTATGCAAATATGTTTGAACTTGGTATGCTACATATGAACATTATGCAATATGTTTGAACTATGCCATATCTGGGGAAGAAAAATCAAAACGAGTATATAGAAAAACAAACCTTGATCATTATCCATAACCTCGTCAGAATGGAAATCGCTGTTCATGAAGTTGTTGGATATCAGAACATCCGGTGATCTAGCAGGGTCTTCAGATGATCGAGAACCATCAACAAGCATGTAAGTATATACAGAAGCTTCGAATGGAACAGCTGAACATTGCCATGCAGTATATTTGGATTATTCCATTAAAAAAATGTCAAATAACAAAAAAAAACATAGATTCGAGATAGTTAAGTTAGATAAAGAGACAAACCTTGAGCATTTAAGGGCCGAGCATTTAATTCTTCATCAGTTTGAAAGTCACTGCTAAGGAACCTGTTGGGGAAACTATGGACCGGCGACATTAACTCGGAGGTTGGTGGATTTCTCTCCATGGACATTAATAGAGAAAGCATAATTTGGAGGAGAAGATGATAATGGAGCTTCTTTTAATGAAGATATAAAATAAAATGAAATATTGTAAATGAAATATGGGGTGGGTGATTTTTTCAAATGAGTTGATGGGTATTAAATGATCATGTCAGATCATATTGGGGAAATAACTTGGGTTGGAAAATTACTAATATAACCTTGAAAGCAAAATGGATTAGGAAGTACGTGGATAAATATAGTCCACAAGTAGAGTTTGCTAATTTTTTTTAAAAAATGGGGTTTTTTGTATAGCATTGCCCTATATATATATATATATATAGGGGAATGTTAAAATGAGAACCACCTCGAGTTGTAAGAACCGCGAGAGCTACACCGTGGGGGGCGCGGTGGACCAAATTTTTGTTTCATAAACGTAGATGCATGTATAAAAACACCATTTGTAAAAAAAAATTTCAAAAAAAAAAATGTCGTGTGTGTAGTTTTGAGCGCCACAAGTTTGTGTTTACGGGACCCGTAAATCTGGCCGGAAAATTTACGGGTCCCGTAAACACAAACTTGTGTTGCTCAAAACTACACCGACGACATTTTTTTTGAATTTTTTTTTACAAATGTTGTTTTTATACATGCATCTACGTTTCTGAAAAAAAATTTGGTCCACCAAGGCCCGGATCAAAAAGTTCTCGCGGTTCTTATAACTCGAGGTGGTTCTCATTTTAACTTAATCCTATATATATATATATATATATATATATATATATATATATATATATATATATATTCAGTTTTCTTTCATATATGTCTTATTATTATTGATAAAAAATCAATATCTATTTAAGCAAATTATATGATCAACATGCCTAATTAGATGATTTTCCTAAAGGAAAAAAAATATGGGTTTTGTAGTTGGTGTGACCGCAACTTTTGAATGTAGTAACAACTACTATGACATATCTACTCATCATAATGTAAAGGCCTTTGTGTAGTTTTGTCCAAAGTTCAAATGAGTTACAACTTTGAACATTCTAATGATCTTTTTTAACGGCGTTCTAGTGATCAATTTCAGAATCATTTTTTCTTTGTTGAAAACTAGCGTGGATAAAATAATAAGAAGTTCATAGTTATAAGAAGTTAGCCACATATAATTATATGATCTCGAAACATGATTATAAGATTAAGTTACTTATCTAATAATGGAGTGTGCTTAGATACAGAGTACTTAATAACTCAATGATTGTTCAACCCCGTACATTTGCGTGGTCCGGCTTGATTGATTTTACCACTAAAATATGATTATCGGTTCCAGACAAGCTGATATACACCACTAAAATAGATGCCACTAAAATAGTATACAAATTTTATATGAGAATTGTATATTCATGTGGGTTTAGCCATGAATTAAATATTACCTATGGGTACGTACGTACAGCCAATGCCACTCGTAACATATAAAAATGATAGATTTAGCAATATGTGCAAAATATCTGATATATTGGTATTATAAAGAATTAGGGAGACAATGCCAAAACATAACAGCTCATATATATTTCAAAATAATTCAATTAATGCCATACTTTGCCTTCATAACCCACAGCAGCCTTTGCTTCTTCTGTCCGTATAAATACCCTCAAAAGTATATTATTATACCAAGCTTTCATATTTTCGGATCCTTGAATTTTGCCTTAGTTTTCAAGAAAGTTGATATAGATGGAAGGCTCATCATCTACTTCTACATCTACATCTCATTTCAGATCTATTAGTCTACCATCTAGGTTAACCCATCCTTCTCATAATTTGATCGAAACGAAAACAAATGAGCTGAAAGCATGGGGAGAAATGGTATGCTCGTCTCAAACGATTCAAAATGGTTTGGTTGGGTTGGTGGAGTTGTTGTTGGTATTAGAACTTATAATATTCTCACAAAACTTCAAACAATGAGGATCAACTCAGGCTTTTTATTATTGTTGCAGTGAATGAAAAACAAGAACATAGAGCTGCCATTATATAGGCCAGCATACAACGGCTAGAATGCATAAACGGCTAGAAACAAAAGACTCGGACTCCCTAACAACTTAGACATATTCAAAACTGAAAACAGAATAAGTAAACTTCAAAGCCCACGTGCATGATCCTCAAACCTTCTAGAAGACATGTGCATAGGAGGATTTAATCACATTTTAATACCCCCCCTTGATTGATACTCCTGCACTCCCAGTTGATAGCGAAACATCACAAATTTCTTTCTTGCCAATGCTTTAGTGAAGCAGTCTGCCACTTGTTCTTCTGTGCTGCAAAACTTGAGAGCTACTTTCTCTTGATTCACCATATCTCTAATGAAATGATACCTTAGATCAATATGCTTTGATCTACTATGCATGACTGGATTTTTTGACAAATTTATAGCTGATTGATTGTCACAATAGATTGAAGTTGCATGCTCTTGTTTGATACCCAGATCTTCCAACATCCTTCTAATCCATATGCCTTGACAAGTAGCACCAGTAGCTGATATATATTCAGCCTCAGTACTAGATAAAGCCACCGTATTTTGCTTTTTTTGAACACCAGGACACTGCACCATTTCCTAAGGTAAACACGTAAGCACTGAGACTCTTTCTGTCATCAAGACATGCACCCCAATCACTATCTGCAAATCCCACTAGCTCAATCTTGTCTGTTCTCTTGTACCATATTCCATAAGCAACAGTTGCTGCTATGTATCTAAGAACCCTTCTAGCTGCACCTGCATGAACTTTTGATGGTGACTGCATGAACCTTGATAACACACCAACTGCATAAGCAAGTTCCGGACGTGTATGAGTTAAGTAGATCAGACCACCCACAAGACTTCTGTACTTGGTTTCATTGACTCTATCTTCACCATCTTCAATCTTGTACTTCTCATTAGGACACATTGGAATGTCTTCCAGCTTGCAATCACTCATGCCGAATTTTATCAACAGATTTCTGGCATATTTTTCTTGAGAAACAAAGATACCTTGATCACATTGCTTGACCTCTAATCCCAAAAAATATTTCAACAACCCCAGATCAGTCATCTCAAAAACTTTCTTCATTCCTTCTTTAAACTCAGCAATCAGAACATCACTTGAACTTGTACAGATAATATCATCCACATATAAGCATACATAGATGAAGTTACCTGAGTCATGCTTAACATACAGAGTTGGCTCATTGAGACTTCGTGTGTATCCGGTTCTTGCAAAATAGCTGTCAATCTTACCATACCAGGCTCTAGGAGCCTGTTTTAGGCCATATAGAGCCTTATGCAACCTGTAAACTTTATCTTCCTTTCCTTTAACTTGAAACCCCTCTGGCTGCTCTACATAGATTTCTTCAGCTAGTTCCCCATTGAGAAATGCTGACTTTACGTCAAGTTGATGCACCATCCAACCTCTATGAGCAGCAACAGCAAGCACCATTCTTATAGTTTCAAACCTTGCTACTGGAGCAAAGGTTTCTTCAAAGTCTATGCCATATTTATGAGAGTAACCTTTAGCCACCAGTCTGGCTTTGTGCTTGATTATCTGACCATCCGGACCAACCTTTGTTTTGAATAACCACTTCAAGCCAACTAAATTCTTCCCAGTAGGCAAGGAGACCAGCTTCCATGTTCCATTTCGATTAATAGCAGACAACTCTTCTTCCATTGCAAGAACCCATTCCTTCTTTTGAACTGCCTCATTAAAACATGTGGGATCCGATATGTTTAGAGCAAACTGACAACTTGAGTATTCAGTTGGTATCATCTCCTCCGTGTTAGCATACAAGTCAGTCATCGATCTAACCCGTAGAGGAGCAGATGAACCTGAACTTGACCCAGCACTGAGCTCAGCTTGATTAGATACACCTGGAGATGTGGGCTCTTCCTGATTAAATGAAGGACTTGCTGGATTCTCTGTGTTATCAGCCACATTCTGAACTTCTTCTTCTACAGGAAATGGATCAGCATACATCCGTTCATAAACTTGTTTTTCTGACTTGTGCACTTCTTGCCAATCCCAAGCTGCATCCTCAATAACAGTTGTGTCTCCACTTCTTCGAGTTTCAAACTTCTTTGTGATGGGATTAAACAATCTATACCCATTGCCATTTGAAGAATAACCGAGGAAGATCATTTTGTTAGACCTGTCATCTAGTTTTCTCCTACCATGAGCAAACACATGACCATATGCAATACTCCCGAACACTTTTAGAGTTGAGACATCAGGCTTTTCATCAAACCACACTTGATAAGGCGTTTTGTCTTGGACTGCAGATGTAGGGGATCGGTTGATGACATAGACAGCAGTAGCAACAGCTTCAGCCCACAGATAGTTTGGTAAATTCCTCTCCTTCAACATACTTCTTGTCATCCCCATGATTGTTCTATTTTTTCTTTCCACAACACCATTGTGTTGAGGAGTGTGAGGTTCCGTTAATTCTCTTCGAATCCCATGCATTTCACAAAATGAATTGAACTCCTTTGAACAGAACTCTCCTCCTCTATCTGTTCTCAATACCTTAATATCACATTCACTTTGTTTTTCAACTAAGGCCTTGAACACTTTAAACCTTTCAAAAGCATCAGACTTCTTCGTAATGAAATAAACCCAACACATTCTAGATACATCATCTATAAGCAGTAGATAATACAAACTACCCCCTAGACTTTGTACCTGCATGGGTCCGCAAAGATCTGCATGCACAAGTTCCAGCCTTTTTGTAGCCCTCCATGAATGAGCTTTAAATGGAAGCCTAATCTGTTTACCCAGGATACACCCTTCACATATCTCTACCCCTTTTATTTTTGGCATGCCAATAACCATTTGTTTATCATATAAATTCTTCAAATCTCTAAAGTTAACATGTGCATATCTCTTGTGCCATAACTGAATAACTGAAGTATCACTAGGAGTGCAGTTACCTGATTTTGTAGCATCAAGGACAAACATATTGTTGTTTGACACAGGGATCTGCATAAGATTGACACCACGACTTCTAATATTGCACACGCTATCTTCAAACAGAAGTGAATATCCCTTTCGCATGAGTTGCCCGACACTCAAGAGATTATACCCTAGAGTTGGTGCATAGTAGACATCACTCAAAAGCTTGAACCTGCCAGAACCAGTATTAATCCGAACTACCCCTTTACCTTCAATTGCAAGAATCTTTTTGTTTCCCAACTGCACTTCAAGCTTGAATGACTCATCTAACTCAGTGAAGCTGGTTCTTGACCCTGTCATATGATTTGAACAACCTGAGTCAATGAACCACAGGTTGTTTATCTCATTGACAGAGGTCGTTTTTGTCATGAGGGCAAATGGAGTTTCACAATGAGTTGTGTAAGCCATAAACAAATATTGTTCTTCATTTTTGTCTCCTTGTTCATCACTTTCTGCTGCAACATTCACTTGTGCTTCATCATTATACCAGCAGTCTTTTGATAAGTGGCCATACTTCTTGCACGTATAGCATTGAGGCACTTTGCTTCTATCAAGTGATATGCCCCTTCCACGGCCCCTGAAGCCTCCACGACCTCTACCACGTGTGTTTGTTGGCCGATTGCTTTCTTGGATCACCTGTAAAGCATGATCTTCAACTTTTCCTGATTTTTCTGTGGATCTACTGTTGAGCCTCTCTTCCTGGGATTGTAGAGATCCCATAAGTTTTACTGGTGTAAGTTTGGTGAGATCAAAAGAGACCTCAATGGACGGCACAATATAGTCAAACCTAGGGGTAAGACTACGCAATATTTTCTCAACAATAGCCTGATCCGTTACAACTTCACCATATGCTCTTTTTTGACTCACAATTCCCATAACCCTGGAGAAATATTCTCCAACAGTTTCTCCTTCTTTCATGGTAAGATTTTCGAAATCTCTTCTTAGACCCTGAAGTTTTATTGCTTTTACTTGTGTATCTCCTTGGTACTCCATTTTCAAGATTTCCCAACTTTCTTTTGATGATTCAGCAGCAGCAATTCTGGAAAACAGTTGATCATGCACACCTTGTTGAATTATCGCCATAGCATGAGCATCTCTCTTCTTTGCATTCTTGAGTTTGCCTGCATCTGTCTCAGCTTCATTCACACCTTGTTCAACCATATCCCATAGATCTCTTGACTTCAGAATTGTTTTCATACGAATACTCCAGTGTTCATACCCTTCTCCCTTGAAGACAGGGATTGGAGTAGGAGCAGTGGGTAACGTACTTGTTTGTTCAGCCATAACAGATCTGATTTGCAGAAAGGGTTTAAACAGGGAAGGATTACACTCAAGCTCTGATACCACTGTTGGTATTAGAACTTATAATATTCTCACAAAACTTCAAACAATGAGGATCAACTCAGGCTTTTTATTATTGTTGCAGTGAATGAAAAACAAGAACATAGAGCTGCCATTATATAGGCCAGCATACAACGGCTAGAATGCATAAACGGCTAGAAACAAAAGACTCGGACTCCCTAACAACTTAGACATATTCAAAACTGAAAACAGAATAAGTAAACTTCAAAGCCCACGTGCATGATCCTCAAACCTTCTAGAAGACATGTGCATAGGAGGATTTAATCACATTTTAATAGTTGTATGTTTGCGTGGATGAGCTTTTTCGATCTCCACATACCCAACAAGCTCTTTCACGACGTCAAAGTCGAACTTTGGTCGAAGATGCCTTGGAGGGGTCAATCGTGTTGCTAGACTCGTGTAGCATCCTCATAGAATTCATTGAACTAATGAAGGAAAACGTGCAAATTCTTCAATCAGTCCTACGAAGAAAAGCTAGCAATTTGACAGTTGCTGATCAAATTACAACGTTTCTATGCTTTAGAAAGAAAATAAAGAAGAGCATCATCAAAAGCCTTGGGACATTAAAGAGCATAGAAAAGAAAATGTGTCTAGTTTCATTTCAAGATGTGGATCATCATGTATCAATGGTGAGTAAAGTTCTTGGAGAAGTTAACGCACTCACAATCTCCCTCTTCAAAACCATGCTAGTCTTTTTGTCACCGAAGTCCAAGGCTACTAACGGTTTTCAACTCTTATCAAAGTTTGTGTGGAGGAGTACACCTACACATGAAAAAGTAAAGGTGTTTATCAATGAGGTGGAAGCCATTGATATGGCTACCTTGTCTCTACTCAAAAGTTCGCACAACCATGAGATGAATGATGCTGACGTCCAAATGATCCTAAAGAATTTGCAAATTCCTAGATGTTTGCATTGATGGGTTTGATGATGGACTAAATCGCCTTTTCAGGAGATTGATACAATATAGAGCATCCATTCTGAACTTGGCTGTTTGTTAGACATCAATAGTTTTTATATGCCAGATATGTACATTTTCGAAACATTTGTGGGCATTTTGTATCACAGTTTGTTAATGCGTACTGTATATACAATGTCAGTTTTTTATATTATTCTCATTTATATCTGGATTTATGAACTTGAATTTTGTTCCCAAAAAAGTATATCATGGCCGGTTATAATATCAGAACTATGAAAATAGTTATTTAACAAGAAACAAAAAACGTCCATTTACAATAAAATAATACATCAACAGAGCATTCATACTAAAAAATATCATGAAATCCATAACTTTCTCGATGAACATATAA
The DNA here is from genome assembly GCA_030545235.1 of Helianthus tuberosus. NCBI lineage: Eukaryota > Viridiplantae > Streptophyta > Magnoliopsida > Asterales > Asteraceae > Helianthus > Helianthus tuberosus. The sequence goes on from CM060437.1 coordinate 93,410,783, forward strand.
GAAAAAAACATGATGTCATCATATACCCAATGAATGTGTAAATTTCAGTTGTTCTTCGGACCCATTGTGTTTTTCAAAACTTTTAGTGCCGGATTAATTCTAGTCATCTTTTTTTTTTTGAACGGCTAAATCTTACCCCCCTAAAATCAAACCCTTTTTTTGCCTCTTATGAGGCTCGAACCCAGCTCTTTGCTGGGGAAAACCAATCCCTTACCACCACACCACTAAGGGGTGGGGCTAATTCTAGTCATCTTACTTGGCGAATCTTATTTTTCGTTTCCTGACCGGCTAGTCCGGATATATGTCTATTTTGGCACAGGTTAAAAGTCAATATCAATTATGTAAATTTTGTCGGTTAATAAGAATATTTTCGTGAAATTCTCTTTTATGAATCATTATCTTTCTTTTAACGGCAAAATGAAATTTCATTACTACCCAGAAACTAGCAAAAAAACTCACTACTACAAAAAGAGGCATTTTCTATGAAGTTTTGCTATAGAAAAAATCGGTCGCAAATTTTGCTACAAAATAGCTATGGATTAGCTACGAACAAATTTTGCTACGAATATTCCGTCGTAAATGAAATCCGTAGCAAAATTCGTAGCAAATCCGTAGCAAAACTGAGGAAATAAACAAAAAATATATCATAGCAAAATCCGTAGCAAAACCATGAAAATAAATATATAGAAATTAACTAAAAAAAGTTAAATAAAACCCATAGCAAAATCTGTAACAAAGTAGATGATATAAGTATTTAAATAATTATTAAATAAAATTCTATGCAAAATTAGTAGCAAAATCTCGAAAAATAAATATCTAAAACCAAATTTAGAAAATCTTGTAGCAACATCGGTAGCAAACCTAATAAAACAAATTAAAAAATTAACCTAGCAAAATCGGTAGCAAAAACCATGAAAATAAATATTTAGAAATTCACTAAAAAGTTAAATAAAATCCGTAACAAAATTTGTAGCAAAGTTGGGCATATAAGTATCTAAAAGATAATAGCAAAATCTAGGGAAAAATATCTAAAAGCAAACATAGAAAAATTGGTAGCAACATCCGTAGCAAAAAAGGAGAAATATATTTAGAAACAAAATAATAACATCAGTAGTAAAATCCGTAGCAAATTTAACAAAATAAATATTCAAAAGATAATTCTTTAAAACCCGTAACGAACACCATAGCAAAAATCAAGAATATGGGTATTGAAAAATAATTAATAAAACTCATGGCAAATCTGTAGTAAAGTTGAGAAAACAAAAACTTAAAAAATAATAATAAAATTTGTTGCAAAATGTGTAGCAAAATCATTAGAAATATCACTAGAAAAAGCCATATCACAATCTTGAAATTAAATATTTAAAAATAACAAAATTAATTTAGTAAATAACATCAGTAGAAAAATTTGTTGCAAACTGACAAGGTTTATAGAGTAAGCCATCATTTTTTCCCCATGATTTAATCACTTTCACCACTTCCGTCCAAAATCATATTTTTTCCATCTAGCAGTCCATGGACGTAGTATAAAAAACTTGTCGTTTTCAACCACTTTGTTAACCCCATCCAACGTTTACCGTTAAATGAGGGGTATTTATATCTTTTTATTCATTTTTAACCATTATTTTTATATATTTTGGTTCAATCAAACTTGTATTCTGACTTCTTGTCCTTTACGGACTGTAAACCATAACCCTTTTGGATTCTTAAGGTTCGTATTAAGGTTTCTAATCAATAGGTTTTTAAAATTGGGTTACGGACCTTAATGTCCCAAGTCATCTGACCTTCACGACTTGTAAAAGGTACTATTTGACCAAGTTGACCTGATTTGGGTCACGAATAGTAAGGCCAACAATGGTATCTCTTTACGGCTCTTGAAAGGTCTAATTACAGTCTTAGACAGTAATTGGGTCATAGATTATAAGACACACGTTGTCTTATCTATACGACCCATAAAAGCCCATTAAGGTCCATCCGTCTTAAACACTCAATCTAATGAACGTGTTTTCAAACATGGTTACTAATAATCATTCTAAGGATGATTAATAACTAGTAACCATTTTAATAGAGGATTATTGCATTTCATTATGTGACTATAGAACCGACCAAGTATTCTTACGGTAAGGAGATGAAACTTTTATACGCCAGTTATTTTCCGCGATAAAATGTAAAGACATTAATTGTTTTGAAAACATGAGATGCTAGTATAAAACCTCTTGGTGATTTCATCACGTTAAATGATGCATGGTTACCATGTCACAATTCGATTTTTGGCGGTGTAACTTCTTGCAAGCAATAACACTTTGAGCCAATTTATGCATATACGAGCGCCATAACGAATTCATGAACTGAGTCATAATGTAGGTATAGGAATCAGGTTACTTGTTAGTCACTAATGATTCTTATGTTTACGGGGCATTAAAACTAGATTTCAAATGTGTGTCAAGCTACAAGCCAGGTAAATCAAGATACTCATTTCATGACTATTTCAAATAAGTTTTATAAATGTGTGTGTTAATTGTATTACTGGCGAAAGCTGGCGATTTTTTAAAGAATAATTCCTAGGTGTTGATCCTCGGAAGTAGGCTAGTTTGGTTCGGTCTAGGTTCCTTGGGATTTGCGACTCCAAGGACAAATGCCTATGATATAGCCAAGTAACTTTTGATATTTTCAATCCACCTTATGTTTTTTTGTACCAGATATTGATACACAATATTTTAATACATTTTGAGTTATGAACAAACTCATATTTTCTAATAATATACGTGTTCTGTTGCGATATTGAAGGGGTATAATCCCAAATCTCGCACCAGGCTTGGGTGCGAGTGACCATCACCCGGCTCATTACCCCTATCGACAAGGATTCGCCTACATTCGCGCGGCACGTGCGAACCCGGTTTGCTTTCCACCTTGGGGAAAGATGAGAAGACTTACCTTGTGTTTGAAAAAGGTTGTTTTCGTCAACACAAGGCACACAATAATCACTACGGTTACCGCACATAAGCGATGCGGTCCAGAACCGCATCCTATTGTCGAAACAAGTGGAACTGACACTTTGACTTTAGTAAACAAACCAACAAGTGGTCTGACCGGGCACTGACAGCAGCGGTCAGCTGACCGCTCAATGCGCAGCTGCCCAGCCCACATGTATGAAAAGCTGGCAAACAGACTGGCAGTGCCAACAGGACGTGGCATCACCTCCGGATGCGTCCGACGCTCCCGTGACCTGTGATATTATTTGCTTGACTTGTTCGAGGTAGAGGATCATGATGTCCCCTTTGACGGTGATGGAATGCGCTCGATCGCCTGCACCTTTTCCGGGTTGACCTTGAACCCATCTTTTGTGACGATTAATCCAAGGAATTTTCCTTCTTCCATTCCAAACAAGCATTTGCCCGTGTTAAGCTTCATATTAATGCTTTGCAGAGTTTGGAATGTCCTTTCAATATCTTGGAGCATGGTGTCCTCTTCCATGCTCATGATGACGAGGTCGTCAATGTAAATTTTGACACTTTTGCTGATTTGTTCACCAAACGTGTCGTCCATCAAGTTTTGATAGGTTGCGCCCACATTGCGCAACCTAAACCACATCTTCATGTAGCAGAAGTTTCCCATAGGTGTGCGAAAAGCCGTTTTATCCTCGTCCTCTAAGCCATTTGTACCTGATTATGGTACCCTTTATAGCAGTCGAGGAAGCACTTCCATCGGAATGGTGCGAGATTGTCGACTTTTTCGTCGATCTCCGGAAGTGAGTAGCAATTCCTGGGGCAGGCATTGATAAGGTCTTTGTAATCGACGCACATGCGCCATCCCCCGCTTGCTTTTTCTATCATAACCGGGTTTGCCAAGCAGGTTTGGTATTTGACTTCCCGAAGAATCCATGCGGCGAGCAGTTCCTTGACCTGCTCGTTCATTGCGCTATTCTTTGCGGGTCCTAGATTGCGTCTTGCCTGGACCACGGGCTTGATACCTGGTAAGGTATTCAAGTAATGCTGCGCTATGTCACGTGGGACTCATGTCATATCTGCAGGAGTCCAAGCGAATATATCTTTGTTCCTGAAGAGCAGCTGCTTCAGGTGCGCTATCACATTATTCGACAAGTCGTGACCCAAGGTGACCGTTTGGTCGGGGTACTTTGCGTTAAGTACCCATTTATCTGGTTTCTTGCTGGGGGCCAGCCTTGCCACTTTAGTCGGACGCAGTTCGTCCGTAGACATGACTTCGCGGATAGCATAAATAATCGCGATCCCCGTTTCGATTGGAAAACCGATCACTGAGTGGGGAGTCGACGTGATCATGTTGAATTCGCCCTGTGCTTATCTGCCGAGAAGCACGTCATACCTGGAGCTGTGGGGGAGGACCATAAAATTGACCTCCTCCGTTCGTGTGTTCCTGCCGTCTGTTAGGCGCACCAGAAATGTGATTTGGCCGAGGGGGAACACTGTTTCCCCTGCAATCCCGACCAAAGGGTAGTCGACCGGTTGCAACCCATCCTTGTCCTCCTTGTCGAACTGGTTGAAATATTGTTCGTATATGATGTTGGAGGTACTGCCCGGGTCTATAAATAGATGCTCGGTGCAGTAATGGGCTAAGCAGCCGGTGATTACGACGGCGCGCCTGTCCCGCTATCCGCCTCGAACTCGGGGGAAGACGACTTGTTCATCACGCCAGTCGTCGTCTTGCCCCCTCCTTGCCGCCTTACGCGGTTGCCTATGGCCCCCACTGATCATGTGAGTGGTTGCCATATACTTCATTTTCTTGTTGTCAAAGGTGCCCTCCTCAACGTCGCGCCCGGCAGTGTGTGACGCCCAACCATGTCGGCCTCCCCTTCACGTGGTTGGGGCGTCATTCCATAGTGAACAACCTAAGTGTGGGACACATTAAGACCCCTTATTTATTATTATATAAACAAGCTCAAGTCCGAGCTTCAGTAGTCGAGCTTGAGCTGGCTCATAAGTCTAAGAAAACCTATTATTTATATAATTTTTATTTAGGGATGTTTGGGATTGAGTTTGGAAAGTCCTTATAACTTTTTGGAAAAGTCAATAAGTTATAATTGAGTAACTTATTGACTTTTCCCGTCACATATACTCACAATGCCAAACGCTTTTTAACTTTTCGAAAAGTCAATAAACTAATAAGTCACTAAAATAAACAATCACAAACACCCCCTTAATATACGTTTATATTATATTTATTATTATACATGAGAGCCACGATAAAAATAATAAAATAATATATAAAAAGTAATTAAAAATGCATATTAATGAGTTTGAAAATAATAAACGAGCATAGCTCGAGCTTGGAAAAACTATTCATGAGCTGAGCTCAAGAGTTAAAAAAAAATCTCGAAACCATTATAACTCGAGTTTGGCTCGGCTCGACTTGTCTTGTCTTGTCTTGTCTGCAACCCTAATTATAAATATCTAGAATAAATCAAATTAATAATCTTATTATAACTAAATGACATGTACAACAAAGCATCTTTCAAGAACCAACCAGAAGAATTATTCTTATACTTACATTGGCTTCTTATTATACGTATTATATAAATTTTATATGTTTTTTATAAACAACTCCAAGAAAAATGAAAAGTGAAAATTTCATAATTCTAATTTGCCGCTAGGGGTTTTCATCGAATCGAATATCGAATTTTTGAATTATTCGAATAATTTTTATTTTCACTTGAATTCGTATTCGATTCGAATTCGATTAAAACTTACCGAATTCGACTCGAATTCGTATTCGAATAAAAAACCCAATTCGTATTCGATTAAAAATTCAAATTCGAATCGAATTCGAATAAATTCGATTTAATTCAGATTCTTTAAAAACATGTAAAAAACTATCAAAATGAAACATAAATTTTAAAGCAGCCATAAAACACGATATCAAATTAAAAAGTTACAAATAAAGTACAATAAGTCTAAAATTCAAAACGAGAAGTTGTGAATAACCACTCCACATTACAAGTTAATATTTTTAGGGTTATAAATCTATTGATAGATTTGTTACTTAGGTTTTAGTTATGGGTCATGTAGTGGGTTTGGTAATGTGTAATTTTAATACTTGGAAAAAAAATTTGAAAATAATTTATAGTATAGCTTAATAAAAGTTATATACGCATTATATATAAAAATAATAAATAAAAATGTATAATTTTTATTCGAATTTCGAATCGAATTTGAAATTATAAATTCGTATTCGATTTACTTGACTCGAATTGAATCGAATTCGAGATCTTTTAATCGAAACGAATTCTTGATAATCGAATCAAATTTAAACGAAGGAACTATTAATTCTATAGATTAGTTAACATTTCATTGAGAGGCTGCTATGAAGTTTAGAATCAAGAATGGCTTTTTGATTAATTAATCATCAGGTGTCTTTACTTTAAAAGCTTCAACTTTTCGCTTTCATTAACTCACGTACACACTTTTTTTTAATCCAGCTATATTTTTGCAGAGATATCCATCCTTTGGAATCACTGTAGTTATGGAACAATTTTTAGTAGTTAAGAGATGATACTGCAAGTTCATATCATTTGAAGGTAAAACATGGATTGTGCTTATTTAGAATAATTTGAAATGACTTCAACAAATCCGACACATAACAAAGAGGTATTCTTTAAATGGTTATTTGAAAGAATAATTTACACCAGGGCCTCATGTATTTGGAATAAATGTGTTATTAAGTGTGGGGCTGCTTTGCTAATTACAGGTGCAGAAGTTGAAGAAATAAATATTAGAGTTGAAATGTCATAAAACAGAGAAACATGCTATGATAGAGAAAATTGAAGAGATTGCAATGTTATACATTAAAATGATTGGAAGACTTCTATTGTTGTCACAAACCCCTCTCAAAATTTACTTATGATATGTTGAAGTTTATTGTATTGCTTTTGGATGATTTGCTTCTTTATTATGTTTCGATAAGTTGTATTTTATTTCATTTCCTATAACATTTCTCTTTGGTATGATACTTTATATATATTGAAGTCTGAGTATAAAGTGTAAATAAAAAATCATAAAATAATACAAAAAAAGTTTTTTTTTTTTTAGAGAATTTCCGCTATAATCTGTAGCAAAAACTTGACCAAAACCTGTAGCAACAACATGCCAAAATTCGTAGTTAAACTTGTAGCAAAAAATGATACCAAAGAAGTAACAAAATTGGTAGCAAAAGCTGTAGTAAATTTTCATAACTAGATCGTCGTAACATTTGTAGCCAAATTCGTAGCAACAAAATTCCGTAGCTAAAAACTTGTAGCAAAATTCCGTAGCTGAAATTTGGTAGCTAAAAATTTGCATCAAAATCTGTAGCGAACATCTTCGTAGCAAAATTCGTAGCTAAATTAGCAACGTCCCTTTTTGTAGCTAAAATCGTCGCGACATATCATTCCGTAGCTAAAATCCATAGCAAATAAATTCACGACGAGACTTGTAGCTACGGACCAAATTAGTAGCAAATCCGTAGCAAAATAGGTGTTTGCTATGGATTTGCTACAAATTTGGCCGTAGCAAATACCTTTTTTGTAGTAGCGACTAGAATACAACACGCCTAACACCAAAAGAACATAACAAAAACAAAAAAACACCAACAAAGATAGCGTCACCAAACAAACTCGACATTCAAAAGCCACACTAACACCCATCCAAAGAGGAGGGTATCCCTAGCGAGTCCCACCTGTTAGTGGACCAGATCCTATCACAATAGGAAATAGTCAATCACCATAACCACATGAGATTTGTTAGAGATTTGTTAGGCTCTAGATAGGAAAGTTGTTATGTTGTCATTCCTATATGTTGTTCTCTTTCACTATAAAGCACATGATTGATACCATAGTGATTAATATGGTATCAGAGCCATAACTCTGATCCCTAAAAACCCACTACCACCCATTCCGTTCTAATCTTCATCTCCGGCGCCACCATGACCGGAAAAGAAAATATCGCTTCCTCTTCGTATTAGTGGACCATATCCTATCACAATAGGAAATAGTCAATCACCATATCCACAGAAGATTTGTTAGGCTCTAGATAGGAAAGTTGTTATGTTGTCGTTCCTATATATTGTTCTTCTCTTTCACTATAAAGCACACGATTGATACCATAGTGATTAATAAACTCTTCAAACTTCATGCCAAAGGTTACGAGGTCTTGAAACACATTGATGGAACTGGCCCCCTACTGAGACTGACGAGAACTATGACTCTTGGGCAAAAATAGACTCCATCGTGTTACAGTGGATCTATGAAACACTTTCAGATGACCTGTTGGTTCGTATTTTGGATGATCAGTCAACCACTCAACAAGCTTGGAATAAACTCCAGTCCATCTTCCAGAATAATAAGAACTCCCGAGAACGAACACATTATTCAGTTCGTACGAAGCCAAGACCAAACCCGGTTCGTACGAAGGAACATAGAGGGTTCGTACAAAGGCAGCTTGCCTATATATAAGGGTGTTGGGTCTTGTGTTGGACAAGCTTTTGGTTCCCTGCGGGGAGATGCTGTCCAATTGGTTTCACGGGTATGTAACTTTTAAACATTAATAGAAACCAGATTAAATTGACTTGTTCGGTGTCGATTTCTACTTCTACTCAATTCTTATCACCGAATCGGTTATCTCGGGACCAAAACTCCGTCAAACCTGCCGGATCCTGGAATCTCAATTGGTATAAGAGCTACGGTACCGATTCAATCGATCTAACAGTTCATTGAATCACCTACGCTCATTATTTTTGGATTTTGAGGAGGTTTTGACGTTAAACACCGAATAAACATCAAATTGATGGTTAATTCACGGATGGAATTTGAAATTGAAGACATCATTATGTTCGTGATTGATTTTCGCACAACCCTGTGATGTTTCATCGTGAAATTAGTAGAAATAAAGATTCTGGATCGAAAAATGTGCTTGGGAGTGTTCTTGAGAAATCAAGCTCTCTGGTACGAAGGGACCAACTTCGTTCGAATCCACTCATGTTCAGCTTCGTACGAAGGGACCAGGTTTGTACGAAGGCATTTGTTGATCGCAATGACGAGGTGAGTCTAGAAAAAAATTGGCGATTGAAATTTTTTTCGAGTTTTTAACAACCAAGCTGGGTTGTTTGGGGACACCATCAGAGGCTTTAGCGAACAGATTTGATGATGCGATCACAGATTATGGAAATTAGTGGGGGTAGTCATGATACTGGTGCAGAATGTTTATCATCTGGGTTATCAGACTATTAATGGGCCGTAACGTAAAATCCGCGATGATGAAAAGCTGACGTGTTGGGGAAAAATTGTCATATTTTCGGCATAGTCGCATTTTTTCAGAGATAAAAGAAAACTGGATTGCTCAGTTTGAGGGGAGTTCTGTGATAACACGTCAGAATTTGCAAAAATGAGGGGGAATAAAAATTTTCAGATGAAATTCCAGCATTTTTGAAATTCGTGATGATGCAACAGTATTCGGGTGGTTCAGACTTCAGGATTGTCTGGAGATGCATAGGATCTGGATTTGTGAATTCATGATTATAGGAAGTTTAGACTCTACAGATCAAGGTCAGATTGACGTCTTAGGGTTTGAGTCCCGGGTACGTCAAGCCGGTCAGCAGGATTAGCATCAGGAGATGATGATACTTATAAGATATCACAGACGTGTGATAGTCTAAAGTGTCAGAGGTTAATCTTCGAGCAGATGAATTGTTATTCGGACTAACCGTCGGGGAATGAAGATGTTTGTTGGTTAAGTTGATGCCGGAACTAGCGAAGAAGACTAAACATCTGTTATCGTGATTGAAGAGGAAGAATGTGAATCTGATCGTGAATGAATGTTTCTGAGTTATGAATGCGTTACAAGATGATTCGTTATCCGATGAAGATTTGCTAATTGTGGAGAATACCGTTTATACTGATTAATCATTCTTGAAGGTGCTTAAAAGTGATCATGGAAAACGGGATTTCAGATGTTCGCGGGTAATCATAGATTTGACATTAACCAGTGGGGTATTTGAAGTTTCTATCAATTACCGGTTGGGTTTTTGTACATTTAAAAGATCAAGAAGGCGGAATGCGCGATCGATGGTGCTGAGATGATATATCAAAAACCTAACGCGGATGTGGTTAAAGTAAAAACAGAGAAGCTGCATTGATTAGTTTCAAGTTGATGATTATTCGTGAAGTTTGCAGTTTAGCAGATCAGAGGAAGAGTCGTGAACTGTGCAAACAAAGACCTGAGGATTCGTTTCAGGGGAAATTTGTGCATAAAATTGTCAAAAGCAAACCCGGATCATCAATCAAGGGGGGAATCGATTGAAGATTTCAAGATACCCGATTGGAGTTGCAGAATATTCAAAACACGGCTCAAGGTTTTCAACGTGACAATTCGACAGCGACGGGCAAGGGGGAATATGTTGGTGCATATATTGTATGTCCGCCACTGTGCGAATAGGCTAGATAGAGCGTGTGTTGAATATTGTATAGAATAGTCTGAAATACGTAATGAACTGAAAGGTTTTATGGTTTAACAGCTCCTTCGTACGAAGGGAGTCCCTTCGTACAAACGGACATATTATTCAGTTCGTACGAAGCCAAGACCAAACCTGGTTCGTACGAAGGCAGATAGTGGGTTCGTACGAAGGCATCTTGCCTATATATTTGAGTGTTGGGTCTTGTGTTGGACAAGCTTTTTGTTCCCTGAGGGGAGATGTTGTGCAAATGGTTTCACGAGTATGTAACTTTTAAACATTAATAGAAACCAGATTAAATTGACTTAGTCGGTGTCGGTTTCTACTTCTACTCAATTCTTATCACCGAACCAGTTATCTCGGGACCAAACCTCCGTCAAACCTGCCGGATCTTGGAATCTCACAGTGTCTGCCACCAAAATACCACACTACCGCCTCATTTATCAATCCATCGAATACTTCCTTGGATGATGCTAGAGATATGATCGAGAGGAAGCAGTGACGACAAGTAGCAAGACAACAACATTCTGCCCTCGCTGCCCCACGAAACACCAACATCCCACCTGCCGTCCCACCCGCCGGCGCAAACACGGAAACCGCCCAAGTCTCTACTCCACCCCCGTCTGCCCATCCAAGTCAGGCCTTCGATTACTACCAACCCAGACCGTATGCACGTGGTCGGGGTCGTGGTCAGAACTCTTGAGGCGGTCGTGGTCGTGGTAGAAGCTCATATAGATCTTATCATCAGATGTGGAACACTGGAGGATATCCTCACCAACCAAGTCCTTATACCCAGTCTTTTGTCAACATTGGTGGCCTACCCCACCCCCTTGTCCTCATCCGGCCCAGTCCCATCAACACAACAACCTGCTGCTCACCCACCACGGGCCTACTACGACCACAACCTACACCCGGTTATGGGCTTACAACACAAAATCAATAGACCCGACAGGCTTTCCCACTCCACCCGGCCCATCCAATGTTGACCCTCTTAATCTAACCAATCTTGGTGCAGCTCTGAGCTCGTTATCTTTTAATCAATCGGATCCACAATGGTACATGGATACAGGTGCGTCCTCTCACATTACGTCGGATAATGATAAAATTCATACTCCTTTATCTATGTTTACTAATGTTAATATATTTGTTGGTAATGGCCAAAATTTGCTAATCACGGGTACTGGTAGTGGTGTTCACACCACACCAACAAAAACCTTTAAACTAAACAACATTCTTTGTGCACCAACCGTTGTTAAAAACCTTCGTTCTATATGAAAATTTACCTGTGATAACCAAGTTTCTGTGGAATTTGTCCGTAACGGTTTTACCTTGAAGGATCTCAAGACGGGGCACCATATTTCAAGCTATGAGAGCAACAGCGAACTCTGTCCATTCACATCACCAGTTCAAGCCTTCTTTACGTCATCATCTTCAACAAATAAGTGGCATGGTCGTCTTGGCCACCCGGGGTCCAATATTTTGCATTTTCTTTCTAGTTGTTGTTTCATTGATTGCAATAAGAACTCATTTGATTTTTGTGACTCATGTCACTGAGCTAATAGTAAAAGACTTCCTTTCGTTGTTTCTAACTCATTTACTTACGCACTGTTTGATATCATTCATTGCGACCTTTGGACGTCGCCGATTCAAAGCAAAAAAATCTTACAAGTACTACATGGTTTTAATTGACAATTATTCTCATTATGTTTGGGTGTATCCATTAAAATTTAAATCAGAAGCATTGACAAAAAATGTCAAAATTCATCATTTTGTTAAAACCCAATTTCACAAACACATAAAATCCTTTCTATGTGACTTAGGGGGAGAATTTGATAATAATGCTTTTCATAACTTTGCATCCTCCAATGGTCTTGTTCTTCGCTTCTCTTGTCCCCAAACGTCTTTTCAAAATGGACGCTCCGAACGCATGATATGATGCATAAAAGACATAATTCGTGCTTTACTCGTACATATTCATCTTCCACCCACCTATTAGGTAGAACCTCTCCACACCGTCGCATACCTTCATAACATTACTCCCACTACACGTCTCAATTTTAATAACCCCCACATTCGCGTTGTACCATTGCCACCCGACTTATGAACATCTTCGGGTGTTCGGGTGCGCATGCTACCCAAACCTGTCCGGCACTCAACCACACAAGCTACATCCCCGATCCATCTGGTGCATCTTTCTAGGTTACCCCGACAATTTTCGCGGTTACTGGTGCCTCGATCCTTCAACTGGTCGTGTTCACATATATCGTCATGTGGACTTCAATGAGAACTCATTTCTTTTCACCGAACCAACAAACCCGAACACCTATCGATTCCTTGATGATGAACCACCTGACCCAACTCATTTCCAATTTCCCACCGCCACATACCCCATACCATAACCAAATTCAGCAAACACCCTTCCGTCCTCCCCATCCCATCCGACGCAAACCACCCACCCCACCTCCCACGCTCCACCGTCTCCTCCTCTCAGTCATCGTCAACCCCGACCCCGCTCTCCTCACTGACCCCTACCTCACCACCACCCACTTCTTCGGGTCCTAACACTTGGGCCCAACCACCCGGCAGCGTCTTTTCCATGACTACTCGAATGAAGGACGGTATATCCAAACCCAACCCAAAACACAACCTTCACACATCAAATCAACCCAGCATATCCCCCATACCTACCGCTTACATAAAAGCCCTTACCGACCCATATTGGCAAAAGGATATGCTTAACGAATATAACGCATTAGTAACTAATGGTACATGGGAGTTGGTTCCGAAACCGGAATCTCATCTAGTCATCTGATGTATGTGGTTGTTTTGTCATAAGTTCCACTTTGATGGAACGCTAGCCTGTTATAAAGCTCGGCTCATACTCAACGGTAAATCTTAAACAGTCGGTCTCGATTGCATGGATACATTCAGCCCAGTGGTCAAACCGGCAACTATAAGAACGGTTCTATCTGTTGCTTTATCAAGAAATTGGCATATACATCAAATGTACGTCAAAAACGCATTCTTACATGGGGATTTACATGAAACGGTATTTATGCATCAACTGCCTGGCGTTGTTAATCAGTCTAAACCCCACTATGTGTGCAGATTACCCAAGTCCTTATATGGACTGAAACAAGCGCCTCGAGCATGGTTTTACAGCTTTGAAATCTTTATTACTTCAAAAGGTTTCAAGGGCAGCTTATGTGATAGTTCTCTATTTGTTTATCGCCACGGTGATAACATGGCCTTCCTTCTTTTATATGTCGACGACATCATTTTAACGGCCTCATCCACAACTTTTCGATAGCATGTTATTAAGCTCCTTTCAGGTTAATTTGCCTTGACTGACTTGGGGAATTTACATCACTTTCTTGGCATCTCAGTAAAACGGAATTCTAATAGCATGTTCCTCTCTCAATCTCAGTATGCTCGGGACATTCTTCACCGTGCCAACATGACCTCATGCAAACCTTGTGCCACACCGGTGGATACGTCCTCTAAACTAAGTGCCACTGGCGGTCCCTACTTCAAGATGGGAATTTATACCGTAGCCTCGTCATGGCATTACAATATCTTACTTTCACTAGGCTCGATATATCATATGCGGTCCAATAGATATGTTTGTTCATGCATGCTCCACGGGAACTGCACTTTGCTTTTTTTTTTTTAATACGGATTCTTCGGTACGTCCAGGGTACAATTACTCATGGAATCCACATGTATATCTCCATGAGTTCTACACTCACAGCATACTATACTCTGATGCTGATTGGGGCGAATTCCCCGACACTCGACGATCTACCTCGGGCTATTGTGTATACTTGGGACACAACCTTATTTCTTGGTCCTCCAAACGACAACCGGCCCTTTCCCGGTCAAGTGCTGAAGCTGAATAACGCGGGGTTGCCAATGCCGTTGCCGAGACAAGTTGGCTTCGAAACCTACCCCTTGAACTTCACATCCCTATAGGTCAAGCAACCATTGTCTATTGCGTCAATGTTTCAACTGTTTACCTTTCCGAAAACCCTGTTCAGCACCAACGGATCAAGCACGTGGAGCTAGACATTCGTTTTGTCAGGGAGAAAATCCGCCTCAGTCACATGCGTGTCCTTCATGTACCTGATGTCTATTAGTACGCAGACATCTTCACAAAGGGTCTGTCGAGACAGCTATTTCACAGTTTCCATCTAGTTTGAACGTGTGTCAAGACCCCGTCCCAACTGAGGGGGAGTATTAGTGGACCAAATCCTATCACAATAGAAAATTGTCAATCACCAAAACCATAGGAGATTTGTTAGAGATTTGTTAGGCTCTAGATTGAAAAGTTGTTTTGTTGTCATTCCTATATATTGTTCTCCTCTTTCACCGTAAAGCACACGATTGATACAATAGTGATTAATAACACCAACTTTTACATGCTTTGCTCTTATGCCCATTTTCTGCTTCCAAAGGAAATGAGCTTCGATTTTTCTTCCTTTTGTCTAAACAATCTGAGATCTTCCTAGCTTTGCTTCTATTCAACTATTATGGATATTAATATTTATTTTGGGAATTCTCGAGGTAGCAAATAGGCCATTTAAGAAGTTAGGCCATGTTTGGCTTAACTTTTCAAAACAACTTATAACTTTTTGGAAAATTTAATAAGTAACAATGGAGTGACAAACATCTTTTAACTTTTCAAAAAGTCAATAAGCTAATAAGTTACTAAAATAATAAGCAATCCCAAACACCCCATTAGTCCCACATAATTATAACTCATTTACTTATGTAATCATGGAGTTGTACTTAGATACAAAGTACTTAGCAACTAAATGATTGCTATAACCCCTTTACGTGGTCCACCTGGATTTATGTCACCACCAAAATAATCCATTTTTATAATTATTTTTCTGGACAGCTGATATGCCACCATCAAATAATAAAAAGAGAATATAATTTAATCGTGGCAAAATATATTATCCAAATCAGGGCCGGCCCAAGGGTAAGTCAAATGAGGCTTGGGCCTTGGGCCATCAATGAATTATATATACATGTGTGTAGTACCCAATACCACTCGCAATATATAATCTAAAAATAAGTGGCCACGTATATAAAGATCAGATATATAGGTACCATACAGGATTGAGGAGGCAATGCCAAAACATCACAGCTCATATATCCTTCTAAATAATTCAGTAAATGCCAAACTTTGCCTTTGTAACCACTACCTCCATTGCTTCTGCCCCTATAAATACCCTCAAAAGTATATTTCTATACCAAGGTCTCACATTTTCGAATCCTTGATTTTGTTTTAGTTTTCAAGAAACTTAATACAGATGGAAGCCTCATCATCTACATCTCATATCCGATCTATTAGTCTACCATCTAGATTAACACATCCTTCTCATACACCAATCGAAACAAAATTAAACGAGCTGAAAGCATGGGGAGACTTTTTAGGCTCGTCCCAAACCATTCAAAACGGTTTGGCTGGGTTGGTGGAGTTGTATGTTTGCGTGGATGAGCTTTTTCGATCTACACATACCCAACAAGCATTTTCAAGATATCAAACTAGAACTTTGGTCGAAGATGCCTTGGAGGGGTCAATTGTGTTGCTAGACTCGTGTAGCATCCTTAAAGAGGAAATCTTGCAAATGAAGGAAAACGTGAAAATTCTTCAATCTGCCCTACGAAGAAAAGCTAGTGACTTGACAGTTGCTAAGCAAATTGCAGCTTATCTATGCTTTAGGAAGAAATTAAAGAAGAGCATCATTAAGGGTCTTAGGACATTAAGGGGTATAGAAAAGAAAATGTGTCTAGTTTCATTTCAAGATGTGGATCATCATGTATCAATGGTGAGTAAAGTTCTTGGAGAAGTTACTGCACTCACAATGTCCCTATTTAAAACCATTCTAGTCTTTTTGTCAGCGAAATCCAAGGCTAGTAACACTTTTCAACTCTTATCAAAGTTTGTGTTGAAGAGTACGTCTACACATGAGCCTGCGAAGCCGTTTGTCAATGAGATTGAAGCCATTGACATGGCTACCTTGTCTCTACACAAAAATTCACAAAACCATGAGATGAATGATGCTGATGTCCAAATGACCCTAAAGAATTTGCAAATTCTAGATGTTTGCATTGATGGGTTTGATGATGGACTAAATCGCCTTTTCAGGAGATTGATTCAATACAGAGCATCTGTTCTCAACATGGCTGTTTGTTAGACGTCTAAAGTTTTATATGCCTGTAATGTGCATTTTGAAGCATTTGTTGGCATATATATTTGCAACAAGATTTGGCATGTGCTTTACTTGTAACGCTTAGTGCCTTGGTTCTTTTATTTATATTTTATTTTTTTATTATAGCTTTAATTTATTTATGCAAGTTTTATATAATAATTTTCGATTTCAGAAAAGTTATTAGGTGGAACTTGAGAATTAAAATTGAGGGTCGATAATATTCGAAATCAAAATTACAGTTCTTACACATAAAAAAAAGAGTAAAATGCACGGATAGTCCCTGTGGTTTGGTGAAATTTCACCTTTCGTCCCCAACTTTTTAGAATTACACTCTTAGTCCCTATGGTTTGACAAGTTGTTACTCGGATAGTCCCTAAAGCGGATGAAGGTTACTCGGATAGTCCCTGTGGTTTGACAAGTTGTTACTCGGATAGTCTCTGTGGTTTGACAAGTTGTTACTCGGATAGTCCTTGTCATTTCACACCCACTTAACCAGAAAAACTAACCTTCGTCCGCTTTGGGGACTATCCGAGTAACAACTTGTCAAACCACAGGGACTAAGAGTGTAATTTTGAAAAGTTGGGGACTAAAGGTGAAATTTCATCAAACCACAGGGACTATCCGTGCATTTTACTCTAAAAAAAAACATTTTTTTTACAAAAAACACCATAAATCCAAAAGGCCTATCGATACGTACATTTATACCAAGTAATACATAATCATTAGTAAAACAAAGAATAAACTCCATATGGTAACAGGTAACAACAAACGCCTAGAGTATCCAAGCAAGATATTAAAAAGTAAACTTACATTTATAGAAGATGTTCAAACTTCCAATATTCCAAAAGACAATAACCAAGTGGAGAAAGAATTGAACTATTGATTTTGTTGTTAGATAGCCCCTTATGGCGAATGGCAATAAAAGATACAGACAATTGATTTGAAAAACAAGGAGAAAAAAATAAAATTAAAAGTCATCAACATTCAACAGTTTAAAACTAGTTACGAATTACAATGTATCCAATTTACCAATCCGAGATTTTAACGAGGTGCGAACAAGCTTAACAAGAACAACCATTCTAGTTCCACCTTTTCTGGACATCAGATGATATTGAAATTCCTATTAGTTGATTACGTTCGAGTAGGGTTCACGTTGATTTTCGAAACCGATGGTGAATCCTTGAATGGTCGTTGACGCTTCCGGCCTCCCTCCCTAGTTATTTTTGCGACAACTCCCATTTAGCCGGTGTAGGTCCACCCGGAGGATCGAGTAACCTCTATTCCCTGTTTTCTGACAAACCCGAAAGTGCGGAATCCAAACGGGTGAGTTAAACCAAGTTACGAACACAAACACAAAGATTCAACGATTAACACTCCATTGTATTAACTCGTATGAAACCGTTACAAAGCAATGTTTACAAGATAAACCTATAAACTCTCAGTTGTGTGTGTGTTTACAGTGTTCGCTCTCAAATCTATTCAGATTTGCATAACTGTGTTATGTCTGTTGTCTGTGTATATATAGCAACATGACTGACGAAAACAAGAGGCCCACGAAAACACTTGGACGAAATCAAGGATCTGGACGAAATCAGGTGATTTCGTCCCATTTGGTTTTCACCACAAAGTGTTTTCATACCAAAGGTGATTTCGGCACAAAGGGATTTCGCCCAACAGTAGTGTTTTCGTCCATGCATATGGGCTTGAGTCTTCATATTGGGCTTCAAGGACTTATGCATGTTGTTTGGGCTTTGGGCCTTGACTTGGGCTTTAGAACAAACAAACAACAAACAACAACAAACAAACATAAACTAATAATGCAAACTGCACACACGCAGTTGCATTTTCATCGTTCGATACAAAGTAATTCGCATACCGAGTCAAGACAGGAGGTTGTCTTGACTACGGCCTTCACTTCGTAACCGAGTCGAGCCGTATCCACACGATATGTATCAACAAACTCCCCCTTGGATGCTGCTCGCGAGGTTCGTAATCTCGTTCTCCATCTCTTGATGGTTCATTCATTCTTGTCATAGGATCTTCAAAGTCTTCATGCGTCGTAAGTAGAAAGTGTATCAACAAACTCGCTTTTCATTTAGGTAGTGTATCAATTAACTCCCCCTTTGATTATGCTCGTGAATCTTTTGATTTTCGATACTTTAGATCCTTGTGGTGTTGATGATTGATCAGCGACAACTCGATCATCTTTATCATTTGAGTGCCTTCACGTCGTGTCTTCATTCCGAAGCTTATCATCGAACATGTTCTTCTTGCCTTTAGCATCTGCACATGCAAGAAAGCTAAACGCGTAATGAGAACAAAGATTGGAATATAGTTAACATAAACAAACGACACGCATGTGACCATGTTTTCAACTACCGTCCGACAATTTCTTTGAAAAGTTAACAGATTTTTCAATTTAGATTATTAACTTTCAAAACTTGCAAACTTTGACCGTTTATGAAGATTCAGTCGTTTTGGTTTTCAATCAGATTTTAGGTCACGAAGCCTTGAGTTCCAACATCGGTTAATCCAAACTAAAGCAGAAATAAAATCTTTTTGATTTTTTTATAAAGTTTAAATTAAAACACACCTAAAATCTTTTTGGTATTTTGAATATTTCAAACTTAAAGACTGAAAGCAGTAAATAAATATATACAGAGTTGCAGAAACTAAGAAAAGTAAATATATACAAACATTCTTTTTGCGAGTTTCGAGGGTAAGAGAATCATATCAGTGTACGGTCATGCCAAAACAACTTGTTGTTCTTTTTGTTAACATGTTGATAAACATCCTATAACGATTATCAGTATTGTTATCCACATAAGCTCAACTTATCATATGTAATCATGGCGAGGGGATACGTTAAGGTATGATTTATACTTACCGACCGGTGTTCATCCACATCACGACACATTCCCGTATCAAGGTATGCACGAGAGTTCATCTTACTGGTGAGTATACCATTTATCATCTGTTTTGACGTATATGAAAATGTGAGAAACTCACTTATTTTGATTGAAAACAAGCCCTATGTGATAGAATCACTTATTGATGAGGAACTTGATTTTCAGATGCATGAGGGCACAAGAGCAAGTCCGTGAACAGGTCAGTACTTTCGTACAGCAAAGAGACGAACTTGACTCCCGGATAAATGTGATATATTATCACTTATTTTTGTGGACATATGATTGTTGATCACTTATTGAGGTCGTATGCAGTATGTACACGTATGTATGATATCATGGAAGATCTAGACTTCGTCTCCGTTTGTTTCGGTAAAAGAAACAACCATGATACCCAGATGATAAACAGCTTAAAGACCACATATCTCAGAACCTCGGCAATCTCTCAAACGAAATTTCGGTACTAAGACCATATGCCAATGAGTGGTTCCCACCTGGTCTTCTGTCGATTTAAGTTTATATCACCCTGCACACTTTAAGATGATTTTGAGCCTACCGATACATCTTATATAAAGCTGCTTAACATTTTTCATTTTGCATTTCAGTTTAAAGACGTTTAGACAGACCACTGATGTACTATCATTTTCTCTTTTGCTCGCCAGGAAACTCATTTTTGTTTTTCTATTGTTTTTGGGTTTTGAAATTTTGCGAAGTTTTTGAATTTTTCAAATTTGGAATTACTCCCCCTATAATCAACAAACTTACAATAATTTTAAAAACACAAAGATATTTACAAAAACGATTTTCCGATGTGGATTACTCTTGCTTGACCTTAATGCCGTTTACCAATAATAAAAAGTCAAATCTTGATTTATCAAATGCTTTGGTAAAAAGGTCGGCACGTTGGTCATCAGTGTGGACCTTAACAACATCGATTAGCCTTTTATCAAAGCAATCACGTATGAAGTGATACTTAATTTCGATGTGTTTGGTCTTTGAATGCTGCACAGGATTTCTAGTGATAGATAAAGCAGCAGAATTATCGACTAAATAGGAGTAGTTAGGAATTCAAAACCGTAATCGCGCATTTGCTGTTGTATCCACAGGACTTGGGAGCAACAACTTGAGGCAGCAATGTATTCGGCTTCACAAGTTGATGTAGCGACACAAGTATGCTTCTTGCACTGCCATGTTACAAGGCGATTTCCTAAAAACTGGCATCCAGCCGTTGTTGATTTGCCGTCGATTTTGCATCCGCCAAAATCAGAATCACTGAAAGCGACTAAATCAAAGTTATCATCCTTAGGGTACCATAGACCGGTGTCTGGGCAACCTTTCAAATAATGAAAAATGCTTTTTACAGCTGCAAGATGTGAGGCCTTCGGGTTCACTTGATATCTGGCTAGCAGGCATGTTGGATACATTATATCTGGTCTTGATGATGTGAGGTACATAAGGGATCCAATCATCGCGCGGTAGTATGAAGAGCTAACGAGTTCACCCTTCAAGTCTGGATTAATTCCGTGATTTTGCTGCAGTGGGGTACCAATGGGCGATGTGTCGGACATCTGGAATCGGCTCAAGATGTCCTGGACATACTTAGTCTGATGGATGAAAATCCCAGACTTCGTTTGTTGCACTTGCAAACCCAAAAAGAAAGTCATCTCCCCCATAGCGCTCATCTCGAATTTATCCTGCATTACACGCTCGAAATCCCTACACATAACATTGTTAGTAGAACCAAATATAATATCATCCACATATACCTGAACCAGTAGAAGATCTCCATCTTGTTCTTTTATGAAGAGAGTGCAATCGATAAGACCTCTGCGAAAACCATTCTCCAGCAGATAATTAGATAAGGTTGCGTACCAAGCTCGCGGTGCTTGATGTAGACCATAGAGAGCTTTGTTCAGCAACCAAACCCGATCGGGATGGATAGGATCTTCAAAACCTAGAGGTTGTTCAACATACACCTCTTCTTCCACTAGACCATGTAAGAATGCACTTTTGACGTCCATCTGGTAAACCTTGAATCCTTTGAATGAGGCATAAGCCAGAAAGATCTGAATTGCTTCCAGACGTGCAACAGGTGCATACACTTCGTTGTAGTCTATACCTTCAATCTGACGAAAACCTTGAACGACCAATCTTGCTTTGTTGCGAATAACGATTCCACGGTCGTCCTTTTTGCATTTATACACCCAACGGGTACCAATCTTCTTGTAACCAGCAGGTTTCTCTACGAGCTTCCAGACACCAAGTTTCTGGAATTATTGCAGTTCTTCCTGCATAGCTTCAACCCAAGAGTTATCTTTCAAAGCGTCTTTCCAAGTTCTTGGCTCTTCCTGTGAGACATAACACGCGAAAGACCAATCGTTTTGTTGACCAGATTCTCGAATCGCCGCATACAAGCCTGCGTTGTTGTTGTTTCGCAACATGTTTCTTGTTTGTATGCCACTTTGTACATTGCCTATGATGTTTTGATGAGGATGTGTATTGTGAATTCTTGTTTCAGGGTTTTCCGGAACTGGAATGTTTGTACCCAGATTGTTGAGATTTAGATCAACATCCAATTCAATACCCGGAACTGACGAAGAGGATGATGCAGTAGCTTCAGCTGTTATAGGGGCGTCCACTGGAGGTGTAGCCTCTGAAGTACCATGAACAGCTGATGTAGGAGCTTCTTGATCTGCATCTAGAAATTCTTCATCCTCTGAAGATTCGTTCAGTTCGGTTGCATCATGAAAATCCTCATTGTCAAGAGCATTATTATTCACTAAAGATGGCTCTTGATTGACAACAATTGGACGAACCAACAGTGAATCTGTTGCGTTGTCACTCTCGAAAAACATTCTTGTCGCAGCATTTTCTTCAACTGCTTCAACATTGATCGAATTGAAAAAGTCATCGTACTCAAACATCCAAGGTTGACCTGGATTTTTGACTGGTAAAGTGTGCCTTTGTCATCTGACTTCAGACCATTCCTCAACCCTTTTAGTCTGTAGATTCCAGACTCTTAAGTTAGGGGTGGCATAACCAAGAAAGTGACCTTCAATAGCTTTTGCCCCAAACTTTCCATTAGGATCGATCATTGTGCATGGAGCTCCAAACAGTTCAAGATATGACAAATCTGGTTTATGTTTGTGAAGAAGCTCGAAGCAGGTCTTGTTGTGCCTTTTGACTGTAAGGACTCGATTCATCGTGTAACATGCGGAGGCCACAGCTTCACTCCAAAATGGAATGGGCAACTGCGACTCTATCAACATAGTCCTAGCAGTCTCGATCAATGTACGGTTTTTACGTTCAGCGACGCCGTTCTGTTGAGGAGTATAAGCCGCACTAAATTCGTGAAGAATACCTTTTGATGTGCAAAACTCCGCCATAGCTTGATTTTTAAATTCAGTACCATTGTCGCTGCGTATCCGTCTAACCTTCAACTTATACAAATTCTCAATCTGAACGATCAAGTTTTTGATAATACCAAAAGTTGCACTCTTGTGAGCCATAAACGCCACCCAAGAAAATCTTGAAGAATCATCTGTTATCACGAGGCAGTATTGATCATTCCTGATGCTTTTGTGCTTGACAGGACCAAACAAATCCATGTGCAAACGTTCAAGAGGAACTACCACCGTGTTGATCTTCTTTGACAGATGTCGTTTCTTCGTTTGCTTTCCTTTTTGGCATGAAACACAGACGTCTTGAATATGGAAATTTTTAAGAAGAACACCATTCACTAATTCATTCGTCACCAAATGATTCATTTTGCGTAAGTGAATGTGACCCATACGTCTGTGCCAAGAGATAGAGTCTTTTTCCGTGGCTTTTGTAATGAAACAAGTTGCTTGTGCAGTCGTTGTTATAGCTTGGCTCATATCAAGGACATATAAATCGTTTATCCTTGGAGCTAATAAGAGAATCCATTCTTTTGGAATCTTGAAGCCGGGTTTCAGCACGTAACATCCATTTGCATCAAAGTGTACTGAAAACAGTTTATCACAGATTTGTGAAACGCTGAGAAGATTGTGATCAAGCTGTTGTACAAAGTTGATCTTATCAAAACTTACAACCCCGTTGGATACCATTCCTTCTCCAGTAATATATCCTCCTTTATCTCCAGCAAAAGCAACATAACCTCCTCTAATAGATTTAACGTCGTAGAGAAGCTTCATGTCGCCTGTCATGTGCCTGGATGCCCCACTATCAACAATCCAATGACTGCTGAAAGTTCCTCCTGGAACACCCTGCACATGTACTCACATAATTAGTTGGAGATGGGGACCCAAGCCTTTGTGGTCTTGGATCTTCCATTTTCATCAACGTAAGTTACTTGAACTTCTCGATGTTGTGGAAATTGTGATGTTCCCCCTGATTCAATAACCATTTTTGGTTTCCAGGTCTGTTTTGTTTTACCAGTGTTATTCTTTAAAATCTTAACTTCATGATTGTCTGAAGTTTTTGAATTGTCTGGTTTGACAGAAACAGATGTTTTGTTAACCACATCGGTTTTAATCGCCTTTTCAATTTTCTTGACCTGTTGGCGTTTCTGTTTCTTTTCCCTTTCTTTTACAAGACGGGGATCTGGTTTTGATGAAACAGATCGCTTGCGGTCAATTTGGTCATGGGGATCATCAACTTTGGCTTTTTGTTTATGAAGATATGGACAATTTCGAATAATATGTCCAAATGTGCCACATGAAAAACATGATCTACGTTCTACAAACCCCATAGTATCATGTGATTGTCTTGTCGATGAACTTTGTGATCCCGAGGTACTAGGTTTTGAACTGTTTGGTTCGTTTCTTTTCAAAGAATTAACTTGAATGACATGATCTAAGTTAGATTTATTGGAAAATGTTTCAAGTTTATCTGTTCCCTTCGATTTCACAAAGTTCACTTTCTTCTCCTTTTTCTTGGTCTGTTTCTTTTGCCATTGAGTCGGTGAGTTACTTTTAGGTTTGGTGCGATTTTGCTGAACTTTCTCTGTTGGTAATCTTTGATTGCCATTTTGTTTGCGAATTTCAGCTCTTGGAATCGGAGGACACTGTGTCACCACAACGTGTGATCCTATCTTTCCCAAGAACTTACTTGTCGAATCCTCAAAAATTTTACTAATTAAAGATTGATTAACATTCTTAATAGGAAAATATTTGTCAGAGTAGATTTTATCATCACCAACAAGAGTGTACAGCAAATTCACACTC
The DNA here is from genome assembly GCA_030545235.1 of Helianthus tuberosus. NCBI lineage: Eukaryota > Viridiplantae > Streptophyta > Magnoliopsida > Asterales > Asteraceae > Helianthus > Helianthus tuberosus. Next base: position 93,435,572 of record CM060437.1, read on the forward strand.
TCAGACTCTTGTGAGGAAGTAGACATGGACTCGATCAGAACAGTCGCAGTAGGTTTTGTGGGAGGATCACACAGAATATGATTCTCGAGAGGTATGTCCTCTTCTTTGATTACCGCATCTGACTGTGCTGAGTCAGTATCATTAGATTCATCATCTGAAGAATCAGTATCCTCAACAATGATTGGAGGATCCTGATTTTGTTCAGCAGTTACAAATGTATCTGCTGACCCATCCGAATCTGATGATACTTCCTGTTTGTATCCAAGTCCCGTTGCAAATTCCTCAATGTCTAAAGGAACAGATTCTTCATAATGAGTTCTATACTCCTCATCAGGCAGTGCATCATAATTTTGTCTAACAGGTGGTGGACATTTCTTATATCCAATGCACGTGACATCCTTTTTCTCTTTTTGTGTGCCAATGATGTGATCCAACACATATCTAGAGTTAGAATAACTGTCTAGTTTAAGCCGGATCGCCTCACTTTCACACTTTGTGCAGGCTAACTCTTTTTGCATGCTTTCAAGACGATTGATATAAATGTTTATGTCAGTTTGTTTTCTTGAAACCATTTTTGTGAGTTCGGTTTTATCTTTTCTTAAAGTTGCAACCATCGTTTTAAATTCCTTTTCATGGTTTTCATAAAACATGTTAGCCTCTTTGCATTTTGAAAGATCCACTATCAACTTTTGATTGTGCATATTTGTCACTTCAAATTTGTTTTGCAAATCCTCATGTTTGCTTTGAAAATCACACCACTTAGCATCAAATGAAACATGTTTGTTTTGCAAGACCGACAATTCAGCATTTAAAGCATCATGTTTGCTTTGCAACTCAGACATATTAGCATCTAAATCAGCACATTTAACACTTAAGCTAGCACAATTATCACAATTAACAACAGTTGGTTCATCGACACATACCTGGCTTGATGAACTGCCGCCATTAGCCATAAAGGTTGAAAGAAGAGAAGAAGAAGAATAAGCAGCTTGATCCACCAGAATAGATCTTCTATCATTCCTTGCTGCATCTTCTCCTAACAATTCATCGATATCTGCATCGATTCTCCCACTAGATACATTGTCATCGCCTGAAGTTGAGGTTTCCTCATCTGAACTCCTTGAATAACCAGAACTTTCTTCATCTGAAGATTCACCACCACTGGCGGAAGATTCTCCACCACTGGCGTGCTTCAAATCCTTAGCAGCTTCAGCAAAACAAGCTGCTCCTCCCTGATCACCAATGCCTAATTGCATTGACCAGTCGCAACCTTCATCTATTTGTACCACAAGAGCTTGATTTGTGTTCGATGGTCCTGCTTGATTGTTTGCAGGGACCAAGGTGCGATCATCATTCCTGGTTTGATTCTGATTCTGTTAGTTGCCTCCTTGACCTCTGAAAGGATTCTGGTTCCCATGTTGAGCTGGCTTTGTGCATTCCCTCTTGAAGTGACCACGTTCGCCACAGTTAAAGCACTTAACAGACTGCTTATCGAACCCATACTTGGTGTCTTTCTTGCTTTCCAAGCTGGTTCGACCCGTCCGTTCCATGAAGTCTTTAGCTCGCCTTACAGCACTGGCGAAAGCCCATTTGATGTCCATCATATCCATCTCTTCTTTATCGATCTACTGATAATCTTCTTGAGTTAGATTGATGTTTCCGATCTGCCCTGCAATCAACCCACAATACGAACTCACCAATGTGTTTAGTATCTCCATATGATCTTTAGCAACTTCAACGCTAACTTTGGAGAAGTTTGATGTGTCAAGCCGTACTGTATTTGACTTTGATGGCTGACCAGCAGATGATGTGCTTCCATAACAAGCTTGTTGTTGAACAGGAAGTGGATTCCCATACAAATCAGTGGTTGGAGCTGGCTTTACAGGAACTTGTATCGGATTGCCATATAAATATGTGCTAGTGACAAACGCCGTCTGAAGTGGAGCATGTGAAACAGGTCTTGCAAAAGTACTAGAAGTTCCATAATACATATTAGGATTTTGTCGTACTGGTATTGTAGAAATGCTAGAAGTTCAATAATACATATCAGGATTATGTCGCACTGGAACCCTTTTTGCCTTTAGGATTTCTTCCTGATCTTTGTTCTCCAAGAGCTGACCGAAGTCATTGATGTTTGTCGTAGCCAATGTGCCATTGTATTTCAGGATTTCCAAGAAACCATTCTGTAACACCTCGAAAATTCGTGTTCAATGAAATAACGACACGTGTCATGTAAGACGAAAGCGATATAAATCCGGATATAATTAAAGATGTATGACAGGATTTAAAAGTGTCGTCATGTTAATTTTACACCTCTGAACGACCTCATTATGAATCCCAAGACTAATAAACATCTGGTACATATTCAAATCCGGTGATTTCTAGAAATAACTGATTCATAATTGCAAGGGTAGACTCCTACGAAGAAATGCACGATAAACCTTCATTTACGGTATTTCAAAAAGGATTCAATAAAACATTGCAAAGTGGTAGGGTATATAACTATTCAAGACCCATATAAGAGGCCTCAAACTGATAAATCATGTCCCAAATTCGGAATGCACAAGTTGCCCTTTCAAACCCCGAAAGAACAACAACTTTTTGTTTCTGCAGAAGGCTTACGGACCGTAAGCCTTACCCTTACGGTCCGTAAGGGTGTGCTAGCGACAATAAATTCGCCTGTTTGCTGTTTAAACGCAATAATCGACCTTTAAACGATTTTCCACATCTTGGACGACCCTAAACAACCCCTAGGCCTTTAGGGACACCTGTGAACGATCCATTATCAGTTGTAGCACTTGTTGTCAATGATCTAAGGTGATTGAAGCACTATAAAAGGGCCTTGTGTTGCAACTTTGTAACCACACCTTCCATCTGCATTTCTGATCATTTCTGGAGCTCCAAAGCAGACTCAAGTGATCACTAATCGTGCATAGGACTTCAGTAAGTATGTTTAACCTTTCTTAGTTGAGTTTTTACTTAGTTTTAGCTTAAAAGTCAAACCGTCGTAATTAACGGTTGACTTAGCGATTAATCATTGATGGTCCAGTGATTAGTCGAATTGAAAGTAGTTATAAGTTGGTAATCATGTGGGCAATAAACCCTCAAAAAGGCACCCTCTGATTCCCACTCTAACTAGACCATTTGTCGGGTCAAAGTTAATTAGAAAAAGTCAACAGGATGCTTAATTTCAAATTAATACATAATTAGCAATGTAGAACCCATACAACCAGTTTGATCATTATTATAACTTAGTAATTAATGTAAGAACATGTCTAAACATGTTCAACCCGACAATTTTCAGTAGAAACCCGGTTCGGAACCGAAAGTCGCGTAATTTGACTTTTGCTTTGACTTTCAGTTCTGACCCGTTTAAGCATGTTTTAGAAGTGCCTTAGAGCTTTAATTGGACCAGGTTACATGCTAGTATAACCCTCTGTGATTATACACCTCGGTTCATTAGTTATCCAATTAATATGCATGATTCCGTTAATTGCTCATATGTTGACCATTATGCCCTTTTCACCATAAAACGTGATTTTTGAAAATATAAAAGACTAGAAACCTTAATTACTTATATATAAACTTGTACCCAAAATTTGACATCAGTTTGAGGTGTAGGTTGAGAGTTATGCTCATTAGCGTAATTAGAAAGCTTTTTAGCGATTTAACGGCGTAATTAGCATATAGCCTATTTAAACCCACGTTTTGATATCAAAATTTTTACCCACTGATGTAATATATTATTTTGGGATTTTTGAAGATTTTTAATTAATTTTAGGCTGAGCATAACTTAGAGTCATAGGCTTGATTCGGTAATTGTCGGTTTTGCCCTTTCGGGCTATAAAATGAGTTTTACATATCTTTTTGACCCCAAACCTTTTGCTACTGATTTTATATGATAAATAAATTATTTTAGACCTTCTGGAATAATAAAAATATCAGCTTTATTTATAGAACCCGGAAACGGCTTCTAATCGCCTTTTTAAGCGTTTTTAACGCATAGTATGTACTAAAACTATTTTAAACATACAAGGGTTGATACCTACTGATATTTTAGGTAAATTATAATATTTTAACAGTAAGCAAAAGTTGTTTATCTCAGACTTCAGTTTTGAGCTTTTCGGCTTATGTGAAATTACCAAAATACCCCTACGGTGCATAGTTTGGTTATATTTGATAAGTTTCACATATATGCAATACCCCACTGTTATAACTTATTAAATTAAGTATCTTTTCTGATTATATCAGACCTGTAACTCAGGTTAACACTTAAACTCTTTTATAAACTTATAAATGACTAAAATACCCCTACGGGGCATAGTTTGAGTTCAAACTCATTTCGGGCATAATAAAAGGTATCTTACTGATGTCACAACATATTTGAGACATATTAACTTAGGAAACCTGTATATGGCTCTTATGGTTACCCGTTACGCCTCTTGCGCGTTCGGTTCGGTTTATGTAACTAGTTTGCATAAACTAGCCGAAACGGGTCAAACCTTATCGTTTTTATCTCAAAATCCAGAATGTGTATAATATACCCATGTTAAGCAAGTATTCAAACTTGTCGGGTCTAAATCACATTCTATCACGGTCTTCGCTTAATCACGCGTACGAACCGTATCTTTAAAACTAACCGGTCTAAGTTTAGGCTTGATTAAAGACCCGTTAGGATTCTAATAGGTTATTGTAAACCTTCGTTCCAGAATAGGAGGACCAGTAAAAGCTACTTGCATTTGCTGTTTGTGAATTTTACTTGCAAAGGTAAATACTTTTAACTTATTTTCCCTATACGGGCTTGGGGTACGGTATATAAAATACCGCTTGGTCGGGCATTAAATCTTCCATCGTTTGGTGGTTAATTGATATTTGATCGGCCCGTTTAAATTGTTTTGTTTGCTTAAAGCCTTTGGGAGGTTAATGACCATGTCCCGGATATCCTTGGCATCATTTTACGAAATGGCCACGACCTAAGCGCGGTGTGTAGGCGTACACCCGTCAGTGCCAAATAAATAATGTGGTGTGTCTATTGATCTTTAACCCGGCACGACCCGGGCTACTGAACGCATAAGGAACATGTAATTCTTTTACGAGATTATATATTTAAATAATTATCCCAAGTTATAAAAATTTTGTGCCACGTGCATTCAAATCAATTTTATTAAACTTTTCAAAATGAGTCGGTTGAATGTATTTACCAGTGTAACTGACGTATTTTCCCAAAAAGATTAAATGCAGGTACTAATGGTAATAGGATGGATTTCTCCTTAGCATCAAAAGAGTCTCGCAAGCTTAAGATGCCTAAAGTCTGTTGAACTACTGTTTCCTATTTATTTTGATCCTTCTGTGGATAAACTTTCGACTATTATGATACTTAATATTACAAATTTTATTCAGTTGAAATATATCTTTCATTTGCTTCCGCTGTGCATATTAAATATTGTGTTGTTTGACTGTAATGTTGCCAACCACGTCACGATACTCCCCCACCGGGCCCACCGGTCAAACGTGGAAATATCGGGGTGTGACACATTCCATTGACGAGGCAGTGCATCGACAAACTTTGTGACAACCTGTGTTGGAGTTGTTTCTACCTCATAATTGCTCAATTCAGTCAGCAAGTGATGAAATCGACTTGTCATATCTCCCAAAGATTCATTTTCCATACAAGTGAAACCATCAAACTCCTTTTTGAGTAAATCATGTCGCAATTGACGTGACTTTTCATTTCCTAGACCTCTTGTCTTCAATGCATCCCACAATCGCTTTGATGTCTTGAAGCTGACGAACTGATGATATATATCCTTGCTCATCGCCTGAGTCAGAATAGCATATGCTTTCTTTTCTAAATCATATGCCTTTTTCTGGTCTTCCGAAAGATCTGCAAATGTAGCGGCAGTTGAAGTGGCAACCTCATGAGTTTGATCGAAATCTGTAGTAAAACGTAACCACAGTTCCGTGTTTTGCCCATTGACATACGTCTGAAATCTATCAACCCAACCAGGATATTCGTTTAGGTGCATCAGTTTCGGTGGACGATTCAGACTTCCGGTCTCGCTTTCGCTTAGGAGTATACTTTGAATACTCGGAGTTTGATCTGAAACAAACGCCCATTGACCTGTCGACATTTGATTCGCTTGCGAAGATGCAGGTGCGGGAGATTCAGCCCATGATGGCGACAAACGCGTGTTTGTATACTTACTTTCCGTATTAGATGCGGGTGCGGGAGATTCGGCCCATGATGGAGATAAACGCGACGGAGTACCCCACCAATTCGGATTCGTTTTTGATGTATGATGATGAAAAACCTGTTTAAATCACTCAAACAAACAGTTAACAATGAAATAAAAATCTCCTATATGAAATAAAAATCACCTGTTAGAAATATCACAAGTATGAATGACGAAATTGTAAAGGTTTTCGTTGAGTAACAAGTTGACGAAATCAGAGGTTGTAGGTGATTTCGTTGCTGATATTTGATGAAAACAAGAATGGTTTTCGTCCAAGACAAGATGAAAACAAGTGATTTCGTTGGTTGTGATTTCGTTGGTTGATGTTTGAAGAAATCAGACTTGGATTTCGTTGCTGTGATGTTTGACGAAAACAAAGGTGTTTTCGTTGAGAAGGGATTTCGCCCACAAGTTGACAAGCACACAAGTGATTTCGGCCAGGACTGATTTCATCCAGGAAGTGATTTCGGCCAGGACTGATTTCAGCCAGGAATTGATTTCGGCCAGGAAGTGTTTTCGTTGAAAAGGAATTTCAGTTCAGAACTGATTTCGGCCCAGGTGTGATTTCGGCCCAGAACTGATTTCGGCAAGGGTGTTTTCGGCGAGAAGGGATTTCGGCAACAAGTTGGTTTTCGTTGAAATGGATTTCAGTTCAAAACTGATGAGTTGATTTCGTCCAGAATGATGAACTGGGATTTCGTCCAGAATGATGAACTGGGATTTCGTCCAGAATGAGCTTTTGTAACAAGTTATACAAGTCTGATTTCATTGACAAGTTGACAAAAGATGAAGATATTTTTCAACAAGAATTAGATCTTATCTAAACCTGACACTATGAGACTTCTTTTTCAAACTTCACGTTACCTTGCTGACCTTATATTCAACCTTTCATCATTTCAAAAACCAACAATGTCAAACAAATATATTATATTCAAACAATAATAATTAAAAAAAACAAGTGATTTCATCTGGCTGATGTTGTTGATTTCGTCTAGATAACACAAGTGTTTTCCCCAGCTGATTTCGTTGACCAAAGGACCAGACAAGACAATTTAGATATTTAACTTGCAAGATCAAATCTTATCTTCTTATCTTTCTGACACAATACACAATTGTCAAACCACACCTTATTTCGGCCACACTATTTTCAAGTAAACATCATTATTTTATGTATGCAACAGTCAACAATTGTTTTAATAATCAATTACAAACACAATAATTCATACACAAATACAGATCAAACATGAATATTATCAAGAATAGTTTGAAGATTTGATGAACTGGATGAAGATTAAGTTACCTGAAAATTTTCAAACACACTTTTGCAAATAAAGTTCAATAAAAACCCAAAACTAACATGTATACAAGAGTTATAACAAGGTTTTATATGAACTATAAGCAAAACAATCAAGATTTTCAAGGTTTTAACAAGGTTTTTCCAGAAAACGTATGATATTCAAACAAGAACAAAACTGAAAAACACTTTAAAATCTATTAAAACACAAGAAAATAGACTTGGTTTAAACAAGGAATCGAGCCAATGCTCTGATACCAATTGTAGGTCCAACCGGAGGATCGAGTAACCTCTATTCCCTGTTTTCTGACAAACCCGAAAGTGCGGAATCCAAACGGGTGAGTTAAACCAAGTTACGAACACAAACTCAAAGATTCAACGATTAACACTCCATTGTATTAACTCGTATGAAACCGTTACAAAGCAATGTTTACAAGATAAACCTATAAACTCTCAGTTGTGTGAGTGTGTTTACAGTGTTCGCTCTCAAATCTATTCAGATTTGCCTAACTGTGTTATGTCTGTTGTCTGTGTATATATAGCAACATGACTGACGAAAACAAGAGGCCCACGAAAACACTTGGACGAAATCAAGGATCTGGACAAAATCAGGTGATTTCATCCCATTTGGTTTTCACCACAAAGTGTTTTCATCACAAAGGTGATTTCGGCACAAAGGGATTTCTCCCAACAGTAGTGTTTTCGTCCATGCATATGGGCTTGAGTCTTCATATTGGGCTTCAAGGACTTATGCATGTTGTTTGGGCTTTGGGCCTTGACTTGGGCTTTAGAACAAACAAACAACAACAAACAAACATAAACTAATAATGCAAACTGCACACACGCAGTTGCATTTTCATCGTTCGATACAAAGTAATTCGCATACCGAGTCAAGACAGGAGGTTGTCTTGACTACGGCCTTCACTTCGTAACCGAGTCGAACCGAGTCAAGCCGTATCCACACGATATGTATCAACAGCCGGGTCATCATCCGTACAGTTAAATTACATGCATCATTTTATATGAATCATATAGACTTAGTTTGGCACTAACTAGGTCATACAATGTGTTGTATGTGCATGACTAGGCACAATTATAGTATGTCCAATAGTCAATACTATCGCCAACTAATACGAAAGTGTTGTTTCAAGCTAATATGGTCAATAGACGATCTTAAATAACGAATAATGGTAATATAAGACAAATGAAACAACAAAACCCTAATTTGATAAACTTATTGGAATTTATAAAAAAAAAAAACAAGTATTATCTATTAATCATATGATTTCTTAGGACTATCAAAACGTTTATTTTTATATACTACACAATCTAGTATGCAAATTCAATATCTAGTGAATTAAAATAAACAACACATAGCATATAAATTGTAAAAGCCCTAAAAAAACTTGTATAAATGGCAACACTATATATATATATATATATATATATATATAGTGTGAGGTTCATTAGGGAACACTAAAAAAGTGGGGAACAGTGGGGAACCAACTCAAACAAACTCGGATTGGACTCATTCCAGCGGCGTTTGAACCGGCTCGTCGAACTCTAACTAGGATCTCTTAACCCTAAACCCTAAATCATAACCCTAAACCCTAAATATATTAGGGTTTGGCTTTTAGGGTTTAGCTTTAGGGTTTAGTTTTAGGTGTAGCCTTTAGGGTTTAGCTTTTAGGGTTTATAGTTTAGATTATACGGTTTAGCTTAGGTTTTAGCATTATTTTTTAGCTTTGGGGTTTAGAGTTTAGGGGTTAGGATTTAGGGTTTATGGTTAAGAGATCTTAGTTAGGGATCCACGAGACAGTTCCAACGCCGCTGGAATGAGTCCGATCGGAGTTCGTTTGAGTTGGTTCCCCGCTGTTTCTCACTTTTTTAGTGTTCCCCAATAAACCTTCCATATATATATATATATATATATATATATATATATATAGGGTAAGGTTCATGCGAGAACCACCCTTATTGTGAGAACCACGAGAACCAATGTGAACACAAAATAAAATCTAAAAAAAATCGCTATATTTAGTTAGCAAAAAAAAAACTTTTTTTTTTCGAGTAACGGTTATCTATGCACATGTGCATATGTATCATTACTTCTACAAATTCCGTAATACGTCATCAGTAATAGACAATTGCACTTTAATTTACAATACCATCCATAATGCACTACTTTTTATATTACCAATATTCAAAATGCACATGTGCATCATTATGTATAACCATGATATAACGTGTTTTGGTACAAAAAGTTTGTGATTTTGAATGGAGAAGTAGGCCCATATACATGTTTTTTGGTTAGTTATATCTAGTGGTTGATTGTTTGGTTATAGTTGTCAATTTATGATGTAATATGTTGATTGGATGGTATAAATAGTGTTGATATACATCTAATAAAGTGAAAATATTGGTAATAGTATTGTATTATGGATGGTAGGATGTCATTGTATTATGGATGGTAGAAGGTAATGGTAGTGTATTATAGATTACATGATAGATGAAAGGGAAAGCGTATTCAAAGTAGTGTACAAAAACACCTTATTTCATGTTGATACATATAGATGCACATGTGCATTTCTAATATTTGTAATGTAAAAAGTAGTGTATTGCATATGGTAGTGTAAATGAAAGTGTAATTGTCTAATATTTGTAATGAATTACGGAATTTGTCAAAGAAATAACAAAAATGCACATGTGCATGTTTGTGTATTATGGATGGAATGATAGATGAAAGAGAAAGTAATGTACCTACACCTTATTTCATGTTGATACATATAGATGAACATGTGCATTTTTAATAGTGTTAACGTAAAAAGTAGTGTATTACACGTGGTAGTGCAAATGAAACTGCAATTGTCTAATATTTGTAATGAAATACGGAATTTGTCAAATAAATGATAAAAATGCATATGTGCATGGATAACTGTTACTCGGAATTTTTTTTTTTTTTTAATTTTTTTTTTTTATAAACAAAATATAGAGATTTTTTCCAAAAAAAAAAAGTAAAAGAAAAATAAAAATTTTTGGTGTTTTTTAGATTTTTTTAGGTATTACTGTTTGTGTTCACACTAGTTCTCGCAATAAAGGGTGGTACCTAACGGATCCTTCTCCTATATATATATATATATATAGAGGCCGGTTAACGTACAATACCTCTTAACCTACATTATGTACGCGATGCCCACAGCCGTACGATCTTCAATCCATCAAACGCGGGCAAACATTGATAACCACCGTAAATTCAAACAGCCATCACCATTATTCCTCGTCGCCTTTTTCCTTCACTACCGCCGGAATCGAAAAAGATCAGCAAGCAACAATACGGCGACGTTAACCTCCCTCCGGTCACCTGCAACCTTCGTTCTTCGTTTCCGGTTCAATCATCTTATTCGAACTCCAACCCTAAAACCTGCAACTCATCTTCATCAGTTCATCATCATCTTCAACCTTTCGTCGTCGGTCACTGTTTAATCATCTTCACCGTTGAACACCTTCATTCTCTCCGATCATCAACCACCTTCAACCACCGTACCTCCTACGACCACCATCCAGAAAACTCCATCACAAAACAAGATCCACTGCTTCGAATAATCATCATCTTTTTGTTTCTCTCTCTTGTTCTCAAAGACAGTGCCATGTCCACACCACATGCGAATTTGATCAACACCACATGCGAAGTAGTGCCATGTCCACATGCTAGTGCCATGCACATGCGAATTAGTGCCATGTCCACATGCGAAATTTGTATGTCTCTAATTATATTTTGTCCACATGCGAAATTTGTTTTTGTCCACATGCGAAATTTGTATGTCTCTAATTATATTTTTGTCCACATGCGAAATTTTATATATCTCTAATTAATCCACATGCGAATTAATGAAATAGCATGTGTTAATTTTGATGAAATAGCATGTTTTTTTTGTAACAAGTTCGCATGTGGTACAAAAAACAACATGCGAATTTTGATTGATGATCGGGCGGCTGAGATTATAGCGTACGTAATGTACGATAAGGAGATTTGTACAGTACTCTTTACCTATATATAATATACATATCCAAAGGACTTCTTAAGGTCATTGAAATTTTATTAAAACACCCCTAAAGCATGTTGTACAACATTCTAAAGAAGAATATAATTTACAATCCCAATTCTGCCCTTCACTTAAAAAACACACGGGGTAGCTAATGGATTAGGGTTTCACATTCATTTCAAAACATTTCATATCCCGCCGCTTTGCTTCCCTGCTCCTCTCTCTCTCTCTGGCGATTCCAGATCTGGATCTAGGGTTTGTCTCCAAGGCGATTCAAGATCTAGCCTTTCTCATTGACACCAGATCGAGGATCTTCAAGGTGGGTTTATGGCATCTTCAACTTGAGTTTTTGGCATCTTCAAGGTGAGTTTTGCCATCACCTTGAAGGTGAGAAACTGGATCGTCTGAAAGAGATTTACCTTCTTTGATATTCTGAATACGATATAATTTACCTTGCAGGTGAGAAACTGGATCGTCTGAAAGAGATTTGCAGTGATTTAGCTAGCCATGTGTTAGTTTTGTATCCCATGTTTTGTTTTTCCATTATTTTTTGTTTGCCTGTGATGGAAACAACGGTTGTTTTGTTGCTTTGTTTTGCCATTTGTAGGAAACTTTTTTGTGTGACAACACATTCAAGAAAAATGAACCCAAGGAAATTAGGGAGATAAGAAATTTGCACAGAAGTTTATGTGTGACAACACATTTGATTGGCGTGTGTTTTGTTTTTCCTTGAGTAAGGGGGCTCTTTTGGCTATCACAGGTTAATTTCAGTGTGTTCGGCTTACACCAGGTACAATCTTTGCCTCTTTGGTAATATGTTTATGTTTGTTAAGCCTTATTTCAATTACATGTCGATGGTTTTAAAGTTGTTTTAGGTCTCTAAGGCACAAGGGGTGGCGAATTTGATCGGATATTGCTAGATATTGCTGTGACGGGGATGAAAGGCCCCTTGTTGCAGAGGTAAATTTAAGATTCTTGAATACTATTGCATGCTTACACTTTTGTAATGTCGTGATTTGTCATCTACAACAACAATTGGTAATCTAAATATTTGATATCGCTTTGGGGTTATTGAATGATGGCGACTTGATTTGTCCCTAAGATCTTTTTTTTGTAGTAGCATTTGCATTGATTACAATTCGTTTAATGTTTGGTCAACTGCACTAACCAGAATCGTTATTTTTCAAGGCAAATCTTGAAGAGTTTTTTTGGGTAGATTTTGAGGATCTTTCTGATAGTGATAACGCGAATTTGGTGAGCATAGTGGGTCGAAATATAAATATCTGCTTCATTCTAATGTAGTGTGAATGAAATTGGAATCGGCTAACTAAGGATTTTGTTTTTATGTTTTCTTTTCTTTTCAACAGGACGAAGACATTGGGGCAGCAGAGCATATGGAAGAGGATGTTAATGGAGACCTATTAGAACTTTGGCAGGGATATGTATAAAACATTGCTAATAAGAGATTATGTGTAGGCTTACGCCTTGAAAAAAGACTCATTTGGGGAAGCCGAGTAGGGAGTTCAAGCAAGTCTATAAGTCACCACTCCTCAAATATGCAACATAAGTTGCTATCGTATGCTCCAATAATCTTATCCAACCCTTGAACAAGCTGGAGTTTTGAATTTCGTGGTACTCTTAAACTAAAACAGTTGTTTTTTTGCTTTAAAACAACTAATGGTTTTTAAATGACAATATATAAGGGACAAGATTATTTAAAATGCTTATTTATAACCTTTTATTTCATTGACTTCTAAATAACAATATATACAAGTGCAATGCAAGTCTCATCCAACTATCCAACTGAATATGCTATGCATTTGAAATATACGTTGGCCAACATTCTGACTGTTTAAACCACTTCCATCTTTTAGCTAATAGTTCTAATGGTGATCTTGATCGTAACCGGAAAAATGAGAGCACTATTCGTGAGGATCAGTCTTCTCTTATTCGCCATAAACGCTCTTGATTAATAACCGAGACATGTGTATGGTGCGAACATGATATTTGACAGAATTTTACACACAAATACGGTTATGTACCGTATCGAACGTTTTTGGTACCCATATTTGGTTACTTTCTGTATTGTACAATTTAGATCACTAGCTCTTAGAACTCTAATCTTAGATCTACAATCTTCTACCGCCGATGATCAAACTTGGGGTGTAACTGATTCCAGATTCACGACGGTTCCTTTTATGGTTTCATAAAAGACACACAAATCCTAATGGCTAAGGGTTTGTATCTTTAGAGTTTTATGTGATTAGTGAGATCTACATGTTAGAGGTTAACGTCAAGATCGGTGGTCACTTACATCAGTGGAGTTTAGTAGGAACTGAATGTCGGTTGTTACTTCTTTACATCTTCTTTCATATTCTTTCTACAACAGCTTAAAACTTCTTGCTTCATATCAACTTTGTTAGGCAAAGTCTTAATGGCGATGCTTGCTTAGTATTTTGTGACTGACGAAGACGTTAAGTCTCATATTCCTAGTCATTGTTGATCATAGTTGCTTAGAATTATGACTGCTATTTTCTTATTTGTATGTGGAAGAACTTGAAATTTTTAATGTAAAATTATTATATTTAATTGATTTCTGTAAGACATGTTATAGATGGACCATATCCATAGTACCTATAAGAAAACTAGAAGGCGTACTATACAATATATAACGATATGTTTGACAAAATATCAACATAGGAGTACCACATTGTAAATTGTCGTCACCGCCGCATCGCGCGGGTTTTTGCTAGTATATATATATATATATATATATATATATATATATATATATATAAAATAGGAACTAATTAACCAAAATGAGATTTGTTAAGGCATGGATGATCTAGTCAACACCATAAGATCAAGTTAACACAACCTTGAACACATGGTGAAATAGATAAGCATCTAGGTTCATGTGATCTCTAACCTAAGACTATCATTTCAAGTACTAAGAGATCACCTCACCACCATCACACCCTCAATCAATCATTGATATAAGCAAAACTACAAATGTTTTTAATATCAAATTACACCCACTTTTTATTGGTTCCAGTGGAACCCACAAGAGATGACTACGAACACGCTTCCCGTGTCGGGGTAACATGTTATCATTGGTTGCTGGTAACTAGACATAACCGTGTCCCCCAAGGCAGCCCCGTGTCTAGTCATCCAACATGCTATAAATAGCCCTTTTTGGCCACCATTTTCATTTTTTGAATTCTTCTTTCTTCTCCACAACACGTTTCTCAATAACCCACTATCTCTAATCATGTAATCACTGAGCAAAAAACGAGAATCATTAGTGTAACCAAGAATTTAATGGTTAATATAATATTTCCAAGTTTGATGAAAACTATCACCATGGCTATTCCTAGCTAAGTTTCTTGTGGGTGTTTGTGGTAAACTTACCCCCTTTATGGGGAGTTAATTAAAGCAAATCATGGTGAATAAGATGTGTTAATGACTTTAGGTAAGAATGTGTTTATTGAAAATGAGTGAAATATTATTGTCGCCATTAACGTTGGTCATTAGTCTTTCGACTTAACCTTTAAAATCTGCCAATAATCTTGTGTCACCATTAACTTGGGACATTCATCTTTTCTATATCTATGTAGAGTCAAAACATGTTGATGTTTCGAAAGGAGGTTAAAGTTTTTGGAATGAGACTTTGGGTTAGTAAGCTCTTGCCAATGCGTTGCAATAAGATCAGCGCAAAGGACTTGCTTTTTATAAGAGTAACTGCCTTTGGGGAATTGATGCCTCACCAAAGGAACCATAGTCACAATTAATTTAAATCCCTTAACTATTTTCTTAGCTAATACTAAAGCATAATAGTATATACTTTCCTTGTTGATTCAAAGCAATATGGTGGAGTGTGGGAGGGTTCCTAACGAAAAATTACACAAACTTATGCATTAAGACACAGTTTCCTGTCTGACAATCGAGCCCTTGTTACCCCATGGTAATGTTTAGTGAACAAAACATCAAGAGGTAAATATATCCCAAACACCCCGTTTTCTTATTATTGATTACTAACTTTTTATTTATCTCTTTATTTTTTTGAGCCATTTTTAGCACTTTATTTTTGTTTTGACTAGACGATGAGGAAGTCTCTGTACTGAAAGTTGTTGTATCCTTGGACGACCTCAGTATCTTAGCATCACTATATTACTCCAACGATGGGTGCAATTTCCCCACATAAAGTGTAGTGTGATAGAATTTAATCGTGTTTATATAAATATTAAAACTAGAACTGTAGGATCGTTTTCAGACCCGAATGAGTCGATCAGAAGAGTTTATCTCAGTTTCAGAGGCGGAAACTAAGAAACTGAGTTCAATTCAGCAAGTAATACACTTTAAACTGTTGTATCATTGATTTAGAAGACATTTACAACCTGACAACACTTCGGCAGCACTTCGTTGCACAAGCCGGAAAGTTACAAATGGTGAAAGTTTGAAGGCTATATATAGTAGAGACCCTTCCGTTTGAAAGTGGCATAACCATTTCAAACGGAACCCTTCAAACGGTCACCTAATTCAACAATTACAATTCAAACGGTCAACATCTAAATACATATTCATGCAATCCATTTTGTCATCTTGTGAACTCTAGGTGATGTTGTCATTGATGATGTCAGCATAATGATGTCATCATCAATGATGATGACATAAATCTTGTTTAGATCCGCAACGAACCCGAGACTTGATAAAAGACGAAGTTGACAGATGAATGCACCAACAGACTCCCCCTCAGATGTTAACGGAGTCTTCAGTGTCGAGTCTTCGCATCTTCAGTCTTTATCAGTCCTCTCGAACTCTTTTAGTCTTTTCTCGCAGGACTTCAGACTCACCCTTGTGATATGCTGGCATTTCTTCATTTCATCAGCATCATCAGCTTTAGGATCTTTGTCTGTCTTTCTTTGTCTTCAGAATCCAAAACCTAGCACTCTATCTTCAGATTCAGAATTGAAATTTGACTATTCCTGCACATTCTTAACCCAGAAATAAGTTTCTAAATTTAACAATTTGAATGCATCAATAACAACTCTCATATGCATCAACAATCACTCTTCCTCAGATCACATACACATGATGAACCATTTGTTGATTTAAAAAACATATTTTCACAATTAAGACACACTCCCCCTCACAACCATGTCATCATGTTTAGCACTCGGAACTTTGAAAATAAGCTTTCGAATATCAGTTGTCGAAAATCTTTTTGGATTTTACAAAATTTATGCTAAAACACACCGAAAATCTTTTTGAATTTGAATGTAAAGAAATGCAGTAAAGAAATATTTACAGACAATATTTTTGTGAGTTTTTTGTAAGAGAATCATATCAGTTTATGAGACATGTCACTAACACCGTTAAGCTGCATTTCATTTTCAGTTCTAAACAATTCACCTAGATTGTCAGTATATTTGTCCACTTAAATTTTCACACAAAGTTAAATTGATCCGAGATATGAGATTAATGTTTTAAGCTTTTGAACTTATCCGTGTGTCTCACTACTTGAATATACTCCCGTATCCAGATCCCAATATTCAGTCTTACAGGTGAGTATACCACAGATGATATCTGTAAGGGAATAAATTATAGTGCGAGGGCCGTGAGAGCTCAGGTCGATCTTTCGATACGCAGAGAGATGACAGCTTCGACTTTTGGTGTGTCCCCTTTAGAGGATCTTTTGCATTTCAACAGCAGCGACTATCAATTTTATTGTTTCATCAGCTTGCTGAGGGTGATGCTATGTTTCAAGCATTTGCAGAAAGCATTATCCGGGGACTAGGTCAGAAATTTCTTTCAGCAGAAGTCCCGGGATAATACCCCAGATATCACTGAGCATAAAGACCTAGTATCTCAAAATAAGGGACCTTTCAAACAAGATTTCAGGGGTTACCTATATATCCAAGTTTGTGTTAACCCACAGAACAAGCAAGTTTGAAATTTATGTTTGTATCTCGTCACAATTTACTAAATGTGTAAAAACCTACTGACACATCCACAGTGAGATTGTTTATCACATATTATCTAAACAATTCTTTAGCATGTTGTGACAGTCCACTGATGTACTATCATTTTCTCTCTTTCACAACAAAACTCATTTTTGATTTTATCATGCTTTTGGCTTTTTTCAAATTTTCTAATGTTTTTGGATTTTCAGAAATTTCTACTCCCCCTAAAATGCAAACATATTAAAGGAAATTTGAAAACAAACTGTACAATATACTTGACAACTGATAACGAAACGCTTCAAATCGCCATCCACTTGGCATAAACAATCAGAACTCCCTCTTTCACAAAACTATTTTCTCATTATGATTTCAAAACACTTAAGTTTGTTTTAACCAAAATGATTTTTCCGGAAAATAAGTTTTGTTGGTTTTACCACTTGTAAAATTAGGAGTTTGGTTCATCATATTGTCCTTCAAACATACGAATCAGGATTACATCAAGTTCAAACTAATGACCTTGACGAATCACATTGTAATACCAAAACATATAACCACATGTAGGAATAAAACCTGTACACAAACCATTTTACTAATCAAGATGCCGATTCCTGCTTCGCACTTACCAACCTGGAAGCTCCGGCAATTCCTGCAGTATGACTTGCCAAAATTTAACTATTACAAGATTCATTCACAAAAGCAATTTTCAAGAAAGATGCAGATTCCTGATCCGCGATATAAACTTGGGATCTCCGGCATAGTCCTAAGACTTTACGGGAAACAAACTTCCATCCAAGTCTTCTCAGACTTGATGGCTTTCAGTTCTTGCGCAGTAGGGTTGTAAGTTGCCTTTTTAGTTGCATAAAAATCTTTAACCCCCTTAACTTTCCCATTCAACATTTTTCCAAAAATTTTCTTAACACTTCCATTAAATGTTTTCTCAACATCAAATTTCTTCTGATCAGCAAACCATTGATTTGAAATTTCAACCTTACCCACTTTTTGTTTAACCTCTTCAAACTTCAGTGATGGAAACTCATCATCATTCACTGAAATTTTCACCTCAACCTGTGGCTCTTCTGATTTTGTGGAACCAGATTCATCGCCGACTTTCTCATCAACTTTCTTAACAACCCACACTTGGTTGTCATTCTCTTTCTTTTTATAAAAATTCTTTTTAGAACACTCACCAACCTCATAAGTTGAATTTTCAAAAATTTTAAATCTATCGGTTGGTGGTTCAACATCAACAACCTTTTCTTTCAATTTCTGAGAAACTCCCTGTTTTGTTTTGACAATTTTCTGACAGTTCCATGCAATGTGACCAGTTTCATTGCACTTGTAAAAGGTACGAGTCCCTCTTTGATAAAACACTTCAGTTCCATTCTTCTTCTTTTCAGCAAGAAATTCTTGATTTGACTGTCTCCAGAATGGTTTCTTCTGTTCCTCTTCTGCAAGTCCACCTGATACAAATTCTGTTTTTATTTTAGAATTTTTCAAATTTTTATGATTTTCTGGTGGAATAAATCCAAGACCTTTCTTTTTGTAACTACGATTTTGGTTTGGTTTCTTTTGAAAATCAGAACCAGAATTGTAACCCTTTTTCTTGTTTCGACGTTGTTGAACTCTTGAAGTGTACTTTTTAGGTTTTCCAGTAAGATTTAAATCTTTTATTTCAGAAATATTAATTTCTGTCATTTTGAAAACCTTTTTGATCATGTCAAAACGAACACTTCTTATTGGAAACTCGTTGTCCAAGTATAATTTGTCCGAATCATTTAAAGTGTATGCAACTTCAAATGCTTCATCATCCAAATTTGCTTTTGATAACAAAAACTCTTTACTGTAAGCCTTTTTGACTGATGACTTTGGACTGTTGACAGACGAATTTGACCCTCCAGACTCAGACTTTGACTCAGACTCCTCCTCGGTATCTAACACCTGATCGACCACCTTTTTTATTAACTCAGACTCATGATCAGTATCGGATGAGGTAAATGTGACATCAGTGTTATCTGGTAAAACGTCAGTTGTGTCGGTTTTTAGCTTTATATTGACTGCTTTTTCAAGTTGCTCCTCGTTTGGTTTTCTAGGAGAATACCCTTCCCAAATTGGAGGCGGACACTTGTTATAGCTAACAGTCGGTTTCTTACCACTATCTTTCTTTTTCTTCGGCTTCTTGTCTTGAAAAGCTTCCATACCTGCAACAGTTGGGTAAATACGATCAATAAGATAATCAGAACTAGAATAACTTTGTAATAAACGTCTAATTCTCTCATTCTCAATCTTCTCTGTCTCCAACTCTTGCTTCCATTTAGCACTCTCCTCGATGTAAAAGTTGATTGCTTTTTGCTTTGTCATCATCACAGCATTCATCATTGTTAGTGCTTGTTCTCGTTCTGAGTTAGTCTTTTGAAGACCAGTTACTGTTTTGTTCAATACATCATAAGATTCTTTTACATAGTTAAGATTGAACAGCAACTACTCCTTCTTCTTCTCATACTCAGCAATTAGCTCATCTTTTGCTGCACAATCCTTGCATGCTTCCAAACACTTCTCACAAGGCTTTACAACTTCAACAATCTTTTCAACTTCTATGATCTTTTCAACTTCTATGACTTTCTCTTCTTCCTTCACTTGCTCAGTTTCAATATTCTTCTCAGCAACACTTTCAACATTCTCTTTCTGAACACCATCTTCAGATTTCTTTAGTTGTTGTTCTTTAGCAGCTCGTTTCTCCTTTAGTTTCTCCATGCGATCTGCAAAATAGAAATGAAAACTTTCAGGAGAAAGATGAGTTTTAGCAACATTAATATGTTTCTCTTCCTCATCATCACTGCTACTATCAACAGGTGTTTGATCAAACTCTACATATTTTTCAGAATCAGCATCTGATACGCCAGAATCAGACGGTGTTTGATCAAATACAATTTATTTTTCTGAAATAACAACATTTTGAACACTCTCATCAGAACTTTGTAGACTTTCATCAACACTTTCTGAACTTTCAACAGAAACAACAGACTCTTCATCCACACTTTTCACTGTTTCACCAATAGACTTCATCCAAGTAGCAAACATGTCTGGTTCTCGAACAATCTTAGCAATAAAAGCTTTATATTCTCCTTTTTCATCAACGAACATATCCCAGCTGAAGCCTTCAGGTAGTCTCTCATCATCTTGATCGACTATGCATGCTTTGCTATCAGGAGATATATAATTGTTCCAGTTGAAGTCTACCAAACATCCTCTTTATGAATCCTCAATCTTCCTACCATGAGCCGTCTGTGAATCTTGTGATTAACCAACCTGCTGATAAATGGCTTTCCGGTAGTAGTCGTCTTTTCCGAATGGATTTTGAGCACCACTAGCTTCCCTGTTCTTGCACTCTCGCTTGAAATGACCTTTTTCCCTGCATCTGAAACAAGTAACTTTAGATTTATCAAAACCTAAAGTAGATACACAAGCATCAAGAAAGTCATTTCTCCCGGTAATTGTCTTAAACTTTTCAGCACGTCTAAGAACACTAGCAAGACACCATTTGATATCCATCAGTTCCATCTCTTCGGCGTCTATCTGATCGTAATCCTCCTTTGTGAGCATAGGATTTCCGATTCGACCAGCCACTAGACCTTCATACGAGATAAGCACGGAACCAAGTAATGCCATATGATCTTTCGCAACCTCCTCAGAAAAACTTTGTCCATCTGGAAGATTCAAGGCAATATTGCATTGTATCACACAACCATTTCCTGTCTTGGTGCTTTGAGACTGAAAGTTTTCTGATGAACTCTTTGGATTAACACTCGGATATAATGAGAAACCACTGCTGTTTTTGTTTGAACTTTGATCAATCTTTTTTGTAGAATCCCCAGCACTATACGCAGTCTGGATTTTCGGACTTCTCTCAGCTTCTTGAACCGGAACACTTCCTTTGTAATACATTTTTACATCCTGTTGACCATTTGGACTGTTCATCCTCGCGATCTTCTGTTGTTCCAGATCCTGACCCTCAATCTTTTCGATAAACTCACCAATTGATAACCCATCATAAACCCCTGTGTTTTTCAGAATCATCAAATAAGTTCCCCACTCTTTTTGCGGTAACGCATCAGCTAATTTGTCTACCCACTCTTCAGACTCTTTTTCTATACTAAGCATTGACATAGATCGCACAAGGTGACAGTATCTTTCAATCAGCTTCTTTGTGTCTTCACCTGGTAGACTGCTGAACAGATCAAACTCTTTCTTTAAAAGTGCCTTCTTGCTTTTAATCATTTTCTCGCTACCCTCAAATTTGACTTTAAGTGCATCCCAGATTGACTTTGAAGTTTTGTCATGCTGAAGTAGTATAAAAATGTCTTCTTTGATAGCTTGCTGAAGTAGACTAATCATCATCTTCTCAGATCTATACATATCACGTTCTTCATTACTAAATTCATGTATTTTTTATTAACTTTCAAATCAGTCTGTGGCAAAACATATTTCTTAAGAATACACTCCCATGATCTCAGATGGTTTGCCTGAACCCAGTTCTCGAATCTATCTTTCCACCCGTAGTATTCTTCGATACTCATCAATTTCGGGGGCTTTTGGGTGGTTCCCGTCTCATTTTCCAAATTCATGTTCTGAGCAATAGAAGATGAACTCGACGGTGTTGCAAACGCGTTGTAGAACTCGTTATCCATGATTCGGAATCAAAGAACTTATCAAGCAAGTTTTCACACGAACTGATTCTTCTCGAAATAATAATACCTGACAATGAACAAAACACAATCAGTTTATACGTTTGTCAATTAACTGAAACAAACTAGTACTCGAACTGATGATTTTCTGTGCAGACTGAACGTTGACCAACTGTGCGGACTTTTAGGACCCGAATCGAATTCAAGTGACTTGACCCTTTGAAACCTTTGAACTCCAAACTGACAACAACCACGACTCAAAACACGTGACCTGTAGATTCTATTCAAACAATTTGAACAAAATATGCACACGACTTGATCAACTAGCACATTAAAACTACTATATCATAAGCAATTTCAATTTATGAATTTCATTCAACTCACGATATTTAATCAATGCATCCAAAGATAAACTTCAACTATATAAAGTCTTACAACCAAGAACTAGTCTAGAGTAAATGACACGTGAAGATATGATAACAAATATTGAATGTTGTGAAATGATAAGGCCAAACCATATATTCAGTCAATACACATGGGTTATGTCAACAATACATGCCAACATTTAATAACCATCAACCTTTAATACATATCAATTCATGCAAATTGTGAACAAATCTCGATATGTACAATTCTGACCACTTACAATTCACATGCCATACTCCACTATTAACGAATTCAATTGGACCTTCATTTAAACTAATCATATCAATAGATGTATTCAAAAGCAATCTGACACAAGCATGATGATTTACGAAAATCACATGAGTTCAACATGCAAACCGACAATATCATTAATCAATTCAATATGATTGGACCTCTAAAACATTCACATGTAACTTTGAATGAAACAACCATGTGATTTATTTTTTCAACCTACTGACATTCTTGATTAAAGTTTCACAAGTCTCGATACACCTTTCAAACGGTGTGTCATTTTCAAACATGAAGGATGCTTTCAAACTATTAGTTCAAACGGTCAGGTCATTTTCAAACTGTCAGGTCATGTTTCAAACGACCAGGTGCAATTTCAAACTTTCAGATGCAATTTCAAACGATATGTTCAAACGGAACACAAGTTTCAAACGTAACAGTCCTGTTTTCAAACGATAGGATCAAATTTCAAACAGAAGGGTATGCATTTTCAAACGGGATGGCAATTTTCAAACGGAACACCTATGCTTCGTTCAAACGGAACCCATATTTCAGTCCTTTTTTACCAGTTAAACTTCGAATTTTGAATTGATATTCTCAAGGGTTTGTCAAAACACAATTACGCACATATTGTGAAAGTTTCATCCGATTTTAACCGTGAAAACTTGTAATTTTCGAAAAGAAAGGTGTAGAAACAGAAATTTGTGGCTGAATTGGTATGAACTCTTCCTCCTGAGCTCTGATACCACTTGTAGGATCGTTTTCAGACCCGAATGAGTCGATCAGAAGAGTTTATCTCAGTTTCAGAGGCGGAAACTAAGAAACTGAGTTCAATTCAGCAAGTAATACACTTTAAACTGTTGTATCATTGATTTAGAAGACATTTACAACCTGACAACACTTCGGCAGCACTTCGTTGCACAAGCCGGAAAGTTACAAATGGTGAAAGTTTGAAGGCTATATATAGTAGAGACCCTTCCGTTTGAAAGTGGCATAACCATTTCAAACGGAACCCTTCAAACGGTCACCTAATTCAACAATTACAATTCAAACGGTCAACATCTAAATACATATTCATGCAATCCATTTTGTCATCTTGTGAACTCTAGGTGATGTTGTTATTGATGATGTCAGCATAATGATGTCATCATCAATGATGATGACATAAATCTTGTTTAGATCCGCAACGAACCCGAGACTTGATAAAAGACGAAGTTGACAGATGAATGCACCAACAAGAACATTAGGCGGCTAACAATATAACAATTTTTATATACAGTTCACATCACGTCAACCCCACCCTCCTCTCCCCTCTCAGCTCTCTCCATCTTAAATCGTAACCCACACCCAAACACCCTTAACATACTTCAAACAATCACCTAAAGTTCTCTCAAGACCAATCAAGTAATCTCCTATTCTCTTTCAAAGGAATTAATGGCATTTTATGATTTGTGAATCATTTTGATGCTTTCAAACAATAAATTATCTTGAACTTGCTTCAAATCATCAAACAAAAGACACTTGGAAAACACATTGTTGTTGATAGGATTTTGTTGATCAAATGTAGGAAATCATGTGGTAATAGAGGAACTATCTGTCATACATGTATATGTGTAGAGTTGTTGCTCAATAATGTTGGAATTGGGTGTCTAATTATCGAGTTTTTAACATTATATTAAGGTACAATCCAAAGATTTATACTTCGGACAACGAACAAAGAATGGTGTTTAATCATTAAACATTATGGATCACATGGGTGATTAATTAAGGACAATGAGTGTTTGGTGAACTACTAGGAAACATTAATTGTTTACGAAACAATTAATTTTTAGTAATTATCGGTGATGTTCAAAGAGTTAAACGAATATAAATTTATTATTTAGAGAGAGAAATGCCCGGATAGTCCCTGTGGTTTCACCTTTTTTCAGCTATAGTCCCTATCTTTCTAAAACTACTTGAATAGTCCCTGTGGTTTACCGTTTTGTTCTCGGATAGTCCCTGGCTCTAACTTCAGTTACTTTTGTTGGGATTGAACCCTACAGAGGAACAGATGATGTAAAGCCAAAACCGGATCACAACAGTGGATTCATAATAAACAGTAGTTTGCACTAGACTTTCCCCTTGAAAGTGGGTCATAACAGCTGCTGAGCTCAAAACACTGATCTGCTACAACAACTACTGCTCTTAACAACTGATGAAGACCTAAAGACTGCTGAAGTTCAAACACTGTTGCTCTATCTACTGCTGTTCTCTAAGTACTGCTTAAGATTCAAAGTACTGTCCACTCAAAGACTGATCACCTTTGAAGTAAGCACTGATGATTCAGACATCAGTGCTTAGACTACAACAGTTGAAAGCTGGAACAGATGTTTAACTTCTTTTGTGATATGTATTGTAGTCAGTGGTTATCATAGCAGTGTCTGTATTAGAACAGTAGTTAGAGTTTGTTAGGTTTGCCTATAAATGGAGCAGTACCCTGTATTGTTACATTTGATTCGTTTTGAGAGAGTTCTTCTCCTCAATTCAATCCTTTCATCTTGTGCAATCCAACCTTGGGGCATCTGGCTGAGGGGGAGCTTAGTATGTAAGCATATCTGTAATCATTTGATTCTTATTGTAAATCTTTTGACTAAATGAATTGCATATGCTTTCTCAAAACTATTTTCTCCTTTCATTGTGTTTACAAAGTTTGTTATTCAATTCCGTTGCACTTAACATATTTTCATATTCACAAATTGTTCAAAACATACAAACAAACACAATCATGAGAGCCTCCGATCCTAACAATTGGTATCAGAGCTTGGACAGTCAAATTCGATCTAACAATCAATTTGACATAACAGTTCAGCTCAAATTTCATTGATACTAAGGTTGGTCGTATTTGTTGAAAAAACAGAGTAACGAGTAATAACGTTCAAAGTTGTTTATTCAAAAACTCTGTAAAACAACCAAGATGTCATAAGACACACAAAATTCACATAACAAGTGATGTCATGCATAAATCACCAATAGTTTCAGATCTGGAAACTTGTCTGGTGACTTTGGTGTGATTATTCTCTTTACAAAATCGATTTCAAATGTTATTATGAAGTTTGTGATGTTTTCATCATAACTGCAGCTAAGGTGTTCACCTCATGGTTGACAAAAGTCTATGTGCGAATAAAAGCACTAGTGTCTTTGTTAACATAAAAAGAGGGAAATCCAAACTTTAGTGATTTGAATCTTATGTATTGAAAAACAGGTTGAGTGTCCTCTAAAAGGACCAAAATCAATTGTGTTAAGAATACATTAAGAAAATCAGCAGTCAAAATATCCAGATCATGAGTAATGTGAAATTTGGCATGAGAATGTGCAAAAATGATCAAATCTCTCAAAACATTGCTGAAAATGATTTTGGATTGAGTATTCTTTCCTTGAAAACCTTCCAGTAAAAGTTTCAATACTTTTCTATGGAAAGGGTAAAAAGGGAAAGAAGAAAAATTACAAAAACTCAAAAGTGTGTTTATCTCAAAACTTTTGAAATCAAAAGAAAAGAGTATAAACATAAAACACTTAAGAGTCCAAAATTGGGTGAATAATGGTCATTAAGCAACTATGTGCATTCATTGATTCAGGGAAATTCAGGATGTTACTTTGCAGATATCTAATTATCACCATCAAAAGATGTTGGACATGATACTGTGTTATCACAGGACAAAATCATTTCCTTCATCTGAGCAGCAGATGTACAAAACAGCTGGTAAAGCTCACCCACTGATCCACCAGCAGTTGCTGATAGAAGTCCATAAAAAAAATGGATAGAAATCACTTGACTGCTACCTAACAATTGCTTGATCAAAGTAGCTCTTCACCTCTATTTCCAAGTCCACAACCACTGTTGATAAAAATCTACCAAAAAAAAAAAAATCAACACTGGTTATCACCAATTCCTTTTATTCCTCCACTTTCATCTTCAAACAGCTGTTGGATCATTAAAGTCACCAACAGCTGTTAGCTCAGATGACTCACACCTGCAGCCTCACCTTATAAACCATCAATCCTCTTTAATCACATCCATTTTACCATACACTTGACAACATCAATTGGAAGGGATTCTTATAAAAGGTTTATCCCAAAACTTTTGTCTTCTTCTTGATTTTCTACCATTCCATCAACAAGTCATGTGCCTTATAGCACTGAAAGACAGAAAGTTGGGTAGCTGTCATTTAAGAGGAGCTTCAGCAGTTCAGTGACAACAAGTTTGAAAACCTTGTGCCACAGCCAAAGGATGAGAATCTTTTTGGCGAAAAGTGGGTCCTCAAAGAACATTGCATATGCTAGGAGCATGATTGACAAGTTTTATCAAACTCAAAACAAGTACAAACATCAAGGTGTTATTGACTGTGCACAGCAGATATTTCCAACCACAGATTGAAGAATATTATGATGATGCTGCTGTTGTTGAAAAGTCCAACTGCTTGTAACTTCAAAATATGTTATTGAATTTTGGTATAGTTGCTCAAAAGATTGTTTTTATGCAGGGCAGTCAAGTAGCTGAAATATATCATCAAAAAGTTCAATATATCATTAATTCACCATCATTCATTATCAGACATCACTTTGTGAGGGATTGCTATAAAAAGGTTTGATCTTTAACATGTCCATTCTAAAGATCAGGTGGTAGATGTACAAACTTAAAAATTGGATTCATCTACTGTTAAAAACTTGATCCCTATGATTGGAATGCTAAACATGGATTAAAGCAAGCTTGCTTGTGTTCCATGTGTAAATAGCATAAAAATGTTTTTAGAAAAATCAAAAATAACCTTAAAAATAGTTTTAAAATTGAATTTTTCAATAAATTCTCAAAGTCTGTTCAAAGCACTGATGGCATTAAAACTCTGTTAAATAGTAAAATCTATCCACTACCAAAGTGTATCCTCTGTTTGTGCAAAACACTGATTTACAACAGAGGTTACACGTGGACAGATGTTATTCAACAGTTGTGTGCATCAGATGCCATCATCACTTTTTCAAATAAATGGCCTTGCACCTAAAGACAATTACAAGGCTATCAAAAATTTCCAAAACAAAAGCAGAGGTACCTGAGCAGATTTTAGCAGCTACCACTGCTCCTCAGATATCTGCTGCTGAGCCCACTGCTCAAGGTGATCACAGCAGTAACACAACTGCTGTGAAACCCACACCTAAATCCACCAAAAGACCAAAACAAAAGAAAATTCAAAAGCCTCCAAACCTACAATAAAGGCAACTCTAGAAGATGAGATCCCAGAGCAACTGCCAGTGACAACACAAAAGTCACTAGAAACCACTGCTGTTACTTCCTCACAGCAGATGGTAGAAGGGTCTCAACCCATGCCTGAAACTCCTCCTGCTTCTTCTCAAAAAGATCAGGTTGTAAGAACAGGGACACCACATCATGATGCTCTGGAATCACTTGATTCCATCATCCACAGCCCACTGCCCAGGGCAAATTCACTTTCAACTCCCATAATCACTTCACAAATACCAACTTCAATAATGACCTTGTTGCATGCTTTGGATATATCTCAGACATAAATCAGTTCCTCTCAACCACCTATCACTGAGAGTACACTCCAATAAGTGACTGAGTCTGATGCTTGTACCTCTGCTATCCCAGCAACAACTGAGGAGGTTACACCCCTTGAGTTACAAGTAACTCTTGGTGGTAGTTCAAGTGAAGCAGCTACTACAAGTGCTGAACCCACTGGTTTGCACTTGGACAGTAGTTTCATCAATAAGACTTCCTTGAAGGCAATTTCTTCAGAGACAACCAAGGCAACCACTGGTGTGTTTACTTTAACCACTGGTAAGCTGTTCAAGGTGTCCACAAATGAAGGAAGAAGTCCCCAGTACCAAGAAAAAGGGGCATCAGTGGATGAATTTTGGGACACTTTCCCTAAATCAACCATTGATAAAACCACTGCCAGTGGGAAATCAGATGATCCCATTCATTTGGGTGATGGTTTAATGTACCAAGAATTGACGGCTAGAATTGATAAACTGGATACATCTGTTGCAGAAATTAAAGACATGCTGCAACAGTTGTTGAAAGCACAAAGGGTACCATCCACTGCTGCACTACCTCCAACAGCTACTCCATCATCTGCTCCTACTCCAGATGAGCTGTGGAATTTGTTTCAACCCTTGCACTATCTTCGAAAGAGTTGATGATGCCAAAAAGGGGGAGAAAAATGACTCTGAGGAAAATCTTTTAGTAACTTCTGCTGAAACATCTGTCAAAGAAAAGGAAAAGGGAGGTGATGAAATCCTGTAAATTCAAGCAGATGATGAAGATACACAAATGAGGATCGTTCAAAGTCAAGTCAATTCAGGTGGTCTCAAAACCACTGCTGATATTAAAAGGGTAAGGGATGAGAGCAGAGCTTTGGTTGAGAAAAAGTTAGTTCTGCAAAAAGGAAAAAGAAGAGGTTGGTACTTCATTAAAGAAGAGTCCTGTTAGAAAAACAAGGCAATCAACCACCACAGCTTCTAAAACTAAGCCAGTTACTACTTCAACCACAACTTCTGTTCCCACAAAATCACTTACACATCCACCATTAACAGCATCTGTCACTCAAACAACTGTCACCAATACCACATCAACACACACCACAACCACTGCCATCCCCACTAAATCAACCACCACAAACACCACCTGCTGCCATCCTTCATCAAAGAAGGAAACAAAGCAGATGGTTGCAGAAATATCAAAAGAAGAACAAGCTTGAGAAGAATATATCATGAAGATGGTTCTTCAGACACTTAGAGCAGAACTACAAGAAACAGCAAAATCTCAAGACACTGCTCAAAGTTGTCATCACCAGGCCTCAATCTCCAAACTCATCATTCAAATAAATCTCTCCCAAGAAACCCATTGGATTCAAAAATACTAAAGTGGAAGTCTGATCAAAAGACCCACGTATTGACTATGCTCAGATCCAATGGTGAAGTGAAGCATATATCAAGGGAAACAGCACTTGGCCTGGGTGTTGAAGATTTGTAAGATCTCCTTGAGCTTACACTGTGTAGGGATGAGGATGACACAAGCCCCATTGGCTTTGAATTACAATTCAAAGGTCAAGTTAGGGAACTTGTGATGAGTAAATAAAAATCCAGAATAATGAAGGGTTTTGGCATCATCTGTTCCAGGGGGAGATTGTTGGGATTGAACCCTACAGAGGAACAGATGATGTAAAGCCAAAACCGGATCACAACAGTGGATTCATAATAAACAGTAGTTTGCACTAGACTTTCCCCTTGAAAGTGGGTCATAACAGCTGCTGAGCTCAAAACACTGATCTGCTACAACAACTACTGCTCTTAACAACTGATGAAGACCTAAAGACTGCTGAAGTTCAAACATTGTTGCTCTATCTACTGCTGTTCTCTAAGTACTGCTTAAGATTCAAAGTACTGTCCACTCAAAGACTGATCACCTTTGAAGTAAGCACTGATGATTCAGACATCAGTGCTTAGACTACAACAGTTGAAAGCTGGAACAGATGTTTAACTTCTTTTTGTGATATGTATTGTAGTCAGTGGTTATCATAGCAGTGTCTGTATTAGAACAGTAGTTAGAGTTTGTTAGGTTTGCCTATAAATGGAGCAGTACCCTGTATTGTTACATTTGATTCGTTTTGAGAGAGTTCTTCTCCTCAATTCAATCCTTTCATCTTGTGCAATCCAACCTTGGGGCATCTGGCTGAGGGGGAGCTTAGTATGTAAGCATATCTGTAATCATTTGATTCTTATTGTAAATCTTTTGACTAAATGAATTGCATATGCTTTCTCAAAACTATTTTCTCCTTTGATTGTGTTTACAAAGTTTGTTATTCAATTCCGCTGCACTTAACATATTTTCATATTCACAAATTGTTCAAAACATACAAACAAACACAATCATGAGAGCCTCCGATCCTAACAACTTTTCTCTGTTAAGGAGGGTGTGAAATGACAAAAATACCCTTTCCTTAAAAGGCCAAACCATAGGGACTATCCGAACATCTTCTTCATAATTTTTCTTTTAACACACTCAACAGCCTACCCTTTACCCTTCTCTTTCTCTCTCCAAAACAAAAGTCATCTGCCATACACAACCCTTTCCTTCTCTCTCTACTCTCTATTTCTAAGACAATCACCACCACCCACCTGCCGATGACCACCAGCCACCACCACACCCACCTTAGACAACCACCTATCTCTACTCTCTCTCCTTTCACCTGCCACCACCATATGTCGCCACCACCATCGTCTTCACCAACACCACTGTATGCTGCCTCCGCCACCGTCTTCACCTCCTCGCCTGCGACAAACCACCATCTAACCACCATCTCCTCCTCTGCAAACACCAACTCCACCGTCGTCTCCCCCGTCGGAACCCAAACCCCAATAGATTCGACAACACTACCATCTTCTCCGACATTTCTTCTTCGCCGACATTCCTTCTCCGGCTACCAAATAGATCTGGTTAGGGATTAGGATTATATTTGAGAATATTGTTGTTATTTGTGTTGAATCAGGTGAAAATTGCACGTGAGTCTAGGGTTAGGGTTTATTAAATTGGTGGTAGTCGGAAGGTGGGGGAAATGGCAGTGTTGGAGGTGGTCGAGTGGTGGCAAGTGATGGTCGGAAGGTGGTGGGAAAGGGCAAGATGTAGGGGTGGCATTTGGGGCTTGTGGTGGGGTAAGGGTGTGGCAGTGTAGGGGATGAATGGTGGTGGTGCCGGTGGCGCATGGTGGTTGAGGCGGTGGTGAATGGTGGTGTTGATGGCGGTAGGGAGATAAAAAAGGAGGCACGTAAGTTTGTGTATGGGTGGGTGGTGCCAGACGACGAGGACAGAGACGGAGAAAGACACGACTCGAGCAAGAGAGAGAGGAACTCGTTGATTCTGGCGGTGGCGCTGCGGTGGAGGTGGAGGTGACGGTAGTGGTGGTACCAGAGAGAGAGCAGGGATATGAAGAGAAAGGGATAATATGGGGTTTTATAAAAAAATTATGTAGAAGATGCCCGGATAGTCCCTATGGTTTGGCCTTTTAAGGAAAGGGTATTTTTGTCATTTCACACCCTCCTTAATAGAGAAAAGTAACTGAAGTTAGAGCCAGGGACTATCCGAGAACAAAACGGTAAACCACAGGGACTATTCAAGTAGTTTTAGAAAGATAGGGACTATAGCTGAAAAAAGGTGAAACCACAGGGACTATCCGGGCATTTCTCTCTTATTTAGATGATAAATTGAATAGGTTATTTGATTAGGTATAAATTATTTAAAGTGTTTGACTAGTGGTTTTAATTTAACGGTCATATAATGGTTATTTCTTTCTTTAGTGCCTTTAGGTTATTTGATATGGGGGCCGGTCGTCTTCGTACAGTTTCTGTTGACGAGGAAGATGAGAGCACTTGGATTCATATACCTCGTGATCTTTTGATCACTGTTTCAACGATGGAAGCAATAGTATCTAATACTTTCCCGAAATATCACAAAAAATTAATGATATTGACTACCTACAAGAGC
Organism: Helianthus tuberosus; assembly: GCA_030545235.1. Taxonomy (NCBI): domain Eukaryota; kingdom Viridiplantae; phylum Streptophyta; class Magnoliopsida; order Asterales; family Asteraceae; genus Helianthus; species Helianthus tuberosus. The sequence goes on from CM060437.1 coordinate 93,467,976, forward strand.
GTTGTATTTTGTCTTCTACTAACGATGAGGTTGATAAGATCAATCTACATGTTCTTGATAAGTTGCCAGGCGAGATTCAAGAGTTGTTAAGTGCTGATGCCATTTGTCTAAGTACTAATAACTTTGATGAAATTCAGGCTATGTATCCTACCGAGTTTCTTAACACTTTGCAATTTTCCGGTATTCCGAATCATCTACTAAAGTTAAAGTTTGGTGCACTAATCATCTCACTACTTAACTTGAATTTGAAAAAAAGGAATGTGTAATGGTACTCGGTTGGTGGTTAGTCAAATAAGTCATCGTGTTACCGAGACAATTATTATTACGGGTACGCATGTTGGAGAAAAAGCTTTATTGGAAGAATCGATATGACTCCAACCGAAACATGTTGGCCTTTTCATCTTAGGAGAAGGCAGTTTCCTTTTAAACTTTGTTTTGCCATGACTATCAATAGAAGTCAAGGCCAGACATTTACTCATGTTTGTGCTTACTTGGTAAAACCTGTATTTACAAATGGCCAACTTTATGTTGTTGCCTCCCGTGTTACATCTCATGATGGACTGTGCTTTTATATTGACAATAATGGCAAGTGCGCTAACAATCTAACAAGGAATGTTGTGTATAAAGAAGTATTTTACAACTTACCTCTCTTGTCAAGAGATGAGTCGGTGTGAGCAATTTTTTGAATATTGATCTACATTTCAAAAAAGGTACCAAATTACGTTCCTTTTTTTTGTGGACATCTATTATTCAATGCTTTGCATAATGCGCTATTCCAAATGTTGTAATATATTGTGTTGCGTGCTAAATTTATATGTTTAAAAAAATTCTTTATCTTTTATTACATGTACTTAGTTGTTATAATTATAAACTTATCAACGCCATTTGTTGTTCTCACATGTTTTAGGTTCACATCGTCTACAAATGGGATTTTGTTACATTTCAGAGTTGATGCCTGATGTTACTGACAGGTGGCAAGTCACTGTAATGGTTTCACATTCTTGGACATCGTACAATCCTAAAACAAATCGCATTTTGTCATTTGATCTCATTCTTTCAGATGAGCGTGTAAGTGAGCATTTTCATTGTCTCGTAAATACTTCAAACCAATTTCTTTTTAGATAATGCAAGCTGATTTATTTATGGGTTTTTCAATTCATGCAAGAATTCCTTATCATCTGATGCATCTTTTTAGTAACCGTTTGGATGAGGGTTGTGTATATCGGTTGCATCGATTTTTTATTAAAGCATATAATAAGGGGTATCGGCCATTGCGACAGGATTGCCATGTTGAGTTTACAAGAAATACATCGATTAGTCCTTCCATGCTGCAGCCGTGTTCATTTAGACGTTATATTTTTGAGCTGACTCCATTCAATGTCCTTAGACCACGTGCTTAAAACGACACATATCTAACAGGTTACTTACCTTTGTTTTTTCTTCACCTTACATGGTTATATCTAAATATGATTTATTAGCAGATGGGATCGGTGTCCTCCGACGAGTTGGGTTATGTTGACAATGGGTTGGAATGTGCAATCATGTAACCGGGAAGTACGACAAATCGTTCTATGTGTTGAATTGTAAGTTCTTTACACATTTATTCATGTATGTACCATTGATGTATGATTTCTCATTTTCTTCTTGGTTATGTTTTAATAATATATAGTGGCAAGGATCTCACCGTTTCTTTATGGGGCAAACTCGCACTTAAGTATAATAACGAGGATATGAGACATCATGCCGCTAATACAGTTGTCATTGTTTTGACCTCTTGTAAAGTTAGATTGTTTGAAGGTATGTTTTTCTAACAAAATAAAATACGCATATATAGTTTATTCTTATATGTATACTTCTTGTACGTATGTTTGTTATTCTACTAGGTTCTCCATGCTTGACGTCAACAGTCTCTTCTCATTTATATATTAATCTGCCACTTCCAATTCGAGTCAAGAATATGTATAGCTCATTTATGACTCAAAAAACTAATTATGTTGTAACCCAACTTACATGATGCCTTTTTAGGTTGCTGGTGCCTGTTTTATTCAAATCAAACGTACAAATCAAACAAGGCTTTCATGTCAATAGCGTTTCTGATGTTTATCGCTATTTACGTGAAGAGGAGGTTCCCGAGGTGATGTTTTTGTTACTATATATTCAAATAATTGTTATTGTATTTCATTTCTTGGATTATTTAATTGTTTTTATCGTAGGGCACAATGTATAATATCGCTGCAACAATAACTGATATTGATTTTTCGGACGACTAGAAGTATATTAGATGTTCTACGTGTCGTAAGAAGACCCAATTCGTTGATGCTGCTTATTATTGTCCAGCATGTAAGCAAGATGTTGCCAACCCATGCCAGGCGTAAGTTTTTATACGTTACTCTCCTTATTTTTTTATATTACTAACATTCTGACAATGATGTTTGCATAGTTACAAATTGGTTGTTTGTGTGCTTGACAATGGTGCTGAGATGACATGTGTTCTGTTCGACGATGTTGTTGTTGCTCTTCTTGACATAACCGCAGAAGAGTTGGTTGTTAGGAGTTTATCAGGGGTTAACTATTAAGATTTATTCCAAACATTTGATTACATAGTGGAGGGTTCAAATGAGAAGAAATTCTTTGTACGAAGAAAAAAGAAGAAATTTCAACCAATAGGAATACTTCATTAGACTTCATTTAATATTTGTACTTAATGTAACTATAAGGGTATATTAGTAAACTTACATACATCATTAATTGGTAGTTTCATCTTTAATAACTAACTATATTAAATTTGTAACTTATTTTTAAGATATATATTTTTCACAAAAAATAAAAATAAAAATTCATTTAAAGTGTAGGATAAATACGAGGCGTGTAGAATAAATTACGAGTTGTGTAGGATAAATTTCAATATGTGTAGGATAAATTTTGAAATGTGTAGGATAACTTTTGATGTGTGTAGGCAAAAATATTTAGTGTGGAGGATTATAGTCTTAATGACTAATTAATTAGTCAAACATAATGATAAATAAGATGAGAAAAAAAAAACTATTTAATGTTTTACAATTATACCCTTTTATTCTTTTTCTTCTCAATAAAATTTTCTTCTCAAATGAACCTTCCCCTGATTACATATGCATATATGTATATCTAAGTATATATGTATGTGTGTGTATACTAGGGATGAGCATTTGGTACCGGTACCGAACCGTACCGGGTATATTCGGTCCCTGTACCCACTTTCCCCGTTTTTCGGTACCGGTATTTACGAGCAAAACACTTGTACCAAACCGGTATATTCGGTACCGGTACCCACTTTTCCCGTTTTTTGGTACCAGTACCAGTTCGGTACCGAACGGGTACCATGCTATCCCTAGTGTGTGTATATATATGTGTGTGTGTTTGTGCGCGCGCTTTCTTGCATGTCTCTATTTTCATTTGCTCATGTGCGTGTTTGTACATACTAATATAGTAATATTTATGTGTTTTGTATAGGGTGTTGATGATCCTTTTTGGGCTCAGTATTATTTGCTTGACGCATTATGTACTAGAAGTGTCTGTTGAAGCACCCGAGATCGATGACGAACATCAAACATTGCACTTGATTCAAGAACAAGAAGACAACAAGAAAAACCCTTGAGTGCTTGGTGCACCTCTCACAAGATCCCATCCATTCTCCATCACTGTGTGTATTCTAGAGAGAGAGGGAGACTATGTGTTAGTGAGAGAAAGCTAGGTTTAGATCTTTGTGATCTAAACCAGCTTGTAGATGATGTATACTCCTTTGGTTTGATCCTTTGATTTTAAGAAAAATACCCATGAATAACGTGAGAAATCGTCAGTGACAACTAAGCAATAAGACATCCCACCAATGCTAGCAACATGGATCGGGCCGAAAAGATCCATGTGAAGCAATTCAAGTGGTTTTTGGATTGAGTTAACTGTTTTCGGTTTATGAGGCTTTCGTTTGATTTTTCCTTTTTCACAAGATTCACATTTGTTGTGCATATTGAAACTACGTAAAGGAACCCCCAACACCAAGTTGTTTTTCACTAAGTGGTTCATTTTTCGCAGATGCACATGGCCCATTCTCCTATGCCAGAGATACGATTGATCTTCAATCGCCTTTGAAAGTAGACATGTTACTGGAGCAGACGAGCTAACCAACGGGCGCATGTCCATGACATATGTGTTATTCACCCTTGGAGCCCTCATAACGATCCAATCTTCAGGAACAACAAATCCCGGACGCAAGACGAAGCAAGCTTTATCAGTGAAAAGCATTGTGTACTTGTTATCACATATTTGAGAAACCGACATCAAGTTATGCTTCAGTTCTTCAACGTAGTTCACTTTATGCAGCGTGATTTTCCCATTTGACACAGAGCCTTCACCGGTGATGTAACCACCCTTCTCACCAGCAAAATTCACATAACCACCACGAAATTGTTTAAAATTGTTCAATAATTCTTTATTTCCTGTCATGTGTCTGGAACAGCCACTATCGATATACCAAATGTAGATAGCCCTCTTCAGCTGCTCCTACACTCCCCAACAAAAATTTAGTTAGAGTGTGGGACCCAAGCCATGATGGTCTTGGGTCGTCCTGATTCGTCAACATAAGAAAACTCTTTGAAATAACCATCATTGCCATTGTGTCCTCGATTTCCATTTCGGAAATTGTTGAAATGACTCCCCGCAAATCGTGGATTATACGGAGTTGACGATCTGTTGGTATAACCAGAGTTTCCAAAACCTCGGCTTCCATAGTTTTGGTAACTGTAATTTTGATTCCTGGGTGACTCAAAATTCCTACCAAATCTAGGAACATCATCGTGTCTTGAGAATGATCGTGGATGATTATCCGAATGCTGTCTTTGATTTGGAAATCGGGGGGGTGACGCATTTCGGTCATTCACGAATCTGTTCTGTGCATGAGGTCTAACATTGTTGTTGCTCGAACCTCCAGAACGTTGGTCATTCTCATGTGTTTGGAAAGTAACATGATTTGGTCGTCTGTGAGGGGTTTTCTCACGAGTATCATGTTTTTGAGATGAACTTTCCGATCCTTTACCACGATTTACAACAACTGGTTTCTCCCCATGATCCTGATTTTGTTGTGATTTAACATTTGTTTTGACAACTGGTTTTACTTCTTGTTTAATCACTTTGTTTTTCTCAACCTTCTGATTTTTACCATTTTTCTTTTCAACATTAACAGATTCATTTTGTGGTTTTTCAACAAAAGGTTTCTTTTGATCAGGATCAACAAGAGATTTACCCTTGTCATCAGGACAGTCTGCTGCTAAGTGTCCTTTCCCACGACACTTATAGCATTTGCGAATTTTCGCAGCATTCTTTGGACGTTCCTCATGATCGGTCGAAGACGATGATTCGTTGGTGGAATTTTTCAAAATTTGGTTCACAAACTGAGAGTTGGAACCAGTTTCGATCTTTACTTCTTCTTTGACAAAATCCTCCCCTTTAACAAACTCAATTTTAGGGATATTTTTCAAAGACCTTTTAGAATTCCCACGTGACTTTGGTTTTGACTTCACATTTTGAACTTGATTAAGCATTTCCAAAATCTTACTGTTTATCAAATTTTCAATGTTTTCAAGATTTACTTCATTTTTCTTTGACACTCCACTCATCTTCGACTGATCTGAGTCAGTAACCTCATCTGACTCAGATTCTGACTCACTTTGCGGTTCAACCGTCAGAGGAGTCTTTGGCACAAAAATTGCCAATTCAGGATCAATGCTTGGCATCGATGTATAGTTATGGTTTACCGGAGGCGGCACCTTAGTATAACCAATGCCGAACATTTCTTCCTCAGATTCTTTGAGACGTTGGCTGTTAATACAGAAATTCATCACTTCAGATGAATCCCCGAACTTTTCAATTTTTCGTTGCAAGTCTAAAATCAGATTATCTTTTTCCAAAATAATTTTGTTCTTTTCCAAAACACAATTTTGGTTCATTTCAAGTTCAGATTTTAATTCCTGATTTTTAACAGTTCCCTGAGCCACACGTCTCTCAAATTCAGAGATATCATTTTTCAGCGCTTTTATCTTAATTCGGTGTTCTTTATCCGAATTAGACAAACAGCAATGAGTTCTCTGGATTTTTCTAAGTCTGCAATTAAGTTTGTGTTATGAAGTGCATATCTATCAATCTTAGTCACAAACTCAACACATCTAGCACATCGCTTATCTACAAAAGATGATTTTACCTCAATGCCAGCCATGAATGCACACGCTTCGTTTTCTCCGGATTTTTCTTCCAGCCTTATGGCTTCTGCATCCGCAAATTGCTGCATTTCAGCTGTGGAGATGTTGAACTCAAAGCGTTCTCCCTTTTCTGTGACAACCGTCACTTTTCCGTACATTCCGTACACTAGATGAACAGTAATTTGTGCTTTAATAACTGTACGTGATCTAGTTACCAGACAATTAAATTTCTGAATTCCCATGCAAGTGAATTCATGCACATTTTGTGTTACAAAATATGGCTTTATGCATAAACGAGAGCGTTGCGTCAGAAATATTAGTAAACTCACCGGTAAGACACATCGTGTCAACAGAACTGCAGAAAGCAGTCAGACATTAGAATTGAGGCCTAGGTGTAGGTCCGACGACAAAAGTACATTAAAACCCAAGAGTACATGTAAGGGTTTAATTTATAGACATTGCGAAAGCAAAAATAAGCACTAAAAAGCACCCGAAACGCACTTTAAGTGCATAATTTCGTATAATTCAGCTCAATTCAGCATTTAATCATATGAATGTTATGCAGAAATTTCGTTTTATCATCCAAAATATTTCCCTAAGTGTTGGGAATTGAAAGGGTACAAGAAGGGTACTTAAAAGACACTAAAAAGTGTGATTTAGCACTTTAACGAACCAGTGTCTAACCGAACAACCGGACTTTACCCGGAACCTGAAAATATTGTTATTTTCATTATTTATTTTTTTTCTGAGCCAGTTAGGGTCCCTGATTACCCTAACACCCGTCATAACACGCTATACTTAACTAACTAGGTTAAACACTTAACTAACCTATATAACCTAACTAGCACTTGGTTACAATCGAACAAGAGACCCCCCCCCCCAAACCGAATCGGTTACCTAGGGGACACCCCCCTTGTACTTGTGATTTGGCTAATCTTATATGTTAAGTATCTTGGGGACACATCTTCCATTGGATAATAGCACATGAGTTTGCCTATAAAATCTAGTGATTACATAACATAACACACACTAATCAACACCAACTTACTCACCTCTCTCTTGCTCTCTAAACTCTCGGCCGAACCCCCCTAGAACCACCCACCCATTTTCGACTTCCATCTTCTTCATTCCAAGGTGATACAAGTGTTAGAGGTCACGTATTAGGAGCTTTGGTGCACTCGGAGCGCGAAGGACCACTTTCGTTAGCTTTTATCCACCCATTTTCCATCAAGATTCTTCCCTAGCCCCGAGCTAGAGGTATAACACTTAAAACTCTTATTTGATCATATCTAAGGTGGTTAAAAGGAATTTTGTCGGTGAAATATCGTAAACATACATTTTGAAGCATTAAAGTCTACTAAAAATGTGAGAAATGGTGGTTAATAGCTTACAACTTGTGTAAAAGTTGTAGTACTTGAAAGATGTGTTTATCTAGACCCGATCTATGATTGTGGTAGCTCGGATCACCATTTAACCCGGTTTGGTAAGATCATGGATCTTAACATAAGCTTGTTTTGAATAATACAAGGGTTAAAAGGTGAAACTCTACCACACGCGAATCATGAACTTGCGTAAAAGAGTTTTACTTGCGAAATTGTGTTTAAAACTAGCAGATCTACGCATCTGCATGTGGTATTTTCAAAGGACCACGTGTCAAGAGAAAACATACTTTTAAAGACGGATCTTACATGAACTAAATATATGTTTAGTAAATAAACAAGTGTGTAAACACTTGTGTAACAAGGAAGTTCAACAAAGAAATATTTTTGTGAAACTTCATATTCTTTAAAAATAAAGTTTTTAAGAAACTAAACGTATTTTTAAAGATAACAAGACTTACTAAATGTGCTAGTAAGTTACTACACATTTCTGTAAATATTCAAGTTCATGAAAATGGAGAAATTAGTGATTATTGTTGATAATTATTTGTTGATAATTGTTGTTGATGATTGCTGACGATTTAAAAGAAAATAAACACATGTTTTGAAAACATGGGAAACCTCCATTTTCAGGGGAAACCCTGTCGAAATTTCTATAGATTTCGACACTTAGAAAAAATTATAAGTTTTAAGAAACTTATTCCCTGAAAATGTATCTAAAAATATTACCAAGGTTTCCCTAATTTTTGTTGATAAGAAATGAGGATTTCTTCAAGAATAAAAATGGATATAAGTATGTATATTTTTGAGAGAAAAATATATATTATTTTATCACCAACCTTTGTGCTAAGTGTATAAAGTATGTGTTATACGTGCTAGTGTATTAAGACTTAAAAATACACTAAATACTCATGAGGAGTATAAACATAAAAATACACATACAAGATACATAATTCGGGTGCAAAGTGCAAATCACGAGATACTTATATTAATTTTAGAGAAATAATATAAGTAAGATACGTAGTTAAAAATATAGAATATTTTTAACACAAGAATACGTATACAAGAGATAGTGACTGTACTTGTGCGACGCAAGTCTAGTGACTAACGTTAAGAAAACGCGTATAGGTTACGACGTTAATTAAGCAAATCCGGTGAAGTTTACGACGCACAGGAACGCAAAGTTGTGAGTTCATGCTCCCCCTTTTCTCTAACTGTTTTTGGTTTTATAACTCTCGGGGGTGAAATACATGTTACAGATATTATAATTTTTACAAAGGGTAAAAATACAAGAAGCACTCTTGGTGAGAACGAGAACCGAGTGCAATATGATTTGAGAATACAAGAAGCACTCGTGGTGAGTGCAATATGATGAGCTTTAAGAAAAGCCTAGAAAATACTAGATCATGTGAGCATAGACTAATACAAAAGATGCCATAAAGTCTTGGTGAATAATAGTACCAAGCCATTAAAAACAATCATTAATTAGGGACGAGGGTTAGATCTAACGGGTACGGCCGAGCCCCACTCATGGTCCTTATGTGACCTCTTGAGTGCTTCGGTGTCCCAGTCGAGGGAAATCGACACAGTCGAGGTTAATCGACACAGTCGAGGGAAGTCGACACAGTCAAGGGAAATTGACGCAGTCGAGGTTAATCGACACAGTCGAGGTTAATCGACACAGTCGAGGGAAATCGACACAGTTAAGGGAAATTGACGCAGTCGAGGTTAATCGACACAGTCGAGGGAAAATCGACACAGTGAAAGGAGAAAATACTAAAGCTCCCTATGTCCTCTCATGCCTTAATGTCCTTGCTCATACACTCATTTAGTACGTGGTGTACACAAGAAAACGTGATGTATACAATAAATACTTGATTTGTAAAGGTTACAAACTATGTTTTCATACAAGATATACAAGACGCATGAACTCGCTCAACTTTATGTTGATGTTTTCCAAAATTACATGTATTTCAGGTGACAGGATGGATCTTGGGCGCAAGTGTCGTAGCTAGAAGTAGACTACAAGTCTAGATGTCATCCACTTTTGTTAAATCGAAACCTTGTCAAAGGTTGTGTTTTGAACACTTAAATAACAAGTATTTGTAATACTTAAATTTTCATAAATGGATGAACATCGCTTTGATCATGTAGTTGTTTATTACGATTGAATGCAATGATAACAAGCTAGTCACACATCATACGCTTCCGCAAAGCCAGGGTGTGACAGTTTGGTATCAGAGCTTCGATTGTAGTGAACTAGGATTCTTTCTCGAGTCTAGACTACAATCACTAGAGTTCTCTCACGAAAACATTTTTCAAAAAGGTTTTCATTGCATTCACAAAAGCGCCAAGATCCACGAGTCAGACACCTTACAAAGAAAATACAAGGCAAGGACATTAGTGAGGAATACCTTTAGAATAAGGTGCCAACCAAAGCATAGTCTACACGAGTTAGACTAGCCAAAAACAAAATGACCCCCAAAAACGAGAGTTATACGTGACATAATGCATTAAAATGCTTGATTATGCTAAGTAGCATATATGTTATTGATATACATACATAAAAATAAGTGTACGGAATGATTATTGACGTGAATAAGATACTATCGACTCCGACTCCTGTTACTATACGTAACTCGCACGATGAAGCTACTGACCTCGCGTCCTTTGCAAAGCTCATGGCTGGGAGTGATTACCAAGGAAGATGCTGAGCTTGCTTCCGTAGGAGATGGCTGTTCTTCCCTCTCGATCGTGAAGATGCCTAACTACGGTGAAGATGACGAGGCAAAGGCGGCAACCTTGAACAAATTCTCAATCAACGGGACGAGATCCCTGTGGCTTATGTGAAGCAAGATTGACGATATGCTTAACCAGAAAAGGGAGATGAAGTATTCATCTCGAAGGTGCCCCTCCAACTACTAGGAATTCTTTCTATTCCTATTCCATCTAATCATCGTGCCTATACGCGCGTAACGATAACGAGTGTTAGCGCGTGGACCGCTGCAATGGTCCTTTCCATGACAGAGGTATAAGGACAGTAGTGTCCCATCCTTGACTGATCATCTGCTTGGACGAGAGAAAATTGGGGTAACTGTGCAAGACAATTTATTATTACGGGGGCCCACGTAATAACGACTTGTAGTGCACAGAAATCCTGGTGGACTCTGCGGGTCGAGCTAATGAAAACCATACAAAGTTAATCTATAGGTGTCCTCACCTTCATCTGGTAGAACAACACATAGATCAGTGCTTTAGCACGATAGAAAGTAGGAAGCCTGTCTTAGCCTACTTCGTGACTGACACTTCTACCTGCATGCGAGACGTTTGAGAAAGCGATATTTAAGCAAGAGAGGTGGAATGACATTTAGGAAGAATCAGTGACGATACACTCCCTATCACCTCTACACAAACAACCCCATCAAAGGGGAAATATACGCACCAGTCAAGCTAAAGACCTAAGAAAACCAATGTAGCAGGAAATAACTGAAACTTAAATGACCAAGACGATGTAGCCTTGGGATCATCTCAAACAATATGCCAAGTTGGCAAGCCTATGTGAAGGCTCAATAACTGTTTCCTCGCTTATACACTGGTTATATATACGTGTGAAATTGGGTGGCTTATGGTGCTATGTATATCATAGACAATTGAAATGTTGTCTAACCTACTTCATACCATTTGGCAGAAGAGAATGCCGCCCAGGCGAGACACAAACACCAGTACGTTGCCAAGGACAGAAGCCGAGCTGCAAGAACGCATCTCGCAGGCAATTGCACGACATGAAGCCCTCCGCTCTGAGCACAGCAATGGCACTACTGGAAATAACCCTCCAACTGGCTGCACCTATAAACAGTTCCTGGACTGCAAGCCATTAAATTTTGATGGCACAGGAGGTGCCGTTGCATTTGTTCGTTGGGCAGAAAAGACTGACTCCATTCTAAGAATGAGTAACTGTTCGCCTCGACAGAGTGTTACTTATATCTCAGGGTTATTCGTAGATGGCGCACTCTCCTGGTGGAACCTTCAGGTTCAAACCCTTGGTGTGAATACTGCTTATGCACTAATCTGGGACGAGCTCAAGGAAATGATGGAAAAGAAATATTGTTCTAGGGCTGAAATCCAGAAAATTGAGGTGGAGTTCTGGAACTTGAAAATGGATGGACCGAAGATTCCTGAATACGTCCAACGATTTCACGACTTGTCTAGGGTCGTCCCCTACTTAGTCACACCGGAATTCAAAAGGGTTGAACGATTCATTTGGGGACTTGCACCTCAGATCAGGAGCATGGTTACTACCTCAAAGCCCTCAACCATTGCAGAGGCTATCGATATGAGTGTCACTCTTACTGAAGAAGCTCTTCGTGCGGGAAAATTTTCGGAATCTGAGGATAACAAGAAAGAGACTCATGTGGAGTCGTCAAGCAACAAGAAGAGGAAGTCCTCAAACCTAAAGATGAGCACCCAAGTCAACTATGGAAGCTCTAAAACAGGCAAAGGAAAGAAGGTAAAACCGCCGCATGACAGGAAAACTGATGGAGCCACTTATAAGGCCGGTGGTAAAATCTACTCGGGAACTAAGCCGAAGTGCGGAGAATGCAATTTTCACCATGAAGGCCGATGTATGAAGCCTAAGTGCGGAAAGTGTGGAAAAGAAGGGCACAACAAGGATGCCTGTTGGGCGAAGGATCCAGATGGAAGAAATAAGAGAATACCAGGTTGCTACAAATGTGGTGAAGCAGGGCACTTTAGGAAAGATTGCCCTAGGAAGAAACAAGCAAGGAAGGGTTTTCACGATCGAAACTCGGGAAGCACGCCAGGATCCAGATGCGGTTATGGGTACGTTCCCTAATAACCAACCTTATGCATCTATTTTTAATACTGGCATCAACTTCAACCCTGCATGCTTAGAACCTAAGAAACCGCTTGGCCTAGCAAAATAGACGTCCCGTATTCCTTAGAAATGGGCATAAAGAAGGCTAGTTTAAACAGTCGAAGCAATTAAGGATTGCATTTAGGCACTCAGAAGGCCGGAACCTTCTGTTACCCTTGACTTGCGAAGTCATGAGATGATAGTCAGCATGGATCAGAAATCCAAGTATAGAGCTGGAGTCGTTCAATATGAGAAAATCAGACGCATCCCTCTTGCGGATGATGAAACCTAACTTTCCTGCAATAGGTGCAAGGATGCTAGACCCCATAAGGCAGCAGGTCTACGACATCCCTCATTGGTCGAAGAAGCATGGAAAGGCCTCCGAGTAGACTGCAGAGCCTGAGAACATCCCCGTGATGGAAGAAGTCCCAGTAGCCTTTTCAGAAGACTTGCCAGGAACGCCTCTCTGTAGAGACGAGAGGAGTTTGGGATAAATCGCATGCCAGGAGCAGCACCAGTGACGAATCACGCCATACCGACTAGCTTCACCAGCGAAGCATGAACCTCTGATATAACCGCAAGAGCTGCTAGACAGAGGAAAATAAGGACATAACATCCTTAGTTAAGGAGACAAGGAGAAAGTTGGTAGTCTCCACTTTACATAAACTGCAGAAAATTGAGAATCAGAACCCTTTGCCAAGGACTGACGACACAAATGAGCCAATCGTAAGGTTCCAGTTACCACTCAAAGATCAACTTGAGGACAAGAGGTCCTCCACTGTGAATACAAGAGGAAATATCCCTAAAACAACCTATAGGACTTGCTTCGAGCATTACAAGATCCTCGTCGTATCATTTGGCTTGACACATGCATCGACAATATATTCATGGACCTCATGAATCGAACGTGTGAGCCATACCTGGATAAGCCATATACTTATTGACTACATTCTTATATGGCCAACGACCAAGGAAGGTCGTGAGCAACAGCCGCAATTTACCTTGCAACTCTTAGAGAAAGCACAGTTACGTGCAATAATGACAAAAAGCGGATTTCAAATTCGCGAGGTGAGAACCATAACCAAGAACGAAATTCATGCCAACCCTGCAACCAAGAGCTAAGGAGCTAGAGTTGCAATTATGTGACGTCTCTCGACAAAGTCTCGATTGTACGTCGATGCAACGAGACCACGACATTGCACACGCGACACATTGATTAAGGAATCACGAGAAGAGATCTTGAGATAGATACAGTGATTGCGCGCCGCAACTGGACGTCATTACCTGAAAGAAAACGTTGCACGATCTTTATTGATCACAAGGGTTGCAACACACCGATGATCGTAAGAACTCGGATATGAACTGAGCTGCTGAACAATGCAGACTGTATGAACCCAATACGTTCTTGTGTGATAAACTTTGATGAAAAGCCGGAACACTCACTTGCCCTTAGTGGAGTTTTCCTAAAACGGTAGCTATCACACCGTCGTCTAAACCGCTTCATGTAAAGCTTTAGACGGAACATATTGAGTAAATTCCCTTCATGTTGAACGGATACCAAAAATAAATGATCAACTGGCCCGAGATGGCCCAGGAAAAACTAGAGGCAAGATCCTTCAGATATGTGATCATATCAGGACAGCCCGCAGAATACAGAAGGAATACGCCGATGAGCGGCAGAAATCGTAAGAATTTGAGACAAGAAGTATGACCAAAATGAAAGCCTTGCCTAGAGAAGGCGTAGTGTGAATTGGAAAAAAAAAGGTTGAATCCCCGGTGTAGGGATCAGAACCATTGCTCACAAGATGAAGCTCCCAGAAAAAGATCAGTAGTGATCACGACACATTCATGTGTCTAGTCTGTAGAGGAGTCTGACTTAAGGAACAGTCGTTGTTTCCACAAATAAGATTCACGTCAATGACAAACGACAAGAATTACTATAGAAACCTGTTGAGGTTTTGGACCAAGAGTCGGTGATACTATAGAAACCTGTTGAGGTTTTGGACCAAGAGTCCGTGATACTATAGAAACCTGTTGAGGTTTTGGACCAAGAGTCCGTGATACTATAGAAACCTGTTGAGGTTTTGGACCAAGAGTCCGTGATACTATAGAAACCTGCTGAGGTTTTGGACCAAGAGTCCGTGATACTATAGAAACCTGTTGAGGTTATGGACCAAGAGTCCACAAGATACAGAAAAGTCATGATCGACTTACTTGAGTATGAAAGAATTCATGACATGACCCAGAGATTTCATGGGAACATGAAGACAAATCATGAATCTAAGTGACCATATTGGTTTCACAACTCCCCTGCGACCGATGGCATCGCTTGAATTTCGGGACGAAATTCTTTTAACGGGGGGAGACTGTGACAACCGTCACTTTTCCGTACATTCCGTACACTAGATGAACAGTAATTTGTGCTTTAATAACTGTACGTGATCTAGTTACCAGACAATTAAATTTCTGAATTCCCATGCAAGTGAATTCATGCACATTTTGTGTTACAAAATATGGCTTTATGCATAAACGAGAGCGTTGCGTCAGAAATATTAGTAAACTCACCGGTAAGACACATCGTGTCAACAGAACTGCAGAAAGCAGTCAGACATTAGAATTGAGGCCTAGGTGTAGGTCCGACGACAAAAGTACATTAAAACCCAAGAGTACATGTAAGGGTTTAATTTATAGACATTGCGAAAGCAAAAATAAGCACTAAAAAGCACCCGAAACGCACTTTAAGTGCATAATTTCGTATAATTCAGCTCAATTCAGCATTTAATCATATGAATGTTATGCAGAAATTTCGTTTTATCATCCAGAATATTTCCCTAAGTGTTGGGAATTGAAAGGGTACAAGAAGGGTACTTAAAAGACACTAAAAAGTGTGATTTAGCACTTTAACGAACCAGTGTCTAACCGAACAACCGGACTTTACCCGGAACCTGAAAATATTGTTATTTTCATTATTTATTTTTTTTCTGAGCCAGTTAGGGTCCCTGATTACCCTAACACCCGTCATAACACGCTATACTTAACTAACTAGGTTAAACACTTAACTAACCTATATAACCTAACTAGCACTTGGTTACAATCGAACAAGAGACCCCCCCCCCCCCAAACCGAATCGGTTACCTAGGGGACACCCCCCTTGTACTTGTGATTTGGCTAATCTTATATGTTAAGTATCTTGGGGACACATCTTCCATTGGATAATAGCACATGAGTTTGCCTATAAAATCTAGTGATTACATAACATAACACACACTAATCAACACCAACTTACTCACCTCTCTCTTGCTCTCTAAACTCTCGGCCGAACCCCCCTAGAACCACCCACCCATTTTCGACTTCCATCTTCTTCATTCCAAGGTGATACAAGTGTTAGAGGTCACGTATTAGGAGCTTTGGTGCACTCGGAGCGCGAAGGACCACTTCCGTTAGCTTTTATCCACCCATTTTCCATCAAGATTCTTCCCTAGCCCCGAGCTAGAGGTATAACACTTAAAACTCTTATTTGATCATATCTAAGGTGGTTAAAAGGAATTTTGTCGGTGAAATATCGTAAACATACATTTTGAAGCATTAAAGTCTACTAAAAATGTGAGAAATGGTGGTTAATAGCTTACAACTTGTGTAAAAGTTGTAGTACTTGAAAGATGTGTTTATCTAGACCCGATCTATGATTGTGGTAGCTCGGATCACCATTTAACCCGGTTTGGTAAGATCATGGATCTTAACATAAGCTTGTTTTGAATAATACAAGGGTTAAAAGGTGAAACTCTACCACACGCGAATCATGAACTTGCGTAAAAGAGTTTTACTTGCGAAATTGTGTTTAAAACTAGCAGATCTACGCATCTGCATGTGGTATTTTCAAAGGACCACGTGTCAAGAGAAAACATACTTTTAAAGACGGATCTTACATGAACTAAATATATGTTTAGTAAATAAACAAGTGTGTAAACACTTGTGTAACAAGGAAGTTCAACAAAGAAATATTTTTGTGAAACTTCATATTCTTTAAAAATAAAGTTTTTAAGAAACTAAACGTATTTTTAAAGATAACAAGACTTACTAAATGTGCTAGTAAGTTACTACACATTTCTGTAAATATTCAAGTTCATGAAAATGGAGAAATTAGTGATTATTGTTGATAATTATTTGTTGATAATTGTTGTTGATGATTGCTGACGATTTAAAAGAAAATAAACACATGTTTTGAAAACATGGGAAACCTCCATTTTCAGGGGAAACCCTGTCGAAATTTCTATAGATTTCGACACTTAGAAAAAATTATAAGTTTTAAGAAACTTATTCCCTGAAAATGTATCTAAAAATATTACCAAGGTTTCCCTAATTTTTGGTGATAAGAAATGAGGATTTCTTCAAGAATAAAAATGGATATAAGTATGTATATTTTTGAGAGAAAAATATATATTATTTTATCACCAACCTTTGTGCTAAGTGTATAAAGTATGTGTTATACGTGCTAGTGTATTAAGACTTAAAAATACACTAAATACTCATGAGGAGTATAAACATAAAAATACACATACAAGATACATAATTCGGGTGCAAAGTGCAAATCACGAGATACTTATATTAATTTTAGAGAAATAATATAAGTAAGATACGTAGTTAAAAATATAGAATATTTTTAACACAAGAATACGTATACAAGAGATAGTGACTGTACTTGTGCGACGCAAGTCTAGTGACTAACGTTAAGAAAACGCGTATAGGTTACGACGTTAATTAAGCAAATCCGGTGAAGTTTACGACGCACAGGAACGCAAAGTTGTGAGTTCATGCTCCCCCTTTTCTCTAACTGTTTTTGGTTTTATAACTCTCGGGGGTGAAATACATGTTACAGATATTATAATTTTTACAAAGGGTAAAAATACAAGAAGCACTCTTGGTGAGAACGAGAACCGAGTGCAATATGATTTGAGAATACAAGAAGCACTCGTGGTGAGTGCAATATGATGAGCTTTAAGAAAAGCCTAGAAAATACTAGATCATGTGAGCATAGACTAATACAAAAGATGCCATAAAGTCTTGGTGAATAATAGTACCAAGCCATTAAAAACAATCATTAATTAGGGACGAGGGTTAGATCTAACGGGTACGGCCGAGCCCCACTCATGGTCCTTATGTGACCTCTTGAGTGCTTCGGTGTCCCAGTCGAGGGAAATCGACACAGTCGAGGTTAATCGACACAGTCGAGGGAAATCGACACAGTCAAGGGAAATTGACGCAGTCGAGGTTAATCGACACAGTCGAGGGAAAATCGACACAGTGAAAGGAGAAAATACTAAAGCTCCCTATGTCCTCACATGCCTTAATGTCCTTGCTCATACACTCATTTAGTACGTGGTGTACACAAGAAAACGTGATGTATACAATAAATACTTGATTTGTAAAGGTTACAAACTATGTTTTCATACAAGATATACAAGACGCATGAACTCGCTCAACTTTATGTTGATGTTTTCCAAAATTACATGTATTTCAGGTGACAGGATGGATCTTGGGCGCAAGTGTCATAGCTAGAAGTAGACTACAAGTCTAGATGTCATCCACTTTTGTTAAATCGAAACCTTGTCAAAGGTTGTGTTTTGAACACTTAAATAACAAGTATTTGTAATACTTAAATTTTCATAAATGGATGAACATCGTTTTGATCATGTAGTTGTTTATTACGATTGAATGCAATGATAACAAGCTAGTCACACATCATACGCTTCCGCAAAGCCAGGGTGTGACATTTTCTCCATCTTCTGTCTTGTTAGACTTCTCAACAGACTCTTCATTCGGGTTATCTTCATTCTCAGAAACATTTCCCGAATTCAACTCTTCCCCGATAACCTCAGCTACAACTGCAAGTTCCTCAATGCTAGTCTCTTCAACAATCTCTTCACACATTTCTTCAGCTACAACTGCAAATTCCTCAATGCTAGTCTCTTCGACAATCTCTTCACATACTTCTTCGTTGACAATTTCAGCTATAAAGGCTTGTGACACAATAGCTCCTGAAGTGTCTTCCAATGCACAGCCCCAGTCGTAAGGCTCAGTTACTTTTTGTAAAGATTGAGCCACCAAGGCATTGTTTGTTGAAGGTGTAAGATTTTCAGAACCACTTGGACGAGCACTTGAGTTTGAAGTAGTTGCTGAATTGTTGTGAGGTCTTGAGTTGTTTCCTTGAGAGTAGTTTTCTCTGTTCGATCTTTCCATCTTCGGCTTCCGACAATCACGTGCGAAATGCCCGTAGATGCCGCAGTTGTGACATTTCACCTTTGACATGTCAACTCCCATTCGAGTCTTTGTCTGACCTCCTATGAACTTCTTACCCGTCTTCAACAGAAACTTCTTCGCTCTACGGACTAACAGTGCCATATTGAGTTGTAGATCAAGTTCTTCCATTTCGTCTTGATCTATCTGATCAAAGTCCTCATCGAGACTTGACGGTTCAACGAGCTTTCCAAGACAGAAGTTCTCGTAGGCAGTCATGAAGGACGCCAAAAGGCTCATGTTTTCTTCAATCAACTTTAAGCAGCTTGCATCTACCTTTGGAATGTTCAAGCTTGTTCCTTGAGATTTCTGAGCTCCACTGGAAGAGTACATCCCTTGATTGGAATTGGTTGTTCCACTTGAACTGACATTGTTGCTTATAAAGGCGTGTTCACTTGCAGAACCTTCATTCTCCGAATACAAAGCAACACCGACTCCACCATCATTACCCTTATCCGTCGGTTTTGAAGCTTTATATAACTGAGGATCTTGGATCTTCTCGAAATCAGATGCTTGATCTTCCATATTCCAAGCATAACCCTTCAGTTTTTGAACAACTTCTTCCAATGAGAGCTCCTCATAGAGAACACCTTCTCTAATCAAAGCGGTGTACATATTCCATTCTATGGGAAGACAATTCAGAAACTTCTCGACCTTCTCAAATTCAGTGTAGATACCTTCTTGACTTCTATCAAGCTCGCTCAACAGATGAGAAAATCGGTTCACAGTGTCATCAAATGATTCATTCTTTAGCGCTTTAAACACAACGAATTGAGTCTTCAACCGTTCGAGTCGCCGTTTCTTGTAAATTGCATTTCCTTCATAGCGCTCGATCATGCTATTCCACAACTCCTTCGAGGTACTTCTCTTACGGAAAGTATGAAGTATCGATTGTGTCATAGCCATCGTAATCATTGACATAGCTTTCTCTTCACAATCAAAAAATTTCTTTTGGTCTTCAGTGAGAGCCAAATACGTATCAATCGTCAACGTACGTATTGGAGTAGCTCCACATCCTTTAACAATACACAACCAAATCTTGATGTCTTTTGCTCGTACATATCTTTCGAAACGCTCCTTCCACTCAGGAAAATCAAGCTCGTTTATCAACAAAGGAGGTTTGTCGTTACTCCCTACCTCAGCATTGTGCTTGAGGTTTTGCACCATTGCAGTCAGATTGTTGTTTGCCATTTCAGAGAACAACAGTAGGTTACCAAGCAAGAACTATGTCACTGAAAAGATTTTCTAAGTCCAAACTCGGAGAGAAAACACGGAGTGAAGCGTCTGACCTTTAATCAGAGTGTGAAAACCCGGATCTCAAAACCTGAAACAAACACAAACAGAAAACTCGGACAACACTGTTAGAAATCTAAACTCAGACACCCTAAGAGATACTGCGTAAAAAGTCGGACAAGCAAACACAAAGTTCGGACCTAATTATGTGAATAAAAAGATCGGACCTTAACTAAAAATATAAAACTCGGACTCACTAGTAATAAAGATAACTCGGACAAGGTAACAATATAACCTAAGAAACTCGGTCTTAATAACAAAAAAAATCGGACTCAAGGGACTATTTAAGAGTCGGACTAAGTAAAACTCAGACTAAGACTTGGGACTAAGATAAGTCGGACTAAGACTTTGGACTCTACCTAAAACTCGGACTCAACAAATACTAGACTAAAACTCGGACTCAACAACAAAAACAAAACAAAACAAACAAAAATAAAATTCGGACTCAACAAGTAAAGATAACTCGGAACTCAACAAAACTCGGACTCAACAAATAGACACTAAGACAATAAAACTCAGACTCATTAGTGCTAAACATCGGACTCCATGTGCTAAAATCAGACAACAAAACAAACCTCAGACAAGAATAAAAGTCGGACACTAAGACAATAAAACTCAGACAACAAAACATCGGACACTAAGACAATAAAACTCACTAGTCCTAAACATCGGACACTAAGACAATAAAACTCAGACAACAAAACAAACCTCAGACAAGAATAAAAGGATAAAAGTCGGACTACACTAAAAGATCTAAGCTAAACTATGAAACTCGGACTATAAATAATAATATTAAATCCAAAAAGAACTCAGACTCAATAACGAAGACAAAGTTCGGACCTGGGAACTTTCTTAAAACTTCGGACTCTAGGGACTAAGTGAAACTCAGACAAATTAACCTAACACACAAACTTCGGACATGGATATCTGAAACTCAGAAGAACCAATCTCCGGACTATCTCCCCAATGTGACTTCACACTGGTTCACCAAAACCCCGGAAACACAAAGTTTAAAACTCAGACAAACCTTTTTGGATCAAAACCCTAGATCTCCAAACCAACACAGCCGACGAACAGCTTCATTTTCTTCAAATTTTCTCCAGAATCTTCAAGTCTTCAGGATGTTTGGCGGAAACAAACATCAAATCAAGAGCAATGGTGATTCGGATGGCGGTTAGACCAATCCGAATCGGTAACCATGCTCTGATACCACTGTTGAAGCACCCGAGATCGATGACGAACATCAAACATTGCACTTGATTCAAGACATGAAGAACAATCATATCTCTGGCATAGGAGAATGGGCCATGTGCATCTGCGAAAAATGAACCACTTAGTGAAAAACAACTTGGTGTTGGGGGTTCCTTTACGTAGTTTCAATATGCACAACAAATGTGAATCTTGTGAAAAAGGAAAAATCAAACGAAAGCCTCATAAACCGAAAACAGTTAACTCAATCCAAAAACCACTTGAATTGCTTCACATGGATCTTTTCGGCCCGATCCATGTTGCTAGCATTGGTGGGATGTCTTATTGCTTAGTTGTCACTGACGATTTCTCACGTTATTCATGGGTATTTTTCTTAAAATCAAAGGATCAAACTGCTGGAATTTTAAGAGATTTATTCAAACAACTTGAGAAAAATTATTCACTTCCTATTAAGAAAATCCGAAGTGACAACGGCACTGAGTTTAAAAATCATTATATGGATGAGTTATGTCGGGAAATGGGAATAGTTCATCAGTTCAGCGCTCCATATGTTCCTCAACAGAACGGAGTTGCAGAACGGAAGAATCGTACCCTGATTGAGGCGGCCCGCACTATGCTTTCTGAATCTAAATTGCCAATTTTCTTCTGGGCCGAGGCGGTAAACACTGCATGTTATGTGTTAAATCATGTGCTTACGGTCAAAAGAGAAGATAAAACGTGTTATGAATTGCTTGAAAACAGGAAACCGAACTTATCTGGTTTTCAACCTTTTGGGATCAAGTGTGTTATCAAACGCACCAAAGATACTCCTAAAATGGGGGAAGTTGGTGAAGTTGGGTTCTTTTTGGGTTATGCCAATGGAACTCCCAACAAACGCGTTTATAACGTTAAGAAGCGAACAGTGGAGATCGTGTTTGATATAACTCCTTTGAGTTACGATCCTCCACCGTCCGAATTCGGTCCTAAAAGTGGTTACGATTATGATAAATTATTTGATTCTTTTGATCTTCCTGATGTTTCAGAAGAAGATTCAGAGGTTGTCTACACACATCTTGTGAACAAAGATGAAGTGGATGCAAGCTGGAGAGCAAGTATTCCTACTAATGTGTCTTCGAATGTTCCAGTCGCTGATTCTTCGATCGTAAACGAAGTTGTTGTTGAGCAGATCCCCAATGCAACTGCTCAAACTACAAGTGGTGATCTTTACGTTGATTTTTCAGCATATCCAAATGTTAATGTGTCTTCTGGAAATGATCAAGCTTCTAGTAGTAATGCAACTGTTGAGGGGGAGATTCAATCAAATTTGGGAAACAATCTTCAAGCTCCGGCAATCCCAGTTCCAAGAACAAATATTCATCATCCTGTTGATAATATTATTGGGAATCCAAATGCGGGAGTGCAAACGCGAAGGAGTATTTCTGAGATGCAGTGTCTGTTCTCTGCTATCAAGAAAGAAGAAATCTACAATCTTAGCCTCCATGAATGTTTTATCTCTCAGATAGAGCCGAAGAACTATCAAATGGCTCTGAAGGATAATTCTTGGTGTGAGGCGATGCAAGAAGAGTTAGCTCAGTTCGACAAGTTAAAGGTGTGGAATTTGGTCGATCTTCCAAAGGGCCAACATGCAATCAACACGAAATGGGTTTTCAAGTGCAAGAAAGACGATAAGGGTGTCGTTGTCAGAAACAAAGCACGGTTGGTTGTTCAAGGCTTCAATCAAGAGGAAGGGATTGATTATACCGAAGTTTATGCACCGGTGGCAAGACTGGAAGCGATTCGTTTGTTTCTAGCCTTTGCTGCACACATGTGTATCAAAGTCTATCAGTTGGATGTGAAAAGCGCCTTCCTTTACGGGAAATTGCATGAAACTGTGTATGTGTCCCAACCACCGGGTTTCGAAGCTCCAGGGTTAGACAACAAGGTCTATTTGTTGGACAAGGCTCTCTACGGTCTCCATCAGGCTCCTCGAGCATGGTACGAGACGTTGTCAAAGCATCTATTGGAGCATGGGTTCTCGCGTGGTGCAATTGACTCCACACTGTTCATTTTGAAGAAAGGGGGAGATTTTCTGATCGTGCAAATTTACGTTGATGACATAATTTTTGGTTCTTCAAATGAAGAATTGTGTCATGAGTTCGAGGCTGTGATGAAGTCAAAGTTTGAAATGAGCGCGATGGGCGAGCTGTCGTTCTTTTTAGGTCTTCAAGTAAGTCAAGGGAAAACCGGGACGTACGTGCATCAGACAAAGTATGTCCACGAGATTCTCAAAAGATTTGGATTGGAAGATAGCTTACCTTATGACACGCCTCTCCCGACAAATATCAAGCTTTCATCCGATGATGTGAAAGATCCTGAAGTGGATCCGACTCTATATCGAGCAATGATAGGTTCATTGATGTATCTTACTGCTTCACGACCAGACAATATGTTCTCTGTTTGTTTGTGCGCTAGGTACCAATCAACTCCGAAGGAGTCTCACTTGAAAGCAGTCAAGCGTATTTTCAGATATCTGAAAGGGACGCCTAAGCTTGGATTGTGGTATCCAGCTGAAGGTGGACTGGATTTGATGGCGTATGCTGACGCAGATTTCGGAGGGTGCCGGATGAACAGAAAGTCAACCTCTGGCGGCGCACAACTTCTTGGGAACCGTCTTGTCTCTTGGCAATGCAAAAAGCAAGTTGCAGTTTCTCTATCCACGTGCGAGGCCGAGTACATTGCTGCTTCAAGCTGTTGTGCTCAGGTCTTGTGGATTCAGCAGCAAATGAGGGACTACGGTTTGAATTTTACTCGAACTCCTATTCTTGTTGATAACAACTCTGCCATTTCCATAACTAACAATCCTGTTAATCACTCACGCACTAAGCACATAGATGTTAGGCATCATTTCATTCGCGACTGTGCTGAGAAGGGTTTAATAGAAGTGGTTAGGGTAGACACCTTGGATAATCTTGCCGACCTGTTTACGAAGACATTCGATCGGGCTAGATTTGAAAATCTGGTCCGAATGATTGGCATGATCAACCCAGAGTAAAATGCTTTTCTAAACTCGCATAGAAACTTTATTTTATGTTTACTGTACAGTTCTTACCGCTTTCCAAAAAATTGAAAAACTCCAAAAATATTTTACTTAGTTGTAGGATAAATTTTAAGAAAAATACAAAAACATTTGAAAAATATAAAATGAAGTCGTGTTGAGATATAAGGGAAATAATAGTACATCGGTTAGTCGTATCTGGTGCAGGGCTATGGTTATATATATAAAATTAACCGTTAACTGTGACAGCTTCATTATATGTTGCTTCGGTAGGTTTTACGCGTCAATAAGAACCTGTTTTTGGTATATAAACATAATGAACTGCGTAACTTGTGTGGTACATCTCTCGGATATATGGTCTTGGTACCGTAATTTCGTTTGATAGATTGCCGAGGTTCTGAGATACGTGGTCTTTATGCTGTTTATCATCTGGGTATCATGGTTGTTTCTTTTACCGGAAATAACGGGGACGCAAGTCTAGATCTTCCATGATACCATACATACGTGTAAATATCCTTAATACATGATGCATTCGACCCAAATAAGTGATAAACAATCACATGTCCCACAAAATCATGCGGGTGTCAAGTTCGTCTCTTTGTCTGTACGATGGTACTAACCTGTTCACGGACTTGCTCCTGTGCCCTTTGCATCTGAATTTCAAGTTCCTCCTCAATAAGTGATTTTATCACAAAGGACTTGTTTTCAATCCCAAATAAGTGAGTATCTCACATTAGCTTATACGTCAAAACAGATGATAAATGGTATACTCACCAGTAAGATGATCTCTCGCGCATACCTTGATACGGGAGTATATTCTGAGGTGGGTAAACATAGTTACAATCAGTTATTAATACACTTAACAGCATATCTCGAAAACAGTGTTCGAAAGCGTGCTAAAACTTAAGTGGACCACAATACCGTTGAACGTCTTGAACTGTTAATATCATTCTAATAGCTTAAACTGAAAAACTATGTTCTTGTGTTCGATATTGACAGAAAAACCGATATGATCCCTTTGCTCCGATTTCACAAAAAGATAATTAGTGTAAATACGTTCGTAGGTTTAATTTCTTTATTCCGTTTAAAAAAAAAAAAAACATCAAAAAGATTTTGCTTTCTTGTTTCTATGTGCGAGTTATCATTTTGAAAATTCTCTAAGGGTTGTGAACATTCTTTAATAAGGTGTTAAACATCAAGTTAGGTAATTTTAAAATAAGTCTTTTTGTATATAAAAATCGGTCGTGCAAGATCCATCTAAGTGTGTGGGTAATCACGTCATTTTAAGGTGTTTCGGTAAATCTGCTTCCAAGTTGTGATATTTTTTCAAAAGTATAAGTTTTGAAGTAAGTTGTTCTGGATGATTGTGTTTTGAAATACAAATTATTAAATATTGGTTGTTTAATATTTAAATTGTTCCTTCTAGGGTATTGGAACTTAGTGTTGGGATCCAGGTTTGGGCCGAGTGTCTCGTGGGTTAAGTTTCTTAATCCGGGGTTAAGTGTTTCAGGTCTGGATCGGTCATCCCAAGATGGAAGATTTGAAGAAGCTGTGTGCATCTGGATCGTTCATCTCAAGATGGAAGATTTGAAGAAGCTAAGACGTCTGTCGTTGCATTCCTTTGAAGAAGATCAACCGTTAGCTGATCAATACATCAAAGTCGTGCAGTTCTGTGTGAAAATCCAGGCAGCAAGTTCTCGAAGAAAGTATAAAGGTCTCAAGACAATGAAGACCATGCAATGATCAAGGGGGAGTTTGTTAATGCACTTTAGGTGATAAGTGCATGACTCCCAAGTTACCAATGAAAGTTTGAAGATCTCAAGTTCATGAAGACCATGCACTGATCAAGGGGGAGTTTGTTAATGCACTTTTGGTGATAAGTGCATGTCTCCCAATTTATTAGGGTCTTTATTGTACTTTTGTTCAAACTTAGTCCCAAGATGTTCCTAGGGACAACTTGTCCAAGTTTTAGGAGGATTTCCTTAGTCAGAGTTTTTTGTATAGGACTAAGGTCAGAGTTTTGTATGTGTAGCTTTTGTCTGAGTTTTGTCTAGGCAAAAGGTCTGAGCTTTGTGCTATATGTTTTGTCCGGGCTTTCTAGTTAGTCTTGAAAGTCCGGGCTTTGCCTTGTATATATACTTTTATGTGGAATAGACAAGGTAAGCGATTCTGTGTGAAATTCTGTGCACCTAACCCTAATCATTGTGTGTGTGTGTCTGGCGGCTACTGTGTGTGTGACGTCATTCATCTTCATCATCAAGAATACTCAGTGTATTCTTGATTTCTCTCACAAATCTTGCATTCTAGTGTTTCATCTACAGTGGTTCTTCATCAGGTGGATTCCGCACACCTGTTGGTGGCTTTAGCTGAGTGAGATCTTGGATTAGGTGGCCTTACAGTGTCATTTTTAATGATTAAGGTCAATAGATATAATGCGGCACCTCGCTATTCTCAACGCTTTAGAGCGTCAAAATACAGAATGTGACATTGGTGACCAAAGATAATATTGCATCTACTGTTTGCACAAGTAGACGATGTTGAAGCTAACGACGTTGCGTTTATAGCAAGGATCACAACTGATGAGTGGGAAATGGCAGAGGAAGCCCTATGGGGACCACGGGTTTCATCAGTCTCATCTATTACGACGATATCATTGGTATATTTTGTTAAGTTTTGCCAACGATTGTATTATTGATTTTTTTTCATTCTAGTGTACTTTTGTAATTAATGCGGGCTATTGTGTCAACATTCCCACCACATCAACTAATGATGCCAACATTCCCACCACATCAACTAATGAACGTGTCGCAACTAACTCCTGTGAGAGGCTAAGGCCTAGGAAATCACTTCGGAAGCCAAAAAAAATTTACTTCGTAGAGTTCATGTGTGTTTCATGAAACTTAATTTTAACATATGGTTGTTATTTAGCTTACATGATTGTTACTGACATTCTCCATTCACCTTCCTGTCTATGTTTTTATGTTTTAGTAGTCATTGGTTAACTTGATGCATATTGAAATTGTTAATAACTTTACTTGTTTTATTATACCATTAATATGCCCGTCCATCGGACGAGTATAGAACTAGTTATGGATGTAATTATTTATGGGAACACAATTATAAGACTTCGTAAATAGTCTTTCACTTTAATAAGTTAATCTCATATAATTATATAAACCGGAAACAAAATTATCTTGGAGTACGTTGTGCTTAGATACAGAGTATTTCACAACTAAATGATTGCTCAACTCCGTACATTTGCGTGGTCGAGCTAGATTCTTGTCTACACTAAAAATAATCAATTTTCATGATTATCTTTTTTTTTTTGAACGGCCAACAAAATTTTTATTATAATAAAAGGGCCAACAACGTGTTAGCCCACACCAAATACATACGCCAATTACATACACCGAATTATCAACCAACTACATATATTTCCTTGCGACGTCGAAATTACACCATTCTTCCCACGTGATTCCTTTTAAACTCGACCGATTCCCAATCCACAAGAAGCTCAACTGTTTGATTTCTTCCGTCATACGGACCAAAGATATTTCTGAGGAGCAAACAGCCTTTTTGGGGAATAGAAGCATCTTGGATGGGCCTTTGATTTTGAACGAGCTTATTCCTTGGTTGAGGTCAATTTTCATGATTATCTGTTCCAGACAAAACTGATATGCCACCACTAGTTAAATTAGATGTCGGCTCATTGAAGCGAGTATCCAAATGACATATAAGAATTAATATATTCATACGGGTTTACCAATGAATTAATATAGCTATGGGTACACCCAATACCACTCGTAATATATAAACTAATAAGAATTAGAAACGTATATAAAGATCTGATCTATAGGTACTACAAAGTATAGGGGGGCATGCCAAAACATCACAGCTCATATATCCTGCAAAATAATTCAGTAAATGCCAACCCTTGTCTTCATAGCCCACTACGCCCATTGCTTTATAAATACCCTGAAAAGTATATTTCTATACCCAAGCTTTCACATTTTCGGATTCTTCAGTTTTGCCTTAGTTTTCAAGAAAGTTTATAAAGATGGAAGGTTCAACATCTACATCTACATCTACACCTCATTTCAGATCTATTAGTCTTCCATCCAGGTTAACTAATCCTTCTCATACATCGATCGAAACAAAAATAAACGAGTTGAAAGAATGGGGAGACATGGTATGCTCATCTAAAACCGTTGAAAAAGGTTTGGTTGGATTGGTGGACTTGTTTGTTTGCGTGGATGAGCTTTTTCGATCTCCACACACCAAACAAGCTCTTTCACCTTTGGTAGAGGATGCCTTGGAGTGGTCAATTGTGTTGCTTGACTCGTGTAACATCCTCAAAGAATTGATTATACAAATGAAGGAAAACGTGCAAATTCTTCAATCAGCCCTACGAAGAAAAGCTGGCGATTTGACAGTCGCTAATCAAATCGTCGCTTATCTATGCTTTAGGAAAAAAGTAAAGAAGAGCATCATCAAAAACCTTGGTACATTAAGGAGTATAGAAAAGAAAATGAGATTAATTTCAATTCAAGATGTAGATCACCATGTTTCAATGGTGAGCAAGATTCTTGTAGAAGTTAATCTACTAACGATCTCCTTATTCTTAACCCTTCTAACCTTTGTCTCAGCGAAGCCCAAGACTACTAACGGATTTCAACTCTTATCAAAGTTTGCTTTGAAGAGTACATCAACACATGAAAATGTGAAGGTGTTTGTGAATGAGGTAGAAACCGTTGACATGGCTACCTTGTCTCTACATAAAAGTGCACACAACAATGAGATGAAGGATGTTGATGTCCAAATGATCCTAAGGAATTTGCAAATTCTTGATGTTAGCATCGACAGGTTTGAGGCGGGACTAAATTTCCTATTCAGGAGATTGATTCAGCACCGAGTATCACTTCTCAACATGGTTGTTTGTTAGACATCTAATGTTTTAATGTGCCCTTTGTATATTTTAGAAGTGTTCGTAGGCATTTTTGTATCACATATTGGCAATGCATACTAATTTACTATATAATCTCAGTAGTTTTTATTATTCTTATATTTATGTCTTGAACTGTTATGTACAATCATTAAAAGCTTGGCTTTGAAAGTTAGTTTTGCATATTGCATTATGGCCGCTCAAAAACTTACTGTAGGTCCCAATGGATGATCTTAGAGAACCTATTCCTTGTTGTTGAACACACAAACAAGTGCGGAATCCAAGTTTGTATGCAAATCGAAGCAAGAACTCAACCAAATACAAGAAAGATATCATACTCAAAGCTCAAGTATTGATTTCAGCAGAGTAACAATACATAATACAAGTGTTTGCCCTCACTCTCACTGAACTATGCTCTCTTTTACATATGAAACAGGGGCCTCTGCTGTATTTATAGCCTATACAACAAAGTAACAATGACACAGAACATAAGCTATCGAAACAAAACAAAACAAAATAAAATGATCTTAATCGAAATACATGCTTTCAGATCGAAATAGCTTGGTATATTATCGAAATAGACTTTTTAGAAAGGTTTATTTCGATATGTATGCTCAAAACAGAAACCACTTGCTTCAATTTCGATCATGCTATTTCGCTCCACTCAAGGTCATGATAACATTATCCTGATGTCATCATGATGGCAACTCTTTAGTTCGCGTGCCGTCGTGTTTCGTGTGTCGTTCTTCTAGTCGCACGATGGAGGAATGTCGCGACGTCAGTCTTGAATTGAACTGAACCGAACTGAGCCACATCCACACAAAAGTGCATCAACAAACTCCCCCTTGGATGTTGTTGGTGATGGTTTGTTCTTCACACTGCAATCTCGAAAGTCTTCATGTGTCACAATCAGAAGGTGCATCAACAAATTTCCGCTTGAATGTTGCTCATGAATCTTTGATCTTCAAGGCTTTAGATCCTCGTGGTGTTGATGAGTGGTCAGTGGCAACTTGATCATCTGATTGAATCAATGTCGTGTCGTCACATCAATAGCTTGTCATCAGCCACATTCTCTTTGCCTTTAGATGGTTCAAATGCCACATCACCACACAC
The DNA here is from genome assembly GCA_030545235.1 of Helianthus tuberosus. Lineage (NCBI taxonomy): Eukaryota > Viridiplantae > Streptophyta > Magnoliopsida > Asterales > Asteraceae > Helianthus > Helianthus tuberosus. The sequence goes on from CM060437.1 coordinate 93,498,340, forward strand.
AACAGAGCTAAACGCTTAATGAGAATAACCGCTATGGATATAATCAATCTTAGAGAATTTTCAAATAAACAACTCACTAAGGATTGACTTTAAACAATATATGTAGACGACACACATGAGACCAACTCTCATTCAACAGCAACCGACAATATTTGACAATTTCAAAATTGTTCAATATTAGAATGTAACTTTCAAAACTTGTTAGCTTCGACCGTTTATGAAGATGCAATTGTCTTTCGGCTTTCAATCAGGTTTTAGGTGGAATAGATTCGAGTTCCAACATCGGTTAATCAAAAATACCATAGAAGCAAAATCTTTTTAGCTTTTATAAAGTTTATATTAAAACACACCTAAAATCTTTTAGGTATTTTTTAATATTTCAAATCTAAAGATAGAAAGCAATAAATAAATAAATATTTACAAACAATCTTTTTGCAAATTTCGAGGGTAAGAAAATCATATCAGTGTACGGTCATGCCAAAACACCCTTGTTGTCCAATTAGTTAACATTTAGTTAAGTATCGTATTACGATTATCAATATTATTGTCCACTTAAACTCAACAATCAGATGTAATCATATGACTTGGGGATACGTTTAGGTATGATTTATACTTACCGACCTGTGTTCTTCCGCTCACGGCACATTCCCGTATCAAGGTATGCAGGAGAGTTCATCTTACTTGTGAGTATACCGTTTATAATCAATTTTAACGTATAAGATGTGAGATACTCACTTATTTGAGGATGAAAACAAGCCCTATGTGATCAAATCAATTACCCACGTCTACATTCTCATGCCAATATGCCACTTAAATTTGGACCTTTTTGTTTACACTATAGCTACCTATCTCGTTAACCGATTACCCACGTCTACATTCCGTCTACATTCCAAAATGACTAATTCTATTGTTTATTTAACAAAATCCCTAACTACAAAAAACTTAGTGGTTTTGGGTGTCTCTCCTATCCATGACTTCAACCTTACTCATCTCACAAACTTCAACATCGCTCTAAGCATGTGTCTTTGATGGCCACTCATCCTCTAAAAGTGCATACAATCACGATCCCACTACGAGAACCAAAAAGAATAAACACTCACCACCTTTAGACCACTCTTAACGATTCCTCCATAAAACTAACTCCCACGGTGAAGCCCTAGCCGTTAACTTCTACCTGCCAATGCCCAGCTTCTCGGAGACACTGAGATGTCAAAAACAATTACCGAACAACCACCTCCAAACACTACATCATGACGAGTTGAAATGAACGTCACTAATCGCCATCGAAGTTAAGCACAAAACAAAGTAAGCATAGTGAAACAATCATGCAAACCATATATTTCTTTCTCTTCCTTGTATCTCTTGCGCCGAAAACACACACTTGTGTGTGTTAAAATGGATGAACAACTGATACATGGTCGAAAACCGGTGATCCTTTGAGCATAAGTTGATTTTTTACGTAGCTTTTAATCTTGAATAGCCTACTTTTAATGGGATTTGTGTTTTACAGGTTTAAAGAGTTTAAGGAGCTAATCGGGAGCTAAACAGAGCACCGGGACATGAATCGGGTCAACCGGGATCAAGAAATGGAAAAACAGAAAACAACTTGGTGTTAACCATGAAGATTGGATGTGTTGTAGGGCATGTTAATAGATTGAAAATGAAGATATTGGAAGATGACATGATAGAGGGCTGAATTACGAAGACGTGGGTGAAAACGGTGAATAAAACGGAGCTAAAACGAAGAAGTTATGAAGAAAACAAAAAACAGGATTTTGAGGCACCGTCGGCGACGCCCAAAAGGGGGGTTGGCGATGCCCTCTGGTTTGTTCTGTCGGCCAGAAACCTTTGTAAACAACAGATTAAGCCGTCGGGTGAAACTGAGACTTCCAGGGGCCATCGTGGACGCCCTAAATGGCCGTCATGTAACACCTCGAAAATTCGTGTTAAATAAAATAACGACACGTGTCATGTAAGACAAAACGCGTTGTAAACTCGGATTCAATAAAGATGTTTTGGCAGGATTGAAAAGTGGCGTCATGTTAATTTTACCTCTGAACACCTCATTTATGAATCCCAAGACCCAAATTTTTATATATTAAACACCTATTATGTCCTAAATCCAGAAATGGGTTGACAATAATGAATTGGAAATACATGATAGGACCCCGCGAAGAAAAGAATTGGTAAACCTTCATTTTCGGTACTTTTATAAAGCATCCAAGCAAACAACTTCAAATGGTAGGGTTTAGAACTGTTCAAGGCACAATTGGAAGGCCCCTAACTGAGAAAATAATGTCCATAATTCGTTTATACCACTTGCCCTTTCAAAACACCAAAGATCAGCAGCTTTTTGGACCTGATGATTTGTTACGCACCGTAACAAATAATTGTTACGGTGCGCAAGCAAGTGCCAGCGACCAGAAAACCTTCTGCAGCCTGTTATGCGCGATTGTGACCTATTTCACCGGTTTTTCTCACATGTGGACGACCCCTAGGCACCCCTAAGCACTAGGACAAGTGTTAATCAGTTATGGATGGGTCCTAGACTTTGTTGTCAACATTTTATGGTGCCTTAGTTCACTATATAAAGCTCATTAGTTGCAACAAACATTCCCACACCTTCTCCTGCATTGTTGGATCATTTCTGGAGCTATCAAGCAACCTCAAGTGATCATATCTCGTGCCTAGGACTCTTGTAAGTCTGCTAGTTCTTGTTTAGTTGAGTTTAGCTTGGTTAATTAGCTAAAAGTCAAACCGTCGTAATTACGGTTTGACTTCGAGATTAGTCAATAATGGCTTAGTCATATCTCGAATTAAAAGTAGTCATGAGTTGGTAATTATGTGGGTAATAAAACCTCAAAAGGGTTTCCCCTGATCACCACTCTAACCAGGTCTAATGTCGGGTCAAACTTTTAATTAAAAAGTCAACAGGATGCTTAAAATGTCATTTATGCATAATTAGCTATCTAGAACATATATAACCTGTTTGATCATTGTTATAACTTAGTAACTAGTGTAAGAACATGTCCAAACATGTTCAACCCGACTATTTCCTGTTTAGACCCGGTTCGGAACCGAAAGTCACATAGTTTGACTTTCACTTTGACTTTCAGTTCTGACCCGTTAAGGCATGTTTTAGAAATGCCTCAGATCTTTAAATGGATTAGGTTACTTGTTAGAACAACCCTCTGTGATTACACACCTTGGTTCATTAGTTATCCAATTAATATGCATGTTTCCGTTAATTGCTCATATGTTGACCATTATGCCCTTATTACCTTAAAACGTAATTTATGAAAATGTAAAAGTGTAGAAACCTTAGTTACTGATATATAAACTTGTATGCAAAGTTTGACATCAGTTTGACTTGTAGATTAAGAGTTATGCTCATTATCGCAAAATTAATGCTTTATGTTAATAAGTTGGCGTAATTAACGTATAGCCTAGTTAAACATACTTTTTGGTATCAAATCTTTTACCCACTGATGTAATATATTATTTTGGGATTTTTAAAGATTTTTAGTTAATTTTAGGCTGAGCATAACTCATAGTCGTAGGCTTAATTCGGTAAATGTCGGTTTTGCCCTTACGGGCCATAAAATGAGTTTTACATATCTAAACGACTCCAAACCTTTTGCCACTGATCACATATGATAAATAAATTATTTTAAGCCTTCTGGAAATATAAAAATATCAGATTTAAGTATCGAACCCGGAAATGGCCTTTAATCGCCTTAATTAGCGTTTTTAACGCATAGTATGTTTTAAAAACATATTGGACATACCCGGGTTGATACCTACTGATATATGGGGCAAATTATGATATTCTAACAGTAAGCAAAGGTTGATTAACTCAGACCTCGTTTTTGAGCTTTTCGGCTTATGTGAAATTACCAAAATACCCCTACGGGGCATAGTTTGGTTAAAGATGATAAATTTCACATATATGCTTTAGCCTACTGTTATATATCATCAAATTGAGTATGTTTTCTATTTACATCAGACCTGTAACTCAGTTAAACATTTAGACTCTTTTACAATCTTTAAAATGACCAAACTACCCCTACGGGGCATAGTTTGTGTTTAAATTCATTTCGGGCATAACGAAAGACATCCTACTGATGTCACAACATATTTGAAGCATATTAACTTAGGAAACCTGTATATGGCTCTTACGGATACCCGTTACGCTTATTTCGCGTTCGGTTCGGTTTATGTAACAAGTTTACATAAATTAGCCGAAACGGGTCAAACCTTATCGGTTTTATCTCAAAATACAGAATGTGAACAATAAACCCATATTAAACAAGTCTTCAAACTTGTCGGGTCTAAATCACATTCTATCCGGTCTTCGCTTAATCGTGCGTACGAACCGTATCTTTGAAACTAGCCGGTCTAAGCTTAAGCTTAATTAAAGACCCGTTAGGATTCTAATAGGTTATATTAAACCTTCGTTCCGGATTAGGAGAACCAGTAAAAGCTACGTGCATTTTGCTTATTGTGAATTATACTTTGCATCAGGTAAATACTTTTAACTTATTTTCCCTATACAGGCTTGGGTTACGGTATATAGCATACCGCTTGATCGGGCATCAAATCTCCACGCTTAGTGGGTAGTTGAATAATTTAATCGGCTCGTTTAAACAGTCTTGTTTACTTTACAGCCTTTGGGGGGTTAATGACCATGTCCCGGATATCCTCGGCATCATTTTACGAAATGGCCACGACCTTAGCACACAGGTGTAGGCGTACACCTGTCAGTGTCTCATATAATTAATGTGGTGTGTCTATTGATCTTTAACCCGGCATGATCCGGGCTACTGAACGCATAAGTAACATGTAATTCGTTCACAAGATTATAATATTAAATAATTCTCCCAAGTTATAAAAATGTTTATGCCATGTGCATCCAAACCAATATTCAATCATTTTCTAAAATGAGTCAGTTGAATGTATTTACCAGTGTAAACTGACGTATTTTCCCAAAAAGACTGAATGCAGGTACTAAACGAAATTGGCTGGATTGTCTCCTAAGCATCAATAAAAAGTCTCGCAAGCTTAGGATGCCTGAAGTCTGTTGAACCATTAATAATATTTTATTTCGATCCGTTCTGTGGATAAACTTCCGGATATTGTTACTTTGATAAACAATATTAAATTCGGTTGTATCATATTTTAAATTTGCTTCCGCTGTGCATAATAATTATTGTGTTGTTTGACTATTACGTTGCCAACCACGTCACGATACTCCCCCACCGGGCCCACCGGTGACACGTGGAAATCGGGGTGTGACAGGTTGGTATCAGAGCCAACACTGAGTGAATTAAACACTATCCTTTTGTGTTTAATCTCAGTTACACAATTGCACATATCTAAACCTTCGAGTCTAGACTTATAACCTAGGACAAATTCCACCTTATTCGGGTTTTGTTTTGTCCTTTAAATTTTATATTTTGTTATTGTTATCTTATGCTTTATTGACAGGAATATCAAAATGCCTCCAAGATTTTTCCGTAGACGGGGACGAGGAAAGGGGCCGATCACCGCCCCCAACGATCATGAAGCTGGACCGTCCAATGTACGAGCTCCATCTGCTACGGAGAGCTACGATCCACGTCAGGACAGGAGAAACCTGTTCGAGGCGGCGAGACGATCCGTTTCGCACAGCTCTACACCTCCGGTCCACAATTCATAAAACCACCTTCGGAAGACGAGCCCAACAACCCTCTTCCTTCCTACATACCGCTGCAGAGATCTTTGTCCCATCATTCCTATGGTGACCCTACACCAGTATTCAGGGGCCGGTTCAACCCGGCCAATTACATTCAAGAGCCCGTGGGTTTTAACCCACTGGGTCCAGAGGACCATTTTTCAGGAGATCACGCAGATGACATGGACGAGGATACGGACCCCGTCATGCCTGCTAGTGGTACTCCAAACCATCCGAACGAGATCTCCGACGGATCGTCTTTTCACGGATCACCCTACGGTGGTCCAGACAGTTTCCAAGCCTTGTTTAATCAGCACGAGTGGTACTATACACCTTCTCACCACTCGTCATCTCATGGGCAGCAACAACAGCAGCAGTCTCAGCAGCAGCAGCCACAGCAGCAGTATCATCAAGATTCCTCTGAGGATCACCGGTTTGTGGCAGTTACGCCACCCCCTCCACCACCACCAGTTATTCAGGTGCCTCCGCCACCACCGAGGCGTAGGAGGTCAGGTGCACGTATGTCATCACGTGCGGGAGACTTTCATTTCAGCTCCCCACGTCAGTAAAGTGCCAGCCACTACCCGCCACATAAGGAGGACCCACAAATGGGTGGACCTTCCAACCCCGCGATGCCGCAGCCGCCGCCAATGGGTTTTGACAACCCAATTCTAGCGTATACGGGTTCCATGGCATACAACCCGTTTGAACCCCCAATGCATCATAACTATGGTTACGCGGAGGCTGATCCGTACCTGGTAGCAGCGAACTACAACACCCAAGGACCCTATGGAGATCCATGGGGAGTAGGGTACCCAACACAAGGGTACCAGATACCACCTAGGCCTATCATTCGAACTCATTCGCAGCCGCCTAGGTTCTCACCACCTGAGCATGAAGAACTCCTTCAGAGGTTGGATCAAGTTGAACGGGTAGTTCACGAGGACCGCAGGGAAAGACAGACTTTCTTCCAAGGATTAGTGGGATTGATCAAAGGGAAGAACAAGAAGGATCATTGAATCCTTCCATTTTCTGTATGAGCCCCTGCGTGGGTGTATTTGGTTGTTAAGCCCCTATGTGGGTATGTGTGTTTGTATGTTTGCATTGAGCCCCTGTGTGGGCCTATCTTTCCATAAACCCCTACGAGGGTATATTGTTTGTGTAAGTCCCTGCGAGGACAATTATGTTATTTAAGCCCCTGCGTGGGCATGTGTGTTATTAAGCCCCTGCGTGGGCAAGTACTTGATTAAAACCCCTGCGTGGGTAAGTTGTTATTTGAAAAGACCCGTTTAGGGCAACTTGTAACCTATGAATAATTAATGGAATGTTGTTTTTTATAAATTTCATATTTGCCACTTGTGCATAAATAAATTTATAAATGAAATAAAAAAATTAAAAATCATTCCTTTTTAAATTAATCTTCCTATGTAATTATTTAATTAAGAATCTTAAAGTGTGAAACCTAGCCTCGTGTCAAATATAAGACCGGGCCAAGATGGTAAGACCTATTTAAAAGATTCAAATCCCTGTTAACATCTTAAAACATGTTAACACTCCTGGTAGAAGTGATTCGTTAAAATCACATGTCATTCTTATATGTATAAGGATTCTTTAGAAGATTCCAAAACCAAATAATATGATCTCTGGATCATGGGTTAAGATCATCAATTAAGATGATCATATTTTACCATACGTGGTAATATGATGCCTACGGGCCCAGCTCACTTCCATATGAGCCAAAAGACAGTGGTAGCTATGACTCCCTGTCTGATAAAGGTAATGAACTAGGTTCAAACCTTAAAAGCCTTGATTCTCTGAAATCATAGCTTATAATTTAAAATTTGTCCATGTGACTAAGCCTTATGTGCTAATATATATTGTTATTGTTTATAATTAGGATAAATTACAATTGAAATCCTGATTTAATACGATTAATAAATTAACCAAATATGGTCTCTGTTTACCATGGTTAATGAGTTACCCAAAAGGGTAATTCCATAATAAACTCCCAAATAAAATATTGTCCTTGTTTTCTGCAACAGTTCAATTAAATGGCTGATTCAGACGACATAAATAGCCATCCAGTGGAGCAAAATGATAACGCCCAGATTACGTTAACGGGTGCTGAATTAAAAGCGATCATAGACGGCGCTGTTACACAGGCTTTGGAAAGGCAGTATGAAGAATACAGTGGTACTCGAAGTAGGACCCACTCTGCATCACATTCAAAGCCCAGGACACATTCAGAGGCTCATAGCAAGCCACCTCCCAAAAAGGTTATACCTAAGAAAGATGGTGATGATCGTCAGTCCACCAACCATCAAAGTGTCCCATCTCAACATTTAGTACTGCATCAAGAACCCCGTAACAAGGGTTGCTCCTATAAGTACTTCGTGTCTTGTAAGCCCATGGATTTTACTGGGGAAAAAGGAGCCGTCGACTGTATGACTTGGCTGGACGAGATGGACACGGTGGTAGATATCAGCGGGTGCGCTGAAAGGGATGTAGTTAAGTTTGTGTCACAGTCCTTCAAGGGTGAAGCGTTAGCATGGTGGAGATCTCTGATTGAGGCCACCGGAAAAATCCCATTGTATAATATGTCGTGGGATCAATTTGCCGCCCTAATCAAGGATAACTACTGCCCTCAACATGAGGTGGAGAAGATAGAATCTGACTTTCTATCGTTGGTGATGACAAACCTAGACTGTCAAGCTTACCTGACAAGCTTCAATACACTGTCCCGGTTGGTTCCTTACCTAGTAACCCCGGAGCCAAAAAGAATCGCTCGCTTTATTGGTGGTTTAGCCCCCGAGATCAAGGCAAGCGTAAAAGCTTCTCGGCCAGCCACCTTCAGGTCTGTAACTGACATTTCCTTATCCCTCACTCTGGATGCGGTCAGGCAGAGATCGCTGAGGAATAAGGAGGCCGAGAAGAGGAAGCGTGAAGATGATGGTTCACGAAAGGCGAACAAGAAGCACCGTGGGAGCGGTGACAACAAGAAAGGGTCGGAGTCAAGGAAGGATGGGCATAATTCTGGTAAGAAGCCCATGTGCAAGATTTGCAAGAAACCGCACTTTGGAAAGTGCAGGTTTGAATCAAACTCCCAGGCCCAGTCAAAAACCTATGCTTGTGGTATTTGCAAGTCCACGGATCACAAAACCTTGGATTGCAAGAAGATCAAAGATGCAATGTGTTACCGTTGCAATGAAAAGGGCCACATCAAATCCAACTGCCCTAAGTACAACAAGAAGCCTGAAGAGGCTAAGAAGACTAATGCCAGAGTCTTCAGAATGGACGCGAAAGAAGTTGTGCAAGACGATAATGTCATAACAGGTACATTCCTTGTAAATGATGTCTTTGCAAGAGTACTTTTTGATTCAGGCGCAGATAAGTCTTTCGTAGATCATAAGTTTTGTAAATTGTTGAATTTACCTGTCAAAACCTTAAACGCAAACTATGAGGTAGAGTTAGCAGATGGTACCATAGAAACCGTCTCCAGTGTGTTAGATGGATGTGTTATATCCATTAAGAACCATTCCTTTCCTCTGTCTCTACTTCCCTTTAAGTTGGCCGGTTTTGACATAGTTCTGGGTATGGACTGGTTATCTCATAACCAGGCCCAAATTGTCTGTAAATAGAAACAGGTGGTAATAAAGACTCCGTCTGGTGAATCACTTACCATTCGGGGAGATACCCAGTATGGGCTGCCTGAGTAGGTGACTATGCTCAAGGCTTCTAAGTGTTTGAAGAAGGGGTGTGTCATTTACATGGCGCAAGTGATTATTGATGAGCCTAAACCAAAGATAGAAGACATCCCTGTCATTTCTGAATACCCAGAAGTGTTTCCAGAAGATCTACCTGGTCTACCACCAGATAGACAAGTGGAATTCAGGATCGACATCATCCCCGGAGCGGCACCAGTTGCCAGAGCACCATACAGATTGGCACCCATAGAAATGAAGGAGTTGCGGACGCAGCTAGATGAATTGCTGGCTAAAGGTTTCATTAGACCTAGTTCATCTCCTTGGGGAGCGCCAATCTTGTTTGTCAAGAAGAAGGATGGGTCAATGCGTCTGTGCATCGACTATCGCGAGCTTAATAAAGTCACGATCAAGAATAGGTATCCTTTGCCCAGAATCGACGATTTGTTCGATCAGCTTCAAGGGGCAAGTTACTTCTCGAAGATTGATTTGAGGTCAGGCTACCATCAATTGAAGGTCAAAGATGAAGACGTGCACAAGACTGCATTTAGGACTCGTTACGGTCACTACGAGTTCCTAGTGATGCCTTTTGGGCTCACTAATGCACCAGCCGCGTTCATGGACCTCATGAATCGCGTCTGCAAGCCTTACTTAGATAAATTCGTCATCGTTTTCATCGACGACATTCTTATCTATTCGAAGAATCAAGCTGACCATGAGAAACACCTTCGTTGTATTCTCAAACTTCTACATCAGGAGAAGCTCTATGCCAAATTCTCTAAATGTGAATTTTGGCTACGAGAAGTCCAATTCCTTGGACACGTGGTCAGTGAGCGTGGTATCCAGGTGGATCCCGCTAAAGTTGAAGCCGTAATGAACTGGCAAGAGCCAAAGACGCCTACTGAAATTCGTAGCTTCCTGGGATTGGCAGGATATTACAGGCGTTTCATTGAAAATTTTTCAAGGATTGCTGCACCCCTAACCTCCTTAACTAAGAAGAAGGTTAAGTTTGTTTGGGGCCCTAAGCAGCAAGAATCCTTTGATATTCTGAAGCAAAAGTTGAGCAACGCCCCGGTACTGACACTGCCAGATGGAATTGAAGACTTTGTGGTTTATTGTGATGCTTCGCACACTGGCATGGGATGTGTGCTTATGCAGAAAGGCAAGGTTATTGCCTACGCTTCAAGACAATTGAAAGTGCATGAAAAGAATTACACCACCCATGACTTGGAGCTGGGTGCCGTTGTATTCGCACTAAAGCTTTGGAGGCACTATCTTTATGGTGTCAAATGTGTGATTTATTCTGATCACAAGAGCCTCCAACATCTGTTTAATCAGAAGGAATTAAACATGAGGCAACGCCGTTGGATGGAAACTTTAAATGATTATGATTGTGAAATCAAATACCATCCCGGCAAGGCGAATGTAGTCGCCGATGCCTTGAGCAGAAAGGAAAGGGTTAAACCCATCTGAATCAATGCCAAGCGCATGGAAATAAAGAACAGTTTGATAGAAAGGGTGTTAGCTGCACAGAAGGAAGCTGTGTTGGAAGCTAACTATCCTAATGAAAAGTTAGGAGTAACTGAGGAGCAGTTAACTCTTAGCAAAGACGGAATTTTACGATTAAATGGACGAATATGGGTTCCAATTTATGGAGGACTTCGTGATGTCATCCTCCAGGAAGCCCATAGTTCCAAATACTCCGTTCATCCTGGAGCTGATAAGATGTACCAGGATTTAAAGGCAAATTATTGGTGGATAGGCTTGAAAAAGTCTGTAGCCACTCATGTAGCAAAATGCTTGACATGTGCACAAGTCAAAGCCGAGCATCAGAAACCGTCAGGTCTGCTACAACAGCCTGAACTTCCTACGTGGAAGTGGGAAATGGTAACTATGGATTTTATTACCAAGTTACCTAAGACAAGTAAAGGCAATGATACAATATGGGTTATAGTTGATAGACTGACTAAGTCAGCACATTTCTTACCCATCAAGGAGACTTATAGCTCCGACATGTTAGCCCAGCTATACGTGGATAAGATTGTAGCCCTACATGGCATACCTGTAGCTATTATCTCTGATAGAGATACTAGGTACACGTCACATTTTTGGAAGAGTTTCCAACAATCTTTGGGCACACGTTTGAACTTTAGTACGGCTTACCATCCTCAGACAGACGGGCATAGTGAGCGTACTATTCAAACGTTGGAAGACATGCTACGTGCATGTGCGATCGATTTGGGTGGTAGTTGGGATAAGAACCTACCGTTAATCGAATTCTCCTACAACAATAGCTACCACACCAGCATCAAGGCTGCGCCTTTTGAGTCATTATACGGTAGAAAGTGTAGATCGCCTGTTTGTTGGGCGGAAGTTGGAGATGTCCAGTTATCTGGACCAGAGATCGTGTTCGAAACGACGGACAAGATTGTCCAGATTCGTGACCGTCTCAAAGCTGCCCGGGATAGGCAGAAAAGTTACGCTGATCCAAATCGTAAGGATGTTCACTTCGAAGTAGGTGACAAAGTCCTACTTAAAGTGTCACCTTGGAAGGGAGTGATGCGTTTTGGTAAGAAAGGCAAGCTAAGCCCGAGATACATAGGACCTTTCGAGGTTATCGAACGTGTCGGGTCAGTTGCCTATAAGTTGAACTTACCGGAAGAGCTCAGTGGAATTCACAATGTGTTCCACATCTGCAATCTGAAGAAGTGCTTCGCTGATGAATCACTGGTTATACCACATACAGATGTGCATATAGATGAGAGCTTAAAATTTGTGGAAAAACCTTTGTCGATTGAAGATCGACAGGTAAGGAAGCTTCGAAGGAAGCATATACCTTTTGTAAAGGTCAAATGGGATGCCCGTAGAGGTCCCGAATTCATGTGGGAGGTTGAATCCACGATGAAAGAAAAGTACCCTTACTTGTTTCAGTAAATCTCGAGTCGAGATTTATTTTAAGGGGGTGAGGATGTAACACCTCGAAAATTCATGTTAAATAAAATAACGACACTTGTCATGTAAGACAAAACGCGTTGTAAACTCGGATTCAATAAAGATGTTTTGGCAGGATTGAAAAGTGGCGTCATGTTAATTTTACCTCTGAACACCTCATTTATGAATCCCAAGACCCAAATTTTTATATATTAAACATCTATTATGTCCTAAATCCAGAAATGGGTTGACAATAATGAATTGGAAATACATGATAGGACCCAGCGAAGAAAAGAATTGGTAAACCTTCATTTTCGGTACTTTTATAAAGCATCAAAGCAAACAACTTCAAATGGTAGGGTTTAGAACTGTTCAAGGCACAATTGGAAGGCCCCTAACTGAGAAAATAATGTCCACAATTCGTTTATACCACTTGCCCTTTCAAAACACCAAAGATCAGCAGCTTTTTGGACCTGATGATTTGTTACGCACCGTAACAAATAATTATTACGGTGCGCAAGCAAGTGCCAGCGACCAGAAAACCTTCTGCAGCCTGTTATGCGTGATTGTGACCTATTTCACCGGTTTTTCTCACATGTGGACGACCCCTAGGCACCCCTAAGCACTAGGACAAGTGTTAATCAGTTATGGATGGGTCCTAGACTTTGTTGTCAACATTTTATGGTGCCTTAGTTCACTATATAAAGCTCATTAGTTGCAACAAACATTCCCACACCTTCTCCTGCATTGTTGGATCATTTCTGGAGCTATCAAGCAACCTCAAGTGATCATATCTCGTGCCTAGGATTCTTGTAAGTCTGCTAGTTCTTGTTTAGTTGAGTTTAGCTTGGTTAATTAGCTAAAAGTCAAACCGTCGTAATTACGGTTTGACTTCGAGATTAGTCAATAATGGCTCAGTCATATCTCGAATTAAAAGTAGTCATGAGTTGGTAATTATGTGGGTAATAAAACCTCAAAAGGGTTTCCCCTGATCACCACTCTAACCAGGTCTAATGTCGGGTCAAACTTTTAATTAAAAAGTCAACAGGATGCTTAAAATGTCATTTATGCATAATTAGCTATCTAGAACATATATAACCTGTTTGATCATTGTTATAACTTAGTAACTAGTGTAAGAACATGTCCAAACATGTTCAACCCGACTATTTCCTGTTTAGACCCGGTTCGGAACCGAAAGTCACATAGTTTGACTTTCACTTTGACTTTCAGTTCTGACCCGTTAAGGCATGTTTTAGAAATGCCTCAGATCTTTAATTGGATTAGGTTACTTGTTAGAACAACCCTCTGTGATTACACACCTTGGTTCATTAGTTATCCAATTAATATGCATGTTTCCGTTAATTGCTCATATGTTGACCATTATGCCCTTATTACCTTAAAACGTAATTTATGAAAATGTAAAAGTGTAGAAACCTTAGTTACTGATATATAAACTTGTATGCAAAGTTTGACATCAGTTTGACTTGTAGATTAAGAGTTATGCTCATTATCGCAAAATTAATGCTTTATCTTAATAAGTTGGCGTAATTAACGTATAACCTAGTTAAACATACTTTTTGGTATCAAATATTTTACCCACTGATGTAATATATTATTTTGGGATTTTTAAAGATTTTTAGTTAATTTTAGGCTAAGCATAACTCATAGTCGTAGGCTTAATTCGGTAAATGTCGGTTTTGCCCTTACGGGCCATAAAATGAGTTTTACATATCTAAACGACTCCAAACCTTTTGCCACTGATCACATATGATAAATAAATTATTTTAAGCCTTCTGGAAATATAAAAATATCAGATTTAAGTATCGAACCCGGAAATAGCCTTTAATCGCCTTAATTAGCGTTTTTAACGCATAGTATGTTTTAAAAACATATTGGACATACCCGGGTTGATACCTACTGATATATGGGGAAAATTATGATATTCTAACAGTAAGAAAAGGTTGATTAACTCAGACCTCGTTTTTGAGCTTTTCGGCTTATGTGAAATTACCAAAATACCCCTACGGGGCATAGTTTGGTTAAAGATGATAAATTTCACATATATGCTTTAGCCTACTATTATAACTCATCAAATTGAGTATGTTTGCTATTTACATCAGACCTGTAACTCAGTTAAACATTTAGACTTTTTTACAATCTTTAAAATGACCAAACTACCCCTACGGGGCATAGTTTGTGTTTAAATTCATTTCGGGCATAATGAAAGACATCCTACTGATGTCACAACATATTTGAAGCATATTAACTTAGGAAACCTGTATATGGCTCTTACGGATAACCGTTACGCTTATTTCGCGTTTGGTTCGGTTTATGTAACAAGTTTACATAAATTAGCCGAAACGGGTCAAACCTTATCGGTTTTATCTCAAAATCCAGAATGTGAACAATAAACCCATATTAAACAAGTCTTCAAACTTGTCAGGTCTAAATCACATTCTATCCGGTCTTCGCTTAATCGTGCGTACGAACCGTATCTTTGAAACTAGCCGGTCTAAGCTTAAGCTTAATTAAAGACCCGTTAGGATTCTAATAGGTTATATTAAACCTTCATTCCAGATTAGGAGAACCAGTAAAAGCTACGTGCATTTTGCTTATTGTGAATTATACTTTGCATCAGGTAAATACTTTTAACTTATTTTCCCTATACGGGCTTGGGTTACGGTATATAGCATACCGCTTGATCGGGCATCAAATCTCCACGCTTAGTGGGTAGTTGAATAATTTGATCGGCTCGTTTAAACAGTCTTGTTTACTTTACAACCTTTGGGGGGTTAATGACCATGTCCCGGATATCCTCGGCATCATTTTACGAAATGGCCACGAACTTAGCACACAGGTGTAGGCGTACACCTATCGGTGTCTCATATAATTAATGTGGTGTGTCTATTGATCTTTAACCCGGCACGATCCGGGCTACTGAACGCATAAGTAACATGTAATTCGTTCACAAGATTATAATATTAAATAATTCTCCCAAGTTATAAAAATGTTTATGCCATGTGCATCCAAACCAATTTTCAATCATTTTCTAAAATGAGTCAGTTGAATGTATTTACCAGTGTAAACTGACGTATTTTCCCAAAAAGACTGAATGCAGGTACTAAACGAAATTGGCTGGATTGTCTCCTAAGCATCAATAAAAAGTCTCGCAAGCTTAGGATGCCTGAAGTCTGTTGAACCATTAATAATATTTTATTTCGATCCGTTCTGTGGATAAACTTCCGGATATTGTTACTTTGATAAACAATATTAAATTCGGTTGTATCATATTTTAAATTTGCTTCCGCTGTGCATAATAATTATTGTGTTGTTTGACTATTACGTTGCCAACCACGTCACGATACTCCCCCACCGGGCCCACCGGTGACACGTGGAAATCGGGGTGTGACACGTCAGCGACGCCCTCCCTGTATGTGTGTCGAGAATTTTGTTGTTTAATGAGTTGTGGACGGTTTTTAGGTGAGGTTTTGACCAATTTTCAGGAGTTACGAGTTGGGGACGATAAAACACACATCTTGGACCGTTCCCTATCATCTTTTTCATATCTCTTCACCTCTAATCATCCCTAACACCATCCTAATCACCTCTAACCTCTAACCCATCACCATCTACACTTCAAAACCCTAGTTCACCATCACCATCATCTTCATCCATTCTCCACCATCCAAACCCTAACCCCTATCCTTTAACTCTCCTTCAAGACTCAAGATCATGATGTGGTGTTCGTGTTCGTCATCAGGTGATCGTGACCATTCAACCATGAGCGGCTAGTCTCCTCGGTTTCATCCCGGTGTAGATTTTTGTAAGAGTTCTAGGGTTTATGCATTTGTATTTTGATTTGATTTTGTGACAAATTGTTTAGTATTTGAAACCTTTTATAATTGTCTTGCATTTGTTTCGAATTCGTAAATTGTCGAGTGATGACAAAATTTGACTTTGCAAAATGGTTATGTGCAATCATGCCTTATCTTAGGTTAGGATTTACACGTCCGATGTAACAAAGTGCATTGTAGTCCGTTGTCTATAATGTTGATAGGAATTGGCACCTAAGCTTCGTGATAGAAATTCGTTAATCACTATATACAATTGAATCAAGTTAAAACATGTTGGAACCCTAGGTCTTACAATTATCGAACCGGGTGTGATCCGTTTTCCCAATTCTCGTTTTCAATTTAGTAGTTTAGTCTTGCAATCTTAGTTAGTAAACCGTGGCTTTATATAACATCAAATTTTTGGTTCACGCTGACTACTTTTCAAATTAAACAACCAAATAAAATTAGGAAGCTTCATAATCACTTTGTACGTTTTTTTGTAAATAGTCTAACTAGTCGAACAGGTCGTGCGATACTGACCACATGCTATTCATGGATACGATACTCGACTTACCCTAGCTACCTTGGTTTAATTGGGTTTTTGACTGATCGGGATGACACGGTCACGTCAAAATGGTGTCGTTGCCGGGGAGCTAGTGCGCTTAGTATTTCATTACTTGTTCGATTTTAGTGTTAGTTTTCTTTCTTGTATTTTTGTGTTTTTACTTTGGGTGGTTGAGCTTGTTTGTGCAGGTACATGTTTTGCAAGCACTATTTTTCAATATGAATAGGGTAGATGATGATCCGTGTGAGTGTTGCGGAAGTGGAGAGCATCTATTAGAGGATTGCTATGTTTTCTACGAGAAGGTTCAAGCATACAAGGATCGGGAAGACTACCTCAGCGGATTGTACGGATATGGGAGGGCGGATTATGAAGATTTCAATGGTCCATCCTCACATTATCTATACGTTAAACCGCCACAACCACCAACAAATCGTCAAGAATACTACCACCCCGATACAGATTACCATTACGAGCAAGAGTGGGATTACAACAACTATGCACAAGAGATACCACGTTACTCAAGTTACCGGGAGGAGTATGTCGATTATTACCATGAATACCATCCATCCGCATACAAGGACCCACAAGATTCAATGCATTCCAAGCTAGATGCTCTCATAAACATGGTGAAAAGATATCACGAGGATATGAAAGATATGAAGAAAGCGAATCAAGTGAGAGATAAAGCCCATGAAGTATTGGTGATGCAAGTGGATCAATTAGCGGCGGAAATAGCCCAAAAAAATGCGAACGGGATGTTTTGGCTAATGGTACCATGGTTGATAGTGACGTGGTGGAAGAGGTCATAGATCTTTCAGAGCAAGAAGTTGAATGCCTGAACCGAGCGGAAGACATGACACTGCGAGACGAGTTGGATCTGAAAGAAGCCCACATTCATATCCATCCTTCTCCAATACTTATCACTCCAACCAACAAAGTTGGGGATGCGTATTCGGGTATAAGGCTTCGAAGGGTGGCGTTGCAAGACATTGGCCAGTTTGGTAAGAAGCGACCCCGAAGTTGTACTGTACGCATGCCGAATAGTAGAAAAAGAGAGCGATTCAGCATGCCAACTACCGAGCGTATGTTGGAAACTCGGTAGGCAAATGTGCACTTCAACCACCATGAGAGGCAAATCGGGTATGATTGTTGTAGATTTTGTACAATTATTCATTTTATTTTATTTTCTTAATTAAATGAACGTTGTGGGTGTGTTCCCTATATAACTCTCACGAGACCTACTCGTCCTCCCGAGCTATCGGGAGGTTTAAAAGGGCTTGTTGCATAAGCTAAATGCAACCGTGATTCCTACGAAAGTGAGTTAGGTTTGTTGTTATTGTACATTATTTTTTTCCACATAAATCAAAGTGAAATTACGTATGGCGTGGTAATGTTTTCATAAAAGTAGTAGAACTAGGTAACTAACAAATTTTGATGGTTGTGAGAAGCATGCTTCTACACAAGGGTTGAGATTTGTAGGTACATTATGTTCGTGAGATGACCACTTTGTTGAAAGATGAAGAGCACATGAGGAACGAGCGAAAACCAGGTGCATACGTTTCTTTTTGTCTTTGATTTTTAGTTAGCGAATAAGTGGATTGTAAATTATAAATTATATTTTATTTTTCGGGGTGAATATTTTGGGAAAGGTTAGCCGTGCCACATCCCTTGTGCATTTTAAAAGCTCTATTCTTACACATTGAGGACAATGTTTTCCTCAAGTGTGGGGATGGGGGAGTAAATTTTTTTCCATTTTTGACCCGTTCATTCAAAAACTACACATTGAGGACAATGTTTATCTCAAGTGTGGGGATGAGAGAAAAATTTCAAAATTTTTTCAAAAATATATTTGTTTGAAGCGATCTAAGAAGCACAAGTAACTAAGTTAACGAGGGATGACACAACCCATTTGGTCTTTTGTCATGGTCAAGTTCGAGTTAATAGCATGACGGGTATTTAGCGGGTGGTTATTTGGGAATAATCCACCTAAGAAACTTGCAAATTATGTATATCATATTCCATACCCTTATATGTGAGATCTTGAGCCACTTTTATACATCATATATACACATATGTCTTTGTTTGAGTGGACCACTAGTCACATATTGTAGAACTTGCAACTTTTGATACGTTTGAGACCATAGACCGAATACAAGCAAGAGAATGACTAAAGCATTAGATGAACCTTTTCCTTTAAAACCATTTATCTATCCTTAACCAAACAAATCCCCTGGTCGCCCACTTTGAGCCTAAACCTTTCGTTTGACAACCCGTTTAGCCCATAGCCAAAAAACCTTTATTTTTAAACCCGTGTGATGAAAATTCGATTATAGGATTATATGTTTGTATAGTTGTGATTTATATTCGTAAAAAAAGAGCAAAAATTCAGAAAAAGTTGCGAAAAACAATAGAAAATCATTGAGAAAAGAACAAAAATATGTGTTTCTAGTTTGTGGAATAAAAGGTGAAAATTGTTGCCTTCTAGTTTGATGTTGGTAGTTAGTCGTGTTTAGATTAGTCGTTTTGCAATAAATATCGAATTTTCATCACCTTAACCACTTTAAAAAAATCCTATTCCATACCCTTAACCTAGCCCCGTTACAACCCTTTAAAAACCTTTCGACTTGTGCTTTGTATTCGTGTTCGGTGGTGGAGAATGATTGAGTTGCAAGCCTATGCGGGTACGTGTTCTAATCGGTTTGAGTTATTATTTCAAAAGCGCTAATGCATCAACTATTAGCCAATTTTAAACTGAGTAGAGAGAACATTGTGAGGGATGTGCATAATTTATTGGTTTCAGGGGGGGGGGGGTTAATCTCGGATAACCATTTTATATGTGATTATTCACTTTACCGTTAGATATTTTGGAAATTGTAAAAAGTTTGAACCGGGTATGACTTTAAACCTTAACCTTAGTCTCGGGAATGGGACGTGTGTTTCTCGATCGACCGATGTGAAAGTGAAAAACATATTTTCTTGAGCGCAAGCAAACGACCAGTATGGGGATGTGATACGTGGTTAAAAACCGGTGATCGTTTGTGCATAAGTTGATGTTTTTACGTAGCTTTTAATCTTGAATATCCTACTTTTAATGGGACTTGTGTTTTACAGGTCTAAAAGAGTTTAAAGAGCTAAACGGAGCACCGGGACTCGAATCGGGTCAACCGGGATCAAGAAATCGAAAAACAGAAAACAAGTTGTTGTTAACCATGAAGATTGGATGTGTTGTATGGGATGTTAATGGATTGAAAATGAAGATATTGGATGATGGCATGATAGAGGGCTGAATTACGAAGACGTGGGCGAAAACGATGAATAAAACGGAGCTAAAACGAAGAAGTTATGAAGAAAACAAAAAACCAGATTTTGAGGCACCGTCGGCGACACCCTCTGGTTTGTTCCGTCGGCCAGAAACCTTCGTAAACAGCAGATTAAGCCGTCGGGTGAAATTGAGACTTCCAGGGGCCGTCGGGGACGCCCTAAATGGTCGTCGGCGACGCCCTCCCTATATGTGTGTCACAAATTTTGTTGTTTAATGAGTTGTGGACGATTTTTAGGTGAGGTTTTGACCAATTTTCGGGGGTTACATGTTGGGGACGATAAAACACACATCTTGGACCATTCCCTATCATCTTTTTCATATCTCTTCACCTCTAATCATCCCTAACACCATCCTAATCACCTCTAAGCCATCACCATCCACACTTCAAATCCCTAGTTCACCATCACCATCATCTTCATCCATTCTCCACCATCCAAACCCTAACCCCTACCCTTCAACTCTTCTTCAAGACTCAAGATCATGATGTGGTGTTCGTGTTCATCATCCGGTGATCGCGACCATTCAACCATGAGCGACTACTCCCCGGTTTCATCCCTGTGTAGATTTTTGTAATAGTTCTAGGGTTTATGCATTTGTATTTTGATTTGATTTTGTGACAAATTGTTTAGTATTTGAAACCTTTGATAATTGTCTTGCATTTGTTTCGAATTCGTAAATTGTCGAGTGATGATAAAATTTGACTTTACGAAATGGTTATGTTCAATCCTGCCTTATCTTAGGTTACGATTTACATGTCGGATGTAACGAAGTGCATTGCGGTCCGTTGTCTATAATATTGATAGAAATTGGCACCTAAGCTTCGTGATAGAAATTCGTTAATCACTATATACAATTGAATCAAGTTAAAACATGTAGGAACCCTGGGTCTTACAATTATCGAACCGGGTGTGATCCGTTTTCCTAATTCTCGTTTTCAATTTATTAGTTTATTCTTGCAATCTTAGTTAATAAACCTTGGTTTTAGATAGCTTCAAATTGTTGGTTTATGCCGACCTCTTTTTAAATTAAACAACCAAATAAAATTAGCAAGCTTCATAATCACTTTGTACATTTTTGTAAATAGTCTAACTAGTCGAACAGGTCGTGCGATACTGACCACATGCTCTTCATGGATACAATACCCGACTTACCCTAGCTACCTAGGTTTAATTGGGTTTTTAACTGATTGGGACGACATGGTCACGTCAACAACCCCACTCAAAGAACAAATACGCTCGGAAAAAAGTCGCCAGATCTGATACAACGTTAAACCAAACAGATTTGCACATGTTTTATGTCTCTGGTGGTTTCGCTGAATATCCAGTCAAACCAAAACCAAACGAACCATAGTGGTAGGCTTTGCTACCAAATTATAGGATCGATGTGACCTAAAATCTGATTTTGATGAAGAACAAAATAATAAAATAGGATGAAGAATAAGATGAACACTAAAGATATTACAATAAAACCCTACTAGATCTGATTTTCAAATGATAACAAATGAAACCCTAGATCTCTAGTGTTTGTGTTTTTCCTAAAACCCTAATCGCCTCTTTCTATTTATAGCATAAACCACGTAAGCTAATTATATTTAGGCCTCTAAAGACAACAAATCACTAAAACTACCACTGAACAGAAAACTAAGTGACTAAAATAAGAAATATAATTATTTTAACCCGAATAAAATAGTCAATCACATTCTCAACTTTCACATGTCGATCCTTCGCCTGATCTCCTCGTGTCGACGTCTGTGTTTACTTCGACTCGTTGGTGTTAACTTTGTTGAATTGACATTGTGACTACCAAACTAGACCCAACAATCTCCCCCTTAGGATAATGTTATCAAACTCTTGTATCATCTACAAAACAGTCAGCGTCATGCAGGTTGTGATCTTCAATTTTGGAACCTACTGTCACACCCTCAAAATCCACATGCGGGGTGTTAGAGCATTTGAGATCGTTGGTACTTGTTTTAGATAGTTATGGATTGTTTTGTTTTAGTTTATTGGCTTCTAGAAAGTTTAGGGGAGTGTTTATGTAATGTTTAGATAGTTGTTTGGCCAGAGTTGGCGTATTTAATATGCTAGCGTATTTATTAAATACGCTGGCTAGTGAGTGTGTGTATTTATCAGTTGTAATGAAACCCAGGCCAAAGTTTTGGGCTAGTTTTGGTAAAACTCATTGTGTTGTGATTTTCTTGCTGATCATTGTGCTAACTCCGATATCCAGATGCTTATTATTGATTATATCTTTTGGGATTATTAAACAACACCTGTCGCTAAGATCCAAACCAAAATGTTCATCTTCATCTTTGATCTTTCTTGACTTTTACACATTCAATCACCTAATCAATAGGTGTTTTGGGTGATAACAATCAAACCACTGTGATCCGGATAGTGTTAGGGATCTACAATTTGGTATCAGAGCCAGGTTAGATTTACGGGATCCGAAACATATACGTTAGTTAGTTAGTATATTTACAAAAGTATTTACAAATATATATATATATATTTGTAACAAAACTAATAATACTATAAACATTTTAATAATTAATAATATATATATATATATATATATATAGGGGATGGCTAGAATGAGAACCACCACGAGTTGTAAGAACCATGAGAACCGCGCCCCGCGGGTGGCCGTCGGCGACGAAATTTTTTTTACACCTAGATCCGTATATTTTAGGGGGGGTGTAAAATTTTCGGTTCAAACGGCGCGCCCGAGGGGGTAGTTTTTTACGCCCAAAGTTTGGTAAAAAAAAAAGAAAAATTAAAAAAACCCAAACTTTGGGCGTAAAAAACTACCCCCTCGGGCGCGCCGTTTGAACCGAAAATTTTACACCCCCCCTAAAATATACGGATCTAGGTGTAAAAAAAATTTCGTCGCCGACGGCCACCCGCGGACTTTCAGAACTCCTAATAAACAATCATTTTATATATAAGTTTTTGTATTTATGATCTTTTTATCATCTATTATATGTATTTCTTTGATTACATACATGTTAAAAGTAGTTTACATATGTTTAATTGCCAAAATTATATATATGTGTCATAACTAATTACATATATGTAAAAAAAACTAGTTTACATATGTGTAATTATAAAATTACATATAAAAATGATAAAATTACTCTTAACATGTATGTAATCATAAAAATACAAATAATAAATGATAAAATTATGCTAAACATAAAAATATATAAATAAAAAGATTGTTTATTAGGAGTTCTGCGAGTTCTGTAAATATTTATGGTTCTGAAATGATCCTGGCCCTATATATATATATATATATATATATATATATATATATATATATATATATATATAGTGTAATGCTAGATAGAAAACCCTAAAAATTTGAGAAAACCCTAGAAAACCCAACCTCCCGACTTTTTTTTTTGAAAAAAATAACACATGTAATATACATGTTTTTAAGAGTTTTGAGCCAAAAAAATAAAAATAAAAACGCCGAGTGGATGTTTTTAAAAAAAATAAACAAGTTTCAGCAACTTTCATCACTAACATGTGTTAGACAAAAAGTGCTTAATCTTGTTTATTTTTTTTTTTTAAAACCACTCGGCGCTTTTTTGATTTTTTTGGCTCAAAACTCTTAAAAACATGTATATTACATTTGTTATTTTTTTCAAAAAAAAAGTCGGGAGGTTGGGTTTTCTCAAATTTTTAGTGTTTTCTATCTAACCCTCCCCTATATATATATATATAGTGTGAGGTTCATTGGGAACACTAAAAAAGTGAAGAACAGTGGGGAACCGACTCAAACGAACTCTGATTGGACTCATTCCAGCGGTGTTGGAACCGGCTCGTCGAACCCTAACTAGGATCTCTTTACCCTAAACCCTAAATCATAACCCCTAAACCCTAAAAATATTAGGGTTTGGCTTTTAGGGTTTAGCTTTAGAGTTTAGCTTTAAGATTAAGTTTTAGGGTTTAGGTTTAGGGTTTAGCTTTAGATTTAGCCTTTAGGGTTTAGCTTTAAGTTTTGGCCTTTAGGGTTTAGCTTTTAGGTTTATAGTTTAGATTTTACGGTTCAGCTTAGGTTTAAGCCTTAATTTTTATCTTTAGGGTTTAGAGTTTAGGAGTTAGGGTTTAGGGTTTAGGGTTAAGATATCTTAGTTAGGGTTCGACGAGCGGGTTCCAACGCCGCTGGAATGAGTCCAATCAGAGTTCGTTTGAGTCGGTTCCCCACTGTTCCCACTTTTTTAGTGTTCCCCGATGAACTTTCCCCTATATATATATATATACATATATATATATATACATATATATATATATATATATAGGGTAAGGTTCATGTGAGATCCACCCTTATTGCGAGAACCGCGAGAACCAATGTGAACACAAAATAAAATCTAAAAAAAATAAAAAAGCACTCAAATTGTTTTTATAATATTTAAAAAAATCGCTATATTTAGTTAGCAAAAAAAAAACTTTTTTTTTTCGAGTAACAGTTATCCATGCACATGTGCATATGTATCATTACTTCAATAAATTCCGTAATACGTTATCAGTAATAGACAATTGCACTTTAATTTACAATACCATCCGTAATACACTACTTTTTACATTACCAATATTCAAAATGCACATGTGCATCATTAGGTATAACCATGATATAACATGTTTTGGTACAAAAAGTTTGTGATTTTGAATGGAGAAGTAGGCCCATATACATGTTTTTTGGTTAGTTATATCTAGTGGTTGATGGTTTGGTTAAAGTTGGCAATTTATGATGTAATATATTAATTGGATGGTATAAATGGTGTTGATATACATGTTATAAAGTGAAAATATTGGTAATGGTATTGTATTATGGATCGTAGGAGGTAATGGTATTGTATTATGGATGGTAGAAGGTAATGGTAGTGTATTATAGATGGTATGATAGATGAAAGGGAAAATGTATTCAAAATAGTGTACCAAAACACCTTATTTCATGTTGATACATATAGATGCACATGTGCATTTCTAATATTGGTAATGTAAAAAGTAGTGTATTACATATGGTAGTGTAAATGAAAGTGCAATTGTATAATATTTGTAATGAATTACGAAATTTGTCAAAGAAAACACAAAAATGCACATGTGCATATTTGTGTATTATGGATGGAATGATAGATGAAAGAGAAAGTAGTGTACCAACACACCTTATTTCATGTTGATACATATAGATGCACATGTGCATTTCTAATATTGTTAACGTAAAAAATAGTGTATTACACGTTGTAGTGTAAATGAAAGTGCAATTGTATTATATTTGTAATGAATTACGGAATTTGTCAAAGAAATGATACAAATGCACATGTGCATGGATAACTATTACTAAAAAAAAAATTTGAATTTTTTTTTATTATAAAGGAAATATAGCGATTTTCCAAAAAAAAATAGTAAAATTTTTTTTTTTTGAGTTTTTTTAGATTTTTTTAGGTATTACTGTTTGTGTTCACACTACTTCTCGCGGTTCTCGCAATAAAGGGTGGTTCCTAACGGATCCTTCTCCTATATATATATATATAGAAACGGGATCAGGAGAAAACGCTCAAAAGTGTGAGAACGGTGAGAACGCTTCCTGGCCTAACACGTGTCACGAGGCATAGAGAATGGCGGAGGGGCTTTTTGTCCTTTCATATTTTCTTATTTTAAATGCGTGTCACATCCCGTTTCCATTTTTTTGGCGTTTAATAAATACGCCGCGTTTTATTGTTTGTAGGTCAGTATCAAATTTAATATTTTGGCGTTTTAATTATGTTTTGGCATTTTTTTAAATAAGGATGCATGTCTATGATGTAAAAAAATCAGTAAAGTAAATTTCTTGATGTTTATTATATATCAAGTAGGATACAGGTCTATAATTTGACATACAATTATGGCGTTTTGAAAAGATAAATAAATTAAGTTTTCCATGTAGTGGTTTTAAATATAATAAATGTTTGGCAATAATGTTACCGTCTCTTCATTTTACTGTTTAGCATTTACTGTTTGGTTCATTTTCATCGGTGAATTAGTGTTGATTTTTCAGTAATACCTTGTTTGGCGTTTTTTGTGTTTTATAGCAAAAATCGTGCTTTGCTAGCATCCGTTCTATCAGTTTTCACACTATCAGTCATTTTGGTGTTTTTGTTGTTTTATATTAAAAAAAATTAGTAGAGAATTAGATAATAAAAGCAGAGAATTAGATAACAAACAATAGAAACTGAAAAAAAAATAAAAATTATAATCTAATTCCTCTTCCAAATCTTCACTGTTATCAGCCTCTTTTACTTTAACTTTTTTGGAGTTTTGAACCTGTTTTGAATACCTTATGTGGATCCTTTTTTTCCTACTTAATGCCCGTCTTCATTAAGGGGTAAAAGTTTTTTTTTTCTTCGTTTTTGCATAAAAATTTGTCTATCTCATTCAACAAAAGCTTATAGATATACCCACCTCAGAGTAGAATCCATTCAGTGAAACTTCATTCAGAACAATACTCAATAAAGAAGAAATGACGTTCCGCATCTGTGGCTTTTTTAAGTATCTTTTTTGGCATTTTAAAGTGAATGATTTGTTGGAAAGATGGCGTTTATTTTTTTGGTGGTGTGATCAGTTGATTGTGCAGAGACGTCTCTCATAAAGGATGTTTTTTGCGCGTATTTTAGGCGGGATTTTTATTTATAATAAATGATATTAATAAAGTAGCCGTCTTTTCAGTTACTGTGTGTATTTTTTACTGAGTTTGTTCAGGTTTTTATGAGTTTTTATGGTCTTAAACATTCCATCTTCCAAGTTTGGCGTTTTTTAATGGCTTTAAGTAATTTTTGGCGTTTGTTTCCATTTTTAGCTTTTAATAATTCTTCTCTAAATTACTTTTATTATAGGTTGGGAGTTTTTGGCGTTTTACTTCATTATGGCATTTCACAATAATTATGACTTTTGGCGTTTTATTAATATAATGTTATTTTTTTAGTCTAAGTTGAAAAATACATAACAAACAACAGAAAAAGAAAATAAAAAAAAATAAAAATAGAAACAATTTATCTTTTCAAATCTTCACTGTCGTCGGTATATTTCTTATTTGAAACATGTTCACTGGCGGTTTGGCTTTGTCATGCTTGTGTTTTTTTGGCCGTTTGGAAAGACAATATGACATGATTTTTTTGTTTGAATATGTATCTTCAAATCACTCATTAGTGTCATTCGTCTAATTCATGCCATTATAATATTCATCAATAACAAAACACAAAAACTGACATAAGTCTGACACCCAGGAAAGAATGCATTTTTCCGAAACTTCGCGTAGAACAATATTGAATATACAAGAAACCATTTTTGGCATTTTTGGCGTTTTTTTGAGGAAATAGTTTATCTAAAAGAAAAGTCCATTTTTTGGAAATTTTTGATATCTGAGAGATTTTGGCGTTTTATAAGATGTTTGGTATATAGTAAAATATGGCTTTATTGAGTAGGTGTGTTTGATGTTTTGGATTTTTTGGCGTTGTAAGATGAATGTTATATAGTAGAAATATGGCTTTTTCAGGTTGAGGGAGGTGTGTTCTTATGTATGAGAATGTTTTGTTTATATAGGGATGCGTTTTGGGCAGTAATGGCGTTTTATTCAATAGTTGGCGTTTTTGTATAGAAGTGTAAAGACCTTTTTACCCTTAATGAAACGCATCGACTCAATAGAATTCGTGTTATTTACGAAAAGCCACCGCGCCAATCTAGTCGATAGATTGTTTTGATCGGACGATCGATAAGCGTTCTCACTGTTCTCACACTTTTCATCGTTTTCTCTAAATCCTGACCCTATATATATAGGGTTGAGTTCATTTCAGAACTCTAAATAACTACAGAACTTTCATAACTCCTAATAAACAATCATTTTATATATGAGTTTTTGTATTTATGATCTTTTTATCATCTATTATATGTATTTCTTTGATTACATACATGTTAAAAGTAGTTTACATATGTTTAATTGCCAAAATTATATATATGTGTCATAACTAATTACGCATATGTAAAAAAACTAGTTTACATATGTGTAATTATAAAATTACATATAAAAAATGATAAAATTATCCTAAACATAAAAATATATAAATAAAAAGATTGTTTATTAGGAGTTCTGCAAGTTCTATAAATATTTATGGTTCTGAAATGATCCTGCCCATATATATATATATAGACACACACATATATATATAGGGGACCGCTAAAATGAAAACCACCTCCAGTTGTAAGAACCATGAGAACTACACCGTACGGGGCGAGTTGGACCAAAAAAAATTCATAAACGTAGATGCGTGTATTATAAACACATTTGTAAAAAAAAACTCAAAAAAAATGTCGTGTGTGTAGTTTTGAGCACCACAAGTTTGTGTTTACGGGTACCGTAAATTTTAAATAAATTTACGGTACCCGTAAACACAAACTTATGGTGCTCAAAACTACACACACGATATTTTTTTTTGAATTTTTTTTTTACAAATGTGTTTATAATACACGCATCTACGTTTATGAAAAAAAAATTTGGTCCAACTCGCCCCGGATCAAAAAGTTCTCATGGTTCTTACAACTGGAGGTGGTTTTCATTTTAGCGGTCCCCTATATATGTATATATATATATATATGTATATATATATGGCCAGGATCATTTTAGAACCATAAATATTTATAGAACTTGCAGAACTCCTAATAAACAATCTTTTTATTTATATACTTTTATGTTTACGGAGGATCCACATATGAGGCCATTACGGAGGATCCTCCATATATAATTGAAGTTGTATTGAGATAAGAATGCAGATTAGGGTTTTTGGGGAATGAAAGAATGATGTTCGTATATTTCGAATTGGTAATCCATATCTGTGAATCATACATACATATATACTTGACGGTTGGATGTATAACCGCCACTATATATAATAAAACTAAACTATAAAATAAATACATTATACTAACTAACATATCTAGCTTATATTTATTCTAATATTCCCTCCCGTAAGCTAGATAGCAACAAGATGCAGGAGCTCCTTGAGGCGAAGAAAGTCCTTAGGTTGCAGCGCTTTTGTAAGTATATCTGCAGCTTGTTCTTTTATTGTGAAGAACCTTACTTCAACTTCATCTTCCTTAACTAGATCACGTATGAAATGATATTTCACTCTAATATGTTTGCTTTTCCCATGATAAACCGGGTCTTTTGCCAGACAAATTGGGGATTTGTTGTCACAGAAAATTACCGGTGGGCAATCCATATTCATTTTAAGTTCATTGAGTATTCCCTTTATCCATAGTGCTTGTCATCCAGCCATGGATAGTGCAATATATTCTGCTTCGGTTGAAGATAAGGCAACGACCTTTTGTTTCTTTGATTGCCATGCTATTGCTCCTGATCCTAAATGAAAAGCATATCCCGAAGTGCTTTTACTGTCATCCACATTTCCAGCATAATCACTGTCGCTGAACCCGACTAATTTCCCTTTACTTCCCTTTGAGTAGATGATTCCATGATTCATTGTCCCTTTTATATATCTCAAGATTTGTTTCCTAGCTTCCCAGTGACTTTTCTTTGGTTTCTCCATAAACCGGCTTATCTTGCTAACAGCAAACATTATATCAGGCCGAGTATTCGTTAAGTACATGAGACATCCTACTAGGCTTGTATATAAATTTTCATCCACCTCATCTTCAAGATAATTTTTTGATAATCGTTCACCATATTCCATAGGAGTGGAGATTGTGTTGCATCTTTCCATATTGATTTTTTAAGCAAACCTTTTGCATACTTCTGCTGAGATAATGTAATATTTCCATCTTCATACTTGACCTCCATGCCCAAGAAATAGTGCAGAACTCCCAAGTCAATCATTTTGAATTCCTTCTTCATCGAATCCTTGAGTTGATCTATCATTTTCAGAGAATCGCTAGCTATTATAAGGTCATCAACATACAGGCAGATCACCATCTTGGAAGTTGTTGTATCCTTGATGAATAGAGTATGTTCATATACACATTTCTTGAACCCATTTGAGCCGAAAAAATTATCTATCTTGCTGCACCATGCCCTTGGGGCTTGTTTAATACCATATAGGGCTTTCTTGAGATGGCATACCTTTCGTTCTTCTCCCATTTTGATCTATCCTTCCGGTTGTTCGGTATATACATGTTCACTTAGATCTCCATTTAAGAACGCTATTTTAACATCCATTTGGTGTAGATGCCAGCCATTTCGAGCCGCTAAAGCCAGTATTAGTCTAACTGCATCAAATCGTATAACTGGTGCAAATACATCTTGGTAATCCACTCCATACTTTTGATTGTAACCCTTATCCACTAATCTCGCTTTGTACTTATCCACATTTCCATGCTCGACGTATTTGGTTTTGTAGATCCATTTAACTCCAATGGGTTTTTGATCTTTTGTAGGATCAACTAATTCCCATGTATCATTTTTCCTTATTGACTCTATTTCCCTGTCCATTGCTTTTGTCCACTTTGTTTCCTTATGAGCTTCTCTATATGTGGTTGGATCTGCAACGGCATATAATACGAAACTTGCTGCATCTTCAGTTGAATGTTGATCACCATATAAGTCTTCTACTTTTTCCTGTGTGAGAGGTTCCGAATTTGCATATACATCTGCAAGACTTCTGGTTCTTAACTCAACATTTACTGATGATGATGACGAGTCTACTTCTTCATAATTCTGATTTTGTCCAACTGTTTCCTCGTCATCATATTCATTGCTGCCTTGATTATTATTTTGAAATGCAGAGTTATTTTCTTGAACGGTTACTTCCTTTTCCTGATCCGTAACATTTGCATCCGGAAAGTTCAGTTGAATGTTTGCATCATTTACATGTCTTTCAGTTCCTTCCCAGTCCTGGCTTTCATCAAATATCACGTCTCGACTAATGATAGTCTTATTGGTTACTGGATTATACAATTTGTAAGCTTTACTGGTCTCACTGTAGCCTATCATAATTACTTTTTCTGTTTTATCATCCAGATTTCCTCGATGTTGCTTAGGAACATGAGAATATGCCACACATCCGAAGATTCTCAAATGAGAAACATTTGGTTTCCTTCCACTCCATGCTTCTTGAGGAGTTATGTCTTGCACTCCTTTTGTAGTTGCTCGATTAAGAAGATAAGTTGCACATGATACCGCTTCAGCCCAGTAGATATGTAACAGTTTTTTCATTTTCATCATGCTTCGACTGAGTTCCATGAGAGTTCTATTTTTTCGTTCAGCTACTCCTTTTTGCTGGGGTGTGTGGCTTGCAGTAAGTTGGTGATGAATTCCATTATCTTTAAGGAAGTTTTGAAACTCATGACCACAATATTCTCCTCCTCTATCCCTGCGTATGGTCTTTATCTTGGCATCTACTTGATTCTCTACTAATCTTTTAAAGGTCTTAAACTTTGTTAAAGCTTCGGATTTTAGTTTCAAAAAATACACCCATGTTTTCCTTGAGAAATCGTCTATAAAGGTGATGAAGTATCTACATCCACCTATAGATGTAGTTCTCATTGGTCCACATATATCAGAGTGAACTAATTGCAAAGGCTTGGTAGCATGCCATGTTGCTTGTTTAGGAAATGCCTTTCGAGCATGTTTTCCAAATAAGCAACCTTCACATATACTTTGTGATGATTTGGAAGCCGTCTTTGGTAAACCTTTTACTACTTCCTTTTCTCCCATGTTGTGTAATGTCTCGAAGTTTATGTGGCCATATCTTCGATGCCACAATACCGAGATATCTTGTGTCAATACGTTGCAAACTCTTGGGGTAACATCATAGTTTAAGTTTAATGGAAACATTTTGTTTCCTCTCATTCTAACTGTTCCCATGTGCTTTCCCATTGGATCTTTGATAATACACTCATGATTATGAAAGTTTACCTCATAACCTTTTTGCACTAGTTGTCCCACACTTAATAAGTTATGTTTTAGACCTTCAACATAGAAAACATTCGGTACTCTTTTCTCTACTCCTCTTACTTTGATGGCTACATCACCACTTCCTAATACACTGAGCCTCTTGTCGTCTCCGGTTCTTACTTCCTTCTTTTCTGATTCATTTAGTGAAATGAACAGACTCTTGTTACCGGTCATATGATTGCTACATCCACTATCTAAATACCGGCAATCCTCTTTCATTATCTCTTCTACGTTAAAGATCATAAATAGAGTTTCATCGTTCCCTTCCTCCAGCTCATCTTCATGTAACAGAGCATTGTTTCTCTTATCATTCTCGTCCCATTTTTGACAAAACCGTGCCATGTGCCCCAGTTTATGACAATTATAACAGCGGATTTGTCCGCTAAACCTTCCTCTTCCCCTGCCTCTTCCTTTTCCATTGAAATCCGATCTGAAAAATCTTGATCGGTTCTGGTTTTGGCTTTGTGCTTGAAATGCTTGTTCGACGGGTGCATCATCATATTGTTTTAACCTTAGTTCATGAGATTGTAAAATCCCTAGTAACTCTTCTGTCGACATGGCTGTCATGTCTTTTGACTCTTCTATGGCTACTACAACCGATTCATATTTCATTGTTAAACTACGAAGAATCTTTTCAACTATTCGTTGTTCTGTAATGTTTTCTTCATTTAACCGTAATTGATTCACTATAACCGTCGTTCTATTTATATATTCTTCTATAGTTTCACTGTCTTTCATTCGTAATGCATCAAACTCACATCTTAGGGTTTGTAATTTTACCGTTTTGACTCTATGTTCTCCTCTGTATGCCTTGTGAAGGATATTCCACGCTTCTTTGGATGTTTTGCTCGTTGCGATTCATTCAAACACAGTTTCATTCACTGCCTGAAATAATATATGAAGCGCTTTCTTGTCCTTCTTCACTTTCTCCCTGTGAGTATTTTGATCATTTTCTGAAGCCCCGGCCGCTAGTTGATTGTATCCTTCTTCTACACTGGTCCACAGATCTTGTGATTTTAATAAAACCTTCATCTGTATGTGCCAATGATAATAATTTTGTCCCAACAGTTTTGGGATCTGAGTTTGAATCCCACCATTTAATGTTGTCATTTGAACGAGAAAAATTGATAAGAATTGCAGCGATTATGATATTAGTAAGTGTGGATCGTTGTGGCTCTGATACCACTTTATTGAGATAAGAATGCAGATTAGGGTTTTTGGGGAATGAAAGAATGATGTTCGTATATTTCGAATTGTTAATCCATATCTGTGAATCATACATATATACTTGACGGTTGGATGTATAACCGCCACTATATATAATAAAACTAAACTATAAAATACATACATTATACTAACTAACATATCTAGCGTATATTTATTCTAATAAGTTGTTACGACTGAACAACCACCTGAACTGGCCGCAGAGGTAGCTGCAAGCGATCCAGTAACTGAAGCTCAAGAACGAAAGATCTTTCAAGTACGCAACGATCTAAGGGGATATTGTTAGAGCATTTGAGATCGTTGGTATTGGTTTTAGATAGTTATGGATTGTTTTGTTTTAGTTTATTAGCTTCTAGAAAGTTCAAGGGGTGTTTATGTAATGTTTAGATAGTTGTTCAACCAGAGTTGGCATATTTATTATGACAGTGTATTTATTGAATACACTGGCTAGTCAGTGTGTATATATTTCAGCTGTAATGAAACCCTAACCAAGGTTTTGGACTAGTTTTGGTGAAACTCATTGTGTTGTGATTTTCTTGCTGATCATTGTGCTAAATCCGATATCCAGGTGCTTGTTATTGATCATAAATTTTGGGATTACTAAACAACACTTGTTGTTAAGATCCAAACCAAAATCCTCATCTTCATCTTTGATCTTTCTTGACTTTTACACATTCAATCACCTAATCAATAGGTGTTTGGGTGATAACAATCAAACCACTGTGATCCGGATAGTGTTTGGGATCTACACGGGGTTTTACCGCGAGGCATGCGACAGACCAAGATGAAGCCACTAATTGTGTTGAAACAAGTATTAAAGTTATTAAAAATCCTCATAATCAACATGATTAGTGATTAAGATTTAAAGTCCAAAACATAGTTTAAATCAACCGCGGAAGCTAAATGTAAAATCCAGACATAAGTTAAAGAAAGACAGTAGTGTTTAATAAAATTTAAAGCCAATAGTTTAATGACAGCCACGACACTCCAAATGCCGCAAGCTCCCATGATGTACCTAGCATCCTGCAAAGCATGCTAAAGTGTATCTACAAAGGTTGGCAAGTTCACAGTTTCAGTTTTAAAGTAAAGTAAATTTCAAATACAATAGTTTATTAAAAGCATGTCGTGGCTAGTTTACCCACGGTTAAGCCACTCAATTGTGTAGTGCCGAATACTTGACTATAGTAAGTTTTTGTGCACTATATCAATGTCTATCATCATTGATATAAAGTCAAGGTCAAAAGTTCCCGCCCAACTCCCAGCACGGTGTGAGGTTTGTCGAACCTAATAGCGTAATTAACTAGTACCCCATTTGCCTAACCCGACAACTAATGGGTACAATGCGTAGAGACTTTTTAAATAGTGTTTTGCTAAGTCTGCTAAAGACATGAAATTTAACTACGATATTTAATAGGCAATATTCTAACCAGGAATATAGAGTAGTCCCAAATCCAGGGATAGTGTAGTTCCCAAAACCGGGAATGCATGCTTTTAATAAAAGTGTGAACTCACCTTTGGTTGCTCGATAGTAAACTTGAAAGGTAATCAGGAAAGTCAATCTCTTCCTGATAGGATTACTGTTTCAATTAATTTAATTTATGAATGCTACACATAGTCTAACACATAGTCACAGGATCACGTTGTCATGAAATTACTAGTTTAGGTAAGTTTGGGCACGTAATCATCTAATTCCATATAACTCATTCATAGACACCCGTTAATGTTTCTAATAACGCATAGCACTTTATTACAACACATTAGCATATTTAAAACATTCGCAAACACTTTTAGCTCATTGCAATTTCATGTCGGTTTTTAGCCAGTTTTCCGGAATTTATTTAAAATACTAAACGAGCTTGTAAAATTATGATATTTTAACACAAACTGCTATTTAGTTCCCGAATGCTTGAGTATTTTTCTCATGACCTGAATCTTTTCACGAGAATCTCTAAAAATCATTCTTTACCCTTAGGTCTGATTTATAACTTTCTGTCGACTGTTTACGACAAAAATCTTTTAAAAATCCACGTTTATTTTTTTTACAAAATTCCAGTTGGATATTCTCATAACCTCCTGGAACTACCTACAGTAACAATTTGAGATCATAAGCTAATTCCTACATTGAGTTATGACATTCGTAATGGGCTGCAAATTCCAACGGAAAATGCAGCCTAGACCTTTGACACTAAATAAATCATTTAAAATACCAAACGACATCGAAAAATGTGATTCTAGTTGGGTTTAAAATATAAAATTTGACTCGGTTACAGTCGTTGCAAGTTGGCAGAAGATTTGAAACAGATTATATTTCCTTACAGCTTTCCTGAAAAACATTTTCATGATGTTATTTGACCTAATTTCAACCCTTACTCCATGTATAACATCAAATACATCAGATTCAACAATAATCTACCACCAATATCAAGTTATAATTGAAACCCTAGCATACATGCATAACTATCGAACACATGAACTAGTAAACTTCATAGATGATCAAGAACTTGTTAATTACCTAAACCCTAACATTCAAGAATCATGTTTTCATAATGTTTGCAGCCAAGAATCATGTATGTGTGCACAAGAACATTACACAAAATCAAAACACGTTACCGAGAGAGATTGAGATCGAGAAAGCTTGAAGACTCAAAAAAGATAAAGCCTCCTTGCCTTGTTCTTCGTCGATCAGAGGTGAGGCAGAGAGTATGTGTGTTTGTATGAGGTTATGGGGGCTGGTTAGGGTTGGGATTTTATTAAAAGGGTTTTTATTTTAATTTTGTTACTTGTCGCATCTAGTCCCTCAATTTTCTACTTTCTGAAACTTGGATAGAGAGTAATTATTTCTAGTTTGGTATTTAACACATCAACTCCCTCATGTTTTGATTCTCTATAACCTGCATGGAAAGTTAAAATTCCTAGTTTGTTAATTAACACATTTAGTCCCCTAAGTTTCTAAACTTTGAAACTTGTAAAGAAAGTTAACCAAGTAACTTTGGTGCATGTACAAGACTAGTCCCACTAGTTTATATTTGTTTCGTTTGTTATAATTTACACATGTGACAAAATGCTTGTACGAATGTTCTATAAATCACAAAAGGTTAACTGAGAACAGTTAATGGTGTTAACCTAAAAATCTCAGTTTTCACATCATCTCCAAGTTGATAGAATTTTCGTCCCGAAAATTTCCTAATGTTGGGTAATGGACAGACTCGTGTGTGGTCTATTAGTTCCCCAAATTACTGCCACGTCCAGTAATTAATTCCCCAAATTACTGCTACATGAATGTTTGTGTTTGTACTTGGATAATATTTAATGCACTTAATTAATTCCAATGAAGTGTAATGTGTGAATGCATGATCATGACAAAAGAGTTTACGAGAGTAGTTTATAATCTGAAATTATCGGATGTCACATCATCCCCTTGTTGAAAGAAGTTTTGTCCTGAAATTTAGTAAGCAGTCACTAAAGGAGAGGTCAAAGTGTCTGAGGGTTTTCCTCAGGTATCACATCATCCCCAAGTTGAAAAGAAATTTCCTCCCGAAATTCACTATTAGGTTCAGCATTTGGTGTAACACTATTGAATAGTTGAGGATATTTGCGCATGATTTGATCCTCACGCTCCCATGTGAACTCCGATCCACGTGTCGAATTCCAACGAACTCTTACAATAGGAATCTTATTGTGTTTAAGGATTTTGACTTCCCTGTCTATAATTTCAACTGGTTCCTCGATAAAGCGCAATTGGTCATCGATTTTCAGCTCTTTGAGAGGGATCACAAGTGTGTCATCGGATAGACGCTTCTTTAGATTGGAGACATGGAAGACATCATGTATTCCACTGGTCCAACGTAGCTCGGATTTAACTTGCCCCGTTTCCCAGAACGAGCTACACCTTTCCAAGGTGAGACTTTTAACAAAACCCTTCCACCAACTTGGAATTCCAATGGTTTTCTACGTTTATTGGCATAGCTTTTCTAACGGTCACACGTTTCCACCATACGGTTTCTGATCTGTACAATATTCTCTAAAGTTTCAAGTATAAGTTCAGGACAAGTAATTTGACTGTCTCCGACTTCAGCCCAAAAAAGGGGTGACCGACATTTCCGTCCGTACAACGCTTTGAATGGTGCGGCCTGGATACTGGAGTGGTAACTATTGTTGCAAGAGAATTCCACCAGAGGTACATGTCTCTCCCAACCATTTCCGAAATCGATAGCACATGCTCGCAACATGTCTTCAAGAGTTTAGACGGTGCATTCGGTCTGACCATCGGTTTTAGGGTGGTAGGCCGTGCTCATGTCTAAAAGCGAGCCAAATGATTTTTACATCGATTGCCAAAGATGAGATGTAAAACGAGAATCACGATCAGAGATGATTGAAATTGGCACTCCGTACCGAGCGACTACTTCGTTCATATGAGTGTTGGAAAGTTTGTCATACTTGTTTGTTTCTCTGATTGCAAGGAAGTGAGCATATTTGGTTAGACGATCCACGATCACCCAAATTATGTCATTCGCTTTGAGTCCTGGGTAAACCAGTAATAAAGTCCATGGAAATTTGCTCCTATTTCCACATTGCCAGCTCTGGTTGCTGAAGTAAACCAGACGGCTTTTGGTATTCGATTTTGACCCTTGCGCAGGTCAAACACTTGCTCACATAAGTAGCTATGTTAGCTTTCATGTTTGTCCACCAATACAAGGCCTTTAGGTCATGATACATCTTGTCAGAACCAGGGTGTATAGAATATCGAGACTTGTATGCTTCGTCCATCATAAGATCTCTCAAGCTCCCATATAGAGGGACCCATATTCGCTCCATGAAATAGAAAATATTGTCCGATTTAGTTTCGAGTTGTTTCTCCATGCCCGACATGGATTCAGCTTGGAGGTTCTCTTCCTTCAATGGTTTGACTTTAGCAGAACGGATTTGGTCAGGGAGGTTGGAATGAATGGTGAGTTGTAAAGCTGGAACCCGTTCGAGTTTGGTTTCTTTTCGGCTAAAGGCATCAGCTACTATGTTAGCTTTACCCGGATGGTATCTAATAGCACAGTTATAATCATTTAGAAGTACAACCTAGCAACGTTTTCATATGTTTAGTTCCTTCTGTTCAAAGATGTGCTAGAGACTCGTCTGATCGGTGTAAATTATACATTTGGTACCGTACAAGTAATGTCTCCAGATTTTGAGAACAAGGACCACAACTCCAAATTCCAGGTCATGGGCAGTGTAGTTTTTCTCGGGAACTTTAAGCTAACTCCCG
The DNA here is from genome assembly GCA_030545235.1 of Helianthus tuberosus. Taxonomy (NCBI): domain Eukaryota; kingdom Viridiplantae; phylum Streptophyta; class Magnoliopsida; order Asterales; family Asteraceae; genus Helianthus; species Helianthus tuberosus. Next base: position 93,536,832 of record CM060437.1, read on the forward strand.
TTACATTAGTACGCAACCAGGACCCTGAATAGATGAGTCATGGTCAACAACGAAATCAACGGTACCGTCTTGTAGGGATAAAATGGGTGCGCTACAGAGTTTTTGTTTCAGTAGTTGAAAGGTGGATTCTTGGGCATCTCCCCACTTGTAAGTGGTACCCTTTTGAGTTAAAGTTGTGAGAGGTTGAGCGATTTTCGAAAATCCCTCAATGACGTCAATTCTTAATGGAGTTAATCTTGAACGGATCCACATGTATTCCGGCTTCATTGACTACATGTCTAACGAAATGGACTTCACGAATCCAAAAGTCACATTTTGAGAATTTTGCATAAAGTTGTTCCATTTTCAAAAGCTCTTGCTCTTTGAGTAAATTAGAATCCATAAATGGAAACCATAACGAATTTGTCAAGATAGGATTTACACACTCGGTTCATAAGGTCCATGACGACCGCTAGTGCATTGGTTGATCTGAAAGGCATAACTAGGAACCCGTAATGGTCGTACCGAGTCTGAAAGGTCGTCTTAGAGATGTCCTCATCTCGGACTCTCAATTGATGGTAGCCCGCTCTCAGATAGGTTTGCGAATAAAACTAAATCCTTGCAGTTGATATTGATTGATATTAATCATGATATCTTGGTAGATATCGATTATGCTATTTCGATTACAGTTGGTTGTAATAGATGACCAGCTCCCAGTATATGAAATTATACATAAGTATGGTGCTTTCACACGAAAAGGGTGTTGACCTTGGCATACCTCACTGAAGTAGAAAATTTATTTTGTGGTCCTGCACTTGATGAACTTAAGTATGGCTCATTGCTCCTCGAGTAACGTTCGTAGAGAGTGATTTACCAAGCGAGGATTCGCGCATAACAGAGTTAGACAAGAACTATGGTATTCATTATAGCACAACATGATAAGACGTTAAAAACATACCAAAGTGTGGCCGCCATCAATGTGTTCCACTCTGTGTAATACATAATTATTTTAGAATCTTTAGTAAAGATTTATCAGATGACGAGGATATAGTTGGTTGTACGCAAGTGGTATAAATAGAAATAAAGAATGATATCCGTTGATGGAAGTGTTACATTGAAGGTGTTGGCACAACAAGAATTAACCTGAGTAAAATGGTTGTTGTCCGAGTTTGTAGTGTCTAGGTTCAAGTGAAGCGTCCGTCAAAGTTGTCGAGCTTTCCCGTGTGTGAATAAGGATAAATTCACTATGATTCATGAACTTAAATGAGTTTGTAATCCGTCAAGTCTGTAAGCATCCAAATTCGAAAGTGTTGAACTAAGTCGTGTACATGAAATAGAAATAACTCATATGTCGTCAAAAGGTTTCATTACGAGGACGCGAAAACTTGTTCGAAATGGTATGGTCGTATTAATAGTACGTCACCATCTTCAAAGTTCAAGAAGGGATCACCAAGGATCAAAAATTGAGTTTATCAAATTATCTAAGCTAGTGCACAATCTTATTAGAGTTTTTGCATGGAGAAGCAAATATGTAGTATCATTGTGGTAATGGAATGGTAGACTTGTCTGAATCGATAATAGTAACTATATATCACACTAAATGGTAAGCATCGGCCAATGCAAAGGCTAGTGAAAAGATTCGCATAAAAAGAAAAACTCTCATGGGATAACGACTCTTGCAATATATAGGGTAAGGTAATTGTTTAAGTCATCGCGCTCGTCTGTGGGTCGACTAATTTGTATCTTCGTCATCCAAATTCCCTGAGACCGTCGAGCCATTTGGGGAAATCCATCCGCAGAGTTGGATATGCTAAGGTGTAAATCGAGTTAGACTAAGCGTTAGCCACATAACAGGGTAATAGGGGGTAGCCTTTTGATCAATGGGGATTGTGATATGTTTGTTAGCATTTCGCTATTTCGCTTGTGGATCGAAGGAATGGGTGGTTGGTTATGCTCAAGCAAGGAATTAAGCGAAAAACAAAGAATCCGGCAAATAATCGAAGAATTCTGACAACTTTTCTTGTCACCGGCGGAAGCTCCAGCAGCGGCCGGCAACGGAAATGGCACGAGATGAAAGTTCGTTGTGTCACAGTCACGTGGATATATCGTTTTTTTCAAAACGGAGTTCGGATGATAGGGTTTGGAGCTGCGCAATGACAAATGCAAAAAACTTTAACTTTCAGCCACTGTTTTGTGTTCTGGCGACTGTAGCAATGGTGTCCGGCGATGGTGAAAGGTGGAGATGATGTGGTTCGTCGACACGGATGCGTGGACATATTATTCGCCTAAATCCGAGTTCATTTGGGTCGGTTCTGGTCTACTCGACTCTTGATGCTCAAAACCAAATGAACGAAGAGTGAGATCTGTGTTCGGGTAGCAGCAGTAGTGTCAGTGGATGACGCTGATAATTTTTCGATGTCAGGCATGTTGGGACGATGTTGTGGTTAGGTAGAACACATGAAACGGATGTCGTATGGTCAAGTTATGGGTGAAACAAGATTCTACTCGCATTTTGTGTCAGGAGTTCAGAGTAAAATAGACGCACCAAGGTCGTCACATATGCTAAGGTATGACTCCGTTGAAACTTATATCTTTGTTAGGGGTTACCTTGGAATGTGAGAAAATGTCAAGGACGACTTTTGGGAACATTTTTCGGTAACGTTAAATCATGGGTATCGTACGTGAATTGATGCGTTGGTTGTATGGTTTGGAACGGTTTTAAGCCGAGCTTTCAACCTTCTTATTTGGAGTAAATGGGTTGGGTATTGTGATTGAAGTGGTGGTTCAGGACGACTGGTTCCTTGCCACTAGCGCGTTGTGGTTTCGAATTAGGGTTAGGGGAATACATTCTTATATGAGGTATATCATGTTTGCATATTTAGTTTGTACCTAAGTCATGGTGTTGTAAAATATTCACAGAATGCACATGTAAATGTCAAGTACGGGTATAATGTATGCATCTAGGTGTGACAAACCTTGCAATCTAGAGTGTGGTGTCGTTGTGGTTTTTCAACAAAGAACGGTTATAGTCTGGCTTTTGAAGAAAAAATATTTTATATTTTAATCCCGGTTCACTATAACCAATGGCTCTGATACCAATCTGTCACACCCTCAAAATCCACATGCGGGGTTTTAACGCGAGACATACGACTTATCAGGATCAAGCCACTAATCATGTTGAAACAAGTATTAAAGTTATTAAAAATCATCACAATCAACATGATTAGTGATTAAGATTTAAATGTCCAAAACATAGTTTAAATTAACAGCGGAAGCTAAACGTAAAATCCAGACATAAGTTAAAGAAAAACCGTAGTGTTTAATAAAATTTAAAACCAAATATTTTAATGACAGCCACGACTCTCCAAATGCTGTAAGCTCCCATGTTGTACCTAACGTCCTGCAAAGCATGCTAAAGTGTATCAACAAACGTGGCGAGTTCACAGATTCAATTTTAAAGTAAAGTAAGTTTCAAATACATTAGTTTATTAAAAACATGTCATGGGTAGTTAACCCACGGTCAGGGGCGGACCCAAGCCCACCCTAAGGTGGGCGGGCGCACCCCCGGGGAAAAAAAATTTAGGGCTAAATTCCGTCCAAAATACCGTCCGCACCCCTTGGAATTTTTCGTCCGCACCCCTTGGAATTTTCGACCGCACCCTTTGAAATTTTTCGTCCGCACCCCTTAGGTAAAAAGTGTTATCAATTTATATTTTAAATTTTTTTTAGTAAACTCTTATTTTTTAAAAAAAATATACTACCTAATTTATATAACTTTTAATATTTAACCAACTAAACCCAAATACCCATACCTTTACCCACTTATAATTTCTAACTACTCTCAATTTTATGCAAATAAACAACCAATTTCTGGGTCCGCCACTGAACAACACTACTCTCAATTTTATAACTTTTAATACCTAACCAACTAAACCCAAATGTTCCGCACCCCCATGGAAAAATTCCTGGGTCCGCCACTGCCCACGGTTAAGCCACTAAACTGTGTAGTACCGAATACTTGATTGTAGTAAGTTGTTGTGCCCCATATCAATGTTTATTGATCGGTGCATTTTGAGTACACATTATATTTTGTTAACTATAATATAAATGCATTGAAGTTGGTTTGAAATAAAATGTTTTAATTTGTTTTTGTATCTTGAATGTCACTAAGAAAAATGAGGTGAATTGGTTAACATTTATTATTTAGTGATAGAAAAAACTAACATGATCAATGACAAAGTCAACTTAAATTCGTTGAAGATCACCATGTTTGATAAAAACAATTAAGTGATTATTTTTATGGACTTTGTTATAGCAGGGACTAAATCAACGAAGAGATATTGGGCCAGAATAAACTAAAGTTCAAAATAATAACATCGATAATATGTGGGCTTCATTGGTTTGATTTTATTAAGAGGAGATAAGGCACAAAAGTAATTGGAGTCAACATAAAAATAAACATGCTGGACTTCTTGGATGGAGAGATAGGGGGCCCAAATATTAATCATCATCATTCTCACACTATAGAGTTGGACGAGAGGGGACAGGGGCGGACTTACGTAGAAAGAACGGGTTCCCGGGAACCCAGTCGGTTTTTAATTTTTAGTGTAAATATATATAAGATTCTGAAAAGGAACCCATAAGTAAATTTTAAAAGGAACCCATAAACAAAACAACACATGGTTCCACTGGTTAAGTCCGCGCCTTTCTTCCTGATTTACCCAAGTTCGAATCCCGTATCAACCCTTTTTGTTCCGTTTTTTTTTTTTTCCTCTTTTAATCTTTTTTCTTTAATGTAATAAGTCCCTTTTAGGGTTATGTCAAAAACATACGCCGCAAGCCACAGAAGAACACGTAACGACAGACTAGTTCTCCACTTCTCCGCCGATTGCTTGCTGCCGTCTGCTCCGCTCGTCCAGCCGCTCCGCCTCCGCTGCTCGCCTGCTCGGCTAGTCGGCTGCTCCGCAGCTCCTCGCCTCCTCCACCGCCGATTTCGATTTTAAGGTTAGTTACACATCCTTCCTCTCCGCCGCCGATTGCTCCGAGTTCCGACACTTTGTTTTTCTTATACGAATCAGCGATTAAGGTTAGAATTTTGGTGCTGATTGCTGAAAGTTTCAGCTTGTTATACACTTGTACATCTGAAATTATTAATTCCTTTTCATAGATAGCTCACCGCAATCTGAACTTGTTTATTAGTTTCCAATTTCTTTATAATGGGATTATGATTTGGGAATTAGGTAAATTATTAAGTTCTAGGGTTTGCTAAATGCTGAATGTTAATGCAATTGTGAATTACTTTGAAATTGTTTATGAGATAATATAAAATGTTGAAATATTGCTTATGGAATATAAAAGACACTCTGCAGTGGAGAATTTTGATTTTGAATCTTGTTTTAAGCATATCATATGCCAAACTAATCACTGGCACTGGGGCCAAAAATGATCTAATTAAACTATGCCTGAGACTAAACATCCAAAAGTTAAAGTTAGCTCTTTTAATGTACATTACCTTTGACATAACATGTGAGACTAAACCTTCCAGATTATGCAAACGGCCTTGAGCAGCTAGGACGGATGGTTTAGGAAGTGAATGCAATTTGAATTATAAATATGTTTCTTGATCAAAACAAAATAAGCCCTAATTAGTTCAGTATGATACAGGTTATTTCGTGAAAGGAAACAATGTTACTCACTGCCCCATTTGCAAGTCGGAATGCCATAAACTGAATCGCCGGTGCGAGCATCGCAGAGAATGGAGGAGTGTAATCACAATTTCAGGTAACTTTCGAATTACTCCGACCTTCCCTTTTCATTAAATACTTGAATCTCATATTTCAATAGTTGTGTTATATGAATATGAATTTGTGATTTAGCTTCATTAAAACTTTAAATTTTAACGCAACTGGAATGGTTATTGAAAAAAAGTCGTCAACCTTTGGTATGTTTCCTTAACCCGACCCGACCCGACCAAGAAACTCTAACTTTAGGTTGTGAAAAATTTGACGTCCGAAAAAAAGTGAACCCATAGAAAAAAAATCCTGGATCCGCCACTGAGAGGGGAGGCCATTCAACAGCCGTCATTGACGAAAAAAGGAACGAATTGTGCATTATCATTCGATATCCCAATCCACTTCTAGATTTTTGATCAACTCGGGATGACAACCGAAGCTGTGAAGACTATCATGAGCGGCTAGGCTCTCTCGTGGCTTCCTCCAGGCGGACGGTTCAGTTAGGTTTTTACGTTTCTCAGTTTATATTCAGGTTTGGATGTATTTTTGACCTTGACAAAGTTGTATGAATACATTGATGTGTTGGTTTATTTGAACTATTTGCATGTGTTTTGAGTTCTTGCTTTACAACTTGTTCGGTTGATGACAAAACCTAGTAACTTGTTAGGTGACATAGAGTAGGTTGACTCACGCTAGTAAATAGGGTTAATCAAATTATAAAAGATCTGATGACAAAGACCTATTTTTTATTACCATATTAAATTAACCAACTTTCCAACATAATGTCTATGTGATGGCCAATTAACTGAGTAGATTGAGTTTTGTGAAACCTAGAACTTGAAGTTTGGAGGAAGTTACGTTCTATAAATCTGATATCTTTTCTTTTAATTAGTTTAAAGTACTCTTTGAATTAATCAAAACCCCAATTTTAGATTAGTAGTAGTTAATTAATTAATTTAGCTAAACACTAACCACATATTCCCCGTGGATACGATACCCTACTTACGCTATCTACGTAGTCTAATTAGGTTTTTGATTGACTCTGACGATAGTCATCAAAATGGCGCCGTTGCCGGGGAATTAGTGCGCTTAGTGTTAGTTAGTAGTTAGTTAGTAAGTTAGTTAGTTAGTTAGTTAGTTAGTTAGTTAGTTAGTTAGTTAGTTAGTTGTTCTTGCTTTCTAGAAAAAAAATCTAAAAAAAACCGAAAAATATTTTTCTTTTTATTTTATGTTATTTTTGTTAGTTTGATATTACGCGCGGGTGTTTTGTTTAGTGCTTGTGCAGGTCTTTGAATCATGGATCGAACTTATCAGCCTGAGTTTAATGAATTGGAGGATGTTGATTTCTCACAACATAGTCGTCCAATGCATCAGCAAATGAGCTTTCAAAACAGACAATCACCGACTCAAAACCGATATGCTAGATATGATATAGATGAAGTGAACGGGTATTATGACCAATTTGGATGTGAAGAATATAATGATTTTGTGCCTCCACCGCAGCAGTTTATTCAAAGAGGTCAGAATCGGGTCAATTTGAATCAGCAAAGGTTTAATAATGCTCAACAGAATAGTTATGGAGGATCGAGTGGTCCAGCTGAAGGTCCGAATGATGAGATAATGGAAATGCTGAAACAAATGAAGAATGATCTAGAGTTACGAGCTAAGGCATATCAAGCCTTAAACAAGCAAGTTGCTCAGTTGGCGGTTGATGTGAAGGAAGTGACAGACTCAAGAGATCAAAATAACTATGAAAGCAACTGGCATACTCAAGAGAATGAGCAAACGGGTCAGCATGAGTTGGATGATAACTCTATCAATGAAAAAATTGACACGATCATGGAGTTATTGAAGGATATTCAGAAAGGTAATGAGGTCAGAGATAGGGAAGTTAAGGCATTAGCAGGTTGGACAATTAGCTGAAGAAGTAGCTATCATCAGAAGAAATCAAGATCAGCTTCTTAGTGATTTTCAGGAAAATACATCTCACAATTCTTCTCACACGAGTGTCCACATAGATGAGGTAAGTACTCCTTCTCTTTCTAAAATTTCTACTGTTGAAACTCAGTCACCACAACATGTTGAGGGTATGGTAGAGGATGTGACTGAGTCTGAGGTTGAGAGTGAACGTGGTCAGGAAATTGGGAGTTTTATAAAATCTAGACATGGTTTAAATAAAACATTTTCTGATAGTGATAATGGGAATGTAAAGGTTCCATTCCCCTTGGCTTTACTTACACCCAAAAATTTAAATAAACGGAAGTCATCTAATGGTGAAAGTTGGGAAAGTTTTGAAAAGATAAAAATAAATAAACCGTTGCTTGAACAAATTAAAAAAAGTCCTGATCACGTTGAATTTTTTGAAGAGTTAAGTACTCGAAAACGGCGTCACAAGTTGCCTAAACAACTTGATACCGTTCATGTGAACGCCGTTTTGATGGGTACCCTTCCCCCAAAACTCCAAGATCCAGGGGCACCTATTATTTCGATACAAATAGGTGATTTTAAATTGGACAGGGCGTTGTTGGATCTTGGAGCCTGTGTAAGTATATTACCGGGGAGTTTATATGATCAGTATGATTTTGGGCCATTGCAAAAAGTTGAAACTATAGTGGTGTTGGCTGATCAAACTCCTATGTGTCCTCGGGGGATTGTAAAAGATGTGATTGTGAAAGTTGGTGAATTTTATTATCCTGTCGATTTTTTGGTACTTGATTGTGTTATGTTAGACCCTAACACGTATTTGACAAAAGTCGCAGCGGAAATTCGTGCCATAAAATTTCTTTCTTTATAAATACCTCAACTTATTTAAACTTTAACTTTAACATAACTCTTATTCATAAATCCGTCATCCTCTTATTTACTAATTAAAAACATAGCTTATGTTTTCTACATTTTACATTCAACTTCCCCGCACAATCTCTCTAGTGACTCGATCTTCGACCTCTTTTCCTTGTGATAATCGCCCGTGATCCGTACAACCTGCACTCACCACATACATTCAAAACATTAGCACACATTATATAATCAAGATCATTCGCGTACACTTCACATTTAGATCTTTAAGAAACTTTAAGCATCTCATCTGCGTATCCATTTCCTGGTGAGGCTTCAATAACGTACCTGCATCACTTTTCATTCTCAAGGTACACCATTAATAACGTTAACGCTCAACGTGTCAAATTCATGACTACATATGTACTTACATACATACATGCATACATACATACATACATACATACATACATACATACATAGATACATACATACATACATACATACACATCTACATACGTACCTTCCATCCCTACAACTTTACAAATGTGCATACAATCATTCTTGACTTTATACATACCTACATACATACCTCTCCTACATCTTTACATACATGCGTACACTCATAAATATTCTTATACATACGTACATACACAACTACATACATACATAACTCTCCTACATCTTTACATACATGCGTACACTCATAAGTATTCTTATACATACGTACATACACATCTACATACGTAGATACCCTTCCTACATCGTTACAAACATGCATACACTCGTACATTTCTTTATACATACATACATACATGTCTACATACGTACATACCTTAACGAACACGTATTAGATCACGTGTATCTCCTACATAAACATTCATTATTTACATGGGTCTTAGACTTAGTTTTATAACCCATAAACATTTAAGGAACCATCAAAATCATGTTTGGAAGGTCCGCCGTAGTCCACGGATAACAAAACGAAGCCTACGATACATAAATCAACTTAGAAACAAGCTTTCAGCTTTTTAGACTTGGGGAGGTCGTCGGCGACGGCCCTAGGCCCGTCGGCGACGGCCCGTGGTTCTTCCCGTAGCCAAAAACCCCGTAAACAGGTAAATAACCCGTCAGCAAAAAAATCAACTTTCTAGAGCCCGTCGGCGACTACCCTTGACCCGTCGGCGACTACCTCTAGAAATGGCACTTTTCTGCAGTTCCGTTTCGTCGTCCGTACGCACTAAAACGCGCATAACTTTTGAACCGTTTACCCGTTTAACCTCCCGTTTCTTCCTACATGCTTGTAAATTCACATTCTATCATATAAACTTAAAATCCCACATCCGGATTAACGAAATTCTTATCTTACGCCTTATCGACTTATTATCACATTCCAATTATTTGACCCATTATGGGTATTTGCGCATTAATTGGTTTATGACATACCAAGACCATACTCTTCACTTCCATACTTGCTCAAAACATTATACTCATCAAATAACTTGTTCCTAAACCACTTGTTAAGATCGTTTGCCCAAAATACCCATCAAGGGCATTTTGGTCAACTTTAAATTCCATCTTTTACGACATAAGATTACGTCACATATTTGACCTCAACCATCAAGTTTAGTAAATTAAAACACCATATCATCTATCCAAACATAAGAAGTGATTATAGAAATCACTTACCTTATGCGTCCGCGCTCGTATTCGATTCCTTGCCTCATCTTGACCCGTTAACACCTCCTACTTGAGTCCGTCACGACGTGATTCCTATACTTTCATTTCATCGAAACCACGCTCTTATTAGCATACTCATTTGTACATGTAACATTCATATCATTCGCATAATTCACACTTAACTTGCCTTAGTCATTTCTAACAAGCATTAAAATACATAATCAACTTCATATAATCATATCCGTATACGTTAAACTCATATAACTCATCATGTCATTACATTTAACACGGATTGCTATAACATGTACCATACGACTTCCCATCAACCTACAATTACGACCATGAGTCAAATCATGTTTCTTATACTTAGTTGACTTTCAAAAGTCAACTATTAACCGTACTCAACTATCGACTTATCATCGAATACCCGTAACATCATAATCGACTATACGTACGACACTATATACATTTCATCATACACTTGATGTGAATACTACCTTTTAAGCATAACGTACAACTATTTCATGCACAATTCTTCTAAACTCATACATAACCCATCAAAACCAACTACTAATCATCATGTATCATTCCAAATGAACATTAAACATAACATCATCATATTCCTATACTTTCATCTAACAATACTTCATCATACCCACATAATACATCAATCTTTCAACAAGACTTGAACATAGGAGGTGATTCTAGTCATCATCTTCACCCTAACTAAAGGATTAGTAGACCGCATAGCAACCTCACTCGTTCAAACACAATGTACAAGCTCCTAATGCATAAGTTTGACCGACATATACTTTCAACCCGATTTTATATACGAGTACCATCTAAAGCACATTTTTCCAAGTTAGTAAACCACTACTTTTATCACAATCGCTTTCTATACATGTAAACTCACAACTTGCATACAATTTCACTTTCTAGCTTTACCTAGTCATTTTATCAAACACTTGGTGTGCGTACAACCTACTATGCATAGTTTACAACTAGTTCAAGCATAGTCACTAATCTCATACACAATTCATCAATTTCTTCCTTCTAGTCAACACAAATCATACATGCATAACCATCAAACCTACAATTATCACATTTCTTCCAATCCTTCTACAAGAATTCATCATACATAACATGATACATCAATAATTGAACAAGAATTAGACCTAGATGATCTATCCATGCTATCATCTTCACCCCAACAATTGGGTTTCACCTTTAAACATCAAATTAAGCTAAATCATGCATAATTCATGTTCTATATGGTGATTCTAACACCTATACATGAACAATTTCATACCAATTCACGGATTAAGACATAACCCACTTCATACAACTTCATAAATCTAAATTTTGAGACATACCTCATGATCCCCTTGAGTAGGTGATCCTTAATTCATGTTCGGTTGTGAATTTGAGCTTCATTTGACTCCTCAATTTGATGATTATGTTAGAACTAGGGTTTGGTTCATGGGGAGTTCCCCCTGATCGTTCTAGAACACACGAAATGTGTGTGTGTTTGTGTGGGTGTGTTTGTTACTTAAACATAACTTTCCCCCTTGTTCATCTTTGGTCCCTCAAGTTTGTTCCCTTGTTTGCTTTGTTAAACATTTTATTACATTCCATCTTTTAATAGTTTTAACCATACATCTAAGTAGGTTAATTAGCCTAGTTGTTTATTTCTTGAGATACCATATCACAGCATTTTAACGAATATAAATATTCGGGTTTTGGGGTGTTACAAGTCTACCCCCCTTAAATAAGGTTTCGTCCCCGAAACCTTTCTCATTTCCTCTACACACACACACATATGTTTGGCTTAACACCCTCATCACACACATAAGTAATCATCCTAACTCATTTCATAATCATTCATGTAATTGGCTTCTTCTTCCTAACAAGGCTGTACTTTTCATGGTATACTTTCATATAACGTTCTTATTTCCTTTGACCCGTTAATAACAGGTTAATATACATACTTATTCAAACTTATAATAATGCTTGCCTTCATATGATCATTTTATAACAGATTAAATACCTTCATCTCATCCTTTAAGATTTCATTCTATAGACGTATTGCATAACATTTAACCCTTGTTTTGTTATCCCAATAAAACTACCTTTTCATAGTCACACTTACGTGTTTACCTTCATAGTTAACATCGTTCTACATTTCTTTATTTACCATACATATCCCTTCGTTACTTACGCATTCGGATCTTTTTATTCCCATCGTTCTTTTGTTCATTTGCTTTACATTTACTTATATGACTTGTTTGACGCACACATGGTCAAGCTATCGACTTCTTCTTATATAGACTAGTTCCGTCTTTTATATCTTAAATCTGTTTCGCGGATTCGAACACATCATTCATACCTCCTATGTTTTGAATCCATCTAACGGTTTCAAACATTTCATTTATACTTTAACTTCTTTCATGTTTCGAATCCGTCTCGCGGATCCTAGCATAGCATTTCATGTTTCGAATCCGTCGCGCGGATTCTAGCATAGCATTTCATGTTTCGAATCCGTCTCGCGGATTCTAACATAGCATTTAATTTTTCGAATCCGTCTTGCGGATTCTAGCATAGCATTTCATGTTTCGAATCCGTCTTGCGGATTCTAGCATAGCATTTCATGTTTCGAATCCGTCTCGCGGATTCTAGCATAGCATTTCATGTTTCGAATCCGTCTTGCGGATTCTAGCATAGCATTTCATGTTTCGAATCCGTCTCGCGGATTCTAACATAGCATTTCATACTCTCATTCTTGAGAGTCTTACATTTCTCTTCACCCTCACGTCCACCTACTACTTAATTCTAACGGACATACCTGTATCAATTATCACGGTCCCACGAACGTTATATGCTTCACGTGTACTGGCCAGGTACACAATCCACATACTAGTTTCGTGTCTTCGTGTAATTGTCACCTTATGTCTGAAGAATTAGGTTTCGGCACGTGTATCATTTTTCAAAACATGTTTACTATACCATCATGGTCCTTCATTTAGCATTTTTCTTCCCTTAATGCATTTTACCATTTCATATACCGACATATTGAATTTACGTACCTGGGTTCAACTTTATCTTATTTCATGCCTTGGTGTCGGTACTTGACCGCACTCGCGGATCATCCTCTTCAAACGCTTATACTTACCTTGCATAAACAAAACCGTCAGTTTCTTTATGCGTATACATAAGTACATACTTACATTCTCTTTTACCTTTGGATCTTGACCGAGTCTCGGATTGTACGGGTTTCTTATCACAAGAGCACACAGGTTTGAGTTCAAGCACTTACCTTCTTACACTTGATTCTCTCAAACCAGGGCTCTGATACCAACTTGTTAGACCCTAACACGTATTTGACAAAAGTCGCAGCGGAAATTCGTGCCATAAAATTTCTTTCTTTATAAATACCTCAACTTATTTAAACTTTAACTTTAACATAACTCTTATTCATAAATCCGTCATCCTCTTATTTACTAATTAAAAACATAGCTTATGTTTTCTACATTTTACATTCAACTTCCCCGCACAATCTCTCTAGTGACTCGATCTTCGACCTCTTTTCCTTGTGATAATCGCCCGTGATCCGTACAACCTGCACTCACCACATACATTCAAAACATTAGCACACATTATATAACCAAGATCATTCGCGTACACTTCACATTTAGATCTTTAAGAAACTTTAAGCATCTCATCTGTGTATCCATTTCCTGGTGAGGCTTCAATAACGTACCTGCATCACTTTTCATTCTCAAGGTACACCATTAATAACGTTAACGCTCAACGTGTCAAATTCATGACTACATATGTACTTACATACATACATGCATACATACATACATACATACATACATACATACATACATACATACATACATACATACATACATACATACATACATACATACATACATACATACATACATACATACATACACATCTACATACGTACCTTCCATCCCTACAACTTTACAAATGTGCATACAATCATTCTTGACTTTATACATACCTACATACACAACTACATACATACATACCTCTCCTACATCTTTACATACATGCGTACACTCATAAATATTCTTATACATACGTACATACACAACTACATACATACATAACTCTCCTACATCTTTACATACATGCGTACACTCATAAGTATTCTTATACATACGTACATACACATCTACATACGTAGATACCCTTCCTACATCGTTACAAACATGCATACACTCGTACATTTCTTTATACATACATACATACATGTCTACATACGTACATACCTTAACGAACACGTATTAGATCACGTGTATCTCCTACATAATCATTCATTATTTACATGGGTCTTAGACTTAGTTTTATAACCCATAAACATCTAAGGAACCATCAAAATCATGTTTGGAAGGTCCGCCGTAGTCCAAGGATAACAAACCGAAGCCTACGATACATAAATCAACTTAGAAACAAGCTTTCAGCTTTTTAGACTTGGGGAGGTCGTCGGCGACGGCCCTAGGCCCGTCGGCGACGGCCCGTGGTTCTTCCCGTAGCCAAAAACCCCGTAAACAGGTAAATAACCCGTCAGCAAAAAAATCAACTTTCTAGAGCCCGTCGGCGACTACCCTTGACCCGTCGGCGACTACCTCTAGAAATGGCACTTTTCTGCAGTTCCGTTTCGTCGTCCGTACGCACTAAAACGCGCATAACTTTTGAACCGTTTACCCGTTTAACCTCCCGTTTCTTCCTACATGCTTGTAAATTCACATTCTATCATATAAACTTAAAATCCCACATCCGGATTAACGAAATTCTTATCTTACGCCTTATCGACTTATTATCACATTCCAATTATTTGACCCATTATGGGTATTTGCGCATTAATTGGTTTATGACATACCAAGACCATACTCTTCACTTCCATACTTGCTCAAAACATTATACTCATCAAATAACTTGTTCCTAAACCACTTGTTAAGATCGTTTGCCCAAAATACCCATCAAGGGCATTTTGGTCAACTTTAAATTCCATCTTTTACGACATAAGATTACGTCACATATTTGACCTCAACCATCAAGTTTAGTAAATTAAAACACCATATCATCTATCCAAACATAAGAAGTGATTATAGAAATCACTTACCTTATGCGTCCGCGCTCGTATTCGATTCCTTGCCTCATCTTGACCCGTTAACACCTCCTACTTGAGTCCGTCACGACGTGATTCCTATACTTTCATTTCATCGAAACCACGCTCTTATTAGCATACTCATTTGTACATGTAACATTCATATCATTCGCATAATTCACACTTAACTTGCCTTAGTCATTTCTAACAAGCATTAAAATACATAATCAACTTCATATAATCATATCCGTATACGTTAAACTCATATAACTCATCATGTCATTACATTTAACACGGATTGCTATAACATGTACCATACGACTTCCCATCAACCTACAATTACGACCATGAGTCAAATCATGTTTCTTATACTTAGTTGACTTTCAAAAGTCAACTATTAACCGTACTCAACTATCGACTTATCATCGAATACCCGTAACATCATAATCGACTATACGTACGACACTATATACATTTCATCATACACTTGATGTGAATACTACCTTTTAAGCATAACGTACAACTATTTCATGCACAATTCTTCTAAACTCATACATAACCCATCAAAACCAACTACTAATCATCATGTATCATTCCAAATGAACATTAAACATAACATCATCATATTCCTATACTTTCATCTAACAATACTTCATCATACCCACATAATACATCAATCTTTCAACAAGACTTGAACATAGGAGGTGATTCTAGTCATCATCTTCACCCTAACTAAAGGATTAGTAGACCGCATAGCAACCTCACTCGTTCAAACACAATGTACAAGCTCCTAATGCATAAGTTTGACCGACATATACTTTCAACCCGATTTTATATACGAGTACCATCTAAAGCACATTTTTCCAAGTTAGTAAACCACTACTTTTATCACAATCGCTTTCTATACATGTAAACTCACAACTTGCATACAATTTCACTTTCTAGCTTTACCTAGTCATTTTATCAAACACTTGGTGTGCGTACAACCTACTATGCATAGTTTACAACTAGTTCAAGCATAGTCACTAATCTCATACACAATTCATCAATTTCTTCCTTCTAGTCAACACAAATCATACATGCATAACCATCAAACCTACAATTATCACATTTCTTCCAATCCTTCTACAAGAATTCATCATACATAACATGATACATCAATAATTGAACAAGAATTAGACCTAGATGATCTATCCATGCTATCATCTTCACCCCAACAATTGGGTTTCACCTTTAAACATCAAATTAAGCTAAATCATGCATAATTCATGTTCTATATGGTGATTCTAACACCTATACATGAACAATTTCATACCAATTCACGGATTAAGACATAACCCACTTCATACAACTTCATAAATCTAAATTTTGAGACATACCTCATGATCCCCTTGAGTAGGTGATCCTTAATTCATGTTCGGTTGTGAATTTGAGCTTCATTTGACTCCTCAATTTGATGATTATGTTAGAACTAGGGTTTGGTTCATGGGGAGTTCCCCCTGATCGTTCTAGAACACACGAAATGTGTGTGTGTTTGTGTGGGTGTGTTTGTTACTTAAACATAACTTTCCCCCTTGTTCATCTTTGGTCCCTCAAGTTTGTTCCCTTGTTTGCTTTGTTAAACATTTTATTACATTCCATCTTTTAATAGTTTTAACCATACATCTAAGTAGGTTAATTAGCCTAGTTGTTTATTTCTTGAGATACCATATCACAGCATTTTAACGAATATAAATATTCGGGTTTTGGGGTGTTACATGTTAAAAATAACCAACCAACCGTTATATTGGGTAGACCGTTCCTAGCTACTTCTCATGCTGTCATTCATTGTGTTGAGGGAACGGTCAGGTTTAGGTTTGGGGATCAAAAATCGATTTTAAAAATATTTTCAAACTCAACCAAACCTGTTGCTAACAAGTGTGAACCTTCTGAAAAGAAGAGTCGTGTGGACGAGAAAGAATGTTTTATGATTGACAGGTTGGTAGAGGTTAAGAAAAAGAAGAAGAAATCGAGGAGGAGTAGGAGAAAGAAAATGAAGGAGGCACAGAAGATGGATGGAGAAGAAGAAAAGTGTGAGTTGAATAACTAGTGGTTGTTGAACAAGTTGGATGGTGTTTTGAAGTTGTGGATGAATAGATTGATGAAAGTGAGAGATTGCAAACACCCTACACGCCCACCATGATTTGATAGGTATGATCTGGCTGAAGATCTAAAACTTAGCGCTTCTTGGGAGGCAACCCAAGTTTTTGTTTTTATTTCATTTGTTTTTGTTTTTGTGTTTTTGTGTATGAACCGGACAAGTGTGGGGAAGTCTGAGGAGGTTTGGTTGCTCGTCGAACCGGTTTTTGCTTGTTTATCTACGTTTACTGACCTGTTTAACCTGTTTGGGAGCTTGTGAGTGTTATTTTGCAGGTGACGATCACTTTTGTCCATACTCAATCTCCATTTGGACGAAAGTGATTCGAATAATTTAAAGACAAGCATCCCGTGTTGAAGCAGCCGCGAACGAAATGCTATACGGTTGCGGTGGAACAAGGCTCATAGGAATTCAACCGCGTCAAATCAGGGGAGTCTGTTCCATTTATTTTTGTATTGTGTTTTATTTATGTAGTTGTGTCAATAGTCTCGCTCCATTGAGGACAATGAAGAAAATAAGTGTGGGGAGGGGAGACTAGCGTCTAGTTGTGTCTTTGTGTCTTAGTCGTGTCGTAGAAAATTAAAAAAAATTGAAAAAATCAAAAATCCAAATTTTTTTTTGAAAAAATAGAAAATGTTTCGAGAATGTTTTTGCACAAAATGGAAGATGATAGGTATAATTAGATCGTTGGCATTTGATTATTATATATATGAGATAATAAACAGTCGGTCATACGTCTAACTTAGGATATGTGGGTAGGCCCAGCTAGCTGAAAGGTTTCTTAGGATCGATATAATATACCTTAAATTAGGAATCTTGTGGGTTCTCGCCTTAGAAGCTGTGATAAAACTGAAACTGTGGAAAGTATAAGAGGTACGTCGTAAGTAAAAAGCTTATAAGTTTTTCCGATTAAATTGGCACACATGTTTCTTTTTGTGAAAACAAATCCGAAACAGTGTGGCGCAAAAAAAAAAAAAAAAAAAAAAATCATTCATCCATTCATTTGAGCACATGTTAAAAAAAAAAAAGAGAAAAAACAAAGCCTACGGTATTGCCGCGGGGATAGCGACTCATGCGGTACATATCCTCTAGGTGGAGTTCTAAAAATACGTGAAGTTTATGGCATTAACCATGGGGATGGTGACTCGTGTGGCGTATGTCCGCTGAACTGATCATATACAAAAGCATGTAAAGCTCGCAATATCATCCATCTATCCATCAAAAGTTTAATCGGAATAGCATAAGGGTTTTTTTATATAAGACGGTAGATTAATATCTTTTAACCTTATAAACTTGAAACGGGATTAGGTGGCGTTGTAGTCTTTTAAGTGTGGGGTCCATAGATAACTATAAATTACTTGAACTTAAATGAATCATGAATAAGGGCTTTGAAGCTGGTGGTTGGGTTTAGGTGGATCATATACCTGCAATCTTGGTTAACGTGTGGTTTGAGTTGTTAAATAAATTTACTGAATATATTGAATGCCAATAGTTCTGATTGTGATTCCATTGCAAATAGTTTTTTCGGGACGAAAAAAGATAAGTGTGGGGATTTGATCGGTGCATTTTGGGTACACATTATATTTTGTTAACTATAATATAAATGCATTGAAGTTGGTTTGAAATAAAATGTTTTAATTTGTTTTTGTATCTTGAATGTCACTAAGAAATATGAGGTGAATTGGTTAACATTTATTATTTAGTGATAGAAAAAACTAACATGATCAATGACAAAGTCAACTTAAATTCGTTGAAGATCACCATGTTTGATAAAAACAATTAAGTGATTATTTTTATGGACTTTGTTATAGAAGGGACTAAATCAACGAAGAGATATTGGGCCAGAATAAACTAAAGTTCAAAATAATAACATCGATAATATGTGGGCTTCATTGGTTTGATTTTATTAAGAGGAGATAAGGCACAAAAGTAATTGGAGTCAACATAAAAATAAACATGCTGGACTTCTTGGATGGAGAGATAGGGGGCCCAAATATTAATCATCATCATTCTCACACTATAGAGTTGGACGAGAGGGGAGGCCATTCAACAGCCGTCATTGACGAAAAAAGGAACGAATTGTGCATTATCATTCGATATCCCAATCCACTTCTAGATTTTTGATCAACTCGGGATGACAACCGAAGCTGTGAAGACTATCATGAGCGGCTAGGCTCTCTCGTGGCTTCCTCCAGGCGGACGGTTCAGTTAGGTTTTTACGTTTCTCAGTTTATATTCAGGTTTGGATGTATTTTTGACCTTGACAAAGTTGTATGAACACATTGATGTGTTGGTTTATTTGAACTATTTGCATGTGTTTTGAGTTCTTGCTTTACAACTTGTTCGGTTGATGACAAAACCTAGTAACTTGTTAGGTGACATAGAGTAGGTTGACTCACGCTAGTAAATAGGGTTAATCAAATTATAAAAGATCTGATGACAAAGACCTATTTTTTATTACCATATTAAATTAACCAACTTTCCAACATCATGTCTATGTGATGGCCAATTAACTGAGTAGATTGAGTTTTGTGAAACCTAGAACTTGAAGTTTGGAGGAAGTTATGTTCTATAAATCTGATATCTTTTCTTTTAATTAGTTTAAAGTACTCTTTGAATTAATCAAAACCCCAATTTTAGATTAGTAGTAGTTAATTAATTAATTTAGCTAAACACTAACCACATATTCCCCGTGGATACGATACCCTACTTACGCTATCTACGTAGTCTAATTAGGTTTTTGATTGACTCTAACGACAGTCATCATCTATCGCCATTGATATAAAGTCAAGGTCAAAAGTTCACTCCAGGCTCCCAGCACGGTGTGAGGTTTATCGAACCTAATAGCGCTATTAACTAGTACCCCCGTTTGCCAAACCCGGCAACTAATCGGTATAATGCGTAGGGAGTTTTCAGATAGAGTTTCATTTAGTCTGCTAAAGACATGAAATGTAAACTATGGTATTTAATAGGCAATATTCTAACCTAGGAATATAGAGTAGTCCGAAATCCGCGAATGCATGCTTTTAATAAAATTGTGAACTCACCTTAGGTTGCTCTGTAGAAAACTTGAAAGGTAGTCACGAAAGTCAGTCTCTTCCTGATATGATTACCGTTTCAATTAGTTTAATTTATGAATCCTATACGTAGTCTAACACATAGTCACAGGATCACGTTGCATGAAATTACTCGTTTAGGTAAGTTTGGGCATGTAATCATCTAATTCCATATAACACATTCATAGACACCCGTTAACGTTTCTAATAACGTATAACACTTTATTGCAACACATAAGCATATTTAAAACATTCACAAACACTTTCAGCTCATTACAGTTTCATGTCAGTTTTTAGGCAGTTTTCCGGAATTTATTTAAAATACTAAACGAGCTCATAAAATTATGATATTTTAACACAACGTGCCATTTATTCCTGAATGCTTGAATATTTTTCTCATGACTTGAATCTTTACACAAGAATCTCTAAACATCATTCTTTACCATTGGGTCTGATTTATAAGTTTTTCTCGACAGTTTACGCCAAAAATCATTTAAAAAATCCTCGTTTGTTCTTTTTACAAAATTCCAGTTGGAGATTATCATGACCTCCTTGAATAACCTACAATAACAATTTGAGATCATAACTCAATTCCTACATTGAGTTATGACATTCGTAATGGGCTGCAAATTCTGATGGGAAATGCAGCCTAGACCTTTGACATGAAATAAATCATTTAAAATAGGAAACAATGTTGAAAAAATGTGATTCTAGTTGATTTTGAAAGACATTTCCTGGAAGTTTGTCATAGACTCAAGAAACATCAGTTTTTGATACAACTTGATGCGGTTACAGCCGTTGCAAGTTGGCTGAAAATTTCAGACAGATTGTATTTCCTTACAGCTTTCCACAAAAGTGTTTTCATGATGTTATTTGACCTAATTTCGACCCTTACTCCATGTATAACGTCAAATACATCGTATTAAACAATAAGCTACCACCAATATCAAGTTATAATTGAAACCATAGCATATGTGTGATATGGTTTCAGAATGATATGTGACACAAGATTGAAGCAATGGTTGAATCAATTTAACTCGTCAGGAGAACTTTGAAAAAGAAGAGTTCTCGAGAGTTAGTTAAGTATTTGGTTGAGAAACAAGAATTGAGGAAAGTTGTTATTGATTTAAAAAGTCCCTTACAACTACCAGCTCGCTGTTACTTATACACTTTACAAGTTTGACTATCATTGACTAAACAACCAACTAACTTTCTAAGAATTACTAACAGACTTTTAAGCACGTATCAATGTCCATAAGTATCGAACACATGAACTAGTAAACTTCATAGATGATCAATAACTTGTTAATTACTTAAACCCTAACATTCAAGAATCATGTTTTCATATTGTTTGCAGCCAAGAATCATTTATATGTGCACAAGAACAATACACAAAATCAAAACACGTTACCGGAGAGATTAAGATTGAGAAAGCTTGAAGAATCCAAAAAGATAAAGCTTCCTTGCCTTGTTCTTCGCCGATCAGAGGAGAGACAGAGAGTATATGTGTTCGTATAGGGTTATGGGGGCTGGTTAGGGTTGGGCTTTTACTAAAAATCACCACAAGAATTGTATACTTTTAGCGGCGACACCATTAGCGGCGACAGGCCAAACGTCGCCGCTATTGGTCAATCCGCGTGCTAGATGCTGAAACCAAACCCCAGCCGTTGATCAAAATCCTGATCTAACGGTTGGGGAATTAAAACTTATTACCGGCGACAAGGCACATCAATACCGGCGACAGCCAGTCTCCGCTAAAATTGTTTGTCAGAACTTTAATCCCTAGCCACACAATCCTTATCTCTGGTCAAACCTTTACCGACGACAAACATCAATACCGGCGACACGACGTCGCCGCTAATGGTCAAAAAACATCAGTCCCTATACAGCGCGAATTTCTCCCTCTTTCTTCACTTTTCCCCCAAACAACTTCCATCTACCGCCGGAAACAAGCGGATTTTGCCCAAATCGGTTAGTAAAGCTTTGTTTTTGTTACATTTCTTCTTTATTTTGTTATATACATATGATAGGCTTTAATTTTTGTATATTTTTGTGTGTTTTTGTGTGTTTGGTAGTGAAATCGGATCATCACCATCACTTCTCCGATCACCACCGTCACTTCTCCGGTCACTACCTCGTCTACGCGGTCTACATCTCTTGGAAACTTGAAAATACGGTTAGTTTTATATGTATTTTTTTTCAAAGTTTAGATGTTGAATAATTTTTTGTTTTGGTATGTAAATGTATAATGTAGGTATATGTTAGTATGTCAAATGTATAATGTAGGTGTATTTGTGGAAAATGTGTATATGAAAATCTATGTATTTGTGTATGTAGGTGTATGTAAGCATGTATGTGGGTATGTAAGTGTACGAATGAATGAATGTATGTAGGTGTATGTTAGTATGTTGGTGAAAAATGTCTATGTTAGTATGTATGTTTGTATAAAGTATGCAAATGTGCATGTAAGTATGTATAAATTTTGTGGTTTTGGTCAAATTGTATAAGAAAGTCTATGTATTTGTGTATGTAGGTGTATGTAAGCATGTATGTGGGTATGTAAGTGTATGAATGAATGAATGTATGTAGGTGTATGTTAGTATGTTGGTGAAAATTGTGTATGTTAGTATGTATGTTTCTATAAAGTATGCAAATGTGTATGTAAGTATGCATAAATGATGTGGTTTTGGTCAAAATGTGTGTTTGGTCATGTTTGAAAAAAAATATGTTTAAGTTGATAATTTCTATGTTTATGTATGTTTGTATAAAGTATGTAAATGTGTATGTAAGGATGAATGTTTGTATGTTTATGTAGGTATATGTAAGCATGTATGTGGGTTTGTAAGTCTATAAATAAAGTATGTGTTAATGTGCATACATTATGTTTAAGTTTCATGATTTCTATGTTTATGGTCATGTTTGAAAAAAAATATATGTTTAAGTTGATAATTTCTATGTTTAAGTTGACCGCGTCAATAAGGTTCAAAATGTTGACAAAGGCTTAGAAGATAATGACGTTGTCGACAACAACTCTTCATCTGACTGTCTACTTGTCATTGACTTGACCCAATACTTTCAAATTGGATCTTCTCATGTTACTGCGGGTAAGCCTTCAATTGAAGTTGATCCCCCAACGGCTACCGTCGATGAAGTGTTTGAGGTCGAGACTGATTGTGATGAGGTCGAGGCTGATTGTGATGAGGATGATCCCGATTATGTGGAGTCTGACTAAAAGAAAAGTTATTGCAATTTATATTGATTTGTAATTGATAAACACTTGTTTGAAATATTTATTTGAGGCTGATTGTTGTACTTTCCCTTAATTTCTATTAGATACACATGCTGTAACATTTGTAACTTTATAGGGATTATGTTTTCGGTATTGCTGATATCCGCTTATCTGATGGCGGATGTGGCCCCCTGGGGAGATGGGGGTGACGGCGCTGGTGATCCACCGCTTCCTCCTGGTGGATTTTGTGGCACGCACGAGACTGACGGTAACTCTTTTACTAAATTATTTTGTAGTCCTTATATTTTATATATTATAAATGTTGTTACTAATTATTTTTGTTTTAATTGCAGCGGTTCCCCCAAAGAAGGTTAGGGGAAAGCCAAAAACGAGAAACTACGGCGTCTAGTAAAAGCGGGGGGGGGGGGGGCCTGTATCGCTTACGTTTGACAGACAGGTCACGTTTACCCCGGTTGGTAAATCAAGAGATATGTGGCGGAGCATCCCGTTTGATAAAATTGGATGGGATAACGTTGAACAACATTACAAGGATGTCGTCATGAACCACTTACGGGTAAATAAGTTATATGCATAAAATTTTATCAAATATTTAAGCACATGCAAATCTAATTTATATATGATATTTTAACTTTTTTATTTAATTTGTAGGAAAATTTCAATTTTGATGAAGTGGAACGTGATTATGAGGCGAAAAACTTGAAGGGTGGTATTAGGAGTGTGCTTATGAAGCGGTACACTGACCGCAAGTATGAAGCTAGACAATTATTTGATAGCCAGTGAGGTTACGATGATCTTGAGAGGGCAAGGGCATACCATCCCGCGGATATGCCCTATGAAAACTAGTTGAGAACCATCCAAGGTTTCCGGCAAGAAAAATATATTAAAAAAAGCAAGGCCAACAAACTAGTACGCGACAAACAACAATTCCCATACCGTGGGGGGACATCGTCGTACGGTAGCACCGCCTATAAAAATGTAATGTTTTATGTATGTGTGCGTATGTGTAAGCTTTTGTTTATTTAATGTCTGTTGATGCAACAAATAAGAGACCAAGGATGGTAGCTATGCTGGTTAGGCAAAAGGGTTGAAGGGTTCAACTTTGCCTAACGCAGGTCGTGGGGTCCCCCCACGTTTGCAAGACGTGGAAGGAGGTTCACTAGTTTATTGTTGTTGTTTGCTGATGATCCTTCTCTGAAGTGTACTCAGATTCGGATGTGGGAGCAAACGAAATGTGTGTGTTGGATGTGAAAGTGAGTGACTTGCATAAAGCAAGTACTCGATGTAAATGACCAGAGTTTAAGGAAACAGGCCTGGCCCAGAATGTCCCAACTCAGTAAATGAAGTGTCACTTATATAGGAGAAGACATCTCCCAAAGAGGCATTCATTTGACTAGTGTCCTTGCTTGCAGCGGGGGGCTTACCCTTTCGGGGGTTAAAGCCTTTTGACCCCTGGATAATAGCGTGTGCTCTGCAGACCTGCGTTGCTTTTGCGGCTGTGGGTTGGTGAAGCAATCTCCGGATGTGACTGGCTACTGTTCCCGTGTTACTTTTCCCACCTCACAGCTTTTTAACCATTGAACCATTTAACCCTTTTAGCGTTTGCATATTTAGTCATTTTATTTAGTCTTGGGCTACCCCCGTCATCAGCCCCCCATGTCAGAGGTTTTTGGGGAATGAGCTCAAAGACTTCTGACTTTTATACGTGTATTTTATTGCCTAAAGGTTTCAAGGGTTCAATGCTTGAAGGCTTGAAGGGTTGTGAGCAGTTAATATTTGAATTTTAAATAACTGACACTTGATTTGATTTATGTATGGCAGTTTAATAGGGTGGCGGTTACTGTTTGCCATTATTACCCCTATTGTAGGTTATTTTATATTTACTTATCTCATTTATTTACACATTTTATTTTGAAGAAACATCACTTTGCTCCTTTTTCCTCTCCGGTATCCCCCTTTCTTTCAAAATCAGGTCAGTTCCGATTTGCTTATTTTTTTTCTTTAGTTGTTCATTCTGATGGGTGCTCGGAAGGATATGGCAAAATCCTTCTCTCGACTGACCCAAGAGGAAGTCGATTTATTTTGTGTGGAATGGGGAATAGGGACAAAGTATAAACCGGTTGCACCGGCTTGCGATAAATCCATCAATGCTTGTCCTTCTGGTATGATTGCCTTGTATTGCCGTCATTTTGAGTTTTCAAATCTTCGTTATCCGTTTTCAAACTTTGTCTTGAATGTTTTGGAATATTACCGGGTGTCTTTTGGTCAAGTTCATCCCCTTGGCATGGCTAGGGTTTTACATTTTGAGATTCTGTGTCGGGCTTGTGGGTATGATCCTACTCTTTTAGCATTCCGTCGCTTTTTCCGGCTTGCTAAGAATGGTGATTGGTTCACTTTCGAAACCAGCCAAGTTGACACTTGTTTGATTTCTTCCATGGTTTCTACACTTGGGGTTTGGAAAGATCGGTTTTTCTGGGTGTCGGAGGAAATTGTTCCATTCAAACTTGTTTGGAGACACCCAGATGCTGTTCTGAACGAGCCGGAGCCCTCTGATTCCGAGATAAACACTCGCTTTTTAGAAATTCTTAGGGAGTGCCCTTCTAGGCTTCGTCCCTTCCCTGAGCATTTATCGGTGTTGTTGGGTATAAGTAAATTGTGGGAAAAGGCTAACCGGGATCCGGTGCTTATTAGAGATGGGAAGGGTATGCACTTATTCTTTTCTTGCTTTTTTGTTCCTTTCTATTTATTTGCTTATGTGCTTTTATATTTGTGTTGTAGCTATGTCTGCCCTTGATTTTATCAAAAGCGATGATACCTCTGATGTTGTTTTTGATGATGTTGCTGCTACCCCTGACGAGAATGCTGTTGTCAAGGGTTCTGATTATAGGTTTGAGGGTTCTGGTTATGTGAATGTTCCAAACGTTAAAAGCTTCACCAAGGTTACTGCGTCCAAAGGTTCTACTCGTCGTTCTCAACGCCATCTGCAGAGTGTTGATCAGCCCTCTGGCTCAGACCCTATTGACGTTAGTGATGATATTGAGGCATCAGAGGATCAAGCTGTGGATGTTGGCAAAGGCAAGGAAAGGGAGTTGATTGTTTCGAGCAAGAAGAAGAAATTGGTTAAGAAGGGTACCATTTCTGCTATTCAAGGTTCATCGGCCAAAAGTGTTGAAAGCTTCGAGGGTTCAGAGGACATTTACGTGCCTAATTGGGGGGTTAAGGTTGGTGACAATTTTAAGGATCCTGCTGTGTGTGCTGAAGCCTTGGCTCATTTTGCTCCTCCCGGTGTTCGAGATGCCATATCTGAGATGGAGGGTGATCATCTTATCTCTAGGATGATGCTCAGTTCCTGCAACCTTTCTGCCTTTTTGGCAGAAGGTGTCACTCGCTTTGCTAAAGGGATGCGGGAATATGAGGAGGCCTCCAAGAAGAAGGAGAAAATGAAGGCTTCGATTGCTGCCATGAAGAAGGAAATCGAGAGCTTTTCTGAGAAGGAGTTGGCTTGGGACAAGAAGATTGAGGAGTTAACTAAGAGGCACGATATTGAGATGGGTGATCTTAGGAAGAGCTTTGAAGCTAACTTATTGAAACTGAAAGCTGACCGGGAGGCCTTGGCTGTGCAACAGAAGGCTTTTGCTAAAGAGAAGGATGGTTTGAAGACTTTGGTTGCACAGGATACTGCAGATAACCAATGGCTCATTGAGCAGGGTTTTCACCAAGTGGTTACCTATCTGTTGCATTCCAAAGAGTTTAACTTTGCTCTTGGTGATGTTTATACTAAACTACTCAATCTGGGAAAACACCAAGGTCTTATTGCAGGTTATAAGCTTCACGAGTCTGGCAACCCTTTGGAGAAATCACCCCTGTACCGTCCCGAGGCTTCTGACGTCTTTAAGAGTTCCGTGGAGCAAATGGAGAGGTTATCATACCCGTTTGTAAGTCAAGTTGCTTCTTGTTATGGTAAGCCTCTCTCTGCTTTACAGGAACTGAAGCCGGATGGTTTGAATGAAAAGTTGTGTGCTGAACTACTTGGCTCCCTTTCGAGGAAACGTTCCTATTCGGGAGATAGTGAAGATACTTTTCCTGGGGAAGCCAATGCTCCGAAGGATGCCAGTTTGGAAGTTTCAGTGGCTGATGATCAAGGTCCAAAGGCTAAGAAGGTTAAGAAGACTAAGAAGGCCAAAGGTAGCAGTTCTGGGGCTACTAAGCCTTCCGTTGATGCCTAAAATTCGTAGCTTTCTTAGCACTTTGTTAAAAAAATTCGTGGTTTGTAACCCTTAAACAATATTAGGTTTTCAGGGACCCTTAAGGTTCCTGTTGGTTATGTTGAAGGCCTGTATGGCCGTTTGAACAATGGTTAGACTTGCAAGTTACTAGGACTTGCCTTAACTTATGTTTGGAAGTCTTTTAGGACTTTCTTTGACATGGTGTGATGTTTTAACTTTCTTCTTTATGTTATGTTTTTAGACTTGTGCCTGTTTTTGTTAAGGCAGTCTGTTAGGCTTTAACCTTCCAAGCCTTTTGGCTTTCTGTTAGTAGGTTGAAGCCTTTAGGGTTTCGAGTTGTTACTCGGCGGACTTGAAGCCTTGAAGGCTTCTGACTCGGTTTGTATCTTTGTGATTTTTGTCCAAGTTATTTTGTTCTTTTTAGATTTTCTTTGTCTTTTTGTAACTTTGTCTTTGTCGAGTTTGTGCTTCCCTTATGTTTTTTATACCTTAAAGGGTTCAGTGCTGCAGACACTTAGCCTTGGTATTTTTAACAAGAAGATATAGCACCTATCCTTTTTATCATTTCTTTGCTTTTCACTTGACTTTATAAGCCTGTTTGTTGATAATATTTTTAAGGCTTAGGGAACATTTGGTGTAGGCTGTTCAAACCCATCTATGAGACAATTTTATTTTTTCTTAACAAGTCTTATGGAGTTGTATTGATTTAGGAACTCACCCCTTATATAGGCTCATTCAACCCTTGAACCTATTGAGCGATGTGGCCTGGGAGCTCATCCCCTTACATGGCCCTTGCCATGGAGTTTTTTGCTAGGTTCTCAACCTGATCTTAGGATAGAAAGACAAGTTTGATAAAACAACTTCATTCATTCAAGCAATACTTGCTTTTTACAAAAGATATTCATAGTGTTGTTTGAAATACATTTTGATACAAACCAAACTTTCCTGTCTAAACATGGAACCTTTTCAGGGTTTTGCCATTCCAATGCCTTTGAAGCCTTTTGCCTTCTGCATCTGCTAGCTTGTAGGATCCACCCTTGTGTGCTTCGAGGATGGTGTATGGACCCTCCCATTTTGGGCCAAGCTTTCCTTGATTTTCCTTTTTGCTAGCTTCATTGTTTCTGAGGACCAGGTCTCCTGGCTTGAAACGTTCATTCTTGACTTTCTTGTTGTAATAGGCTTCCATTTGCTGTTTGTATTTGGCTTCTTGGATTGCAGCTTGATCTCGTGCTTCCTCTAGGAGTTGTAAATTCAACATGGTCTCTTTTTGGTTTGTTTCGGGATCCATGTTGACAATTCGCTGTGTTACAACTCCTATTTCAGCGGGGATCACGGCCTCTGACCCAAATACCAAACTATAGGGCGTTTTCTTATGGCTTGTTTTTTCGGTTGTCCTGATTGCCCATAGGACACTAGGCAATTCTTCAAGCCAGTTGCTTTCGTATCTTCCCAATCTTGTCTTGATGCCTTCCACTATGCTTCTATTCGTTCTCTCAACCTGACCGTTTGATTGCGGATAAGCCACTGAGCTAAAAACCTGCTCGATTTTGTATTCCTTGCACCAAACGCTGAAAGGCTTCTCAGCAAATTGCCTTCCGTTATCAGTGACAAGTACTCCCGGCAATCCATAACAGCAAATGATGTTCTCCCAAACAAAGTCAATGACCTGTTTTCCCGTAATCTTAGCAAGTGGTTTGACCTCAGGCCACTTGGTGAAATAATCTACTGCCACCAGCAAGAATTTTACTCCTCCTTTGCTTGGGGGGAATGGACCAACAATGTCCATTCCCCATTTATGGAATGGCCATGCCGAGGTTATCGGGACTAAGTCATGCTTAGGGCTTTTTGGGATTGGTGCATTAATCTGGCAAGCATCACATTTCTTCCATTCTTCGGTTGTATCACGATGCATTGAGGGCCAGAAATATCCAAGGTTCATGAGCTTTGCAACCACCGACCTAGCTCCAAAGTGTGCTCCGCATACACCTTCATGAATTTCTTTGATCAAATATTTACTTTGCTCGGGACCGACACATCTTAGCAAGGGAGCAAGGTAACCCTGTTTATAAAGGGTTTCTCCTTGTAGTATGTATTGCCTTGCTTTGATTTCAACCCTTTTAGCTTCTACTTGATCTTTGGGTAATTCACCATTTTTAAGGAACTTTTTGATGGGAGTCATCCAGTTTGGATCTTCTTCGGTAACTACATCTTGAACTTCCAATTCATCGATTGATGGGGCCTTCAACACTTCTACCAGCACCTTCTTTGTAAGGTGGGTGAAAGTGAGAGACGCAAGCTTACTTAGGGCGTCAGCCTTTTTGTTTTGAGATCTGGGGATCTGTTTGATGTTGCATGCTTGGAAGTTACTCATCAGTTCTTTGGATTTTTCTCTGTATTTCTTCATGTTGGGTTCTTTAGCTATGTAGCTATCATTCACTTGGCTTGAGACCAGCAACGAATCCGTGAATACTTCAAGCTTTTCAACCTTCATTTCTTTAGCCAGTCTTAGGCCGGCTATTAGTGCCTCGTATTCAGCCTCGTTATTGGTGGTCTGAAAATCAAAACGGAGAGCATATGTGAATTCCAACCCTTTTGGGTTGATCAAAATTAGCCCAGCCCCTGACCCTTCAACGCTTGAAGCCCCGTCAGTAAAAAGCTTCCAGGCTTCAGGGTTGGAAGGTTCAGTAGTGGTGGTGTTTACTTCAGTGATCGCTTGGTTTGGGACTTCCACAATGAAATCAGCCAAGACTTGGGCCTTGATAGCTTTTCTTGGGACATAGGTGATGTTATGTTCACCCAATTCTATGGCCCATTTGGCTAATCGCCCCGAGTTTTCAGGTTTTTCAAGCACACTCTTAATAGGTTGGTCGGTGACCACTTGTATGGGGTGTGCTTGAAAATACCTTCGAAGCCTTCTAGCTGTCTGAACTAGGGCTAGGGCAAGTTTTTCAAGGGGAGGATATTTTGATTCAGCTAATTTTAAAGTCTTGCTGAAAAAATAAACGGGTACCTGGGCCTTGTCTCGCTCAATGGTGAGGACTGCACTGATGGCCTCGTCAGCAATTGAGAGGTACACCGATATTAACTCCCCAGTTTTTGGTGCCGCAATATCTGGTAGGGAAGCTAGATGTTGCTTCATTTGGTTGAAAGCTTCTTCAGCTTCTTCAGTCCATTTGAAATCCTTCTTGTCTGAGTAGTTCTTGAGCGTTTTGTAGAAGGGCAGGGATCTTTCGGCCAACTTTGAGGTAAAACGCTTCAAGGCTGCAAGCTTCCCGTTTAAGCTTTCAACCTCCTTCTTGGTTTTTAGTGGTTTGGTTTCGAGGACGGCTTTCACTTTGTTTGGGTTGGCTTTGATGCTTTGTTTTCCAACAATGTGACCCAAGAATTTTCCCTCCTCGAATCCAAATGAGCATTTT
The DNA here is from genome assembly GCA_030545235.1 of Helianthus tuberosus. Classification (NCBI taxonomy): domain Eukaryota; kingdom Viridiplantae; phylum Streptophyta; class Magnoliopsida; order Asterales; family Asteraceae; genus Helianthus; species Helianthus tuberosus. The sequence continues at coordinate 93,568,223 of CM060437.1, forward strand.
TCCGGATTAAGCTTCATGTTAACCTTTCTGAGGTTCTTGAAAGTTTCTTGAATATCGTCGACCATTTGATATTCCGTCTTGCTTTTAATCACCAAGTCGTCGACATATGCCTCCATGTTTTTGCCAATTTGGCTTTCGAAGGCTTTGTCAACGAGCCGTTGGTAGGTTGCTCCGGCATTTTTGAGGCCGAAAGGCATCTTTTGATAAAAAAAGATCCCTTTGTCAGTGTGAAAGGCTGTTTTTTCCTCATCCTCTTCCTTCATGAGGATTTGGTGATAACCTTTGTATGCATCAAGAAAGCATTTGAACGAGTAACCTGTGAGGGAGTCAACCTTGAGATCAATTTCTGGTAGTGGATAGCAATCCTTAGGACATGCCTTGTTAAGATCCTTGAAATCTATGCACATCCTCCAAGAGTTGTCGGGTTTTTTTACCATAACCGGATTTGCAACCCATGATTGGTACTTGACTTCTCGGAGAATGCCGGCTGATACGAGCTTTTCAACCTCTTGGCAGGCTGCCAGACTTCTCTCGGGTGCCAGGCTTCTTTTCTTTTGGACCACAGGCTTGACATCCGGTGGTATCCTTAACTCGTGTTCGGCAATGTCCCGAGGGATCCCTGTTATATCTTCTGGACACCAAGCGAAAACATCGCTGTAATGTGTTAGCAATTTTTCGAGGTATGAGAGGGTCTCTGGAGAAAGGTTCGGATTGACCCTTACTCTCTGTTCAGGGTACTTGGGGTTTATGACCAACCTTTGCCTTTCTTCTTCACTGTTTGAGCTTTCACCCTCAACCATGTAGGCTTCTTGAGAAGGTTGAAGGGTTGCTATGCCCCTTTTGGTAGGAAATTTGACTGTGCCATGGCCAACAGACACGGCCATGTAGAATGCACACTGCCCTGGTCTTCCAATGATTACGTCATAGCTTGAGGGGATATTGATAACTACAAAGGTGAGCGGTTGGGTTCTTTCTTTCAAACCTTCGCTGAAACGAACATTAAGTGTTAGTTGCCCTAAAGGCTTGAGGAGTATATCGGCGATACCTTTTATGGAGGTTCCAGAGGGTTGAAGCCTTGAACGTTCTTCATTACTCAAACGGTTGAAGAATTTCGCGAACATGATTTCAGTGGCTGCCCCGGTGTCTATGTATGCCCTGCATGTTTGCATCGTTCCCACGGTAGCTTCCACTACAAGAGGGCTAGAGAGGGGGTCTTTTTCCATTGGGGGGAAACAGACACACTGAAGCTCCCAAGCTTCCAACCGCTGTCTTTTATGAGGAACCCTTCCATCAAAATCCACCATATTGACTTCCTTGCCTTTTCCTTCAGCCATTTTGTCCCGGACTCCCTTTACCAAATGAGCGAGTTCTCCTGACTTAACAGCTTCTTCAATTCTTTTCTTGAGTTGGAAGCAATCATTGGTGTGGTGACCTTTTTCTTCATGAAACTCACAGTATTGTGTGGAGTTCTCATTTTTCCTGCTTTTGGGGAGAGGCCTAGGAGGCCGAAAGTTTTGTTTAACCTCTTCTGTTGCGAGGATTTCTTGGGGGGTCTTTGTGAGGGGTGTGAAACTTATACCTTTTTCCCTGCTTGAAGGGCTCCGGCCTTCAGACCTTCGAGGGTCTGAACCCTTTGACCGCCTGTCATAGGAGTTGAAGTTCCCCCTTTTTCTAGCTGGACTATTGCTTCTCCAGCCGGATCCTCTTTTTCTTTGTTCTTTAATGTCTACTGCCTCCTCTCCCCGGATGTGGGCTTCAGCCCTTTCGAGAGCTTCTTCTAAGGTCTTGGGCAGGGATTTGTTGAAATCTCTTGTGAGATATTTAGAGGTGATGGCATTCATGAAACCAACCACTCTCATTTTCTCGTCTGTCCCTACATAAGTCAGACCTTCCTTCTTGTATCGTTCGATGAACGCACGAAGACTTTCATCATCACGTTGCTTTATCTGGAAGATTACTGTTGCGTCTTTAACGTAACGCCTTTGTTGGGAGAAATTGGCCAGAAAACCCTTGCTAAGGTCGTCAAATATTCGAACGCTTTGAGCGGGTAGGTCGTTGAACCAGATTCTGGCTGATCCGACAAGGGTTTGCATGAACATTAGGCAACATTCAGCGTTTGACCCTTTCTCTATCCTTGCTGCACCGGTGAAGATCTGAAGATGGTCCTCAGGATCTTCAGTCCCATCATACGTCCTGATGTGGGACGGCATCTTGATCTTTGCTTGGAAATAATAATCGGCTATTTGCTTTGAAAAGCATGAAAGGTTACTTGGCTTATATGGTTTAGCCAAGTCTTCTTCAGCCCTTGCATCCACATTATTGCCATTGTCGTTATTTCCCTGAGTGGCTAGCACCTGATTAATAAAGTGTTGCCACGGGAAGTTGGCCATCATCTGGGTCATCATATTGGGCATGAGGTTGAAGCCTTGAAGGCTTCCTGGGGCAACTGAGCAGTTTATTCCAAGGGGAGTGTTCATAACAGCACTTCGTGCCAAAGGGAGCACGGACAGAGCTTGCTCCCATGTGGTTGTTGTAGATGCCGGCAAGCTTGTTACTGGGGACTGTAGGAGCTGATCAAGGGTCAGCTCATGTCCTAGAGGAGCACCACTAGTAATTGGTTGGGAAGAGAAGATAGGGTGCACTGTAGGATGTGTCATTGTGGACAGATATTGTAACGCCCCAAAAATCTGAATGTTAATAATTGCCGTATGTTCTCATGTGACACGTCATGAAATAAATAACTAGGCTATTTAACCTAGTTATTTATATGGTCAAAAGTATTAAATGATGAAGGTAGTGTCAGTTATGTTTTAAAGGCAAAACCCGAGGGGCTAAAGAGGAACAAATGGAAGTTAAGTTATTAAATATCTAAACACACACAAACACACACATACGTGTGTTCGAGAAAGAGGCAGGAGGCTCCCATGGAGCCTCAAACCCTAGCTCCATCTTTATGCTCAAATCGGAAGGCAAGATGAAGCTCAAATCCATAACCGAGTATGGATTAATGATCACCAACACGAGGGGATCATAAGGTATGTCTTAAATCTAAGATTGGTGATCATGGGTGAAGTGGGTTATGTTCTAATCCATGAGTTTAAGTGGAATTGAGCATGAGTATGTGTTATAATCATCATTTAGAACATGAATTATGAATGGTTTGTGCTAATTTGATGTTTAGATGATAAACCCATTAGTTATGGTGATGAAGAGGACTAGACTCATCACCTATGTTCGATTCTTGTTGAAAGAATCATGTATTATGTGGGTATGATGAATTCTTGTTAGATGAATTAGGAGGAATGTGATGATGTTATGTATAATGTTCATTTGGAATGATATATGATGATTAGTAGTAGGATTTGATGGGTTATGTTTGAGTTTAGAAGATTTGTGCATGAAATAGTTGTACGTTATGTTTAAAAGGTAGTACTCACGTCAAGTGTATGATGCAATGTATATAGTGTCGTCCGTATAGTCGATTATGATGCTACGGGTATATGTTGATAAGTCGATGGTTACATATGGTTAATAGTTGACTTTTGAAAGTCAACAAGATTAAGAAACATGATTTGACTCGTTGTCGTAAAGGTAGGATTATAGGAAGTCGTTTGGTACATGTTATGTTAATATGTATTATTTTTAATTACATGATGAATTACGTATGATGGAAAGGATATGAAGTCGATTATATGTTTTAATGCTTGTTAGAAATGACTAAGGAAAGTTAAGTGTGATTTATGCGAATGATAGGATTGTTACATGTACAAATGAGTATGCTAATAAGGGCGTGGTTTCGATGAAATGAAAGTATAGGAAACACGTCGAGACGGACTCAAGCTTGAGGTGTTAACGGGTCAAGAAGAGGCAAGGAATCGGATACGAGCACGGACGCATAAGGTAAGTGATTTCTGTAATCACTTCTTAGTTCGATTAAGTAATATGGTGTTTTAATTAACTAAACACGATGGTTGAAGGCAAGTATGTGTCGTAGTCTTTCGTCATAAAGTATGGGATTAAAGTTGACCAAAATGCCCTCGATGGGTATTTTGGGCAAACGATCTTAAAAAGTAGTTTAGAGGCAAGTCACTCGATTAGTGTAATGTTTTGGTTAAGTATGAAAGTGAGAAGTATGGTTTGTAAGTCATAAACGTTTTAATGCGCAAATACCCATAACGGGTCAAAATAAGCTTTTGAGCGAAGATTGGTTAAGAGGATGCAAGGCATCCGAGAAATTAATCTTTTATGATAGTCGTCACTGACATTATTAGGTTTTTAAGAGTTCATGGTAAAACAAACAAGTTATGTTGACGAATGCATGAACGGGTCGAAGTTTGGGTAAGAGGGAAATAAGCCGATAGAGTGTAAGTTAAGAATTTCCTTAATCCGGATATGGGATTTCAAGTTCATATGATAGATTGTGAATTTACAAGCATGTAGGAAGAAACGGGAGGTTAAACGGGTAAACGGTTCAAAACTTATGCGCGTTTTAGTGCGTACGGACGACGAAACGGATCTGCAGGAAAAGTGGTTTTTCTAGAGGGCGTCGCCGACGGGGGTCAAGGCCGTCGCCGACGGGCTCCCAAAACCACAAAAACAGCCGACGGCTTAAGTGACTGGTTACGGGACATTAGGGCGACGGGCTTTTTAAGAGGGCGTCGCCGACGGTCTTTGGACCCGTCGGCGACGGGTTGTCTAGCCCGTTTCTCCGATTTCTTTTTGTTGCACTTCCGTTTGATCCGAAACGCATCCCGGTACATCGTTTTCGACACGATGATTCGTAAGCATGGCATGTAAGAAGCATGTATGTTTGTATGTAAGTATGTATGTATGTATGTATGTATGTATGTATGTATGTATGTATGTATGTATGTATGTATGTATGTATGTATGTATGTATGTATGTATGTATGTATGTATGTATGTATGTATGTATGTATGTATGTATGTATGTATGTATGTATGTATGTATGTATGTAGATAGGTAGGTATGTAGGTATATACGTATGAATGTCTTATGATTCTGGATGTATGTGTGTAGGTGTGTATGTAGACAGAACGTATATGTATGCAAGTGTGATATGTACGAGTGTATGCTTGTATGTAAAGATGAAGTGAAGGTATGTACGTATGTAGTTGTGTATAAGTGTAGGTATAAAGATATATACGAGTGTATGCAGGTATGTAAGGTTGTAGGAAAGATATGTATGAATGTAGACGTGTATGTATGTATGTATGTAAGTACGTATGTAAGGTAGATGTGTATGTATGTATGTAAATACGTATGTAATGTAGAGGTGTATGTATGCACGTAGGTAAGCACGTATTTAAGCATGATTTAGAGACGTTGAGGGTTAACATTAATAATGGTGTACCTTGAGAATGAAAAGTAATGCAGGTACATTATTGAAGCATCACCAGGAAGTGGATATGCAGATGAATTGCTTTAAGCCTGAAAGATGACGAAATGTTAGGTGTACGCGAAGGAATCTTGTTTATATAATGTGTGCTAATGTTATGAATATATGTGGTGAGTGCAGGCGGTACCAGTCATGAAGATAATCAAGGGTTGGAGATCGAGGATCGAGTCTCTAGAGAGATTGTACGGAAAAGCTGATGTACATAATGTAGTAAACATATAGTAAACGTAAGCTATGTTTTTAATTATTAAATAAGAGGATGACGGATTTATGGGAAAGATCTATGTTAAAGTTCAATTTTAAATAAGTTGAGGTATTTTTAATGAAAGAAATTTTATGGTTCGTGTTTCCGCTGCGACTTTTGTCATGTACGATTTAGGGTCTTACAGATATGGGTGAGGGTTTGAAGGATTACTGGGACCAGCCTCATTTCTTATTGTAAAAGGAGGGGGAGGTGGTCCGGGAGACAACGTTGGTTCAGGCTCATCATAGTCTAAACGAATCCTCACTCCTTTTTCTCTTTCTTTACTCACATGTTGGTTGAGAAGGGACCTCAACTCAAGGAAATTGTTGGCAACTCCTTCAGGGGTAAGTTCAACACGTGCCGGGGTGTCAGAGACGCCGACATTGGGGGAAGGAACTCCGGATCTGGAAGGAGTTGGTGTGTTGAAGGTGAGGAACTCAGGTGTGCTCCCCGGAGTTGAAAAAGAAGTTGGTATAGCCACATGAGCTTGGCTACTGCCCGGGGTAGAGGTGTTTGGAATCTGATTTACTTCACCCGGGGATCCACTTTCAGACATGGTGATTTTAAGTGAAGAGAGCTACACTACTAGGTCTTTTTGAGGAGAAATAGCGGCGTAGCCCCACGGTGGGCGCCAACTTGTTGATGCAACAAATAAGAGACCAAGGATGGTAGCTATGCTGGTTAGGAAAAAGGGTTGAAGGGTTCAACTTTGCCTAACGCAGGTCGTGGGGTCCCCCCACGTTTGCAAGACGTGGAAGGAGGTTCACTAATTTATTGTTGTTGTTTGCTGATGATCCTTCTCTGAAGTGTACTCAGATTCGGATGTGGGAGCAAACGGAATGTGTGTGTTGGATGTGAAAGTGAGTGACTTGCATAAAGCAAGTACTCGATGTAAATGACCAGAGTTTAAGGAAACAGGCCTCGCCCAGAATGTCCCAACTCAGTAAATGAAGTGTCACTTATATAGGATGAGACATCTCCTAAAGAGGCATTCATTTGACTAGTGTCCTTGCTTGCAGCGAGGGGCTTACCCTTTCGGGGGTTAAAGCCTTTTGACCCCTGGATAATAGCGTGTGCTCTGCAGACCTGCGTTGCTTTTGCGGCTGTGGGTTGGTGAAGCAATCTCCGGATGTGACTGGCTACTGTTCCCGTGTTACTTTTCCCACCTCACAGCTTTTTAACCATTGAACCATTTAACCCTTTTAGCGTTTGCATATTTAGTTATTTTATTTAGTCTTTGGCTACCCCCGTCATCAATGTCTAATCTAAGTTTAATGTTAAACAGGATATGGATTGGGTACCTACGTATGCTAAAACCCACACGGACAATCAATGGAATTGGGTTGATCCGGTTGCTGAACAAAATTACCTAAGTATTTCTTTTAAGTATTATTTTCTATAACAAATATATATATATATATATATATATTTAATCATCTTCGTAAAACACAGCGGAACATACAACAGGCCACAGATGAATGGAGCGGCGATGGTCCTCCAATTGCCCCGTATCAAGAAGCGTTGGGAGAGCGGCGAGGATGGTACCGCGGGATGGGGCCTAAACCTTCTTCCAACACGTCCTCGAACATGTCGTCTTCGCAAGCTCGGACGCAAGAACCCTTTTCCGAGGTAAACTACGCAATTTATAAAATGACAAACGAACGCATGTTTCCTTGCTAAATATATGTTGGCAGCGTTAATTAATATGCTAATATACGTTTTGCTATCTATTATTGTAGGATTTTGTTAACAGGTTGTTCCAAACCCCGTCATTTTTGAACTAACTTAACAACTATCTTGCTTCACAAGGAAAAGGAAAAGGAAAGTCAAAAGACTACGATTCTGAAAACTTATTCGATAATAAATCCGACGATGAATCCGACGATGAATCCAACGATAACGATGAGTGACTTGTTTTTAATGTATGATTTAGATTTAATTAAACGTTGTAGGATTATAATGTACGACTTAAACTTAGTTTTTAATTATATTACCTTAAGTATATGTTCGTGGCGTATGTTTGCGTTGTTTGAAATAGGCAGGTTCTGTTTTTTCGGCCGAAAAAATGGCTGGGTGCTGTAAATACAGCAGCTGTTAAAAAAAAGACTTTTAGCGGTGACATGTGTCGCCGCTATTGACTTAAACCCTTTAGCGACCAAGATCAATACCGGCGACCTTTTAGCGACGACAGCTGTCGTCGCTAAAGAACAGACAACTTATGACTAGGAGATACAGAGTCCTTCCTCGTGGAAGTAGGTCCCTCCCAGGCTCATTCCTATCACCAAAACCAAAACCCCCGTGTACCGACTGAAAACCATTATTGTCCTCACCTATATGGCCATTAAAGTCCCCACCTATAAAAATCCCCTCCTCCCTAGGTATGGCCCTTACTACGACATCTAAACAATCCCAAAACTCTCTTTTCTCCTGATCTCCTAATCCCCATGAGGCGCATATGCGCAAATCACAGCCATTATCTCCTCACCCAGTACCAATCTCAACATCATAATCATGTCGTTGTACCTTATCACTTCCACTACATTTTTCTGCAGTTCACTAGTCACTAGAAAACCCACTCCGTTCTTAGCGCCATCAGACCCTGAATACCACAACTTATACCCATTGCATTCTGCCCCTCTATGCCCATTCCACCTAGTTTCTTGCAGACACGCTATTTGAACCTTCCGCCTTTTAAGCACATCCACTAACTCTAGCAACTTACCACTAAGAGATCCTACATTCCAAGAGGCCACACGTACATTATACCCCCCTTTTGTCCCCTTTATTAGCACCCCTCTTTCTTGGGCAGGGTCTTAAGGCATAATTGCGACTCCCACCGTCTATGGTTCCTAATTAACACAATATCACAGTACACCAATATAAATACACAACAAGCCCCACACCCAACAATAAACAATGTTATCCCTGCAAAACTAATAGAATATGTATACAAATTTACACACAAGTACTCAAAACAGAAATTTCACCCAAGGTCCACGTAACTGTACTATATCAGCAAGCAAATGAGCGAGACAAACAAGCACACATAAACTCAATATTGCTACTGTATGAAGTGGAACCATACAATTATCAAACCAAACGATGCAAAATCAACGTATAACTGAACCGAGGGCCCCAATTTTACCAAATCAGTATCAATTTTAAAACCATAAAAAAATCACACGGTATGATAAAAGAGGGGAAACAGGAAATTAAACCTAGAAGCTTCTACACCAATGACTAAAGATACAAAATTCAATGAAAACGATGTGAAATAAAGATATAAGTGAGCGAAAAGCCTCAGTTTCTTCCTTGTGAGATCACCGGAAACTTACCAGCGGTGGCACAAGTGGCGGCAGAAGTCGGTGGAGATTTGAGAGTAGAAGAGATTAACCAAAATAACATACCGGCGGTGGTTTGTGGAGATTTGAGAGTAGAAGAGATACGAACCTTCCCGGAAATCAACGATCAGCGGTTGCTTACCCGGATTTGGAGAAGATTCCGGCCGGCGAAACAGGGATTCCGGTGTAAAAAATGAACGTTGCTATTGTACGGATGAGTTGTCCGTTCTTTTGTACGGAGAGAAAATGCTTATATAAAAGAAATGATGATGGTGGAGGGACTGCAATGGGTATAAGTTGTGGTATTCAGGGTCTGATGGCGCTAAGAACGGAGTGGGTTTTCTAGTGACTAGTGAACTGCAGAAAAAATAGCATGTCTGCAAGAAACTAGGTGGAAGGGGCATAGAGGGGCAGAATGCAATGGGTATAAGTTGTGGTATTCAGGGTCTGATGGCGCTAAGAACGGAGTGGGTTTTCTAGTGACGAGTGAACTGCAGAAAAATGTAGTGGAAGTGATAAGGTACAACGACAGGATTATGATGTTGAGATTGGGACTGGGTGAGGAGATAATGGCTGTGATTTGCGCATATGCGCCTCATGGGGGATTAGGAGATCAGGAGAAAAGAGAGTTTTGGGATTGTTTAGATGTCATAGTAAGGGCCATACCTAGGGAGGAGAGGATTTTTATAGGTGGGGACTTTAATGGCCATATAGGTGAGGACAATAATGGTTTTCAGTCGGTACACGGGGGTTTTAGTTTTGGTGATAGGAATGAGCCTGGGAGGGACCTACTTCCACGGATTATGATGGTGGAGGGACCGCATATTTGAACGACAGGATTATGATGGTGGAGGGACCGCATATTTGAACCTTGATGAGGAGAGAAGATCGACGATGGTGGAGGGACTGCAAGGTTATACCAGGGGAGACAACGGTGACTCAACACCATTTGCTAGTAGCGGATATAGGTATGAGAAAAAAAGGTGTCAGAGGGGGAGAGGAAGGGTCGACCTAGGATACGATGGGGAAGCCTGAAAGGAGACAAGATTACAATGTTTAAAGACAAGGTCATCCCTATGAAAGCCGTTCGGGTGGGTGGGGACGCAAACCGGTTGTGGGAGGCTATGGCGACTTCCATTACCCAGGTGGCAGAGGAGACGCTAGGGCTTACAACAGGATTGACAAGCGGGCATAAAGACACCTGGTGGTGGAATGAGGACGTACAGATCAAGATAAGGGTTAAACAACAGGGTTTTAGAGATCTTTTGAGGTGCACGGTCGAGGAAGAGCGACGGAGGCTGAAGGAGAGGTACAAAAAGGCCAAAAGGGAGGCGAAGAAGGCAGTGGCGGAGGCAAAGAGCGCAGCTTATAAGAATATGTATGACCGCCTGGAGACGAACGAAGGGGAACATGCCATGTTCAGGATTGCCAAAGCTAGGGAGCGGAGAAAGCAGGATCTAGGTTCTGTGAAATTTATAAAGGGAGAGGATGGGCATGTCCTAGTAAAAGAACCAGACATTAAGTTGAGATGGCAAACCTACTTTTGTAATCTTTTCAATGGGGGGAAGGAAGTCCAACAAGAAAGCGACAACAACAACACTCAAGGACGACGACGAAATAACTGCTATTGCCGGAGTATTCCAATGGGAGAAGTAAGGACAGCACTCAAGAAGATGGGAAGGGCTAAGGCAGTAGGTCCTGACAACATACCGATAGAGGTGTGGAAGTGTTTGGGAGAGGATGGAGTTCGATGGCTAGCTAGTTTGTTTAATCTTATCTTCAAAATGGGAAAAATCCCGGAACAGTGGAGGAGTAGTGATGTAGTGCCCTTGTATAAGAATAAAGGAGATGCCCAGTGTTGTGGGAACTACAGAGGGATTAAGCTACTAAGCCTCACTATGAAACTTTGGGAGCGGGTAATTGAGACTAGGATTAGAAGAGAAACTCAGGTTACGGTAAACCAGTTTGGTTTCATGCCAGGGCGCTCAACAACGGAAGCGATTCATATTCTACGAAGATTAATGGAAAAGTACAGGGAGAAAAAGCGAGATCTACATATGGTTTTCATTGATCTTGAAAAGTCTTATGACAGTGTGCCACGTAGACTGATTTGGGAAAGCTTGGAGGGTAGGGGAGTTCCGGGGAAGTATGTAGACTTAATTAGGGATATGTATGATAGGACTGTGACTAGGGTTCGTGCGCCTGTAGGAGATACAGAGTCCTTCCCCGTGGAAGTAGGACTCCACCAGGGGTCCGCGTTAAGCCCGTTGCTTTTTGCGGTTATCTTGGATGAGTTGTCCAAGTCTATTCAAGAGACAGTTCCGTGGTGCATGCTTTTTGCGGACGATATAGTGCTAGTTGCTGAAACTAGACAAACCCTAAATGCGAGGCTAAAGGAATGGAGAATAGCGTTAGAAGGCAATGGTTTAAGGATTAGTCGGTCTAAGACTGAATACCTTTATTGTAATTTCAGCGGTGCTGGTGACAACGAGGACACTCAGGTTATCATTGAAGGTCAAGTGGTCCCACAAACGACTAAGTTCAAGTACTTAGGATCGTTTGTGCAAAGGGACGGGGAGATAGATAGTGATGTATCTCACCGCATCCAGGTTGGCTGGTGTAAGTGGAGAGCAGCCACTGGGATATTGTGCGACAGGAGGTTCCCGACAAAAATGAAGGGAAAATTCTATAGGATAGCAGTTCGACCGGCTATGTTATACGGGACAGAGTGTTGGGCCATCAAGAAAACTCAAGCGCGCAAGATGGAGGTAGCGGAGATGAGAATGTTGAGGTGGATGTGTGGCCACACGAGGTTAGACCGAATAAGAAGTGAGGTTTATAGGGATTGGTTAGGAGTAGCTAGTATATCAGACAAGTTAAAAGAGGGGAGATTGAGATGGTTTGGGCATGTGAAGAGGAGGCAGATAACAGAACCAATTAGAGCAGTGGAAACCATAACAGTGGAAGGAAGAAGGGGTAGAGGCAGGCCCAAGTTGACTTGGGATGAAAGACTTAGGAAAGATTTGGTAGAGTTGCACCTCTCTGAGGACATGGTTCAGGATAGGAGTTCGTGGAGACGTAGGATTAAGGTTAAGGACTTGTAGGTGAGGGTATAGACGTGCCCTAGCTTTGCTTTGGGAAGGGGGGTTACTTTTCTTTTACACTTTAGGTAGGTTAACATATGATGATTTTATTGTATCTATGCCTATGTGTGCATGCTAATGATCTATCTGACTACTGCTACGCTATTTACTTATCCATCTTTCATATATATACCTGTTGGTTGTTTTGGAGCTGGAGGTCTCTCAGGAAGCAGCCTCTCTATTCATAGGATAGAGGAAAGGTTTGCCTACATCCCACCTCCCCCAGACCCTACGAATAGTTCTGCTATTTGTGGGATATACTGGGTATGGTTGTTGTTGTTGTTGTAGCTGTCGTCGCTAAAGGTTCAAGAGCAATACCGGCGACGGCTACCTTTAGCGACAACAGGTGGCCAATAGCGACCAGTCAATAGCGGCGACAAATTCGACCAATACCGGCGACACCTGTCGCCGCTAAAGGTGGCCCGTTCTTGTAGTGTAACCAGATCACAAATGAACCAAAGTAATCGATAACCGAGATTAACTAACAGTTTTGGTTAAGGTTATTTAAGTAATCAGATTAACCCGTTATGCTTATTATAACACTCCACTATTATGTGGGTCTGATGGTGGAGAATTATACGTGATTAATTGTTAACAAAATTATATTGCAGCAAATTAAAGTTAAGGGATATATTTATATTAAAATATGATTTTATACCAAGGCATAAAACTCAAACTACTAAAGTATTACAATAATGTATAACAACAAAGGCCAATTGAGATTTTTAGGTTAACATCGTTAACTTTTCTCATTTAAACCTTTGTGATTTATAGAACATTTGTACAAGCATTGTGTCTTATTTGTAAATTATAACAAACGGAACTAATACAAATTAGTGGGACTAGTCTTGCACATGTACCAAGGTTACTTGGTTAACTATCTATACAAGTTTCAAAGTTTAGAAACTTGGGGGAATAAATGTGTTAATTAACAAACTAGGAATTATAACTTTCCATGCCAGTTAGTTATATAGAATCAAAACATGAGGAATTGATGTGTGAAATACCAAACTAGAAACAATTACGCTCTATCCAAGTTTCAGAAAGTAGAAAATTGGGGGACTAGATGCGACATGTAACAAACATAAAATAAAAACAAATTATCGGTTGATTTTAGTTAACGATTAAGGTTTGATCACCCCGGGTGAGTCGCTTTCTGAGAAAAATGAAAAAAAAAATATATTTATTTGTTATAGTAAACTTATTGGGTAAAGAGGGGCGGTTAAAAAAATTATTAATATCTGAAAGTGAATGTTAACACCCCATTAATAGTAACATATGAAAGCTAAGTATACAAGTATGGAAACCTGTTTCAAGTCTTATACAAGCCTAAAACAATTGTAGATCTGGAAACAACATGAGCCATGCAACAGCAGCAAAGGCCATATAATACCCTTTTAAGCCATTCAATATTTTATCACGAGCCATGCACCAACTTTATAAGTGTTGGTGCACTTGTGTCTGTACTTTGTCTGTATTTTGTCATTATACCAAACGATGTCTTTGTTAGTCTTGTAAGTTTGACCAAGTCAACCATCCTCTTGGTTTGACTTGGCCAAACAGTCAACACTTTGTTTGTAACATGTCTGTGTCGAAGGATGTGTCATCGAAGGATTGTTTAGATCCTTCGATGAGCTCGAAATATAAACCTTCGATGGATGGACCTCGAAGGATATCATCCTTCGAGGTATATGTGGATCCTTCGAGCTGTTTCAGATCGATAGATGATCTTTCGATCAGTCTATCTGATCCTTCGACCAGACGAGCTGTAATGGGTATATATACCCATGCATTGTATTCACTTCAATGGTGTGAGTAATAGGTGAGAAAAGTGTGAGAAGTGAGTCTTGTAGAGAGCGTATTTTCAGTCGGGTCAAGGGCTGTAACCGTGTCCACTGAAATACAAGCAGAAACTTTGATATCTCGTGTGTTTACCTTTCTCTTTGTTGCTTGTGCTCTCATATAAACTATCAGTTTGCACTCTAGCTTGGATTCCGCACTTGCTAGTGTGTTAAGCATAACAAGGAATAGGTTTAACCTCAACCTCCGAGGGACCTACAAGTGGTATCAGAGCCGTGGCTCTTTTCCTTGTTAAAAACCGAGTTTTTACAAGACTTTGGAGTGTTTTGGACAAAAACTCACATGGTTTAGCACCCGTTTTTAGTGTTTTTCTTGCTTTTCCAGTCCTAAAAACGTGTTCTAAACTTACCGGGTGTGTTAAAAGACGGGTTGGGTAACTTAAAAACTTGTTTTTAAGAAGTTTGGTCTTTTCCGGCCAAATTCCGGCTTACTCCGGTGACCGGTTTCTTGGTTGATCCTTCGATTTTTAGTATATTTTATTGATTCAAAATCTTGGTTTGCTAAAAGTATGGTCTGACCATACCTTTCTGCCGAAAGTTTTCTACCAACCCATCACCTTTTCACCAACTTGTCACTTCTTTTGTCAACTGTGTCAGTGCAGATCGAAGGATACCCTTCGAAGTCGAAAGATCATCTTTCGATCAAAGGAGGTTCGATAGATAATCATCCTTCGAACATCTTTCGAAGTCTGTGACTTATCCTTCATTCCAAGGAATCTTTTCGAAGCATACATCTTTCGGTCTACAGTTCTTTTTCGAAAGATAAGGATCCTTCGTTTGGAGAATCTTTCGAAATCATTGTTCGAAATTCAACAGTGATCTTTCGAACACTGTTGATCCTTCGAACAAGTGTTGATCCTTCGTCCTTAGTCTGTTTATGTTTAACAAGTTTGTGATTTTCAGGTATTATTATTCTTGATCAAAAATGAATCCAAGATGGGGTACTCCGGTAAATACAGATATGTATTTTGGTACTCCGTCTCCCGCACCGGTATCTTCTCAAGCTAATGCAATTTCTACCGGTCAATGGGCATTCGTATCAAATCAAACTCCAAGTGTTCAAAGCATTCTCTTAAGCGAGAGCGAAACCGGAAGTTTGAATCGGCCTCCAAAGTTGATGCACTTATATGAATATCCAGGATGGATTGACAGATTTCATACATACGTCCTTGGCCAAAATACAGAATTGTGGTTGCGGTTCATCACAGATTTCGATCAAACAATAGAAGTTGCCGCATCATCTGCTGCTACGTTTGCAGATCTTACGGAAGATCAGAAGAAGGTCTATGATTTGGAAAAGAAGGCATATGCCATTCTTACTCAGGCGTTAAGTAAAGATATTTATCATCAATTTGTCAGTTACAAGACAACGAAGAGGTTGTGGGACGCATTGAAGACACGGGGCGTAGGAAATGAAGCGACACGCCAATTGAGATGTGACTTGCTAAAGAAAGAGTTTGATGGTTTTACTTGTATGGAGAATGAATCTTTAGGAGATTTGACAAGTCGATTTAATCATTTGCTGACTGAATTGGCAAATTTTGAGGTTGTTACAACTTCAGCAGAGATTGTGAAAAAGTTTGCAGATGCGTTGCCACCTCAATGGAATACTTTCTTGGAAATCATGAAGTACAATGGCACTTTAGCTACAACAAACTTCAATGACTTTGTTCAACTCCTGGAAAACAAGAATCAGGAAGAAACTCTCAAGGCAAAAAGAGTTCACGTGCCACAGAATCCTGAAATGTATTATGGAACTTCTAGCACTTCTACAAAACCTTCTTCACACGCTCCAATTCAAACAGCGTTTGTGTCTAGCACAGACATGTATGGCAATACTATCCAAGTTCCGGTCAAGCCTCCTCCAACAGACATGTATGGAAATCCGCTTGAACCAGTTCCTCAACCAGTACCACAACAGCAAAGCCAACGACCTATCAGAGCAACTGATATGTTCGGAAATCCATTAACTGTTCGATCTACCGGACCAACAGACATGTATGGGAATCCACTTCCTCCTCAATCTACCGGACCAACAAACATGTATGGGAATCCACTTCCTCCTCAACAGCAAGCGTGTTATGGAAGCACATCATCTGCTGGTCAACAATCAAAGCCAAATACAGTACGGCTCGACACCTCAAGCTTTTCTAAAGTGAGTGTGGAAGTAGCAAAGGAACACATGGAGCTGCTAAACACTTTGGTGAGCACATACTGTGGATTAGTGGAAGGTCAGATTGGTAACATTAATCTGACACAAGAAGACTATCAGCAGATCGATAAAGAGAAGATGGAGATGATGGACATCAAGTGGGCCTTTGCCAGTGCTGTTAGGCGAGCAAAGGATTTCATGGAGAGAACTGGCAGAACCAGCTTGGAAAGCAAGAAAGACACCAAGTATGGGTTTGATAAGCAGGCTGTTAAGTGTTTCAATTGTGGTGAACGTGGTCATTTCAAACGTGAATGTATGAGGCCATCTCAACATGGAAACCAAAATCCTTTCAGAGGTCAAGGCAACATGGCAAATCAGAACCAAGTAAGGAACAATGAGCGCACATTGGTGCCTGTCAACAACCAGAGTCAAGCAGGACCATCTAATGCCAACCAGGCACTTGTGGTTCAAGTAGATGAAGGTTGTGATTGGTCAATTCAGTTGGGAAATGATGCTCCAGATGGAACAGCATGTTTTGCTGAAGTGGTTAAGGATTTAAATCACGCCAGTGGTGGAGAATCTTCCGCCAATGGTGGTGAATCTTCTGAGGATGAAGACTCTTCTGGTTATAGTAGAAGTTCGGATGAAGAATCCTCGATTTCAGGCGATGATCATTTGGATGACCCATCAAGTGCATCAGTTAATGCAGATATTGATGAGCTATTGGAAGAAGCTGCAGCAGGAATTCAAAGAAGATCTATTTTGGTGGATCAAGCTGCTTATTCTTCGTCTTCTCTCCATTCAGCCTTTATGGCTAATGTTGACAGTTCGTCAAGTCAGGTATGTGTCGATGAACCCACTGCTGTTAGTTGTGATAACTGTGATAGCTCAAATGTTAAATATGCTGATTTAGAGGCAAACATGTCTGAGTTGCAAGACAAACATGATGCTTTACAAGCTAGTTTGTTTGACTTGCAAGACAAACATGTTTCATTGAATGAAAAGTGGTGTGAATTGCAAAGCAAACACGAGGCTTTGCAAGAGAAATATGATGTGACATTCATTCACAATCAGAAATTGACAGTTGATCTTTCGAAGTGCACTGAAGCCAACATGTTTTATGAAAACCATGAAAAGGAGTTTAAATCGGTAATTGAAAAATTAAAGAAAGATAAAACCGAGTTAACTAAAATGGTTTCCAGAAAACAAACTGACATTAATTTGTATATAACTCGTCTTGAGGTAATGCAAAAAGAAATGGCTTGTGTCAAAACTGAAAGTGAGGCGATCCAACTTAAGCTAGACAGTTATTTGAGCTCTAGCTATGTGTTGGATCACATCATTGACGTACAGAAAGAGAAACGGGATGTCACATGCCTAGGCTACAAGAAATGTCCACCACCTGTGAGACATAATTATGATGCCATGCCGGATGAGGAAGATAGAGTTTTCTTTGAACCATCTGTTCCTTTAGACGTTGAGGAATTTGCAACAGGACTCGGATACAAGAAGGAAGTATCATCAGATTCAGATGCGTCAGCAGATACATTTGTAACTGCTGAACAAAATCAGGATCCTCCAGTTGTGATTGAGGATGCTGATTCTTCTGATGATGAATCTGATGATGCTGATTCAGCAAAGTCTGATGCGGTAATCAAAGAAGAGGACATACCTCTTGAGAATCATATTCTATGTGATCCTCCCGCAAAGCCCGCTAAGACTGCTGCAACCGAGTCCACGTCTGCAAAAGAGTCGGAGAGTGTGGATTTGCTGTACACTCTTGTTGGTGATAATAAAATTTATTCAGACAAAGATTTTCCTATTAAGAATGTTAATCAATCCTTAATCAGTAAAGTCTTTGAAAATTCGACAAGTAAGTTTTTGGGAAAGACAGGATCACATGTTACAGTAACACAATGTCCACCTATCCCAAAGGCCGAAGTTCGAAAACAATATGACAATCAAAAATTACCAACAGCTAACACGCAGCAAAATCATACCAAACCAAGAGGTAAAACACCGACTCAAAGTCAAAGGAAGCCGAATAAGAAGAAGAACAAGAATGTGAACTTTGTGAAATCTAAGGGAACGGACAAAATTGAAACGTTTGAAAATCAATCTAACTTAGATTTTGTCAAGAAAGCAACAGTGATGAAAAGGAATGAACCAAATAGTTCAAAACCTAGTACCTCGGGATCACAAAGTTCATCATCGGCAAGACGATCACATGATACTTCGGGGTTTGTTGAACGAAGATCATGTTTTGAATGTGGTGAAATTGGGCATATCGTTCGATATTGCCCGTATCTTCATAAGTTGAAAGGAAAGGATGATGATCCCCGTGAACGCAATCACCAAAAGCGATCTGTTTCTGTAAAACAAGATCCCCGACTTGTAAGAGAAAGGGAAAAGAAACAGAAACGCCAACAAGTCAAGGTGATTGAAAAGGCACTTAAAACTGATGTGGTTCAAAAACAATCTGTTTCAGTTAAGCCAGAAAACTCAAAATTTTCAAAAACTTCAAACAATCACGAAGTTAAGTTTTTAAAGAATAACACTGGTATAACAAAACAGACCTGGAAACCAAAAACGGTTATTGAATCAGGGGGACCATCACAATTTTCAAATCATCAAAGAATAGAAGTTATTGTTGTTGATGAAAATGGAAGACCCAAGACCACAATGGCTTGGGTCCCCATCTCCAACTAATCAAGTGAGTTCATGTGCAGGGTGTTCCAGGAGGAACTATCAGTAGTCATTGGATTGTTGATAGTGGGGCATCCAGGCACATGACAGGCGACATGAAGCTTCTCTACGACGTCAAATCTATTAGAGGAGGTTATGTTGCTTTTGCTGGAGATAAAGGCGGATATATTACGGGTGAAGGAATGATTTCCAACGGGGTTGTTAGCTTTGATAAGATCAACTTCGTACAACAACTTGATCACAATCTTCTTAGTGTTTCTCAAATTTGTGATAAGCAGTTCTCAGTACACTTTGATGCAAATGGATGTTATGTGCTGAAACCCGGCTTCAAAATTCCAAAAGAATGGATTCTCTTGTCGGCTCCAAGGATAAATGATCTGTATGTCCTTGATATGAGCCAAGCTATCACAACGTCTGCACAAGCAACTTGTTTCGTTTCCAAAGCCACAGAAAAAGACTCAATCTCTTGGCACAGACGAATGGGTCACATTCACTTACGCAAAATGAATCATTTGGTGGCAAATGAATTAGTGAATGGTGTTCCTCTTAAAAACTTTCATCTTCAAGACATCTGTGTCTCGTGCCAGAAAGGAAAACAAACGAAGAAGCGACACCCTACAAAGAAAATCAACACGGTGGCTGTTCCTCTTGAACGTTTGCACATGGATTTGTTCGGTCCTGTCAAGCACAAAAGTATTAGGAATGATCAATATTGCCTCGTGATAACTTATGATTATTCAAGATTTTCTTGGGTGGCATTCATGGCACACAAGAGCGAAACCTTCGGTATTATCAAAAACTTGATCATTCAGATTGAGAATCTATATAAGTTGAAGGTTAGGCGGATACGTAGCGACAATGGTACTGAATTCAAAAATCATGCCATGGCGGAGTTTTGCACTTCAAAAGGTATTCTTCACGAATTTAGTGCAGCTTATACTCCTCAACAAAATGGCGTCGCTGAACGTAAGAACCGCACATTGATCGAGACTGCTAGGACTATGTTGGTAGAGTCACAATTGCCGATTCCTTTTTGGACTGAAGCTGTGGCCTCTGCATGTTATACGTTGAACCGAGTCCTTACAGTCAAACGGCACAACAAGACCTGCTTTGAGCTTATTAACAAACGGAAACCAGATTTGTCATATCTTGAACCGTTTGGAGCTCCGTGCACACTAATCGATCCTAATGGAAAGTTTGGGGCAAGAGCCATTGAAGGATACTTTCTTGGGTATTCCACCCCGAACTTAAGAGTCTGGAATCTAGAGACTAAAAGGGTCGAGGAATGGTCTGAAGTCAGAGTACAAAGGCACACTTTACCAGTCAAATGTCCTGGTCAGCCTTGGATGTTTGAGTACGATGACTTTTTCAATTCGATCAATGTTGAAGCAGTTGAAGAAAATGCTGCAGCAAGGATGTTTTTCGAGAGTGACAATGCAACAGATTCACCGTTGGTTCGTCCCATTATTGTCAATCAAGAACCATCTTCAGTGAACAATAATGCTCTCGACAATGAGGATTTTCACGATGCTACCGAATTGAACGAATCTTCAGAGGATGATGAATTTCTCGATGCAGATCAAGAAGTTCCAATAACAGCAGTTCATGGTACTTCAGAGGGTACTCCTCCAGTGGACGTCCCTAGAACAGCTGAAGCTACTGCATTATCCTCTTCGTCAATTCCAGGCATTGAATTGATTGTTGATCTCAATCTCAACAATCTGGGTACAAATATTCCAGTTCAAGATAATCCAGAAACAAGGATTCACAATACCCATCCTCAACAAAACATCATCGGAAATGTACAGAGTGGCGTTCAAACAAGAAACATGTTGCGAAACAACAACAATGCAGGCTTGTATGCATCTATTAGAGAATCTGGTCAACAAAATGATTGGTCTTTCGCGTGTTATGTCTCACAAGAAGAGCCAAGAACTTGGAAAGACGCTTTGAAAGATAACTCATGGGTTGAAGCGATGCAGGAAGAGCTGCAACAATTCCAGAAGCTTGGTGTCTGGAAACTCGTAGAGAAACCTGCTGGTTACAAGAAGATTGGTACCCGTTGGGTGTTTAAATGCAAAAAGGATGACCGTGGAATCGTTATTCGAAACAAAGCAAGGCTAGTCGTTCAAGGTTTTCGTCAGATAGAAGGGATCGACTACAACGAAGTGTATGCACCTGTTGCACGTCTAGAAGCAATTCGAATCTTTCTGGCTTATGCCTCATTCAAAGGTTTCAAGGTATACCAGATGGACGTGAAAAGTGCATTCTTACATGGTGTGGTGGAAGAAGAGGTGTACGTCGAACAGCCTCCAGTTTTTGAAGATCCTATCCATCCCGATCGGGTTTGGTTGCTCAACAAAGCTCTATATGGTCTACATCAAGCACCGCGAGCTTGGTATGCAACCTTATCTAATTATCTGCTGGAGAATGGATTTCGCAGAGGTCTTATTGATTGTACTCTTTTCATCAAAGAACAAGATGGAGATCTTCTACTGGTACAGGTATACGTTGATGATATTATATTTGGTTCTACTAATGATGTTTTGTGTAGGAATTTCGAGCGCATCATGCAGGATAAATTCGAGATGAGTGCTATGGGGGAAATGACTTTCTTTTTGGGCCTACAAGTGAAACAAACTGAGTCTGGGATATTCATCCATCAGACCAAATATGTTAGTGACATCTTGAGCCGGTTCCAGATGTCTGATGCAACGCCCATCGGTACCCCATTGCCGCAAAATCACGGAATTACTCCAGACTTGAAGGGTGAAGCTGTTAGCCCCTCACACTACCGCGCGATGATCAGATCTCTTATGTACCTCACAGCATCAAGACCAGATATAATGTACCCAACGTGCCTGCTTGCCAGATATCAAGTCAACCCAAAGGCCTCACATCTTGCAGCTGTAAAAAGGATTTTTCGTTATTTGAAGGGTTACCCTGACACCGGTCTATGGTACCCTAGGGATAATAACTTTGACTTGATCGCTTTCAGTGATTCTGATTTTGGCGGATGCAAAATTGACGGCAAATCCACAACGGCTGGATGTCAGTTTTTGGGAAATCGCCTAGTCACATGGCAGTGCAAGAAGCAGACGTGCGTCGCTACATCCACATGCGAAGCTGAATACATTGCTGCCTCAAGTTGTTGCTCCCAAGTCCTATGGATCCAACAACAAATGCGCGACTACGGTTTTGAATTCCTAACTACTCCTATTTACGTTGATAATTCTGCTGCCTTACAGATCACTAAAAATCCTGTGCAGCATTCAAAGACTAAGCACATCGAAATTAAGTATCACTTCATACGTGATTGCTTTGAGAAAAGGCTAATCGATGTTGCTTACGTTCACACCGATGACCAACGTGCCGACCTTTTTACCAAAGCATTTGACAAATCAAGATTTGACTATTTATTATTGGTAAACGGCATTAAGGTCAAGCAAGAGTAAAACCAACATCAGAAAATCATTTTTGTAAATACCTTTGTGTTTTAAATTTGTCTTAGTTTATTGATTTTAGGGGGAGTAAATCCAAAATTTGAAAATCCAAAAACATCGAAAAATTTCATAAACACAAAAACAATAGAAAAACAAAAATGAGTTTCCTGGCGAGAAAAAGAGAAAATGATAGTACATCAGTGGTCTGTCTAAACCTCTTTAAACCTTAAATGAAAAACGATAAGCAGCTCTATATAAGATGTATCGGTAGGCTCACAATCATTTTAAAGTGTGCAGGGTGATATAAACTTAAATCGACTGAAGACCAGGTGGGAACCATTCATTGGCATATGGTCTTAGTACCGAAATTTCGTTTGAGAGATTGCCGAGGTTCTGAGATATTCGGTCTTTATGCTGCTTATCATCTGGGTATCATGGTTGTATCTTTTACCGAAAAATAACGGGGACGCAAGTCTAGATCTTCCATGATACTATACATACGTGTACATACTGGATTCGACCTCAATAAGTGATCAACAACCACATGTCCAAACAAATAAGTGATAAAATATCACATTTATCCGGGAGTCAAGTTCGTCTCTCTGCTGTACGAAAGTACTGACCTGTTCACGGACTTGCTCCTGTGCCCTCATGCATATGAAAATCAAGTTCCTCATCAATAAGTGATTCTATCACATAGGGCTTGTTTTCAATCAAAATAAGTGAGTTTCTCACATCATATACGGTCAAACAGATGATAATCGGTATACTCACCGGTAAGATGAACCCTCGTGCATACCTTGATACGGGAATGTGTCGTGATGTGGATGAACACCGGTCGGTAAGTATAAATCATACTTTAACGTATCCCCTCGCCATGATTACATCTGATAAGTTGAGCTTATGTGGACAACAATACCGATAATTGTTATAGGATGCTTATCTTAATGTTAACTAATTGAACAAAGAGAGCGTTTTGGCATGACCGTACACTGATATGATTCTCTTACCCTCGAAACTCACAAAAAGAATGTCTGTAAATATTTATTTAATGCTTTCAGTTTCTGCATCTTTGTATATATTTATTTACTGCTTTCAGTCTTTACATTTGAAATATTCAAAAGTACAAAAAGATTTTAGGTGTGTTTTAATATAAACTTTCTAAAAGTAAAAAAAGATTTTAGGTGTGTTTTAATATAAACTTTCTAAAAAAAAAAAAAAAAAAACCAAAAAGATTTTATTTCTATTTTATTTTCGATCGTACGATGTTGGATCTCGAGTCTTCGTTACCTGAAACCTGATTGAAAACCAAATCGACTAAATCTTCATAATCGGTCGAAATTTGCAAGTTTTTGAAAGTTAAAGACTAAAATTGATAAATTTGTTAAACTTTCAAACTGTCGGACAGTAGTTGATTGAAACATGGTCATACGTGTGTCGCTTGCTTATACTAACTATATTCCAAGCAGTTGTTCTCATTACGCGTTTAGATTTCTTGCATGTGCAGATTCTAAAGGCAAGGAGAACGTGGTCGATGACAAGCTTTGGAATGAAGACACGACGTGAAGGCACTCAAAAGATGAAGATGATCGAGTTGCCGTTGACCATCATCATCAATATCACAAGGATCTCAAGCGCTAATGATCAAGTCATTCACGAGCATAACTCAAGGGGGAGCTTATGTTAAGGGGGAGTTTGTCAACACACTTCCTACATGAAACGGGGAGTTTGTTGGTACACTTTCTGCTTTCAAGACGTGAAGACTTAAAAGATCATCCGACATTGAAGACTTGAAAGGACGTGAAAGACTTGAAGACACGAGGGACCTACAAGAATTAAGATCGAGACAAAGCTACAGCCAAGGGGGAGTTTGTTGGTGCACTTGTGTCTGTACTTTGTCTGTATTTTGTCATTATACCAAACGATGTCTTTGTTAGTCTTGTAAGTTTGACCAAGTCAACCATCCTCTTGGTTTGACTTGGCCAAACAGTCAACACTTTGTTTGTAACATGTCTGTGTCGAAGGATGTGTCATCGAAGGATTGTTTAGATCCTTCGATGAGCTCGAAAGATAAACCTTCGATGGATGGACCTCGAAGGATATCATCCTTCGAGGTATATGTGGATCCTTCGAGCTGTTTCAGATCGATAGATGATCTTTCGATCAGTCTATCTGATCCTTCGACCAGACGAGCTGTAATGGGTATATATACCCATGCATTGTATTCACTTCAATGGTGTGAGTAATAGGTGAGAAAAGTGTGAGAAGTGAGTCTTGTAGAGAGCGTATTTTCAGTCGGGTCAAGGGCTGTAACCGTGTCCACTGAAATACAAGCAGAAACTTTGATATCTCGTGTGTCTACCTTTCTCTTTGTTGCTTGTGCTCTCATATAAACTATCGGTTTGCACTCTAGCTTGGATTCCGCACTTGCTAGTGTGTTAAGCATAACAAGGAATAGGTTTAACCTCAACCTCCGAGGAACCTACAATAAGCCTAATGTCTACACTGATCCAATTAACCCACCAATATTATTTGGACCACCAGTACAACCTATGAGCCCACTATTTTCAGTGAACCTTCTAATGTTGTCCAGCCAAGCCAAATAGTAAATATCATTCAGTCCACCTTAAACCCCCAAACGTAGGATTTATTTTTTATGGTATTAAAGGGTACTGGGTATTAGGCTGTCAAGATGTTGGAACCTGTTTCCAAAACTCCCTTACATTTCCTAGATTTTTGTATATATGGTAGCAGTACTAGTTGTTATCTTCCTTTTGTACATTTATTGTTCTTCTTATCACGGTCCCATTCCTCTTGCAACTTGTTTGCCCATTATTGGAATACTTTTCATGCAACACAATTTCATAAAATAATAATAAAAGCAGATAAAACACAACCAACACAACACATACAATTATATAGTAAAAACATGTTGCTAATTAATAATATATAAATATAAATACTATATATAGAAAAATATGATAGTAAACAGATCGATGACTAAGAATATGATTGGTTTTTACGTTGCCCGATAAGGTTTATTCAACTTTGTGATCAAACAATGCTTCGATTTGTATGTACATGTATCATGTGTTACGTTGCTCGTCATAACGATTGTTAAACAGTCTGTCAATACTTTTTTTACTGTAGTTTACACGCTAGTAGCAATGAGTTTTGTAACTATAATATATACGTGTAATTAGAGACACCCAACATAAAATATTCCGATATTTTTATTCGTGTCTTTATTTAATACATTTCTTTCATCCATGGATTTTTACCAACAGTTCACAAGAAACTTAGGTGCCCTCACATTATTGATAATTTGGTAATTATGATTACAGTTTTTTTTTTTTTGAACGGCCGACAAAATATTTTATTCATAGTAGCAAGATGCTACAACCCAAAAGTACAACGATTACACCAAACTAAAAACAAATACAACATTACATAGCCACTAAATTAAACCGGTTCCAATCCTCCCATTTTAACGAGACCACTTTAGACTGATTTTTGATCCATAAGAACGCCGTTGACTTTATCTCATCTAATGTTCTTGTAAAATTTGGGACCGCTTGCCTGGTAATTATGATTACAGTATTTGTGGTTTACAATTTTGAACATAATATCTTACAAGTTGCAAAAAGGAAGCATTAAATTGATTTGCTCTTTTTGATAAATATGTCATAACTAGCACAAGACAAATATCACTTTTTATATAGATATTTTAAAATACAGTTGTCCTAAAGAGCATTATAAATATGACCATGTAGTAGGTACCATTACTATACATGACCAAACTTGAAACATGGAGAACTCAAACACATCTAATCTTAGATCAATTAGTCTTCCATCTAGGCTAAACCCATCTTTTGATCAAATCGAAATCAACCTCAACAAGCTCAAAACACTTGAACCATTCTACTCATCCACACATATTCATAGTGGTTTAGTATGTCTAATTGAGTTGTATACCACGGTTGATGAACTTCTTGGTTCCACCCAGACACAAAAGGTTAATCTTCAATCCAGAAACAAAGCCCTAATCGAAGACGCGCTTGCTAGATCGACACGGTTGATGGACTCGTATGGCAGCCTACTAGAGTTGCTTGGGAAAATGAAGGGAAGTGCTCGGGTCCTTCAATTCGCGTTGCGGAGAAAAGGCGTGGCCACGTATTCTACCACTGATGGTCATCTTATGGATTACGTTTTATCGAGAAAGAAAGTGAAGAAAAACATTTTCGCGTGTCTTGGATCTTTAGAGCAAATGGAAAGGGAAATTGAATCGTGTCTTGTCGAAGGTGAAGATCATCATTTGTCGACGGTGGTTCGAGTTTTACTAGAAATAGTCATTGCTACCATCTCTATGTTCCGCTATGTTTTAGTGATCTTGTCGGGTAAACCAAAACTTGATCATAAGGTGTTTTCGTTCATCACAAAGTTGATGCCCTCAGGCAAACCAAATTGTCATAAAAGTCAAGAGATTGTTAATGATGCCGATATGATAGATCTCACACTTGATTCTTTGTGGAAACACAATAAAAATAACGAGTGTAAGACGGTTGAAGTACAAATGGTTATGGAGAGATTACAGAAACTTGACCACGAAGTCGAGGGTTATGAGGTTGGGTTAGATTGTCTTTTCCGAAAGCTAATTCAAACCCGAGTCTCACTTCTAAACATTTTAGCAAACTAGAAACTAAAACCTAGGACCGTTTGTGACGATGTGAAAGAGACGAGTGACCCCTTCTGATCCATATCGGTCTCCTCTCGCACTCCTTTCTCCCCTCAAGACAAAACTTGGCCGCTCAAGCCGTCGCTGAAGAGGGATGATATCTTATCTTACGGATTTCCTACCACGTCAGAGCAATGGAGAAGATCAAATACACTTTGTTTGAATTTATGATCAATACCATTTGTGACATGGTCGCATTTCTCACAAAATCTACCACCCCAAAGGCCACTTTTATGGTGATGTTACTAGTAGATTTTATTCATTTACTTGTATTGGTTTGAACTTGTAATTATGTGAAACAAATAATAGAACAGTGATTTTGTGTGTAGAAGTGTTCAGTTTGCCAAAATGTAGAAAGGGAAACATTTACAACTAAAATTTCGTTGATCAATAGAAAGACAATTGGGAAGTGAATCATGAGATTTCGTTGGATACGCAATATTTAATGGATTCAAGATATTTAATAGATTATGAACTTACCGACTTAAGTTTGAGCCTTTTCTAAATTGTGTTGTAAGGAAAACTGTTTTTCTATTTCGAACGTGGGAGTATCTGAATCATAAATGTCGGTGGCTTTTCAACCATTAACCCCTCTTTTTTATTTAATTTAATAGTTTATAGTTTCTGTAACTCGAAAAGCAGAAGTAAGCCCTTGAGCCGGTCAACTGCTAATTTTTCTTTTTCACATTAAAATGCCATAGGATTAGGCCACACGTAGTGAGCGCGCGGTATACGAGCGGTATACTGCAGCCAAAGCATACATAGCGCCCTATAACTCCCCGTCACACTGCTACAACCGGAGCTATGGGCAGGTGATTTTGTTTTTTCGCGAAGAGCATAGCGCGGTGAATTTTTTGTTTCCAAAATAAAGGACCGTTGAACGGTCTAATAAATTAAAAAAAAATAATTCTTTTAAATTTCTATATGTAATTATAGACATTAGACACCCTACATAAAATATCTCCATATTTTTATCTGCGTCTCTATTTAATAATACATTTCTTTCATCCATGGATTTTTACCAACAGTTCACAAGAAACTTAGCTGCCCTCACATTATTGATAATTTGGTAATTATGATTACAGTATTTGTGGTTTACAATTTTGAACATAATATCTTACAAGTTGCAAAAAGGAAGCATTAAATTGATTTGCTCTTTTTGATAAATATGTCATAACTAGCACAAGACAAATACACTTTTTATATAGATATTTTAAAATACAGTTGTCCTAAAGAGCATTATAAATATGACCATGTAGTAGGTACCATTACTATACATGACCAAACTTGAAACATGGAGAACTCAAACACATCTAATCTTAGATCAATTAGTCTTCCATCTAGGCTAAACCCATCTTTTGATCAAATCGAAATTAACCTCAACAAGCTCAAAACACTTGAACCATTCTACTCATCCACACATATTCATAGTGGTTTAGTATGTCTAATTGAGTTGTATACCACGGTTGATGAACTTCTTGGTTCCACCCAGACACAAAAGGTTAATCTTCAATCCAGAAACAAAGCCCTAATCGAAGACGCGCTTGCTAGATCAGATCGACACGGTTGATGGACTCGTATGGCAGCCTACTAGAGTTGCTTGGGAAAATGAAGGGAAGTGCTCGGGTCCTTCAATTCGCGTTGCGGAGAAAAGGCGTGGCCACGTATTCTACCACCACTGGTCATCTTATGGATTACTTTCTGTCGAGAAAGAAAGTGAAGAAAAACATTGTCGCGTGTCATGGATCTTTAGAGCAAATGGAAAGGGAAATTGAATCGTGTCTTGTCGAAGGTGAAGATCATCATTTGTCGATGGTGATTCGAGTTTTACTAGAAATAGTTATTGCTACCATCTCTATGTTCCGCTATGTTTTAGTGATCTTGTCGGGTAAACCAAAACTTGATCATAAGGTGTTTTCGTTCATCACAAAATTGATGCCGATAGGCAAACCCGATTGTCATAAAAGTCAAGAGATTGTTAATGACGCCGATATGATAGATCTCACACTTGATTCTTTGTGGAAACACATTAAAAATAACGAGTGTAAGACGGTTGAAGTACAAATGGTTATGGAGAGATTAAATAAACTCGATCATGAAGTCGAGGGTTATGAAGTTGGGTTAGATTGTCTTTTCCGAAAGCTAATTCAAACCCGAGTCTCACTTCTAAACATTTTAGCAAACTAGAAACTAAAACATAAGACCATCAGCGACGATATGAAAGAGACGAGTGACCCCTTCCGATCCATGTCGGTCTCCTCTCTCACTCCTTTCTCCCATCTGGACAAAACTTGCCTGCTCAAGCCCTCGCTGAAGGAGCATGACATATTATCAGAGCAATGGAGAAGGTCAAATACACGGTCGAATTTATGATCAATACCACTTGTCACATGGTCGCATTTGTGATCAATCTACCGCACCAAAGGCCACTTTTATGGTGATGTTCAGGGCCGTCTCCGAAAATCACAAAAAAATTTTTGGCCCTGTTCGAGATAAAAAATTTGGGCCCCATTCGCAAATCTTCATAACAAAAATTAACAAAAATAGTGTAGCAAAAATGATCAAAGTATCGAACTTACTTTCTAAGCAAACAGTGTTTTATTTCGTCCGCCTTTCTTTTCTCTTCCTCTAGCTTCTTCCTCTTACGTTTTTGATGGCCGGATAGGTGTTTGTATTTAGGAACGGGAGGCATAATTTCTACATATTAACGAATAACATCCATTGAATCATAATTCACACGAAGTCTAATACATTTAATAAAACATTAAACATAAATAAATCAGTCTAAAATCTAAACAACAGTAGGATACCTCGACAGTCGACTCGATCATCAGTCTAAACTCTAAAAAAAAAACAATAATTCAACAAACAAGACTCGAAATCAGGATATAACAACAATTCAGGATATAACAACAATTCAAGTATTCAACAAACAAAATCAGGATATAACAACAATTCAACAATAAAAATACCTCGACTCTCGACGATTGATTTCTTGCACCTGCAGGCTGCAGCGGTGATGATGATGGATGACCGATGACGATTGATTTCCTATCCTGAATCACGATGATGATGATCAGATCAGATGCTGAATTGCTGACTTTAATTTGCGATTCTGCGTCTCTGACTCTCTGCGATCTGGATTCTGGGCCTCTGGCTGGCTGGTTGTGCAGTTGTTCGATCCGAAATCTGAAATCCCTAGTGCAGAACTGAAGATAAAGTTACGCGACGTTTGATTTCTCCAGCGGCAATTAGATTTTTGACAAAGGTTGGGCCTGAAATCGGTTAAGGGATTGGGCCTGTATAAAGAAAACTTAAAAATTTTTGGGCCCCTTAATTATTTGGGCCCTGTTCTCAAGACCCTCCTGCACTTGGCTATAACCGGCCCTGGTGATGTTACTAGTAGATTTTATTCATTTACTTGTATTGGTTTGAACTTGTAATTAGGCGCAGCTTGTTGCTCGTTTACCAACTATTTCGATGTAAATTCATACACGATAAGTATTAAAACTACATTGTATGTGACATTAAAATAATAGAACAGTGATTTTGTGTGTAGAAGTGTTCCGTTTGCCAAAAAGTAGAAAGGAAAATAATAGAACTTCATTGGTCGCATTTGTGATCAATCTACCGCACCAAAGGCCAATTTTATGGTGATGTTACTAGTAGATTTTATTCATTTACTTGTATGTGCCATTAAAATAACAGAACAGTGATTTTGTGTGTAGAAGTGTTCCGTTTGCCAACGAATGAGATTTCTTTGGATAAGCAATATTTAATGGATTCAAGATATTTTTCGGGTCACGATGTAAATTAGAAAAAGAGAAAAACACATAATGTAAAAAAAATTACGATTTCATAGATTATGAACTTATCGACTTAAGTTTGGGCGGCCTTTTCAAAATTGTGTGTTGTAAGGGGCTATGAGTGCTCCACTTTCTATCACTTATCACACCCAATCATGTTCTGACACGTCATCAAACTTGGTTTCATCACTAGTGATGAATTTTAGTGGACGTGCCTATCACTCACCACACCCAACAATTTCTCTTATATTCTGCAACTTTTCACGCGTCATGGCCATCATGAGTGATGAGTTTAACGAGTGATGGAATTGAGTGGCGGCGGTGTTCCAAACTACTCCACGAGTGATGGAAGCTCCATAACGTGGCTCCCCGGACCCCTTAAGGATACCTGTTTTTTTCTATTTCCAACGTGGGATTAAAGTAATTAATTTAAAAGTCTATAGTTGCTATAACTATTTTTTGAATGTAAATGGTAAAGTTTATATTGAGCTAAATGTAACTCAAAAAGCAGAAGTAAGCCCTTTAGCCGGTCAACTGCTAAGTTGTTTTTTTTTTTTTTTAGGGTAAATTGCCACAATCATCTATGAGGTTTAAGTGTTTTTGTCAGTTTCATTCAAAATATTTTTTTTGTGCCAAGTGGCCTTTCATCTTTGACATTTTTTGTCATTTTCATCCAAAACACTAACTTAATTTACTTTTTCTGTTAAGTTGAAGGATATTTGAACGAAACTGTCAAATATTAAATCTCAGGGATAATTTTGCTAATTTACGTAAATTCTTTTTAATTTCTTTTATTTAATTAATTTTGTCACATATATATAAAACATAATATACATGCAGTTCTTAAAAAAATTAATAGTTTTGTCATATAATTTTTATAAATTTTCATCCAACCACTAACTCGGTTATTTTTTTTTATTGAGGTGAAGGAACTTTTAAATTTTATAAAGTAAGACAAAACTAATTTCCAATTTTTTTTATATACATCGGTTTTATAAAAATAAAATTTACTTCAACCTCTAAATTTTATAAAATTAAAATGCTAGTGACCTTATAGACAAAGGTTAAATATTATCATATGTATCAAGTTTGTAATTTATCTTCTACTCTTTTAAAATCGCTACTGACAAAAAACAGAAGTCACTACCCCCCCCCCCCCCCCAATCAAACAACGTATCATCACCAAAAATTAAAATTACCCACCAAATAGTAAGTATAATACCAAGAACCAAAATTTTCTTTACTCAAACCACTCGGAATAAATATTAGTTAGTTACCCTCATAATCTTAGTTAGATAAATATTTTATTTCTGCTAACATAGTTCTTAGGTGCTCAACACATTTAAAAATATGTAACGTTTAATAATTTTTTCTCTATCTCTACACTTGATTAAATACTAAAAGTTGTAATAGATTATTATGTGCTTCACACCACTGATATTTATTTTATATATCGTTTTCTCTTTATAAAACCAATCTATATAAAAAAACTGGATATTAATTTCTGTCTTAATTTATAAAATTTAAAACATCATTCACCTTAACAGAAAAAATAAACTGAGTTAGTGTTTTTGATGAAAATTTATAAAAATTATATGAAAAAACTATTATTTTTTTATAGAAACTACATGTATTTTAGTTTTATATATATGCGAAAATTAATTAAATAAAGAAATTAAAAAGAGTTTGAGTAAATTGCCAAAATCGTCCCTTAGGTTTTATATTTGCCAGTTTCATCCAAATATCCTTCAAATGTAACATAAAAAGTAAACTAAGTTAGTGGTTTGTATGAAAAATGGCCAAAAAATGCCAAAGGTAAAGGGCTCTTTGGCACAAAAAAAATCATATTAGATGAAACTTGCAAACAGGCCTAAACCTCAGCGACGATTTTGGCAATTTACTCTTTTTTTACTTTAAAATGCCATGGGTTTAGAAACAACCAATTACAAATATGTAGTAGGTAAACGAACAACTAGCTGCGACGCATCTTCATTTTGAATAGCAAAACCGATCATATTAAAACCAAAGCTATGAGTCTTAGGGGTCGAGAACTTTCTAAGCACGACCAGCTGAACATTGTCTACCCATCAACAAACCTATTGTCCCTCTGTACAACAAGATGGGACACTCCTAAGATGCACACAAGTGTGCTTTTCCTCTGCTCGATATAGAACATCACATATAACATCGTTGACTAAATCATGTATGTATTTAAACCAAGGTAACTCCTTGCAATGGATCACATGCTCGCCAAAAGTATCGAAACAAGCCTTGTGACAAATTGGGTAATGCTCATCATCCGGAAACCATAGTTATCGAAAGCGAGCGCCTTGTGCGCCTAGGCGTAATTTTCAGGCGACGCAAAATTATTGCGCTTTTTTAGACGCGATTCCATGATTCTGACGGCTTCCAAGCACTTTCTATAAATTCCGGCATGATTTTGAGATAAACTCATGCTTAGGCAGGCGCCGTTAGCGTAGAGGAGGAGAGATGGAGTAAAATAGGTAAAGACAGCAGCTGCTCGTGGTGTTCTGGTGGCCGGAGACCAGAGTTTAAGGTGGCCAGAGATCGGAGTTGCAGGGTAGTGAGAGAGAAGGAAGAAGAAATGTTAAGGGGGTAAAGGATAGGAAAGGGGAGGGAGAGACATACAAAAAGAAATAAAAACAAACCCTTTAAGTGGGTTACTGTTTAAACCTGTGTTAAAAGT
Source organism: Helianthus tuberosus (assembly GCA_030545235.1). NCBI lineage: Eukaryota > Viridiplantae > Streptophyta > Magnoliopsida > Asterales > Asteraceae > Helianthus > Helianthus tuberosus. The sequence goes on from CM060437.1 coordinate 93,601,779, forward strand.
GACTGAACATATGTGGAGAGACTGAAATACTAAAGAGTGAACATATGTGTAAAGTGCAAACTGAACAGTGACTAATTACAAGCATAGGGCTACGGCTAGGCTAGTCTAGTCTTTACAAAGCATATTTTCTTTATATGTGCGGTTTTTTTTTTCTCGGGCCCTCAGTTTTTTTGTGCCTAGCGCCTAGGCCCCAGGCGAGGCCTATGCACCTTAAGTGTGCCTAGCCTTTGATAACTATGCCGGAAACACAAGGATCATTAGGTGGTACTTAAGGATTACCCGATACTACAGAGCTTATATGTGTTGGCCCACTCCTTCAATGGGGATCACTGTCAGCGAATCCTAAGCATGAGGAACCCGAAGACAATCAAATTCCGCTTTCTTATGAGGGGATATATCAAACTTCTCTCACAAATTCTATACAGTTCTACTACAAAGGGCACTCGCCAAAGCATCATGTGCTTTACGGGGGGCGATGTCCTTATTAGAGAAATTGCAAAGATCGAAAATGGGAGTTGACCTCTGCAAGCAATCTAACGCACACGCATAATCAGAATCTAACCCGGTCATACCACAGTCATGAAAAATGTGGTCCTCCAATCTCCAAGATTGTGCTATCGAGGCCACGGATGTAACAACCCGACTTTTGAAAGTCAAAGTACAAGTTAAAGTCAAAAGAAGAAAAGATTGC